>OX381629.1:1390157-3790157 GCA_947459985.1 Diloba caeruleocephala | reverse complement strand
TATTTTTTTGAGTGAGTATTTTGATTCTCCCCTCCACTAAATTCTGTAGCTGCCGCGTCTGTAACGTGATTCGGGTGGTTATCATTATCAATTGACCGTTATCATTCGACCTCACGTTATTTTTGACATTGGTCTTAATATTTTCAAAAACTCAAAATCTTCCACTGTTTGTTAAAAAACATACCGAGATAGAATAATACGCTTAAAAGGATAGTCTCTTGCAGCCTGGAGCAAAAGCCAAGACCCTTACGTACGTGGGCATGGCGAAGGCCAAGGCCAAGTTCAGCATAACCGATATCGGCATTGAAAGTATACGCTGCAGGACCAAGGTGACCCAACTATTGGAGGTTCCAGGTGCCACCAGCGGTTCGAAAGCTGACGGCATTGTCGAAAAGCTGGTAGAAATTTTCGAGGCCAAGGACTATGATATTTTGACTAACTTCGACGTTTTGGTTAAGATGTATTGACCGTCACGAGAAGACTAAACGCCGGGGTCAGTGAAAATATTGTTTTGATTTATCTATTCGCGAAAAGTCCCGAAAACATAGTCTAATATGGGTGAAATTCGTGATAGTTTAAAATTTATAAGGCCAAGGAAGTCGGGGTGCCATACCCACAAAGTGCATCTCGTAGTTGGATGACTCCATCATGGCTGATCGATAGAGAATATTTCGGAGGTGTGCAGGTTTCCACGCGATGTTTTCCTTCACCGTTAATGCAAGTGAGAATCAAAATCTCAGTTTTTTATTAATCCATTAATAGGACTCGCCATAACATAACGTTATAGTAAGTATGCAAAGAGGAAAACCTGCCATTCTCAATATTCTTCCCGCAAAGCCGGGGTGTATACTATGTTACCCACTTAAACGCCATCGTTAAACGTGTATAGTATATACGGAAGCGCTTCCGGATCTCCAGTAGAATACACCAGTGCTTCCCCAGTTCATTGCATACGTTTCGAAAACCGAATCATTTCTTCCGACACTGGAAATAAACACCACATGCTGTCACTGCAGAACCCGACCACTGTGGGCTAACGTAATATCGTTTATTTTTATTGTATTATTGATAATTACTACATGAACTTTCTTCGCCCCGGGGAAGGGCATAGTGGCATGGCTCCTACTGGCTAAAACCTCTGGAGCGATCATCTTCGGCACCGAAGGGGGCTCCTGGTCCTCGTAAGATCACGCTAGAACCACCCATTGGTACCACCAAGTAGTGGTGATGGTAAACAGAATTAGAAAATCTGATCTCACAACTGAGGCACAGTTGGACCAAACGGCTCAATTGCTGGTTCTTCTCCATAGGACCAACGACTTGGAACCGTGCAACTATTTAAATTCTCATTATTCACAAGCTTTTTTGACCCTGACTTTGAATTATTTAGAGTATCATCATGTCTTAGTTTTGAGTCGCTGTTCAATCTTATTTAGTTTATCAGGTCAATTATATACAGCGCAAATTTTATTTAATAATATTGCCGGTAGATAAAAGTACAATTTTAGCTGTCTTGGTAAGTAATACTAAAAATGTGCACAATCACGTTTGTTTGTGTTAAATAAGATGATTACATTCAGTCAAAAAAATATCCGGATTGGATGATTTGTTCATGGTTCCGAATTCAAACTTTTGTTTTTATTGTTGTTGTTAGATTGGTACAATTGTTTTCCATTTTGGCGCGGAGTTTGAGTTTCATCTGGAATTTATATTAAATACAGTGCTGTTTTTAGTTATATCATATCTAGTGTGTACTCGTATAGCGAATTTCATTATGGACAAAAACACCGAACAAAGAGTTTGTCTTAAATTTTGCATCGCCAATGGAATTTCGTGTTCGGAGTCACTGAAAATGTTACAGAAGGCTTACGGTGAATCGACTTTACCAAAAACACGTGCTTATGAGTGGTACAAAGCGTTCAAAAGCGGTCGAGATGTGATGGAAGACTTGCCTCGCTCTGGTAGGCCATCAACGTCTGCAACTGAAGTTAACATCGCAAAAGTGAAGGAAATAGTGACTGAAAATCCTCATTCAACTTTGAGAAAGATAGCCGCCGAACATTCATAAAAAGCATTGTTACTGGTGACGAGACGTGGGTTTACGAGTTTGACATGCAAACTAGTCAACAAGCTTCGGAGTGGCGCCTTCCAACTGAATCGAAGTCTCGTTGACTGTTTTCTTTGACTATCGCGGTATTGTGCACTCAGAATTCTTGCCGGAAGGTCAAACGGTAAATAAAGAATATTATTTGAGCGTTATGCGGCATTTAAGAGAGCAAATTCGAAGAAAAATGCCAGATTTGTGGAAAGAAAATTCTTGGATTTTGCACCACGATATTTTGACTTCGAATTTTTGACCAAACACTCAACAAATACCGTCGAGCAACCGCCTTATTCACCAGATATGGCTCCAGCCGGCTTCTTTCTTTTTCCTAAACTCAAATTAACACTTCGTGGCACCCGTTTTCAATCTGTAGAAGACATAAAGGAGAATTCGCGGCGAGAACTGAACTCAATTCCGGAAACAGCGTTTAAGAAATGTTTTGATGATTGGATTATTCATTGGCGGAAGTGTATCGTTTCTGAAGGAGCATACTTTGAAGGGGATAAAATAAATTTGGATGAATAACAAACATTTTGTGTATTATTGATCTTTTCCCGTTACTTTCTTGACAGAGTAGTAACATCTATACAAATAAATTAAATTGAAGTGTCTGTTTGTAATGTCAAAATAACAGATTTTTACTTAATGCATATGAAAGTATATACGGTACCAACAGCAAAAAAACAATTTTTAAATTTTTTGTCTGTCTGTTCTGGGTAATCTCCGAAACGGCTGGACCAATTTTGACGGGATTTTCACTGGCAGATAGCTGATGTTATAAGGAATAACTTAGGCTACCTTTATTTTAGAAAAATGATTAGGGTTCCGCGCAAAAAAAAACCCTCGAAATCCAGTATATATATTCTATGTCAAGTGTCTATGTCGAAGTACTCTAAATTTCTTTCAAATTAAACGCGGGTCCCAGCTAGTCTATACAAATAAATAAAATTGAAGTGTCTGTTTGTAATATCAAAATAACATCTTTTTACTAAATGCATGTGAAAGTATATACGGTACCTATAACAAAAACACAATTTTTATTTTTTTATGCTGTCTGTCGGTCTGTCTGTCTGTCGGTCTGTCTGTCTGTCTGTCTGTCTGTTTGTTCCGGGTAATCTCCGAAACGGCTGGACCGATTTTGACGGGACTTTCACTGGCAGATAGCTGACATTATAAGAAATAACTTAGGTTACTTTGATTTTAGAAAAATAATTAGGGTTCCGCGCGAAAACAATAAAACCCTTGAAATCCAACATATATATACTATGTCAAGTGTCTATGTCGAAGTACTCTAAATTTCTTTTAAATTAAACGCGGGTGAAACCGCGGGTCCCAGCTAGTAGTAAATATAATATGAGATAACGATTCCTTCTGCATTGTAGGTACAGTTTACAAACATAAATCTCAGATGCAAGTACACAAAACCAGAACCCCTGGATCTGTAGGCCATACAGATATGGACGGCACGGTTGGTGCAGTGGTTGATACAGTCGGCTGCTGCGCTACGGTTCCCGCACGAAACAAATATTTGTATGATCTGCAGGCAGTTGTTCCGGGTCTGGGTGTATTGTGTGTGGAATTTGTGTCTGTAAACGCCCCCACCACACAGGAGGAATCCTGGTATGGGGCAAAGATTTTAAATAGAAAAAGAAAATGTTTCGTGACGGTATTGAACCACCACCCGTAGTCATCATCATCAAAACGGCCATACAACGTCCACTATTGAACAAAGGCCTCCCCCACTATGTCATCAAGTTGGGGGGAATTTGCCAGTACTCAGCACGCTTGGCAGGCGGGTTGGTGAGCGCAGAATGGCTACTGTTCCACAGAAAGGACGCTGCTGCTCATCACTCTGGTTTAGAGTCCCTTAGTCGCCTTTTACCACATCCACGGGAGGAGATGGCGTGGTGCTATATTTTTTATTCGGATACACGCATCGTTTTTGATTGCCTTCGTTGACTTCGTTTGGATTTTTTTAAACAATTACGTAATATAAAAATATGTATAGCAATAAATAAAATGAGTTTTATCTTTATCATGTTATTTAAATTACTCGCCAGTAATATTAATTGATAAAACAAACCAGTGTTTATAATGCTCCTAGGTGTTAAATCACTTAAGACAATAATTTGAACAATAATTGCGTTGTTCTGCAACATCATCATAGTCATAATCCAATCAGCAAGGGGATATCCGCTGAACAAAGGCCTCCCCCTTAGATTTCCACAACGAGCGGTTACATGCCGCCCTTATCCAACCATTCTGATCGACCTCCCGCCAGGTCGTCTGTCCACCTCGATGGAGGTCGTCTGTTTACCTCGATGGAGGTCGTCCCACGCTGCGTTTTTCGGTGCACGGTCTCCAATCGAGAACCTTTTTGCCCCACCCATCAGTTTACTAATCCTTTCAGCTATGTCGGCAACTTTAGTTCTTCTACGGATCTCCTCATTTCTGCTCTCTCCATAGCTCACTGAGTGACCTTGAGCTTTCTTTTGAGGCCCACAGTGAGTGAACACGTCTCTGTTCGATATATCATCACTGGTGATACACACTGGTAAAAGACTTTCCTTTTGGTGCATTGCCACATTGTTGACGAAAAGACGTTGTGAAGTTTCCTGAACGCTGCCCAGCCGAGTCGGATCCGACGATTGACCTCTTTCTCGAAGTTAGAATACCTGACAGGACAGTTTGTCCCAGGTAGACATACTCAAATGGGCCTCATCAGAATCCGATACCTGTTGGGGTGTGATCTGATGCTGACAAAGCGAATACCTCACCTCCAGCCAGAGGTATGTGGAAGGACACTAACAAGGCGGAGGTGGTACATGAGGATTTCCCCACAGCAAAAAACGTTCTTGGCTTATTTTAAGTTTATCAGAATAGTATTTCCGAGTTACAAGAATATTTGACACACTATAGGTACTATAGGTATAGTGTGGCTTAGCGGGATCGGGGGAGGGCCGATCCCGCTCGAAGAAGGAGGAGACGGCGCCCGGGTAACAACCGCCCTGGCGCCTCATCCCATACGCCTGAAACCCCTGCCGTTACTATAAGGCGGGGTACCTCTGGGTTCGCGGGTGCGTAGATTGGGAAATCTGCGTGCCGACACCGAGCGACCCAAGAGAAGACGGTAGCACGCATGTGGTCACGCGCTTCCGTGGGACGCTTTGGGGGATCCTTTACAATCCCCCCGGGGGGGGACCGCCTTATAGTCACCCTCTCCGAGATGTGCCTATAGGCGTGGCACCAGTGGGCGGCTCTAGTGTGATCATACGAGGACCTGGAGCCTCCCTTAGGTGCCGAAGATGACCGCTCCAGTGGTTTTAGTCGGTAGGAGTCCGGCATACCCCTTCGCCCTTCCCCGGGGTGAAGGAAGTTCATGAAGAAATTTCAATGGGCACCAATAAAAAAAAAGGTATAGTGTGGCTTCCGTCATGAATAGAGGCTACCCCATCTCATCCAGTGGATGTCCTAGGAGGTGACTGAGGAGTTTGAACCCGGTGCATACTTACCATTAAGCACTTCAGGTTGGGTGGCGGGTAAACCACCAACACTAGCATACCCAAGGAGGGTTGGTTTCTGGTAGGCGGCCGACTGTAAAACCCTTATGCAAAACCAAACCCAAACCTTTCGCAATATGACTTACATATTACCCCAAGTGGCTTGGGACCAGGCCACAGAGAAGAATTTATGAAGTGTATAGCTTATATGGCACTGCTACACCCTAAACACGGCTCAGCATCGTCAGGGTAGGGCTATAGTGTCGGGAACTGACGCAGCAGTTAGTCATGGTGGGCTCGACTGGCTACCGAATGGCATATAAACGACATGTTTTTTTTATTGGTCGCCAGTGGAAAGGACATGGGTGGTTTTGGGCCTGATCTGTTACAGAAATGAAAGCTTATGTAAAAATAAGTGTATATTTATACATTTTTTTTATTTTTTAAAAACGTTGCCCCACACTAGGATTATTCCTGTGTCGTGGGTGCGTTTACAGACATGAATTCCACATACAATACACCCGGACCCGGAAAAACTACTCGCAGATCATACAAATATTTGTTCCGTGCGGGAATCGAACCCACGACCCGGAGCGCAGCAGCCGGCTGTACCAGCCACTGCACCAACCGTGCCGTTTTGGCTACTTATCTTTGAAATTTACAATAAAATTAAAAAAGACAACATGAATAAAGCAGTGACATTTCAATGAAACGCATACTATTTATTGTCTATGGCCTTGAGCCAAATATGTAAAAGAAGTTCTCTTGGATACCGATTTATCTGAAATATTGCGAACAATTCGTTAATTACATGTATCGATAGGTAATATTTATGTGATAAAATAAACGACAGTAACTATTGGATCATACCGCCATACTTAATCTCACTGTCACAAGAATGAGGATTTTACTTAAACGTAATAGAGAATAAAAAAATTAAAAACAAAAACAACTGAAATATCACACCATACCAATTTCTTAATTGTAACGACAAACACAATTCGGGGCCTAGCGTTGTATGGGCGATTGCCAGTCTCCATCATCATGAACTTCCTTGGCTCCGGGGAAGGACGAAGTAGCATGCCGGACTCCTACCGGCTACTTCTTCTCTTCTTCGGCACTGAAGGGGGCTCCAGGTCCTCGTAAGATCACACTAGAGCCACCCATGGTGCCACGCATCCCCCGAAGCGTCCCTGTGCGCTGTGCTATGCTGCGCACGTCAATTCCTACCCACATCATTTGTGGTAGTTACCGGACTATCATAATAGTATTATTATCGTTTGCCCTATATTACCGAACCGATAAACTCAAAATATGATAGCCTCGTGAACCCACATTTTGATTTTTGTTTATAAATATTTTTGAGAAGTTTATCTATATTCATAAAAAGTCATGTTTTTTCATAGTTCAAAGGTTTCAAACACTTAAAAGAATGACATTGGAAACATCTATCAATAGTGAGATAGACATTTTGAAGTTCTATCCAACGCAGCGTGGTACGGCCTCCAACAAGATGGTCAGACGACCTGGTAGGAGGGAGTCGTTGGATGCGGGCTGCAAGTAGGTAAGTAGTCTATGGGGGAAGTGTTTGTTCAGCAGTGGAAACCTTTCGACTTATATGATAATGATGAAGAACAATCCCAGCCGCGCCTTTGATCGAACTGATCTTACTTCTACAAAGCCTACAATATGCGTAGTACTGGGATCAATATTATTTTACATTACCGTTGATTTGAGATTAGCGCTCAATACGGCATCTAAAAACAGCTATTTTGACAACGATAAGTCCTTTTTTTTCACCCGTTGACATCCATCATATTACTCCTCCACTCAGGGGAAGGACGGAGAGGCATTCTACCGGTAAAACCACCGGTGCGGTCATCTTCGGCACCGAAAGGAGGCTCCAGATCCTCGATACAATCACACTCGAGTCATACAAACCTAAGATGGTGTTACTAAAGCACCTGATCTGCATAATGAGTATCGAGTAATTATATTACCAGGTTGGCAACAAAACCCGCCATCTTTATACACAAAATTATTATATGTGGCAACTAAACTAAATATTTAGCCTACCTGGCTTCATTCTAATTCGCAATGATCGCACGGGAAAAAGGGCCGGGATGTTGCTATTTATCTTCGCAGTGACATCCACTTTAAAATCCTTTGCTCTTTACCGCGTTTATAACGGCAATCCCGAATACTTAACACTTGAAATTACAGTCAACGGGGTTAAAGCTGTTCTGATATTTACTGTCAACCCGCTATCGATTATTTCTCCAGTTTGGAAGTTTTATTTGAATCCTTTTCTCCTGAGTCTCATAATCATGGGTGATTTTAATACCGACCTCTTAAAAAGCACTCCAAGGACACAACGGCTGAGATCAATCTTGGAATCAACGAATCTATCATGCCTATCTCTCAATCCGACTCATCAAACATTGATTCAGAAAATTCCTGGCTAGATCCTATGCTCACTTCGTCTGCAGATCTTGTTGTAAATCATGTTCAGGTTGTGGCACCTGGTCTCTCTAGGCATGATTTATTATATCTGTCATATAAAATTAAACCTCATAAGCCACTGCTTAGAAGCCTGCCACTGTTTTTCTTCGGAGTTTCACAAGGTTGGAAAAGGAAAAACTCAACAGTGATGCACAATCTCTTGACTGGGCCAATATTCTTGAGGCGCCTACTGTGGATGAAAAACTTTCTCTTATTAATTACTCGGTACTCACGATCGTTACGATTCAAATGCGCTACTGTAAGCCGTTAGAGTAAAGCGTCCGGCAGCTCCCTGGATAACTCCAGGAGTTCGTGTGGCGATGAGACGACGGGATTGAGCATTTCGAAAATATAGAAGAGACCGCATTGAGGAAAACTGGTGTCTGTATAAGCAAGCAAGAAATCGTTGCAATCAGATGGTGAGAGTATCTAAACGCCGGTACATGTGTGAAAATGTTCTTAATTCTTCACCGGCTGATATATGGAAGTTTCTTAAATCATTTGGCATATGTAAATCTCCATCAAATATAATGCCTCCAAACTTATCATGTGCCCTGTGGTGCCAGCTCAGAATACCACCACCCCATCTACCCCCATGGGAGTCGTAAAAGTCGACTAAGGGATCAGCCGGGGGATGGGTAGCAGCGTCCTTCAAGTGCATTAAGAACTCAACTGCGATCGCCAACCCATCTGCCAAGCGTGACAATTATGGCCCCCCCAATAAACCCCCAATAAACCCCCCAATGAATCCACAATACATATCGGTCGCTGTGATGATCTTCGGAGGAGGCCTGTGTCCAGCAGTGGACATTATTCGGCCGAAATTCGGCTGATGATGAAACTTATCATTAAATGACCTTAATCAGTATTTTTTTAAATCAACCGAACTTGTGGATGATGTTAAAAACGAAACTATCCTGAGTATATCTTCAACGCCTATATTACCCCCTAATTTGTTTTAATTTTCCCCCGTGACAGACCTCGAGATCCTTAGTGTTCTAAAATCAATCAAACCTAAAGCTGTGATGGAGTGATCAGGACGATGATATTCCTTATTATTGATACTATTCTCCCCATTCTCACCCACATTATCAAATTTTCACTGCATACTGGGGTTTATCCTTTAATCTGGCGTAAAGCGTATATAGTTCCTGTTCCTAAAATCTCTAACACCAGTTTAACTAGTAACTTCAGGCCAATTTCCATTCTCCCATTCCTATCCAAAGACCTGGAAGCAGTTGTCCACAAGCAAATCTCGCACATATCCAAAAATGCACTGCTATCCGAATTCCAATCTGGTTTTAGGCCTGCACAGAGCACATCCACTGCCCTGCTTAAGGTAATTGACATTTGGTGTGGAGTTCAAGAAGTTAACGGTGCTTGTTTTGATTAACTTCTCCAATGCCTTTAACACTGTTGACTATGATATCCTTCTTGCCACCCGGACTCAAATATCGATCTCGTGGTCATCTCAGGGTTTGTTCTCATCCTATTTCATCCTAGTTCGTTGCTGATGACTAGATAACCCATACGAGGTTATATCCATAATTCGAAAATTAAAAAATAAATATAGTTTTGGCAACGACGAAATACCACCAAGACTTGTAAAAATTCGGGGAAATTACATCCCCCTGTCTCACACCTCTCTGCAATGGAATTGCCCCCGTGCTCTGTTCATGTACTCGGAATGACATGGTGGCGTTTCTGTATAAGCACTTCAACACTTGTATGTACCGATAGTCAATCTGGCACCGCTGCAGAGATTGTAGCACTGCCCAGGTTTTCATCGAATTGAAGGCTTTCTCATAGTCCACAAACGCCAAGCATTGTGGCAGATTATGCTCCTCGGTCTTCTGTATAACCTGCCGCAGCGTATGGATGTTAAATTAATACCTAAAGCAAAAATCCTATTACACTTTGCAAGAGTTTTTTAAGACAAGACAAAGTGTGTATTATGTATTTATATATACCAACTAAGTAAATAATATTAATATAATATAATAAAAATGATCAAATTTCGCTTTAATAATAATATAATATTAAAATCTACAAGATGTATAAAAAAATATAAATAACCGCTTAAGAAGTCGCCATAACCTTTAATAAGTATGTAATAATGTCTTCCTTTTAACATTTAATCCAAACAAAAATACTATTGTTATTGTATTGTAAAATTGCTGCGCCCTGAAACCCTGTTATATTGGTACGTATTGAATTTTCTGTCAACTTATGAATATATGAACGCAATAAAGAGTTTGAGTTTGAGTCAAGGACCTGGAGCCTCCCTTAGGTGCCGAAGATGACCGCTCCAATGCTTTTAGCCGGTAGGAGTCTGGCAGACCCCTTCGTCCTTCCACGGGGCGAAGGAAGTTCATAAAGAATTGCCATTGGGCACCAACAAAAAAAAAAAGCTCCAGCAAGCAGTACGAGTCGACTAGGAAATCTCGGCCTGGTGTAACATTGTAACTGGTGTACCACAAGGTGGAATACTCTCTCCTCTTTTGTTTTCTTTATATATTAACTCAATCACTAACATCCTCAAATGCTCATACCATCTGTATGCTGATGACTTGCAACTGTACACTCAAACCGGTTTAAACGACTTAATTACCAGTATTTCTTGCCTAAATGCTGATCTACTTGCAGTTGCAGAATGGTATGGTATGGTAAACACGGAGTTACAGTTAACGCTAGTAAATGTCAGGCTATTCTTATAGGTAGTCCTTTTTACCTTAAGAATGTGAATACGCAATACCTCATGCCTATCACCTCATGTAAAGGATTTGGGTCTGCATATTGACGACAGGTTAAGTTGGGTCAAGCAAGTTAGTCAGACAGGCCAGTGCGTCACGGGCACGATGCGATCTCTCTACAGATTAAAAAAAAACCTTCCAACACATAAACACTTTTGGTCCAGTCCCTTGGGCTTCCTGTAATTGATTATGCAGATGTTTGTTATTCTGATCTATCTCAAGACCATCTTATCAAATTGGATCGACTTCTTAACAACGGCATTCGCTTCATCTTCGGATTACGCAAGTACGACCACATTTCCTCTTACCGATCTAAGCATAAATGGCTACCTGTCCATCAGAGAAGAGCCGTCAGATCACTCTGTTTGCTCTTTTCTATTTTAAGCGATCCTTGTGCTCCTAATTATAAAAGAGAAAGGAAAATAAATAATTTTCAATCTGTTGCCGTCAAGGTCACAAAGCATTTATTTAAATACTTACGAAAAGTTTATGAAGTGGACGACCGAAAAAAAAGTGGATTCGCTTACGGAAGGAGTTTTTCTTACGTATTATCAACTTTCCAAAAAATATCAAAGTTCAACGCTTTGGAGCACATGTTCAATGTTACGAACAACCACACAGATAAGACATAATGTAAATATAAAGAAACAGACAACTCAATATTCATCTTCACAGAGAACTGAAACTTCTACTAAGTTACCAAGAAAAAACATCTCGTTAAGTATCCAGAATTGAACAAATTGTACATTTCATTTTTAATAAAATAAACTATTTCACATTGTATTGGATTATTTTATTTTGTCGCAATCTTAGTGAAAAGTAGAGTGTAATACACGGCGCTTAAAACCCATTAAACTCTGCTTCTATTTACTCCCTCGCTAGAGCTCTGGAGTAAAACTACCGCGTATGTAATGGGTCATTTTAGTCCCTTCTATAACAATCTACTATGTTGTGTTCAATTTAATAGAAATATTATTTATTATATCTGATTACTGATATCCATTGCTACAGTGGCTACTTCCCTTCCCAATCCTCTTTCGGCGGTAGCACCGTAGCGAACTTCGAATACTACACGAATTTCGCGTACATGCGATGGGCGAGAGCTTGTTCTCTTACGATCATCATCATATTAGCCAAAGAAGGAACAGAGGCCTCCCCATAGATTTCCACATTTTGGAGGGAATAAGTCTGAGTCTGATTTAGAGTCCCTCTGTCGCCTTTTACGGGAGTAGTGGTGCTATATTCTTAATCCGAACACCATACGGATAACTCTTATTATACTATCAAACATTGGTTAATTATTTTTCGCGCCGAGCTTGTAGTCTTAAATATTCCCTAAAATATTTAAATCATACCGATCCAGCTGGCCCGATAAGAAACAGTTGCTTAGTCTATAAAATTAATTTTAAGCTTGGCTAGAGGCCTCTTTTGTCTTCGCTAGAAACTGTCCGGTAAACAGCCACATTGCCAGGAAATATTAGCGAAGAGGCGTTCTAAAAAAAAAATGGCGATGCAAACCTTTGACTTGGACGCTGTGATTACACAATTTAGGCGGCTTCAAATTCCTCAGTAAGATTGTTCTTAGTAGTATAGGAAGTACACACTTACAGTACAATCCTATGGCGCAGGAGACCCGCGGTGCATTTGAAGCCTTTAAAAATCCTACTGGATAATGAACAGCTTCAACTTTATTTACCACTGAGTCTATTGAGAATTAAGAATTTGTACACCATTTCTTCTCCCTTAAATTATTGCAGCCACATGTCAAGCTTTTTGTATCATCATTTTAGCCGTCCATTGCTGGACATATGCCCCAAACCCCAAACTTTGGTGGAACCCAAAAGACAATCAATGAATGCTCTGGGTTTGTGTTGTGTGCTCATTGGGGGAGTTTTGCCACAACAGCCACGCATGTCATGCGGGTTAGCAATCTCAGTTGTGTTGTAAATGTACTCGAAGGACGCTGTTGCCCATATACCAATACACCCACGGGATGAGATGGGTTGGTGCTATTCTTAGACGGCACCACAGAGCTAGATTTTATATATTCATAAGCACTAATTTCTGTTGTTATGGAATTTTTTAGTAAAATATACTGGTTTTTAATACACCCCTTATTATATACCCCCTTAAGGATTGATTTCCAAAAACATTATGAAATACAATACAAATATATTACAATTCCAATATGTTTCTTTATTTTTAATCAAAATGCCAAATAGTTTTCATAGATCTAACATCAAACCCGACGGATTTTAATAAAAACTTTCATCCCCTATATTACCCTCTTCCGCGTTCCGTGTGGTGCCGGCTACGTGGTGATTATGGCAAAACCCCCCAATGAGCATACAACATACCGATGTCGGGCGTTGTGGTGATCTTTGAGGGAGGCCTTTGTCCAGCAGTGGACTTTGTTCGGCCGAAATGATGATTACCCTCTTAAATGTAGATTTTTCTAAAGCGTCGAAATACGTACTCCCATATTTTTAACTGAGAAGGTGAATACATTTTTTTATAGATCAAACTTCAACACTGACCTATTTTGTATACAAAGTTTCGCCCCCTGTGATACTCCCTTAAGGATTGATTTTACAGAAACACGTATATTTTTATTTTCACCAAAGCCAAATATATTTTTTCATAGCACTAAATGTATTGCTGACGGATTTTAATACAAACGTTTACCCTCGGTTTTACCCCTTTAAGGGATGAATTTGCAAAAACACTGAAACATTCCTTCTTTTCTATCAAAAAGCCGAATATAATTTTTCATAGAACAAACTTCAAAACTGACGGATTTTGCATTCAAATTTCACCCCGCGTTTTACCCCTTTAAGTGTTGAGTTTACAAAAACACTGAAACACGTATTTCTTTACTTTTAACCAAAAAAGCTAAATACAAATTTTCATAGATCTGGCTTCAAAAATAACGGTTTGTCCATACAAACTTTCACCCCCTGTTTTACCCCCTTAAAGGTATAATTAATAAAAACACTGAAACATCTATTTATATATTTTTAACCAGAAAGCCAATACCAATTTTTATATATCTAACTACAATGATGACGGAGTTTCATACAAACTTTCGACCCCTATTTTACTCCTTTAGGGGTGGAATTTCTAAAAATCCTTCCTTAGTGGATGCCTACGTTATAAAAGCTACCTACTTTCAAAATTTCAAGTTTCTAGCCCCAGTGGTTTAGGCTGTGCGTTGGTGCTTTTCATATAAATAGTCTATTCATTATAATAAAACATTTTTAAACGGATTCTATCACGTATATTTTAGATTTTTGTATTTCCTGACGTTTAGAACACTTTGCAGGGTTCGTGGTCGCAGGTTGACTAAGGTGACAGGCGTCGTTACAGATTTAAAAAGTTGTTTTATTTTATCTACCGTACAATTATAATCAAAAATTAACTCAGTGTCTTGATGTTTTTTAGTTTGGTATTAAGTTTGGGACTTTATTATTTTAATAACAGGATTCCATAAAACTGGTGGTACCTCCCAGCCATCTTCTCTATTAAAATTAGAACTGATGAACAAAGGCCTCCCCCATGGAATTCCACAATTGTGTTGTAATTTTGGAGGGAATTTGCCAGTACTCAACACGCTTAGCAGGCGGCTAGGTGAGCTCAGTATGACTGCTGTTTCACAGAAAGGAGTCTGCTGCCCATGCCTCTGGTTTCCTTTACGGCAGAATACTGAAACGCCGCTTAATATTTAAGTCCCGCTAAGTTAGACGCCTTTTACGTTATCCACGGTAGGAGATGGAGTAGTACTATATTCTTAATCCGGCCCCATACGGACTATGTTACATATATAATTCTACTTTACATGTATATGTCACTGAACTCCTCGTAAACGTCTGCACCGATTTTGATGTTTTTAGTGGATGTTTGAGTTGGATGGTTTAGATTCACAATTGGACCCTGTAGGTGGCGCTGCAATCGGGTTTGCATGTACCTGCCTGTGCGAAGCTGGGGCGGGCAGCTAGTATTAAATAAATTAAATTGCTACTTTTATATTATATGAACTCTTTTTACAGCATAAGAATTTTCCTTGACTTCATCTTTCTTAGAATTAATATTATTTTAAATTGACAATCGAATCTATAAAATATTCTTGGCGTCAAAAGAGTGTTTAATACAACGTACACAAGTCCTTGTGTAAGTAGTTAAGCAGATAGTTGAGGGATTTTAAACTGTATGCAGTAAACGTAAGAACGTTTATCATTTGGTTTCAAAATGTTTCAGCCGAAAGCTAAGTTGGTATTTGGCAAGCACATGTTGTAACTTGGAACTAAATAAACTGGATGGTGTAGATTTTAGAGTAGAATTTATTGGTAAGGGTAGGTACTTATGTAATAACTTAAATAATTATATGATTTAATAAAGTATATCTTGTATAAAACAGAGCACAGAATCAAAAAAACCAAAATGTATCATCTTTACTTATTTCATTTATCTTTAACTAGAGATTCATTCACGTGGTGGAAATTTAAGTATGTATTTAATAAAAGCCCTTCAATGACAGTGTAACATGTTCTCTTTATTTGATTAAATAAAGTAAAAAATCACCAGTAATGTTTTACTAAGATTCACGTTTTGTTTTCACGCACGTCCTTGTTCTTCTATACTTTAATATATCCGTGGCGTCTTATGGTTTCAGTAAGGAGTTTTTTTTCACAATCCCGTTAGCTCCCGTGCTATTCCCGTTGATATGCTGGTGTTGTGCGCTCGTGTGCTTTGCTCACTAAAAAAGTTAGGTTATGTGTCACTTTGACAGTTCGCGCCAAAGTTGTGATGTTTTGTGTTTTTTAATTTAGTGAGTATTTTGGTGTATTTATGTTTGGATTTACATTGCCTAGTTAAATATTATCTATTTAGTAGTAAACATAAAATTAAAGTGTGGGTCTTAAATGATTTAGGTACTTTTTTATTATTAATCAACTTAATTAAACAGTTAAATAAATATAAACTATTAACTACTTATTTATTATATTGACACAAATCAAAATGCGTTTGCATTTCTTTGTGTACCTACAGAAAGAAACGAGGGCCATTTTTTCTGATATATGCACTCCTTCATTTTTTTAAGTACAAATGAGAACTCTGTTTGTCACTTAGAATATATAGGCGCCTACTTCTTTTCAATAGAACTTTGCAAAATTGATTTTATAGACGTATTAATTGGCAAATTGCTGCAACACCTTCTATTTTTTGGTAAATCCATATAAAACAACATACCTACGGCAACTACCGACATGCGTCAGTATTGCTTGACGGTCACCAAAATCTTATCAAGTCGAATTGCTTCTGATTGTACAACTACAAGTGCCCCACACAATCGCATGGGTATTGCTAAAGTGCAAGGTGTGCAAGTAAACTTGTGTTCGTCGATAGCTACAATAGATTTAATTAAAATAATAGTGAATAAATAAATAAAAATACCTGTTTCAGAATACTTTTAACAAGACTCTGGCAATTATGTCAATGTTTTCATTACATATTATACCTCCTAGTTTAGCAATGATTGTGTGTTAGTAACAACTGCTAAATAAATTTATTGATAACGGTAATTATATCATAAAAACAATAATAAAATATTACTTCGAGTCGTTAATATAGTAATTATCTTTAAAATTAATTAGAATCACTATTTTTATTTAGATAACTTTTATGTAGGTATGTTAGTTGTTTGTCCTATTACTTGAAGTTAAGTTGATAACATTAATTGGAATAGAATTTTTTCTTGGCAAGTAGGACGTATACTTTCTAATATAAATGTTTTTAAAATTACCATAGCTACATGCATATGACATTAAGCCCGTATTGGCCCGCATATTGGCCCGCTGCAATCTCATCAACCAATCAGAGCGACCAACGCGGAAATTATATATATCTATTACATTTCGATTGTGCAAAGAAACTCGTACTTACAACAAATTTAAATGCGACAACATAGGGAGAAAATTCTTAAAAAAACATTCAAATCGCTGCATAATACAAGAGGAGTTATGTCCGAACTTACATACGAATTGAAAGAGATAGGAGTTTGTATTGAAATAGATATTAAAATCTAATGGAGATACGAGATCTACATTAGATTTTAATATATATTTTACACACATTCGTATTATTTTTATTGCTATATGTATATAACCATCGGAAAAATACCACAACTAAAATATGTTAGGCTAGTTATTTTGAAAAATATTTTAACAATAAGTAATTTTAAAAACTAAATAACAATTGTGCCACACTAGCATCTTGTTGATTTATCTGTTTTTATTAATATACATTTGTTCGGTTTATTTTTATTAAATTATGGTTTCTGGTCATATCCGTACCTAAATAAGGTTACTGACGGCTTATGACGGCATGAATGGTGCAGCTACGTATCCCGGATTCAATCCCCGCACGGAATAAATATTTGTATGATCTTCAGGTAATAGTTTCAGGTCTAGTTGTTTGTGATTGTGAGATTTATGTCAGTAAACTTTCAATTTCTTAATCCAAATCTTCTTATCGCTATTATTAATAGATTTGACACCATTTCCTTTTCTCTGTTTGTGATTATGATAGCTAACAACGATATTGACAATAACTAAAAAATTGTTACAAAAATCTTGTGACTATATTTCTGTTTCTTAAAACAATACGCAATAAAATTGTGATTGAAGAAATAACAGTCATAAATTAAACCTAATTCCAGCGTGATTCAAACGAAGCTATGGTCATTCAGTATTTTAAAATAAACCTTTTTTTTGCATCAGCGAATAAGCTTCCTAACTAACAATAATAAGTCAGCTCTCAAACACGTGTGGCTACCAAGTAATAATTCTACAGAGACGAATAAATTTATAATTTGCAGATGCTCGAGCCACGCGTGATCATACACAGAGAAAGTTTATTTTTATAATAATAGCAAAACCATATGTGCAAACTAACGAGTAACCACCACATGTCAATACCTCTACATAGAGATTACTGAACTTTTGTAGGTAAATGAACCTATGAAGATGGCGCAATATGATATCATACCTTGTTATGAGGAGGAAGACATGTTCACCGATAGAAACAACAGCAATGTTACAGACCTACATGCTTATTACATGTCGCAATTTAATTTAGAACTGGAAAATAGTAACAAAAATAAGAAAATAGACAGTTTTAAATATGGTGTCGAGGAAAGTTTCGATTTTGAAGTATTAGATAACTGGAGTGCCCCAACGAATAACGAAGCCGATTTCGAAATCATTGATGAAGTTATTGACAGCAATATTAACGAACAAAATATTAAAGAAGTTCTCTTAGATTTAGATGGCATTGATTTTGATGATAAGAACTGCAAAATGGACGCTTGCAAAAGTCATGAAAATAAAATATATGAAGCCAGTAACGATTACATCGATGATGAATCACTCATTGATGAGCTTTGCAGAGAAGATGGTGAATCTTGTAGACTGACGCCAGATTTTAATGAAGAGTATCTAAACCCGACTGCATCAGAGAAAAATCTTCTACCGTCGATAGATACGGTGTTTTCTAAGCGTTACTGCAATTATTACGTTGAAGATAATAAAATAACAGAGTGCACTAATGCGACTCAAATCCAACATAATGTGTGTCCGGTAAATAATTTAGAACACTATAGTTATCCAAATAATATTCTTTATAACTTAGAAGAGAGGAAATACGTTCTACCGGATACACCAACGAGTTGTAAGGAATTTAGTTTTGATAGAAATGCAAGAAAATTATCAGTATCAGAATCTGTTGAAAGTGATGTTAATAGTTCAAGCTATTATGACGAAAATTCCGAAAATTACGATGAAGATGACTTATTTATTAATCTAGATGACTTTGGTTTGACTTTTGAGACAGATAATAATGTAGTCGTTGAAAATAAAATTCAAAATCAGAGGAAGACTGATAAGGAGAGGGTTCAAGGTAAATTATTGTAATTAAAAATAATAGCTATAAACTTTATAAATGAATTGCAACAACGGAAGCACATGCCTTGCCCGCAAATGCTCCTATAATATATTTTCTTCATTTTATTCTAGGTGAAAGAATGTGTTTATGGCAGCAATGTTATGAAAAATACCCGAATCAAAACTCGCTGGTAGAGCATATTGAGAGAGCTCACGTCAACACCTATAAAGGTAATCAAAAATATTAATTGTCTATGAATTTTCCATAGTTATATCAACAAATTTTCCTTTTTGCCTTTCGCAAATATAGGATATTTTTTATTTACATTCAAAATCAATTTATTATTTATTATTACACATGGAAACATTTCCGTTACGCTTAATCGGGAAGTTTATTAAAGCTTACATTTGTTGTCTAGGCGACGAGTTCAGCTGCCTGTGGCGCGAATGTGCTCGAGAACGTCGACCTTTTAACGCACGATACAAGCTTTTGATACATATGCGCGTCCACTCAGGGCATAAGCCCAACAGGTGTCACGTAAGTATCTGCTCCTCTTTTACTTTAACACTTTTGATTGATACTTATAAATTAAAATATTAAAGAAGCAAATTTTGAACAATAAAAAAGTTGAACAATTTCATGAGGTTTGCTTAAAATCATTGAGTAAAGCGGTGTGTTCTTCGAAACACACTGACACTTATGTGTTAATTGCATTAAAGACATAACAGAGGCAATCAGTGGTCCATATGATCAAATGATCCAAAGATAGTTATTGTGTTTTTTTTAATTCAATTTTCATATCTCATCGCAGTATCGCTGTATATGTGTATATCGCTTTTCAATGTTTAATGATTTTCTAGCACCCTGGTTGTGGCAAGGCATTCTCCCGCCTGGAGAACTTGAAGATCCATGTGAGATCTCACACAGGTGAGAGACCTTATGCGTGTCCTGCGCCGCACTGCCGGAAGGCCTTCTCCAACTCTTCGGACAGGGCAAAACATCAGAGAACACATTTTAATGCTGTAAGTATATAATTAGGGCATTAGCTGTTAGTAACCACAGTCCATTGAAGGCCAAAAGGTCGCGAATATTGACCATAATGTTTCATAGTGTATTTCTAAAATTGCTGAATTTGAGCAAATGTTATTATATACGGAATTTAAATATCAGTTTGGACCTGACTTTTTGAATCTACAATGTGGATTGATATAAAAAAATAAACAACACGATTACCGGATTCGCGGATTTATTAACTTAGAATTTTCTTTCAGAGACCCTACGCGTGTGGAGCTGTCGGTTGCGGTAAGAGATATACTGATCCTTCATCCCTTCGGAAGCATGTGAAGACGCATCCTCACATCACCAACGTGCCTCGAACGTGCATACCACCATCGAGACCGCTAAGGAAACCCGATCAGGAGCAAACTGTGCCCAGCTCACCAGCTAAACTAACCACACTCAGGTGTATTAGGGACAAGTTAACGGTACCGAGGCTGCAAAAACTGTAGGCTTAAATGTATCAGATGCTTATGTGAACTCTAATTGCCAATCCATGGGAAAATAGCACCACTGCATCCCCACCCGTGGATATCGTAAAAGGTGACTTAGATACTTTAAACCAGAGGTATGCGCAGTAGCGTCCCTTCTGTAGAATAGAATGGCTATTCTGCGCTCATCAACCCACCTGCCAATCATGGTGAGTACTTGCAAATCCCCTAAAATGGGGAATCCCTCTTTCTTACTTCACACGGCATGTAACCGGTTGCTATGGAAGTCTATGGGGGAGGCATTTGTTGAGCAATGGACGTACTTTGATATGTATTGCACATAATTTACCCTTTAAAATGATAGCCAACCCCTTTTAATTATCTGGCAATCGGAGCTGATTTTAAAAGCCGATCTATTTCCGAAAATCTTAAATTGTCTTGTTTAAATCATTCTGGTAGTTGCTACAGTCCACCTACCGCCTTTTTATGTTGGTCCTTTTGGCATCCCAAGTCGTAAGTCCAGTTAGCTTTTTTACAATTACCAGACTGTTTGCCTCCAGGATGGAAGTTCGATCTACTAAGTAATTCGACTGACTTCTTCTCAAAATAAAATACTGTTAAAACACTAAGACCTCCATTGTCTACACTCAGGTATAATATATTTGTTACATTATCTACTACACTATCTACTACACTATCTACTCTATTCTTAAACTTAATCGGGCTGTATTAATAAAATATTAAATAAACAGTTACAAGCAAATGGTAATAGCAAGGACAGATCTGTGATACGATTTTGAAGTGAAACTTCTTTGGGTATATTAAAGGGATAAAATTTCAAGTTCAAATGTTAGTGCAACGTTTTAAGTGTAACGTTGTGTGTATGCGTGGGCAAGATTCACTTCTGTCACGAGTACAGAGATGTTCGAGTCCGAATTCTTTCTTCTCTTTTAAAATTCTTTTACTTTCCTGGTAAATTTTGTATTATGAAAGCTGGCCTTCCTAGGAATCCAGACTACTTATAAATGAGACTCCAAAATAACATAATGTTGAATGCGGTTTTTACTGTTGGATAGTATGGTTCTTTGGCAATGTTTTAGGCTACATTTTACCTCGGGAAATATTTTGATAAATGTCAAATGAGCTTAATGGTATGCCATTAATCCAAGTCCTTTGCCCAAGATTTTATCAAATTTCTTTGACTATCTTTGTGCAAGATGGAAATATTTGCCACGTGCTAATTCAATTATAAACAAATTATTTTAATTTTTCTAATCTCGGTGCCTTGCCTACCAATTTAATAGTAGTGGCTTCTTAAAAATATGAAATGACAATCTTAGATAAGTAAATAAAACAAAATGTTGAAATCATCCAAATTCTTTATTCAAATGTCATATGGTCACAGGAAGTGGTATACTACCCTTATGCATAAGAACCCGTCCGAAGCCGAAGGCAGCTAGTATATTAACAGATTTTTATTATGTTGAAATCTTCAAGTAATTAAGACCTGCCAGTGACGACTATCTTAGATACATGCATGAGAACCAAAAAATGCTATTTTACATCCAACTTGATGGAGAAAGAAAATAGGCATATAACCAAGAGGATGTATTATTGTATTGTTAACCTGAGACAACAAATGTTCTTCTGTTTTATATACTGTTGCAGACATATTATTATCTATTATTGTCTCTTCTAGCTCTTTCTTATTTGTAAGTGCTTCTTTTATAGTGAAATGTATTGGTAGAATTAGATTAAAGATTTACAAATTGAAGCTCAAAAAAAGACTGAAGGAACATGATTGGCTCAAATTCTTTAGATATAAATTTACAATTATTATTAGTACTGCAAATTGTGTTTAAAACGCAACAAAACTGCTAGGTTTAGGTTCTATTTTTATCAAATACAAAACTGTATTCTAATAAAACGTTGATTCCAAATGTTAGGTAATTTAGTATAATATAAAAATGACCCGAGGTCAAGTTGATCGTTATTATGAGATTAATTACTGAAGTGATTAAGATGACATGCCTTTTAAAATACAGGATTCCGTTAATGTAACAGGTAAATTGTCTATCAACGCACAACACACACAACGGATTTCAGTAGTTTTTGTTATTGCCGTTTTATGTTAGTCTATTAATTGATGAGAATGAGATGATGGCTAAAGAGTTTTTCACCAGGGCGAAAACTATAGTTTTTAAAAATGTTTCCAAGCGCTTAATACCACTAAAAGAAATTTTAATTACTATATCAATAACTGATTAAGTATTGGATAAATAGAGTCCAAGAATATATTATAGATGATGTAGTAATTTACTATGGTATGTTTTAAATATGTTTACCAGTAGAAGGTTTTTTTGCAAATATTACGATTTACATTGGACAGTTCCTACAATTTAACCGTCGAACTTCCAAATTATTATTATTAAGCATTTCAACACTGTGACTTAGGTTTCTATACTGGGCATTGTGTAAAAATTACAAATAATGGCTAGAGGGATGTTATATATATATGTTTCAATCTATTAACTTAACATGTGATCAAAGGTATTATTATTATTTTTTAACTGCGAGGCTAAAACGTAAAAACATTGATAATTACTATTAAAATAGTACGATTTGTCTAAGTATCGTGTTCATATCCATTTTTATCGGACATGCAATATTAACTGTATATAACTATTTCCTTTTCTCAATAATTCGAGCTCGACCTCGATAAATCAGCTCAGTGTAATTATTATTGGACTCATATTTTCTTTAGTTCATTACAACAGTTTTCATGGCTAGATATATCCACAATCTATCTTTATCTCAATCCATACAGTTTGATAACGATAAATAAGTTCATATCCCGAGCTGCCGTGCTCGATTCAGGGATATTAGTCAATTTTATTCCACGGACCTGGCATTGACATTTGAGCTTCGTTCTCGGTTTGGGTGCAGCTGAATAATTTATATGTATAATAAAGTTGACGAAATACTGTTAATATCAAATCCGATGGCCTACTGTGTGGGCAGTGTAAATAAACCTGTGTTGTAACAACAACAAAGAAGTTATGATAGAAATAATTAAATATTATTACAGACTATTAGATTATTAACATAGATCTCCTTAAGAAGACCCAAAGGTATTACATGCCATTTTTACTGTAGATATTAATAAGAAATTGTTCCATTGACACCTATATTTGCTCAATTTAATGTAAGATATTGTGAATTATAGCATTTTAAGTATAATGATACGGACAATGCCGTCGGTAACCTTTATTATACAGTTGGGGGCATTTTTTTAAATTGAATACAAATTAGTTAGGAATTTTGCTTTGGACAGATTCTGTTTTTCATATTATCTCGTCTAGGTTCTACCACATTGAGATTACTTCAATTTTTATATTATAATAGGTTTTCAACTCCAAATGAACAACAAAAGAAGTCTACTGAATGCCCAAGTCGATGGTAAACATTGTGTAATAAAATTTATAGATGACATTGTCTCATATCTAGTATTTAAGTTATTCCTAAAAATGTACAAATGCATGCTTTCCAAAGAATCTCTTAGGATTACAAAAGTATTTTCCGTTTTGAGATCTCTTGATTTGCTCATAATATTTTTTATAGATGTTTGAACATCTTTTTTTAATACTTTAAAGACAGTTGCTGTCGTTAATTTTAATGCTCAATCAAATATAAGGTAAAACAATTAGATGTATTTTATTTCGGCAATTTTTCTGTTATATAGAATGTAAAAAATTTTTCCTTTTTTAGCTGCTTGACCGGGCGATTTCTGGAGAAGTAAAAAAGGCCTCCTGCCAGGCTTAAAATTAATCTTATAAACTAAGCAACTACTGCTAAAGGCGCCCCTGCGTGACTCGAACCTTGGCATGGCTAGGGGATTCAAGCCATTCAGGGACAGCTGGGTCGGTATATCTTAAATATTTTAGGGGATGTTTAAGATCAAAGGCTTGGCACGGGCGCCCGTGAGCAAGCGACGGGAGGATGACGATGACTGAACGGGATGGTGTCGCCCGACGGTTCTCCACGAGGTAACGTGACGTAATAAGCCATGGTGCGAGACTTAGTCAAATGCTTTCACCACATCGAAAAAGAGTACTCCGGGGAATCCGAACGTAATATCTTCAACTAATCGGTGGATTTGTTGTACATAGGAATGTTTGGCTCGAAAACCAAACTGATCGTCAGGAATTAGTTTTTTGAATTCGGCATAATCCTTTAAATGGGAACAGATAATCCGCTCATTTATTTCGCAAGGGCATTGAGAAAACTTATGAGGCGATAACTGGTGAGCTCACACTTTGGTTTCCCGGGTTTGCGGATACTAATAACTGTGGCCTGTTGCCATTTGTGTAGAAAGAGGTTATTTTTCAATGCCTCATTAAAAATGGCGGTCATTTAAATGATAAGGCTGTTTGGGAAGGCTATAACCACCTTGTTAGTGATACCATCTAAGTCAGAGGCTTTACGGGGTGATTTGTTTACCATGGTTGTGATTTTGTCTACTGTGACTGGAGGGAGAGGGTCATCGAGGTCATTGGCAGGCGGAATAGCGGCGTTACACTCAACTTCGGTGTCAGTGAGGTGAGCTTGGTCTACTGGTAGTGTGCTCGGAGAATATTACACTTTTAGACTATTTGCTAGGCATTCAGATTTTTTATTTAATTAGTAATATGTACCTACATTACGCGACTGATACTTCTTTTTTTACTTTTTTAGTCTTCTACAAAATAAAACCAAACAACCGAACACGCCACTCCACGCTATTTTGTTTGTGCGGCTCTAGTGGCAATAAATTATGAAAATTACCAGAATATGATTTGGGCACTTTTAGATTGTGGAAAACTGTTTACGTAAGCAAATGATGATAAACCGTCGTTGTCACAATGGCAGGATTTCAAACACCGATTTTATTAAAATTGCTTATGTAAAATGAAATATTTTAGTCAATTTAATGTAATAAAAAAATAAAAATCACTTGTGGAATAAAAAAAACAAATAACTACCTGTATTATTTGGTATTATCCGAATAGTATTTTTAATAATATTCGGATATTATATTCAACGGATATGCGGATCATTTGGATATGCGGATAGTATGTTTAGATTATAGATAATATTATAGATATAGATTGATAGTACTCGCCAAAAAGTGATGTTAAGGATCAGCTCAGATTAAACGTAGAACTGCTCGAGTATTTTTTCGATTTGCTTTGCGGTTGAGAGCATGCTCGAGCACGCGCGCCTCATCTGCAATTCTGCGCCAAAGTATACCGCTACGGATGTCGATTGTCGCAGTCTCACGTTACCTTGGTTGTGTGCATCCAAATAATGGCGAGTGCTATTTCTTGCGCCTTTTACTGCAAACAGCGTGGGGAGCGTCATCGTATGTGTTCTTGAGAACAGTTGATGTCGTTCATCATATCATATCAGCCACAGGACGTCCACTGCTGAACAAAGGCCTCCCCCTTAGATTTCCACAACGAGCGGTCACATGCCGCTCTCATCCAACGACTCCCAGCGACCTTCACCAGGTCGTCTGTCCACCTCGTTGGAGGTCGTCCCACGCTGCGTTTTTCCGGTGCGCGGTCTCCATTCGAGAACCTTTGTGCCCCAACGGCCATCAGTTCTACGAGCAATGTGCCCTGCCCATTGCCACTTCAGTTTACTAATCCTTTCAGCTATGTCGACAACTTTAGTTCTTCTACGGATCTCCTCATTTCTGATTCGATCTCGTAGAGAAATACCAAGCATAGCTCTCTCCATAGCTCGCTGAGTGACCTTGAGCTTTCTTATGAGGCCCATTGTGAGTGACCACGTCTCTGTTCCATATGTCATCACTGGTAACACACACTGGTTAAAGACTTGCGTCTTGAGGCATTGCGGTATTGTTGACGAAAAGACGTTGCGAAGTTTCCCGAACGCTGCCCAGCCGAGTCGGATTCGACGATTGACCTCTTTCTCGAAGTTGGACCTACCTAACTGGACAGTTTGTCCTAGGTAGACATACTCGTCAACAACTTCGAGAACAGAGCTCCCAACGGATATTGGGATGGGCACGACATGGGCATTTGACATGACTTTTGTCTTGCCCATGTTCATCTTAAGGCCCACCTGTTGGGAAACTCTGTTGAGATCATCGAGCATTGTGCTGAGCTCTTGCAGCGATTCTGCCATGACTACGATGTCATCGGCAAATCGAAGGTGAGTGATATACTCGCCATTGATGTTAATGCCGAATCCTTTCCACTCCAGTAGCTTGAAGGCATCCTCCATTGCAGCGGTGAACAGTTTCGGGGAAATGACGTCCC
The DNA here is from genome assembly GCA_947459985.1 of Diloba caeruleocephala. Taxonomy (NCBI): domain Eukaryota; kingdom Metazoa; phylum Arthropoda; class Insecta; order Lepidoptera; family Noctuidae; genus Diloba; species Diloba caeruleocephala. The sequence continues at coordinate 3,763,547 of OX381629.1, read as the reverse complement.
CCTGTCTCACACCTCTCTGCAATGGAATTGCCCCCGTGCTCTGTTCATGTACTCGGACCGACATGGTGGCGTTTCTGTATAAGCACTTCAACACTTCAATGTACCGATAGTCAATCTGGCACCGCTGCAGAGACTGCAGCACTGCCCAGGTTTCGATCGAATCGAAGGCTTTCTCATAGTCCACAAACGCCAAGCATAGTGGCAGATTATACTCCTCGGTCTTCTGTATAACCTGCCGCAGCGTATGGATGTGGTCTATGGTACTGAAACCTTTTCGGAAACCGGCTTGTTCGGGAGGCTGGAAGTCATCAAACCTGCGCTCGAGACGATTTGTGATGACCCTTGAAAACAGCTTATAAACATGGCTCAGAAGTGAGATGGGTCTATAATTCTTCAATAGGGTGTTATCACCCTTTTTGAAGAAGAGCACCACCTCACCTCTGTTCCACGCTTCCGGCGTTGTGCCCTCGAGTAAGACGGAATTGAATAGCTTCTGAAGGACTTTAAGTACCGGTGTGCCACCCGCTTTCAGAAGCTCTGTCGTAATTCCGTCTCCACCCGGCGCCTTGTTATTTTTAAGCTGTTTCAAGGCCATCCTAATCTCGTACAGGCTGATGTCCGGGATATCCTCGGTATAGTGTCGGGTTAGTTTGGCTCGCGGGTCTTTGTCAGAGCCAATGGTAGGTATACTTACCGAGGTGTATAACTGCCGGTAGAACTTCTCAATCTCTCTCAAAACCTCTGGCTTAGTCGACGCTACACTGCCGTCCTCGGTCTTCAGCTTCATAATACGACTTTGCCCAATAGACTTGTCTCTTGCGAACACTTTGGAGCCTTGATTCCGCTCAATCGCCTCTTTAACACCGTTGGTGTTAAAGGTGCGGATATCGTGACGCAAGGACTTCCATATCCGCCTATTGAGCAGTCGGTATGCTTCAGCATCACCGGAGGACTGCAGCGTCATGGCGCGTCTTTCTGCCATGAGGTCGAGAGTGTGATCGGAGAACTTTTTTGGTCTACCTTTACGGTGGGCCTTAAAGAACTTAGACCCAACCGTTTGGACAGTTTCTACAAACCTACCATTTAAATCGTCCACAGATACGCAATGTTTTAGGCACTCGAAGCGGTTTTGGAGTTCGAGTTGAAAGCTCTCGGGGTTTTGGATATGAGCACTAGAGGGCCGGAGCGTAGACCTCATCAGACGAGACCTCTCAACTTTGAGATTAATATTCAATGTGCCTCTTACCATTCGGTGATCACTACCGGTTTTCACCCTGTGGATCACAGAGACATCATTGAATATTTGCCTCCTATTGGTCATGATGAAGTCAATCTCATTCCTCGTGGAACCATCGGGACTCATCCAGGTCCACTTCCTGTGAGGCGGCTTTTGGAAAAAGGAGTTCATCATAAAGAGTCCCTCCTTTTCCAAAAAGTCGGCCAGCCTCTGTCCCCTGGGGTTCCGTTGCCCATATCCAAATTGCCCCACTCTCAACTCACCATCGCATCGAGTGCCCAGCTTCGCGTTGAAGTCCCCCATCACAACAGTGAAGTGTGTCTTCGAGGTATGTATGGCCCTACTTACGTCCTCATACATACTCTCTACTTCATCATCTGGGTGTGTCGAGGTCGGTGCGTAGACCTGTATGACCTTCAACGAATACCTCTTGGATATTCTGAGTATAAGGTACGCTACCCTGCTCGACACACTTTCGATGGCCACTATGCTGTTAATGAGGGACCTGCGGACGAGAAACCCGACACCACCTTGAGACAGATGTTCGCCTTCCCGGTAGTAGAATAAGTTGCCAGATTTCAGGGTTATCGTGTCCTCGCTCTCTCTTCGGACTTCTGATAGACCCATGATATTCCAGTGCAACTTTTCTATTTCTTCTTCCAGCTCAACAATCTTTTCGTCTGCCCTCAGTGTGCGTGTGTTATACGTTACCAGGGCCAGTTTTCGTTTGGGGTGGTAGCCGGATCCCGTCCGGTGATTCTTAGCACCCCCTGCCCCGCCGTTACCGTGGCCGCTACCATGACCAGGAATAGCGGGGCTGCCGGGAACTGGGGGCCGGTGCATTAGTCGTGTCGTCATTTTGGGGGGAATTTGCCGATACTCACCACGCTTGGCAGGCGTGTTGGTGAGCGCAGTAATGCTTCTGTTCAGCAAAGGGACGCTGCTGCCCATCCCTTTGGTTAAGGGTCCCTTAGTCGACTTTTACGACCTCCACGGGAGGATACGGAGTGGTGCTATATTCTTAATCCGGACAAGTTTTCCAAATATTGCCCAGCCTACGGAGCGCGTCATATACTTGACGATGATATAACACTGGGATGACACTCTCGAGGAGGTCAGCGACAGGCCGAGTAGTCTGCGACATTTATTCGCTGTCATGTTGGTCTTCTACGCGCTGACAGCCAGGGTTCGCCTTATTGCTGTCCAGTCATCGCACATTATAGTGAGTGATCTCGAAAGCGATTCTGTGTAATGGGCAGTACTGGCGGCGTCGGCAAATATATCGCCGATTGCGTGCAGTAAGCTCACTTAAAGCGCGCGGTCTGCTCGCTTGAAGTACGCCGTCTGTAGGAGGCGAGGGTGGCAGCTGAAAGTGCACTGGTGAAATTTATCTTGATATTATAAATCTATTGTGCAACACACGACTTCATCATCATCATCATATCGGCCATTTATACGTAAATTATTAATATTTATTTATATTTAAACATGAAAGCAGAATAAATGTAGTTGAGATGAGAGCGTTAAGAAGTATGATAGGAGTTAAACTGAGTGACAGGATAAGAAATAGTGAGATAAGAAAACGTTGTGGTCTGAAAGAAGATGTAGTGACAAAAATTGAGAAAGGTATGCTGAGATGGTTTGGCCATGTAGAGAATATATGAAGAACGATTGACGAAAAAAGTGTATAAGGCGAGTGTGAATGAAAGTGCTGGAAGGGGTAGACCTAGGCGGACGTTTCGAGATCAAATCAGGGACGTCTTGGAAAAAGGCCAGGTCAAGAGTACACTAAACCGAAGAGCATGTATGAAGGGAATAATGAAAGTGGACGAAGCGAAACAAGTATGTAAGGATCGTAGCAAGTGGAAAGAAGTGGTCTCTACCTACCCCTACGGGAGAGAGGCGTGATTATATGTATGTATACGTCCACTGCTGAACAAATGGGGGAGCCATAGATTCAACAACTGTGTCATCATTTCGGAGGGTATTTGCCAATTCTCACCATGCTTGGCTCACCTGCGCTCACCAACCCGCCTGGATTGGTGAGCGCAGTATGGCGACCGGTTTGCAAAAGGAACGCTGCTGCCCATCCCTCTGGTTTAGAATCTATTAGTCGCTTTTTACATCCACGGGAGGTATGGAATGGTGTTATGTTCTTAATCCGGACACCACACGACTTATAGCCCTAATTTTAATGATAAAATGAGCAGTGTGGTTATAGTTAATGATTAGACTGTAATACTGGGTGGCGAAAGAGCAAACTACATTTTATGAAAGTTATTGATGACACCCAGTGCCATGCGGGAAGCGTTTCCAAACAAAAGATACGCGGTCTGGCACTCAGCTGGCTGGGCTGGATGCAATTTGTGGCAGGCCTATGGGTCATGTCAGTCGGAGATATAGCATGATGATGCTTCTACACCTATTCATCATTTCGGCCGAATGAAGTCCACTGCTGGGCACAGGCCTCCCCCAAAGATCACCACAACGACCGATATGGGTGTGTTGTGGGCACATTGGGGGGTTTTGCCATAATCGCCACGCTTGGCAGACGGGTTGGCGATCGCAGTTGAGTTGTTAATTAATATACTCGAAGGACACTGCTGCCCATCCTCCGTCTAATCCCTTAGTCGACTTTTATGACACCCACGGGAGGAGATGGGGTGGTGGTATTCTGAGCCGGCACCACACGGCAGGCACCGCACTACACCTATTACACGTTCCTAATAAAAGCGCAGCTTATTGTTGCATGTTTTCAATAACATGATGTATATTTCCAAATTCAATGCGTGCTTCCGCGGCTTCCGCGACTTCCGCGGGCAAAAGCTAATTATTATATATTTTATATTGTAGGTCAACTAAGCGCCCGATACATGACGCCACCATCAGCAGGACACTCGAGTGAGCATGAAATACCTGAACTGATAGACAACTATCACGTCAATTAAACAATGTAATGAATAACCCACATGGTCCTCGCACTCACGGTTTCAAATATAAATGAAGTGTATATAAAAAAAACAAAGAAGTCTTTGATGTCATCATCATCAATTTCGGCCGAATGAAGTCCACTGCTGGACACAAGCCTCCCCCAAAGATCACGACAACGACCGATATGGGTGTGTTGTGGGATCATTGGGGGGTTTTGCCATAATCGCCACGCTTGGCAGACGGGTTGGCGATCGCAGTTGAGTTGTTAATGAAATCGAAGGACGCTGCTGCCCATCCTCCGGCTTATCCCTTAGTCGACTTTTACGACACCCATGGGAGGAGATGGGGTGGTGGTATTCTGAGCCGGCACCACACGGCGGTCTTTGATGTAATTTAAAGAAATTTAGAATGAAGAATAATCAACTGTCGAAAGAAAAGAGAAGAGAAAAGAAAAGAGTACGTGTGAACATAGCTTTAACAAAAATATAATCAATACTTAAATTGCTAAACGATTATAGTACTATAACGCGTGCCACAAGAATAATAAATAGGTTAACATCACGTTCCGAGCATAAGCTTTTTTCAATGAATTTATTAATAAAGACAGTGCAAGCAAATTGGCAAGGTAAAAAAGTTTGACAAATGGGTGTCCCACGAACTTAACTATCATCAGCGCAACGTGCGCGTCGACGCCTTGCGCTTCTCAACCGGCACAGAAACGAACGAGTTTTGAACCGCATTGTTACCTGCGACGAAAAGGATCCTGTTTGACAATTTTCCAAGTTGATATTGAAGATTTAAATAAAATGGGTCATGTAAAAAGTTGTAGTAAGTCATCAAACTTAACTTGCCGTGTGGTGCCGGCTCAGAATGCCACCACCCCATATCGTCCCATGGGTGTCGTAAAAGTCGACTAAGGGATTAGCCGGAGGATGGGCAGCAGCGTCCTTCGAGTACATTAACAACTAAACTGCGATTGCCAACCAGTCTGCCAAGCGTAGCGATTATGGCAAAACCCCCCCAATGAGCCCACAGCACATCCATATCGGTCGTTGTGGACATCGTTGGGGGAGGCCTGTGTCCAGCAGTGGACTTCACTCGGCCGAAATGATGATGATCAAACTTAAACCCATTTCTCGATGCTCGTGGCTGGCTGTGAGTGTGCGGAACATTTCGAAATTCTCAAATTAGCAATTCAGTAAAGCACCCTTATATCTGGTCCAGTCGTAATTGATTGACTGAACATATCATCAAATAACATCTAGCAACATTACATGGAGGCCCAAAGCTTACGTTAGCGCACACATACGAGACAAATACTGGATAATTTCTGGAATATGAACCGTAAAGGTTCAGCTAAGACAATGCGTCACGTTTAAAAGACACAGCGATCAAAAATAGCAACAAATCATAATTTATCATCTGCAAAAGTCACACTATCTGCACCATTATTTCATACCGGGGTGGAATTCACTACGTCGAGTTATAAATAAATAACGGTCGTGGTGTGAAAACTACCAAAGGATATATAGCCGTATTAGTTTGTTTATCACCAAGACATAGAGAATATAGCTGAAAATTAAAATCATCCCCAAGTCCTCTTGACAAATCCAACATCAGCCATCGAATCAGAATATAACATTATACGTAGGAATGAGCAATTTATGAATCAGCAGTAAAATTTATCAGCAGCAAATGTGTAACAAATATGTCTCGAAAGGACAGTTTATACGAGCAAAGAATGAGCACGAAACATTCTTAACTGCATCAGCAATAACCGTTAGTCTGATCTTATCTCTTCTTAGACAAATTCAGCAAACTGTAATTGACACGATAACAGATATATCTGAAGGACACATTGATCTACATCTTTTGACACTTGATCAATTAAAATGTTTAATGAGCATCATATTAGGTCATTTTCCCTCAAGCTCCCCGTGCCCTTACTTTTTCAATAGAAGGGTCGAATCTGACGGACCTATATCATTTACTCGCAAGTTTCAGCTCGAACTACTAAAAGCTATCGAATTATTAAAATAAGGATTCCGTTGTTAAGTAATGACGTATTTGAACTAAAGAAGATTATAAGTATACCCCTACTATTTACATGATCACCCCACCTTCACCACATATGTGTATAAGGCTCCTTCGATCTCAGAAAGGATGTGGTCATGCTTTTAACAGACAAGGACAACTTGTGTGGACATGAGTGACCGTCCACACAGGTTCTATCAAAATATTATGCTCATTAGATAAACTGATACATGACCTCAAAATGACGCAATCGCTATGCGATAAGAAACTTACACTTAACTTAGGTCGCACTTTAAATAAAGAAACCTTTTTTCGAGACTAAATTATTCAGAGTATTACATCAAAATGTCGCCGGATTGTTCAGCAAGACTCATATGCTGGAAATACATTTATCAGAACTTTCTGATCGTAAAATGCACCCAGATGTAATTTGTTTGTCGGAAATATTTATAGAGAGGGGTAATGAGAGTCTTATAAATATATTTGGTTTTAATCTAGCTGCTTCTTACTGCAGGTCAAAAAAACAAAAGCGTGGTGGTGTCGCAATCCTAGTTAAAAATGGGATTAAAATTAAAGAAATATCGTTTTTAAAAAAACACACAGTTGACAAGATTTTTGAATGCTGTGGGGTTGAAGTTTTGAACCATAACTTATTTATTTTATGTTTATATAGAACTCCGACTTCTAACATAACTAAGTTTTTTGAGATTTTTGAAACAGTCGTTCAACACATTACATGTAAATTTAAAAAACGAGTAGTTATTGCTGGTGACTTAAATATTAACACATTACAGTTAAATAATAAAACTAGAGAGTTATGTGATATTATTCATAACTATAACTTGCAGCTCCATATTCAAGAAGCGACGCGACAAAACTCTTGCATAGATCATCTAATAAGCAACATCAAGTCTGCCAAAGGTGAACTTTTGGAACTAGGTATCTCTGATCACAATACTGCACAATTATTGAATATACCTGTTAAAACCAAAGGTGCACCATTACCGGAGTATTCAGTTTACAAGAGAGACTATAATGAACATCACATTAATAAATTTAAAGAATGTATGTCCAAACTATCATTTTCACAAGTGTATAATGAATCAAATATTGAAATTGCTTATGATAAATTCCACGATTTAATATCCTTATTTTATGAATTATGTTTCCCTATGGTAAAAATAAAAGTCTCCAACAGGTTTGGTAATCTAAAATGGTTATCTAAGGGTTTAAAAATAAGCTGCAAAACAAAACGAGTACTGCGAAATAAATACTATGCAAACAAAACTGAAGAAAATAAAACAAAATTTAAAAAATACTCTAAGCTTCTCCGGCGTTGTATTTATGGGTCTATTAAAAAAATGAATCACAAATTTATCATAAATTCTAAAAATAAATGCAAGGCAGCCTGGCAATTAATAAAAAAAGAGTCTCATGATACTCAATGCCAACAATTCATAGACTCTGTAATGGAGGGGAATGTTGCAATACAGAGTCCAAACAAAATTACAGAGGCATTTAATGACTACTGGATTAATCTTAAAACCAAATCTTACAATAAAGTTCGCCTTACTCTTAAGCAATCTGTTTGTAGTAGTATGTTCCTAAAACCATACGGCTATAATGAAGTACAAAAAATTATATTATCCTTGAAAAATACAAATTCTGTAGGTAATGATGAATTTGCAACAAAAATTTTAAAAGCCTGTTTATTCGAACTCTCTGGAGTTTTGACACACCTAATAAACGCATCATTTGCTTCTGGTTGCTTTCCTAGCCAGCTCAAACTATCAATTGTAAAACCGCTTTATAAAAAAGGTGATAAAACCGTTTTAGACAACTATAGACCGATTACTCTTATACCTATAATTTCTAAAGTATTTGAGACTGCCATGCATAAACGTCAATACAACTTCATTGACAAATACGCCATCTTAAAAAATGAACAGTATGGTTTTCAAAGAGGAAAATCCACTACGTTGGCCTGTTTTAACTTAGTGCAAACTATTATTAACAATTTAAATATAGGAAATCTAACCACCGCCATTTTCTTTGACATGTCTAAGGCCTTTGATTTTGTATCACATGCATTGTTATTAGATAAATTAGAAAATTATGGCGTTCGTGGCCCTGCACTTCAATGGCTAAAAAGTTACTTAGAAAATAGAATGCAATGCGTAGAAATTTCAAAAATAGATAATAACAGAGTATTAAAATTGCACAAATCACAATTTAAACACAACGAGTCCGGTGCACCTCAGGGAAGCGTACTCGGCCCCCTTCTATTTTTACTTTATTTAAATGATCTTCCGGACGTAATCACTAACCCATGTATTTTATTTGCTGATGACATATCTATAATCATGACATTAAATCACACTGACATAAATAAATACACAACTGACATAAATAATACGATTGACTCAATAATATCATGGCTTAACGATAACAATATACATGTCAACTTAGCTAAAACTAATTATATCCAATTTGGCACGTATGGACGTAAGCTAAAGATATTAGATATTAATTATAAGGGACTTAAATTAAAGGAAGTAGTGGAAACTACATTTCTAGGAATCGTACTTGACAAACACTGCAACTGGAAAGCTCATGTTACTAAAGTTTGTAGTAAAATAAATAAATTCGTGTATGTACTATATGAACTCACAAGGACATCAGAATTAAAAACTGTACTATCCACGTACTATGGATATGTGGCATCTGTTTTGAGATATGGACTTGTTCTATGGGGCAACTCAACAGAAGTACAGAGAGCATTTATCGCACAAAAAAAATGTCTTCGCGCCATTGCTGGAATGCGTCCATGGGAATCTTGTAAACCAGTCTTTAAAAAGTTCAAGGTATTGACGTTGCCCTGTATGTATATTTTGGAGTGTGCCAAATTTGTTAAAGAACATACAAACCTATTTAAAAAAGCTCATGAAATATTTCCAAGAAATACTAGGAAACCCTATAGAATTGTTTTGTCACAAATGCCTAAGACAACATTGTACAACAAGAGTTGTTATGTAATGTGTGGTCGAATTTTTAATGGTTTACCCGAAAACATCAAAGAACTGCCAGTTAATCAATTTACAAGGAAACTTAAAACATGGTTGATGGAATATAATTTTTATTCGTTATCGGACTTTTTAAATATGAAATCCTTACATACATAGTCGTCAATAATGGCAAAATGATGTAATGTTAATGGCAATTTTTAATTATTTTTGATTTAATAGACATACTTATATTATATTGTTTTCTGACATTATTTGATATTTTAAGACTGTAATAATTAAGAATAATAACTGAATATTTTTTATTGTATTTTAATGTTTGCATGTCACTGTTATGACTAGGTGTTTAGGATCTGTGTATACCACTCTAGTTAAGACCAACAATTATACCAACACTTACTGCAAATAAAAAAATTCTAATTCTAATTCTTCTACAAAGCAGAACTGAAATCGTGTAAAACAATTCAATCACTATGCGAAGACTTGTAGATAAAGTTACGGCGACAAAACGTCTCGCTATTCACTTGCTGTCCGGAATTTCAGATACGCAATAAGTGTATGTTTATACAAACTACTTACCGGCGGGCTGATTAGCTAAACACAGCAACAACAGACGCGATAGCAGCTATCGCGCAGCCGAGGATCCACCGGTGGCAAAGCGTCAAAAATATTGGTATTACGTAAGGCATCGCCCGCCTGCCGTTATGGTGGAAGATGCATAGTTACTAGCGCCAGTAGCCACCAGTGGAACTAAAAATAAGGAATATTTTTAATTCATTGACTGTCCGACAGAGGCGTGTCAGAGATCTTCGCCTGTTTAGTCGCTATCGCCAAATTGACGTTTGACAGCGGCGTTGGAGCAATTTACGCCTGTTGCAAAGCGTCTGCAACTTAGGTAATCAGCCCGCGGGCCTGCCTTGAGTTCTTGAGAATGAGTGCATAATTTTATTTACTTTATTTCAGATAATAATAATCCATAATTTGTTATTAAAATTTAACCTATGTTAGTAATCTATAATAACTTATTTAAAATTAAACAATCTATAATATATATAATAATCTACAATAACTTATTATTTAATATTAAACATGGGTGTCCTAGACGCCATATGCAAGGCGTTCCAATGGCACACCACGGGACAATCAGTTCTGCACAGTATGGTGTTTAGGAGGCTGCTGGCACTGTCCCGGACGCGCTGCATAAGGGAGGCAACTCTCTTTCTTAGCACTGCATGAAAGCAGTCTGTATTTGCCACAGTAAACATACCTGATCCGCTACAATATCGCGACAGCCCCATCAGCATCCTAAAACCATTATTATACTGTACTCGTAGGGCATCCAGCGATCTGCGAGTACATCCGACCCATAGGCTGCAAGTGTAAAAAACTTGACAATAAGCTTTGAATAAAGTAATTTTAACCTCTTTGGTGCATCTTGCAAACCTACGAACTACATAGTATAGAAACAAGACAGCTGCGCCATGTATTTAGAGAATTTCAAATGATTTTATATATTGTACTTAAATTTCTAATAAAGAAATATTATAGACCTGCCGTCGTCCGAGCGAAATTGAATGGTACACTTCCTACCCATTTACTTTCAAATATTTATATATTATATATATATATATATATATATATATAAGTGATGACATATGGAACAGAGACGTGGTCACTCACAATGGGCCTCATAAGAAAGCTCAAGGCCACTCAGCGAGCTATGGAGAGAGCTATGCTTGGTATTTCTCTACGAGATCGAATCAGAAATGAGGAGATCCGTAGAAGAACTAAAGTTGTCGACATAGCTAAAAGGATTAGTAAACTGAAGTGGCAATGGGCAGGGCACATTGCTCGTAGAACTGATGGCCGTTGGGGCACAAAGGTTCTCGAATGGAGACCGCGCACCGGAAAACGCAGCGTGGGACGACCTCCAACGAGGTGGACAGACGACCTGGTGAAGGTCGCTGGGAGTCGTTGGATGAGAGCGGCATGTGACCGCTCGTTGTGGAAATCTAAGGGGGACGCCTTTGTTCAGCAGTGGACGTCCTGTGGCTGATATGATGATATATATGTCTACTGAAAAGCAATAAACCTTCCTTTCCATTATAAACACTTATGTATTTTTGACAATTTCTGTTCTACTTTTAAATATATTTATTAAATGTTATTTCCCAATGCATTATAGTTATCAATTTTTATATCTATAAATATGTCTCTTGTATTTTCATTTTATACTATCAGATTTTTTGTGCTAAATAAATGTGTTTTCTTTCTTATGTAATAACACAGGCATTACACGGCGATGGACTTATTCATATAACTGAAGATTGTATTTTAAAAGGGTATGCCTTGTAATTCGAGATCCTGATATGACACCATTGGTATTAAGATTGTCGCGGAGTGCCTCCCTCCGTGTTCCTTCCCGGTTAGCTCAACTGGGAGGCTCTCTCCACGGCAGCAAGTAACGGAGTTCAGTTATTGTGATTCAATGAAACGTAGCATATATGTTATATAGGTATATTGATATTCACAACTTCAACACTTCATCTTCATGGTGATGTTTATATATTTCAAATATAGCTTATTAACACAATATTTAAGCTAGTTAAAAATAAGTAATTGTTATATTGCAGGAGACTATTTGTCAGAGCGACAGCTGTGTGTTGAACCACTAGCGTTCAGAATCCAATGTCTAATGATAATCATCAAAATATGAAGAGCGACTCTACGTCACATAAATTCGAATTTTGATTTGAATAAAGAATGATTCGTGAGGTGGACAGTGATGGAAATAAAAGGTATGAAGTCATGAAAGAGGTTGATTGAAATAAAGATGAAGGATGACTTCGTCACAAGATCATTCATCAAAATATCGTTACCAGATAACTTCACTATTGAAGATCATGAGCATCTTTGGAATCAGTTAGGATCTTGTATGGATATATCAAAGAGCAAACCACTTTTAAGCAGATATCAGAGCATGATATTCATCACTACATCTTACGTCATTGTAGTTATACTCATCGTCGTGGGAGGCATTTTCATGTTGCTGAAAGTAAGAAGAAGATGTCATTGAGTCGTGACTACGCCGCCGCCAGCAATATAGCGTCAAGAAAATCGTGATCGCACATCAAGCAGTAGATTTGTGAAATAGTGAATATGAGTGAACTTAGTAAATCAGTGGAATCAGTGTCTAGTGTAGATAAGGCAACCTCTCCTATGTCTGATACGTTTAAATTTGAAAAAACTGAATAGTTAGGGTCAATGATCCTCCTTTATTATTACTAGTTTATCACAGTTTAGCATCGCATTTTTTTTTCATATACTTTATACCATATCAATTAACATTACTGTTTTAGCGTAAATTTTAGTTCCATTATTGTAGTTTTATCCTACGCCACCGTCTCCTGTTCAGTTTTTGGGCAGGATGTTATAGTACCGTAAATTTTTTATCAATTTAATTTTTAATATGTAAGCTAATTCGTGGTTGAGTGTAACATTAGCAATCTATACAAATAAATAAAATTGTCTGTTTGTAATTTCAAAATAACAGAGTTTTACTAAATGCACAAACAAACGGTACCTATAATAATGTCGAAGTCTGTATGCAAAGATCCGGCAAAATCTTTGTTGCCCTTTTCAGAATATATTTTTACTTTGCCGTGAACTGAGTACATGAGTGGCTCACTGTACTCAAAGATGAATGGCACCCCAGCAGCGAGGGGGAACACTACGTATACTTGTTTGTGGTTCAGCACTTTAGTGTATTGGACACCTTTGATTAATTGTTCCAGATTTTGAATAGTGTTAGCTATGAAACCTTTAAGGTCCTCCTCGGAGAAAGTGATAAGCTTCTGCTGGTTCAAGTTTTCGAGAAATAAAGCACCTTCAATAGGGCTGCGAGGTTCACGTTTAATGTTTAGCGTTTCAGCGATCTTTTTTGCAGAGAATTTCAGGTGTATATTAGACTTAGTAGGTTCATAAATCATCTGAGCTATATATTTCAAGAGTTGTTGCACGCCAGAAACAGACAAGAATAGCTGAAAAACCATGTTAAAATACGTAATAATGTAGTACTATTGCTAATAAATTGAGTAATTGAGACCTGAGTGAGTTTTTAAGTGAAATATCAATTCGCTAGCATCTAATACTTATCATGTTTTAAAGATTCCAATGTCTACCTGGCTTTCTTCAGTCCAGCCGGTGCTCCTTGCCCTCAAAGCTGTCCTCTGGTATACAGGTAAAAAGCCATCTTCACTACCAATGTACGATAACTCCCTGAAAAATGCGATGTCATCTTCTCCCGTGTATTCGTCAGTCAAGTTGTCATCAGAGTATCGATAGCCGAATTTTACCTTCGAAACAATATCTTTGACAGACTGAGCAGTCTTAGACCTGAAAAAATTGTTTACATACATTTTATTTTTAACAGCCTCAACATACTTGGATTTCTTCTGTGCCGTGGGTACAGTTTACGGACATAAATCTCACAAGCACGAAAACCCAGACCTAAAACAAATATCTGTAGATCATACAAATGTTTGTTCTGTGCGGGGATCGAACCCGGGGCACGTAGCGCAGAAAGCCATTTGCTTAGTCACTGCGCGATTCGTACCGTCAAATTAGTAGTAATTATTTTGTGAACATGACAAGCCTTTGGTCCCTGGCCAAATATCTTACAATTTGATATTAACATAAAATCATCTACAAACCGCTCATCAATCTTAATAATATTCATTTTGAAAAACTTACAACTCTGCGAAACGTGGGTCTTTCAATCCAGCGGCAAAATTAATGCCGTTAACTAGGACGGCACGAACTTGCGTGCTGGGGTCATGGTTCGTCATGTGTGCCAGTACTTGCATCATTTCGGCAGTGGAGAAAGCCAAAAAGATGTTAAGGGCAGCAACTACTCTCACTTCGTAAGGCTTTGCAGTGTTTCTTAAGATGCTGTAGAGCACAGCACGAACATATTTGTTTTTCAAGTTAGCTAAGGTTTTGAGACTGGCAACTATCTGGATACGCAAGTATTTGGTCACTGCGGTACGACCATCCAAGTACGGAGCAAAGACCTTCAGGATATCTCGGTGGGCCAAATTGCCGAGAGCTCTTATGTAGACCTGGGCCTTATTGGAATCACCGCACTCGACAGCGTGTTTCAGTTCTTCAGAGAGACGTGGAAGGACGGTTTGCACTACGAATGAGTCCGCCTGCTCGAAGCGAAAAAATTTGGTGGCAGCCAATAAAACTGAATTGTTGAGGAACTGATCTTTTAGCACATCAGTGTTCGTCGCGAGGTCGAAAAATTCAGTGAAGATTTTCTTACTAGGATAGCGAAGTGCCACTCTTCACTTGAACGACGCAACGGATCTGCAGCAAAGGGGTGATTTCTTGCAGTCGTTTTTGAGCACTGGCAATGGTGTGATCGTCAGCCTTAGGAAAGAACATAGACTCACTTATTGAGAAAAAAAGTGAATCCATATGGCGGGATGACTCTGTCTTTATCCACTCAGTACCACTTGTTTCTTGGACGGATGACAAATACAATTTAACAAAACTGTGGACTTCAGCGTTTTGTTTACCAAACAAAAGAGGACTGACGAATACAGAGCTAGTGACTTCCGACTTGTAGATTGGGCCTTCCTTACCAGCGAGCAGGCGAGAATCGGAAATGTGCTTCATGAACTGTTTCTTTTCATTTTCGTAAGCGAGTCCATTCCACACGGCTCCTTCTGGCACGCCGATGTATAATGCAACACGTTTCTTACACGAGGCATAATTTTTGCTCTTGGTGATTTCGATAGGAGGCTCTTCTGAAGCGAATTTGGGTAATTCAGGGCGCCATTCTGCGGAAACTGGCAAAACAGAGTACAGAGTCTCACAGTCACCAGTGACATCAGCCTCTGCCTTCTTGAAGAGACCTTGGAATGATTCCTTATTAAAGCTATTTGGGAAGCTGTTATCAATACGGCCAAAAGTAGACAAGTCCACTTGAAGAGCGCTGATCACACCCTTCAACAAGTTTTCATAAGAAACGGAAAGGGCCGAGGGGACATTAAATGATTTGACACGGCCTCCCTGGAGGAATATCTCGAAAGGTTGATTTGTGATCAGAATAGGTTGGTATTTGAGGTCCGACGGTAAAACGTTCTTCGTTATTTTCTACGCCTGGATCTGCGCGTACAAGGGTTTGACTAGCTTTGTGATTAGGTGGCCTGGTGCCGCAACACGGATGATGAACTGAGCCTTAAAGGCTTTGCCATTGCTGCTACTGTGATCGAATTTGGTCCAGGTGTAAGTATCTACATCATAGAGGTACTCTTTGCCGACTTGCCATGGCCAGTCTTTGCTCTGGGTCAGCGGGCTCGACGTGACTGCAGCTGAAATAAATTGGGTTAAGTTATAATTGATATATCATATACACCATGACTACTTTGTAAAGTACAAATCTTGCTGCAGGTACGGCGAAGAGCAAAACCAGAATTGAGGTGTTGGGTAAAAGTAGAAAAAAAAAAATTGCACGTGTATACTGGCTAATAAAAAAGGCACCTGTCACCCGATATATAACCTGACATGACCTGTCATTTTCATGACATGAGCGGCTGTATCAAACACTGCACGTGTTATCAGTTTGCAGATGATACATGACTTTTTTTTTATTTTATTTTATTGATCCGGTGGAAATACCTCATGTACTTCCATCGCCCTGGGAAAGGGCGAAGGGGCATGCCGGACTCCTACCGGCTAAAACCACCGGAGTGATCATCGTTGGCACCAAAGGGAGGCTCCAGGAACTCGAAAGATCTCCATCTAGAGCCACCCATTGGTGCCACGCCTTTAGGCACATCTCGGAGGGGATGACTGTAAAGCGGTCATCCCCTCTAGTGGAGGGAAGGCGACTGTAAAGAGGCCACCCCCCCAGGCATCTCTCGAGGGGATTGTAAGATTCCCCCGAAGCCACACTATGCACTGCGCACACAGCGGTACGTGACCACATGCACACCGCTGTCTTCCCGGGGGTCGCCCGGTATGAGCGCGCAGATTTCCCAATAAGCGCGCTCGCGACCCCCAAGGCCGGGGTGTCATATAAAGACGACAGGGGGCTCAGGCGTGTTGGACACGGGCACCGCGGCGGTTGTTACCCCGGGTCCATGTCCTCCTCCTCCGAGCGGGATTGGCCCTCTCCCGATCCCGCTCTGCGACCTCCTTCTGGAGCATTACGCTCTCACAGAAGGAGACCACAGCACTCCAATTTTCATGCTCTGCCAGCATAGCCGACACTACTGCTGGCAAAGAGAGATCTTGCCCGATCCGATCGACCAGGATCCGCCGCTCGGCAGTCCACGCAGGGCACTCTCCGAGCGTGTGCTGTGCGGTATCCTGATCGTCTCCACAGTGGTGGCACTGTGCCACTCAGCATCTGAGAAAGTATGACGTTTTTCACTACGTATCGGGGAAACATGAAATTATCTCATTTAAAAAGAATATAATTATATGAGTCCTGTACATCTCATATACATCTGAGAGGAACACTAAAGACCAAGCTTCTTTTCGAATGATCGTTAAATAAATCGTTGTAATAGTCAAATTCTCCAAAAATATCCATTCTGTGATAAATATACACTTCCATTCAATTACATTTTACAGATATATTAATATATAATATCATTGTAGAGACACTTATAAAAACATTTATTTATTTATGATACAATTACAACACCATTACAGTACTTAAATGACTAATATCATCATTTCGGCCGAATGAAGTCCACTGCTGGACACAGGCCTCCCCCAAAGATCACCACAACCACCGATATGGATGTGTTGTGAGCACATTGGGGGGTTTTGCCATAATCGCCACGCTTGGCAGGCGGGTTGGCGATCGCAGTTGAGTTGTTAATGTACTCGAAGGACGCTGCTGCCCATCCTCCGGCTAATCCCTTAGTCGACTTTTACGACACCCATGGGAGGAAATGGGGTGGTGGCATTCTGAGCCGGCACCACACGGCATGATATATATATAAATAAATAAATAATAGATATATATTTGACAGAAACAATGAGTTTTTCCATCATTTTTCTGAGTACGTACGTGAGCGTGTTTATATACAATGCATTAATCGTTACTCTAAGTGTAAGTTCACCTCTAACACATTAAGTGGTAACATACTTTTATCTACGTAGCACATAAGTATTTATTACCGATGTAAGTGTCATTGGTTTTTTTTTTTTTTATATTGTATAGGTCTACGTTTGACCGGTCAACGATAAATCTGCTGTGAAGCTCGCGGGCCGATATGACTATGTTTCTTTAACTCTGCAACAGACAGATAAGAGAAAGTACACTATCTAATAATAACTATTAGTTAACAGGCTTACATTGTAAAGCGCACGCAGTAATCACTCACAGTGTCTTGATGTTTTTTAGTGTAGTATGTTGTTTGGGACTTTATTATTTTAATAACAGGATTCCAAACTGGGGGTACCAGCCAACCATCTTCTATATTAAAATTAGGATGTTTTTTGATTTCAACAGCCTCACGAAACATTCTTGGTACATATCGGCACGGTTGGTGCAGTGGTTGATACAGTCGACTGCTGTGCTCCGGGTCGTGGGTTCGATTCCCGCACGGAACAAATATTTGTATGATCTGCAGGTAGTTGTTCCGGGTCTGGGTGTGTTGTATGTGGAATTCATGTTTGTAAAAGCACCCACGACACAGGAGAAATCCTAGTGTGGGGCAACGATTTAAAAAAAAAAAAAAAACTCTTTCGCGAGGACTTGAGGTTGATCGAAACGAAGAAAATGGTTGACGTCAGTTATGTGCTCCATTATTATTAAAAAAAAAAAAAAAAAAAAATTGTTGGCTATACTACGCTATGTTTGGCCTATGTATGACAACCCACATTCACAGTCAATCTTGCAGACTCTGCATCTTATAAAGTAATGTAGCACTTCACCGGTTTGAGAAGATGGCTGATCACCTTATGCGGCTTCCTATACACGCATTGCTTACCCATACATACATGTACCTTAACGGTGAATCTCTGCACTATCCTTGCCAGTTAGCTACCGTGTGTAAATCTTTGTTCCAGAGAGCACATGGCATCCGTGAACCAGATCATCTGGCAGGGGGAGCTACACCATGTGAAGGAAGTTCTCCAACGTAACAATTTGAGACCAAAACATCCCCGTTGCAGAAACTGCCCAAAACCCACTACGGTTGATCGACGACCTGCTTTAATACCATTCATTAAGGGAGTGGTCATATCTTAAAGCGTGCTACCATATATACATATGCATATAGAAAGTATGAAAAACATGTTACTTTATTCTATTCAGGGGGTTAGTTTCCCAAGTTTTCAAAAATGTTCATGTTATGGCCGGAGTCCCATACAAAAATGAAACGGTCTCCTTTGGCAAAAAATTCCGTTACAGTCCAGGATCAGGTTTTAGAATACAAATCATCACAATTTTGTACATGAGATGTGAGTAGTACCACAATGTGTCTACAAAGTTATATTTTACGGCTCATATTATGAAAAGTTCACACAAATAAACACATTCGTTATCAGTACGTAATAAGAATTATTAAAAAAATAACCATCACGATCGACGACGACTAAACGGAGCTAAACGACAGATTTTAAGGATAAGAACGCCTATTTCGTACCCTTTCGCAATTGGTTACGTGGCCTGCTGACCTAATACGTGGAATGTGGTTGTCTGTTCTCGGGATCAAATCCACACCTCAGTTTTACTTCTTGGAATTTTGTTTTATATTCATTTTATTCTCTTGAAAAGCAATTTCTATATTAATTGTTTAGTCCGGTGTAGTATTTTTATTTAATTAATTAATTAATATGTGTTACACAATCTAATGTAAACAATCGAGCACTAGCGCCACCTATACCTTTTTAGTACTATAACGATGCTTATTGCTTATCATGGTGTTCACTTTTAATTGGCATTCAAGTTAATATAAAAGTTCCACCATTCAGAACTAAATCGTTCTGCCATGACATATTTCTGAATGCGGTGTTACGGTACGGTGTCCTCCCACGTATCGGCAGAGAAGAAGAGAGCTGTGTGGGGAACAGGATACTGGTGAGATCATTTATATAAACGTGAAAGAGGGTATGATCTAATATACTGCCCTGGGGAATACCATAGGAAACCAGGAGATCAGTGCTTATCTGATTATCTATTCGGACACATTGATTCCGTGAGATAGCTCTCAAAGAGTTGCAGTTGAGTTCCTCTAACTCCAACTTTTTCAAGACATTGTTCTGCGGCCATACTTTGTTCGCCTAAGAACCAACAGGCACGTAAAATTACTTTCTGTGTTCTAAATAACGACTACATTCGACTGAAATTAAATTGAAGTAACGGACACCTCTAAGAATTGATTATTATCCAAAAAAAAATCGTATTTTGAGATAATAATATCAGGCATTTAAGTATTCATTAGACACACATCACATTAAAAATATCTTTAATAAATGCTAAAATGTAAAAATAAATTAAAATTAGCCAGCATTCGGGTACGCAGTGTCGCCACTCAGATTCAGCTCGCCACAAACTGCCCTGCGTTCTGTAAGCTACTTAAAAGATCTTCTTATGATATACTTCTTTTTGTATCAATAGGGAGGAAGATGTGAAGAAGCTCGTTATTGTTATTATTAATATTTTATTCGATTAAATTGAAATGTGTAATTTATTATAAAAAATATTAGGATTTATATTCGACATGTTGTGTAAGCTGTGATTGCCTATAATTGAATGTACATTACCTGAAATTTTATGTTTATTATTTAAGTGTAAAAATAAAATATATTGCTCGTTGGTAATCTTTAATCAAATAAATAAATAAAAAAGAATTGTGCTTTATTTACGATAAAATATTTTTTTAAAATCTATAACGATGCTTACCGACGAATGCTATTTGTATTCGAAACGACAGTAAAAACAAAAATCTATAATAGACACGATAATCCGTTTAAACCCATTCTTTTCGCCATATAGTTTTGTCTACTGCCACTTTTTTTATTAGTTCTTTAATTCAAAACCAGAACATACATTATTTTATCTTGTACATAAAACAATCCTTTTTCGACACTTTTTATTAATTGATAACGGCGAATTAATTAATGATAAGTTTTTAGACAAGTCTCGCATGCGTATGCCCGGGCACTATACTCACGTGAACTAACATGCGTGCACGCACACATTAACGTTCAATAAACAATACATTCAGTCAAAAAAGTATCGGGAATGGATGATTTGTTTATGGTTCCAAATTCAAATGTTTGTTTTTATTGTTGTTGTTAGATTGGCACAATTGTTTTCCATTTTGGCGCGGAATTTGAGTTGCATCTGTTATTTGTATTAAATACAGTGCTGTTTTAGTTATATCATATCTAGTGTGAATAGCGAATGTCATTATGGACAAAAACACCGAACAAAGAGATTGTGTTAAATTTTGCATCGCCAATGGAATTTCGTGTTCACTGAAAATGTTACAGAAGGCTTAAGGTGGATCGCTTCATCAAACACACGTGCATATGAGTGGTACAAAGCGTTCAAAAGCGGCGAAATGTGATGGAAGATTTGCCTCGCGCTGGTAGGCCATCAACTTCTGCAACTGAAGTTAACATCGCAAAAGTGAAGGAAATAGTGACTGATAATCCTGATTCAACTTTGAGAGAGATAGCCATCGAACTTTCTGTATCTCACGAGTCGATCTGTACCATTTTAACTAATCATCTGGGTATGAAACATGTTACCGCTCGGCTAGTCCCAAAAACCTGAGTTTTCTTCAAAAACTCAAATTCGAAGAAAAAGGCCAGATTTGTGGAAAGAAAATTCTTGGATTTTGCACCACGATAATGCGCCTTCACACACGGCCATCACTGTGAACGAATTTTTGACCAAACACTCAACAAATACCATCGAGCAAGCGACTTCTTTCTTTTTCCTAAACTCAAATTACCACTTCGTGGCACCCGTTTTCAATCGGTAGAAGACATAAAGGAGAATTCGCGGCGAGAACTGAACTCAATTCCGGAAACAGCGTTTAAAATGTGTTTTGATGATTGGATTATTCGTTGGCGTAAGTGTATCGTTTCTGAAGGAGCATAAATTGAAGTTGATAAAATAAATTTGGATGAATAACAAACATTTTGTTTATTATTGATCTTTTCCCGTTACTTTCTTGACAGAGTAGTATATACTAAAATACGAAGACTAGCCCACGCCATGTGATACTTATGGAGGATGTGAAGTTCTCTACAAAGTTTAAGGCTCTTTTTATACGATGCCCAACACTGTGATTTCTCCTGTGGCGTGGGTACAGATTACAGAATCAAATTCCACATGCGCAAACATCCAGACCAGGAACAATTAGGTGTAGGTTACACACACACACATCAGCCCGTAAAAGTCCACTGCTGAACATAGGCCTCCCAATGATCACTTCAATGAAGCGGTCGTAGTTGGGCTATATTGCCACAATCATCGTGCTTGGCAGGCTGACGCCCCCCAGCCCCCAGTATAGTTCCACTACAAGAAGAATTACTTATGGTTTATCCATAATTCTAGCTTCTTACCCAAGTGTGTTTGATGCACCCATACTAGCCTGATGTGGCTGATCAGAGATTTCCACAAATTTTTAAAGCACTAAGATAACAATTTGTATTGTGTAATGTGTAACCTTGAGATTCCATTGCGCGAGTCACCCGAAACAGATACATAGTAACTTATCTCGGATTCATTCAAGTGACCATTCGGTATTTATATAACACGACATACTGTGGTCATCATCATGGCCTTTTCCCAGCTATGTTCTGCTTCCAGGTAGTCCAACCAGATGCGATGAATATCAATATTTTTAAAACGACTAGCATCTGACCTCCACAACCAAATTACTGGGGGATACCGTTTTGTTTAAGGTTAGACCGGTTACGACAAAAGGAACCAACGCGCAGTGTTTTGTGTATCATTTCGGCCGAATTTAGTCCACTGCTGGACACAATGACCGATATGGATGTGTTGTGGGCTCATTTTCGGTTTTGCCATAATCGCCACGCCACGCCACGGTTGGCGATCGCAGTTGAGTTGTTAATGTACTCGAAGGACGCTGCGCCCATTCTCCGGCTAATCCTTTAGTCGACTTTTAAGACACCCACGGGAGGAAATGGGGTGGTGGTATTCTGAGCCGGCACCACACGGCGTTTTGTGTATTTACTAATATTTTTCATAGATGTTTAACTTGTCTTCTTTTTCCGATTTATCCGTAATTAAATCAATTTTTAAGTTTCCAATCTCGAAAAAGCTCTGAAGGTGATATTGCCTGTCTGTTGCCAGATAAATTCATTCTTTTTTGATATTACAACTCGAACAACGATGGGTTATAGGAGTATCACACTGCCGCTAGTAATTCAAACTCTTGTCTCATAATTTTAAAAGAATCGGAAGTAAAGTGTATGTTCGATTTGTCTTTTAAGTCCAGAAGTTCATCAGTTCCTTCAGATTCACTCCACAATATCAGAAATGCTTCGAAGCTTTTTTTGATATCGTGAGCTGTTTTGCGGCTTGAGGAATCCTGCTTACGACGTTACCTTTTTTTTTTTTTTTTTTTTATTGGTGCCCAGTGGAAATTCATCATGAACTTCCTTCGCCCCGGGGAAGGACGAAGGGGTATGCCGGACTCCTACCGGCTAAAACCACTGGGGCGGTCATCTTCGGCACCTAAGGGAGGCTCCAGGTCCTCGTATGATCACACTAGAGCCACCCACTGGTGCCACGCCTATCGGCACATCTCGGAGAGGGTGACTGTAAAGCGGTCACCCCCCAGGGGGATTGTAAAGGATCCCCCAAAGTGTCCCACGGCAGCGCGTGACCACATGCGTGCTACCGTCTTCTCTTGGGTCGCTTGGTGTAGGCACGCAGATTCCCCAATCTACGCACCCGCGAACCCAGAGGTCCCCCACCTTATAGCAACGGCAGGGGTTTTCAGGCGTATCGGAATTATATATATATAATATATAATATTCGGAATTATATATATATAATATATAATATATATATATATAATATTCTTCGAGCGGGATCGGCCCTCTCCCGATCCCGCTCTGCGGTCTCCTTCTGGACCATGACGCTCTCACAGAAGGAGACCACTTTACGACGTTACCTAACCCGTTAATCCAACCTCGTCGTTTTCTAACCTGTAGAGAAGCTTCATATTTTTACCTTTTTGATCTCAGCTATATTACGGTTAAAGACAATTATTTTCTCAAAAGACAAAATAAATCACTTACAGAGAAAATACAATATTAATTTAACAATTTTTTGCTCACCAGCGTAACAAGCTAGGTAGTATATACATACAGGTAAGTAGATGCGTAAAACTATCACATTATAATAAGTTACACAGGCAGATTATTCCGTGTGTTGTCCGGATTAAGAATATAGCACCATTCCATCTCCTCCCGTGGATGTCATAAAAGGCGACTAAGGGAATCTAAACCAGAGGGATTGGCAGCAGCGTCCCTTCTGTGAAACGGTAGCCATACTGCGCTCACCAACCCCAAGCGCGGTGAGTATTGGCAAATACCCTCCAGAATGATGACTCCGTTGTGAAAATCTATGGGGGACGCCTTTGTTCAGCAGTGGACGTATAAATGGCCGATATGATAGGGTAGATCCGTAAAGTTCCTGTTGTGCTAATAGATATTTATTAAGGCCTATGACAAACTGGCTGTATCGGAGTTAAAGTAATTAGTATGTTATATTTTCTATACGTTTCATGTAACTCTCCCAACACTACACTTTCAGTGTCTCGATGATCTTTGGGGCTATACCAGATTCATGCCGGACAGGCCCAAATTGCGAGAAGAGACTGAGAGGTGTGAAGTAGCGAAATCGAGTGTGAACTGCTGTGTGGATGGGCCGTCCGAGTTATCGGATGGTACCTGATGTTCGCTCCTCGTATTACTCTGTTCACGAGAAAATACTGGGGATGTGAAGCCGAGGCGGGTTTCGTCAGTTGTGTCCACGACTGACGGACTGGCAGCAATGCCAACGTCTTTAAATTGTAATCCTGAGATATTCTGAGTGTCGTGGTCACATATCACGGCTCAGCATAAGGACCGAAGGTCTTGGCTTAATCGCCCGGACCGAGAAGAAAGAGATTGTCTATAAAATAATTAATTTAAATCCCAAGTTGGCGAGCGGCGAGAGGATGCATGGCTGATGGGTAGTTCAATCTCTAGCACGCAACTCCAGGGCACCGGCGAAAACCCTAGATTTACTACCAGCTTACCCGGGTACAAAGTACACTGCTCGGGTGCACTGTTATTTCCCCCATGCCCAGACCTGCCGGGGCCTCCATCCAGTACTCGAGCCGGGCAGGAGTGGCCGCTGCTGGAGGAACTCGCGAAGGAGATGCAGGTTCGGCCAACGGCCGATCTTGATACGTGCATCAAAATAATCGCTTGAAACACAGGTATAACCTAGTACAGGCAGGCTGCTAATAGTTATGTTAAGTTGAGCTGACTTAAATTTTCATGGTTGTACCTATAAAATATATTTTAGTTTAATTTATGAAAATATTTTTGTAAAAATTGATTAATAAATTGTTATTGTTATTTAAAACACTATAAATATAGAAAATGAAAAAAATGTGGCCCACCCGCATTGGGAACAGGGTCGAAGCCGCCAGTGGTTGGGTTGGGGCTCTAGAGAGAGGAACCTGCTAACAATACGAGCCGTGTCCAAAGTGTACGATAAAGTTTCATATGACAATCTCCTGTCGAAATTATATGGTTCGGGTATACGCAAACCTGAATACCAATGTTTCAAATCTTATTTAAATAATAGAAAACAAATAGTACAAATTGAACACCATAGCATAAAAAACCACATAATCGAAACAATAAGATCGCAGACAAGAACCCTAATATGCTCAATCCCTCGGGGAAGTGTTTTAAGATGTGTCCTTGTTTGTCGTGGCCAAAATCCACATTCTGGGCCTGCGGATAGCGCCTCACAAAACTGAGGCGCTATGGTTCCATACACTGCAGCAGAGTAGAGAACCACCCAGTTCGTGGATCCATTCTGGTAACGCGCGAATCAGAGCGGGCGAGGACATAGGTACCTGGGGCTCACCCTGGCCAGTCGTTGGGGCTTCGAAGATAATTCGAGTGCCTTGTCCCCCGGATAGAGAGGTAAGTGTGTGCCTTGAAACGGTTTCTGCCCAATGTCACAGTCGGCACAGTGCCATCAATGTGAAAGCGGCCAGGACACTGCACAGCACACGCTCAAGGAGTGCCCTGCGTGGGCTGCCGAGCCGCAGATCCTAGTCGATAGGATCGGGCAAGATCTCTCTCTGTCGGCAGTAGTATCGGCTATTCTGGCAGAGCATGACAATTGGAGTGCAGTGGTCTTCTTCTTTGAGAGCGTCATCCTGCAGAAGGAGACCGCAAAGCGTGATCGAGAGAGGGAAAATCCCGCACGGAGAAGGACTAGACGGTGCCGGGGTAACAACCGCCCCGGCACCCAGGTTCAACACGCCTATGTTTCCCGCTGTCGGTATATGGTGCGGGGCTAGGGGGTCGCGGTCGTGTGGATTGGGAAGTTTGCGTGTTCATACCGAGCGAACACGGGAAGACGGTAGCGCGCACGTGGACACGTGCCACCATGTGCGTAGCATAGCGCACAGCGAGGTTTGGGGGTATCCTTTCCAGTTCCCCCGAGAAGTGCCTGGAGAACGGCCTTTTACAGTCGCTCCCCTCCGCTAGAGGGTGACCCCCTCTTGACTCTGACCGCCTTATAATGATCGCTTCAGCCGGTAGTAATCCGGCATGGCCCTTTCCCGGGACGGAGGCATGACACACATGATTTATTTCCATCGGTATAATAAAAAATGATCTAATTACTGAATAAACTATTCTATTATGTTCTAGTCAAAAATACTATCAAAACAAATTTCGCTAATATAGAAAACAAAACAGTATCATGTGAAACGGGTTAAAGGTTAACTCACTCGAAATGTTGATGGTTGTTGAAATGTATATAAGCTTTAGTATCAAGGTTTGGGTTAATTAAAGTGTGCGCCGTTAAACAACACTACACACGGCTACTGCTGAGCACCTGGAACTATGAAGCTGTTGGTACTGGCGGCGATCATCGGTGAGTATTCGCACCTTGGCTATATTAACATAGTATTTCGTGTGTGATTTTAGTTATAATAGACATTTCAAATTAATATTGTATAACTAGTAATTGGAACTGACAATGTAATTTCTCTGGATTTCATGGCGTTATCATGAAATTATCATATCATTGTTTTAGTTTATGGGAGTCGTTTGATGCGGGCTGAATATAACTGGTCGTTGTGGAAATCTGTAGTGGAGGCCTTTTTTTAGCAGTGGACGTCTTTCAGCTTATATGATGATGAGATGGTGCGGTTACCCTCATATAGACATGCCCTATCCAAATTCAAATTCAATGCTACACATTTGTTTTTCTCAACTTTATATTTAAACTTAGTAATACAATATATATAATAGCAATGCCGACTTAGACTGCTACCACCCCACGTCATCCCGTGGGTGTCGTAAAAGTCGACTAAGGGATTAAGCGGAGGATGGGCAGCAGCGTTCTTCGAGTACATTAACAATTCAACTGCGATCGCCAACCCGTCTGCCAAGCGTGGCGATTATGGCAAGACCCCCCAATGAGCACACAACACAACCATATCGGTCGTTGTGGTGATCTTTGGGGGAGGCCACTGTCCAGCAGTGGACTTCATTCGGCCGAAATGATGAATGCAATATAAACAACAATTAACACACAAAAGGCATTAAAAATAATTCTTAAAGTAAAAATCTCATACATACCTACTTGCAGCTTTAGGTACATGGTTGTCTAGTAAACTATTAGAAATAACAAGAAAATGCAACCATTTACAGGCACTCATGAATATTCAGACTTTAGATACCGCGTTCCAAGATGTAGATTACTAAATGGTTACTCTTTTTAAATCATAATTTAAGGTTATGTGAGGACAATGTAGGAGAAAAGAGTCAAAATTACATCAAGTCTACACTAAACAAGCCAGATTTTAATATTTATAAAAGCTTATGTTTAAATTGCCATGGCAGTATTAAGCTGACCAGTCCCTACAGATAGCACCCATTCACGAGCATGACGCATGCATCAATGTCGCTTAGCTCAACCATATTGTAGGGCAACTCAGCGACTCGGGAGTCACGGGCGCGCTTATTGGGAAGTTTGCGCGCTCATACCGAGCGACCCCCGGGATGACAGTGGCGCGCACGACGTCACGTGCTGCCGTGTGTGTAGCAAAGCGCACAGCGAGACTTAGGAAGATCCTTTACAATCCTCCGCAAGATGTGCCTGAGGGGCGGCCTCTTTACAGCTGCCTGCACTTCGCTAGAGGGGGTGACCGCATTACAGTTATCCCTCCGAGATGTGCCTAAAGGCGTGGCACCAATGGGCGGCTCTAGTCTGATCTTACGAGGACCTGGAGCCCCTTATCGAAGATGACCGCTCCAGTGGTTTTAGTCGGTAGGAGTCCGGCATGTCCCTTCGCCATCCCCGGGGCGAAGGAAGTTCATGTACAATTTCCACTGGACACCAATAAAAAAAAACACGACGCCACCGTAAGTAGGACACTTGAGTGAGCATGACATACCTAATCTGCCAGACAAATATTATCACGTCAGTTAAACAAAATAAACAAATAACTCACGTGGTACTCCCACAAACGGTATCAAATCTAAGTAAATAGTGAATATAAAATTAATTAAAAACAAGTAATTAATATCATAGCAAAATAGAAATATTAAAATGTGACCTATATGACTTAATATAATCCATTGTAAGAAAGTATGACGTTATTAATTGAATGCCAATTAATTAAGAATAAAGGTAATGGTATTTTATACATACAACCAGGAATATCCATATAAGCCCATGAATATCTGAGCAGCTCAATCCCAAGCGATGTTGTCATCCATATAGTTAGTAATGTTATAGAAACTCTTAGTCATTCTTCAAAATCAAATCAATTCATTTATAGATAAAGATAAGATAAAAGATAAATCTATATTTATTCATGTAAAACCATTTATAGGCACTCATGAATAGTCAAGACTTTAGTTGCCTCGTTCCAAGGTGTAGATTTCCTATGGAGAAGAACGGGCAAGAAACTCCACGGTTACTCTTTTTAAATCATATTGGTACAATGCTCTCGAAATGATGGTAATGTGAGGACAATGCAGGAGGAATGAGTCTAAACTTCTTAAAAAGTCTACACTAAATAAGCTTGATTTGAATATACTAACATAAAGAAGAAAAAGAACGTTTACAAATTAAATTTATTCAAAGTATATTGTAGTACATAGGTAAAAATTAAGATACAATACAATTGCGCTTGTACCTACTGCTGTTACCTGCCGTATTATCATACCATAAATATAATAAAGTATACATTGCAATTAATGTCAATATTAAAAAAATCGAATTAAAAATAAATAGAAACACATCAAATATTTAATTAAATTATAATAACATTTTCCAATTATTAATTGGAATAACTATTTGTTTATATGATAAGATATACATATATGTATATATGATAACAATTTATAATATATGATAAGAATTCGATAAAAATACACTTGTATATATAACTTAGTTTTGTGACGAAGCCTTGTCATTTTATATTTATGTCGATCTAGACTACGAAATTAAAAAGTTTCTTTTTGTATTGTTGGATATAATATGACACAATCATAAATAAATATATATGGTAGTGGTAATTTTTTTTACTTTTTAATGTGTGGTTTACATGACTCAATTAATTTAACGTTTACGTGGGGTGGTACCTCCTAGCTAGCTTCTTGCTATGTGACCTACATCAGTAAATGACGTGGCACTTGTTTGAAGATGTGACTTTGTTCTGGTAGTAAACAAGCAACCAATTCGTTTACTTGTTGTTGCAATGCTGTGACATCATAATTTAATTTCCCAGAGATCTCATCTTTTAGGTTTAGAGCAATTTATTTTCATTTGCATCTGAATCATTCCAAAATCTTTTAACGTCTTTCGCACAATTGTTTATTACCTTTAATATGTTTATTAGGGTTTCTTAATTAACCTGCTTGTTAAATATCTCAAGTGCTTTTACTTGATGTAGCCGACGAAAAGGTCGTCCGTCATTTACTCTTTCTACTTATCTGACAACGGCTTTCTCTATATTTTTGGTCGTTCTCTAGCTTCACATGCCTCTCTATATGTTGATCATTCCTGACCATCGACAATTCCAAGGCCTGTATAGCTAATCTATAAATAGGTACCTAGCGTACCTATTTATAGCTAATGCTATTCATAAAAATTATTACCCGTAAATAAAGCTGCACTGTCATCGGCAAAGCGTCAGCCATTTTGTGTCGTAAGTGGAAGATCACATCACATGACAGAAAAGTAGCGGGCCCAATACTGTACTTTGTGATACTCCAAAATGTAGAGGATCAAGTCAAAATCAAATATTTTTATTTCAAATAAACCAAATATTGGCACTTATGAAACGTCAGAATCTAAGTTGCACGGTTCCAAATAGTTGATCTATGGAGAAAAGCAGGCATAGGTACTCTTTTAAAATCATTGAGATTGCAATGTTGATTGATACAAATTATGGTAAAACATATAGTATAACGAGCATTATGTAGGCCAATGTATAAAAAAAAACATACTAATGTAATATAATCATTATACGCCATGGCAGTTAATGACTGACCAGTCCCAACAGACGGCACCCGTTTACGAGCATGACGCATGCATCAGCATCGCTTAGCTCAACCATATTTTAGGGAACCGAACGACCCGATACACAACGCCAGTATAATGTAATAAAACTCATTTTGAAGGCTCTTCTTTAATGCTGGGCACACTAAAGTTATTTGTGTGACTCTGTGTGACTGTGTGTATTGAACACCAAAATGATTAGATTTTATCAAATTCTTTGTTATCAATAATTCCACATTCGACATCCATATGGTTTATTACAGGTTTAAAAAAAAATCTAAATACATAGCCACCATCGGTATGTTATTATCCATATTTCTGATAATTGATTGTAAAAACTTATAAATGGCGATATTTACAGATTTACATTTACAAAGTTCGTACTGATCGGTTCCAAAAAAAATTTTGGATTCAAGGAAAGTGTAATATATTTTAGAAAATATTATAATTAGTGCAATTTAAATCACTTTTGTCACAATTTTTACACCGTGATCGTAAATTTTAATTTGTCAGGAAGATTTGTTTAATGTTTGATGTGAATGTTTGATTAACGGTGTTACTTAAAATTGGGACGATAATATATATGTGATACATCTTTGAATATACGTGTTGAATTAACATTTTTTGAGGAGTTTATTACTTTAAAGATCTCGAGAGCTATTTACTGTAGGATTTAGAAAAATAGAATTAAATGGATAATTATTAAATGAATTCTACACTATATATTTAGTGTAGAATTCCGGGATCCCGAGGCTCTATAATACTATAATTTTAAAATTGCATTCTCTATTCCGATCTCTGCCAATTATACACGCACGCTTAGTATCAACCTCAATCTTTCTACTAATTAGGCCCATACGGTAACCACGTCGCTTCTTAACCTAGCTTCTTTCGTTAATGATGGTTAGCTGTTCATAATCAAGTACGTGGTAATTAAGGCAACATTCTCTAAATACCGTTCCTATCGGTAATCTTTATATCTTTAAATTATGCAAAACTGTAGACGAGCGGCCTATTGGGTGTATATGGGTTATAATATGATTATTCATAACTGTTACAACTGCAAATTACATCAAAAGTTATATTATAACTAGATAAGTGAGTTATGACAATACACA
Organism: Diloba caeruleocephala; assembly: GCA_947459985.1. NCBI lineage: Eukaryota > Metazoa > Arthropoda > Insecta > Lepidoptera > Noctuidae > Diloba > Diloba caeruleocephala. The sequence continues at coordinate 3,732,371 of OX381629.1, read as the reverse complement.
GGTGTGGGGTGAGATGATGATGGATTTGTGTGGGTTGCACACACACCTGCAAGGCAAGGTGGCTTATCGACTGATGCCTGCGGCGCCTTTTCATATCACCCCAGTAAACAGTAGCCGTTTTTTTTTCTTCATTTGAACAGAGATTTCACGGTTTCTTTGGTCCTTCGCCGCACCTGCAGTGAGGTTTGCGCTGTATAGAGTAGTTTATCAGGGTGACTATGATAGATAGACCAAACTTAACTACTCCATATTTGTTTCAGTCGCGGTCACGGCGAGCCCGCGGACCCAGAGCAACGACTGGCCATGGCAAGTTGGCAAAGAGTACCTCTATGATGTGGATACTTACACCTGGACCAAATTTGATCACAGCAACAGCAATGGCAATGCCTTCAAGGCTCAGTTCATCATCCGTGTTGTGGCACCAGGCCACTTAATCGCCAAGCTAGACAAACCCTTGTACGCGCAACTCCAGGCGGAGAAAATAACAAATAACGTTTTACCTACGGACCTCAAATACCAACCTATTGTGATCACAGATCAACCTTTCGAGATATTCCTCCAGGGGGGGCGTATTAAATCATTCAATGTCCCCTCAGACCTTTCCGTTTCTTACGAAAACTTGTTGAAGGGTCTAATCAGCGCTGTCCAAGTGGACTTATCTCCTTACAGCCATATCCACAACGGCTTCCCAAACAGCTTTGATAAGGAATCCTTCCAAGGTCTCTTCAAGAAGGTAGAGGCTGATGTCACTGGTGACTGTGAGACTCTGTACTCTGTTTTACCAGTTTCTGCAGAATGGCATCGCGAATTGCCCAAATTCGCTACGGAAGAGCCTCCTATCGAGATTACCAAGAGCAGAAATAACGGCTCATGCCAGAAACGTGTTGCGTTATACTTCGGCGTGCCAGAAGGAGCCGTGTGGAATGGAGTCGCTTACGAAAATGAAGAGAAACAGTTCATACAGCACGCTTCGGAATCTCGGCTGCTCGTTGGTAAGCAAGGTCCAATCTATAAGGCAGAAGTCACTAGCTCTGTCTTTGTCAGTCCTCTTTTGTTCGGTAAACAAAAGGCTGAAGTCTACAGTATTGTCAAACTATACTTGTCATCTGTGCAACAAACGAGTGGTACTGAATGGATAAAGACTGAGTCATCCCGTCATGTTAATTCACTTTTATTCTCAATAAGTGAATCCATGTTCTTTCCTAAGACTGGTGAACATACCATTGCCAATGCTCAAAAACTGTTACAACAAATCACTCCTTTGCTGCAGGCCCCCAACAAATTACCAAAGGCCGATTTTCTCTCGAAATTTAACATCCTTGTCCATGTCATCTCTACGTTAAATTCAGAGCAATTGTACCAATTATCAAGCAGCATCGAAATAGCTGCGTCTTCAAAGAACGCCGCTAAGACCAATATGTGGAAAATCTACCGCGATGCTGTCGCTCAAGCAGGCACCATTGAAGCTTTTGAACAGATCAAATCCTGGATTTTTGCTAAAAAAATTCATGGTGAGGAAGCAGGTGAGTTGATCTCTGGTATAGGCGCCAGTCTTCGCTATCCTACTAAGAAAATCTTCACGGAATTTTTCGACCTTGCGACAGTGATGTGCTACAAGATCAGTTCCTCAACAATTCAGTTTTATTGGCTGCCACCAAATTCTTTCGCTTTAAGGAGGCGGACTCATTTGTAGTGCAAACCGTCCTGCCACGTCTCTCTGAAGAACTGAAACACGCTGTCGAGTGCGGTGATTCCAACAAGGCGCAGGTCTATACAAGAGCTCTCGGCAACTTGGCCCACCAAGATATCTTAAAGGTCTTCGCTCCGTACTTGGATGGTCGCATCGCAGTGACCAAATACTTGCGTATCCAGATAGTTGCTAGTCTCAAAACGTTGGCTAACTTTAAAAACGAATATGTTCGTGCTGTGCTTTACAGCATCTTAATAAATACTGCAGAGCCTTACAAAGTGAGAGTAGTTGCTGCTCTTAACATCTTCTTGGCTTTCCCCACCTCTGATATGATGCAAGTGATTGCACACATGACAAACTATGACCCCAGCACGCAAGTTCGTGCCGTCTTGGCGAACGGCATTAATTTTGCCGCTGGATTGAAAGACCCACGTTTCGCAGAGCTGTAAGTTATTATAATCGAATATTATTGAAATACTGTATCATAAAATATAATTGAAGAGTGATTTATAGATGGTTTTAAAACAAAATCAAGTTACGAGTGGTTTGGCCAGGGACCAATCAATGGTCATATTTATTATCATTGAATGTATACTTTTATTTCAGGGCTAAGACTGCGCAATCTGTTAAAAATATCGTTTCGAAGGTAAAATTCGGATACCGATACTCTGATGACAGCTTGATTGACATATACACGGGCGAATTGCGCGATTGGTAGCGAAGATAGCTTTCTACCTGTATACCAGAGGACAGCTTTGAGGGCTAGAGGTACTGGTTGGACCGAGGAGAACCAGGTATATTTTCTTTTGTTTGTTTTATTGTCTATTGATATATATAAGAGACTACATGCGTGTGGAGTAAGGATTAAGAATATAGCACCACTCCATCTCTTCCCGTGAATGTCGTAATAGGCGACTAAGGGACTTTAAACTAGAGGGATGGACAGCAGCGTCCCTTCTGTGAAACAGCGCTACTCTGCGCTCACCAAGCCGTCTGCTAAGCGTGCTGAGTATTAGCAATTTCCCCCAAAATGACGATTTAATTATGGAAATCTATGCCTGGAGGCCTTCGATCAGCAGTGGACATCTATAAGCCGATATGATATATTTAAAAGACTTAATAATTGGTATATTTTATTAATAACCGTGCCAATTCTGACCACGTTTTTGTTTTCAGGTAACCTTGTCTGTATCTGGCGTGCAACAGCTTTTAGAATATATTACACAGATGATTTATGAACCTAATAAGTCTAATGTTGACCTGAAGTACTCTGCAAAGAAGATCGCTGAAACGCTAAATATAAAACGCAATCCTCGCAGCCCTATTGAAGGCGCTTTGTTCCTCGAAAACTTGAACCAGCAGAAGCTCATCACTTTCTCCGGGGAGGACCTTAAGGTTTTCATAGCTAGCACCATTCAAAATCTAGAACAACTAATCAAAGGTATCGATGTCCAATACACTAAAGTGCTGAACCACAAACAAGTATATGTGGTTTTCCCTCTCGCTGCTGGTGTACCATTCATCTTTGAGTACAGTGAACCGCTCATGTATTCAGTTCATGGCAAAGTAAATATACATTCTGAAATGGGCAGCAAAGGTTTTGCTGGATCTTTGCATACAGACCTTGACATTACTTATGCCAGGAACTTGGATGGTAGCGTCGGTTTCTTGGATACGTTTGGTGACGTATACGCTAGCGCTGGTGTCATCAACAAAATCCAATTTTACATCCCCACGAACCTGAACACCGACGTAAATACCGGACAAATCAAACTAAACTTCAAGCTTCCTGAAAAAGATGCTAACCTTATTCACCTGAGCGTGTGGCCCTACACTGCTCTACAAAAAGTAGTTTCTCTGTTGGCTATCTCTGAGAACCCCACAACCAAGTTTATCGAACGTCCTGTCAAAGTTGTGTCTACTGACATCAATCTTGGATACACGATTGGTGTGATGTACCAACTCCAAGGATACTCCTACTCCGTTGACTTTAAGAACCCCAGCAAACTTTTCGACGCTGATCTTTTGACGAGCATTGGGACCTTGATGTATCAAAAGGACGTCGCTTTGACCCAGTTTAATTTGAAATATCTTGCCAAAGAGACCAAGAACAAGAATGTCACTTTCAGCCTATTTCATGGTAAGTGTAACATCAATTGTAAAGTTATTATATAAAAAAAAGAATTCTATTATTATCTTCAATAACCTAAACTTCAATCTATCTATTATAATTGTAAGAGATACTAAATGATATATTAATATTTTAATTATACAGACACACTTTACAACCAGAAACAGAGCGGCGAACTGGGACCAGCTTCTATTTTTTAAGACGTCACTCCTAACAGCAAGGCTCGCCGTGAGGAGATTGTGAAACGCGTTTCGTCAGGCATTGACTCTGCTGAAGTTCAGGTGCTTGACCTCAGCGCTATTTTTGATGGACAAAAGAATGTAGAGTATGTCTTTACTGCGGCAATTGCTGACAGCCTTGTAGACAACAAGGTTCAAGGGCTCTTATTCTTGAATTGCTGGGATCAGATAAACGCCGTCTTTAAATTAGTTAAGCCTAAAATTACTCCCCTTAACTTCAAAGAAGCTCTAAAGAACGAAATTAAGTTGACTTATGAGGCTGACATCAAGTACGAGAACTTTGAAAATGTTCACCTTCAAGGCTTTGGCGAGCGAAGTGAGAAATATACCAACAGTTTATCAAATGAGCCCTTGGCGAAGCAGTGCCTAAAGGAAACAATCAAACATAACTTCTACCAGCAGGATTGCCACAAGCTGATCCTCAAAGCGCACGCTCCTGATTACTTTAAGGCTACAGTTACATACAAACAACTTAGCCCTGAGAACTCAAAGTTCATCTATGACATCTTGAAAAATACATTTTCCGGGGAACAGAAAGAGGACTTCCTGAAGACAATCGAGGATGGAAAAATCGGAATTGAAGTTCAGGCATTCTACTACGAAAATTATGTCAACTACGAATTTACAACCAAATACGGAGCTTTAAGTTTGAACAATGTAGAGGGCCTGGAATACTATCCTTATGCTATGGCGTTCTACGCACCGCTCACTTACTGGGAGCGTAGCTATAACCTGTATACTGGTTTCCAAACCCTTCGTGAGTAACTAAACACATATAGTCATATAATGTACGTTTTGTTATTGTCTAAATATCACGTGTTATGTTTGTAACAGCTTTCTGCGCTATCGATGACAACAAGGTCTGGACGTTCGGTGGTCGCAGCTACGATTATAGCCTTACCAGCTCGTGGCACGTGGTGGCGGTGGATGAATCTGATGACTACGGCAAATGGGATGACTTGGTCATACTCGCTAGACGGCCCAGCGACAACCAGGAAGAGGTCTACATCTCCTATAAGTAAGTAGCCACACAACTTAATAGATTAGTTAATTTTACTTGCGTTCTCCTTTCATACACCAATTAACTCTTTTTACCATCCAAAATAATCTTCTTATACTTTACGTCATCTATGCTATGATGCATTGATTTTGTCGACAAATTCTGATAGGTATGCCTTTGCCTCGGGGGTCGCGGGTGCGCAGATGGGGAGTCTGCGTGCTTACACCGAGGGACCCCCGGGAAGACGGTGGCACGCACGTGGTCACGTGCCGCCGTGTGCGCAGCACAGCGCAAAGCGAGGCTTGGGGGATCCCTTACAATCCTCCCCGAGAAGTGCCTGATGGGGCGAACTTTTTACAGTCGCCTTCCCTCCGCTAGAGGGGGTGACCGCTTTACAGTCATCCCCTCCGTGATGTGCCTAAAGGCGTGGCACCAATGGGCGGCTCTAGTGTGATCTTACGAGGACCTGGAGCCTCCCTTCGGTGCCGAAGGTGACCGCTCCAGTGGTTTTAGCCGGTAGGAGTCCGGCATACCCCTTCGCCTTTCCCCGGGGTGAAGGAAGTTCCATGTAGAATTTCCACTAGACATCAATAAAAAAAAAAAAAAATGTTATGCCTTTGCATTCAAAAGTCAAAGTTAAAGAAAGAAAGAAAGAAAGAAATAATTTTATTCTGATTGCACACAACAAGAAAATAATTGTAAACAACAACACATAATATTGCAAAATATCATATTAAAAATAAAAAGCATGCAAACAGATTTTTGTGTGAGACATCAGAATAGGCTCCTATCTCAGCATTGCGCTGGTCTTCCGATAGGACCTTAGATAAAAGAAGTCATATCACGCACAGTTACCAATATATTATTTATATTAGTAATGTATCTATACAGCATATGATATTTAAAGTAATTATATAGAAATCAATTATACAAACGTAACGGAAGAAGAAACATCAAATTTGATTACATATAAAATTATCAATGTAATCGACTGCCAATCGATTACCTTATCGATTTAGTACTTCACTAGATATGTGGCCTCATAGACTATACACTTAATACTGACATAGAAGCGCAACTCTAAGACCATAATAGTCATCTATGCTATGATGCATTGATTTTGTCGACAAATTCTGATAGGTATGCCTTTGCCTCGGGGGTCGCGGGTGCGCAGATGGGGAGTCTGCGTGCTTACACCGAGGGACCCCCGGGAAGACGGTGGCACGCACGTGGTCACGTGCCGCCGTGTGCGCAGCACAGCGCAAAGCGAGGCTTGGGGGATCCCTTACAATCCTCCCCGAGAAGTGCCTGATGGGGCGAACTTTTTACAGTCGCCTTCCCTCCGCTAGAGGGGGTGACCGCTTTACAGTCATCCCCTCCGTGATGTGCCTAAAGGCGTGGCACCAATGGGCGGCTCTAGTGTGATCTTACGAGGACCTGGAGCCTCCCTTCGGTGCCGAAGGTGACCGCTCCAGTGGTTTTAGCCGGTAGGAGTCCGGCATACCCCTTCGCCTTTCCCCGGGGTGAAGGAAGTTCCATGTAGAATTTCCACTAGACATCAATAAAAAAAAAAAAAAATGTTATGCCTTTGCATTCAAAAGTCAAAGTTAAAGAAAGAAAGAAAGAAAGAAATAATTTTATTCTGATTGCACACAACAAGAAAATAATTGTAAACAACAACACATAATATTGCAAAATATCATATTAAAAATAAAAAGCATGCAAACAGATTTTTGTGTGAGACATCAGAATAGGCTCCTATCTCAGCATTGCGCTGGTCTTCCGATAGGACCTTAGATAAAAGAAGTCATATCACGCACAGTTACCAATATATTATTTATATTAGTAATGTATCTATACAGCATATGATATTTAAAGTAATTATATAGAAATCAATTATACAAACGTAACGGAAGAAGAAACATCAAATTTGATTACATATAAAATTATCAATGTAATCGACTGCCAATCGATTACCTTATCGATTTAGTACTTCACTAGATATGTGGCCTCATAGACTATACACTTAATACTGACATAGAAGCGCAACTCTAAGACCATAATAATCAAATATGCGACCTTCACTACCAGATGGCGCTATGTTTTCATTTAGTACCGTAGAATCCTGCAGGTTGCGTGCTTCTCCAGAAGTATTTTTCACAAAAATTTGTTCATTGTATGAAAAAATCACTAGATCGATTAAATTGCGCCGCAGACCATAATATAATATATTTAAAAAAGTTTTGCAATTTAAACCGACCTAATAATTTCCCGAAGCTAGAATAGTTCTACAAAAAAGAAACAAGGGAAACGTTTCAATGTACTTTTATTATTCTATTCGTATAATAATCATAAGCTTACCAAAACTAGGTCATTCTTAGCATATTAAGAAAATTTTGCAATCAAAGTTATATTCACTTCTTTATACCATAGATTATAAAATTCAGTGAGAGATTATTCAAAAATTACAAGAAATTCAACGTAAAATGATCACACTAGTAAAATAATCGAATCCAATAGCAAACACGTAAACACCAGCTAAATTAAGTTTACAAAACTTGTAAAAGGTAGGTAGGTATCTTTTCTCTTTGACAATTTGTGAAGTGATGATATTTTAATAATAAACATATTATTGTTTGTCAACATTAAATAAACGAAATCGTGTTTATTTAATATCACAAACATAAAAAAGAGATTGTAATTTAAGAAGGTATTACCAAAAAAAAAACATTACCTAAATAAATTTATTTTGGGTACTTCCGGTAAGGTACTACTGCCATCTAGTCATATTTTCAATCAAACTTAATATGAAATGTGTCGACTGTAGGCAGGAGATGGCGCTACTTTCGATGCAACTTTTCGTACTCACTATTTGTATGAGAGTTTCACCCCCCTGGGTGGCCTCTACTTAATTTGTCTATGACAAAAACAAAACAAAAATAGTTCGTGAAAAACTTTAGTTAACATTGTAAAAAATTAATTAGATATCATGTGAACTGTGTGCCTTGTAATTATTTATTTGATTTATATTAATTGAATTATTTTGTGGTACATTGGTTGCATTTTATTATTCAGTACGTACAAATTATATGTATTTAAGTGCATTGTGTAAATATGGAATGTCAGAATTAAATTATTAAACATCTGCCTTTATTTGTTACCGGGTTTCACAAAAACTATTGTATGTATAGGTTGGAGTGACTAGGGCATTGCGTTTTAATTTTCTCATCATCGTTTTGACAGCATTTAATGGAAAAAATTGAGGGTAGTGATAAAGCATAATTGAAAATTAAGAAAACTAAGGATGTTATTAAAGATGTGTGGTAGCCGAATGAAGAATATAGCACCACTCCATCTCCTCCCATGGTTTCGTAAATGGCGTATAAAGGGCTCTAAACCAAAGAATGAGTATAAAATAACCATATGACTTATCAGTTATCACAAAACTGTGCGAATAAATTGCACGGGTTGACCCTAGTCATCATATATATTATGTCTCAAAAGTTTTTATGTCACTACGCCGTACCTTAATTTTCTTCTCTCTTAAGTTATGGCTTCTGTAGAGTATCTTCCACAATTTCACCAATGTCAAGTATAAGGCAACTTTGTACGGTATTTAGATTAAAAAATCTTTACATATTCAATAAAATATTTCACAAAAATGAAAAAAAATTAAAATATATGTCGGCAACGTCGTACGGTTCAATTGTTTCAATCTACCTTAATTTTAATACTCTATCAAAATTAATGATTGCGTCATCATTTTGAAGTTTACGTTCCCCGCTTATGACGAAAAATAACCAAATAGTTTAACGGTGACTGACCACGATACTGTGCGCAAAAATCACGCGAGTCTATATACATAAAAGGAGAATCTGACTGAGTGACTGACATAATTATTTATTAATTTATTTATTTAAACTTTTATGTACATTGAGTATACTTAAGGCGGATTTAATGCCATGAGGCATTTTCTACCAGTCAACCTTTGGGTTAAACAAAGCACTTCGAAAGAAGTATAAAAGCTAAGCTATATTTAATGTTAAAAAAGACTGAATTAAAAATAGGAATACATACATATACTAATATAAAAATAGATACTATATTATATTCAAAAAAAAAAGTTCTCCGATCACACTCTCGACCTCATGGCAGAAAGACGCGCCATGACGCTGCAGTCTTCCGGTGATGCTGAAGCATACCGACTGCTCAATAGACGGATATGGAAGTCCTTGCGTCACGATATCCGCACCTTTAACACCAACGGTGTTAAAGAGGCAATTGAGCGGAATCAAGGCTCCAAAGTGTTCGCAAGAGACAAGTCTATTGGGCAAAGTCGTATTATGAAGCTGAAGACCGAGGACGGCAGTGTAGCGTCGACTAAGCCAGAGGTTTTGAGAGAGATTGAGAAGTTCTACCGGCAGTTATACACCTCGGTAAGTATACCTACCATTGGCTCTGACAAAGACCCGCGAGCCAAACTAACCCGACACTATACCGAGGATATCCCGGACATCAGCCTGTACGAGATTAGGATGGCCTTAAAACAGCTTAAAAATAACAAGGCGCCGGGTGGAGACGGAATTACGACAGAGCTTCTGAAAGCGGGTGGAACACCGGTACTTAAAGTCCTTCAGAAGCTATTCAATTCCGTCTTACTCGAGGGCACAACGCCGGAAGCGTGGAACAGAGGTGAGGTGGTGCTCTTCTTCAAAAAGGGTGATAACACCCTATTGAAGAATTATAGACCCATCTCACTTCTGAGCCATGTTTATAAGCTGTTTTCAAGGGTCATCACGAATCGTCTCGAGCGCAGGTTTGATGACTTCCAGCCTCCCGAACAAGCCGGTTTCCGAAAAGGTTTCAGTACCATAGACCACATCCATACGCTGCGGCAGGTTATACAGAAGACCGAGGAGTATAATCTGCCACTATGCTTGGCGTTTGTGGACTATGAGAAAGCCTTCGATTCGATCGAAACCTGGGCAGTGCTGCAATCTCTGCAGCGGTGCCAGATTGACTATTGGTACATTGAAGTGTTGAAGTGCTTATACAGAAACGCCACCATGTCGGTCCGAGTACATGAACAGAACACGGGGGCAATTCCATTGCAGAGAGGTGTGAGACAGGGGGACGTCATTTCCCCGAAACTGTTCACCGCTGCAATGGAGGATGCCTTCAAGCTACTGGAGTGGAAAGGATTCGGCATTAACATCAATGGCGAGTATATCACTCACCTTCGATTTGCCGATGACATCGTAGTCATGGCAGAATCGCTGCAAGAGCTCAGCACAATGCTCGATGATCTCAACAGAGTTTCCCAACAGGTGGGCCTTAAGATGAACATGGGCAAGACAAAAGTCATGTCAAATGCCCATGTCGTGCCCATCCCAATATCCGTCGGGAGCTCTGTTCTCGAAGATGTTGACGAGTATGTCTACCTAGGACAAACTGTCCAGTTAGGTAGGTCCAACTTCGAGAAAGAGGTCAATCGTCGAATCCGACTCGGCTGGGCAGCGTTCGGGAAACTTCGCAACGTCTTTTCGTCAACAATACCGCAATGCCTCAAGACGCAAGTCTTTAACCAGTGTGTGTTACCAGTGATGACATATGGAACAGAGACGTGGTCACTCACAATGGGCCTCATAAGAAAGCTCAAGGTCACTCAGCGAGCTATGGAGAGAGCTATGCTTGGTATTTCTCTACGAGATCGAATCAGAAATGAGGAGATCCGTAGAAGAACTAAAGTTGTCGACATAGCTGAAAGGATTAGTAAACTGAAGTGGCAATGGGCAGGGCACATTGCTCGTAGAACTGATGGCCGTTGGGGCACAAAGGTTCTCGAATGGAGACCGCGCACCGGAAAACGCAGCGTGGGACGACCTCCAACGAGGTGGACAGACGACCTGGTGAGGGTCGCTGGGAGTCGTTGGATGAGAGCGGCATGTGACCGCTCGTTGTGGAAATCTAAGGGGGAGGCCTTTGTTCAGCAGTGGACGTCCTGTGGCTGATATGATGATATTATATTACATAATTATAAATAGTTAAATAGAATACATATAAATATCTAATATAAATATTAACTCTAATGACGAAGACAAAACTGATTAGGATTGTAACAATTTCAGGAAGTATTGACGCACTTTACGTTTAAACGCGAATTTATTTGGAGCTTTCTTTATATCAAGAGGAAGCGCATTCCAGAGTTTTATTGCTGAAACAGCGAAGGATTATCAATGCACATCCTAAACCACTAAAGCTGTAAATATGATGTTTGGACGGCAAGTTCCTTTTATAACGCTGGCGTTCAATCAGAAAGATTTTATGTGTTTTTTTTAAACATTGCCTCACACTAGGATTGCTCCTGTGTCGTGGGTGCGTTTACAGACATGAATTCCACATACAATACACCCAGACCCGGAACAACTACCTGCAGATCATACAAAAATTTGCTCTGTGTGGGAATCGAACCCACGACCCGGAGCGCAGCAGCCGACTGTATCAGCCACTGCACCAACCGTGCCGTAAATTATTACTTTAAGGCTGCCATGTCAAATTCAAAGTTTTTGGTGGGCCAAAAGTATGAAGACAATTGGATTAGGTGGGCCGCAAGACCTAATCTTAAAGAAGACAAACTACTGAAAATCATAAAGCGAAATCTTCTGGCAAATTCCCCCCAAAATTATGACACAATTGTTAAAATCTATGGGGGAGGCCTTTGTTCAGCGTTGCATGTCTTGTGGCTGATATGATGATGACGATAATGATGATATTTATTAAATTTCCAATAACAAGGACATTACAAATGGTAAAAACATTAACTTGTTTTGCCAGATATTTGACCTGTTTCTTGCAAATCCTTTGGAGCCTTGGTTCCACCCGATCATTTTGAAAGTAAAAATGGTGTTAAAAGTACGTATATCGTGAAGCAAGGACTTCCATATCGGTGTGTTGAGATCGGTACGTAGACCTGTATGACCTTCAACGAATACCTCTTGGATATTCTGAGTATAAGTTACGCTACCCTGCTCGACACACTTTCGATGGCCACTATGTTGTTAATGAGGGACCTGCGGACGACAAACCCGACACCACCTTGAGACAGATGTTCGCCTTCCTGGTACTAGAATACGTCACCAGATTTCAGGGTTATCGTGTCCTCGCCCTCTCTTCGGACTTCTGATAGACCCTTGATATCCCACCGCAACTTATCTATTTCGTCTTCCAGCTCAACGATCTTTTTGTCTGCCCTCAGTGTGCGTGTGTTATATGTTACCAGGGCCGTGTAACCGGATCCCTGCCGGAAATTCTTAGCACCCCCTGCCCCGCCGTTACCGTGGTCGATACCATGACGCAGAATACCAGGGCTGCTGGGAACTGGGTCCAGTCCAGTGCATTAATCGTGTCATAATTTTGGGGGGAATTTGCCGATACTCACCACGCTTGGCAGGCGGGTTGGTGAGCGTAAAAATGCTACTGTTCAGTAAAAGGGACGCTGCTCTCTCTCTGGTTAAGAGTCCCTTAATCGACTTTTACGACCTCCACGAGAGGAGATGGAGTGGTGCTATATTCTTAATCCGGACACCACACGGACATGCTCAGTGGTAAATAAAGATGAAACTGTTCGTAAACAATAGAATTTTTTTAAACTTTAAATTTCCACACCGTATGGTTGTACTGTGAGTGCGGTAGTAACCCTTGTAAACATTGTAAATTTGAAGCCGACCAAATTGTGTCTTTTCTCCAAAGTCAGAAATTGTGATATATATTTGAAAGTGATAATGTGGCTATTGATGAGAAATTAGTTTCGATTATCCTTTCAAATGGCTAAATCGGCCAGTGGTGACACACAATAGATTTTTAATTATGTCTGAAATTGATCCCGTTAATGAGTTATACATTGTAAGTCCACTTACAATATATTGTCTTCAATTACTGAAGTCCTCATTAGTTAAGTTCAATTGCAGTTATTTTGTAAACATTATGCAATTTCCACGCTGGCGATATGTCAGGCACACCTTATTCTTAATAAATATACTTGTGTTCTTTCCATTTAGATAGGACTGAAGCAGACAAATACGTGGAGCTCCAGATCCAGCCCACATCTATTGAGGTTAACAGCAACGCTAAGAAAGTATCTGATAGCACGGTCACCACGTACTGGGACGACGTTAACGAAACTCCTCTCCTGGAGTACTACACCCTTGCTGACGGTGTTATAGCATTTAACATCAACAACAGAGCTCTACGTCTGTTTTACGATAGCCAGAGGCTGGTCATCTTCACCAACTACCACCGCAGCACCACCAGAGGTATATGTGGCCAGAGTAGTTCCCAGCCCCGTGATGACTACCTCACTCCTTGGGGTCTGGTAGACCTTCCCGAGCATTATGGAGCATCTTTCTCGCTGGAGGGTGAATTCAGTGACCCTAAAACTGTAGAACTGAAGAAAGAAGCTAAACAGAAGGCGTACCAGCCTGACACCACGTTCACAAACATCCTCCATTCTGATGCCGAGTGGACCAAGGCGGAGAATGACTCCGTTTAAGGTTACATAACAAATAGCACAATGTGGAATATCATGTAACATTTAATTAATCATACAGTTTTTGAACTGCTATTATAGATTTTTAATTGTATAATATATCTAAGTTATATTGATATATAGTAATTTAGTTTATATCATCGTATAAACTGTACATTCGTGTATATTTGTTGCTGTATTCTTTGTATTAAGTACTATTTTAGGTTACCATCGAGACCAAACATTTACCAGTAAGTACCTAAATTGATAATAATAACTTATTTAAAATTTATCTTTTAAAAAAACATTATCAAAGCAGTTTTATTACTTATTTATTTATTTTTACTTTAGTTACAACAGTCTTGGACCAATTACAATAATTATAGATGGAAGACATAGGTAAAATACAAGATAAATAATATAAAATAACTAGGCACTCGTCTTTCATAAATTCCTCTCACAATGCTTCTGACATACTAACAATATCTTCTTCCAATCATCCGAAAACAAATCACAACTCGGATGAGAATGTAAAAGTTCATTGAGCACAGTGAAAGTGCGAGGTATTGGCGAGTTAGCTCGCGCTACCGTACGACATGAAGGAACAGGGGGGTGATTCTCGCGCGCTTCGAGATATCTCTATTTTAGAGATAATCTCTAACCCACTAAGTCGAAGGAAAAAGTCACGAAAATGTCGATCTTTTATAAAAATTGTATTCTCGCAAATAATAGAGATCAAATGTCGCAGAATTATGGAATCTTTACTAACGCACCACAGAGTTAATTTTATATACTGAGGCACACGTTCCGTTTCCATCGACTAAGTTGAAACCTAATCGAGAAATTTTTGATTTATCCAAAATGTAAATTTTTGATAGTTTTGATAGCAACGAGTTTGTGCTTCCTGTTGCGGCAGTAATTATCCTGAGCAAATATTCGACACAGTTTGTCATGCAGGTCTGGTGCATCAATGCACCCACGAAGAGTTTTGCAAACTGTTGTATGCTGGGCATAAGCTCTCCTTACCTCAAGCGAGTTATAACCAAGGCACCCGAGAAGAAACTTAGTTGGATAGAGGTATGGTATTAACCATACCTCTGCCCAACGGCTATTACGCCGTTTATGAAGCCGGCTATTAAGCCGTTTATGCGTTTATAAAGAACTGGACTCATGTTTGCTGCGAACCAATGCATTTAATATGATCTAAATGACATGTGCATTATGAAATTCACTTGAATTCCGCAAAACGAAACCCAGTCTTCGGTACGATTCCTTAGCCGTCAACAGCATGTGGTCATGGAATGTAAGCTTTCGGTGCCGTAGTTTTATCGATCGTGTTATGGCCTAACATGTATTCAAAATCAATTGGGTGCCGCATTCGACCGAAGGTCATAGCATAGCATTTGGCACAATTAAATTCTATTCTTTTGTCTATGCTCCATCTATAAATCGCATTTATGTACTGCTGAAGTATTGTACAGTCCCGTTCAGAGTTAATTTTTAAGTACAACGCAAATCATCGGCACAAAGCAGACATTTTGAGTGGCGAAGTACTGTTGGGAGATCATTGACCATTGACCATTATGTAGAGTATTTAAGGTTTTATTGTTTGTATTAGTTTATAAGATTAAAGTGTATTTGTGTATTTTTTTACCATGGGTCTTAGTCGCCTGACAATAAACAAATATTATTATTATTATCCTTTATTTTCTTAGTATACATATTATTACATTTTTAAATATATATATAAAACAAAAATAAAAATATATATTTAAAAATATAAAAATAGTGACCAACCGGCATCGGGAACAGGGTCCAAGCTGCCGGTGGTTAGGGCTCCAGAGAGAGGAACCTCCTGACAATACGTGCCGTGTCAAGGAGAACCACTTTCTGTATCAGGCCCTTGATCCAGCCGCCTAACAAGAGCCTCTTAAGATGTTGGTCGAGGCTCTTGGCGATCAAGCCGCTGACCGTAACGACTATCGGCACAATAATTGCTGAGTCAACATCCCACATGTCGACAATCCCGTGTGCAAAGTCAAGATACTTTATTTGTTTCTCTTTCTCGGCATTCACGAGATTCTCATCATGCGGGATGGTAACATCAATAATAATTGCGCGGCGCTCTACTCGGTCTATCATCACTATATCAGGCTTATTAGCAACAATAGTCCTATCAGTGATGATAGACCGGTCCCATTACACTGTGATATGACTATTTTCGAGAACTGGGTCGGGCATATACTTGTAGTATGGTACCTCAAAGGCCACAAGTTTATATTTCAGCGCAAGTTGCTGGTGTATAACCCTGGCTACTTGGTTGTGCCTGTGCAAGTACTCGCCGTTAGCAAGACGTTATTACCAAAAAATAATAAGGGCCCCAAAATTGAGCCTTGACTGACTCCTGAACTACGAACTTACCCGTGTGGTTCCAGCTACGAATAGCACCAACCCATCTTATGCCGTGTGTATCCTAAAAGGCAAAAATGGGATTAACCAGAGGATGAGCACCAGCGTCCATCAAGTACATTAACAACTCATCTGCAATCGCCAACCCACCTGCAACGCATGGCGATTATGGCTCAACCCCCCAATGATCACACAACACATCTATATCGGTCATTGTGGTGATCTTTGGGGGAGAGGCCTGAGGTCCAGCAGTGGATTTCATTCGAAATGATGACTCCAGAACGCGTGTGATAGGGGCTTGACTCGTCCCATCATCTAAATCATCCCAAGCCTGACAAATTGCTGACCATTGAGTAGGTAGTCTGCGAAGAATCTGAGAAGTGCTGAAGCGAATCCTATTTTCCTAAGTTATGCCAGCAGAATATCATTATTGACCCTATCAAACGCCTTCCGAAAGTCAAAGTAAGGAACATCTACTTGACGACTACGTTCTAGGATAGAGGCTTAGTGCTGCCACGGACACGCGCCATCAGGGAGGCGCACTTTTTTCTCATAATGGCAGCGAACCCGTCAAAATGTGCCTCCGCAAATATCCCTGACGCACTGCACCTCCATGGTAACCCCAGCAGCACCCTGAGGGCGTTATTATACTGGACTCGTAGGTCGCCGTATGTTCGCTGACCATAACTAACCCACAGGTTGCACGTGTAGAAAAATTGGCAGTATAGTTTGAAAAGCGTGAGCTGAACTGGTTTCGTACATCGTGGAAACCTACGGGTCAGCATGTTACAACGGACAGCCAGCGACCTACGTTCCCTGTCTATATCCCGGTTATCTTTTAAATCTTCGGTAACCCTGTGGCCCGAGTACTTAAACCTGTCCACCCTGCACAGTGGCGACCCGAAAACTGAAACATCGAGTATAGCTGAGTAGGTCTTATTGATGCTTTAAAAACCATTCACTCAGTTTCTTGATATTATACTTGAGCCCATGGATCACCGCATAAGATTGACATACTGAAAGGAGTCGTCTCAGAGCACTGATCAATGGGCTTAGCAACACCAAATCATCAGCATAACTGATGTTATTTATACAAACGCCATCAATATGACATCCGACATTGGTGCTGCTGAGCTCAACGATCAGCTGGTTCATATACAGGTTGAACAACCGGGGCGAACTCAACTCCTCCTGTCTCACCCCGCAGTTCAACCGTTTTTTTTTTTTTTTTTTTTTATTGATCCGGTGGAAATACCTCATGTACTTCCTTCGCCCCGGGAAAGGGCGAAGGGGCATGCCGGACTCCTACCGGCTAAAACCACCGGAGTGATCATCGTCGGCACGGAAGGGAGGCTCCAGGAACTCGAAAGATCTCCATCTAGAGCCACCCCGCAGTTCAACCTATACATATTAGAGAAAGAGCCTAGCCACTTTACACTATTTCGTTGTCTACTGTACCAGGGGTGCAATTCTCTAAGTTCAAACATCCTTGAATACAAAACTGAAATAATGGTGATATCCCGATTTGGCATTCGCTAAGACTGGTCCTCATGGCTAACCTTCTGCAACGTGTCCTTGAATAGGTTTAATCATGTCTTAGCGAATACTGAAATTGGTTTTACACCGTTATTTCGATTCTGTATTTAAGGATGTCTGGATGTTGGATCTTAAGGAATTGCACCCCAGTACTTAAATATAGATGTAATTTCATGGGGTAAAGTATTTTCAAGCTCTAATTTGTGCCATAATACGTCATAATTTACAAGATCAAATGCCCTTGACAGATCCAAAAAACAGGCAAATACAGGCGTTTTTCTATCTTTATAGTATTGAACAGTGTGCTTGAGGCACAAGATAGCGCTCTCGGTTGACAGCCCAGGCCTGAAGCCGAATAGGCTCTTTAGGACACAATTGGCTCAGATAGTCGCGTATCTCGTTAGCGCTGGACTCCATATTCCATAGATGGAGACGTCTTCGCACTTCATTAGCTTTTAAAGTTGTTATAATTACAGATAATTTTAATTGTACGAATGATGTAAAAGGTAAACATTGTGGAATTTACTTTATCATCATCATCGCATCAGTCAAACGACGTCCACTGCTGTACAAATGCCTCCCAAGATAGATTTCCACATTTTGGTCAATTTGTGGTTCAATTTGGGGGAACTAGCCTACTGGCTAGTTCACCCATGAGTTGTGAATACTGGCTAGTACTCACCACTCGCTTGGCAGGCGGGTGTGTTTTCTTTCTTTATTGGCTCACCAACAATTGTTTACACTCATAATATTACATAAAATCATTTAATTACAAATAAGCTTTGTGTAATAAATTCGTATAGAAAGGTACACCGCATGCATTATAAACAAATTTACTGTGCCAAGAAATGAAATAAAATGATCATTTATTCAAAATAGACTAAGAAATTAGTTCTTTTTGAACGTCAACAAAAGACAGCACCCCATAAGCCCACCCTTCACCGCTTCCTAGTGTTTAAGCTGGGGAGAATAAATGGCGCAACAAACTCCCCAGCAACACGGTAGTCTGTCATATAGGTACAATATTTAAAAAATTGGTACATACGCTTAATATACAAAATAACAAAGAGAACGGTTACTTTTGGTAACTTTGTCATAGCTACATGTCCGCTAGCACACACAATTACGCAATATAACTAAGAAAAGTTCACAGTTACCTACTATACTTACAAACATTGAAATATTAAATATATTGCAACCTAGAGAGATCTAGAGAAAGTCAATAGGCATGCACGCTTACATGTAAAATAACATACCTACCGTTACCATATTCTTGGTAAACAGATGTCATGCAAGTTTAACCAGGACCCAGGGAAACATGATTATAAAAAAGTAAATGATATATAATGGACAGTCAGCAGGACGACCTGTCACCCCAAGCAGCACCCGTTCACGAGTATGACGCAAGGATCAGCCATCACTCCCCTCGCCATTTTAGAGGGAAGGAAGTGACTCGACCCATGACGCCACCACATGTAAGGGAGCATCACTAACCTGCTGCCAAAGAATTACATTGATATGATATGATATCGGCCATTCATACGTCCACTGCTGAACAAAGGCCTCCCCCATAGATTGTCATCATTTTGGGGGGTATTTGCCAATACTCACCACGCTTGGCAGGCGGGTTGGTGAGCGCAGTATGGTTACCGTTTCACAGAAGGGACGCTGCTGCCCATCCCTCTGGTTTAGATTCCCTTAGTCGCCTTTTACGACATCCACGGGAGGAGATGGAGTGGTGCTATATTCTTAATCCGGACACCACACGAATTAAGACACACATTATCATTATTAAAAACAGTACCATTAAAGCACTTATACTTACCGGGCCACCGGCTAACTGCCCGACGCCTATTCACGTGTCTTTTCAGTACAAAGATACAGCCATATGAAAATTAGAAGATAAGGTCAATAACTTAAGTATTTAAACATTCATGTTATTTTTTATTTAAGTTATATATAAATCCGATTTGCACGCCCTAAGGGGTAAAACATGTTGACACTAATCGTGCAATACCATATCGGAGTAATTAAATAATCAGAAATAAGTTCATGTCAAATTAAAAACAAAATTGTGTAATCAATTAAAATCACGGTAATAAATCAAAATAAAAATAAAGTTGGGGGTCTCTTGAAATGAGTGAGATTCATTCACCACCTCTTTTTTATCTTGTGGCGAAACCAATCGAGTGCGTTTATTTGGTGGTTGCCTCGTTTCTTCCAATTAATGAAAGTGAAAGTCCCAGGCATTCGGCGATATTTCCTTACAGCAGCCATAGCTATAACTATTTCCATTACAAATTCCATACATAAAATGGCTGTCAGCATTAATGTAGATTATATATAGATAGATAGAAATTCATAATTCTTTGTTTAAGGCTACTTAGTTTTCCTCTTACTATATGCCATGTTTAATAGTGGAGACCCCTAATTGGCTGCCTGTGGCTAACTTTGTTTACAAAATGCATTATTGCTGTTTTTTCAAATAAATAAATAAATCAAAAGTTGTAAAGTGTTCGCACAACGCTACATATATACAGTCGCCCAACATCAACCGGTGGGCTTCGGCCCGCCAGGCATAACACTCGCCTGGTTGGAGGATCTTCCCTTTTCTATGGAGGAACACCACACCTTGTTCCCTATACTGGTGACCCCGACATGATAGTGATATTTTGGTATCATTTTGTAGATTGACTATGCTTTTGATTAAACGTAAAAACAAACTCAAAAGTCAGGGGTTATATTTGCAATAGATTAGTAATTTTTGTGTAAAATTTTGTAACTTCGTCATTATTATTTTGTCTCGTTAAGTTGGCTATTCAGCATAAATTGTTTTGTTAATCGACGGCCTTGTAATTGTGAATAAGGTCATTTGCATGTCTATAGCGGCTGAATACTGAAACGCCCGTTAACACCAAGTTCCGCTTTAACTATTTGAGCCGCCCGCTTTCCTACCGAAAACAGGTTTCTCGAATAGTTAAAGCGGGACTCAAAATTTACTGGCATTTCAGTATAAATCTCTTAGATTGAGGGACTATAGCTGAGCAAGCGGTAACATGATTCTTGGCCGAAACCAGGCTTTGCGGATCTCCCAACACTAAGACGCCATGGTCAAACTGCCGTGGAGCAGGTAATCACCCAGTTCATTAATTAGCGTTGCTGATGCGCAAATCAGGGTGGGCTGATACCTCAATCGGTGGGATTGTAGGGTACTTTGGCCTTGTTCCTCGGATGGAGAGGGTAGTGAGTACCTTGCACCGGCTGCTACCCAATCTCGAGGGTCTGAGAGAGGCAGTTCACGGCGTCTACAGGGGGGCTTCGGCTGCAAAACGCGGCAAAGTGCGTTTTCGCGGGAGTCGACTGTGTCACAGCACACGCTCGTGACGTGCAACCTAGCAGGCCTTCCCCAGGATGGAGGAAATCCTTGATGGATCTCCTCCATCAGATCCAGAATGAACATGATATAAATTAACACATAAATGGGCCTCATAAGAAAGCTCAAGGTCACTGAGCGAGCTATGAAGAGAGCTTTGCTTCGTATTTCTCTACGAGATCGAATCAGAAATAAGGAGATCCGCAGAAGAACTAAAGTTGTCAACATAGCTGAAAAGATTAGTAAACTAAAGTGGTAATGGGCGGGGCACATTGCTCGTAGAACTGATGGCCGTTGGGGCAAAAAGGTTCTCGACTGGAGACTGCGCACCGGAAAACGCAGCGTGAGACGACCTCCAACGAGGTGGACAGACGACCTGGTGAAAGTCGCTGGGAGTCGTTGGATGAGAGCGGCATGTGGCCGCTCGTTGTGGAAATCTAAGGGGAGGCCTTTATTCAGCAGTGGCTATCCTGTGGCTGATATGATGTACCCTGAGAGCATCGGTAACTGTTCTCCAAATACGCCGTATACGTAAGTTTATACATATCTGGTGTAACAGATATGATTCGCGTAATTACGACTTGATAGATACCACCACCCCATCTCCTCCTGTGGGTGTCGTAAAAGTCGACTAAGGGATTAATCAGAGGATGGGCAGCAGCGTCCTTCGAGTACATTAACAACACAACTGCGATCGCCAACCCGTCTGCCAAGCGTGGCGATTATGGCAAAACCCCCCAACGAGCCCCAACACACCCATATCGGTCGTTGTGGTGTACTTTGGGGGAGGCCTGTGTGGGCCAGCAGTGGATTTCATTCGGCCGAAATGATGATGATGATGAGATACGTTATTATTAACAACTTCTATTTATTTGGCTTTTTAACTGGACACTGGCCCAATTTGGCAATTGAGAAAAGGCTTGGTTAAAAAGTAAAATATAATTATGAGGAAGTATATTGAATGTTCTACAACTACATTTCATTGAAAGCTTTACAATAAAAATAAATTAATCAGTTGTGTGTAGTAAGTTTAAGTGCAAATAGAGCCGTTTATGTCACGTTTCGGGTCCTTTTAATTGGGTTACGTACGACAGCTGTGCGACGTCGGCGCTGAAAGCGCTTGATGCTTCAACAAACTTATTTTTGTACATAATATTATCGTACCGCGAGGTCAGTTTACAGACAAAAATTGAATATAGCACAGAAAACATTTTATTAAGCGCAGGACAGATTACAGCACAAAAAACAGTTTTTTTAAACGAGTAAAATTAAATAAATGTATTTAAAAATAAGTGACGAACATACCATAAGTACCGAAATGGAAACCAAAAATAAAACATCGCTTTTTGTTACCATCCAGCGCTGGTTTTCAGTTAGCACCTCGTAGTGACAAACGGACGAAGGTAAGTTATAATAGTAAATAATAAAATATTCTTGTCATAATAATACTTTACATATGCACTTTCTGTGTGGTGTCCAGATTAACAATATAGCACCATTCAATCTCCTCCCATTGGATGTCGAAAAAGGCGACTAAGGGTCTCTAAACCAAAGGGATGGGCAGCAGCGTCCCTTCTGTGAAAAGAATACCATACTGCGCTTTCCGACCCGCCTGCCAAGCGTGGTGATAGGCAAATACTCCCCAATACAAGATGACACTATTGTGGAAATCTATGGGGGAGGGCTTTGTTCAGCAGTGGACGGAAAATGGCTCATATGATGATGATATATGCACAAACACCCAGACCTGTAACTACTTCCCGTGGGCCATACAAATATTTGTTCCGTGCGGAATCAAAACCATAACCCGTGGCGCAGAATGCCGATCGCTTAGCTACTATGCCAATTGAGCCATCCTGTGAACCTGTGAACTGTTATTTGCAGCGCGTTCGCAGCCTTGTTGTCGCGCATCAGCGCTGCAAACGCGTCAACCATAGCATATCTACAAATTACAGAATATCAGCGTCGCGTTTTTCTGACGAAGTTGAAATGAAATGAAATGTTGAAATAATCTTTATTTTAGCAAGTAGGTAGGTTTCAAGAACCTATTTCACTCATTAATCATTTTGGATGAAGCCGGTATACTGACTCCCTTTGAGAAGACACGCGGAAACAACCTCAAAGGTTTCTTATTAAAAAGTCCAGACATATCACATATTTGTAATGGCCTTTTGAAGAAAGATCCATAGCCATTTAAGGATGACCTGTCCTGACAGACGGCAAGCATGAATCAGTCATCGTGTAGCTCAACCTTATTTTAGGGAGCACAACAATACGATCAACATGACATTTGTGTAAGCTACATGGATACACAAAACCACCAGAAAGGTATTAAGTGTAAGTATGTAAAACTAGTCTACATAGTACTCGCATTCACAAATATTTTATCACCAGAAGAACGTAAAAAAATATTGAAATGTCATTAATTCATCATCATCAGCCTATCGCAGTCCACTGCTGGATATAGGCCTCTTCAAGTGCATGCTGCTGATCGCGATCCTCGGCCACTCTCATCCAGCTACTGCCAGCCACCTTGCGCAGGTCATCACTCCACCGAGCTTGAGGGCGTCCTACACTACGTTTACCAAGACGCGGTCTCCACTCAAGAACACGTTTTCCCGAACGGTTGTCGGTTCTACGACTAATATGGCCAGCCCATTGCCACTTCAGCTTACTAATCCTATGAGCTATGTCGATAACTTTGGTTCTCTGTCGGATCACTTCATTTCTGATTTTATCCTTCAGAGAGACTCCGAGCATAGCCCTCTCCATTGCTCGCTGAGCGACTTTATTAGTGAGTGTTAGTCATTAATTATTCAATGTATATCATAAAAATTTATTATACATTCAAACGTCATAAAAACAATGTCCGATCAAATATCCAAATTCAACAACACCATGCAAATAATGTTAGATTAGAGCAGCTCAATTCCAAGCATTTTTGTCATTCATATAATCTATAAATGCATGGAAACGCTTTTTGTCAACAAAAAGATAGATTGGCACCTGACCTCAAGGTCAGTTGCCAATCTAACCAAACACGTCAATATATTTCAAGAAGTAGCTACCATCTGACTTCCGGAACACATTACTGAGTTGCGTAACCCAATAATTATTACATATATCACGTTTTCCCTATGTATTCGTATGATAACTAAGACGCCTTATCGGCTGTTTGAGACACACTTGCACTTGCACGTGGAATGCTTGGCTTATCTTCAATTAATATACCATTTTTTATTCGTCTATCCTGTTTCAAAAAGAAATATCTATTTTTAGTCATACTAGCACGCCAAACGTTCCAACATGTAAATTTGAAATGGCGAAGAATTCAATTGTTACTCTTTTCAAATAATAATTATGATACTATATTTATGACTAAGTTCATTGTTCTTGAAATTAAGATTATGTGAGGACAATGTAGGAGAATGGAGTCTAAAACTTAATTAAAAGTCCCTGAACTAAATCTGAACAATCCCCACAGACAGAAGGGGGAAACCCAGCAACCCGATATATGATGCCACCACCAGAAGGACATTTAAGTGAGCATGGTATATTTAGTCTCAAAAACTGCGCCATATCATCCTGTCTTCCGTCATCTGTATTTCTTCTTCCCCAGCCACCTAACTTACATACTTTTGGGATCAAGTATATAGGAGCCATTTTTTTAAAACTTTTACAGATTTTTTTGATAACATAATACCTTCATAATGGCATACTCCCTGTAATATTCTGCCTTCTGAAAGTAAAAGTTGAAATTAAATTTCAATCGTAAGTTCCAAGACAGAAAAAGTGAGAAAGTCGGTTTCCTGTATCCTCCAGCCCTATATTTAATATGTCTACACGAAATCGATGTGCATGTTGAATCGAAAATGCCGTGTGGTGCCGGCTCAGAATGCCACCACCCCATTTCATCCCGTGGGTGTCGTAAAAGTCGACTAAGGGATTAACCGGAGGATGGACAGCAGCGTCCTTCGAGTACATTAACAACTCAACTGCGATCGCCAACCCGTCTGCCAAGCATGGCGATTATGGCAAGACCCCCCATTGAGCACACAACACACTATATCGGTCGTTGTGGTGATCTTTGGGGGAGGCCTGTGTCCAGCAGTAGATTTCATTCGGCCGAAATGAAGATGATGAATGATGATGAAATCATTTCATTAAAGTTACCGACATAGCTGAAAGGATTAGTAAACTAAAGTGGCAATGGGTGGGGCACATGGCTCGTAGTACTGAAGGTCGTTTGGTTAAAACTTTCTCAAGTGGAGACCGGGCACTGAAAAACGCAGCGTGGGACGACCGCCAACGAGGTGGACAGACACCTGGTGAAGGTCGCTGGGATTAGCTGGATGCAGGTGGCATGTGACCGCTCGTTGTGGAAATCTATTCGGGTGGCCTTTTTTTTTAGTAGTGGACGTCCTGATATGATGAAATTATTTTATGTTACAATTAATCAGTGTTTTTATTTACATACAATAGCTGGGACCCGCGGTTACACCCGCATTTAATTTAAAATACATTTAGAGTACTTCGACATAGGCACTTGACATAGAATATATATATTGAATTTCGAGGGTTTTATATTTTTTGCGCGGAACCCTAATTATTTTTCTAAAACAAAAGTAGCCTAAGTTATTTCTTATAACATCAGCTATCTGCCAGTGAAAGTCCCGTCAAAATCGGTCCAGCCGTTTTGGAGATTACCCGGAACAAACAGACAGACAGACAGACAAAAAAAAATGCATTTTTTGTTATATGTTCCGTATATACTTTCATATGCATTTAGTAAAAAGCTGTTATTTTGACATTACACACAGACACTTCAATTTTATTTATTTGAATAGATACATCAACCCGTAAGCGTCCACTGCTGAATATGGGCCCCCCAATGGTCACTGACCAATGCCTATTGGTCAGTGACTATCGGGAGGCCAATGTGGTGTAGTGTTGTTAGTGGTCATGCTCATACTGCCAAAATCACCACACTGCAGGCAAATTAGTGACTGTAGTATGTCGTTATTAACACACGAGAGGATGCTGCTGCCCACCCTCTTGATATCAATCCTAAGTCGACTTTAACGGCACTAATAGGTAGAGAGAAGTATCTATTTAATAGCCATTGATGTTATTTTTAGTACTAATATTGATTGTCTTTTGCCTGGCTGTATTGGTCTGTCATACTCACTAAAATGTCTTGCTGGCGGTGGCGTTGTGTATCGGGTCGTTCGGTTCCCTACAATATGGTAGAGTTAAGCGATGCTGATGCATGCGTCATGCTCGTGAACGGGTGCCGTCTGTTGGGACTGTTATTATATATATTAATGTGGTATGTTTCATCTTTACACATTGTCCTACATTTTTCTCGATATATATATTACAATAATTTGTATCAATCAACATTGTAATCTCAATTATTTTACAAGAGTATCCATGGAGTTTCTTGCCGGCTCTTCTCCACGAGATCAACTATTTGGAACCGTGCAACTTAGATTCTGACGTTTCATAAGTGCCAATATTTGGTTTATTTGAAATAAAAAACTTTGACTTTGACTTTATTCTTTGATGATAACCGGACGGCACTGTTCTTATTTACTGTTTCTCAAATAAATCAATAACAGCTAGCGGAACTTTAGCTGAAGAAGGCTTTATTCCGTGTGGTACCAGTCCGTGGCATGTATGTCGTAAAAGCCGACTAAGGGACTCTAAACCAGAGGGATGGACAACAACGACCCTCCTGTGAAATAGCAGCGATTCTGCGTTCACCAAACCACCTGTCAAACGTAGTCAGTACTGGTAATGGTGAGTAATGGAAATCTATAGGGCAGGACTTTGTTCAGCAGTGGATGTCCGTTAACTGGTATTATGATGATGAGACTTTAGCGGATATGACGTATCCCACCATCATCATTTCGGCCGAATGAAGTGCATTGCTGGACACAGACATCCCCCAAAGATCACCAAAACGGACATATCGGTATATGGGTGTGCTGTGGGCTCATTGGGGGGAGTTGCTATAATCGCGACGCTTGGCAGACGGGTTGGCGTTCGCAATTGAACTGTTAATTTACTCGAAGGACGCTGCTGTCAATCCTCTGGCTAAACCCTCAGTCGACATTTACGACACCCACGGGAGGAGATGGGGTGGTGGTATTCTGAGCCGGCACCACACGGCAATCGTATCCCACCAGCTAAATATATTACAGATGAGGTAGGACGACCATGACTGCTTAGTAGTCTTAGTTAGTCGAATGCTAGCGAATCAGAAAATTTTGTAAATGGTGCAAAAATAGCATATACACAGTGAAGAGGTGGCTCGGCACCACCCAGTTACCATCTGGCCCTAGACTGCTCATTAAACAACGAACTGCTAAGGTGAGATGCTCCCGAAATTCGAGGAGTACCTGCAGCACCGTATTATTCTCAGATGTTGGTTTGAAGGAAAACATCTTCTGAGCATACATTTCACAACAAGAGCAGGGCTCATTTATTCACTCGGGGTAGTCCTCTTTGGCTTCCTCTGCCTTGGGAAACGGGTAGGGATGTCCTTACAATCTACCTCTAATCAAAACAAATATTTTTAAAGAAAATTGGACTGTGATGCAAGTGAATGTATGTTACATTCACTTTTGATTAGAGGACACACTGTGCTAGTGAGTTTTTTTTTTCGTTGGGCTTCTCGCATACATTTACGCCAAAAGAGGCCTCCAGCCAGGCTTAAAATTAATATTAAAAACTAAGCAACTTTCGCTCAGGGCGCCCCCTGCGGGACACGGACCTCGGCTTAGGGCGTTGCTGGGGATAACAAGCTATTGTTTTGGAGACAGCTGGATCGGTATTCAATGTGCTAATGAGACTTCAAAACGCGTCTTAAATACTACGAAAATAAATTACGATAATCCAGAAACTCAAAATGTTATCGCGTAAAACGGGTTAAAGGTTACCATACTCATACTATGGATGATCGATGAAATGTATAAAAGCTTTGGTATTACAGTTTGGGGCATTTAAAGTGTGTGCCGGTAAGCCACACTACTCACGATCAGTGCTGAGGACTTGGAACTATGAAGCTGTTGGTACTGACGGCGCTCATCGGTGAGTATTCGTACCTTGGGTTTTTTTTTATAACTGTGTGTATGATTTTGTTTATAATGCTTTTTAGAATTAGAGTTACTAGGTACAATTTAGAGGATTTTCATGGCATTGTCTTAATATGGACATACCCTTGGTACCCCATACATTTTTTTCTAGTAATATAAATTTTTACTATATATTTATTCAAGTGCCACATGATATATTAGATGTGAATATTTTTATTCTTATGTATGTCGTTATTACAATCTATGTAGCATTTTATACTAGTACATGTCTATATATTTTGTTTTATATATAATAATATTCAAGTATAATTCTGTTGGACATCGAACTCTGCCAACTTGTCATGTGGCTATTTTCACCCAAAGAGTTGTTGGAAGAAAACTCAGAATAATAAATATTTTCTGTAGTCTTTAATGTACAACAAAGAATATAAATATGAATCAAGTAATAGAAATAATAATGAGCACATAAATTCTTTTTGTTTTAAAATGTGTTTTATGTGTAAATAATAAATAAGGGGAAATAATAAGTAACACAGAATAAAATAGTCAATAAAGTGAAGTTAAAAACACGGAAACTATAGCATAAAAAGAATATTATCGAAGATATAGCTACATCCAAAAAGCATAATTAATAGTTCTAATTTTAATAGTTTAATTTAACAAAAGGCTTGTAGCTAAAATAAATAGGTTTTATGAACAACTAACGCTAAACTCACACTTGAACCATGCTGAAATCCGAACTGAAACTCATTGGAAAACGGAATTAGGTGCTCATTGAGTATCGGTCCAGTGCAAACGAGGTTTAGCCTACAATAACCGTAACCCTTGGCAGTCTATGAGCGTTAAGATGGACATCATTTAATCTTCTCGTGGCAGTTTGGTCACCGATAATCACTTGGTGCTGGGACTGAATGGTCCTACCAGCTCGCGAGCCGTAATCTGGGGCTGCTTCCGTGCAGCATTTTGCAAAAAACGGCTTGTCTCTGAGTAAAGCCGTTCAGCTACATCTTCTGTAACCCCTTTAGCAAATTACGCTTGGGTGCGTGTGACCAACGCTTGACTGCGCCCATCTTTCAGCATACCCACAGCCTTAAACATCTCTTTGCGTGTTAAATGAAAGGTGAAAAGCCGCTCAGTGTCAAAAAAAAACACGATGACGAAACGGTTATTATTCTATCCGAGAAAATAAAACGAAAATTCGCTACATTCTTAAACCATACCCCAAAAGCTTTTGGGATATGGTTTTAATATTTTAAATGTCAAACAATTATCTTTTCTTTTTTTTAAAACGTTGCCCCACACTAGGATTTCTCCTGTGTCGTGGGTGCGATTACAGACATGAATTCCACATACAATACACCCAGACCCGGAACAACTACCTGCAGATCATACAAATATTTGTTCCGTGCGGGAATCGAACCCACGACCCGGAGCGCAGCAGTCGACTGTATCAGCCACTGCACCAACCGTGCCGTCAAAATTATGTAAAGCAGATTTTAAAAAAATGGCTGGTACTTTTTATAAATAGTTTTCTATAAGTTTACACTAAGCTTGGAAACAAGAAAAAAAATAGCATACATAGAGTCAGCTCTCGGCATCGCGGTTTCTTATAACAGAAAAATGAACATGTATGTCGACTATTCGCGTATATATTGCTCGTTTTCACCTCGGCTAGTGCACATCCCTAGTAAATTTAAAAGGCCTTTTGGTTTATGAGTGCAATATTTTAATTCATACAATAGCTCAAATAGTGGATTTTCCCGCTCCAGTAAAATCTTTATACATATCAAAGCTTGAGCCTGCCACAACATCATCTAGTTCATTTTCAAACTTTGAATTTTGATCGACGCTATTTTGTCTCAGAGATTCATTATGGGATTGAGTAGTTCCCACCTCAAAGTAAGTCTACTCCTCTTCTAATTTTATAACATATGCACAACATGCGCATGCGTATTGCCTCCTGAAAAGATATGGATAATACACCATGCTTAATTAGACTTTGATTAATATCTAAGAAAAAATACCTACGTAAACACTATAATATACCTCTATCAATCGACGCTACATTAAGTGAGGCAATTAATCTAAATCATCTAATTCTTCTCCACGGTGAACTTTCCTGTGTTTTCCTGGCGTAGAAAATATGCCATCATTATTTGTACTCCTCCTACTATTCTTTTTTATATAGTGCTAACAGATTTACAATTCAATATCAAGACATGTAAACATTCATATTACATTAAAGAATTGCGTTTTAATCAAGTATTGAAGACTTAATACGTTTACGCCTTTACCCTACCTTATCAATGATGTGCGATTATTAAAATCATTTCAAAATATAAGAAAATAAAGTAACCTTGAAATGGATGTAAAAAACATACCATATATTTAAATCTAACATGGCGCAAGTGTCAAGTTGATCGTAGGTTCACTATATTCATTCCGTCAAAAGTGTTAAAGCATCTTTCTTTCTTTCTTTCTTCTTTTTTTTGAAACGTTGCACCACACTAGCATTTCTCCTGTGTCGTGGGTACGCTTACAGACATGAATTCCACATACTATACACCCAGACCCGGAACAACTACCTGCAGATCATACAAATATTTGTTCCGTGCAGGAATCGAATAACAAAAATGTAGAATAATTTAAATATCAAGCTGTTATATCGGCGGTGCGTTGCAACGCACATTCATGAATCTGCATTTTAATCGAGTTTCAGCGTGTTCTAGACGGCAACTCAAAGATTTAAAAATAAAATAAAAATTAGTACATAGAACATACAACTCTAGGTAGGTAATTCTATAATTTTGACATCATTATTATATTGACACTTAAAAAGCAATAGAATTTTTCCCGAAAATAAAAAGTTAGTTCCGCTTCCAAACTTTTGTGCTAAGCTGTAGTTGTCTTGTTTCCTAGAATTGTATATTGTCCACTGTATAGACCGAGTTCATTGAAGCAAAAAAAGTGACGTAAAGATGGCATTGATTTTAATTCAAATTTCATTTATTAATTTTCCTTACTGGTATGGTTTTACTTAGATATATAAGATATATAATCCAAAAATGAAGAAGCCGCAATAGTGGTCTGATGCCAAGCCTAACCCAAAAACTAAATGATCATAATTTGGGCACAGCCACCTTCTTTCATTGTCCGGAGATGTAACCGCAGTGCTAACTTATTGTTTTATCAACCCAACTTGCTCCGACTTGTCTCGACATCAAAGTCTTATATAGATGTATAAAACTAACAGTTTAAAACTGTTTTATGCATGTGTACCTATTTTTCAATGTAGTGTTTAGATGTTGTGTTGTATTGTTGTAGTTGTTTGATAAGCTCTATCGTCGTTTTAATTATGCACCTGCACGAGATTTTGCAGTTTATAGTCTATTATGGTGTCTATGATTTGCTTGTATCTATAGGCCAATTATAACTGAACAAATTTTATTTCAGCCGCAGTCACGTGGAGCCCGCTCACCGAGAACAAAGACTGGCCATGGCAAGTCGGCAAAGAATACTTCTATGATGTTGAAACTTACACCTTGTCCAAATTGGATCAGAGCAACAGCAATGGCTACGCCTTCAAGGCTCAGTTCATCATCCGTGTTGTGGCACCAGGCCGCCTTATCGCTAAACTGGAAAATCCCTTCTACGCGCAGGTCCAGGCGGAGAAAATAACGAATAACGATTTACCTTCGGATCTCAAATACCAACCTATTCAAATTACCGATCAACCTTTCGAGATATTCCTTGAGGGAGGCCGTGTTAAATCATTCAATGTCCCGTCGGCCCTTTCCGTTTCTTACGAAAACTTGTTGAAGGGTCTGATCAGTGCTCTTCAAGTAGACTTATCGACTTTTGGCCATATTAACGACAGCTTCCCAAACAGCTTTCACAAAGAAACCTTCCAAGGTATCTTCAAGAAGATGGAGACTGATGTGACCGGTGCTTGTGAGACTTTGTACACCATTTCACCAGTATCCTCAGAATGGCGCCGTGAATTGCCCAAATTCGTTTCAGAGGAGGAACCTGTCGAGATTACTAAGAGCAAAAATTACGGCTCATGCCAAAAACGTGTTGCTTTGTACTTCGGAGTGCCAGAAGGAGCCGTGTGGGATGGAATTGCTTACGAAAATGAAGAGAAACAGTTCATAAAGCACACTTCTGAATCTCGGTTGCTTGTCGGTAAGCAAGGCCCAATCTACAAATCAGAAATTACTAGCTCTGTCTTTGCTAGTCCTCTTCTATACGGTAAACAAAAGACTGAGGTCTACAGTTTTGTCAAGGTATACTTGTCCTCCGTCCAACAAACAAGTGGCGCTGAGTGGAAAAAGACCGAATCAACCCGCCATATTGATTCACTGTTATTCTCAGCAACTGAGTCTATGTTCTTACCTAAGGCTAGTGAGCACACTATTACCAATGCCCAAAAACTGCTTCAAGAAATCACTCCTTTGCTGCAGAACCCCAACAAATTATCAAAAGCTGACTTTCTCTCAAAATTCAACATCCTTGTTCGTTTCATATCTACTTTGAGTTCAGAGCAATTGAACCAACTGTCAAGCAGCATTGAAATAGCTGCGTCTTCAAAGAACGTCAATAAGACCAATATGTGGATAATCTACCGTGATGCTGTCGCACAAGCAGGTACCATTGCAGCTTTCGAGCAGATCAAATCCTGGATTCTTGCCAAAAAGATTCAAGGTGAGCAAGCAGGTGAGGTGATCTCTGGCATAGGTGCCAGTCTTCGCTACCCTACTAAGAAAATCTTTACTGAATTCTTTGATCTCGCGACCAGTAATGAAGTACTTGGGAATCAGTTTCTTAACAATTCAGTTTTGTTAGCCGCTACCAAATTCCTCCGCAATGACGAGGCAGACTCATTTGTAATCGAAACCGTCATTCCACGTCTGTCTAAAGAACTGAAACACGCCGTCGAAAACGGTGATTCCAACAAGGCTCAGGTCTATATAAGAGCTCTTGGTAACTTAGCTCACCAAGATATCCTGAAGGCTTTCGCTCCGTACTTGGATGGTCGTATCGCAGTAACTAAGTATCTGCGTATCCAGATAGTTGCTAGTCTGAAAACCTTGGCCAACTTGAAAAACGAATATGTTCGTGCTGTGCTTTACAGCATCATAAAAAATACTGCAGAACCTTATGAAGTGAGAGTAGTTGCTGCCCTTAACATCTTCTTGGCTTTCCCTACCGCTGAGATGGTGCAAGTAATGGCACACATGACGAACAACGACCCCAGCACGCAAGTTCGCGCCGTCCTGGCAAACGGCATTAATTTTGCCGCTAGATTGAAAGACCCCCGTTTCGCAAAGTTGTAAGTTTTTCTTATTATACATTATAAAAATCTCGATATCAATATATATATATATATATATATATATATATAGATATCAAATTATATATATATGGGACCTAACGATGGTCATATTCACTACTAATTGTATGTTAATTATTATTTCAGGGCTAAGACTGCTCAATCTGTTAAAAATATAGTTTCGAAGGTAAAATTCGGATACCGATACTCTGATGACAGCTTGATGGACGAATACACAGGCGAAGATGATATCGCATTCTTCAGAGAATTGTCGTATATTGACAGCGAAGATAACTTTTTCCCCGTATACCACAGGGCCGCTTTGAGGGCTAGAGGCACTGGTTGGACCGAAGAGAGCCAGGTATATTTTTTCAACATGATACGTATATCCCTTGAGACTTAATAATGGACATATCGTCTCAATGACTGTCTGTTCTAGTAAAAATGTTTTAAACACACTCATGATACGTAAGAAATTCGATATTTAGATTATAAAAACACAATATTTATTAAGTATTTCTCCATCCTAAGGTTGCCTGGAAGACATCGCCGAGCGCGATAAGGCGCCCATTGTACTCGTAACATTTACTTTTAAGCACTACTGTTTTTATATCTTTTATCGATTGGTGTACCTTAAAGAGGTAAATATTTTCGACACTTGAAAAATGTACTTAACTGCTTTTTTTTGTTTTCAGATAACTTCGTCTGTTTCTGGTGTGCAACAGCTTATAGAATATATTACACAAATTATTTACGACCCTACTAAGTCTAATGTTGACCTGAAATACTCTGCAAAGAAGATCGCTGAAACGCTAAATATCAAACGTGAACCTCGCAGCCCTATTGAAGGCGCAATGTTCCTCGAAAACTTGAACCAGCAGAAGCTTATTACTTTTACCGAAAATGACGTTAAAGATTTTATAGCGAGCACCATTCAAAATCTAGAACAACTAGTCAAAGGTGTCGATGTCCAATACACTAAAGTGGTGAACCACAAACAAGTATACGTAGTGTTCCCTCTTGCTGCTGGTGTACCATTTGCTCTAGAATACAATGAACCGCTCATATACTCAGTTCATGGTAAAGTAAAAATTCGTTCTGAAATGGGCAACAAAGATTTCACCGGAACTTTGCATACAGACCTTGACATTACTTATGCAAGAAATATGGAAGGCCGCGTTGGCTTCCTCGATACATTTAGTAACGTATACGCTAGCACTGGTGTCATCAACAAAATCCAATTTTATATCCCCACCAACTTAAAAACCGTGGTAAGTTCTGGAGAAATCAAATTAAACTTTAAGCTTCCTGAACAAGACGCTAACCTTATTCACTTGACCGTATCACCCTACACTGCTCTACAAAAAGTAGATTCTCTAATGACTATAACTGAGAACCCGACCACTCAGTTCATCGAACGTCCTGCCAAAGTGGCGACTGATGTCAAGCTTGGATACACGACTGGTTTAATCTACCAACTTCAAGGATACTCTTACTCCACTGACTTTAAAAACCCCAGCAAACTTTATGGAACTGATCTTTTGACGAGCATTGGCAACTTGATGTATCAAAAGGATATCGCTTTGACCCAGTTCAGTGTGAAATATCTTGCCAAAGAGTCCAAAAATAAAGATGTCACTTTCAGTCTATTTTATGGTAAGTCTGCGAGTAATTATTAAGTCAATATAATTGTATTATGTTCTTCAACAACCTAAATTTCAGTTTATTAACTAGTATTATTATTATTATGAGAGATACTAAATTTTAGTATTATTACTAATATTATAACATTTCAATTATACAGACACGCTTTACAACCAGAAACAGAGCGGTGAACTGGGACCAGCTTCTCTTGTTGAAGACGTCACTCCTAACAGCAAGGCTCGCCGTGTGGAGATTGTAAATCGAGTCGCGGCAGGCATCGACTCTGCTGAAGTACAACTGTTTGATCTTAGCGCAATCTTTGACGGACAAAATAAAGTAGAGTATGTCTTCACCGCAGCTATTGCTAACAGCCTTGTAGACAACAAGGTTCAAGGGCTCTTTTTCTTTAATGGTTTGGAACAGATCAACGCCGTCTTTAAATTAGTTAAACCTAAAATCACTCCACTTAACTTCGAATTAGCTCTAAAAAATAAAATCAAGGTGACTTATGAAGCCGACCTCAAGTATGGAAACTCCGAAAATATTCACCTTCAAGGCTTCGGTGAGCGTAGTGAGAAGTACACCAAAAAACTATCAAATGACCCCTTAGCGAAGCAGTGCCTGAGTGAAATAAGCAAACATAACTTATACCAGCAGGATTGCTACAAGCTTATCCTCAAGGCGCACGCTCCTGATTACTTCAAAGCTACAGTGTCATACAAAGAACTTAGCCCTGCCAATTTAAATTTGATCCACACCGCCTACGATGTTTTGAAGAAGACATTGTCTGGGGAACAGAAAGAGGATCTCCTAAATACACGCGAGGATGGAAAAATAGGAATTGAAATTCAGGCATTCTACTACGAAAATTATGTTAACTACGAGTTTATAACCAAATACGGAGCTCTCAGTTTGAATAATGTAGAGGGCCTGGATTACTATCCGTATGCTATGGCTATCTACGCACCCCTTCCTTACTGGGAGCGTTCCTACAACTGGTACACTGGTTTTCAAACCCTTCGTGAGTAACTAAATACCTATTGTTATATTATGTAGATTAGGTTTTGTAGTTGTCTGAAATCTTGCGTGTTATCTCTAAAGCTTTCTGCGCTGTGGATGACAACAAGGTCTGGACGTTCGGTGGCCGCAGCTATGATTACACTCTTACAAGCTCATGGCACGTGGTGGCAGTGGATGAATCTGATGACTACGGCAAGTGGGATGACCTGGTCATCCTCGCTAGGAGGCCCAGCAATAAGCAGGAAGAGGTCTACATCTCCTACAAGTGAGTAATTACATTATTTATCATATTTTGATCGACAAATTTTGGGACAGGTGTGCTTGGATTAAAAATCGAAGATAATCAAAGATTGATTATCTACATCAGATTGTTACCGCGACAATTAAAAAAAATGTTCCTAGTGGAAATTCACCATGAACGTTTCATGTTGGGCGTCTTTACATATGCAGCGATGTGCGAAGTCTTTACGTGTGTGATTCAGGGGTCACATTTACAAAAGTCTTATTTTAGTTTTAAGCTCAATTGCAAGTTTTGCAATAGTATGCAAATTCCACGCAAATAATATATAAAATACAATACAAAAAAATCTCCACCATAATAACAAGATAACAATATAAGTTTGTATAAATATAGCTAATATGACAGACACGAATTATTCTTAAATAATATACCTAACCGTGTGGTGCCGGCTCAGAATGCCACCACCCCATCTCATCCCATGGGTGTCGTAAAAGTCGACTAAGGGATTAGCCGGAGGATGGGCAGCAGCGTCCTTCGAGTACATTAACAACTCAACTGCGATCGCCAACCCGCCTGCCAAGCGTGGCGATTATGGCAAAACCCCCCAATGAGCCCACAACACATCCATATCGGTGGTTATGGTGATCTTTGGGGGAGGCCTGTGTCCAGCAGTGGACTTCATTCGGCCGAAATGATGGAATATACCTAATTAGTGCTTTCCACTTTATAGGACTGAAGCTGGCAAATACGTGGAGCTCCAGATCCAGCCCACATCTGTTGAGGTTAATAGCAACGCTAAGAAAGTTTCTGATGGCGCGGTCACCGCATACTGGGATGACGATACGAAAGCTCCTCTATTGGAGTACTACACCCTTGCTCCCGGTGTACTAGCATTCAACATCAACAACAGAGCTCTACGTATCTTTTACGACAGCCAGAGGCTGGTCATCTTCACCAACTACCACCGCCGCACTACCAGAGGTATATGTGGCCAGAGCAGCTCTCAGCCCCGTGATGACTACATAACTCCTTGGGGTCTGGTAGATCTCCCCGAGCATTATGGAGCATCTTTCTCGCTGGAGGGTGATTTCAGCGATCCTAAGACTGTAGAGCTGAAAAAGGAAGCTAAACAGAAGGCGTACCAGCCTATCACCAAGTTCACCAACATCCTTCGTTCTGATGCCGAGTGGAATAAGGGCGAGAATGACACTGTAAAAAAGTAATAAAAATAGGGTTATACAATAATAATTCACCAACATCACAATGTGGAATAAATTTATACATGTAATATTTATTACTGGTATCTTATATTGATTTAAAGTTTATATAATCGTATAAGCTGTACATAATAGATATGTATATATTTGTTACCATACTTTATGTATTAAGCACTATTTAAGCACCGTTGAGACAAAACTTCTTAATCGATAAAAATAATAATAACTTATTTAAGATGTTTTAGTTTTATTAAAGTTACGTTTAATTGTACGTATACTGTAAAGGTAAATAATATATATATAATTTAATGACAAATGAAAATAATCACGTTAATGAACTATAAAATTCAAATTCTTTTATTGTTTTTGACAGGTGGAAAAGGTTCTTAGAGATGGTGATATACAATAAAGTGTCGCTCTAACATATCTGTTAGGTGTAATATATTTTCGTTAGGTATACTTACATTACTCTTTTCGATGGCGCTTATATTAATATTACCTAAATTTTATGTAACCTATTGCAACACAAAAGATCCACAAGGCTTAGGTGCTTTCGGCGACAGCTGAACTCGACACATAGCCGACAATAGATTTAAATTAGATTATGTAACCTATTACATATGTACATCAAATATTAGATCAATAGCTTATCATACTTATAGGTGACTCATAACATATATCACAATGTCAATATTAATTAGAAGTTCATACTCAATGTGAAAGTATTATATATTTTATTAAATAAATCAGTGAATTATATATACTATGTCTGTTTTTCTTCCTATTCTAGTCCTAAGTTATGTTGGATCCGCGCAATATGTTAGTATATTGCAAAGATTTAGCAAAATGGTTTTATAGTCAACTACCTGCCTGATACCAACCCTCCTTGTGTACGCTAGTGTTGCTTATGGTAGGCACCACCTTTTTTACTGGTGCCCAGTGGAAATTATTCATGAACTTCCTTCGCCCCGGGGAAGGGCGAAGGAGTATGCCGTATACTACTACCGGATAAATCTACTGGAGCAGTCATCTTCGGTACCTAAGAGAGGCTCCAGGCCCTCGTATGATTACACTAGAGCCGCCCAGCGGTGCCATGCCTATATACCGAGATGTGCCATCTCTGAGAGGGTGACTGTAAAGCGGCCACCCACCGGGTGAATTGTAAAGGTTCCCGCAAAGCGTGCACGGCAGTGCGTGACCACATGTGTGCTACCGTCTTCTCTTGGGTCGCTCGGTGTGGGCACGCAGATACCCCAATCTACGCAACCGCGAAACCAGAGGTCCCCCGCCTTATAGTAACGGCAGGGGGTTTCAGGCGTATGGGAATTAGGCGCCAGAGCGGTTGTAACCCCGGCGCCGTCTCCTCCTTCTTCGAGTTGGATCAGCCCTCTCCCGATCCCGCTCTGCGATCTACTTCTGGAGCATGACGCTCTCACAGAAGGAGACCACTGCATTCCAGTTTTCGTGCTCTGCCAACATAGCCGACACTGCTATTGCACTTACTCGGCGGCCTACGCATGGCACGCCTCGAGCGTGTGCTGTGCGGTATCCTGGTCGCTATCACGATAGTGGCATTGTGCCGTGGCCTCACGTCCTATCCTGTGCATGTACACACCGAAACAACCGTGCCCGGTGAGCACCTGCGTCAGGCGGCGCGGAGCGGCAGGACAGCCTCCACGACACGCTTGGTTGCAAACTGCATCCGCAGGCGGTGACGCCACTTGCCAAGTGCGCGCCGCCGCCGCCGCTGAGTTAGCCGCCTCAGCAAGTCCAACGCCCC
Organism: Diloba caeruleocephala; assembly: GCA_947459985.1. Classification (NCBI taxonomy): domain Eukaryota; kingdom Metazoa; phylum Arthropoda; class Insecta; order Lepidoptera; family Noctuidae; genus Diloba; species Diloba caeruleocephala. Next base: position 3,693,135 of record OX381629.1, on the reverse strand, counting down.
TGGAGGCGTGCCTTCGCCGCTCTGGCGGAGGGAACGTGTCTGATCGTAGACCCACGCATCCACCTCCACCAGGATGTAGAAAGGCGGAAAACGCGCCAGGAGAGTTTCTACCTCGTAGGCGCTGTCCGGTATCTTCGTGCGATCCGGATAACCACTCTGCGCTGCAGACCGTGAATTTTGGTTCTGCAGCGCTGGGCGCCTGGTAGTCGAGCTGAACATACAGGCACCCCGTATAGGACCACGGACCGCACGACCCCCCGTAGAGACAGCGAACTTCCTCACATAGTCCTCCGAGATTGGGCAGCACTCGGTGTAGTGCACCCACTACCCTCTCGACTCGGGGGTGGTAAGCGTCACCTGTGGGTACCCCAAAGTGCTTATTTGTATGCACCGCATTCCAAATTCCTTTGGTCGCCTTCTACGACAGCCACGGGATGAGATGAAGTAACCCTATTCGTTATTTTTTTTATTGGGCTTCTCGCATTCACTTCTGCTGAAGTGTGGTTGCTTAACCGGTCGTTTCTGGCGAAGCCAAAAAGCCTCCAGCCAGACAGCCCTATTCGTGACCGGAGCTGTTATTATACAGGCTGGGCCATAAGGGTGTTGGCGGTTTCAATATTCAATTAAAAAAGGACTACGAAACATAACAAAAATAGATTTGTATTAAAAAAAAGAAGAGACAGGAATTTTTAAGACCTAAAAATAATGTTGTCCAAATGACTTCCCTCGGCTGCTTGGCACTCTTGGAACCGAAGTCGCAAATTTTGGAAAACTCGTTGAAAAGTTGTTGGTTCTGGTCCGAGACTAATCCCCGACGCTTGCATGAACGTCCACTTCACAGCCCTAAGCTTGTCGTGTGGGCTGGGATAACGTCAACCGGTATTATTGGGCCATACTTTTTTGAGGACGAAAGAGGGGAAGCGAAGACGGTTAGAGCTAACAATTATTGCAACATGATAACAGACTTTTTGGTGCCAGCTTTGCAAGAACTTCAAGGCAATACCTCGAGGATGTGGTTTCAGGATGGGGCCACATATCATACGGCTAGGGTATCCATAGAACTGCTGAAAAATGTTTTTCCCGGAAAACACATTTCAAAAAGGGGGGATATTGAATGGCCACCACGTAGCCCTGATATCTCTCCATGCTACGAGAATAATCCGACCAATTTAGAGCAGCTGAAGAGGAATATTATTCAGGAAAGTAACAAAATACCGAGAACAACTTTTCAACGAGTTTTCCAAAATTTGCGACTTCGGTTCCAAGAGTGCCAAGCAGCCGAAGGAAGTCATTTGGACAACACTATTTTTAGGTCTTAAAAATTCCTATGTTTCTACTTTTTAAAAATACAAATATATTTTTGTTATGTTTCGTAATTCTTTTTTAATTGAATGTTGAAACCGCCAACACCCTTATGGCCCACCCTGTATATACTATGTTTGTTATAAATACAATTCTGTTTAGATTTTTCGTCACAATTTAGTAACCATTTTTTGTAATACTTTTTTAGGGTTTCGAACATCCGAAGAAAAAAAAAGGGCGGAACCCTTATAGGATCACTCGTGTGTTTATCTGTCTGTCCGTCTGTCACAGCCAATTTGCTCTGAATATAATGGACCGATTAAGTTGAAATTTGGTACACATATGGACTTCTGCGACGCAAACACGTACGTACGTGTAACGTAAATAAATGAATTTTGAATATAGGGTTCCTTTTTGGGGGCGATATAGAAAATTTAAGAATAAAGTTTTGCGAACTGAGCCTTGTAACATATGAAATGGAAGGGCTTGTTGTGAGGGTTTCAAATGTAATTATTTTATAATTTCGAAATATATAATTTTCAAGCTATTTATGAAAATATACGAAAATCTACCATTCCCCCCTTACCTCCAAAGCTACTGAGACTAAAATTCAATAATAAATATTAGGTAATAGCACTTTAACTATAGATTACAGGTAAACCTATAAGAAGTCTATGGTCTTAAAGTAACATGGTAAATATTTCTTTTTTTCTTTTTTAAAAAAAACGTTGCCCCACGCTAGGGTTTCTCCTGTGTCGTGGGTGCGTTTTACAGACATGAATTCCACATACAATACACCCAGACCCGAAACAACTACCTGCAGATCATACAAATATTTGTTCCGTGTGGGAATCGAACCCACGACCCGGAGCGCAGCAGCCGACTGTACCAGCCACTGCACCAACCGTGCCGTCCGTCTTTCCATATTGTGCGTACAAATATGCGTTTGCGGTTGGAATGTATGGGAAAACATCTTTTTCATGTACGATGTTAAGTTTGTTCTTGGGATAAGTAATTGGTACAACACCGAATCCAACAGTAGACAACATATTCAGAAATTTCGGAACCCTCTCAACGCGAATTCAACTCGCACAAGACCGGTTTTCTTACCCGACTGTTTACTGACTACAACAAAACCCTCTTGGGTTTTGTTTTTCATACTTTTTTGTTTTTCAAAATTGTAAGCACCACTATATTTATTTCTTTAGGCTAATTAGACCTAAGACGGATGGTCCGTTAGAATTGTCACTATCCCAGGAACAGGATCGTCACCTTTTTTTTTTTTTTTATTGGTGCCCAGTGGAAATTCTTCATGAACTTCCTTCGCCCCGGGGAAGGACGAAGGGGTATGCCGGACTCCTACCGGCTAAAACCACTGGGGCGGTCATCTTCGGCACCTAAGGGAGGCTCCAGGTCCTCGTATGATCACACTAGAGCCGCCCACTGGTGCCACGCCTATTGGCACATCTCGGAGAGGGTGACTGTAAAGCGGTCACCCCCCCAGGGAGGATCGTCACCTACCTTCTATGTGACGACACACATCCATTACAGGGTAGGACATTGCGCTTTCAGACATAAAAATCTTCCAATGCGTGATAGGTTATACCTTTCCATAACACGTCATAGCTACCATTTTTATATTTTTGTTTATTGGTCTCAAGAGGAAATTCTACATGAACTTCCTGCTTGAAGGGGTACGCCATATTGCTACCGGCTAAAACCACTGGAGCGGTCATCTTGGGCACCGAAGGGGGGCTCCAGGTCTTAGTAAGATCACAATAGAGCCGCCCATTGGTGCCTCGCCTATAGGCACATCTCGGAGGGGATGACTGTATGGTGGTCACCCCGTGTAGTAGAGGGGAGCGACTGTAAAGAGGCCACCCCCCAGGCACTTCCCAGGGGATTGTACAGGATCCCCCTGAGTCTCCCTGTACGCTGTGCAGCGCACACGGCAGCACGTATCCGCGTGCGCACTGCCGTCTTCCCGGGGGTCACTCGGTATGAGTACGTTGACTCTCCAATCCACACGCTCGTGACCCCCGAGGCCCCTCGTCATATAACAGTCCAGCGTTCCCCTCCGCCCTTCCCCGGGACGGGACGTGATGTATTTCCACCGGGATAATATAAAAAAAATTAAGGTACAGGTTGTGTTATCTTTTTGTGTAAGGTTAGAGGCCAATCTGGAACTTAGCGCGTACGATTACGATGAAGCACTACTATTTAACCCTATGCACTGCAGTTTGAGACAACAGAAATGTGAGGTGCGTCATACGATCACAGCCGCCACTTGGAACTACGAATTATGAATCTTGTTGTACTGGCAGCGATTATCGGTGAGTCAAAGTAATTTAATGTTACTTAACATCTTTGTTAATATTGAATTATGAATTGGGAACACAAATAAAACGGAACAGTATAACGAAATAAGAAAAAATATTAAATCAATAATCTATCGACATGTTGGATAGATTATAAGAAGGCTTATGACTCGGTGCCACATACATGGCTCATGACATGCGCGTGTAATAAATACGACTTTATGCACTTTCTTGTTATCATGCATGGGGCAATGGAGGACAGTCCTTTGCTATCCAGGATGCCAACAAATTCAGAGGCACGGTGAAACGATATATCACTATAGTCGGAGCCCCCTATAGTTTTGTTTAGCCTTAAACCCTTTAGTACATTGCTGGAAGGACCATGGCTAGGTTTCCCGTTGTAGAGATGAGTTCATGTAATATCCCTCCTGCTTTACATGGATGACCTGAAACTGGTAGATCCCAAAAAAACTGCAACGAATAAAGTCATTGAAGGTAACTGAAACTTTCAGTAATGTATTAGGATGGAATTTGATGTGGAAAAATGTGCGGTCATTTATGTAAAACGTGGAGAGATTACGGAATCCGAAAGAATTCAACTTTAAGATTTAATTAAACTTAGACCGCTCTCCGCAATGGAGTCCTACAAGTACTCGGATATGCCGGAGGCATTGGGCAATCGTTAAAGGGGCTATTCGTAGCGAGAGGGCTTGTAGGTCTCGTAGTACTAATCGGCGTGCCCACACCGAGCGACCCAAGAGAAGACGGTAGCACGCATGTGGTCACGCGCTGCCGTGGGACGCTTTGGGGGATCCTTTACAATGCCCCGAGGGGGTGACCGCTTTACAGTCACCCTCTCAGGGATGTGTCTATAGGCGTGGCACCAGTGGGCGGCTCTAGTGTGATCATACGAGGACCTGGAGCCTCCCTTAGGTGCCGAAGATGACCGCTCCAGTGGTTTTAGCCGGTAGGAGTCCGGCATACCCCTTCGCCCTTCCCCGGGGCGAAGGAAGTTCTTGAAGAATTTCCACTGGACACCAATAAAAAGGTCTCGTAGTACTAATCTCGTAATGTCTTGATAGCGGGGACACTGTTCAATGAGAATACATAGACGTTTTAAACAAAATGTATAAGCTCTATTTTCACAATAATTACTAAGTACTAAAAGCCGTGCCGTGTGGTGCCGGCTCAGAATGCCACCACCCCATGTCCTCCCATGGGTGTCGTAAAAGTCGACTAAGGGATTAGCCGGAGGATGGGCAGCAGCGTCCTTCGAGTACATTACCAACTCAACTGCGATCGCCAACCCGTCTGCCAAGCGTGGCGATTATGGCAAAACCCCCCAATGAGCCCACAACACATCCATATCGGTCGTTGTGGACATCTTTGTGGGAGGCCTGTGTCCAGCAGTGGACTTCATTCGGCCGAAATGATGACTAAAAGCGAGTTTAAAATAAGTTACATTTGTTCAATATAAAGTCTATACACTAATCAATATGCTATTTGAATGCAGTTCGAAAGTTAATGTTTTATCGCACAGTCATAAAAGTCATATAATAAAGTTCACTGTTTTAAATTTACGATAATGTAGTGCGTATTTATAGCGTTATAGTTTTACTTCATACAGACACTGCCAGGGAGTTTATTTATCCCAAGAGAACAAATTGGATGATGTTTTGTCACTTTGAATAGTTTTATTATTTATGAGACTCACTTTCTATATATGTTACCTAAAATACTAATTTACACTTTTGGTTTGTTTATAAAGAAGCGCAATCTTTTAACAAGTAATGTTAGCTTAAGAAAAGAGCGCTTATATTTATTACTGGAATTGGATAAATGCTATTCTGAGCTAGAGGACAGTAGGGCGATACGATACAAAGTGATTATGGAATGATCTACTATGTAAGGAAGATCTACTAAAGTTAAGTAGATATCTTAAGGTAAGAACATTCACAAGAACGACTTCAGATAATTCATGTTTTATTTAATTATTCATGTATTATGTATATTTACTTATAACGAAGTCATTGCGTACAACCGACTGCTGATGACCAGCATTATTATTCACGTAAGAAAATTGCACGATATGTATCTATATATCTATGAATGTATGTAACGGAATTTTTGAACTCTATTTTCATCCTCTTTAAAACATCGTGTTGATTTGAAACTTCGTACACTCAAGGACCGATGACAGTGAAATTTCATGCTTCATGAAAAAACCACGTTTTTATAGTTAAAGCCGCACTAAAAAATAGAAAATAAGTAATAGTTTAAAAAAACTAAATAACCCCTTATTTAGTTTTTTTAAAGTTAATCACTCTATTCTTATTTTTATAAGATATGGTGTGAGTGTGTGTAAGATGTATTTGATAAAAATTGTAAGTATTACATTATTATAATTGTGTTACGTTAATTAATTAAGTTTAAACATACTTTGCCTAGACAGGCATACAAATCTACATCAAAAGGCTAAACATAGGATACTAATTTTAATTACACAATTAAGATTATTTATTAAACCATTGCAAAATGTTTATAAATAACTTACCGATACAATAATTTAAACATTGATAGTGAAATATTATTAATATTAAATGTCAAAACATACACAAAATGAGAAGAAATTAACAGAAAAATAAAGAAAAATGACATAAAATGAAATAAAATATACTAAAGTGTGTCATTGAAAAATCAGCAATACTATAATCTACACATTTAAAAAGAGAAACTGACTGACTTACAGACATACCAACGCACAGCCTAAACCACTGGGGCTAGTAACTTGAAATTTTGACAATAGGTAGCTTTTATAACATAGGCATCCACTAAGGAAGGATTTTTTGAAATTACACCCCTAAATGGGACAAAATAGGGGTTGAAAGTTAGTATGAAACTCCGTGATTATTAAGTTAGATACATAAAAATTGGTATTTGGCTTTCTGGTTAAAAATAAAGAAGTACATGTATCAGTGTCTTTATAAATTCTACCCTTAAGGGGGTAAAACAGGGGGTGAAAGTTTGTATGGACAAACCGTTATTTTTTGAGCCAGATCTATGAAAATTAGTATTTAGCTTTTTGGTTGAAAATGAAGAAATATGTGTTTCAGTGTTTTTGTAAATTCAACCCTTAAAGGGGTAAAACAGGGGTGAAAGTTTGTATGGAAAATCGGTCAGTTTTGAAGTTTGATCTATAAAAGAAATTCACCTTCACAGTTAAAAATATAGGAAGACCTATTTCAGCGTTTTAGAAAAATCTACATTTAAGAGGGTAAAAGAGGGGATGAAAGTTTCTATTAAAATCCGTCAGATTTTGTTTAAGATCGATGAAAACTAATATTTGACTTTTTTTTAATAAAGAAATATATTTCAGTGCTTTTGGAAATCAATCCTTAAGGGGGTGTAACAAGGCGTGTATTAGAAATTATTCCATAACAAATGTATTAAGTACTTATATATATAGTTGACGTGTGGCGCCGCCTAAGAATAGCACCAAGCCGTCTCATCCCGTGGGTGTATTAAAAGGCGACTATGGGATTAACCGAAAGATGAGCAACAGCGTCCTTCGAGTACATTGACAACTCAACTGCGATTGCTAACCCGCCTGTCAAGCGCCGCTATTGTGGCGAAACCATCCAACGAGTACACAATACAGACTCAGAGCGTTCGTTGATCGTTCTTTGGAGGAGACTTATGTCCAGCAGTGCACAGGTGAAATAATGATATACAAGGTTGACATGTTGTTGCAATAATTTAAGGGCGAGGAAATAGTGTAAAAAGTCAATGACCCAGTTGTAAATAAAGATAAAGCTGTTCATTATCCAGTCGGTTTTTTAATCACTTAAACGCCACCGGATCTCCCACACTTGTATTGTAGGTGGGTACTTCTATACTACTGAGAACTATATTACTGAGGATTTTTAAGCCGCTAAAATTGTGTAATGCTCCAAGTCAAAGGTATGCATTGCCATGTTTTTTTATATGGCTTCTCGCCAATATATCCTGAAAATGTGGCTGCTTAGCCGGAAAATTTCTGGCGAAGCCTAAAGAGAAGAGAGAGGCCAAATTTAAAATTAATTTTATAAACTAAGAAACTGCTTCTAAGGGGAGCCCTGCGGGACTCCAACTTCGGCTTAGGACATTGCTGGGGGATATAAGCTATGTAGGAACAGCTGGATTGAAGGGAATAGTTAAGACTGCGAGCTTGGCGCAAGCTGGCGCAGGCAAGTGACGGGGGGAGGAGTTAATTGAACAGGATGGTGTGTCGCGGCGACATGCCTCCGCGGCGCCGGTGAGGCTCGGTGGCGAGGGCGGTATAACGGTCTGTTAAGAGATTTAATAATAGAGACGCGAGTCTTTTCATGTGATCTAAGGTAAATTTATCATCCAGGGCGATCAGCACGTGCCTCGGGCGGCGTAGGTACGCTACTGATACGGGAGGGGCGGTATTCGGCGGCCGATACCACGAGGGGATTCAAGTGAGTCAGAGCTGAGTCGATGAAGAGTTTAGACGCTTTTTTCATTAACTGCCTGATGGTCTGCAAGTTCAAATCGATATGTAGTTAATCATTGCGCATGACTGATTCTCCCATAGATATCAGAGTTTCTCCCATGGTCAGTTTTTGTGGCGTTAGCTCACTTCGTCATTTAGTTATTCTGGTCCAACCTAAAAATGTGGTACATATACAAATAAATATAAATCATCATCATAACTTCACAATTTAGTAATACTTAGATATTGATATGTACTTCGAGTCCCATTTAACTATCTTATTATTGGGAACCTTGCATGGTTTTCGCTGATGCCGTAATCCGTCTCATATAATAGAGAGCATACTAATCTAATGGACACTTCCAAATTCCGGGCTATTACTAATACTTTTCGCGATCTCACGTTGAGCAGCTGTGCTGTTTCGTTGGATTTACACATACTATTTTACTAAAATTATAATTAAATGTTTGTATGTATGAGGAAATCTCTTGAACTACTGAAACGATTCTAAAATTTATTTCACTTATAGAAATCTACAGTATCCTTGATTGATATAGGCTATATTTGTTTTTATATTGATAAAAATAAACACGCGGGTGAAACCGTGGGCAACAGCTAGTACATTATACAAGTCAAAACTGCAACCTGCCAGGGCAGTTATATAATTTAAGATGGCCATGAAGTCTAGACTCTGTAACTTACTTAGTTTTAACCTATTAAATAAGAAAACCGAAATTTAGTGTAGTGTCCGCATTAAGAATATAGCACTACTCCATTTCATTCCATGGATGTCGTAAAAGGTTACTAAGGGATTCTTAATCAGAGGGATGGGCAGCAGCGTCTCTTCTGTGGAACAGTAGCCATGCTGCGCGCATCAACCCACCTACCAAACGTGGTTTGTACTGGCAAATTACCCCCAAAATGACAACATATGGCATGTAACCGCACGCTTTTTGGTCCAGGCTTTTGTTTAGCAGTGGACGACTTATGGCTGATAAGACAAAATATAAAAAAAAAAAATATCTACTATATCTAAATAACTAAATCTAAATAAAACCTGTATTATCCTCTTTCAGCCGCCGTTGGGTCGAGCCCAGTCACAGAAGGTGGGAAATGGCCATGGCAAGTCGGCATAGAGTACTACTATAATGCTGAGTCTTACACCTGGACCAAATTCGAACGGAGCAACAGCAATGGTTTTGCATTCAAGACTAATTTCATCATCCGCGTTTTGAGCCCAGGTCATTTGCTGGCTAAATTAGAGAACCCCCTGTACGCGCAAGTCCAGAAATACCCATCAATAGATGGCTTACCCCCTAACCTTAAATACCAACCAGTCCATCAAATTGACGATCCTTTTGAAATTTTCGTCGAAGGAGGCCGTGTTCTTTCACTAAAAGTACCTTCTTTACTTTCCGTCTCTTACGAAAACTTACTGAAAGGTTTGATTAGCACTCTCCAAGTCGACTTAACTGATCTTCGCTATGTTCATAGCTTCCCGAACAGCTATGATAACGGAACCTTCCAAGGTCTCTTCAAGAAGATGGAAGCTGACGTCACCGGTGACTGTGAGACTCTATACTCAGTAACACCAGTATCCGCAGAATGGCGCCGTCAATTGCCCGTCTTTGCTGAAGACCCTGTTATGGTCATCAAGAGCAAGAATTACGGATCATGCCAGAAACGTGTTGCATTCCACTTCGGTGTCCCAGAAGGCGCTCTGTGGGCCGGACTCGCTTACGAAAACGACGAGAAACAATTAATTCAGCACACTTCTAAATCCCGTTTGCTCGTTGGCAAGAAAGGCACAATTTACAAATCCGAAACTGAGAGCTCTGTTTTCGTTAATCCTATTCTATTCGGTAAACAAAAGGCTGAGGTCTACAGTTATGTCAGCTTTTACCTCACCTCCGTTCAGTCGGAAAATAGAACTGAATGGAAGAAATCTGTTGAGTTCCGCAAAATCGATTCGATTTTGTTTACATTGAGTGAGTCAATGTTCACACAGGTCGGTCAACAGAACATTATTAATGCCCAGAAACTTCTCCAGGAAATCACTCCTTTACTGCAGAACCCTAACAACGTACTAAAGTCCGATTTCCTTTCGAAATTCAACATTATTGTTGGTGTCATCGGTGCATTGAATTCAGAGCAATTGACCCAGTTGACAAGCAGCATTGAGGTTGCTAAATATTCAAACAACACTTCTAAACAGCGTGTGGACAATCTACCGTGATGCAGTTGCCCAAGCAGGCACAATTGCAGCTTTTAAAGAAATCAAGTCTTGGATCTTGACCAAAAAGATTCAAGGTAACGAAGCCGCTGAGGTAATCGCTTCAACATCCAGCATTCTTCGCTACCCTACTACAGAAATCATGACAGAATTCTTCGATCTTGCATTGAGCTCCGAAGTTCTGGAGCAGAAGTTTCTCAATACTACTGCCTTACTAGCTGCCACTAAATTCATACGCTTTGGTAAGGAGGACTTATTCGTAGTTGAAAAAGTAATTCCACGTCTATCACAGAAACTAAAACTAGCCATCGAGCAAGGGGATAGCAACAATGCCCAGGTTTACGTAAGAGTACTCGGCAACTTAGCTCACCCAGAAATCTTGAAAGTTTTTACTCCGTACTTAGAAGGGCAGATCAAAGTAACCGAGTACCTTCGCATTCAAATTGTGATCAGTCTTAAAACTTTAGCCAACACGAAGAATGGATACGTTCGTGCTGTACTCTTCAGTATCTTAATAAACAACGCAGAACACTACAAAGTTAGGGTAGCTGCTGCATTAAACATCTTTTTAAGTTACCCAACCGCTGAGATGATGCAAATAATGGCATATATGACGAAAGAAGACCCAAGCACCCAAGTTCGCGCCGTGCTAGCAAACAGCATTATTTTTGCAGCGGGACTGAAGGATCCTCGTTTTGGGGAGCTGTAAGTACCCATTAATTTCCAAAAGTATTAGTTTATGTGCATGAATAATTGCCATTCACAAAAGCAGGATTTGGTTTTACAGACTTAATATTTAATTGTATTTTCAGTGCAAAGACCGCTCAGAGTGTTTTGAGTTTCATATCCAAAGAAGAGTTCGGATACCGCTACTCAACTGATAGCATGATTGACGAGTACACAAGCCATGATGAGATCGCCCACTTTAGGGAAGTTTCATTTATCGGTAGTACGAACAGTATTCTACCTGTATACCAAAGAGGAGCTTTACGATTTAGGAGCACTGGATGGACTGAAGAAGACTGGGTAATTATTATTATTATAAATTTATTTTCTAACTAATGTATAGTTCCAGTTCCGTGTGGTTCTTGGCAAAGAATGACCACCCTTCTCTGCCCACGGGTATCATAAAAGATGACTAAGGGTTAATAGCAAGAGGGCAGGCAGCAGTATCCTCCGCTGTGCTAATAACGATATACTGCGATCAACAATTTGCCTGCAAAGCTTGGTGATTATGGCAATATCCCTTATGAACATTATAGTGATCATTTGGAGACTCACATTTCAGCAGTGGTTATTTTGTATATGCGTACATTACCTAAGTTACAATTTTTTATACATGTATCGTTTTGTCGTCAAAGATTGTAGCAGCGTTGAGTTTATTTTAATCTTTTTATTTAATTATAATTGTTAAAGGTGACTTAAATAATTCTAAATATAAGTTTGTCAACGATGTCTTCAACCATACTAGCCCAAATTAGGCATTTAATGAATTTAATGATACATTTAAGCTTTTCTACAACTTGTGCCCCCCAAAAAACAAAATTGAAATATTAAAGTTTAGAAGACACAGATGTATCTCTAAAGGTACACGAAACTGTTGCATAAGGAAAAGAAGATTGCTTTGGCAATATCGCTTACCAAGAAAATAAAAGGTTGTTTAAATTATACACAAGGAAACTAAAACATAATAAATCTAACTCAAAAGTCACAAGACAACTTTTTTATTAGCAATGCTGCAAACAAAGCTAAAGCAATATGGCACATAATAAATAAAGCTAAATCTAACTATACCAAGGAAAATATACATATTATAATTGTTGATAAGAAAGCTATAACTAATCCGGAAAAAATATCTCAAGCATTTAATCATTATTATATTGATCAGATAGGATCCATTCATAATATGACTTATAATTGTACATAAATTAATACGAGCTGTGACTCTATATTTATTCCTCCAATTCTCCCACAAGACATTACAAAAATAATTCATTCACTTAAAAATACCAATAGCACTGGACATGATGATATTACTACCAATACACTCAGAGCAGTATCAAGAACTATCGGACCAATTCTTAGTTACATTTTAAACCTTTGTATAGAAAATGGTGTCTACCCTGATAAACTGAAACTATCAGTCATAAAACCTCTCCATAAAAAAGGTAATAGACGGGACCCAGCTAATTACAGACCCATTGCTCTAATCCCCATATTGTCTAAAGTGTTTGAAAAGGTTATTTTTAATACTCTGTACTCTGTCTTTGAGTATAGTAATGTTTTGGCTAAATAACACTTCGGGTTTAGAAAAAATAAAAGTAATACATATAAGGAATCTGTTTAATCAAAAACAGAACTAACAAACGTATCTAGTCATCGACAACCTAAGTTTGGCGTTCTGCAAGGCAGTGTCTTAGGGCCACTACTTTTTCTTCTTTACATTAATGACATGCCCTCATGTCATAAGCAATATTTACTGTGTAATCAATGCATAAACATATCTGTGATAAACTTACAGTATAGTTTTGGTGAAAATATTAGTGGATTTTATATATAGTGACGGAGTTCTTGGAGCCCTAAGTGTAAACTTCATCACCTGCTTTTATTTCTCGTCACTTCGAGGTCAGGTGAGTATTAACCCAAGTCTGCCTTAAACCAGACACCATAAACCAAGATCCTAGACAAATACATCTTAAGGGTGGGCGGGGCCAGCACTCGAAGAGTTAATGGGGGACCTACGGGCTAGGATCCCGGCACCACCTTGGGACAGATGGTCGCCTTCCGGTAATATAATAAGTTGCCGGATTTCAGGTTTATCGTGTCCTTGCCCTATTTTCGGACTTCTGATAATCCCATGATATCCCAGTGCAACCTATCTATTTCTTCTTCCAGCTCAACGGTCTTTTAGTCTGCCTTCAGTTTGCGTGCGATTTAATAAACCAGGTCCACTTGTCGTTAGTAGGGTAGCTGGCTTTCGTCCGAAAGCACCCCCTGGCCCCACCGTTACCATGGCCGCTACGATGACCAGGAATAGCAGAGCTGTCAGGTACTGGGGTCCAGTTTTTTCTTTGTGTTGTCATTTTGGGGGGATTTGCCAGTACTCACCACGCTTGGCAGGTGGGTTGGTGAGCGCAGAATGGTTACTGTTCAACAGAGGGGACGCTTCCATGGGAGGAGTTGGAGTTGTGCAATATTCTTAATCCGGACACCACATTGTGTTTTACAATTACCACAAAAGAAATATAAATTGTTTGTAAAACACATTCTACGCACACATTATAAATGAAATGATTATCTAAGAGATAAAAATGTTTGGTAGATTGCTAGTCCGGCTCCGCAAGACGAGAATTACACGTGGTGTCGCTTCATTATGTTTAGATCTTAAAGGCATTGATTTGTGACATCAATTATTAGTAAAAAAAAGAATAATAATTCACATTAATGATTTTGTTATTTTTTGACATTTTGTATAATTGATATTTCTTTTTTGACATTATTATTAATGATTACATCTGTAATTTATTAATATATAACTTTATTTATTCTTATTGTAAATGTGAGTGTGATGTAGCAATTTGAGTCAGATTTTTGGCACCAGCGTGTTAGTTGTGGGTAACCTATCGGCCGAAATTAATAATCAATCTAATCAATAATCTCTAAATGTATTACAATCACATTTAACACAAAAACCAGACATATGTGTTATCCGAAATCCAAAGATTTTGGATTAGATTGATTGTTAATTTCGGCCGTAAATTTACAGTAATCTCACATATGGATTGCCATAAAAACAATATGATCATTGAAATTGTTAAAACATACAACATTTGAAAAAATTACCAAACCCTGAATTTCTTTCGGAATTTCTTTCCAGAGGTTGTCATGTAGTGAAATGCCCTCCGTCGTTTGATTCCGTTCGTTGATGACGTGTAACTCTACTTCTATTACTCTATTTCTATTCTGTTCTTGAATAGCAGGTATTAATTTAAATGGCATAAAATCTGTGTTTTGTATATCCAAGCGTGTTTGTTTTTATTATTAACTTCATGCAGTTTATTATTTGAAAGAAGTTAACCAGTAAAATAGTTAAAATGATTAAATTGGAATTCATTTTATGTGCGGATCGGATATAACTATCACGTGATTTAGCGATGAAAGTAAACATCGAGAGTAAAACCTAAGCAAAGGCGGATCGTAAATTTAAAGATTTTTTATTGGGTGGATAGGGCCGGCGACAGAACAAATACCTGCACATAATACAAATATTTGCTCCGTAAACCCGCAACCCGTAGCGCAGCAGCCAATAGCTCAGTCACTGAGCAATGGCACGCCGATTATGTCATCATTTAAGCGGTGAGGCATGTTGATGGGTGGGAGGGTATTTTCAAGCTTTGTCCGGCGCCAACGATACTCTGCTTGCCCGTCTCTCAAACTTAATTCTTAATAAAAAATGTCCAGTAATAAATAGAATGCCTGCACTTGCACTTCCCGCCGCGCGGTGCAGTGGGGGTCTAATTCGCTACTCAATAAAATTACGTTTATACTATTTCGCGATTCCCGGCTCGTGAGTTGTTTCTGGTTGTGTACTATTGTGTTTAGTGCTCATTGCGTAAGTTTTTAACGTTCCAGTATCATTTTATTGTGTTAAATAACCGAAATTATCTCTTGGTAAGTACATTTATTTTTGTCAATACTGAGGGTACCGCGAAATAATTAGCGTGCCCGATATCTGGCGCTCATCTGTTACCATGTTCAAATTGTTTATTTACTTTGTCATTAATTAAAACTCACTTTTGATTATTATAAATATGTCGATAAATAATGATGATCCGCCTGACCGTGGTGGGGATATATTTCGTAGAAGGAATGTTACTAACAGGTTATTTAGCGAAATATCTCCATCGTATATTTCACCTGAGGTCCAAGCGGTTACTAAAGTCGGATTCTACTGAAAAGACCTCGTCAATTTTAAATGTTAGCGATGCGAGCAATGTTACGAGCGCGCAGATTGGGGAGTCTGCGTGCTCATACGGAAAGACGGCGGCGCGCACTTGGACACGCGCCGCTTTGTGCGCAGCACAGCGCACAGCTTGGGGGGATCCTTTACAATCCTTCCCCGAAGTACCTGGGCCGTTAGAGGGAGTTACCGCTTTACAGCCATCCCCTCCGAGATGTGGTTCAATACATGGCAGGCACCAATGGGCGGCTCTAGTCTGATCGTACAAGGACCTGGAGCCCCCCTTTGGTCCGAAGGCTCCAGTGATTTTATCCGGTAGGAGTCCGGCATGCCCCTTCGCCCTTCCCCAGGGTGGAGAAAGTTCATGATGAATTTCCACTGGAGACCTATAAACAAAAAAGGTGTACTGTTTTGAAGTAGCATTGGTAGCTTTTCTTTTTTAGAATATGTCGATATCAAGGAATGAACTGGAGATACTGTAATAGTGTTACGCCATCCACTAAAAAATTGCGAAACTTGGCGCCATGTGTTAGCGCTCTTAAGGCATGTAGAAACTTATAGAGTGTTCTGGATAGTTCTTTGCAACTAAGACACGTGGCGCCATCTGTTGTCTCGTAGCTGTACTACGGCGTGTAGTAATTTCCAGAATGTCCAGGATTGTTCTATGTGGCGCCATCTGGTGTCTAGTACCGCTACTACCGCTTTTTATCACTAAAGCAAACATTCTGGAACTTTCTACAAAGTTTTTTATTTTGATCTTTTCGCATACTCTTCTTGGAAGTGTGGATGCTTAACCGGTTGTTTTGGTGAGGCCAAACCAGGTCTCCAGCCAGATTTTTACATAGTATCGGTCAGCCCATTAAACAAGGTCTTTATTTAATAGTCCACGATATTTTGCATGGCGCTATGGTGAACGATGAACATAATGTAGGTATAAAAAAAAACTTGTAAATTTGCTGTTTAAAAAATTATTTTTTTAATCATTTATTTCATTACTTCCTAGTTCTCTTTGTTGTGATAATATTCACATGCATCTAGTAAGATAATGGCGGACAGGGCTGGTTGACTGATTTAGATAGTCTGTAACGTTAAACAAAACAGACGGCCCACGGTAGCGACATCACACAAAAGAAAGAAATGGATTTTTACCATGATTTTTTTTTGTGTTCGATACATCATCTTAAGCCTTTACTGAGACACCATGCAAAATATCGTGGATTATTAAAATAAGACCTAATATAGCGGCCGCGAAGGAAGGACGGACAGTTCACCATTTCCCCCTCCTATGTCCGAAACTAGTTAGACCAACATTTTGAAAAAAATACAGAAAATAGTTCTTTATTTTACGATTACAGGAAAATATATAAGATGTCTATGGACTTAAAATAACATGGTAAATATTTCACTAATGTGCGTGCAAACTTACGTTTGCAGTTGGAATGTATGGGAGAACATGTTTTTCAACTACAATGTTAAGTTTGTTCTTGGGATAAATTATTGGTACAAGACAGAATTCAACAATAGGCAATATATTCAGAAATTTCCCTCTACAGTACGACACCATAGATACTTTTTTGGTTACCACAAATAAATTTTGGTCAGGTTTTAAAAAACATGGTAGATAACATAGTATCGTAGTCATCGTACAGAACCCTCTCCACGCGAGTTCAACTCGCACTTGTCTGGTTTTTATGTTATGAAGATTTTATTAGTATTTTGTTTTGTTGGTGTTTGAATGAAATAAAAAGGATGACATCACTGTGCTTTAAGTAGTACTTATTTATTCATTTGATAATTTTGATAACAACGGAAGGAACTTGCAATTCATAATTTTTATAGATTTTTAAGAGATCTCATTTGACTTCGTTATGTTCTGCTGAATAAGTTTCAAAGTAGTCGCTATTAATAGAACATTTAATGACAATAGATAACTTTGTTTGTAAGGGAAGCACTAAAGTAAGTAGTGTCTCAAGATAAGGTTATTATAATATAATTATATCTTTATTGCTGTTTTTAATTTTCTATGATAAAACATTATACATTCATACAGCATTTTGAGTTGTAACAGTCTCCTTATTATAATAGTACTTCCAACACAAGTCACAATGTGCTTCCTAAAATTATATGGCATACTACAGAATAATAGTAAATAATCATTAACTACATAGAAGATGCAACGAATTCGCTGCTTGAAAATTCGGAGCTACTTGCATCTCACCTACATTATCATCCCAAGAATAGTATGAAAACGTTTTTGCTGCTAAGGATTCAAACAGCAGTTGCTGTATCTGTGCAAAACTCCTTTTAAAACTAACAATAGAACGATCTATAGAAGTGGAAAAAACTGTTTAAATAAAAAAGATACGAATTTTTTAAATAGCGTCTCTACCTCTTGTGCTCTACGAGTTCAAAAAGTATTTTTGGCTCTACTGGAATGTTGATGTTTTGAGATACGACAATTGATTTATTTATTATGCACAATGATGGCACACAAGGCGGACTTAATGCCATATGCTAAGAAAAACCGCCCGGTTTTTCTTTTTAAGTGTAAATAAATACTTACTTCTGAATGTCACTAAATCATAATTTTTCAATATTAGTATACAATCTATGATCATAATATTTTTGTTATAAAATAGCAACAACACTTCATAATTTGTCACATAGTAAAGTTTTGAATCGGGTACCTTTTGTGAGTTTGAAATCTTTATTTCGTTGGTGATTGCTATTGCATTGGATTATTTTAAGACTGCGCTCATATTACGGATTGAATTGATTGATTTTATTAATAATCTGGCACTGAATCTAATAATCTACAGTTGATGTAAAGGGGTGAACAGAATTACGGATTAATTATTAACGGTGAGCTTTTAATTTCGATGAAAAAAAACATTAAACAGTTTCCCGTGTTTTTTTTATTTTTAGGACTACTTTGGTAAATTATAAGATCGATTTAAATTGCATAAAATTCACAATTATATTTATATATAAATTGCGTCTGTGAGACTGTGATGCAGTTTAATCGAACTGGTGATTTTTCCATACTATGATTTAAAGTCTGAGAATACACGCTACAACACAAGAATAAATAATATGTGTCCATGATTACCAAATGGCACAGCGTTTACATTTTGTGCCGTTACAGTACGTAGCGTTTACATTTAGTAATCATGGACACATATTATTTACTCTTGTGATCCTTGAGCTGCGCACCGACATTAGTGTATATGGTGCCGGTTACCAACCGTGATGTCACTCCAGATCCATTTTATGAATTATTTATTGCCCAACAGTCACCTATTTAAATGCAAATTTTCTTGTTTCAGTTTACACTATCCGTCTCCGATATGCAACACCTTCTACATTATATTATAGGGCATCAATATGAACATAGCCAGAATAAATCTGACTTCAAATTCACAGCAAAAAATATTGCTGAAATACTAAACATCAAGCGCGAACCCCGCAGCCCTCTTGAAGGTGCTTTTTTCCTTGATAACTGGAACCAGCAGATGCTTATTACTTTTAACGAAGATGATATTAAGAATTTCATATCGAACTGTCAGAAACGAATTCTTACCGGAGTCGAGAGCACACAACACTACACAAAGGTGCTAAATCACAAACAAGTATATGTCACTTTCCCCCTTGCTACGGGTATGCCTTTTATGTATGAATACAGTGAACCGATCGCCTTTATTATCCAAAGCCAAACTAAAGTTAAACATAAAGATTTAACTGTATATAATGAGCTTCAATTCACTTATGCAAAAAACTTGGACGGCAAAGTCGGATTCCTAGATACACTTGGTGACGTATACGCTATCGCCGGTATCACTAACAAACTCCAGTTCTACATTCCAGCTAAACTCAACTTTACTATATTTATAGGCATGGTCTTCTGCTTAGACCTCCCGGAGCAGGATGCCAATCTCATCCATATGAGTGTATCGCCCTACACAACTCTGCGAAAAACGGATTCCCTAACGGCCGTGTCTGAGAGCCCAGCTACCAAACTCATTGAGCGCCCCGATAAAGTGCTATCTACTGACTGGAAATTTGGTCAGCATTCCGGTGTTGTATTTCATCTACAAGGATACTCTTATTCCTCTGACTACAAGGATCCAAGCAGCTTATACGATACGGACGTCTTGACAAATGTCCGTAACTTGCTGTACCAGAAAGACGTTGCATTGACGCAGTTCAACCTGAAATATCTAGCTCAGGAGTCACAAACGAAGGCAGTCCAGTACACTGTATTATTTTGTAAGCCACTATCTTAATATTTCCTTTACTGGTCTTTTATTTATCGCTACTTCACAAATAATTTATCTATAATCTTTTTAGGGTTCGGAACGTCCAAAGGAAAAAACGGCGGAACCCTTATATGATCACTGGTGTGTCTGTCCGTCTATCATAGCCAAGTTGTTCCGAATCTACTGGGTTACATTTAAATTTGGTCCACATATGGATTTTTTGGAATCATACACGGACGTGTAATATGAACAAATGAATTTTGAATATGGGAGTTAACTTTTGGGGACCAATATAGAAAATAAAGAATACAGTTTTGCAAACTGTACATTATAACATATGAAATGGAAGGGCTTGTTGTCAGGGTCTCAAATATATTTATTTTATCGTTTTAATGCGAGTTCAATTTGCACTTGTCCGGTTTCTTTTCGTATCAGTAACTTTTGTATATTTTCCACAGGGCCAATATACAACAAACAACAGAGTGATAGGCTAGGACCAGCTTCTCTCATGAAGGACGTATCTCCTAACAGCATTGACCGCCGTAACGAGATTGTAAGTCGCGTCGTGTCAGGCATCAGCTCTGCTAATGGCTACCTGGTCGATCTCAGTGCGACCTTTTACGGACAAAAGAAAGTAGAGTATGCCCTCACTGCTGCCATCGCTAACAGCCATGTAGACAACAAGGTCCAAGGTGTTTTCTTCTTCAATTGTTGGGAACAGATCAACGCCGTCTTTCAATTGATTAAGCCTAAAATCACACCACTGAATTTTAAAGAAGCTATCACGAATAAAATTAAGGTTTATTTCGAAGTCGATCTCAAGTATGGACACTCCGAAAACATCTATCTTCAAGGCTTCGGCGAACGTAGTCAAAAGTACACGGAAATATTATCTAAGGATCCCTTGGCTAAACAGTGCCTGAAGGAAACTAGAAAACATAACTATTACCAGAAAGCTTGCCACAAGATGATCATAAAGGCACATGCTCCTGACTACTTCAAAGCCACCGTGATATACAAAGAGCTCAGCCCTGCCGCATTGAATGTTTTAAACAATAGTTATCAGATTTACAAGCACTTATATACCTGGGATGCGCAATTTAGCCCTTTGACTACCGAAAATGAAGGTAAATTGAAAATTGAAGCTCAGGCTTTCTACTATGACAACTATATTAACTACGAGTTCACAAGCAAATACGGAGTGCTCCGTTTGAACAATGTTGAGGGTATGGATTACTACCCCTATGCTATGGCAATCTACGCGCCCATCACTAGCTGGGAACGTTCCCGAAACTGGTTCACTGATTACCAAAACCTGCGTGAGTATCTCTATGCATTATTACTATCTCGTAGACATTCTTTGCCAGTACAAAATTGTCGTGGTAGTTCAGAGGTTTACGGTTACGCTTCTTAAGCACTAGGTTGCGAGTTCAACCCTGGCATGTACTAATGTGACTTTTTCAATGTCATGGTACATCTTTTTTAGTAAATCTAAGACACCAATGACTTTAGGTGAAAACAAGAAAGGAAAAAATTGGTCAAGGCGAAGAAAAATATGTCAGTATAAAGAAAAATACACCAAATAGTAAATGTTGGGCGTTATAACACACAACACATGATATCTTAAAATACGAGTATATTTCTATAACACTATAACACATTACGAAAAATCTAACGATACTATTGTAATATACATTTTGGTAGTTTTTTTATTTTTTATTAGATCACACAGCACATCTACGTGCTATATTGAAGAACTAAGCAATTGAATCAAACTGATAATAGATAGCATTATTTTTACTTGTTCAAGATTATATGAGCGCTCCAGGTGTGAAAATAAGAGCTATTTTTACTTGCGACTACCAAAAATAACAGGATAGCACGATTCGTTTATAACGAATTCCAAGAAATACATTATAACTCATCCCGAGCAAGTGAGTACTCCTCCCTCCGTCTCTTGCTCGCGCTGGTGCCGAGCCTGTAGCTTTAAATGGCTCTTAATACATTACAAATAATACCGATCCAGCTGTCCCCAAAACAATAGCTTGCTATCCCCAGCAACGCCCTAAGCCGAGGTCCGTGTCCCGCAGGGGGCGACCGTAGCGCAAGTTTCTTAGTTTATAATATTAATTTAAATACATACTGACTATTTACCAATAAACTAAATAATAATAATAAAAAATACAATAAGATAATGTATCAAAAACTTGCACACGCATTTAGGCGTCGAAGTACTCCTCCTCATCGCTATCAGCAGTTTCTTTCTTTCTTTCTTTTCTTACAATATCTTTGAATAACTACCTATAAGGTTATTGTAATTGCGCCGTTTGAGGGTCTCCGCTGCAGATGCAGCAGTGCCAGCACAGCCTGCCGTGCTTGGAAGATGGGATGGAGCAAGGGTGTCGGCACAAGTTGCGTCCCACACCAAAGGCCTACCCATCTTCTATGGCAGTAATGACATATCGGCTGGTCTTTTGCCATCGTTACGTGCCAAGCCATTGGGTTTTAAAACAGCTGGCACGCCGGCAGTGGCAAGAGCACGACGAATAATATCATTAATATTGGCATGCCGTGCTATGCTACCTGCACTTTTACTGCAAGATATGCCATGGTGTCCGAGGCGGTCGACAGCTTCACCGCAGTGACATCGATGAGCAGAGATGAGAGAGATGAGAGATGCAGCGAGCCGAAAAGTGTTATCGTCCAACATAGTGCCTATGTTGGGCGACGGGAGTGCCAGAATCCAGAGTCCCGTCTCCCATTCACCCACAGCAAGTAGACGAGCACGTTCTACAGCTTTAGTGGACGTACTGATTAATTCATTCCGTACCAAACTGCAGAGTGGCTCGTCCCATTGTCTCTGGGAAGAAAGATTGACGGGCAAAACCGTATTCGGGCAAGAAATTTTCCAAGCATTCACAGCACGGTACCTCAAAATCAACCAGTATGGATTGTAAGATTTTCCTGGTTAATTTCTCAGTACTGTGGGATCGAGGACAGGAATGCCGGTAAACTTATACAAGAAATTTTGCGGACGCCGAGGCCGCCCATACGAATGGGCAGTGAGGCTTGTATCCAAGCTCGGTCACAGGTAAGCCACATTTAAGACTAAAGTTAATGTATCCCGGATAATTTTGTCTATTTATCTAAAAGTTGTGGCTGTTTCCATAGATATGAAGAGCGAAGGCTATATATGAATTTTGGGCCAGAACAGCAGTACCTAATTAAAGTTAAAGCCGAATGTATGGTTATTTTGAAAAATCTTTCCGAAAAATTTTGTACTTTTTCCTCTATGAAAGATGAAAAGGATTCCTCTAGGATCGGGGACACTAGGAGGTGAAGAGCGGTGCAGGCTTTTTACTGGATCAGCGGATGCTGATGCTGATATTAATAAATTAATGGATACTTTTACAACTACTACAACTACATTCTATTACGTGTGCTATACTTTAATAAAAATTGTGTAAATAAATGTCTAATGTAAAGTGCAAATAGTTTTAGTTTTCTAGTCATTAGTATGTACATAAACAAAAAACAATCATCACCATCTGGAACTATTTTGTAAAAAGACTTTCTCGTACAAACGTATAATGTCAAATTTAAAATTACATTCGAAACAAAAACATTTAGCAGTTTACGAAAAGTTTAACAATAATTAAAATAAAATCGAACCGATTAATTATCTCTTACAATATAATACAACTATTTAAATATATTACAACACTAAATGTCATACAAGTCAATAAATATAATACAACGCTAGCTAAACATCGAGGTTATATCATTATTGCAAACCATATAATATAACATTTAATCAATTACAACAGTTTAAACAGCGGTTTTACCGTGTGGTATCTACGAATAGCACCAACCCATCTCATCCCGTGGGTGTTGTAAAATGCGACTAAGGGAGTCACATTAGCCGGAGGATGGGCAGCAGCGTCCTTCGAATACATTAACAACTCAACTGCGATCGCCAACCCGCCTGCCAAGCGTGGTGATTATGGCAAAACCACTCAATGAGCACACAACATACCGATGTAGTGTGGTGGTGGTTGTTGTGATCTTTGAGGGAGGCCTGTGTATTTAAGGATTGTAATTTAGGCATGGACATCGGAACCGCAGGGGACAGAGGCTGGCTGACATTTTGGGAAATGAGGGACTCTTCGTAATGAACTCCTTTTTCCAAAGCCATACACACCACAGGAAATTGACTTTCATATTATTACGTAAGTGCAGTAAACAGTTTAATAACAAGTAAACCAAAACTCTAAGTTATTGTTGTTGATGTTATTAATACATAATTTATAATGTTAAACATTGTTTGCAACAGCATTCTGCACTGTTGATGACAACAAAATCTGGACGTTTAGCGGCCGTAGCTACAACTACAGCCTTACCAGCTCCTGGCACGTGGTTATGGTGGACGAAACCAACGACTTTGGCACGGGATCTAACCTGGTTATACTCGCAAGGAGGTCAAGCTATAAGCAGGCAGAAGTTTATGTTTCTTACAAGTGGGTATTTTCATATATTTCTTTTATTCTTCAGACATCATCACAAGCACACTGCATTTTCAAACATTCTCTTCTGAATAGATTTTTTATTATAATATGATATCGGACGAATTCTCTTCACAGTCGGGAAAACAATTAAAATGTTCTTTGGAATGCGCTTCCTCTTGAAATCAGGATGGCTACCAGTCGCTACTCTTTTAAAAGTAAACTACGCAAATACCTCCTCAATTCTTTGGCAGAATCATCTCTAAATAATATTATCTAGAACATGGCAGTGCCTGGTGTTGCGTAGCATCTGATTATACCGATTCCTGGCAAACTTGAACATAGCACAATTTTCATTTGTACGATCCCTTTTAAATTTACGAAGCTTTTAGGGGATATTTTAGCCCCAAGGCTACCGAGGCCTCTCTAAACTGGTTGCCAGATTAGGTGTATGGTTATACCGCCACTGCTTGTTCGCCAGAGCCTCATCAGATGTCTGACAGGGAGCACCGCGACAGCAGGTAGAGGTTGACTCAGTCATTGTCAGCCTTTAAGAAACTAGTAAAAGATCATTATCTGTCACTTTAAATTCTACTATTCCATTTTGACTTGCTTTAGTTCTTTACTTAAAACTATTTTCTTTTTATATATTCATATAGTTTAAATAGTTATTACTTCATTCAATTTTCATCTATTCAGTATAGTATATAATAAAATTAATTTATATTAGTGTATATATATATATATAAAGTTACACCACTGACTGCCTCATGCCTGGAAGAGATCGCGGATAGCGATAATTTTACTTCAAAACATCTGTAAATATTTTTTTGGTGTACAATAAAAAGTATATAAATAAATAAATAAAATAAGCCCATTAATGAAGATCGTACTCTTTGAACGAATCTTAAACCCTGTTCACCTTCATATTGCCTTCCTTGTTTTAACAAGGATCAAGAACTACAAATGATAGAAACACAGCAAGAAGATTTATCAATTTTCCCGATAAAACTGCGAGCATCAATGGGTTAGACAGAATAGATTGTCCGCAGATTTGCTGTGATCCTACAGGCAATTAAATCAGATTGCGATTCGTGGGATACGCTTCCACGAAGGGCTTTATGAAATTTACCCAAAAACCTGGTGATAAAAAGTGAAATTTCAAGCATTTTCGTCGAACCTAGGACCCTATTCCACAAAGCGATAGCGTTGCAGATCCGTTTTAAACATTCGAGATGCTACAACAATTTCATCATTCAACATAATCATTGCAGCCGAAAAACGTCCAATACTAGACACGGGTCTCCCTTAAAAATCACCACACACCACAATCACCGCTCTGAGTTTATGTTGTGTGGTCAATGGGGCGAAGGGAGGTTTTTCCATAATCGACACCCTTAGCAGGCGGGTTAGCGATCGCGGTTGACTTATAATTAACGTACTACATCAACACAGTCTAGGGATATTTTATTATATTAATTCATGCATATAAACTATAAAGAATTTACTTTCGTCAACCCACACTAGGATTTCTCCTGTGTCGTGGGTGCGTTTACAGACATACATTCCACATACAATACACCCAGACCCGGAACAACTACCTGCAGATCATACAAATATTTGTTCCGTGCGGGAAACAATCGAACCCGCGACCCGGAGCGCAGCAGTCGACTGTATCAGCCACTGCACCAACCGTTGATTGACGTTTTGATTTTTTATTTTAAGTACTGAGGCTGGCAAGACCTTGGAACTTGATATCAAGCCCACAGTGGTTAAAGTTGACAGCAACGTGAGAAAGATTACTGAACCACGCCTCACCACGTACCGCGATGCCGGTATTGTAATACATCCTCTCTTGGAGTACTACACCCTCGCTGATGGTGTTCAAGTATTCAGCATCCGAAACGGAGCTCTACGTCTTCTGTACGACAGCCAGAGACTAGTAATCTTCACCGACAATCATCGCAGCACCACCAGAGGTATCTGTGGCCAAAGCACAACCCAGACCAGTGACGATTATATGACTCCTTGGGGTCTGGTAGACCTTCCCGAACATTACGGGGCATCTTTCTCCTTGGACGGTGAGTTCAGCGACCCCAAAACCGTAGAGCTAAAGAAGGAAGCTAAACTGAAGGTGTACCAGCCTGTGACCAAGTTCACTAAAATCCTCTACTCTGGCGAAGGGAGTATGGCTAAAAATAATTCAGTTAAAGGACTCTAAGGCTTACTAATACTCGTATGGAAATAAAGTAAGAAATAAATGAGAACTAATGAGACCTAACTTTTGGCACATTTGTGCTACGACCCAATATTTTAATTGTATCTATATTTCCTTTAACGTAATATTTTTGCGTGGTCTATGTATTTATTGTCAACTAAGTTTAAATACCAATGTAAAAACAACAATATAAATGTATCAGATAATTTAAGTATGTTATTTGATAATATATATGAAAAGTATTTGAATATCGTCGTTTTATTGGTTACTTACCTCTTCGGGATTAAAGAGATGTTTATTATTAGCTGTTTGTAAGGATATCTATGTTTGGCAGTGGACATTTAAGGGCTGGTATAATGGTAATGATAATTATGACTTGTAGTTTAACCAGACCTAGGGCCTTATCCGCTATGCCACAAAAATCCACACAGTGTGATGTCATTGTACGATCAAACCGTACCATATAGTTTTCAAATCCAATACGAGGAATCGTTCCATATGGCATGATATTTATGACATTTCAGTTTTAAAAATTTGTTTCCACGAATGCGTTTACTGTGATTCTATGCCACATTATTTTTAGTACACATATACAAAGGCTAAAAAATATCAAAGAAATGTAATGAAAACTCACAAAGTTATATACTTGTTATGTTGCCCCGTCAACCGCGCATAATAATGTTACATGGGTGCAGGATAGCGCAAGGGGCGGTAACATCCCTAATATACCGATGTGATGTCACCAGCGAGGACTCGAAACTCGGTAAATGTATCGAGATTTTGAGACACAATAAAACATGGATTAATAGTGATTGCAATCAAATCTGTTGCTGAATCTGAACAAACTGTTTTCAGGTTTCTTATAAGCTAAGAATAATATTGTGAACGTTCTATCCCTTCAATGTTATCATTAACAATAAATCTTCAATCATATCATGTTATTCTACTAGTAAAAAAACAAACTTTCTCTATGGGATCCATATCAAATTATCAACTTTCTATACGGTAACCTAATCAAAATCTCCCTCATGAATATCAAATTAAGTGGTGGAGTTAATTAGTATGAAGAGACGAGAGTGACCATAGCATAGTTTGCATAATTTAATGATCATTGGAAAAATCAAATCAGAATGAGTTCCTTCATCCTGCTTTGCGGTGTGCTGGCGGCATGCATTCGGGAGATTCGTTGGCGTCTGACGAGTGCATCCCTCATTTTTTTTTTTAATACAGATAGGAGACGAGCATACCATGGCCCAATTAATCACCGCGGCTCGTAAACATTCGCAGTACCAGCGGAGTTGCTGGCCAGATATGAACGTTTTCCTTGGAGGCCCCCATGTCATGTCTATTATTAATTGGGGTGCGGGCTCCCGGGATCCGTTTCTTACCATACGAAACGCAGCAACACCTTTGCTGCCGACATTCTATCTATTTCACGCCAGTATTCTGTAACGAAAAAAATTATTCGGCAAAGCACATAGCAAATAAATCAAACAAAACAAATTAAAAAATAAGCCCTCTGACAAATCTGCCCATACCAAAAGGGTTACTCAGCGTGTGCTGCGCAAAGCGCCTAGCGCTGGTTTTCAGTTGGCACCCAGCAGTGAAATACGGAGGAAGGTAGGTAATATTTATAAATAAATTCTTACCTGATTCCTAAGGGATAATTTACTGCGTGGATTTATTGGAGGCGTCCGAGTGCAAAGGGTTGCGCACCATTTTTGTGTGCTCCCTGAAGGATAATTTACTGTCAAGAATGAATCCTAGATAGGTATATGGTGTGCAGTTCCCAAGGAATTGATTAGCTGAACATAAATAAAAAAACATGGAAATCTGTTTAAACAAATTTAATTTAACTTCATTCGCACTATTACATAACATAATTCGACTTCATAAATATCAATTCGTTATATTTATGAATAATAATGATAATAATTTTGTTACATCACATTTCTCATCCAATAATCAAAACATTCGCAGTAAGTACAAATTTCATACACTCAATCACAAACAAGTACGTAATAGAATTCACTAACATTAACATTCTTTAAAGTAAAGTACTTAAATCATTGGAAAAATCAAATCAGAATGAGTTCCTTCATCCTGCTTTGCGGTGTGCTGGCGGCATGCATTCGGGAGATTCGTTGGCGTCTGACGAGTGCATCCCTCATTTTTTTTTTAATACAGATAGGAGACGAGCATACCATGGCCCAATTAATCACCGCGGCTCGTAAACATTCGCAGTACCAGCGGAGTTGCTGGCCAGATATGAACGTTTTCCTTGGAGGCCCCCATGTCATGTCTATTATTAATTGGGGTGCGGGCTCCCGGGATCCGTTTCTTACCATACGAAACGCAGCAACACCTTTGCTGCCGACATTCTATCTATTTCACGCCAGTATTCTGTAACGAAAAAAATTATTCGGCAAAGCACATAGCAAATAAATCAAACAAAACAAATTAAAAAATAAGCCCTCTGACAAATCTGCCCATACCAAAAGGGTTACTCAGCGTGTGCTGCGCAAAGCGCCTAGCGCTGGTTTTCAGTTGGCACCCAGCAGTGAAATACGGAGGAAGGTAGGTAATATTTATAAATAAATTCTTACCTGATTCCTAAGGGATAATTTACTGCGTGGATTTATTGGAGGCGTCCGAGTGCAAAGGGTTGCGCACCATTTTTGTGTGCTCCCTGAAGGATAATTTACTGTCAAGAATGAATCCTAGATAGGTATATGGTGTGCAGTTCCCAAGGAATTGATTAGCTGAACATAAATAAAAAAACATGGAAATCTGTTTAAACAAATTTAATTTAACTTCATTCGCACTATTACATAACATAATTCGACTTCATAAATATCAATTCGTTATATTTATGAATAATAATGATAATAATTTTGTTACATCACATTTCTCATCCAATAATCAAAACATTCGCAGTAAGTACAAATTTCATACACTCAATCACAAACAAGTACGTAATAGAATTCACTAACATTAACATTCTTTAAAGTAAAGTACTTAAATAAAATAAAATAAACATATTCAGAAATCCTATTTAATGTTCATGATATCGCAAATTAATTTAAATATAAATTCTGTCTGGTATTATTTTTGATTTATTGGAGGCGTCCGAGTGCAAAGGGAGCGCGGTTGCGCTTCATTTTTGTATGCTCCCTGAAGGATAATTTACCGTCCAGAATGAATCCTAGATAGGTATATGGTGTGCGGTTCCCAAGGAATTGATTAGCTGAAGATGAAAATATGTTTTAACAAATTTAAATTAACCTCATTCGCACTATTACATAACATAACAAACAAGTACGTAACAGAATTCACTAACATTAACATTCTTAAAAAAAAAAACAATAAAGCACGATGGAGTTACAGCCGAACTTCTGAAGGCGGGTGGAAAACTGGTCCTTAAGGCCCTTCAGAGGTTATTTAATTTCGTCACACACGATGGAAAACACCGCAGGCATGGAATAGAAGCGCGGTGGTACTCTTCTTCAAAAAGGGCGACAACTCCCTGCTGAATAACTATAGGCCCATCACACTTCTGAGCCATGTTTACAAGCTGTTTTCGAGAGTAATTACGAATCGTCTCGCGCGCAGGTTTGACGACTTCCAGCCTCCCGAACAAGCCGGTTTCCGAAAAGGTTTCAGTACCGTAGAACGCTACGACAGGTTATACAGAAGACCGAAGAGTATAACTGGCCTCTTTGCTTAGCGTTTGTGGACTACGATCCTGGCCTTGGCCTTTGATTCGATCAAGACCTGAGCTGTACTGCAGTCCCTCCAGCGGTGCCAAGTCGACTACCGGTACATCGAAGTGCTGAAGTGTTTGTACGAAAACGCCACTATGTCAGTCCGAATACAGGACCAGAACTCGAAACCTATCCTGCTGCGGCGGGAAATCAGACAGGGAAACGTTATCTCTCCAAAATTGTTCTACGCCGCACTGGAAGACGTTTTCAAGGTTCTGGACTGGGAAGGGCTAGGCATCAACATAAACGGCGAGTACATTACTCACCTTCGGTTTGCTGACGAAATAGTGGTCGTAGGGGTAGGTAGGGTAGTGGTTATTTTTCTGACTAACTTGACGCTCTTTTAGTTTATCTTTTACTCCCTTTTGTATCTTAGGCAACAATAAGCTAGGGGAAAACGGAACGATACTCCGTAACTTTCCATTACATAATAATTCAGCAGGCGAGGCTAGTTCACTGCTGAACACCCATACATGTATTGCGGTACTCTAAGAATGCCAAATAAAAATCTGACTCATTATAAGTTGTCTTTCTCAGAATATTTTTTATTGTTTTTACACTACCTTCGACTTGACTATTTAACTACATGGGGGAAGACGTGAGGTGTTCAAATACCAGTTTACTAAAAATTCCTTGAACGCATTTGATGAAAAATTCAGGACCGTTAGTTATCTGACAGACGTTATCTCAGGTATTCCATAACGCCCAAAAATATTGTTTTGTTGTTTCATACCCTCCGCCGAATTGTTACATTGCAATTCAGTTAATTCCATAAATTTACCAAAATAATCAACAACAATAAAAATTACTTTGTACTGAAATGGAATATATCAGTCCCAACCTTGTACCAAGTTCTGCCAGGAACCGTTTGTGATATAAGCGGCTTTGTGTATTGTTTTCTATGGGTTAAACACGCTTGACAGTGTGACAGATAATCAGTGAATTGTGACGTCATGTTTGGCCATAATATTACATTAACATTACTTGTCACTGTGATTATTTTTGCTTAGAATTTACTAAGTATTACATCTGAAGTAACTGCTTTTCGATATTTTGTCGAATAAATTAAAAAGTATTTGTATATGTGTATATATAAATTTTTGTGTATTTATATATCCATATTGTGTATAATCTTCCATTATTTATATATTTAGTATAGTATACGTAATTTAGTTATTTCATTATGTATCTGTGTGCACCATCAACTGCCGCATATATTATGCAGTTAAGTATTTCTCCATCCTAAGGTTGCCTGGAAGAAATCGCCGAGTGCGATAAGGCCGCCCATTGTACTCTAAAATATACTTATAAGCACTACTGTTTTTATTACTATTAACGATTGGTGTACAATAAAGAGTATAATAAATAAATAAATACGATTGGTGTACAATAAAGAGTATAATAAATAAATAAATATAATTTCTCTAGGTATAAGTTTACATTTTTCCAAACCTGAATTACCAATACAAATCTTTTTTAACATTGTTTTACGCATGCACTTTGGTATAACGATTCTATTGCCTTCACATATTAAACCATAGTTTACAGTTGAGTCTTCTTTGGTGTCCCAATTAGGTTTTTCAATACATCGATAATTTCACTTTTATGCATAGGCTAGTCACGTTTTATAATTCTACTTAATCTCTGTGTCTTCTCTAATCAAATACTTTCTTCCTATCACTTTTAGGCAGATGATATTCAAATTTACTGTCAAGCTCCCGTTGTAAAGCTACCAGATGCTGTTGCCACTGTTAACGTAGATCTGGCCCGAATATGTGATTCAAGTAAGAACTACGGCCTAAAGGTTAATCTTATCAAAACGCAGGTCATCGTAGTGGGTAGTTTCTGAATGATATCTAGAATAGACGACACTCAAATTTCTTTTGAAGGCACTTCGGTGCGTTTTAGTGAAATTTTTTGGAACTTCTGGTTGATCATAAGTAGAAATCTGCCCTGGACTGCTCATTAGGCTCAAGTGGTTGATAATTCGCCTTCGTCGGAATACTCATATTCTTTCGCTACTTTACAATTCATTCTTTCTACTCCCTCTTACCTTAAAAAAACGCTTCGAGTTCCTTTTTGATACTCATACGTGAATCCTAAGATCATCAGAAAACCTAAGGCTTAAAATGCCGACGCATTCCACAAAATTTATTGATCAATCCTTTACGGTTCAGGGTGCTCGTTTGTGGCATTACCGGTTCAATAAGATGTGCTTAATCGATGCCAGTGTTTAAGGGACTAGTAAGGGAACATTACATGTCTTTGAAATTATAAATTATGCCTTCATTCTGCTCTATTTTTTACTACTAAGTTATCAGTTGGCCCAACTTGGTTTAGTTATATTATTCATATATATATCGCAGTGTTATTTATATATCTATGCATATAAATTTTATGTATATACTCGTATGTATATTTATTTAATTACAACGGTTTCAACCAATTACCGTAATTAATTTATATAACATTAATAGTTAATAAATACACTAGCATAACATGGATACATAAACTTAATTATAAGCCTTCTTTTAAAGTATAAAATAATACACATCATATTGTTTTAACAATTAATTCAACAAGTAA
Organism: Diloba caeruleocephala; assembly: GCA_947459985.1. Classification (NCBI taxonomy): domain Eukaryota; kingdom Metazoa; phylum Arthropoda; class Insecta; order Lepidoptera; family Noctuidae; genus Diloba; species Diloba caeruleocephala. Next base: position 3,660,501 of record OX381629.1, on the reverse strand, counting down.
AAATAAAAGGCCATTTAAAAATATTAATTCAACATACAAAATATAATCTCATTCATTGATTACACAGAATCGGAGGCATACTGACAATAAATCTGGGTCTGGGTCTGGGTGTATTGTATGTGGAATTCATGTCTGTAAACGCACCCACGATACAGGAGAAATCCTAGTGTGGGGCAACGTTTTTTTAAAAACAAAAACAAAAAACTGTCTAAAAATCTGTCGAAAAACACATCACAGTCGAGTGTAGCATTGAGTAGAGCGTTAATTGCACCGTGTATGCGACATAGTGGGGAATTGAATCGTGGCACCGTACGCGACGACGTGGCCGCGAACAGTCGGTGTCGTTGGGATGGCCTATGCCGCAAGTAGTTCTCGGTAACATACATTCTACATAGTATTTTGTGGAGTTCAGGCGCATATATCACGCCCCGTAATATATATAACTACATAATCTTCACTATTTGTTTAAAATAGTATTTTTTCGATATATTGTTATGCATTTTGTGTGCACCATCGAATGACCCATTTTTGTCCAGTTCAGTTTTTTTCCATCCTAAGTTTGCCTGGAAGAAATCGCTGTGTGCGATAAGGCATATTTTACTAATTGGTGTACAATAGAAAGTAAAATAAATAAATAAACTGGTTTCCGGCCTTATACATAATTTTTTCTATTACTGTTCTTCAATTTGTAAGTAAGTTTAAAATTAAGTAAGCCGGTATATACACGCCACAAGAGTATTATGTCATAGATTGAAAATAATAGACTTATAATTAACGTGAGATTTCTTAACATGATGTTTTTGCATGTAATGTGTGTGATTGTGTGTAACATAAAATGTAATCTTTGAATATTTGTGTAACTTATGTAGATAACTTACATGAAAACAAAACGACTTTGCCCGCTATTTCATCCGCGATTTAAATAATCAAAACCCTTCTGGGGAACTTGATAATTCAATAAACTGTATAGGTACTAGAGTTCATCACCAAGAATCCCTCTTTTTTCTAAAGTCCGGCCAGCCTGAGTCCCCCCTTTGGTTCCGTTGTCCAGACCCAAATTGTCCCACTTCTTAACTCACCATCACATCGTGTACCTAGCTTTGCGTTGAAGTTTCTCAAAACAATAGTGAAGTGTATCTTGGACATACGTACGTCCTCATACATACTCTCTATTTCGTCATCTGAGTGTGTCGAAGTCGGTGTATAGACTTGTATGACTTGCAAGAAATACCTCTTGTATATTCTGAGTATAAGGTATGCTACCCTGCTTGACAAATTTTCGATGGTTATTTGCCGTTAATGAGAGAGACCTGCGGAATAGAAACCCGACACTTTGAGACAGATAGTTCCCTTCCCGGTAATAAAATAAATTACCGGATTCCAGGCTTATTGTGTCCTCTTCGAATTTCTGATAAACCAATGACAAGAGAGTGACCTATCTACTTCTTCTTCCAGCAATGATATTTTCGTCCATTTTTTTTTTTTGTTAATATAAAACGTTGCCCCACACTAGGATTTCTCCTGTGTCGTGGATGCGTTTACAGACATGAAACTCCACATACAATACACCCAGACCCGGAACAACTACCCAGATCATACAAATATTTGTTCCGTGCGGGAATCGAACCCACGACCCGGAGCGCGGCAGCCGACTGTATCAGTATGCATGTATAATAATGTTTTCTTATTATTATTTTATCAAATTTATCTGTATGATTATTAATTGTGTTGTCAATCATGCTTACAATATGTGAATGTGGGCTTTATGTGATTGTATCCACTAGTGTAATATTTAAATTTAACACACTTACCGGCCTGTTGCCTGGCAGAATGAGTCTATCATGCCCACTAAAATGTCTTGTAGAAGTTTGCGTTGTGTGTTAGGTGGTTAAGTTCCCTGCATTATGGTTGAGCTGAGCCATGCTGATGATGCTGTTATGCCCGTGAACGGGTGCCCTCCGTCGGTACTAGTTACCTTTTTCTGCTATAGCAATCTTATTGTAAGGAAATTATATAATTGTGCATATTAGTGTGTAATAATCCCATACATTTGATTTTCATATAACTTTTTACGATTTTTTATATTAATGAGACTGTAATACTTTCCCATATCTTAAAAGAGTATATCCATTGAGTTTCTTGCCGGTTCTTCTCTATAGGTCTAACGAATTGGAATCGTGCATTTTAAATTGTGACTATTCAATAGTAGTGCCTGCCACCAGTTTACATGAATAAAAAGAAATTGCTTTAACTTTCGGTTTAAAGAATACTAGTGAAATTACTGTGAAGACACTATGTAACTACTGTATCTAGATGACGAGCACTATCGTGCCACGAGGTACTGTAGGATTATAATTGTAATGAGCTGGCGTGATACCTACCACGAGACGAATGACTTACAAGTCTTGTTACCAGGTTATATAAAATAAAACTTGGTGCAGAGTTCAGATGCCAAAGATGAAACCAGCATAATATTTATTTATTTAAACTTTTATGTACATTGAGTATACATAAGGCGGACTTAATGCCATGAGGCATTCTCTACCAGTCAACCTTTGGGTTAAACAAAGCACTTTGAAAGAAGTATAAAAGCAAAGCTATATCTAATGTTAAAAAGGCTGAATTAAAAATAGGAATACATACATATACTAATATAAAAATAGATACTATATTATATTACATAATTATAAATAATAATAATAATATCGAGGGTGAAACGATGGTTTATTAATCTCCTTCTTCTTTCTCCGACAATAATGCCGCTCTCACCCCGGCTCCGAGCAACCTTCCTCTAAATTGTGGTTGGATAGTCAGACTGAATGATGATGAGTTTTAAGAGTTCTAGAATTTATAACGTTAGGTAATATGGAATCCAAAAATCAAATCGATTTAATTATTATATGTATACATGTTGATAAGCAAGCAACTTGCGTAGGTAACAAATTTAATCGCAAGTTTTGTTTTTACAGTCATATCTGCATTTTTTTTAATTGCTATTTAAAAAACATGTGAAAGATTTTAGAGTTGGGTTGTTGAATTTAAATAAAAAAACGTCTTCGACTTCTATGAGACTTTTACTTCTTTGAAAAAGATTTAGGCACCAAACAAGCATATCGCTTAATAATAGATTACGTTATTGTAAAATCTACGTAGTTACTTGGAGGAGTCTTGGTCGATCTTGGGGGGTCGCGAACGTGCAGGCGGGGAATCTGCGTTCTCATACCGAGTGATCCCCGGGAAGACGGCGATGAGCATGTGGTCACGTGCCACAGCGCTCAGCGAGTCTTCGGGGCATCCTTTGCAATCCCCTGAGATGTACATTGGGGACGGCCTTTTACAGTCGCCTCCCCACTGCTAGAAGGGGTAACCGCTTTACAGTCATCCCCTCCGAGATGTGCCCAAAGGCATGGCATCAATGGGTGGCTCTAGTGTATTTGTATTGAGGACCTGGAGCTCCACTTTGGTGGTTTAGCCGGTAGGATACCAAACAAGCACATTGCTTGATAATAGATTAGGTTAATAATGTAAATATCTACGTAGGTACCTGCGCGGGGGCCTTAGTCCGTCATGCCCCTCCACCCTTGCCCGGAACGGTGAAAGTATAGGAAGTATTTCCACCAGGGTAATAAGCCTCTTAAATAATCATGCTAACTTAAACTAAAGTGGCAAGGAATCATACACTCGTTTTCGTGAAGTTTTTAGGACGGCACGGTTGGTGCAGTGGCTGATACAGTCGGCTGCTGCGCTCCAGGTCGCGGGTTCGATTCCGGCACGGAACAAATGTTTGTATGATCTTCGTGCAGTTGTTCCGGGTCTGCGTGTATTGTGTCTGGACTTTTTGTCTGTAAACGCATCCACGACACTGGAGAAATCCTAGTGTGGAGCTACGTTTTTTAAAAGATAAAAAAGAGATTTTGCCAAAATCACTCAAATTGACTCTACTGTTACATAGGGCGCGGCGTGGCGGCAGCGGCTGCATTTACTTAAATCCTGTTTTACTGCGCGTGACCAAATGACATCTGTTTAAACTATGTGCAAATGAAAAAATACGATATATATATTGATCGATCGAATCGATATATATGAGATTTATACATATAAATTAAATATCAATACGATATATATATATATATATATATATATATATATATTTAATTACAGTATCGAGAAAAATATACCAATGTTTTTGCCCATAGCGATATGGCTAAATATATATAAATGCAACGGAACAGGAAAATGGAACAAATATCGAATTCGATACCTAAATTGATGCTCGAAAAAACGTAGATTATCGATATAACGACGATAAATATTGATGATTCTATGAAAAAATATAGATATTTTATATATATCGATATATTTTAACCAAGCCTAGTCTGTTTGCAGTCTGGTGCAGAGTCATGCACTTTGTATCAAGCGGCGGTATTTTTTATATTTTTTTCAAATTCAAATTCAAATAATTTATTTGCAAGAATGTAGTTGTACAATATAGATATTAAAATTGAGCCTTCGTTTGGTACATTCATACCATGACAATGGTGTATATATCTATATATTATGATATTGGAGGGCAAAAGCGGGTCGCCTAAATGATTACTACCAACCACGGACTAGAAAAAAAGTACTCTGCGCTACTCATATCGAAAGTGAAGCACCCTAAGTATGCCGATTCGCTTGTACATACGTGCCGTACGCATACACATGCATCACAGTACACCCGTCGACCGCCATTACGCGGCACGACAGCGGAAGTGTAGTTACTATTTACGTTAATTGGAACAAAAAACCAGTAACGCCGTCTTGTTTCGTGAAATGGTGTAAAAATAACTCTACATCCCAAAAAAAGTGTCAAGGAATTACTTATCACAGGTAAGACACAAATTTATATACCATTTTTTACATTTTTGAGATTTCATCTTCATCATATCAGCCACAGGACGTCCCCTGCTGAACAAAGGCCTCCCCCTTAGATTTCCACAACGAGCGGTTACATGCCGCCCTCATCCAACGACTCCCAGCGACCTTCACCAGGTCGCCTGTCCACCTCGTTGGAGGTCGTCCCACGCTGCGTTTTCCGGTGCACGGTCTCCATTCTAGAACCTTTGTGCCCCAGCGGCCATCAGTTCTACGAGCAATGTGCCCGTTTCAGATTTAAATTATCGTTACTATTTGGAACACAAAACCTCAACTACAGGTGCCTGTGTTGTAAATTAATTGAAAATAAATGGGTAATTTTCCCGAAAAAATGGGTAATATGTTTTTTATTGAAGAGAAACTTCTTTAGCACCGTTGTGATTAAAAATTCGGTGAAACGAAAAAGCGACACCAAAAAGAGACAAACATATTCAAAAATAGGATTTAGTCTGCGAATACAAGTATAGCGTGTTTCCTATAAACATCGTCTCCTCTTTGTTCGGGCTTTCGTAGTCGCCCCACAAACTAGACTGAACTAGTCTGAACTAGACTGAACAAGACTGAACTCGACTGAATTCGATTGAACTAGACTTAACTAGACGTAACTCGATTGAACTCGACTGAACTCGACTGAACTCGACTGAACTCGACTGAACTCGACTGAACTCGACTGAACTCGACTGAACTCGACTGAACTCGACTGAACTCGACTGAACTCGACTGAACTCGACTGAACTCGACTGAACTCTACTGAACTCGACTGAACTCGACTGAACTCGACTGAACTCGACTGAAATTGACTGACCTCCAGTGAATTCGATTGAACTAGACGGAACTAGACAAAACTCGATTGAACTCGACCGATCTCGACTGAACAAGACTGAACTCGACTGAACTAGACTGAACTCGACTGAATTCGACTTAACTTGACTGAACTCGACTAAATTACTTTGTTTACCACCTCCATAATGTATTCATCTTATTTTATTACAAATTAACCAAAATACAAAGTTTCACTTCTACCGCGTGTGAACTCACACCCGAAATTTTTTTGTTCTTTATAAATATAGCCTGTCACTGTCCCAGTGCTAACCAAAGGCCTCTTTTCACACAGAGAAAGCAAAATTCAATCTACAGAAATAATATTTCCATTTTTACCTTATGTTTGATGAAAGTATTACTATGTGTTATATTACTGTTATTATTAAAAACAGTGGGAAAATTTCATTCCATCTGGTATCCCTCAAATCACGCACACGTGTTCGATAACGTGCTTCACTTTCGTAATGATAATGAGTGGCGCGGAGTCTTTCTTTTTACCGACTTCAAAAAGGAGGAGGTTTTCAATTAGATGATTGATGATTTTTTTATGTATGTACACCGATTACTCCGAGATTTGTAAACCGATTTGTTTGATTCTTTTTTTAATAGGTGCATAATGCTTTCGAATTGGTCCCATATAAATTTCATTACTTTTGATTGAGTAATTTTTTAACCAGCTTCAATAAACAGGTTTAATTTGACTGCGTTTACCTAGATGATGTTTTAATAGTTTCGATTCTTGGACTTATTTTTAATGTTAGATACGGATACCAAATTGAAAAAAAATCTTACATTTATTTACACTAAAATGGAACTAATAAATATTTTAACTAAAAAAAAAAGCACCGACTTCAAAATACTATACGATATTAAAACCACTAAAAAGAAAAAGAAAACTTTATTTATGAAGTCGGGCGGGGCCAGGTATACCCCAACATGTTCATGCAGACCAACGAGTAATATTTTATACCTGGCCCCGCCCGACTTTATAAAGGTTTCTTTTTCTTTTTAGTGGTTTTAATATCGTATAGTATTTTGAAGTCGGTATTTCCTTTTTGTTAAAAGTTTTATTTTCTATACCGTGCTGCCAACCAGAAACATCCGCTACACCAGAAGTCAGTGAAGTTGTCAATGTGTTGACGACCATTAGGGCAAACTTACACTTTTTCCTTGGAGGGCCTTCGGTATGTCGTATGTCTGCCATATTCTTTCTTATTCTCATTGAACTTTTGGCTGCAGTGCTCTATGTGAAATGGTGGTGATTAATAGTGTAAATTTGCCTGCTGATAAAGCAACGACATAGAAAAAAACAAAACAAATTCTTTGGTAAGAGACACTTGACGCTTTTACCTAAATCTCCAGCCTAGTTATCAATATATTTGAGGTTAGAGGTCGATCTAACACCTAAATCTCCACCCTGATTATCAATATATTTGAGTTCAGAGGTCGATCTAACACCTAATACTGAGGATCGCCCAAAAGTATAAAAACTTGCGCATGACAGATTCGGACGTCAGACGAGTGCCCGGCTAAGCAACACACGACCACTGCAAGAACTATGAAGCTGTTATTATTGATGGCGATTATCGGTAAGTGACTGTTTCTTTTAACTAGGTATATTATATCTTTGTGCAAGATAAGAAATTTATATTAAACGAATATTATATATAAAAAGAAGATTGTTATTATTTATGAAGTTGTAACTTATTGTCTCCGCGCCCACCAAATAGTATTTTTCAAACACAATCAAAATTTTGTTTAAACAAAGCTAAGGTCAGTGTTTTTGTGTGGTATTCCGTGTGGTGTTCGGAATAAGAATATAGCAGCACTCCATCTCCTCCCGTGGATGTCATAAAAGACGGCTAAGAGACTAATGGGCCGCCACCAGACGGATGGGGAGCAGCGTTATACTGCGCTCACCAACCTTCCTGCCAAACGAAGTGAATATACTATAGAGAGTGGGTGAGAATTCTCCCCAAAATGACGATACAATTGGGAAAATCAATTATGGAGCCTATGTTCAGCAGTGGACGTCCTACGGCTGATATGATGGTTAGTGATTACTTGTTTATGAATTAACTAGCAGCCCGTCCCGGCTTCACACGGGTGGACATTTTGCGATAAACGTAGAGTAAAAGTATCTTTATGCAGGACATAAGTAGTTTATTTTCAAATTACTATTCATATTTTTACTTTACGTTACTCAGGGTTAATGAAGCATTCTAATGGTGAACATTTTTTAGAGTTTATTTGTTACAATCATACAAAAATACAAATCTTTCGTTTTTTATAATATTAATGTAGATTGTTGTAAACTATGCTAACTTCGGTTATAAAATAAAAAAATATAACACGATTACAATTGAATACAATGTTTGTCCAGTTGTTAGGAATGTGTTTAGTAGTTGATTCACTGTTAGAAAGTCTATTTTTAATCTGTCTATGTCATATTCCTTTGTTGATGTTTACGTGAATAATACATGTAGAGCTGAAATAAACTTGCAGATATTTCGCAATATTACATAAGTATATATATAACTTGAACATGCGTGCAGCAAATCCATACGAGCGAAGAGAAAAATAATAATAATAATTATGTACTATATGAAAGCAAAGCTCAGCTCAGACAGCTCGTACCGTATGAATTTGCTGCAGGTATATAGAGGTAGGTACATCAATAATAGCACGATCAAATTCTTATTTCAGTTCCACCTGCGTGTGTAAATTGCGCATAAAAATTTAAACTTGTTCGTTTTTCTTTCTTTCTAGATAGGTCTTTGAATTTGAGATACAATCAACCAATATTGTTGTATAACAGGGTCACACTGAATGTTTTTAGAATTACCAGTGAGAAAATATGCAGTTAAAAAAATCCACTTTCAAATAAAGAACTCTTTGGGAAGCTGATAGATGTACATTGAATTCCTTTATAATATTTAAATTAAATTAAATTAATTAAAACGAGAATATTTAAATTCATCTCTCTTTTTCAGCCGCTGTCACATCGAGTCCGCTCACTGAGAGCCAGCAATGGCCCTGGCAATTAGGAAAAGAGTACATATATGATGTGAACTCTTACACCTGGACAAAATTTGAACAGAGCAATAGCAAAGGCAATGCCTTCAAAACACAGTTTATTATTCGTGTCAAGGCCCCAGGCTATCTGCTGGCGAAGCTAGAGAACCCCTTGTATGCACAAGTCCAGGGACAGATGGACATTAACAATCTGCCTACTGACCTGAAATACCAACCAGTACAGAAAATCGACCAACCTTTCGAAATTTTGGTTAACGGAGGGCGTATTCTCTCCCTAAGCGTGCCGTCTTCACTTTCTGCCTCTCACGAGAATTTACTGAAGAGTCTTATCAGCGCTCTTCAAGTGGACTTATCTACTTTTGGCAATGTCCATAGCTTCCCAAATGCATATGACAAGAAAACCTTCCAAGGTCTCTTCAAGAAGACTGAAACTGACCTTACCGGTGAATGCGAGACTCTGTACTCAGTTTCCCCGGCTTCCGCAGGATGGCGCCGTGAATTGCCTGAATTTGAGTCTGATGAGGAACCTATTGAGATCACTAAAAGCAAAAACTATGGCTCCTGCAACAAACGTGTTGCTTACAGCTTCGGTGTGCCAGAAGGCGTTTTGTGGAACGGAATTGCTTACAAAGACGGCGAGAAACAGTTCATCAAGCACACTTCTGAATCCCGCTTAATCGTTGGTAAGCAGGGCACAATCTACAAATCTGAGACTCTGAGTTCTGTTTTTGTCAATCCTCTCCTGTTCGGTAAACAGAAGGCTGAGGTCTACAGTTACGTCTATCTTCACCTCTCTTCAATCCAACCGGAAAGTAGCACCGAATGGCAGAAATCTGTTGATGTCCGCGAAATTGATTCACTTTTATTTTTTTTGAGTGAGTCTACATTTGCTCAGATTGATACACAGAACGTAGTTTATGCCCAGAGACTACTAAAGGAAATGACTCCCTTATTACAGGACCCCAGCAACCTGCCAAAGGCCGATTTCCTTTCTAAATTCAATATTCTTGTTCGTTTAATCATGTCCTTGAACTCAGATCAACTATCTCAGTTGACTAATAACATTGAAGTCGCAAAATCTTCAAATAACAACCAGTGGATAATCTACCGTGACGCCGTCGCGCAAGCAGGCACGATTGCGGCCTTTAAAGAAATTAAGTCCTGGATTTTAACCAAGAAAATTCAAGGTGTTGAAGCGTCTGAGGTAATCACTTCTGCGTCTTCCGTTCTTCGCTACCCATCTAAGGAAATCATGACCGAATTCTTCGATCTCGCTTTAAGCCCTGATGTTGTAGAACAGAAGTTCCTTAACACCTCTGCGCTACTGGCAGCCACTAAATTTATCCGCTCTGGCAAAGAAGACTTATATGTGGTTGAAAAGGTAATTCCACGTCTCTCTCAGGAACTCAAACGAGCCATCGAGCAGGGCGATAACACCAAGGCCCAGGTCTACGTAAGAGTTCTTGGCAACTTAGCTCGGCCGGAAATCTTAGAAGTATTCGCTCCTTATTTGGACGGCCGCATCACAGTAACTAAGTACCTACGCATCCAAATGGTCATCAGCCTCAAAACTCTGACTAGCAAGAACGTCGAATCTGTCACTGCTGTGCTTTTCAGCATCTTAAGAAACACCGCTGAGCCCTACGAAGTTAGGGTAGCTGCCGCTTTGAACATCTTTCTAGCTTTCCCGACCTTTGAAATGGTACAAATGATGGCACACATGACCAAATATGACCCCAGCACTCAAGTTCGCGCCGTACTGGTAAACGGCATTACTCACGCTGCCGGATTAAAGAATCCACGTTTTGCGGTGCTGTAAGTACATCTATTGATTAAGAAATTGTATTTGTCAAACTTTTTTTTTTAAACGTTGCCCTTTACTACCTCCTCCTATGTTGTGGGTGCGTTTACAGACATAAATTCCACATACAATACACCCCGACCCGGAACAACTACCTGCAGATCAAACAAATATTTGTTCCGTGCGGGAATAGAACCCACAACCCGGAGTGCAGCAGCTGACTGTATCAGACACTCCACCAACCGTGCCGTCATCCTCACACGATTTAAAACTTGTGTAACGACATTCTTCATAAATTCTTTACACTTTACATTGATAAATCTTGGATATTCATAATAATAAACAACTGTAAATGTCGAACTGAAGAAGAAAAATAAAATATTCGATGCCGTGTGGTGCATCCGGCTCAGAATGCCACCACCCCATCTCCTCCTATGGGTGTCGTAAAAGTCGACTAAGGGATTAGCCGGAGGATGGGCAGCAGCGTCCTTCGAGTACATTAGCAACTCAACTGCGATCGCCAACCCGCCTGCCAAGCGTGGCGATTATGGCAAAACCCCCCAATGAGCCCACAACACATCCATATCGGTGGTTGTGGTGATCTTTGGGGGAGGCCTGTGTCCAGCAGTGGACTTCATTCGGCCGAAATTATTATTATTATTATTTATTCGATGTGGTTCCCGGGCAAGATTATACCATCCCCACCTCCCACCCATAGGTGTCATTAAAGGTGACTAAAGATAAACAGCGGCCTCTTCCCGTCCCCTCCCCTAATAATAACATACTGCGATCACCAATCTACCCGCCAAGCGTGGTTATTATAGCAATGGGGATATAGATATGACCGCTTATTGTAGATCATTGGGAGGCCCACGTTTAGCAGTGTCTCTTCTAGGCAAGTGTGCACCATCATTGACCGCTTCATCGCTTCGGGCTATGTTCAGCAGTAGACGTTTACGGGCTGTGTGTGTGTGTGTATTTCTTCAACATCGAACATAGACTGTGTCCCAATTAGTAGCGCTAGTCGGATTTTCATATTGAAAAGTGCATTCGCGATCCATTCTTTCTCGCAGGCATCGCAAAACTGCTTACCCAAAATCCATTGATCGACCGTGCATTTAAATGGACATAGATTGTAAGCAAGCACTACTTGCTGCACTTGACATGCAAGTACTTTATTCCAGACTAAATTAATTCTTCTAGAACTACTAAAATACACATTGCTGTCTCCATTCGAATTTCAAATTTTACTAGTCAATTGTAAATAGTGAAGTTATAACTCTGACATAGTAATAATATTAGCTTCATGCGTCATACGGCCGAATACTCAAACGCCATTTAACGTTAAGTCCCCGCTTTAACTATTCGAGAAACCTGTTTATGGTACAAAACTGGGCAGCTCAAATTGTTTAAGCGGGGACTTAACGTTAAATGGCGTTTGAGTATTCGGCCGTTAGTTGCACATGGCTTAGTATAACTAACTAACTTCAAAAGGATGCGTATTTTTTTAATGAAATTACACCGATTACTCCGAGATTTGTAAACTGATTTGAGTAATTATTTTTATAACTGGTGCATTCTGCTTTCGAATTGGTCCCATATAAATTTGATTACATTTAATTGAGTAGTTTTTAACCAGCTTCAATAAACAGGTGAATTTGACTGCGCTTATCTAGATGATGTCTTAATAGTTTCGATTCCTCTCAGATCAGAGAACCGACTTGAGTCATACTTATTTTTAGTGTATTTAATTGAAACCAAATTGGAAAAGTTCTTACATTTATTTACACAAAAAGATACAAATAAAACTTTTTAACAAAAAAATACCGACTTCAAAAACCCTACACGATATAAAAATATTAAAACCACTGAAAAGGAAAAATAAACTTTATTTATGAAGTCGGGTGGGGCCAGATACCCAACCATGGTTCATGAAGACCAACTAGAAGTTATATTGTATACCTGGCCTGGCCTTATATACTATAGTTATCATTGTTTCCAGCGCTAAGGTAGCTCAGTCTGTGCTGAGTTCCATGTCGAAAGAGAAACTCGGATACCGCTTGTCGACCGAGAGTTTGATTGATGAGTATTCAAGCAGTGATGATATCACGCACTTCAGAGAAGTGTCGTACATCGGCAGTGAAAATAGTTTTCTACCTAAGTACCATAGAGCAGCTTTGAGATTGAGGGGCGCTGGATGGACCGAGGAAAACTGGGTAATTATACTTCTAACTAATGTATATTAAGGGTTTGATAATCCTGATTAGTATGTGACAATATCTTAGAAACGTGATTCATATAAAAACATTTTATTGTATAATAAATTACCCAATCACAGTTCATATTCGTATCGCTGCACATACACTATCTGTATTATGTCTTTTCTTATTTCCAGTACACATTATCTGTCACTAACGTGCAAGACCTTGTAAACTACATCGCAACCTCGTTCTCCTCACCTAGTAAAATTGATGTTGACTTGAAATTTTCTGCTAAGAAGATCGTTGAAGCACTGAATATCAAACGAGAACCTAGCCCCCCACTTGAAGGCGCTTTCTTTATTGAAAACTTCGGCCAACAGAAACTGTTCACTTTTAATGAAAAAGAGCTTACGGCTTTTATTTCGGCCACCGTAAAAAACATTGAGCAGTTGCTCACTGGTGTTGAGAGCCATTATACCAAAGTGCTGAACAATAAACAGGTGTTAATAACTTTCCCTCTTGCAACGGGTGTGCCTTTTGTATATGGCTATAGCGAACCGACTGCCTTCATCATAAACGGTAAAGCTAACACTAAAGTCGGTATGGATAGGACCGCATCATTTAATACGAAGCTTCAATTTACTTATGCGAGAAACTTGGACGGTAGCGTCGGCTTCTTAGATACTCTAGGTGGAGTGTACGCTACCACTGGTATCATTAACAAACTCCAATTCTACATCCCCGCCAAGCTAAACACAAGAATAAAGTCTAAGGAAGTTAAATTTTATTATGAGCTTCCGGATGAAAACGCCAACCTCGTCCACTTAAGTGTATTGCCCTACATTGCTCTGCAGAACGAGAAATCCCTATTGACCATCTTAGAAGACCCTGATACTGAACTTATCGAGCGCTCCACTAAAGTTGTGTCTACTGACTTAAAGGTCGGTGAGCTTACCGGTGTTGTCTTCCAGTTAAAAGGATACACTTATTCTTCTGACTACAAAGACAGAAGATTTTTTGATGCAGACCTTTTGACGAACGTCCGTAACTTCCTGTACCAGAAGGATGTTGCTTTAACCCAGTTCGACCTAAAATATCTTGCTACGGAAAGCAAAAACAAAGCTGTTGATTTCACCCTGTTTTATAGTAAGTATAGTTTGTTAAGTTTAAAGTTAATTTTCAAATATACTTATTTACTCTTTTGACATTCTCCGAATTCATTTTCTTATTATTACATTTGGATATAATCTTGATAATTTAATCTTACACAAAACTATTTATAAACAAAGGCAATATCATGTTTTTGCAGGCGCCCTGTACAATAACCAACAGAGTGGTGAAATTGGACCAGCTTCCATCACCGAAGACATCAAACCCAACTGCGCAACTCGCCGTGGAAAGATTGTGAAACGTGTCGCATCAGGCATTAATTCTGCTAAAGTCCAGCTAGTAGACATTAGCGCCGTGTTTGAGGGCGCTCAAAAAATAGAGTACGTGTTCACTGCTGCTTTGGCCAATAGTTTAGTAGACAACAAGTCTCAAGCAATCATATTTGCGCATGGCAGTGAACAAATTAATGCTGTATTTAAAGTGACTAAACCTAAACTGATCCCATTGAACTTCGAAGAAGCTCTGAAGAATGAGATAAAAGCAACCTACGATGCCGATATTAAAATCGGAAATGACTTGAACTTGAACATTGAGGGTATTAGTGAGCGCACAAATGAATACACGCAATTATTATTGAAAGACCCCTTGGCAAAGCAATGCCTGCAGGATACCAAGAAAGGCAACTTCTACCAGAAATATTGTCACCAAGTGATCATCAAGGCACACGCCCCTGACTTCTTTAAGGCAACAGTGACATACAAGGAACTTAGCCCTGCCTACTTGAACATAACCCGAGATACTTACGAACTCCTCAAGCAGTTATTCTCCAAGGGACAGGAAGTAGCCATCCTGGATACAGTTGATAACGGTAAAATAGAAATCGAATCTCGGGCTTTCTACTATGAGAACTATTTCGACTTTGAATTTTTAACGAAATACGGCTTGCTACAATTGAAAAATGTACATAGCCTAGAACACTTTCCATACACTTTGGCTTTCTACCCACTAACTTCTGACTGGGACCGTTCCTACAACTGGTACACTGGATTCCAAAACCTACGTAAGTAACTAGGCAAATATGCTTTGCTGTTGTATATCAGACATAATTTGCTAATCTTACACGTGATATGCTTCCAACAGCATTCTGCACCGTGGATGATAACAAAATCAGGACATTCAGTGGCCGCAACTACGACTACAGCCTAACCAGCTCCTGGCACGTGGTGATGGTAGACGACTCGGAGGACCTCGGTAAATGGAGCGACCTCGTTATTCTCGCAAGAAGGCCCAGCAACAAGCAGGAGGAGGTCTACATTTCCTATAGGTTAGTATTTTTATTATTGACCTAGTTGCTGCTGACTCCACCACCTCGTGGGATTAACAGCCAGGAAGAGTATTCGTTTCCTCTTTCAACATCTGCTATTATAAAATAAGCTTTTACCAGAATCATAGTAGGATACTCCGGCTAGGCTAGTATTTTTGGTATTACCCTTCAAGATCTTTCATTGTTATAATAATATTAATCTTTAATTCAGGCACACTTATCCATAAATTTGTTAGTACTTACTTAAAATGTATGTATTAACAATAACATAAAAATAAATAATAACACACAGAAAACAAATCAGCAACTCAACTTTTAAAAAAATTGGCAGGGGCATATGTTTCCCAAACAAGTACCTCATTGAGTGTCCCTCAGTGTTGCTGGCAACAACGCTCAAGTTACTGGCGCTGACACGCACACGGCGTAACTGGGATGCGGATCTTTTTCGCATGATTGCAAAAAAGTCGCCATGCGCTGCTGCAAACATGCTCAACGCACTAACAAAGACGCGGCAGCGACGACAATGTCGTTAATGCGTTATTGTAATACACGCGCAGGGCATTATTGCTTGAACTTGTTTACAGACTGCAAGTATAAAACATTGGCAATATGCCTTAAATAGAGTTATTATTATTAAATATTACAGCACTAATGTCGCATATCGCATACCTGCGGGCCAGCATGTTGCAGCTTACGGTCAATGCCATAGGGTAGGCTCTCTTTCTAATTATAGTGGTCTAAGACAAAACATTGTGATAAATAGCTCTAGTTAACTTTTACTATTTGATGATAATAACATAGCCTTTGGTTTTAACTTGATCTATTTGTAGGACCGAATCCGGCAAATACGTGGAGCTTGAGATAAACCCAACAACTGTTGAAGTTAAGAGCAACGCTGATAAGAAGTCTGAGGGTGCCATGACCACTTACTGGGATCCCATTGCGGTAGGTCCTATCTTGGAATACTACACCCTCACCGACGGCGTTTTGGTATTGAGCCTCGACAACGGTGCTCTACGTCTCGTCTATGATAGTCAGAGGCTGGTTATCTTTACGAACCGCCACCGCAGCACAACCAGAGGCATTTGTGGGCGAAGTACCGCCGAAATCAGCGACGACTACCTTACTCCTTGGGGTCTGGTAGACCTACCTGCGCATTACGGAGCGTCTTTCTCCCTGGACGGTAACTTCAGTGACCTTAAAACTGCAGAACTGAAGAAGGAAGCTAAACTGAAGGCATACCAGCCCGTTACTAAGTTCACCAACATCCTCCACTCTGATGCCGAATGGGAGAAAGCTGAAAATGAGTCTGTTAAAGGACTGTAAATTATTATATTCTATTATCACTATTTTAGTAGTGAGTAAAATGTACTGAATAGCCTTTAAGAAACAGAATTGGCACGGCTACGATACACGGCTTAAGATATTGTACTCAAAATATCATACATAAAAAGTGTATTTTAAATATTGTGATAGCTGTGTTATATGGAGTGAGTAAGAAACTACGACGTGTATAAATGCAAACATTTAAAAAGGTTATTATCTTCCCCTAATAAAATTTAATTAAATCTGGCTTTATTAATTGTTTATCCATTAGAACTCCTAAGTAAGTAGTAAGTAAGTTATTAGTAGTATGTAAAAAAAAAGTGTCTAGAAAAGATAGGCCACTCTTGCTCTCACTGCCATAAATTATGTCGCAGCTATATATGTATTGTTCTTATTGTTTCATTTTAGTAATTAACGAGGTACTTGAGGCCTTTAATGAACAGTTGCTACAAAAGACTAATAAGAGAGGAAGAGGGGAAGGTCTTGGCCTTAGACCTGTGTCTATGGAGTTTCTAGCCAGCTATTCTCCACAGGACTTTTCCGAGCCGGATTTAACTGTTGACTCAAGGTTCAAGGCCTGTATTAAATAATAAAATTAGTATTTTAATTTAACAATGATGAAAGCGATTAATCCTAGCGACGACGGTTTCCAAATCGTAGGCGTTAAAAAAACCGCAAAGTCAGGCGTTGTATTGCGCGTCGCGAATGAGAAACAACTCGCAAAGCTTCAATCGGTCGACGCTATTAGATCCGCTGGCTTACGGCTTGAAAAGCCAAAAGGTCGCAAACCGCGTATTTTAGTTAAGGACGTCCCTTCTTCAATGGAAGACCGCGCTTTTCTGGCCGCATTATACCGGCAAAATATTAAGGACGAGTTGTCAGTTGCAGAGGATGATTTTATCAAATCAACTAAAATCACTCGCAGGCGTTCCTTAGAAAACGGGCGGAAGTGGATAGGCATAGAAATTGAATCCGAAGTGCGTAAACACTTGGTCACTACCAAGGATAAATTGTTTATTGATTGGGCCACTTGTCGTTTTATCGATGATGTCGAAGTAGTCCGCTGCTTACATTGCCAATATTTCGGCCACGTTAGAAAACATTGCGTTAATAAAACACCTACCTGTGCTAACTGTGCCGAGGCACATGAAACGATGGAGTGCCCTCATAAGGACAATTTGGAGCATTCACCAATATGCGTGGCGTGTAAACGCTTTAAAAAACCGTGCGACCATCGTTGCGGGTCACAGGATTGTCCTACCTATAAGCTCAAGCTCGAACAGTTAATCCTAAATACTAACTACTAAGGATGGCTTACACAGTAAATAATCTTACCGTTGCACAATTAAATCTTCATAACGATAGGGTGGCCACGTCGGAGTTAGATAAATTAATTTTAGATTATAACTTAGACATTGTCCTTATTCAAGAACAATATCAAAATGCAAGCTTACGTCAAAAAGTAGTACAACTAGATGGCAGGGCACGAGCTGGAATTTACGTTTCGCGTTCTACTAGTTTTTCAGTGACATCGTTACAATATCTTATGACGCCACACTGTGCTGTCGCGGAGGTTTCAACGGCACTTTATAAAGTTTACGTTGTGAGCTGTTATTTTCAATACTCAGATCCTGTTGCCCCACACATACATAATCTTCGCCACGTTCTGCGGTCGCTTGCAGGCCGCAAAATAATCATTGGCGCCGACGTTAACGCGTCATCATCACTCTGGTATGGCAAAGTACGGTCCACTGATTTTGAACGACGTTGTGCTGTCGAGGATTTCATCGCTGAGATGAACCTATCAATACACAATACCCCTGACGCACCACCTACTTTTTGCAGCCAAATGGGCGAGTCTTCTATTGACGTCACACTATCTAGTGCAGACGTTCGCTTGGACAGGTGGCGCGTCCTTCCGGACGCGTCGTGTAGTGATCACCGCCTGATCGTGTACGAATTTGTACCTAGATTGACACAAAGTTATCAAAATATTGGATCAAATTTTAGATACAAATCTAAAGGGGCGAACTGGGATTTCTTTAGCTCACTTTTTGCATCTCATGCCAAAGACTTCACTCGCGATGGGTTGTCAGCAGAAGAAAGTGCTAAAATCATGTCAGACACATTTACATACTGTGCTGATGTTGCTGTAGGTCGCGGATCAATAACCAACACTCGTAGATGTGATTGGTGGAATAGCTATTTAACTGAACAACGTAAACGTTTTCGCAGAGCGCGCAAAAAACTAAACAAGCTTAAAAAACAGCAAATCACGGGAGACATATTTATTGATACATTAAATAGATTCAGAATTGCCAGATCTAGTTATAGAGCCGCGGTGGCAAAATCGAAGGGAAATCTGTTACAGAAGGTAGTGCAAACACTAGATAGGGAGGGTCCGTGGTCTCCTCTGTACCACGAGTTTAAAGCCAATAGATCAGTCGATCTTGCTTATATCCAAAATATTAAAATTAATAACATGCATACCACTGGTATTGAGGAGACCACGGAGGCTCTTCTCAATACTCTTATACCTGATGATCTACCTGGAAATGATAACGAGTATCATCAACAGATTAGATCATGGGCTGCTGAACCGCCGGAATCCCCAGCGTCTGACTTACCATCCACTGACGAATTCATAAACGTTGTCAATAAACTACCACTTAATAAAGCATCTGGAGAAGATAAAATATCGAATAGAATGATTAAAGAAGCTTGTAAAATATCGGGTGACTCTATACTGACCGTTTTTAATCGTTGCATTGCTGAAGGCATTTTCCCTCGTATATGGCGTTCCGGTTTTATACGCATAATACCAAAAAGTGGTGACAACCCCCCGGATGATCCTAAATCATACCGGCCTATAACTTTACTACCATCTTTAGGGAAACTTCTCGAGCGCCTTATAGTTCCACGTTTGCTGCCAGATGGACCGAAATTTCATAATAACCAATTCGGCTTCACAATAGGAAAATCTACTATTGACGCGGCAATCTCTGTCAGGAAAGTAGTAAATTCATCTGAACATAAGTACGTGATAGGCATCTTCCTTGATATCTCTGGTGCCTTCGACAACGCGTGGTGGCCAATGCTACTACTTAAAATGAAAGTCCGCGGTTGCTTCAGAAACATCTACACTCTCGTTTACTCATATTTTGCACACGGATCTGCAAAACTTAAACTTGGTCATCACGCTGTGTCGAAGGAACTCACGATGGGATGTCCTCAAGGATCCGTTATTAGTCCTTATCTATGGAACATGGGTTTCGATGATTTTCTAGCGATTCCATTACCATCCGGCTGTTCATTGACTGGTTACGCAGACGACGGCCTTCTGCTTATTCAGTCAAGTACAAGGGCGAGCCTTGAAAAATTGGCGGATACTTGTTTACGTTTAATCTCTAGTTGGGGCGAACGAAACCGCTTAATGTTTGCACCACAAAAAACCTTTCAACTAATTTTAAAAGGCAATCTTAAGACATCACCGAGCATTAAATTCAATAATGTTACCGTAAAAAGAAAGGAGTCCGTGTGCTACCTTGGTCTTGTATTGGAGAGAAATTTTTCATTCGTTGAACACATAAAATCTGTAGGTGAAAAAGCTAAAAGGAACTTTTATGCCCTGACAAGGATATCAACAGCTACATGGGGTCTTTCATTTTATACTTTGAAAACTATTTACGGCGCTACCTACTTAGGTTGTATTTGCTATGGTTCACCTGTATGGGCCGATAGGGCTACTATCGGCGCGGCAAGACGTAAACTGCTCCAAAGCCAGCGCTTAGCGTTGATATTCTTGTGCAAGGCATATAGGACAGTAAGTACTGAAGCTCTGCCTGTGCTAGCAGGTGTTTTGCCAGTCGATCTTGAGATACAGCGACGTGCTGCAATGTACTACTCAACTAGAGAAAACATGGACGCGGAATTTCTGCTACAACGCGATCGTGTTAGGATCTGCAGATTGTTTAGACCACAGACTGGTGTTTGGGAGGAACTCTTGGCCGAATGGCAATGCAGGTGGGACACGTCTATTAAGGGCCGTCACCTATACCAGTACTTTCCATCCATTCGTGAGCGGTTGGCAAGTGCATGGTTGGAAGTTGATCATTGCGTGGCTCAATTTCTCACCGGCCATGGTAACTTTAAGAGTAAATTGTTTAGCTTCAAGCTTGTCACCTCACCATTCTGCAAATGTTCAACACCGGACTGTGAATATGAACAGTCTGCACATCATATCCTGTGGGAGTGTATTCTTTGGCAAGATGAACGCAATATTATGTTTGACAGCATGCAAGTTACATCCGGGGTTGTTTACTATACAGATCTTGTTGCGACTAGGACGAATTTCCGTGCGTTCAAGTGTTTTTGCCATACCTACTATTGGAATCAGTCACAATAGCTCACAACATAGGACCCGTAAATAAAAAAATTGTACCCGTGGTGCTTGGCAACTAGGCTTAACCCTGTTGTAAACTCCCATTTATTGTGCCTATGGCCTATCGTTTTTCTCTGTCTCCTGCTTGCAACGGAGGGAAGTGGAACGTATATTCTTTCATACTCCTCCTTTATCCTTTCTGATTAATTTCGGTGCGGGTTCCAAGACAGTTATTCATTTCTCTGGGACACACCGAGCTTCATTGATCGGTGTTCTTTTCGGTGGTCGCCATTGTAGATCCTGGCTTACAGGAGTTGCAGTGGTTGGGAATGTGTGGCGGGCTTGTCCCATAAAAAAAATAACATTCATAACAATCACAACTATGAAGACCGCGCACCGGAAAATGCAGTGTGGGACGACCTTCACGTGGTGGACAGACGACCTGGTGAAGGTCGCGGGGAGTGCCCACATCAAGCGACCCAGGAGGAGACGGTGGCGCGCGTGTGGTCACGCACCGCGGTGTGCGCAGCATAGCACACAATACCCCGCGGGGGAGTGACCACGTTACAATCACCCTCTCCAAGATGTGCCTATAGGCGTGGCACCAGGTCGCTCTAGTGTGATTATACGAGGACCTGGAACCCTCTTAGGTGCTGGTGATGATCACCCTAGTGGTTTTAGACAGTAGAAGTCCTGCCCCTTCGTCCTCTCGGTCTCTTTGCGACCTGGCTGACCGTACCTTTCCTCAGAGAGGCGTGCACAGAAGACGCGCTACCGTGCTTGTTTTTGTTCGGGCGACGTACTAAGGGCAGTCCGCAGGCCGCCATTCATGATCGGGCAAGATGTCTCTCTGCCGACAGTAGTGTGCTGTGTTGGCAAAGCATGAAAATTGGAGTGCAGTGGGCCTTCTGCGAGAGCGTCATGCTCCAGAAGGAGACTGCAGAGCGGGATCGGGAGAGGTCGATCCCGTATGGAGAAGGACGAGACGGCGCCGAGGCAACAACCGTCCTGTCTCACAAGTCCAACACGCCTGAGCCCCCTGCCATCACTACATGGCGGGGGGCCTCGGAGGTCATGGGTGCGCAGATTGGGGAGTCTGCGTACTCACACCGAGTGACCTCTGGGAAGACGGCGGTGCGCACGTCATCACGTGCCACCGTGTGCGCAGCACAGCGCAGCGCGTGGTTTGGGAGGATCCTTTACAATCCTCCGATGCACAGGTTCAGGGTTGGAGTGCAGTGGTCTCCTTCTGCGAGAGCGTCATGCTCTAGAAGGAGACTGCAGAGCGAGATCGGGAGAGGGCCGATCACGCACGGAGAAGGACGAGACGGCGCCGAGGTAACAACCACCCCGGCACCCAGGACCAACACGCCTGAGCGGTACCGTCAGTTCATGGTGGAGGGCGCACAGTGAGAATTGGAGGGATCCTTTACAATCCTGCCCGAGAAGTGCCTGGGTGGTGGCCTTTTTACAGCCGCCTGCCCTCCGCAAGTGGTGGTGACCCCTTTACAGTTATCCCTTTACAGTTATCCCCTCCGAGATATGCCTAAAGGCGTGGCACAAATGGATGGCTCTAGTGTGATCTTACGAGGACCTGGAGCCCCCCTTCGGTGCCGAAGATGACCGCTCCAGAGTCCAGTATACCCCTTCTCCCTTCCCCGGGGCGACGGAAGTTCCATTTAGAATTTCCACTGGACACCAATAAAAGAAAGGGGGTTCAGGCGCGTTGGACCCGATCACCGGGGCTGCTGTTACAAGTGTCGTCTCGTCGGAGAAGAAAAGATTCGGAGCGGGTTTCCCCTTTAGTACGCCTTTAGATACTGCGACTCTCAAGCATATAGCTCTGGCAGCCGCCCCCCCCCCCCCCCCCCCCTCCCTGATCGACCAACTAAGGCTAGCCAGAGTTAGAAGTCCTGCGGGCACTCATGGGGTTCCACTCCAGCTGACCAATAAAGGCAAGCCGGAGACGGAACCTGACCGACTCTCTGGGTTATTTGGGTACGTTGTGACGCCACAAATCGTCGGCCACCTTCGTCGCGTTGCGGCCCTTCTTCTTTTTCCCCTGAGTTTGAGTCGGGGAAGAAACGTGTGTAGTCGTCGGTAGGCTAGTTTTTCAAACCAACAATACCACCAGTTTTGAACCGTGTGGCCGAAGAATTTAAAGATACGTTGCGTTCAAATAGTGGATCACCTCACAATCTTGAGAAAAGTTTCTGGCGACGAATTTTGAGTTTGACTTTGCTGGTGTTAGGTCTCTTATTGCAGGAGTTATAGAGAGTAAAGTACTAGGATAGGTACCACCGTAGTACTATATTCCACACGCCTGAGCCGCTCCGTCCATCTGCCCTCTTTATATGGCGGGGGCCTCGGGATCACGGGTGCGCAAACTGGAGAAGATGCGTCAATCCCCCCCGAGGTGTGGCGGGGGGAATAGAGAGGCTGACCGCTTTACAGGCATCCTTTCCGAGACGTACCTGAATGAGTGGCAAATGCGGGCTGTGGTGCGTTCGTTCCTGAAAGCTTGAAGCCCCCAATCGACGCCAAAAATGTCTGCCCGGGTAGTAGTAGCCGGTAACACACCCCTTCGCTCTTGCTTTGGGTGGAGAAACTCGATGATAGATTTCTACCGGGGCGGAAGATACCACTACAGTGCCAGTTATTCTGCTGCCAATAAGTTGTGTTTAAACTTTAAACATTACTGTGTTCCAATTTGAAGGGCACTGTAGCTAGTGAAATTACTGGGCAAAGAGACAAAATAACTAATGTCTCGAGGTGACAAGCGCTGTGTGCTGCCACGCAGAACTAGTCCTGGGTAGGATTAACTAGTTGATGAAATGACGTGACGCTTACCACTATGGAACGACTTGCTCGTCACATCACATCACCAGATTGTAAAAAAGAACTTGAGGAGTAATCAAATCAGCATCTCAAGACGCTAATCAATAACAAACGCACCATTAGCCTTAGGTAAGTAACAGAAAACTGTGGGGTTTAAGCCGGTAGGAGAATTTTCCCAGGGAGGGGGAAGTCCATGAGGTCCATCTACCACGGCAAAAAAAGTGTGTTGAAGACCCGTACGTAACTCGCACTTGCTACGAGACCTATAGCACAGATATTATAATTCTCTACGATTTTTTTTATTATTATTTGGTTTTTGCATCAGGTCGATTGCACAACTATATTCATATAGGTATCAGACTTCTTTCTCGACCGACCTCTTGATAATGAATGATCCCAAACAAGTTATCGAGTAGGCATTCATTGCAATACAAAGTCATTAAGTGTAGGTATCACTTGTTGCCTTGCTATCAAATTACTGTTATAGGTAACTACATATTAAAATAGAATGTGATCATGACCAGATTAAAAGGCCGACACGTGTTATTATAAGGATTCCGTAACAAAACTCTAGGAAATAAAACTATAGCAGAACCTTTACAAACAAAATTACTTATATAGTTTTTAAACCGACATGGTCACTGACACTATTATTGGAACTGCCGCGCCGAAATTTCGGGAACTCGAAAGAAATAAAAAACATGGTAAATATCCAGTTTTCAGTTCCAATAATAAAATTACTTATATTAAAACTTGTACCTACTGCATAATAAATACTTTATTTCGTGCTAACAAGATTTTGCAAGCTGTTGAATCATCATCATATCGGTCATACAACGTCCACTACTGAAAAAGGCCTCCCCCATAGATTTCCACACCTGTGTCATCATATTGGGGAGAATTTGCCAGTACTCACTACGCTTGGCAGGCGGGTTAGTGAGCGCAGAATGGCTACTGTTCCACAGATAGGACGCTGCTGCCCATCCCTCTGGTTTAGAGTCACTTAGCCGTCTTTTACGACGTCCACGGGAGGAGATGGAGTGGTGCTATATTCTTAATCCGGACACCACACCAGCTGTTGAATGATATAAGTATTTAATGCCTTTTTGCATAAGGTATAGAAACCTGTGCGCGCTAATCAAACTTGGACTCAACCGGCTAATAGTTGATGGGCTCGATTTCCGCATCCGGACAGCAACGGGTATCTGCTGAACAACAGTCGCCCCTCTAGATTACCACAATTGTGTCGTTATTTTAGTCTGAATTTGCCAGTACAAACCGTTCTTGGAAGGCGGGTTGATGAGCTTATACCTTACCGTTATACTTACTTCAAAGTTGGAATCATCAGTTTACTGCGTGTTCCAAGTGTTTGGCTTAAAGTTTAGTATTGCATCATGCTTCGGAGCGGAGGATTTACACGAGGATGTCCAGGAGATGGAGTGGTACTATAGTCTTAATCAGGACAGATGCTCGAGTGCCTTTTTGATTCTTGTTCCAGTGACCAAATTGTCGATTCACTGCAACCAATTCATAAGAAGCATTTTGAAAAAACAATTGAACCGTACGACGTTGCCGACATATTTTTTAGAATTTTTTTCATTTTTGGGAAATATTTTATGAATATGTAAAGATTTATTCATCTAAATACCGTACGACGTGGCCTTAAACTTGACGTTGGCGAAATTGTGGAAGATAACCTACAGAAGCCATAATCTAAGAGAAGAAGAAGCATTTTGATGTGACATATCCAGTATCATCTTTAGCATAAGGACAAACTCTTGCAAACTCAACAAGTGAACATGAGAATAAATCTAATTTATTAGCAACCAAATTAAGTGTGCACACACTCGACGAACGAGCACACACGAACAAGCTCGCTCGCCGTCTCCGTTGCATGTACCCATCGGGTACAAACAAGCCTATCCACTGCGGTACATCCGGATTACTTATGTTACCCCGGAACACTGAAAAGATAAAATGCCAGTGCTAGATCTCTCCTTGTTTCCAAGTTGTTGTATCCAACCATGCCTTAAACAAATAAAGTTGGATACATCAATGGGTACAAGGGATATACAAGATAAACATAAGCAAATAAACATTTTATTGATAAATTGTTTAAAATTATAAGTCACGCATTCTACTATGGCGCCGTATGTAGGACAGAGTGCACGGTTGCGAAGTCGCAAGTGCGAACGATATCAGCATCAATCACTCGCGCTAGCCGACTTAATGCGCAGTACTTACTGCGTGGTACTGCGCTCGCCACCCGAAGGCATTGATTACTTAATGTCTTTTGCCCAGTAATTTCACCAGCTAAAAATGTATGATACTTCATTTAGTCCGATAACCCATTTCTCTAACTCGTGCATTTGAGATACGAACTTCTTAAGATTTTACCTTACTGAACTGTCGCTGAACTGTTCGCTAAATACTCTATAGTCCTTTCTATACAGATAAAACAAATATTCATGAGAAACCATTTACAGGTACCTACTTATGAATGGTCAGACTTTAGTTGCCGCGTTCTAAGATTTAGATTTCCTGTTGAGAAGAACGGACAAGAAACTTCATGGTAACGCTTATTAATTAATAATACGAGACAATATTTTTTGACAACATTGTTATCGAACTTACGGTTAGGGTAAGAAACAATGAAAATAAATTCCTTTTTACTTATAATATCCGGTCCGGACATGGGTAGGCCTCTGGTGTGGGATGCAACTTATGTCGAGACCCTTGCTCCATCCCATCTTCCAAGCAAGGCAGGCGGTGCTGGCGTTGCCGCTTCTACAATAACCTCATGGTAATTATTTTCTTCGGCCAAAGAATAAGTATTGCCATTCAACATGGTAATGCTGCCAGTCTTCTAGGAACATTGTCAGCTGACAGCGATGAGGAGGAGTAATTTGGTACTTTGACGACTGAGTAGATGTTCTACTTATATTATTTTTTTTTGGAACCTTTAATCATAAGTAGTCTTTATATAATTCGTTTTAATGTGTATATCAATATTATAATAAGACATATAATATAATCTAATAGAATAAGAAAAAATAAGATCAACGGTGTAACTAGTATGACCATACGTTAATTGTATCCGGCCGTAACGAAAAGCAAATAGTAAATTTTAAAAACGCTCTCTTGTAAATCTTGCCAAAACCTGTTACAATGTTTTCGTTTCGTGTGTCGTTATATTTTTGCCGTTTCAGAGTCCCAGCAGTGACATCACAGCCCATCATCATCATCACATTAGTTAATGGACTGCTGATCAAATGCCTTCCCACTGATCTCCACGATTAGAATCTAAGTTGCACGGTTCCAAATAGTGGATCTGTGCAACTTAGATTCTGACGTTTCATAAGTGCCAATATTTGGTTTATTTGAAATAATAAACTTTGACTTTGATTATGTCGTCATTTTAGAGTTAATTTGCCAATACTCACCACGCAGGCGGGCGTTCTAAGGGACGCCGTCACCTTTTAGGACATCCAAGAGAGGAGTTTGGAGTCGTTCTTTGTTCTTAATCCGAATACCATATGGACCTTTTCACTTTAGTGCTAGATGCCTACATTAAAACATAGAGATTTATCTTAGTTCAGGTAGCAGTTGCAACTTTATCGTGTTAATGTAACTAGAACTAAAAATAAATATAGGCTAATCTATATTTATTTTTACTATGCCAGCCAAAGGACGTCCACCGCTGAACAAAGGCCTCCCCCATAGATTTCCATCACGACCAGTTACATGCCATTCGCATCCAGCGACTCCCAGCGACTTTCACCAGGTCGTCTGTCCACCTCGTTGGAGGTTGTTCCACGCTGCGTTTGCGCGATCTCCACTCGAGAACCTTTTTGCCCCAACGACCACCAGTTCTACGAACATGTGCGGCGCCCCTTGCCACTTCAGTTTACTAATCCTTTCAGCTATATCGGCAACTTTAGTTCTTCTACAGATCACATTTCTGATTTAATCCGCAGAGAAATACCAAGTATAGCCTTCTCCTTAGCTCGCTGAGTGACATTGAGATTTCTTATGAGGACCATAGTGAGTAAACATATCTCTGCCCCATATGTCATCTTTGGTAACACATATTGGTTAAAAAAAATTGTCTCGAGGCATTGTGGTATTGTTAGAAAAAGATGTCGCTAAGTTTCCCGAATGCTGCCTAGTCGAGTCGGATTCAACGATTGACCACTTTCTCGAAGTTGCACCTACCTAACTGGACAGTTTGTCCCAGGTAGATATACTCATCAACAAATTCGAGAGCAGAGTTCCCAACGAATATTGAGATGGGCATGACATGGGCATTTGACATGACTTTCATCTTGCCCATGTTCATTCTAAGGCCCACCTCTGTTGGGAAACTCTGTCTTTACCATAACCCATTTATTTATTTAACTTAAAGGTGCAATTATTTACTTTTTTACCTTTTTTTATACCAAGCTGTAGATGTACGTTTTCCTAGATTAGCATATAGTTTATTTGGAATCCCGGAGAACTATCTTTTTATGCGGACGGAACCCCGGCTATGCACATCTAATATTCAACTACTATTGAGAGATTTTATTTTAGTCTGTTTCTGGGTTAATTCTATAATTTGCATTAACATTAGATGATACTGATAACCGCACTTTATTGATTTCTTAGCTAAACACGTGCTTCAGTTACCCAATGTGTATCATTTGCAACTTTGTAGACACGGATCCTCTATCTTTATAAATTTTCCTACTTACTTGCCATCTTTATTAACCTTAGGGTTTTATATAGAAATTAGAGTATATTTCTGTTTGTTACAATTATTTATTCATTTATGGATTTATGTATTTATACACACATATGTCCACTGATGAACATAGACGTATGGGGTAGCCCATAGATGTCTATAATTATGTCGTCATTTTGTGGGGAATTCGCAAGTACTGACCACGCTTAGCAGGCGGGTTTGAGCACGCGGTACAGCAATTGTTCCACGGAAGGAAAGCTGCTGCCCATCCCTCTGTTTTCGAATATCTTAGTCGATGTTGAACTGGGTTGCCACTTCAAACAGGACAGGGCACATAGCTCTTAAACTAACAGCCTTTGGGGGAAAAAAAGGTTCTCGAGTGAAGACCGCCAACCGGAAAACGCAGCATGGGACGAGGTGGACAGACGACCTTTTTTTTATTGGTGCCCAGTGGAAATTCTTCATGAACTTCCTTCGCCCCGGGGAAGGGCGAAGGGGCATGCCGGACTCCTATAGGCTAAAACCACTGGAGTGGTCATCTTCGGCACCTGAGGGAGGCTCCAGGTCCTCGTATGATCACACTAGAGCCGCCCACTGGTGCCACGCCTACAGGCACATCCCTGAGTGGGTGACTGTAAAGCGGTCACCCCCTCGGGGGGATTGTAAAGGATTCCCCAAAGCGTCCCACGGCAGCACGTGACCACATGCGTGCTACCAGGACAGACGACCTGGTGAAAGTCTCTGGCAATTGTTGTATGCCGACGGCATATGACTGGTCGTTGTGGAAATCTATGTTCTTAGTTCTGCAGTGGATGTCCATTAGCTGATGTGATTATTAAGAGTCAAATTTTGCCACATCCACGGGAGGAGAGACACTACACGGATCAGTTATTGTACCTAATTATATTTTTTAAGTTCGCCACATTACATTCAGTTCGATTTCTATACCACCATATCTGGTACAGAAAGCGAAATAAAATGTGGCATTCTCTAGCAGTCAAGATTTGTTATTTTTTAACTGAAGGTTTTGAAGTAGTAAATTGTTTCGCGCATATAATAACATCAGTAATAATTCGACCTGGCAACTGTAATTTTGGTACCCAATGGTTGGTTGCTGTTGGTTTAAGGTCTTTACCTATGAAATTGCCTTTTTGTACGAAATAAAGTATAGTGATTTTATTTCGTATCTTAATTTATTTTTTATCATAGTAATAACCCATGCAATCGATGCATCTTTTGCCAACGCAGTGGAGGTTTATCGATGACGTTCTTGAAGAAACCAGATGGAGGCGACAGACTATTCAAAGTCAATTTGTACTGTCTCTCGGGCATTGAATTTTATACCAGCCGAAAATATATCATAGTGTTCAATTCTTCACAGTACACATCTGCAGTAATACTCATCCCGTTTGGTAAGAAACTGTGATGAATCACCAGACGCTGACCGTCACTTTTCTAGGGGTCATTTTTGGTTTAGGGCACTGATTAGGTGCTGAAACAGGATCTAACGAACTTGCTTAGCGCTTGCGATTGTCAACCAGAATCCATTTTTCGCCGCAGGTAACGCGGTTCGAAATTCCTTCGTTTCTGTGCCTGTTGAGAAGCACAAGGCAGGCCTCGACGCGCTCCCTTAGGTGCCGAAGATGACCGCTCCAGTGGTTTTAGCCGGTAGGAGTCCGGCCTTCCCTGGGGCGAAGGAAGTTCATGAAGAATTTCCACTGGGCACCAATAAAAAAAAAAGCCTCGACGCGCACGTTGCACTGGTGATCGTTAAGTTCGTTGGGCACCCATTTGTCAAGCTTTTTTACCTTGCCAATTTGACGCAAATGGACCAATATTGTTTTGATGCTAACGTCGAAAGCTGGTGCTAATTCAGCCGTAGATTGAGTATCAGCTTTCACAATCACCTTTAATTCGTCATTGTCGAATAAAGATTTCGGCCACCGCAGGGTTCATTTTTACGGTTACAGACATTTCTTTTCTCAAAAGATTACAACAATCACTTACAGAGAAAATACAACTATAATTTATTAACTAATGTTTATCGATTAGCGTAGTAATTTAATGTAGAATTTTTCAGATCGAAATTTCCAGAATGGAAGCGGGTAAACCAATAACGAGTTGTGCGTTCGTTTGTAGTGTTCGCTCCGTAAACGTCGTTGATGTTGTATGCCCCTTGTGCCACGTTGCTGCCACCACGGTACTCATATTCTATAATTACTCGAATAAACGTACCTATCCATGACGACCAAAAAGACTCAAACGTGATGAAAACATAACACAAGTATTGACTTGTGTTATGTTTATTGACACAAGACTGATTTTAAATAATGAGAACCATGTTTATTAATTTAAAGTTAGAATTCATAGCCAAACAAAATTTTTTTTATTGGAATGGCGGGTACTGCAGAACGGCAATTCCATTAGTAAAGACCTATTATTTGGTGAAGCGGTCCAGCTAAGCTATCATCAAAATTGTCGTAATATTAGCCATAGCACTGCTGAACTAAAGACTTCGCCTAGATTTCCACAACACATAACATGCCGCTCGCGTCCAATGACTCTCAGCTACATTTACCAGGTTATCTGTCCATTTCTTTGGAGGCTGTCCCCCGCTGCATTTTCTGATCAATGGTCTCCACTCAAGAACCTTTCTATCCCAACAGCCATCAGTTCTACGAATCCCTGCCCATTGCAACTTTGGCTTACTAATTACTTTCAGCTATGTCGGTAAGTTTAGTTCTTCTACGGACCTCCTCATTTCTGATTCAGTAGCCTAATGATAAATAGCAAGTATGGTTCTCTCCATAGCTTGCTGAGTGACTATGTAGCCTATAGTGAGTGAATAGGTTCATCACTGGCAATACATTGGTTAAAGGCTTTCATCTAGAGGCACTACGGTATTGATGACGGTTGATTAAATTTAAAAAGTTAAATAAACTCAATATAATTAGTGTGAGTTCTCGTCAACAGTAAAATTGAGGCATGAACTTGGCTTCGTGATTATCGTTGCAGCATTCAGCTGGTTTTGCTGTCTAAGTTGAGTAAAAGAGGTCGTAGGAACCTTCGAGTTTCTTCCAAATCTTTGAGTAGCTATAAGTAGATGGAACTGACCGTGAGTACAATACGTGTCTGTATTTGTTTAGTGCAGCCATGTATACAACCTCGTTAGTGTCCTATTAGATGATTAAAATTCTCTTTAAAGGATATGTGCATGTTGCCCAGAGTTTTATTTGCATTCAATGTTAACCCGCAAAGAGACGCAGGGCGTAAACCTAAGCGCCTTTGTAATTATAAAGGCAATTTGTGCCGCTTGTGTCACACAATCTTATCTATTGTTAAGGGGTTTTTATGAGAGAAATTCAATAGGTGTGGTATATTTCTTCTTAAAAAATACTAGTCAGATGCTATGTTAACAAAAACAGAGTTACTAAATTGGCAGGAAGAATAGAGGACTTAAGAGCCTCCTTTTCTTTGGCCAAAGAATAAGCATTGCCATTCAACGTGGCAATGGTATATGTATACTGTATAGATATAGTATATGGAATAAATGAAATAAAGTGCGATATATTTCCGTAAGCTATTCCAATTCAATAAGGAACTTATTATAGGTGTCCGAATCAACTTGATACGTTTTATTATTTTGTGTTGGGAATTGTATCTACGCAATGTACCTCACCTCTTTTCTGCATAGTGTGCACAATGTAAAAAAGGTACGAATGCTAGCGAGTGTAATTAGCCACTAACAAAGATATAGTATTACCTATGTACATAGATAGAGCCTCATAAGTTGAACAAATTTTCAGTTATAAAGACCTGTCATCCTAATGCGAGCATTACGTGTGATAAAAAGATAAAGCATAACGATTCGCGCACGTCTTGAAGCGTTGCACGCCTACAGCTATATTTACCTGTCTACCTGAAACCATCTGGTTAATACACGACGCTAACAGCTTTAACAGAAAGTGGATTGTTATTTTAGTACGAAACAGTGCCATTCGATTATTTTGCTGTAACCAATGCTCTATAGACATCTCATTCTTTCATATGACGTTGCGCATGTGCTCGTAAGAGGTAGTAATAGATTTTTTGTTTATGCTTAATACCATCTGTCTATAGATACTTAGACCACACTAAAGGACTGTGCGAATGTGACATTATTTTGAGTGAACCGACAACTTGATTGAGTCGACGGGTGTCGAAAAGTAAGTATGATTGCAAAACAAAACATTACTAAGTGCCATGATGCAAACTAGACGGACTAAGGTGATTCGTTACAGTGAGAATAGTGTACCAACTTCTCAAACCGCAGAAGTGTCACATTCATTTACAAAATGATGTCTACAAGATTGACTGTGATTGTGAGTTGTCATACATAGGGGAATAAAAGCGTAGTATAGCCATCAGAATAAAGGAACAGATAGCTGACATCAAGCATAGACGCTCCACAAAGTCTGCAGTGTGAGAACCGTAGACGATGCCTTAAACAAACTGAACTATGAAACCATTATCTTCGTTTTTATTCAATCTCAAGTCCTCGCGAAAGAGAACCGATGTGTATCAATAATGTTTTTTGAGGCAATTTAAATAAAAAAATACCCTAGTTTCAATAGAAATAACAAAAAGATGGTTGGCAGGTACCGCCAGTTTGGTATCCGGTTATTAAAATAATTAAGTCCCAAAAAAGATACCACACTAAAACATCAAGACACTGTGAGTGATTACTGTGTGCATCGAAACAAATTACTAATTAGTTTTGTATGGTAGACAAAATAACTTTTTTTAATCTGTAACAACTGTCGCCTTAGTCATTCTATGACCACGAAGGCGAAAAAGTGTACTAAACGTCAGGTTTTGTTTTTTAATAATAGTGATGTAGTCCGTTCAAAAGTGATTTGCTATAAAAATAGTATGTGTTCGCAAAAATGTAAAACGACAAAAAAATATAGATAATAGGCAATATATTCGGCACCAACCTGAATTTCAGAGGTGTGGTGAAGAGTGGCTGGCAAAACATATATCTCATGAAGCTGTAACATGTTCAGTTTTCCGTTCTTATCCTGTAAAATGAAATAAACGGATTTACATTTTCATTAGTATACGTACCTAATTCATGTGGGGTCCGGATTAAGAATATCACCACTCCATCTCCTCCCGTAGACATTGTAAAAGGCGACTAAGGGATTCAAGCCAGAGGAAGGGGCAGCAGCATCCTTTCTGTGGAACAGCAGTCGTTACGCGCTCACCACACGCCTGCCAAGCGTGGTGAGTACTGGCAATTGATGAGATAAATGTGGAAATCTATGGGGTAGGCTTTGTTTAGCAGTCGACGTCTTTTTGCTGATATGATGACGTACCTACTGGATTTCGAGATTCATTGTTTATTTCACAGAAAAAGGCACAAGTAGTAAGTGTATCTAATTCAAAGAAATTTGTGGAGTATCATACCGACAGTCTCTGTAGCAATATTTGAACCCGATAGTAAACAGTGTGGTGTCCGGATTAAGAATACAGCACCACTGCATCTCCTCCCGTGGATGTCGTACAAGGCGACTAAGGGAATCTAAACCAGAGGAATGGGCAGCAGCGTCCCTTTTGTGAAACGGTAGCCATACTGCGGTCACCAACCCGCCTGCCAAGAGTGGTGAGTATTGGCAAATACCCCCCAAAATGATGACACAGTTGTGAAAATCTATGGGGGAGGCCTTTGTTCAGGAGTGGACGTATAAATGGCCGATATGATGAGTAAACAGGCCTTTCGTAGCAGTCAATACCGACCAGTGAACTATTTCAATATGTATTGAGCACCTTCTTGAGCAGTCCGTATGAAGCGAACTGATATTTTTATTTTATTCATAATTGCCTGTCAATGTGACGTGACCATTTTTTTTTACTTAAGACGGACACAAATTTTAAGCAATAGTGGTTAGTGGCTAAATGTAAAGTACACAATTTTAGACACTTGTTTTGTATTAAAATAGTATACTAAATAATACAATGGTAAACAAACATGTTCTTTTTATATGTTCATCATTCATCATTTCGGCCGAATGAAGTCCACTGCTGGACACAGGCCTCCCTCAAAGATCACCACAACCACCGATATGGGTATGTTGTGGGCTCATTGGGGGGTTTTGCCATAATCGCCACGCTTGGCGGGCGGGTTGGCGATCGCAGTTGAGTTGTTAATGTACTCGAAGGACGCTGCTGCCCATCCTCCGGGACGCTGCTGCCCATCCTCCATATTTTATATGTTGCGAGGAACAAATTAGATCTAAAATGGCTGGGAACGATTTTAAATGTAATGGTTTCAACAACGTCTTTAGAACCGATACCTTCATCTGAGTTTTTAAGACGAGGAAATATCCATGCATATGTAACAGACAGACATCAAATGTATATAATTATTTTCCGCGGGTTTCAAATGTCGTGTCTTTTATTTATTTTTATTTTGGACAAGCCCGCCACACATTGCCAACCACTGCAACTCCTGTAAGCCAGTATCTACAATAGCGACCGCCGGAAAGAACACCAATCAATGAAGCTCGGTGTGTCCCAGAGATATGAATAACTGTCTTGGAACCCGCAACGAAATTAATCAGAGAAGAAAAAGGAGGAGTAGGAAAGAATATACGTATATTCTTTAATAACGTTATTAATATACGATTATATTAATTAATATACGAACGTAGGGATACGTTGCAAGCAGCAGATAGAGAAAATACTATAGGCTATAGGCACAATAATTGGAAGTGTACAACTAGGATAAGCCCAGTTGGCAAGCACCACGGGTACAAAGATATTTATATTTAATTACGGGTCCCATGTTGTGAGTGAAATGTCGTGATTGCTAGCTTTCAGGAAAACGAGACAATTTTGTGTCCCGAAGCTTTCCTCGGGGACACCGGGACTTGAAAAAGGGATGGTCCCGTGAAAAACGGGACGAATGGTCACATTATGTAAATGGTATATCTAAAGATTTTTTTATTTTATTTGAATTTAAAAATACATTTAGGATACCCAAACTAACCCTGATTTGATAATTTTATCCTTAGACAAAGATAAGCGAATCATAGCGCTTAATAAAACTTTTAAGACTATTGGGTAAATAATACATCCCGCGGGAAGACTGCGGAGCATGTGGCCACGTGCGTAGCACAGTGCACAGTGACAGACAGGCTTTGGGAGATCCTTTACAAACATCCCCGAGAAGTGCCTGGGGGGCGGCCTTTTTACAGCCGCTTGCCCTCCGATAGAGGGGGTGACCGCTTTACAATCATCCCCTCTGAGATGTGCCAAAAGGCGTGGCACCAATGTTTCGAACTTTCGAAATTTCGGTCGATGTGGAAATCTTTGTGTAAGGCCTACGCTCAGCGGTGGACGTCCTGGCTAATATGATGATGATCATGGCGATGCACGAGTAAATGAATGTGTCTTTTGTGCGCAAACGCCGAAGTCAAGACCTAGTCTAGAATCTTAGATAAACATTAAATTTATGTAGATCAATCAATTTTCAACAAATAGATCAACATTGTAGCTATCATGCAAAAGGTTCAGGGATCGGTCCTAGCCCCCTTCCACGTGTACGAAACCTACTATATAAGCTTGTGACCCTCGCTGGGATATCAGAAGTGCACTTCTCCAATAACCACCCAGTGCCGCTCCTGAGGGTTAAGATATGAAGTTGTTGGTATTGGCGGCGTTCATCGGTAAGTCTTTAATATTTTATTGTCGTGAAGAGATTTTCTATTGGCTTGACAAAAGTAACTCAGTCCTTTAAACGACGGCCCGTTTAGTGCAGTAGCGTCTACGCTTGTCTTTTTGCGTTACATGATACGGGTTCAATTCCAGCACAGAAAAAATTGTATGGCCTCCAGATAATTGGTCTGGATTTGGATGTTTGTGCATGTAAGATTTATGTTTGTAAACTACACGGGACAAATACTTTCGAACTATAAAAGTGACGGCACGGTTGGTGCAGTGGCTGATACAGTCGGCTGCTGCGCTCCGGGTCGTGGGTTCGATTTCCGCACGGAACAAATATTTGTATAATCAGCAGGTAGTTGTTCCGGGTCTGGGTATATTGTATGTGGAATTTATGTCTGTAAACGCACCCACGACACAGGAGAAATCCTAGTGTGGGGCAAAGTTTAAAAAAAAGAATAATTTAATTGAAAAAACAAACGTTCTCCTCTTTAATAATAATAATATATTGTGAAGGACGGCACGGTGGGCATATGTCGGGAATGCCACCGACCGGGTAAATCTATCCGTCACATTTTCTGGCTGCTCTCGTCTTGCTATCGGTGAATATTTGCACAGACATAACCAAGTGGCCAGGATTATCCACCAGCAACTTGCACTGCAACACAACCTTGTGACTTCAGAAGTACCATACAGCAAGCAGCCCGGCCCAGTTCTAGAAAATTACCATATCACACTGTACTAGGATCTACTATTGTAGTCAATAAGACTGATATAGTTACAATTATTGTAGATATAACCACTCCATATGACGACAACCTCGTGAAGGCCGAGAAAGATGAGCAAATTAAGTATCTTGACTTGGCACACGAGATTGTCGACATGTGGCAGGTAGACTCTGCAATAATTGTGCCGATAGTCGTTACGGCCAATGATCTAATGGCCAAGAGCCTCGACCAATACTTTAAGAGGCTCTCGTTGGGCAGCTGGGTCAAGGGCTTGATGCAAAAAGCGGTACTCCTTGACACACCTCGAAATGTAAGGAGGTTCCTCTCTCTGGAGCTCTAACCACCGGTGCCTTGGACCTTGTTTCCGACGCTGGTCAGCTTCTATTGTTAAATATGTATTATGTTTTTGTATGTATTTAAATTGTAATTTATACGTGTTTGTATTTAATAAAGGAAATAATAATAAATATACAGTCATGCATGTAAAACGAGGAAGAATTATGGAATCCGTGGGAATACAACTCACGGATTCCATATAGATACCACAGATCCCTCTCCTCAACTGAGACGTATAAATACCTGGGTATGTCAGAAGCATTGGGTATCAGCGAGGCTGACATGAAACAACCGTTGAAGGAACGTTACTTTGGCCGCCTGAAAAAGTTCTAAAACGTCTTTTATCCGGCGGTAACAAGATGCGGACTTTTAATGGTCATGCCAGTCTTGATGTACTCCTTTGGTATACTCAGATGGACTCAGACTGAACTAGACGCCTTGGAGAGAAAAGTTCGCTCACTGTGGACCGCAAACCGTATGCATTACTCACGATCATCGGCAATGAGGCTGTACATCGCACGAAAGTGTGGAGGTCATGGATTTTTAACGCTAAGAGCCTGCATAACCACGAGGTGCGCAGCCTCATAGAATACTCATCAGTATCATCATATATCATATAATACTTGAGGTTTAAACTCAGTGATGACTTACAATTTATAAGAAAATGTATACCTGTACTACTAAGAGACTTCGTTGTAAAATTGTAAACTGGAAATAAAGAATTATTATTAATACTCATCAGGATGTGGTTGCAGTGGGAAAAGGACTAACCCCGTTCTGTTTGGTTAAACAGAACTGGGCCCGATGTAGATTTAGCTAGCGTCCGTATCCTGGCTACGTCTTGGTGATATTTTTGGGAAAAGCGAAGGTTTTATTTGTGTAATTATGGACGAAGTTATTATTCAATCAATCATTTAAAACATAATTTAAAAGTAAATGCACTTACAAATCACATAAGACAAAACAATAACTAACATACCATAACTGAAATTATAAATTACGAGTATGTCCGGCCATAAAATTTAATTAACCATTCAATTTAAAACTATGTTAGTAAATTCAATTTAAAACTATGTTAGTAAATGCAGCTGACTTAGAATACACAAAATAAGACAATCCATTTTTTCCGCAATGATGCTCACGCTCAGGAGGTGAAGATTCAGAAACGAGTCTAAGCGTGAACTTACGCTTCCATCTGTCAAAATTATGAGCGTAAGTAGTACATTTTGAGAGATGGAAGCTTAAGTTCACGCTTAAACTCGTTTCTGAATGTCACCCTTAGTGCTGGCACGCACTCTGTATAACAGGGGCGCAGCGCGCTTACGCCTGGATTCTGAGAAACCGTCAGCGTGCGCATCCACAAACATACCCGAAGCACTACACTCCTGCAATAGAAGCGTAGCAGCCCCAGCAACATCCTGAACGTATTGTTGTATTGAATTCCAAGGTCCAAAGGCAACACGTGTAAAATATTTGACAGTACCAATGCCTTAAAAAGTGTTATTTTGACCAGACCCATGCTGCCTGAGAACCTTCGGATCAGCATGTTAAGTACATCTCACCGCCAATACTCTGCGATTCTACATCTGAATTATCCCTCATATTCTCCGTTATGATATAACCTACATATTTAAAATGATGAGCAAGGTTCATGACTCCACCCACCACATAAAGTGACAGTTGGGTAGTTCTCAGCGTACTTTCCCAGGGTTGCAGCCATTGTGGGCTTTGATTTGAAAAAAATCGGTCAAGTGCAAGTTGAATTCGCGTGGAGAGGGTTCTGAAATTGCTGAATATATTGTCTATTGTTGGATTCGATCTTGTACCAATAACTTATCCCAAGAACAAACTTAACATCGTAGTTGAAAAACATGTTTTCCAATACATTCCAACCGCAAACGTATTGTATTCGGAATTCATGTCTGTAAACGCACTCACGATACAGGAGAAATCCTAGAGTGGGGCAACGACTTAAAAGATTAACCATGTTATTTTAACACCATAGACTTCTTATAGGTTTTCCTGTAATATATAGGTAAAGAGCTACTACCTATATTTTTTTTCAATCGGGTCTAGTAGATTCGGAGCAAATTGGATGTGACAGACGGACAGACAGACAGACACACGAGTGATCCTATAAGGGTTCCGCCGTTTTTCCTTCGGACGTTCGGAACCTTAAAAAACCATGCAAAGTGCAAACTAAGGCCTCTTTTGTGTTGTGGATTTACTTTTATATTAAAGTTATCAAATGCAAAACCATCAAGATTGGGATTAAATATGTTGGTCATAAAAAAATAACTGTTCCATAGAAGGTTAGAATCCGTGACGTGTTACTTTATTTAAATAATGCACAATATTTTATTCAAGCATGAATTAAATATGTCTACGTGTCAGTTTACATTTTTTACTAAGTATTTTAAAAGATATCAACCTTCTCAACCGCACTTGCATTTAGCATTTCCCATAGTTTTAAGTATTAAATGTACAAAATGTAGCTATTTAATTTCATATTTTTTCAGCCGTCGTCTCGTCAGGGAGACTGAGCGAACAGCAGCCGGAAAACGAAAGGCAATGGCCGTGGCAGTCTGGCAAACAATACCGCTATGACGTGAACTCCCACACCCTGGCTCGTCTCCAGGAAGGCGCAAGCTCTGGCACCACATTCAAGGCCCAGTTCGTTATTCGCGTAGTGTCCCCGGGCCGTTTACAAGCTAAGCTGGAAAATCCTCAACATGCTCAGTTCCACCAGCAGCTGCCGAACAACATGGCCTTGCCGGTTGACCTCAAGTACCAGTCTGTACAAAACCTGGACAACCCTTTCGAAATATCGGTCGAAGGTGGGCGTGTGCTCTCTCTAAGCCTGCCCTCAGTAGTCTCGGTTTCACAAGAGAACGTGCTGAAGGGTCTAATCAGCACTCTCCAAGTTGACTTATCTACGTACCACCATGTGCACAACCACCAGGATAGTTACGACAGTGAGCTCCAGCAGGGACTCTTTAAAAAGATGGAAACAGATGTCACTGGTGACTGCGAAACCCTGTACTCAGTGTCACCTGTAGCCGCAGAATGGCGACGAGAGCTGCCACAGTTTTCTTCGGAAGAAGACCCCATAGAGATCACCAAGAGCAAGAACTATGGTCACTGCCACCACCGTGTCGCATACCATTTTGGAGTACCGGAAGGCGCCGAATGGACTGGAACCGCTCAACGCAACAACGAAAAACAGTTTATAACGCACTCTGCTACGTCCCGCATCCTCGCTGGCAAACAAGGTCCGATCTACAAGGCTGAAACAACTAGCTCAGTTAACGTACACCCCCATTTATATGGCAAACAGAAAGCGCAGGTATACAGCAGCATTAAATTCAACTTGGTATCTGTTGAACAGGATAGTGGTACTGAATGGCAAAAGCCTGAGGGAAGTCGTCAAATCAAAACCCTTTTGTACTCAATGAGCACTAGTCAAATAGCTATCCATGACAAGTCTTCCGCGTCATCTGAGTCTTCTGAATCCCATGAGCACATAAATGTGGAGTTGGAAGAACCTAAAAACAGAGATCGTAGTTCAGAAAACCGTGAACAGACAGAGTTCAACAAGGATTGGAGATCCTCAAGCTCAAGTTCTAGTGATTCAGCGTACATAAACGATGAAGTTCCAAAAATGAGTGAACCGGCGTATGCTGCTCTATACATGAGTACTCAATCACGCGGTGACAAAAAACAGAACACGGTGAATGCCCAGAAATTGCTCCAGGACATCGCGCAGCAACTACAGAATCCCAATAACATGCCTAAAGCTGATTTCCTCTCCAAGTTTAACATTCTTGTCCGTGTAATTGCTTCCATGAGTACAGATCAACTCGCCCAAACCAGTCGTGGTATCGAAGTCGGCAGGTCCTCGAACAATAATGTTAAAGCTGATATGTGGATGATATTCCGAGATGCCGTCGTCCAAGCTGGCACACCACCTGCCTTCCAGCAAATTAAGATTTGGATTATGAACAATAAAATCCAAAACGAGGAAGCAGCTCAGGCGGTTTCTACTTTAGCAAAAACACTTCGCTATCCTACCAAGGAAATTATGGCACAATTTTTCGAACTTGCTATGAGCCCTGAGGTCCAACAACAGGAGCGTCTTAATACAAGTGCTTTGATCGCTGCGACGCAATTCATTCGGTTAGGCCAAGTAAATAACTATACCGCTCATTCCTACTACCCCTCTTATATGTATGGACGGCTTGCCCGAAAGCACGACAGATTTGTAGTCGATGATGTCCTTCCTCGTCTCTCCGAGCAATTGAAACAAGCTATCGAGAAGAACGAAAGAAGCAGGGCCCAGGTATACATTAAAGCAATCGGCAACGTGGGTCACCGTGAGATCTTACAAGTATTCGCTCCTTACTTGGAGGGCCGTATTCAAGTATCCAAATACCTAAGAGTTCAAATGGTTGTTCAACTTAGGTCTCTGGCTCATCAGAAAGACAAATATGCGCGTGCTGTGCTATACAGTATCTTGAGAAACACTGCTGAGCCTTACGAAATAAGGGTAGCTGCTATACTTAACATATTTATGGCCAATCCGACTGCTGAGATGATGCAAATGATGGCCCAGATGACGAATTATGACCCCAGCATCCAAGTACGTGCTGTTCTTAAGAACGGTATCGTAACAGCGGCGAGCCTTAAGGATCCTCATTTCTGGCACCTGTAAGTAATTAATACTAAAGTCATTTATTTTTGCTACTTACGGTTGAGATCAGGTCTCAAAACCTTTCGCCATGAGTATAGAAAAAGATTAATAATGAATTGAATTTATGTAAGTTAGTAATCAAAATTGCTGTATAAAAGAGACAATCCTTTCATTTTTATCAAATGTACCTACTGCAGCAAATACATTTACCCACAAAAACATCATTAGAACATCTTAGACCAGACAAACAAGTACTATTTCTATTATTATGTTTAAAATTTTACAGTTCAAGAACAGCTCAAGCTGTTAAGGACATTGTAACACCAGATAATCTTGGCACTCGCTACTCCACCAAATACTACAGTGAAGGTTATCAAAATAACGATGAACAGGAATACTTCCGAGTATCGTCATACATCGGTGGTGATAGCAGTTCTGTGCCTAAGTACCAGAGCCATTCTTGGAGTAACAAAATTAATGGATGGGCTATTCGAAACATGGTGAGCTGCGTTGTTGTAAAATAACAATATACTCTGGCTATATTATTATAATGGTTCTTTAGCTTACGAAACCCATTTATGAAGAACATCTTTTTTTTTTATTGGTGCCCAGTGGAAATTCTTCATGAACTTCCTTCACCCCGGGGAAGGGCGAAGGGCTATGCTGGACTCCTACCGGCTAAAACCACTGGAGCGGTCATCTTCAGCACCTAAGGGAGGCTCCAGGTCCTCGTATGATCACAATAGAGCCGCCCACTGGTGCCACGCCTATAGGCACATCTCGGAGAGGGTGACTGTAAAGCGGTCACCCCCCGGGATGAAGAACATCTAGCAATGTAATAAAAAAAAAATCCCTTTGAAATACGTTATGTACTTTCTCCGCCCCGAGGAAAAGTGCAGGGGTATGCCGGACTCCTACGGGCTAAAATCATCAGAGCGGTCATCTTCGGCACTG
The DNA here is from genome assembly GCA_947459985.1 of Diloba caeruleocephala. Taxonomy (NCBI): domain Eukaryota; kingdom Metazoa; phylum Arthropoda; class Insecta; order Lepidoptera; family Noctuidae; genus Diloba; species Diloba caeruleocephala. The sequence continues at coordinate 3,617,613 of OX381629.1, read as the reverse complement.
AAGGGCAGCTCCAGGTCTAGGATACAATCACACTAGAGCTTCCCATTGCTGTCACGCCTTTACGCACATCTCGAGGATGATGACTTTGACGCAATCAACCTCTCTAGCGGTGGTAAGGCCACTGTAAAAAGGCCTTCCTAGGCATATATCGGGGGAAATTGCAAAAGATCCCCCAGAAATCTCGCCGAGCGCTGTGCTGAACACACGGCGTCACTCCAATCCACGCGCTCATGACCCTGAGGCCCTCCGTCATACACCGACGTCAGGGGGCTTAGGCATGTTGGACATGGATACCGGAGTGGTTGTTACCCCGGCGCCGTGTTCTCCTTCTTCGAGCGGGATCCGCCCTCTCGCGATCCTGCTTTGCGGCCTCCTTATGGAGCATGACGCTCCCGCAGAAGGAGACCACCGCACTCTAATTTTCATGGATTTTTTTCATCATTCATTCATTCATTCATGATCTGATAACATAGCTGCCACTTCTTCCGGCAGTCTTGCAAAGTCCTCCCCCTCGGCCCATTACGGTGGTTGCCTCAAGCTCTTGAGTGAGCGTTGAAGTCCCTCAAAACGAACGCTGGACGGGGTGAGTATTTATAGCAAATTCTGTGCAAGTATCTCTCTTAGCGATAAAATACCTACAGTTCATCCAACTGTGACATACATAAAAATAAAAATTGTATGGCTTTCTTTTCATTTTAGATTGGAGCTTCTTTCTCCAATGCCCAGGACATTGTTGATTTCATCAAACAACTGATGTTTGAGCCTCTTAAGTCCAATGTCAACCACAAATACTCAGCCATAAGGGTTTCGGAAATGTTGAACATCAAGCGCGACCCTCAAAGCCCTCTTGAAGGAGCTTTCTTCTTTACTCTATCAAACCAAGAAAGATTCTTCAGCTTCGACGAAGGGGATCTTACAAGATTGGTGCAGGACATCATGCAGTACATGAAAGAATTAGAGAACGGTATCGAGAAGCATTATACTAAAGTTTTCAATTCAAACCAGGTGTCTGTTATGTTCCCTATCGCTACGGGTATGCCATTTATCTACAAATATAAGGAACCTGCAGTATTTCACCTACAAAGCAAAGCTAAGGGCAAAATTGACCAGGATGCTAAGCTCCACAAATACATGTCCTCAAACATTGACAAGGAACTACAACTAACGGCCGCTAGAAACATTGACGGAAGCGTCGGTTTCATGGACACGCTAAGTAATCAACTTGCTAGTGCTGGAGTTGCCAGGAAATACCAAATCAATGTGCCCCTTAAACTAAGTCTACAGATGAAATCTGGGGAGTCAAAAATTAAGATTGAACCTCTGCGTCCTGATCAAGACTACACCATCGCCCATTACAGCATTTGGCCATACACTGCCAACCAGAAGAAGGAATCTTTAGTACCTTACTCGCAAGACCCTACTACCAAATTAGTCGAGCGTCCTAGAAAAGTATTATCAACAGATGTGAAAGTCGGCCAGCAGACTGGTTCTATTTTCCATCTTCAAGGATACTCCTACTCTTCAGACTTCAGAAACGTTGGCAATATGCTTCCGACAGACTTGTTAGCTCCCAGGGATATCGCGTTGACTCACTACAACTTTAGATACCTCGGAAAGCAGTCGCAGAATAAGGCCGTCACTGTAACTCTTGTGTATGGTATGTATTAAGTTTATTTATTAATACTGAATTAATATATTTTTTTTGTACAACTCGGCGACGAAACGAGCAACTCATTCACCTGGTGATTACCGATGCACCTGCCTGTTAACAATTGTAATGCTACCAAGGACTACGTTCCTGCGTGGAGTGCCACACTGCTCTCATCGCCTCGAGACATACTGGATACGTTTTCACTAAGCGATAAGTCTATGCCTAACTGTCTAACAACTCTTAGAGATTCAATATTGTTTGTCAGAGAGAGACTTAGGAATAAGTTAGGAGCACGATTTAAATCTCAGTTAGGAGTTGCCAAAGTTTCGTGCAAACGACCATTAGTCTCTTAAAACCAGTAATTGCTACAGTGCCCTTCAAACCGGATTGACTACTTTTACTTTTAAAGACGGTTGCATTTTATTTTTTCGGGGCACGATAAATACTGTATTTATTACAAAGATCAAGTTATTCGTTTAACAATGAAGTTGAGTGATAATAATTTAACAATCTAATTACAGACCAATTCTACAACCAGAAACAGAGCGGTGAGTTAGGACAAGCTAACAACAGGAATGACGTCACGCCCAACAGCGGGTCTCGTCGCGAGGAGATGGTCAAACAAGTTTCCTCTGGTATCAATAGCGCTAGAGCTCGAGTCGTGGACGTTAGTGCTACATTCGAAGGCTCGCAAAAACAGGACTATGTGTTAACCGCTGCTATTGCTGATAGCCCTGTTGACCCTAAGATTCAAGTCGCTTTATTCGCTGGAAAGAACTCAGTTCAGCAAGGTAACGAACAGATCAACGCCGTCGCTAAGGTGACCAAGCCTCAGGTATCGCCACTGAACTTCTTAGAAGCAATAAAGAAGGACCTGAAGATGACGTACGAAGCCGACATTAAATACGGGCAGCATGGAAACATTCACATGCAGGGTAACACTGAACGCACCAAGAAGTATACCGAACAGCTTAAAACTCATCCTTTGGTAAAGCAGGTTGAACAGGAAATAGCCAACGGCAATCAGTATCAACATGCCTCTCACAAGATGCTTATCAAGGCCCACGCCCCTGATAGCTTTAAGGCATCTGTAACCTACAAAGACGTAAGCCCTGTCTACATGAATTGGACTGTTCAAGCTTACAAGATTCTGAAACATTTGAACTGGAATATTGAGATGAACCCAATGAAGAGAGTTGCGGACGGCAAACTGCAGTTAGAGGTTGAGACTTCTTACATCGACAATAGTCTTCGATTCGAAATGACCTCATCATCTGGTGTAGTTCGCATTGACAATGTGCCGATCCCCAAGTTCACTCCATATCTGATGTCTGTTTACTCACCATTCAGTCCTGTTGAGCGCGTCAGCAACTACATGAGCAACTACCAATACCAGCGTAAGTAGTATATAATATTGGATGCAAGCATAAACACAGCAGACTTTTTTGCAGTTTAGATGGGAATTTGAATATTTTGAAACCAGTCCCCATACTGTAATAGAAATATCTGCTGAACACACAGCTCACTCTTGAATAATTCGAAAGTGTCGTTGTTCAAATTTGGTACGGTTGGTACCATTTCCAGTATAAGCTGATCTCGCATTGTATAGGCTTTCATTACGATGACAGGTCGGCTTAAAGTAGATATGTATAGCTTGATGTGTAGCCGTGTGTACAGTGGCTAAGCGATTGGCTTTCTGCGCTACATATCGCGGGTTCGATCCCCGCACGGAACTAGTATTTTATGATTCACAGATAGTCGTTTCGGTTCTGATTGTTTGTGCATGTGAGATTTATGTCTGTACACTGTGTCACGATACAGGATCAATCCTTGTGTTGGACACGTATAAATACAATAAATTAATGCTATATAAAGCTTCATTCGTATTATATAATTGTAGTACCTACCGTTACAGGTCGACTCGTTCTTTAATAGATCAAGAAGAAAAATATTCCTGCTCGAAGTATTAAAAATCCAATTTCCAACAGCTTACTGTACCGTCGACGGCAACAAGGTGAAGACATTCAGCAGCCGCAACTACGATTATGAGCTGTCCCGGTCTTGGCACGTAGTAATGCAGGAGGAATCCAACATCAAGCGCGGCAAGTGGGACGAACTGGTCATCCTTGCCAGGAGACCCAGCCAGAAGCAGCAGGAGGTTTACATCTCTTACAAGTAAATGTTGTTCTGTTTTAATTTGTAGTGCTATTTAAATTTCAAACTAGTTCGGAAAGATTAATATTTCCAAGCTCTTTTTACGATACATTTTATTACAATTATATTCTGATTCTGTGACAATACAACAATTTTAATGCAATTTTTCTAGAACTGACACTGGAAAGGACCTGGAAATCGAAATCCAACCCTCGGAGTCCCAGAAGGCCAATGTACAAGTGAAGAGCAATAGCAAGAAGATCTCTGAAGGCGACCTGACCGTCTATTGGGACGACGTTGCAGAGGCTCCGCTTCTGCAGTACTTTACCCAGGCAGAGGGTGTTTTGATGATCAATATCCGTGATGGACGTCTCCGTGTCATGTATGATGGACAACGACTAGTCGTTACAACCCAGTACTACCGTAAGACTAACAGAGGCGTGTGTGGTCTTAACAGTGGTGAACAACGTGACGATTACCAGACCCCTAATGGTTTGGTTGACCAACCTCAGCACTATGGAGCTTCCTATGCTCTCGATGGTGACAACAGCGACCCTAAGACCCAAGGACTAAAGAAGGAAGCTCAACAAAATGCGTACCAGCCAACTCCTAAATATACTGCAATTCTACGCTCAGATGAGGAATGGAAGAAAGCCGTATGGCTGAGCGACGAAGAATGGGGCTCTCAAAAAGTATACAGGACTAGGAGCTACCAGAAACAGCGCGGTCAGTGCGAGTTGCAACAGCAGGTGCAGTACCATGAGAACCATGGGGAGATCTGCATTACCACTACTCCCTTACCTGCCTGCCAATCGCACTGCCACGGAGAAGTTTACAAGGTTCAAGCTGCTCAGGTTATCTGCCAGTCAAAGGCTGACCAGCAGTTTAGGGCATTCAGAAACCAAATCCAACAAGGACAGAACCCTCAGGTATCTGGAGTGCCCAAAGTTGAACAGTATAGAGTACCAACATCGTGCAAGGCGTAAGAGCAATAATAGATAGTTGTGATAATACAAACCGAATTTCTATTTAATTAGGTACCTACAGATTCTCACTATGAACATGGACTACGATTATTTTTATGTATTCATTTTTATTGTATGATATATTCGTTTTTGACAGTATAATATTTATGTATTCGAAAATTTATTGTCGTATTATATGTAAAATGTTAAATATGTATGTCATGCATTGACTGTTACTTTATTTTGTATTATATATTATTTAAGTAGAATAGATTATGAGCAAATAAATAAATACAAAAAAAGTATGGAAATATTATTTTTATTATAGTATTTAAAAAAATATAGAGACTAATTATTATTATACTAGCTGGGACACGCGGTTTCACCCGCGTTTAATTTAAAAGAAATTTAGAGTACTTCGACATAGATACTTGACATAGGATATATATATATATATATATACATATTGGATTTCAAGGGTTTTATTTTTTGTTGCGCGGAACCCTCATTATTTTTATAAAATATATATTAAATAACATCAGCTATCTGCCAGTGAAAGTCCCGTCAAAATCGGTCCAGCCGTTTCGGAGATTACCCGGAACAAACAGACAGCCAGACAAAATATTTAAAAAATGATTTTTTGTTACATGTACCGTATATACTTTCTCATTTATTGCTCAATGTTACCGCCATCTGTTAAAAACCGAAGTTTTAGATTCCACTTAGTTGGTTAACTTCTTATATTTCCGATAGATGGCAGGTATAAACCCACATTACTCTAAGCAAAGCTAAGTAATTACCTATGAGTAACTATAATTATGTTCCTTTTTATAATAGGTAACTACCTTTTTTGTTACAACTAGATGTACTTGGTGATAATATTTTAACTATTTATTACCTATATAGATTATGAATCATCAAACCGGGCGCTATTTAAAGTCCGAAGCCTAAAGAACCAATTACTTACTATGAAAACGCAAAAGTTTACTCATGCGCCCCTCATATAAAATATCTATTAAGAGTTTTATTCATTACCTAGATAAAATAAGGCTGTAACAACAAATAAAACATACCTGGGCCATGTAAATTAACACCACGAAACAGCGCCATCCCGTCTATCAAGTTCCAGCTGTTTGCTGTTTGTCAATGTCATTATCAGGTCGTGTCATGGTTAGGATTTTTCTGTAAATAGTCCAAGCTTTTACATTAAAAATTTCACTAGAAATTTAAAGTTTCATCAATGAATAGTGAAAGTAAAAGGAACAAGTGACTGATACCAATATCAGATAGTGTTTTGTTTATAGTTGCATAACTTGATTTATTTTTCTGTTTCCCGGCTGCTTCAAAATTGTAAGTAGCCAGTATTCACATATTTTTAGTGATCATTATGTGTGTAATATTACAGGTACCTATAGTAAATAACCCAAAATAAATAAATATCCATATAATTGATTTATTGTTTCATCTTGATTCATGACCGGCTACGTATTATTCATGTCGATTTCATACTGAACCAATACGCTTAAAGTATGGCACTAACTTTCTTCTGCTTCTAGATTACAGACCTGTTCTGAGTTAACCTTCGTGTTAATCAGAGTTAGCCATAAATTCAGGCAAAATTTATATAAGGAATTTAATTTAAAAAATTGTCATCTTTCTACCTATGTTCAATATTTGCTCTAAAGTAACCATTTCATTATGCCGTATGACCTTGGTCCCCATAAAGTATTATGTTTCTATATATTTGATGGAATTTAAAGAAGAGTTACCTATGTCTACATAACTGTGTTCGGTGATTACATCAATCTACTATTACGGATAAATTTAGTGATTAGATTATATTCTCTGTGTTAGAGAGTCACTCCCAAAAAGAAAGGTAATAACCACCACCAGTGTAGCTGGTACTGGTAGTTATTAAGTCATTCATTGTGTACTTACAATTGCAACTAATGCTAACCATGGCTGACGGGTTCACAACTCTTATTATAAAAATAAATGAACAAATTTAAGAAAACAGGTAAATATAACCATATATCTTTTCATCTGTTTCAATCTGGGGGCTGTGAGACACAATAGATTTTTAATTGAGTCTGGGATTCTGACAGTTAGCTGATTAAACAGCCCAGATCAACTTGTATATTGAATATCTTTTTAAGTTACCTATTAGGAATTATTTAACCTTATGAGACTTATTCCGTCTGATTCTGTCCGTCTATTCTTAACTGCTCTTAATGTTTTATAATTAGTACCTACTTATTTATCATAGGTCTGTCATGCTCAATAAAATGACTTGCTGATGGTGTTGTCATGTATCCAATGGTTGTGTTATCTTCCACATGGCTGAGCTAAGCAATGCTGATGCATGTGTCATGTTCATGAACAGGTGCCTTCTGTTGTGATGATGATAATAATTAATATTGTTTCATTTTACTTCTTTACACAATCATAATTTTTTTTTTCCTATTGTATCTTTTACCACAATTTGTATGAATCTAATTATTTGTAATTTTCATTAGTTTTATACCTTGTTATTTAAATTCTGACATTTTTTAAGTGCCAGTAACATTTATTTGAAGAAAAATAAATCCGCCAATTATTTGAGACCTCCTTAATGACTACAACAATGAAAGGTTATTAGGGATATTATTGACAGTCAGATTGATAACCCTAGTATGCTGTTATTACTAAACAGAAGGAAAACACTACCCATTGCCATATAATCAGTTACGCAAGCATTATAAAATTCACAGATGGTTTATGAATGTCCCATACCCAGGCCCCTCTTTTCCATTGGCCACTCTGGGCAAGTGCCCAGGGCCCCGTGATCCATGAGGCCCCTGGTTCCTGCCAGAGCACCATCCGATAACCAATATTTGCTAAAAGTAAGAAGAGTGAGTTTTTCGAACTGTATTATAATTACCAATTCATAACAAAAGAAAATAACAGTTGAATAAATCTAGAACTTGCTTACCTACTCCTGTTGTTGTTTGTTAATAAAATAGTCCTCTATAATATCATAGTCATAGTAGCCTTATTGTCCTAAAGTACTGAGGGTCTTCAATAGGTTAAAGACGGCCCTGCCTTGCTGTGAATATAAAAGTATGTACTAATATAATAGATAGTCAATTTGCTAACAAGGGACAAAACTTTAAAAATTCGGTTCGGGAAAGGGCTCTATAGGTTACTACTACAACTAGTACACATATCGGGGGTCCACGCATACAAATACTATAGTAGGCCAGCCAATTCTAAGGAAAAATTTGTAGTAGTGTGATGTGCAGCTTACATGCTAGTAAATTTTCACTTGTGTGCAGCCACAATTCATCTCATTTCGGCCGAATAAAGTCCACTGCTGGACACAGGCCTCCCCCAAAGACCACTACAACAAGTGATATGGGTGTGTTGTGTGCTCATTTGGGGGTTTTGCCATAATCGCCACGCTTGGCAGGCGGGTTCGCGATCGCAGTTGAGTTGTTAATGTACTCCAAGGACGCTGCTGCCCATTCTCCGGGTAATCCCATAGTCGCCTTTTACGACACCCAAGTGATGAGATGGGTTGGGATTGTTCGTAGCTGGCACCACACAGCTCATCAATTCAGCAATTCATCTAGAGCAGTAGCATTTCTCTTGGTAGTGGCTGGCCAGTGCACTTAAATATTTGTATTATTTACTAGTAAAAAATTACAAAAAAAAAAAACAATATTTACTACTGAGTTACACCTTGAACTAATAATTTCAGTCTTTCTTTCTTGCAAGTCGTGCGCTCCACTTGAAAGATCTATTATTTAATTATTCTTCTTCATTTTTCAACGGGCTTATAGTGAAATGGGTGCCTACATCACAGAGGTTGATCTGGTAGGATAAGCCGCACTTGTTGCGGTCATGTCTTTGGATGGGTGAACATTCTTTACATTTCTGTTCTTTACGTTTCAGTCCTGGTTGCCATACAAATACTTACAACTGTAATCTGAAGCAGTCAGAAGCACAAATGTGTTCTTTACGTTTCAGTCCTTGTTGCCATACAAATACTTATAACTGTAATCTGAAGCAGTCAAAAGCACAAATGTCTAACAATTGATCAAACCATAAAATATTAGTATCCCTCTGATTGATCTAAGGACTATTTAAAGTCCTAACAAAAAGCCTGACATACTTTTGAAGTCCAGACAATTTCTTCATTTGAATATTTACTGGCTATGATATATTATACATTAAAATAAGTAGATATGTTACATGCGCGCCAAAAGTAAGAACCAAAACTCCCCCAATTGTAGCACCTCGCAATCAGTTCGCCCAAGACAGGACAACGAGCACACACTGTCATAATCTGAATTGTTTTATGAATTAAGTAATAACAATGCCGTCGTAACTCGTAACAGTGCCGTATAGAAAATTCACAAACTATCAAGCAAATATAAATAACGAACTGGGGATCTCATACCACACGTGAGTAACAAATAAAATATATTTTTTGATTAAAAATACTATTCAAATTATTTATAGAATAACATTCTCGAAGAAAACACAGGCCAAGCAAAGAAAAGAGACAACACATAAATTCTACCACATGTGCGACAAAGACATTGAGTACACGTGTTGTATTTGAGTGGTATTGCCATTCAAAATTATGTTAGTAGTGTCGTGCCGTGTGGTGCCGGCTCAGAATGCCACCACCCCATCTCCTCCCATGGGTGTCGTAAAAGTCGACTAAGGGATTAGCCGGAGGATGGGCAGCAGCGTCCTTCGAGTACATTAACAACTCAACTGCGATCGCCAACCCGTCTGCCAAGCGTGGCGATTATGGCAAAACCCCCCAATGAGCCCACAACACATCCATATCGGTCATTATGGACATCTTTGGGGGAGGCCTGTGTCCAGCAGTGGACTTCATTCGGCCGAAATGATGAGTGTCGTGCTGTATCTGCCAAGTCTGAAGGTGATTTTTCAGTTGTAAGTATTACCCGACATAAAATTGGTCTGGATTCACCGAAATTCCCCGATTTTTGTCATTCCCCGCGCTCTCCCCGCGCTAACCCTCAATTTCCCGCAAATCGGGGATTTTCCCCGCGGTTGTCAGCGCTGATTGGTACGTAACATATCTAGGGTATAATATCATTGTTTACTGGTATTTCACTGGTGATGGGTCTCTGTTTGAAAGAGTCCGGTTGGATAGGTACCTATCACTGCAGCGCCAGATATTCTGGTGCGTTGCAGTGGTGTTCGAACTATAAACATAACTATGTTCCGGTCAGTGAATGTCCTGGGCATACGAGACTAAATAACGAATGTCGCGAGGTGACGAGTGCTTGGTTCCACGAAAATCCTGGGTAACATTACAATTTACAATTGTTATTCATGAGAATGATATATATATAATACGATTATTTAAGCATCGAAATACATATTATGTAGGCATTATTTTCTGGTCTTAATCTGCTTTACTCTTCATATCTGATGTTTTTCCTAAAGCTGAATATGTATGGTGGGATTGTTATCCGGACATGGCGTATTGGACCTGGTTAAACTGGAAGCCGACCCCTACAATATAGTTTGGGAAATTCTGGGATGGTAATGGAACCACCATCAATCATCTTAGTGCTTCTATTGTCTTCACAACTAAGGTGTTTACCTATTTATACTTCATCGTCGTCATATCAGCCAGCAGACATTCACTGTTGAACAAAGGCCTCCCCATAGATGAGCGGTTACATGCCGTATGTCGATATTTTGGGGCAAAATTTGGCAGTACGACACTTGGCAGGCGGGTTGAGCCACGCAGGACTAGTCCTGTGTGGCAGAGCACGAAAACTGGAATGCAGTGGTCTCCTTCTGTGAGAGCATCATGCTCCAGAAGGAGACTGCAGAGCGGGATCGGGAGAGGGCCGATCCCGCTCGAAGAAGAAGGAGACGGCGCCGGGGTAACAACCGCCCTGGCGCCTAATTCCGATACGCCTGAAAAACCCTGCCGTTGCTATAAGGTGGGGACCTCTGGGTTCGCGGGTGCGTAGATTGGGGAATCTGCGAGCCCACACCAAGCGACCCAAGAGAAGACGGTAGCACGCATGTGGTCATGCGCTGCCGTGGGACGCTTTGGGGGATCCTTTACAATCCCCTCGGGGGGGTGACCGCTTTACAGTCACCCTCTCCGAGATGTGCCTATAGGCGTGGCACCAGTGGGCGGCTCCAGTGTGATCATACGAGGACCTGGAGCCTCCCTTAGGTGCCGAAGATGACCGCCCCAGTGGTTTTAGCCAGTAGGAGTCCGGCATACCCCTTCGCCCTTCCCCGGGGCGAAGGAAGTTCATGAAGAATTTCCACTGGGCACCAATAAAAAAGAAAAGACTAGTCCTGTGTAGCATTACAAAATAATGTTCTTTGCAGGGGTGGCGCTTTCCACCAGGCGAATAACTTCCTCGTCTCGTTACGAGGTTTTACAAAAAAGCGTCCGCAATGTGTAACGGTGGGCGATGGTTTTCACCATCGCCATCACTAAACACCACAAGCATGATCGTTGCCCCTCTATGCAGTGATATTATACCATAGATATGTTACGTCCATATTAAATGGCGCGCAAAATACAGTATCGCTTGCGCAACGATGTTGTGAGAAAAAGATACAAAAACAACAAGAGTAAAAGAGATAGCTATCTAGGCGAACCGATTGCGAGGTGCTACAATTGGGGGAGTTTTGGTTCTTACTTTCGGCACGCATGTAACATATCTACTTCTTTTTAATATCATTGCCCTATATGATAAAACAAAGAATAATGATAGATTTTCATAAAAACAATGTATTCTGCAATAAGTAAGCCGTGTGGTGCCGGCTCAGAATGCCACCACCCCATCTCCTTCCATGGGTGTCGTAAAAGTCGACTAAGGGATTAGCCGGAGGATGGGCAGCAGCGTCCTTCGAGTACATTAACAACTCAACTGCGATCGCCAACCCGCCTGCCAAGCGTGGCGATTACGGCAAAACCCCCCAATGAGCCCCCAACACATCCATATCGGTGGTTGTATCTTTGGGGGAGGCCTGTGTCCAGCAGTGGACTTCATTCGGCCGAAATGATGATGATTGTTAAACTATACAAAATTCAAAAAAGACCTAATCCGGAGTTTTTTCCGGCGTTGCTTCTCAGAGGTTGCCATATATTGAAATGCAATTCGTTTCAATATGACGGTGAAGGAACAAATAATAATAACTGCACAATAAAAACCAATATTATTTATTAATGTAAACACAAAAATAATCCTAATAAGTACCATATTCGCACAAAGGAGTCATCGGATTTTCCTGCAAAGGCAATATCATTTCATTTTCCTTGAACAATTAGTCCAAAGTATGTTGTAAATATGTGTTTTGTTGCGTAAGTGGCGCGTCATAAGCCGTGCCCCTCCGCGGCGCGTTCTGATTGGTCGGTGCACACGACCTCCATCACGTATGCGCCTGCGCTGTTGGAATGCATGTTGCAAAGTAAACGAAACGAAACTTGATTCGGACAAGCCTTTCGATGTTTTGTCGATACTGTTACTGACTGGATGCTAATGACGTGTAATAGAATTTTAACCAGTTTTACGACTATTTCCACGAACTTATTATTCGGGAAGAAAATTGCCATATGGACGGCGACAGATAACACCATTCGCTGCTCGGTTTGTTAGTGTTTGCACAGCTGCTCCAAATAATAATAATGATGACGTTTTGTAATCTGATTAAAATGGTTTCATCATCATCATCATATCAGCCAAAAGACGTCTACTGCTGAACAAAAGCCTCCCCCATAGATTTCCACAACGAGCGGTTACATGCTGCCCGTATCCAATGGCTCCCACCGACCTGCACCAGGTCATCTGTCCACCTCGTTGTAGGTCTTCTCACGCTGCGTGTTCCGCTGCGGGATCTCCACTCGAGAACCTTTTTACCCCAACGGCATCAGTACTACGAGCAATGTGCCCCGCCCATTGCCACTTCCGTTTACTAATCCTTTCAGCTATGTCGGCAACTTTAGTTCTTCTACGGATCCTCATACTGCGCTCAACCCGCCTGCCAGGAGTGGTGAGTACTGGCAAATTCCCCCCAAAATGACGACCCAATGGTGAAATCTATGGGGGTGGTCTTTGTTCAGCAGACTATGTTCTTTGGCTGATATGATGATGATAGTTTTTTTTTTTTTTTTTTTTAAAACGTTGCCCCTCACTAGGATTTCTCCTGTGTCGTGGGTGCGTTTACAGACATGAATTCCACACACAATACACCCAGACCCGGAACAACTACCTGCAGATCATACAAATATTTGTTCCGTGCGGGAATCGAACCCACGACCCGGAGCACAGTAGTCGACTGTGTCAGCCACTGCACCAAAATACTGTTTGCAAAAAAAATGGTTTGGTGAGGAGCCTTTTGTTTTTTTTTTATTTTGTTTTTATTGGTGCCCAGTGGAAATTCATCATGAACTTCCTTCGCCCCGGGGAAGGACGAAGAGGTATGCCGAACTCCTCCCGGCTAAAACCACTGGAGCGGTCATCTTCGGCACCTAAGGGAGGCTCCAGGTCCTCGTATGATCACACTAGAGCCACCCACTGGTGCCACGCCTATTGGCACATCTCGGAGAGGGTGACTGTAAAGCGGTCACTCCCCCAGGGGGATTGTAAAGGATGACCACATGCGTGCTACCGTCTTCTTGGTGAGGAGCCTAGATAGCACACGTACTGCGGAGACACTTAATCTTGCTGTATAATGGCGATATCGCAAATTAGTTGCGCAATGAAAGTTTTGTCTATTCTTACGCTAAAATCACGACTCAACCTGACATTATCAAGTTTTATCATTGTGCATAAAACAAAAAATTATCACGTGCTAAAATCTTATCGGTAATATTATCTTCGCAAGATAATTGTTTCCTCTATCATATTGTATTTATCTTGTGTATTTATGTTCAACTAATGCATGTATGTACCTACTTACATACATTAGTTGAAAACCAAAATAATATACCAAGACCTGTTTGGTCTTTTTTGTTTTCTTTTTGTTTGAAAAACATTGCCCCACACTAGGATTTCTCCTGTGTCGTGGGTGCGTTTACAGACATGAATTCCACACACAATACACCCAGACCCGGAACAACTACCTGCAGATCGTACAAATATTTGTTCCGTGCGGGAATCGAACCCACGACCCGGAGCGCAGCAGTCGACTGTATCAACCATTGCACCAACCGTGCCGTTTGTTTGTTTTAAATATCCAAGAGGGACATGGAAGCTGCCAGAATTAAGCAAGATGTTATGGAGGAACTCGCGAACTGTGCATACCGTACGACGAACCTTAGAAGTTAGTCGCATTACCAACAAGAGTTGATTCTAGATAAGGTTTCAAACGAGTAAAATTTAGTTTTTATTTCGGAACTATTTTTTATGCAAATTATTGTGGGACAGGTTTCTGTTTGTCGCAGATAGGGAAGGAAAATAGCTATCAACATTAAGCAAGATGATTTGAAGCTGTGCATCCTGTACGGCATCACCGCCAACGAATCTTGCCTTGTAATCCTGGCTTCATAATCTTGCTATCTCCTAGATAGTTCTGTACCAACTCAGCAACTAGCACAGTTCCAAAGGGGATCTAGTTTACCCTGTGTTCGCATCTGATTGTACAGTAGTCATAGTAAGAAAAAGAGGTGTTCTAGAAAAGTTTCATACACCACCAGCTTAAAAAAAAAAAAAAAAAATTGCAATTTGCCGAGAGCGCCATAAACACAACTAAGTAGGTACCTAGAGAATGATGTCATCGAAAGATTTTGTTGTACTAAATGTGTAGATGTGTAAAATATATTTTAAATAATTCAAATTATATTTAAATAGTTATATATTATTCGTAACCTTTCAACGTGTTGCTTCCTATTTTAACGACTCGCTATGATAAATGTATTTGGTGTCTATGGAAATTTTACATTTAAGATATCAGCTGGATAAGTAACAACTAATTAAAATTTATTAACCCGGATCTAGCAAAATATTTTTAATCGTTTAACAGATTTTTTGTAAACTGTATAATTAATTTGTTAAGTTTCGCGACATTTAGGCGAAAACTTGTTTAATCTGTGGTTGAGAATTCGTTTTTTTAATGTGGCTAACATTTTCCGCAAATACGCCAAGTAGCGAGTCACTTACAGTCCTTTTTGAAGTAAACGGCTGTGACATATAGGTACACTAACCTATGGCGCCGCTGGTGTTGACGAAGTTTCATAAGAATTTCGTCACAGATATGGTTTGGAGTTTTGTATTCGACCGCTTATGTATGCAGGCTATGTTCATGTTTACTTTAAAACTGCTGGTTAATTTACAGCCCTTGATCTCAACCAAGAATATTATAATCTACTTCTAAAAATCTCGAATAACTTACGGATTATGTGAGATAGTAGGTGGAGGGGCCTTATACTGGCAGAAACCCGACGATTTAACTTCCACTTACCTATGGCTGGGGGTTCGGTGTTTGCTCGCCATTCAGATGTACCCAGTAGGTAAATCAGCCCATCATTTGGTCTGACGGGCCCCGTCTTAGTGTGACCTGGCCAGTCTCACATTCCTTAGGCGGCGGGTTCTTAACGCCTGAGCTCCTGAGAATTTGAAGACGCCGTGCCGTCGTCCACAAATAGAATATACAAGGTCTGATTGTACTACGGTTAGTACGGAACAGTACTATAGTAGACTAAGATGCAGAATTCCTGTCTTCTAGCGTTAAAATTCGTATCTATGCACCTAAAATCAAATATACATTATTGATATCCATGGTGTGTCTAGAGTGAGATAAAAGAACTCCGTCCATAATAACAGATTTGGGTCCTCACTTCTCTCAACTTCCTAATCCACGGAATACATTTTACCATAGTCACCATTTTTCCTAAACTGCTTGTAGTTTCCAGCGGGACGAAATTTTGAGTTTATTTTATTTATCTAAATTACTATTTTAGCTCTATAGAATCGTGTTTAGAGTACTTTGGACAAGACAATGATCGTAACCAGTATCGAGAGAGTTGATCACGGTGGAGGACGTATCTTCCATTGCCATAATGTGTCGTGTCATCGGGGATTATCCAGTTCTACCTGGATGTAGCTTTAATATCTTAAAGCTTTTTATTAAATAAGGAGATCATTAAAGCTCCCGAGCTGCATAGCCACTAATGAGTTACATTTTAATTCTTTCTTTCTATTATTTTCTTTTTTATTTAACAATGCCCCACATTAGGATTTCTCCTGTATTATGGGTACACAGTGTACAGACATAAATCTCACATGTACAAACATAATGGCCTCTTTCGAATTCGGCTCCCGATTACGCTGTTCCCCGCACGGCTTAATATGTGGATGTTACTCGCAGTACAGCTACGAAAAAGAGATATATGACAGAACGCGTATACGCTGTTCAGAATGTACAGCCCTTTGCAAAATGCCCGGTGCGGCCCACACAATCAGTGTCCCCCGTTAAACTACCGCTACGCCATTGGGGCCATCCATCCAAAACTTCATGGTGTCAACGAACGAAAGTGAGAGCTACCTGTTGTTAATCACGTATACACGGCGGTATAGTGAAGCTAACGATGCCAATCGTTTTATAGCAGCTTTTACGCACCTGCTTTTGGCATCGCGTTTGTACACACACGGACTGCGACCATATATGATTCGCGATTAGTCTTAAGAAAAGTAGGTTACTAGGGAGGTTGCTCTAGTGTGATCTTACGAGGACCTGGAGCCCCCCCTTCGGTGCCGAAGATGACCGCTCCAGTGGTTTTAGCCGGTAGGAGTCCGGCATATCCCTTCGCCCTTCCCCGGGGTGAAGGAAGTTCCATGTAGTATTTCCACAGGACATCAATAAAAAAAAAAGGTTACTAGAGAGGTACTTACTTAGGAGGATTTTTAACTGACGCATAATTATTAGTATACATGTGTGTTGCCGAAAAGTCACAGTTAGTGTCTAATAAAAGGAAAATACTCCGACGCGAAGAATCTTTTTTTTTTTAGAGATGACCAAAATATGCACTGTCAATGCTGACAGTTTTCAGCGTTACTATCTCGAGGCCAGGCCACCTTTGGTTCGATGTTTGTTTCTAGAGTAGAATCTCAACTGAGAGCTCAATAAATGACGTTAACTGCTCGAAATATCGGGTCGATGACGCGTGCTTACGAGGGCGGCACTGAAAATTTCGGGAATCAAGGAAGTGACACAACATTACTATTTAAAAATTTATTTATTGCTTTTCGAAGTATTCTCCGCGAAATTTGACACATTTTTCCATACGATGGAACCAATCATTGAAGCAACCATTCCATTCGGAAGTTGGGGTCTCCAAAATGGCCGTTTTGTAGGCGTCCACAGCTTCTTTAGGTGATGAAAATCTCTGTCCACGCAATTTATTCTTTATTTTAGGGAAAGTATAGAAATCATTAGGGCTTAGGTCGGGGCTGTACGGCGGATGGTCTAATAATTCTATGTTTTCTTGCTCTAAAAACTCTTTTGTTCTGTGCGCGGTGTGAGAACTCGCATTGTCGTGATAGAGGATGATGCGGCGGTTGCAGTTCTCTCTACGGAGTTCAGAAACGACCTGTGGCAAACAAATGCTAGCATACCATTCTGCATTAACCGTTCTTTGTCCCTCAAGAGGAATAGTCGTAACATGGCCGGTTTTGGAGACAAACGTGGCCACCATTTTTTTTGCAACACTCCGTGAACGAACATTTTTTATTGGCTTTAACTCATTTTCGAACATCCAAACTCGTGACTGGTTTTTTGTTTCGGGTTCGTACGGATATATCCAGGATTCGTCACCTGATACGATGTTGTATACAGCATTTGAGGATCCTGCGTGGAATCTTTCGAGAGTTCTGACGCACCAAGTAACGCGAGCCGCTTTTTGCTCTTCACATAGCAAATGCGGTATCCATCGGGAAAACAACTTTTTTACACCTAATTGTTCATGCAAGATTATTTGTATTTGACTCATGCCAATGTCTAAAGTTGCCTGAATTTCGCGGTATGTCACATGTCGATCTTCCTCAATCAGCTTACGCACAGCATCAACGTTTTCTTGGGTGACTGCAGTTTTTGGACGACCTTGACGAGGATCATCACTGAGCTTGACACGTCCACGTTGAAATTCAGCAAACCAGCGATAAATTGTGGTTTTGGATGGGGCTTCATCACCAAATGCAGAAATCATCCGGTCAACACACTGTTTTTGTGTTAAACCACTTCGAAAGTCATAATAAATCATCGCTCTTGAATTTTCTCGAGTCAATTCCATTTTCTCAACGACTAAACAAGTTTGACAAAACCTTGTGACAAGACCGTGAATCTTTTTTTAAATAAATAAATGGTATTCGATTTGTAAAACTAAGGAGTTTTCAATTAAAAAGATTTTAATATGACAGGAACAGTGGAAATATTCCATTCCCGATACTTTTAGTGCAGCCTATGTATTGGCCACATTTCATCGCTCGTGGCGACGTTCGTCAAGTGGACAATGCGCGTCAATCAGAAATGTATTTTGTTCACTCTCCGATCTACTTCGGTGTGGCATGGTTAGATGTTTAATCTAGTGCGTGGCTGAGTGTAAAGCACTTGACGCAATATTTGTTTGGATCTGAGAGATGTGTGTAATGCGTACGTGACTTGGTACGCAACGCTCCTGCTGACTCAGTACTCAAAATACAGTTAGCAATCCTTCAAAACGAGGTTTTATTTCACATCACTTTTAATTCTGTGGATTGGTATTTTCAATTGAAGACGCACTGGTGTTGACAATTGCGATCTGTGTTTTGCCTTCTGCACAATCGCAGTTTCATAGACTACAAAAAATACTTACGTGTCAGTTGGCTTAGACCTATTTAATTTGTGTGCTGTAGACGTTTTCTATATGTATAACACTTTTGTTACTAGGTTCCCCACGATACAGGCATGCCTAGTGTGGGGACCACGATAAATGTAATTGTTAATTGTCCATAGCAATATACAATTTTAGTTTTGTTTCCTTTCTTAGTTAATGTGAGCTTATATTTGTATATTGAAAAATAAATTATTATCTTATCTTATCTTAGTTATAGAGCTTTGAACTACACGTTTAGTTGTACACATACTCATACGTCGAATCTCTTTACGGCGTACTATAAAACAACAATATCTGTTTATTACTTAGAAGAGCGCGTCAATGGTCTTGACTCACCTGTATTAATTTTGGTTCAAAGACGAATTATTTGACGTATAAGCATACCTAACTAAATTACCTTGTAAGTCGTAATGCCATTTTATAGATTACTTTATCAATATCGGTAATTAAAGTCCGCTAAAAAGATATGTGTGTGGTCCGTGTGGTGTCCGGATTAGGAATTTAGCACCACTCCATCTCTTCCCATGGATGTCGTACTGTCGACTAAGGCACTCCTAAACAGAGGGATGGGCAGCAGCGTCCCTTCTGTGGAACAGTAGCCAATCTGCGCTCACCAACCCACCTGCTAAGCGTGGTGAGTACTGGCGAATTCCCCCCAATATGATGACACAATTGTGGAAATCTATAGGGGAGGCCTTTGTTCAGTAGTGGACGTTGTATGGTCGATATGATGATGATGATGATGAAAAGATATGGAACCGAAGCTTCCACTGACTATGACAGTCGTTAAGGCCATTATGGAGACCAAAAGTTTTTAAACCGGTCTAATATTAAAATAGCAGTTTCCAGTAAATATTAGTAATTAGGATGCGAATGTCAGATGGCACTCGATCCCTGTAAATTACTGATGTTTAGTCAGACCGTACGACGATCCCAATATAGTTGGGAAAAGCCTGGCTGATGATGAGTGATTAATTACAACATTGTTTGAACAAACATGACGGCACGGTTGGTGCAGTGACTGATACAGTCGGCTGCTGCGCTCCGGGTCGTGGGTTCGATTCCCGCACGGAACAAATATTTGTACGATCTGCATGTAGTTGTTCCGGGTCTGGGTGTATTGTGTGTGGAATTTGTGTTTGTAAACGCACCCACGACACAGGAGAAATCCTAGTGTAAAGTAAAAAAAATAATCCATATATAAGTCAATTAACGTCACCCTCGACGTAAATTTGGTTGGTTTGTTTACTTCAAAAACATTTATTTCATACATTGAGGACGTAGTATACGTACCTCAATGATTTCATATGCGAATCTCAGTCCTCTTTTAAATGATACTTAAGATATTTGTTTTGATAGGTAGTAGTGGTATTTCCATAAGAAATTGTTAATTGTAACAAGGCTAGTGCTCACATCCTAGGTCTAAATTAATTTGTTTATACATCATCTATCATATTTCAGACCAGACAGGTCGGACATCAATTTCAGTTAAGGAACCAATTTGGTGCATTAATTTTTTAAATTAGTGGCATGGATCTATTTTTATTGGGTGTATGTGGTGATAATTTAGGTATGGAAGCGTCTTCTAAAACGAAATGAATTACGATTAAATTGAAAATATTGCCAGTGTGAAAAGAAACACCGCTGCGTCAAAAGGCATCCTTCGAAAATCAAATGAACTAATATTTGCTTACAGACAGAGCCGTGCGGTGCCGGCTCAAAATGCCACCACCCCATTTCATCCCGTGGGTGTCGTAAAAGTCGACTAAGGGATTAACCGGAGGATGGGCAGCAGCATCCTTCAAGTACATTAACAACTCAACTGCGATCGCCAACCCGTCTGCCAAGCGTGGCGATTGCATTGAATTGATGGCAAGACCCCCCAATGAGCACACAATACACCCATATCGGTCATTGTGGTGATCATTGGGGAAGGCCTGTGTCCAGCAGTGAACTTGATTCGGCCGAAATGATGAATATTTTCTTTCCGAGTTGTCAATTGTGCAAAAAGAAACAATGTAATGCGTATTTTCATCCCACTTTTCCACGCAGTGCTCTGGGTTTAAGGTTCAAGTCTCAAATTCGTGGTTTCATATTATTTCCATGTCTGCTAATTTAAAAATGTCCATATAAATCTACAAGGTTAATTTTACATTCTTATTGAAAGCTTTATTGTCATGCGACGCAGTTTGTCTTGCCATAGTTCTAATACATCAACAATTACTGATACACGCCTTCTTACTAGCTTCATATTGTAGTCAATTACATTAATTTGTTTTATTTTTATGATGTCTGTCTGTCTGTTTTATGATGTATTTCCGTCGCTATTATCTTCTATTTACTCAAGGTCATGTTTGAATCACAGTATTTGAAGAGCACATTGTATATTGACCTAATTTTGTATAATCTATTTTGAGGCGTTCATAGCAGTTTGCACTCACTGACCGGTAAACGCTCGGTGCGGTCAGTCTATAGATGGGTGAAGCATAGTGGTATTTGAACTGAATGTCTCTGTGCTTAGGGAGGGAACGTAAAATCGTCGATACTGGTTATTGTCATTAGACTGCCGTTGTTAAGCCGAGTCGGAGGCATTTGGGCAGCTTGAACAACTTTGACACATTGTTTGACGGTTGGTGCAGTGGCTGAGACAGTCGGCTGCTGCGCTTCGGTTCGTCTGTTCGGGAGAACAGAACAAATATTTGTATGATCTGCAGGTAGTTGTTCCGGGTCTGAGTGTATTGTGTGTGGAATTTTTGCATAGGCAAAGTAAGCTGAAAGCGCGATCCCACCTTTTTTGTATAGGAATCTTACTTACCTGATGATTATTTCCATGAATGCTATCATAATATTAGTTTTGGCCATATTTTTTCACAACATCAAGGAGGCCCACGTTTGAACTTGATTTCTCCAGGCTGATATGATATCAGCTCTTAAATGATTATGGTCTCACAAACTTTGCCGTGTGGTGCCGGCTCAGAATACCACCACCCCATCTCCTACCGTGGGTGTCGTAAAAGTCGACTAAGGGATTAGCCGGGGATGGGCAGCAGCGTCCTTCGAGTATATTAACAACTCAACTGCGATCGCCAACCCGCCTGCCAAGCGTGACGAGTATGGCAAAACCCCCCAATGTGCCCACAACACACCGATATCGGTCGTTGTGGTGATCTTTGGGGGAGGCCTGTGTCCAGCAGTGGACTTCATTCGGCCGAAATGATGTGTGTGGAATTTATGTCTGTAAACGCAACCACCACACAGGAGAAATCAAAGGGTGGGGCAAAGTAAAAAAAAAAACTTAAACGAACCGAACTAATTATTAGCATACGTGTGTGTGTCATCATCATCATATCAGCCACAGGACGTCCACTGCTGAACAAAGGCCTCCCCCTTAGATTTCCACAACGAGCGGTCACATGCCGCTCTCATCCAACGACTCCCAGCGACCTTCACCAGATCGTCTGTCCACCTCGTTGGAGGTCGTCCCACGCTGCGTTTTCCGGTGCGCGGTCTCCATTCGAGAACCTTTGTGCCCCAACGGCCATCAGTTCTACGAGCAATGTGCCCTGCCCATTGCCACTTCAGTTTACTAATCCTTTCAGCTATGTCGACAACTTTAGTTCTTCTACGGATCTCCTCATTTCTGATTCGATCTCGTAGAGAAATACCAAGCATAGCTCTCTCCATAGCTCGCTGAGTGACCTTGAGCTTTCTTATGAGGCCCATTGTGAGTGACCACGTCTCTGTTCCATATGTCATCACTGGTAACACACACTGGTTAAAGACTTGCGTCTTGAGGCATTGCGGTATTGTTGACGAAAAGACGTTGCGAAGTTTCCCGAACGCTGCCCAGCCGAGTCGGATTCGACGATTGACCTCTTTCTCGAAGTTGGACCTACCTAACTGGACAGTTTGTCCTAGGTAGACATACTCGTCAACAACTTCGAGAACAGAGCTCCCAACGGATATTGGGGTGGGCACGACATGGACATTTGACATGACTTTTGTCTTGCCCATGTTCATTTTAAGGCCCACCTGTTGGGAAACTCTGTTGAGATCATCGAGCATTGTGCTGAGCTCTTGCAGCGATTCTGCCATGACTACGATGTCATCGGCAAATCGAAGGTGAGTGATATACTCGCCATTGATGTTAATGCCGAATCCTTTCCACTCCAGTAGCTTGAAGGCATCCTCCATTGCAGCGGTGAACAGTTTCGGGGAAATGACGTCCCCCTGTCTCACACCTCTCTGCAATGGAATTGCCCCCGTGCTCTGTTCATGTACTCGGACCGACATGGTGGCGTTTCTGTATAAGCACTTCAACACTTCAATGTACCGATAGTCAATCTGGCACCGCTGCAGAGATTGCAGCACTGCCCAGGTTTCGATCGAATCGAAGGCTTTCTCATAGTCCACAAACGCCAAGCATAGTGGCAGATTATACTCCTCGGTCTTCTGTATAACCTGCCGCAGCGTATGGATGTGGTCTATGGTACTGAAACCTTTTCGGAAACCGGCTTGTTCGGGAGGCTGGAAGTCATCAAACCTGCGCTCGAGACGATTCGTGATGACCCTTGAGAACAGCTTATAAACATGGCTCAGAAGTGAGATGGGTCTATAATTCTTCAATAGGGTGTTATCACCCTTTTTGAAGAAGAGCACCACCTCACCTCTGTTCCACGCTTCCGGCGTTGTGCCCTCGAGTAAGACGGAATTGAATAGCTTCTGAAGGACTTTAAGTACCGGTGTTCCACCCGCTTTCAGAAGCTCTGTCGTAATTCCGTCTCCACCCGGCGCCTTGTTATTTTTAAGCTGTTTCAAGGCCATCCTAATCTCGTACAGGCTGATGTCCGGGATATCCTCGGTATAATGTCGGGTTAGTTTGGCTCGCGGGTCTTTGTCAGAGCCAATGGTAGGTATAGTAACCGAGGTGTATAACTGCCGGTAGAAGTTCTCAATCTCTCTCAAAACCTCTGGCTTAGTCGACGCTACACTGCCGTCCTCGGTCTTCAGCTTCATAATACGACTTTGCCCAATAGACTTGTCTCTTGCGAACACTTTGGAGCCTTGATTCCGCTCAATCGCCTCTTTAACACCGTTAGTGTTAAAGGTGCGGATATCGTGCCGCAAGGACTTCCATATCCGTCTATTGAGCAGTCGGTATGCTTCAGCATCATCGGAAGACTGCAGCGTCATGGCGCGTCTTTCTGCCATAAGGTCGAGAGTGTGATCGGAGAACTTTTTTGGTCTACCTTTACGGTGGGCTTTAAAGAACTTAGACCCAACCGTTTGGACAGTTTCTACAAACCTACCATTTAAATCGTCCACAGATACGCAATGTTCCAGGCACTCGAAGCGGTTTTGGAGTTCGAGTTGAAAGCTCTCGGGGTTTTGGATATGAGCACTAGAGGGCCGGAGCGTAGACCTCATCAGACGAGACCTCTCAACTTTGAGATTAATATTCAATGTGCCTCTTACCATTCGGTGATCACTACCGGTTTTCACCCTGTGGATCACAGAGACATCATTGAATATTTGTCTTTTATTGGTCATGATGAAGTCAATCTCATTCCTCGTGGAACCATCGGGACTCATCCAGGTCCACTTCCTGTGAGGCGGCTTTTGGAAAAAGGAGTTCATCATAAAGAGTCCCTCCTTTTCCAAAAAGTCGGCCAGCCTCTGTCCCCTGGGGTTCCGTTGCCCATATCCAAATTGCCCCACTCTCAACTCACCATCGCATCGAGTGCCCAGTTTTGCGTTGAAGTCCCCCATCACAACAGTGAAATGTGTCTTCGAGGTATGTATGGCCCTACTTACGTCCTCATACATACTCTCTACTTCATCATCTGGGTGTGTCGAGGTCGGTGCGTAGACCTGTATGACCTTCAACGAATATCTCTTGGATATTCTGAGTATAAGGTACGCTACCCTGCTCGACACACTTTCGATGGCCACTATACTGTTAATGAGGGACCTGCGGACGAGAAACCCGACACCACCTTGAGACAGATGTTCGCCTTCCCGGTAGTAGAATAAGTTGCCGGATTTCAGGGTTATCGTGTCCTCCCCCTCTCTTCGGACTTCTGATAGACCCATGATATCCCAGTGCAACTTATCTATTTCTTCTTCCAGCTCAACAATCTTTTCGTCTGCCCTCAGTGTGCGTGTGTTATATGTCACCAGGGCCAGTTTTCGGTTTGGGTGGTAGCCGGATCCCATCCGGAGATTCTTAGCACCCCCTGCCCCGCCGTTTCCGTGGCCGCTACCATGACCAGGAATGGCGGGGCTGCCGGGAACTGGGGGCCGGTGCTTATGTTGTGTTGTCATTTTGGGGGGAATTTGCCGATACTCACCACGCTTGGCAAGCGGGTTGGTGAGCGCAGAGTTGCTACTGCTCAGCAAAAGGGACGCTGCTGCCCATCCCTCTGGTTAAGAGTCCCTTAGTCGACTTTTACGACCTCCACGGGAGGAGATGGAGTGGTGCTATATTCTTAATCCGGACACCACACGGAATGTGTGTAATAAAAGGAAAATACTTCGACGCGAAGCTTCTTTTTTTTTGTTGTTGGCTACAACCACACGAGAAGAAAGAAAGATATTTTTGTGTCTATATAACTATAAATCATTTATTTGATTTATCATTCATTTAGTCCGTGTCCTGTCCGGATTAAGAATATAGCACCACTCCCATCTCCTGCGGATGTCGTAAAAGGTGACAAAGAGACTAAGCCAGAAGGATGGGTAGCAGCGTCCCGTCTATGGAGTAGTATCCATTCTGCGCTCACCAACCCGCTTGCCAAGCGCGGTGAGTACCTACTCAAAACGACGCCACACGGCATGGAGCCATTCGTCCTATGGGAGGCTTTTGATCAGCAGTGGACATGTTTTGACTGATATGATGATGGTGATTTAAGCATGTCTGGTTTATCTTTCTGCGGGTTTTTTACCATTACAGCGATTAGTTCTAAGCTGTCATTAAGACTACTGCGTCACATAGATGGGCAGTGACATCTTGATCATTGTTATTACCAGACGCGACAATTTGTCTTACATAATGATTATAACCGTTAGTTGAAAAACTCATACATCAAGATGTTTACGGTAAGACACCTTGCTTCTCAGCGGAAAGTGCCAGTGTGTACACTTCACCGATCGATCTCTGACATCTGCAGTTTACGATATCAACAGCACTGTGATAAAGATAACATAGTATGTTCTTAGGACAACGCAAGGACACAACATAGGACCCGTAAATAAATAAAATAAAAAATTGTACCCGTGGTGCTTGGCAACTGGGCTTAACCCTGTTGTAAACTCCCATTTATTGTGCCTATGGCCTATCGTTTTTCTCTGTCTCCTGCTTGCTACGGAGCGAAGTGGAATGTATATTCTTTCCTACTCTTCCTTTTTCTTTTCTGATTAATTTCGGTGCGGATTCCAAGACAGTTATTCATTTCTCTAGGACACACCGAGCTTCATTGATCGGTGTTCTTTTCGGTGGTCGCCATTGTAGATCCTGGCTTACAGGAGATGCAGTGGTTGGGAATGTGCGGCGGGCTTGTCCCAAATAAAAATATGTTCTTTCTGTCTTTTATAGTTAGTTTCCTGTGGAAAAGTTTGAGGAGCTAATAGCCTTACATCATAAGTAAGTAGCCCAGCATATGACATCCTTAGTGTTTTTAACAAAAGGTAATTTCTCCATGTGGGAAGGGACCTTGTCGTTACATACACCAGTATAACAATAACATAAAATATAATAATTTTATTCGAACACTAGCTGGGACCCGCGGTTTCACCCGCGTTTAATTTAAAAGAAATTTAAAGTACTTCGACATAGACATTTAGAACATTAATTGACACTGATTAGTGTTAATTTGGTTGTTTCTGTTATAGATGAAAATAGTATATATAGATTTAAGTGTTTTGTTAATAAGTACATATTTAAGCATATACGTAGTCATGCCTTTGTCGAATATTTTCCTTACTGTGTGTTTGTGCGTCGACTTGCCGCAGGAATAAATTGTTTCTTTCTTTCTTTCTTTCTATAGACACTTGACATAGAATATATATATTGGATTAAAGGGTTTTATTGTTTTTGCGCGGAACCCCAATTATTTTTCAAAAATAATAGTAGCCTAAGTTATTCCTTATAACGTCAGCTATCTGCCAGTGAAAGTCCCGTCGAAATCGGTCCAGCCGTTTTGGAGATTACCCGGAACAAACAGACAGACAGACAGACAAAACATTTAAAAATTGTTTTTTTGCTATAGGTACCGTATATACTTTCATATGCATTTAGTAAAAAGCTGTTATTTTGACATTACAAACAGACACTTCAATTTTATTTATTTGTATAGATGTTGAGAGAATCCAAGAAAACCTAATTTTTTAATATTTACCAATACTATGAGTCGCAGTCACTTGTATAAAGAATTATTATCATTCAAATTTATTTTTTGTATATGCTGGAGCTCTCATCACCATGTCTCTTAGAAGCTTGAAAGGGGGAAAATGGATTTTCGAGCCAGAGACTACCGCTATCTATATAGAAGACGGCACGTTTAGCGCAGTGACTAATCCTTCACCTTTCTATGGGGGGATAATGGTTCTTCGAGCCAGAGACTATCGCTATCTATATAGTAGGCGGCACGTTTAGCGCAGTGGCTAACATTTCTGAGGGGGGGAAATGGTTCTTCGAGCCAGAGACTATCGCTATCTATATAGTAGACGGCACGTTTAGCACTGTGGCAAATCCTTTACCTTTCTGGTATATAAATATAAGAACCTTTTTCCTATTTGGAATCAGTGTTTAACACTAAAAATAAGAATGACTCAAATCGTTTCTGTTTTGAGAGGAAACGAAACTATTAAGATATCGCCAAGATAAGCGCAGTCAAATTAATCTGTTTATTGAAGCTGGTTAAAAAACTACTCAGTCAAATGTAATGAAATTTATATGGGACCAACTCGGAAGCATTCTGCACCAGTTAAAAAAATAATCTCTCAAATCGATCCACAAATCTCGGAATAATCGGTGGTGATACATAAAAAAACGTATCGAATTGAGAACCTCCTCCTTTTTGAAGTCGGTTAAAAAGCTTCTTGCTCTGTCTGGACTTTTGGCTATTAAAGTTTTCAGTTCTTTAAATGCTTAGCTAAGAACCTGTGTAGATATGTCACACATGCATATCATACTGCAAAGAACGTTTAAAAAAGTAATCTCTGCCTGTATTTTTCCATCAGCATCTAATTGCGTGTCACGGAGTCAAGGTGAGGTGAATCGGTAACAATATCGATTTCCAACCCATAACCGGTTTGATTTTTATGTTGTTTGAGCAACCTGCTACGGCGATCTGCTTGATTTATTGTGGAAGTAGTGTTTGATTTTTAGCAGTCATTTATACGGTTTTGCTGTTTTTATTTTAATCATCGTCGATTCACAGTTTGAAATGATGCAGACCTTTACGTTCTTTGTTTAGAAACGTAGTTTATTTTATTATTTAGACGGATTAGGAAAACATTGTAAAGCTTAGCTATTATTACTGAAATCTAACCAAATGTACGTGTACATTTACAGTACAGATTATCTGCCAAGTGTGATCTTAACAGAATAAAATGAAGACGTGTGGCTATGTGCGTTACTTATTATTAAAAAGCGAATGCACTTTGAAGATAAGCTCATTGAGCAGTATCTAGCAACCTATCTTTTACTTTTCTTTTAATTTAAATTGTATTATTGTATGCACGTAATAAAATTTGCACGACTGTAAAATCGAATATAGTGAAACCATTCAGTAATTTTGCCACGTAATATGTACCTACCTATATTCTGGCAAATAAATCATTCATTCATTCGTACATTTCCAAAAAATATGCAATCATACGCAGGTTGCAACAAATGAGCTATTTGTTTTTGCAACGTTTAAACGCAGTATGTCCGACTTCGACATCGTATAATGTCCTAATTATTTTATTGACGCTATGATCAAAATGCCGTCCTGATCGCGTGGTTCATTTATGCGGCATTAGCTGCGCAAGACGCGCGCGGCAAACGCAGTTTGTTCGCCGCAAACGTAACGTACGTCGCAAAGAGATGGCATTTTGCGTTAAAGGCGTATGCTAATTG
The DNA here is from genome assembly GCA_947459985.1 of Diloba caeruleocephala. Lineage (NCBI taxonomy): Eukaryota > Metazoa > Arthropoda > Insecta > Lepidoptera > Noctuidae > Diloba > Diloba caeruleocephala. Next base: position 3,588,850 of record OX381629.1, on the reverse strand, counting down.
CTGCGTAAAGCGCATTATTTTTTGCCTTAAAACTATATGGAGCGAGCTTGTTTATTACGAACAATGCAGCGTTTTTTTTAAACTTTGCCCCACACTAGCATTGCTCCTGTGTCGTGGGACGCACCCGATCAGATTTCAGTTATAATGTATAGAGAGTCTTATACATTAAATCTAAAATCTGATCAAAACAAAGAACTTCGTCAACTTAGCATCGGTTCATCGGGATTCAAGCATGGTTCTTTTTTTTTAACGTTGCCCCACACTATTGTTTTCTCCTGTATCGTGAGTGCGTTTACAGACATGAATTCCATATACAATACACCCAGATCCGGAACAACTACCAACAGATCATACAAATATTTGTTCCGTGCGGGAATCGAACCCACGACCCGGAGCGCAGCAGCCGACTGTATCAGCCACTGCACCAACCGTGCCGTTTGATAAATTTATTGTGATCGTCTTGCGATAAGAGGGAACGTACAGTGTATTTCGAGCAGATCAACGTTTAAACGTTTTCAAGAACAAAATGTCATCCAAGAAAACTTTTATTTAGCAATATTATTATTAGAGCAATGCAGTTTTTATTATTCAGTAAGCGTGCGAGAGGTCCTAAATAAATAGCTGGTCGATCTCCTAAGCGAATCAACAGTTTTTCTTTTGAAAAAATCTATCACTTTTCGTGTCAATGTCTTTGCCGTAATTCAAGACGGTTAACCTAGACATTACCGTGTGGATGTCTAGGTTAGCCGTTAACCGCTCAGAATACCACCACCCCATCTCCTCCCGTAGGTGTCGTAAAATTCGACTAAGGGATTAGCCGGAGGATGGGCAGCAGCGTCCTTCGAATACATTATTAACAACTCAACTGCGATCGCCAACCCGTCTGCCAAGTGTGGCGATTATGGCAAAACACCCCGATGAGTTCACAGCACACCCATATCGGTCGTTGAGGTGATCTTTGGGGGAGGCCCGTGTCCAGCAGTGGACTTCATTCGACCGAAATGAAGAACCTAGACATCAAACTTACGCATGACATGCACTGCAGATATTGAATATTTTTGTTGCTTAGAATGTAGGTAGGCACACAAAACCCGTGTTGGTTAAGAGCTATGCGCAAGCGCCAGCCGTATGCGCTGACCGGAAACGGTTCTTGACGCTTGCGTCTCACGCTGCGATTGCCGCTGCATGGGTGTGTTCTGTGCTCATTGGGGGGGGGTCTTGCCATAATCGCCACGCTTGGCAGACGGGTTAGCGATCTCAGTTAAGTTGTTAATGTACTCGATGGACGCTGCTGTCCATCCTCCGGTAAATCCCTTAGTCGCCTTTTACGACACCCACGGGATGAAATGGGGTGGTGGCATTCTGAGCCGGCACCACACGGCTATGTAGATGTACACTAACATATTCATCGTACGGAACCCCCTCCAAGAGAGTTCAACTCGCACTTATCCGGTTTTTTTATTATTTTCTCTCATCGATTTACACTTTTACGTGTAGATACCCCGATTAAATTATCCCCAGGACCCATAAAAACACACACGTCGTTAAAACGTGAGTATTATGTCATTTCATTGTTACTTGCATCGCATTTACCGACATGCTAGTTAAAATTTCTAATATCAGCGGATGTGACGCAGTGGACTTTATTCGGCTGAAATGATGAACATAACATAATAGCGATTTTTCCATCATTTATTTAAAGTGACCATGTCGAAAATCTGACCCGAATAGTTCATGCTTGTAATCTAAGGTTCCCAGGTCCTCGCATAACGTTTCCTCTATAATTGAATATGATAGCTGAGAACAACGATAACAAGACCCTTTAGAACTTAGCAACTGCGACCTATTTGCCGTAGCAGCCTATTGCCACTTGTTTGCGGATTAGCGATCGAGGCCGTCCACTTTCTAAAGGATATAGACCATGTTACTGGTACAGGAGCGGGCTTAACATAGTTGGATGTTGAAATAAATTGTTATCAGGTGGATCTTCATGAAAGAATTGGTGGTAGAAGGTAGTTCATTAGTTGACTTTGCCAATCTAGCGCTGTCTTTCAAGGGGCTCAAATCAAATTCTTGGTATCTCAGAGTGATACACTATAACAACCTCCTCGAAAAACAACATTATAAAAGCTTTTGTTTTCTTCTATGTAAAACATTGTTACAATAAACTTGGAGCAGATTGTATTTTAATTTTTTGAACAGTACCGTTGTGTTTTGATTCTGAATGCGAATTAAACGTGTGTTTCGAATCAGTCGCTGAGGCGTGTCATTTTAACCGACGTGGATTTCAAGAAGCTTTACAATATTTTATTAGGTACTTACGGCTTATAGAGTCGTATAATACATTAAAATACTTGTTTATTACGAAGTAAAAGTAATATAAAAAAAAACTGAAACCCGACTATGGAAAAGCACAAAACAAGTATGAAGAACATTTTACAAAACAATGTTAAAGTAATAAATACATTTCTCGTAGTCGAATGCCGAGAATCGTTAAGATAAGATAAGATAATTTTTTATTTGTTCAAACATGAGTATGTCATACAGATCAGTGCATGCAAGATGTAACAATTGTAGTTAGGTGGTTCAATCATGTCTGCCATAAACTATGGCGTACAAATATTGCTTACTTACATTAGAGGTCAATATCGATTAAAATAGGGATTAAAAATTATATATAAATCAATGTCACAGCATAAATTTACAATCAATTAAAATCAAGAAATAGGTATTTTAAGCAATGTCAAATAAATATCTTCAATCTTGAGTCTTTCAGGCTATTAAAATATATCGTCACAAAAAAATTTTTTATGCTTTGTGCATAGCGGTTGGGCCTTCGACTCCGAGAAATATATTTATTACTTTAATATTTAAAAAAAACTGAAACCCGATTATGGAAAAGCACAAAACAAGTATGAAGAACATTTTACAAAACAATGTTAAAGTAATAAATATATTTCTCGGAGTCGAAGGCCCAACCGCTATGCACAAAGCATAACTAAGGATTCTCGACCTTCGACTACGAGAAATGTATTTATTACTTTAACACTGTTTTGTGAAATTTTCTTCAAACTTGTTTTGTGCTTTGCCATAGTCGGGCTTTAGATTTTTAATCTTATTTAAATTATTTTCGGGTTAGAGATTTTCTTGGAAAAGTGTATTAGCGAAATTGAATGGACTTAAAAATTAAAAAGAAAATTAGCTAATATATGTACAATTGTAGAGGTGTATGTTTTTTTGGACATACTCGTTGAGATTTTTCTTTGGATACCAAACACGATATTTTATACTTTTTTGGTAGCGGTTTATGTCTGTTATGAACAGCTATGAATGTTAAATTTTGTGTATGTAACACTGTAACCATAGCAGTCAAAATCATAACCCGCGTTTTTGCTTCGTCGTAGTCGGGTAAAAAGTCTTCAACATTAAGAAATTAATTTTACCACTTTCGACATTCTTCAGGTTTTGACAAAAGAAGAAGATGACCCATGGATGTCGTATAAATCGACTTCAAGATTATCAAGTGTATAAGTAGCATCCTTCGTTATGCCAAAAATAACTTAGAGTAAGTTCAGATCAGAGATCCGTCTTCCAAGCATTATAACAAAGCGGTAATGCGTATGTGATAGATATGACCCCGGTGTATCGGTCGCACACTTCAACATTTTAAAAGTCACTTTACCTAAATAGAGCCTAAATATAGTAGGTCTTTAATAGCGTCAGATGACAACCAGTCAAATCACGACCTACTCCAGTGAAATGTTGTTGCATCTTATTGGAATCCAGTTTAGGGTCTGAGAAAACCGGTCGCGGTAAAGGTATAACATGAAATAAACTCAAGCTTATGATTCCTTACGTATCAGCGAACGTACAAGTTATTATCGAGGCAGTTAAGACGTTTACCACCTTTATGGTGAGTTACGAGTCCAGAAAACTAATGTGTTTTGTTGTCTACTCGCTATGGGTTTAGCAAATTAGCACTACTATTTAAATTCTGTCCTACGTTGACTTTTCCCCTTTCGCATTATTAAATCGAACTTCACGTTGCGATAGTTGCCTTTGATTCCCAGGTACCAAATCCAATAATCAGTCCATCGCAGCCCTCGTATATCTAGTAATTTTGTAGGTACTCACGTAACCTATTCTTCTTAGAAATTTTTGCTTCGACCAATATACGATATGGCATAAGAGATTGCACTTATTGTTAACCTTTCTCACTGCCCTTCGAACAAAACTTGTGATAATGCCAAGATAACGCTCAATAAACATCTATTCATAAATCGCTATTGCCTTCACTATGGCTATAGATTTTCGATAAAATGCGTGCGCCTGAGTCGTTGACGTCACGGAGGCGCGATCAGGCCAGCCAATCAGCGGCCATGGAAGTAGAGGCTCGCCGAACTGTCATGGCCGCCCTTTATATGTGTGTGTGTTTGTGAATGTACAGTTTACGGGGCTTGCTGCATCGATTATGAGTTGAGTTTATTAGTCCATGCTAAATGCTAAGAGCTCTGTGTTACTATTAAGTTTAATCTTATCTTTGTTTTTATCAAGTTCAAGGTTCCTTATGGTAAAGGTGATTTTGCTTTATGTTAGTAGGTATATTGTGCCCATGAACACGAGCATACTGTTCGCGTATATGCACTGTATACCTAAATTATAGTTTTATATTAATGTCCGTGTGGTGCCGGCTACGAATAGCACCAGCCCATCTCATCCCGTGGGTGTCGTAAAAGCCGACTAAGGGATTAGACGGAGGATGGGCAGCAGCGTCCTTCGAATACATTAACAACTCAACTGCGATCGCCAACAACACACCGATAGCAGTTGTTGTGGTGATCTTTGAGGGAGGCCTGTGACCAGCAGAGGAATTTAATAGGCCGAAATTTAAAAAAAAATCCTCTTGTGGCCCAGCTTTTCTATTATTCCATCACAAATCATATTATTAAAAGTTTGCATGAAGTTTCGTGGTCGAAATGCTGCAAAGCATTCGAAACGTCAGGAAAAACAAAAATCTAAAATATACGCGATAGAATCCGTTTAAAAGTGTTTTATTATAACGAGTAATACTCGCGAAAACCTAAGACATTATTATTTGCATGAAGTCTCAAAACTTGTTTGTCCTAAGAAAATAATCGACCACTCAGCATGAATGTGTAGGAACAGGAGTATCTAAACTGCTTATTGCATCATCATTGAACCCACGTGCTGCAATAACGTGTCGGTCAAAGGCCACCCTCGTGCCTTAGTCGCAACAGGTTGTCGGCTCTTACAGGCAACTCAGTAATTCGTTTCCCTCAATCAGTCCTTTAACTTGTGTATGATAGGCAGTTGATACAGTGTGTTCCGCTTTTTAAGGCATTATCAGCGTGAAGACTGATAAACTGTAATCTCCGAGGCGTATACAGAGGTATAGTATATTGTTGATCATTGACAGGTAGGTATGCAGCTTTTTTGCCGTGTGGTGCCGGCTTAGAATGCCGTGCGGTGCCGGCTTAGAATGCCGTGTGGTGCCGGCTTAGAATGCCGTGCGGTGCCGGCTTAGAATGCCGTGTGGTGCCGGCTTAGAATGCAGTGTGGTGCCGGCTTAGAATACCGTGTAGTGCCGGCTTAGAATGCCGTGTGGTGCCGGCTTAGAATGCCGTGTGGTGCCGGCTTAGAACGTGTGGTGCCGGCTTAGAATACCACCACCCCATCTCCTCCCGTGAGTGCCGTAAAAGTCGACTAAGGGATTAGCCGGAGGATGGGCAGCAGCGTCCTTCGAGTACATTAACAGCTCGAATGCGATCGCCAACCCGACTGCCAAGCGTGGTGATTATGGCAAAACCCCCCAATGAGCCCACAACACACCCATATCGGTTATTGTGGTGATCTTTGGGTGAGGCCTGTGTCCAGCAGTGGACTTAGTCGGCCGAGATGATATGCAGCGTTATGATGAATTAAAATCTAATGTGACCATCGGCCTGAAGTATGAGATAGGGGTTGAACTGTCGCCATTTTATTAGATCGCTCAAAAAGGGCTTTAATTTAAAGTTAAGAAGAAATTAATTAACGGCCGAAATTAATAATCGATTTATTCCACAATCTTTAGATTTAAGATTTTGAACGTGATCTGTTTTTGTGTAAAGATCACACTTCAAGACAAATTCTTGATCCGAAATCCAAATATTGTGGATTAGATTGATTTATAATTTCAGCCGTATATCTAATATCAGGTTGATTGTCAGTAGTTTAAAAGCCCACATTCGTGCTCTAAACTCCTTTACATCTGGTTTAGGTTTATTTTATCTACATGTTACTCATTCTGAAGCGATATCTATATGCCATATTGATAATAAAAATAAATATTGGTGTTAAAGATTACAACACTATAAATGGCGACATTGTTAGCCCATTTATTACGAGAATCAATATAGCTGGTCGTATAGAGTTTATTTTCAATTTTATTTCTGATTAATGCTTCTATTTTGACGTATAGATATAGTATGTATTGATTTTAATAATTTATTTTGTGTACAAAGATTCGCTTAGACCAGGGATTCCCAAACTATTTAGGACAAGAGACCCCTTTTCCAAAATAAACTGATAAGTACCTCAGACCATAGCCAAATTACTTTAAAAATGCTATCTAGTTCTTTTTCCTATTGATACAAAATACTTACCAATTTAACTTGGCGGTTAACTTAGTCACTTAGTAAGTAAACTTGACATAATTTTCTCATAAAAATTTAGCAAATATTATATAGACATAAAATTCAGTAAATATCAAGTGTAATTAATAATTATTAATACAAATTACGTAAAAATACTAAATAGGTATTTTTTTGAAAAAACATAAAAGTAAACTCAAAGTAAATATAAAAATACGGATTGCACTCCGGGAGTGCCGACAGAAGTGAAAACGTTATAGCGATAAATGTTTTATTTTTAATTTATCTAATTCACAAAATATAATACTATATTATATGGCTGCGGTGCGAGCCGCCTCACAAAAAGCGCGCGCTTCCCGCCGCGTTGCGAAACCAAGAAGTTTTCACTTCAAATAGACGTCAAATAGCGTCTCGTAACGGTGTTGCGAGTTCAGAGATTTCATCTCATCTAAAATATTCGTACGGCGCTAAAAGAAGTATTCACTTCAAAAATAAATCTATGTAACGGATGTACCTGGTGACTTTCTACTAATCTAGCTAAATCTGGTTCAATATTGGGGAGTTGTAGCTTAAATCTCCGCGTTCGTTGATTTGTCAAAACGTTTGTGACCACACTGAAGCCTTTTTCGACTAAAAGTACAACATGATACTTCCTACTAAAATATTAGCCATTCTTGTAACAAGTTGGTACACGTAACACTACTTATACAGTATCTTGAAAGTTTCAAATAAGTACGTGTTAATTAATAGGGGCGATTTTTAGACCCCCGCCACGTCGACCTCCAAAATCAGTTTTCGTTTATGTCGACCCCTGGGAAACCGATATCGACTCCAAGGGTTCAAACTCTTTGGACAAAAATCCTAGCCACACAGAATTTAAACATAATATTTGAAATAAGTAAATAAGAATATTTTGACGGATAGAAAAATAGAATAGAATTCGAGCCGCAGCCCGTGAGTTTGTCGGGTGAATTAATTCTAATAGTTTCTGAGTAATAAATATAATATTAAATGAACAGAGTATAATAATTGTGATCCCAAAGTCTATATGTGGGTCCTTCCCGTGTACATCTCTACCAAGATATAGCTCGCCCACCCAGACAGTCGTTACATACCGACCACTTTGGGAATCCCTGGTTTAGACGATTTCATCGTGGTAGTATTTTTTCACTGAAAACTAGGTATTATGCTTTTCCTCCATCTCCTGTGCCGATTGTACCCAGGGTCTTTTCTGCAAAACAAAATTGTCTGCTTCGCTGTAGAATTTCCTGTTCAGCAACTACAATAGCTTTCGAGCTCTGATACTTACATGTACGATTAGGGCAATACTTCCTATGTTCATTGTAGTTGTCATTGGAAGGCCCATATTATGCAGTGGATGTTTAAAGACTGGTAAAGAGGATTGGGAAACAGCAGGGTGCTGGAAAACTCGATACGAGGTCGGAGCTATGACTGAGGACGGAGCCTGATTTACCATATCATCATCAGCATATCAGCCACAGGACGTCCACTGCTGAACATAGGGTTCCCCTATAGATTTCCACAATGAGCGGTTAGATGCCGCCCTCATCCATCGACCCCTAGTGTCCTTCACCGGGTCGTCTGTCCATCTCGTTGGAGGTCGTCCCACGCTGCGTTTTCCGGCGCGCGGTCTCCACTCGAGAACCTTTTTGCCCCAACGGCCATCAGTTCTACGAGCTATGTACTCGCCCATTGCCACTTCAGTTTACTAATCCCTTCAGCTATGTCGTAATTTTAGTTCTACGGATCTCCTCATTTCTGATTCGATTTACCATATGCCTAGGCTAAATAGACCCGACAGAACGAGGTATTGAAGGAGCGACAGAAACCCAGAAGATAGTTTCGGGTTAGGAGACCTGCCTATTTCCTCCGGGACGAGCTGCAGCGTTGAAAAGTTTGCCAAATCCAAATGTTACGTGGTGGCTACAAATAGCACCATCTCATCCCGTGGGTGTCATTAAAGGCGATTATGGGATTAGCCGTAGGATGGGCAGCAGCGTCCTTTGGGTATATTAACAACTCAACTGCGATCGCGAACCCGAGTGCCAAGCGTGGCGATTATGACAAAACCTCCCAAAGAGCACACACATAGCGGTCGTAGTGGTGATCTTTCGGGGAGGCCTGTGTCCAGCAGTGGACTTTATTCGGCCGAAATGATGATGATTAAAAAAAATTATTTGCTATTTTGATGCTATTTGCAATAAATTCAGAAAGAAAAGAAAGAAAGAAACTATTTATTTTTGCGACACACAGTTTACAGTGTTAACAAAACGTATCCGTGGGTCCGTGTGGTGTCCGGATTAAGAATATAGCACCACTCCATCTTCTCCGGTGGATGTCGTAAAAGACGACTAAGGGACTCTAAACCAGAGGGATGGGCAGCAGCGTCCCTTCTGTAGAGCATGGCCATACTGCGCTCACCAACCCGCCTGCCAAGCGTGGTGAATATTGCCAAATACCCCCTAAAATGACGACACAATTGTGAAAATCTATGAGGGAGGCCTTTGTTCAGCAGTGGATTTATAAATGGCTGACATGATGCTGATGATGATCGGTGGGTCATCTTAAATTGGTTACATATAGACTGACAAAGAGGTACACCAAAATAATAGGAAGGATTATTGACAATAGTTAGCGTGGCATATTAACGGGCGGTCTTATCGCTAAAAGCGCTAAATCGCGATCTTTTACAGACAACCTTTGGATGGATTTAAAAGTAGAGAAATAACGAAAATCGGGTAGGAAGTCTATAAATTACTTCAATGATATTAATATAATATAAACAAGAAAATACACGTTATTGGCATAAATAAATAGTACACCAATGAGTATATTAATACGTATGTACACACGGCTACACATCAAGTTTTCGACGGCACGGTTGGTGCAGTGGCTGATACAGTCGGCTGCTGCGCACCGGGTCGTGGGTTCGATTCCCGCACGGAACAAATATTTGTACGATCTGCAGGTAGTTGTTCCGGGTCTGGGTGTATTGTGTGTGGAATTTGTGTCTGTAAACGCAACCAAGACACAACGTTTTAAAAAAAAAATGAATAAGCTATTCAATCCAGTTTACGCTGATCTCTGGTGGACACCACTATGTTTTTGGGTATTACTTTAGATTCAAAGCTACAGTGGGGCCCACATATTCACCAATTGTCGAATAGACTCACCTCTGCAGCTTATGCAGTCTTTAAAATACGTCAGTTAACTGACGTAGAAACAGCGAAATTAGTATACTTTAGTTACTTTCATAGTGTAATGTCGTATGGCATTTTGTTGTGGGGAAATGCTACCGACATTCAAACTATCTTTGTGCTGCAAAAGAGGGCTATTCGAGCAATTTATAACCTAAGCTTTCGACATTCACTGAGGGAAAAATTTAAAGAAATCGACATATTGACTGTCGCATCTCAATATATATATGAGAATCTAATATACGTTAAAAGAAACATACATTTATTTTCGACAAAAAGCGACATACATAGCGTCAATACTAGAAATAAGGAAAATCTCATAATGCCAATGTCCAGGCTCCAAAAAATTTGTAATTCATTTAGGTGCCAACGTATACGTTTCTACAATAAGATCCCAAGTAGTATTAAAAATCTTAGTCTTAACAAATTTAAATCCGTTATAAAAAAGAACCGTGTGGTGCCGGCTCAGAATGCCACCACCCCATTTCATCCCGTGGGTGTCGTAAAAGTCGACTAAGGGATTAACCGGAGGATGGGCAGCAGCGTCCTTCGAGTACATTAACAACTCAACTGCGATCGCCAACCCGTCTGCCAAGCGTGGCGATTATGGCAAGACCCCCCAATGAGCACACAACACACCCATATCGGTCGTTGTGGTGATCTTTGGGGGAGGCCTGTGTCCAGCAGTGGACTTCATTTGGCCGAAATGATGATGATGATAAAAAAGAAACTATGTAAAAAGGGTTTCTATACAGTTACAGATTACATGGACGACAAAAATGCTTGGGATTGAGCTGCTCTAATCTTACATACTTTTTATTTGTTGTTGAATTTAAAGTGTTTCTTGAAACCTAATTGCTAAATAAAGATCATTTAATTTAATTTCATTGACATTCTTGGTATTGATGTATCAAATACCATTACTTATATTTTGACATACAAACTGCATTTTTTTTTTCTTGAAATGGTTTATATTAATTCATATAATGACATTTCACTATACTATATTTGTTATGACATTAATTATTTGTTTTTAATTGTTAGTTTTACATTATAGGTACATTATATTTGATACTGTTTAATAATTTTAGTATAAAAATTTACTCTTTTATTATCGTGAATGTGAGCATTATGTAGCCACTAATGTAATAACATATACACCAGCTTGTTGCCTGGCAGTATGAGTCTGTCATGCTCACTAAAATGTCTTGTTGAAGGTAGCGTTATGTGTTAGGTGGCTAAGTTCCCTGCATTATGGTTGAGCTGAGCTATGCTGATGCATGCGTTATGCCCGTGAACGGGTGCCCTCTGTCGGGACTGGTCAGCTTATAACTGTTATAGTAATCTAATTGTAACGCATTTGATTATCATTGTGCATAAATATGTGTGTATTTATCCCACACATTGGCATGCATTATCCTCACATAGTTTTTACGATTATATTGAAGACTGTAATACTTTCAAATATTATTTCAAAAGAGTATGTCCATGGAGTTTCTTGCCGGTTCTTCTCCATATCAACGACTTGGACCCGTGCAACTATTTAAATTCTGACTATTCGTAAGTGCCAGCAAATGGTTTACATGAATAAAAACAATTTGACTTTGACTTTGACTCTCATCATACGGAAAGCCTATACAATGCGAGGTCAGCTTATACTGGTTTTATATAGCTTGATGTGTAGCTGTGTGTACATATTATAATAGAGAAGTACTCCATATATATATAGGTACTGGATATTCAAATAAAGAACAGCAGTTGATGTTTTTTTAATAAAAATACAAGTTTTATTTAAATACTTTTATATAAATTTCAGGTAACAATTCATTAATTCTACTTCTAAGGGCCAATACACCTGTGTCCATATTGGCTTTTTCTAGAAAAAAGAACTTACTATTTTCCATCAAACATCCTGTAGCGAACATAAGACATGACGTACATTGCTTGTTTGTCACTTACCATTGTTTGTAGTATAATAATGATCGCTGGGTAGTCGCTCGCGCATGTGCAATAGCACGTGGGGGAACTATCAATTGGGTGTCGTAAACTTGACTAAGGTATTAGCTGGAAGATGGGCAGCAGCGTCCTTCGAGTACATTAACAACTCAACTGCGATAGCCAACCCGTCTCCCAAGCGTGGCGATTATGGCAAAACCCCCCACTGAGCCCACAGCTAACCCATATCGGTTGTTGAAGTACTTTGGGGGAGGCCTGTGTCCAGCAGTGGACTTAATTTGGCCGAAATGATGATGATGAACATGTTGAATTTGCAAGTGTTCTTCTAAAGTACTTCAGAGACAAAAGAGCTGCATTCGCAGGCTCACGTTGTGTGAACGCAAGTGTGATGAGAATGTAGTTATAATTTATTCAAGTTAATTATTACTCTTATACTCTTAAAACAAACAAGCAGGTTGAGATTTTTTTTTTTGCCCGTCCGAGATGTGCTTAAGGCGTGGCATCACTGGGGGGGCTCTAGTGTGATCTTACGAGGACCTGGAGCTCCTCTTCGGTGCCGAAGATGACCGCTCCAGTGGTTTTAGCCGATAGGAGTCATACCCCTTCGCCCTTCCCCAGGGTGAAGGAAGTTCATGTAGAATTTCCACTGGAAATCAATAAAAAAAATAAAAAAGTTGAGATTTTGAGAACAATACCAGGACAGTTTTGTATTATATTGGCAGCTTTGCGAAATTTAACCTTATGTCAAAAACTGTTAAGCTTAGATTTGATTGCACAGCGTAGGACTGGATAACTCGTGACTTTGAAGTTAGGCTGATATTTAGATCATTTCAGTTCATGATATTGTTGTTACCAAATATTAATTTATCGAAGTGTATTCTAAGTACTCGACTAATTTGCAAAATGTTTCGTGTGTTTCTCGGCAAACCATGGGTGTCGTAAAAGGCGGCTAAAGGTGATATTAAGAGGATAGGTTGCAGCATCCTCACGTGTGCCAATAATAATATACTGCGATCACCAATGCTCCTACCAAGCGTGGTGATTATTGCAAAGTCCCCGTGACCGCTCATTGTGGTAGTCATTGGGAGGCAACATCAGCCTCCGCAGCAGTGGACGTTTACGGGCGGAACATTGGCCTCCCAAAGATCATTACAGTTTATTTTATATTTTATAAAGTTGGGCTTCTCGCATACATTTCTGGGAAATGTGGTTGCTTAACCGGTAATTTTCTGGCGAAGCCAAAAGAGGCCTCCAGCCAGGCTTAAATTTAGTATTAAAAACTAAGCAACTTTCGCTAAGGGCGTCCCCTGCGGGACACGGACCTCGGCTTAGGGCGTTGCTGGGGATAACAAGCTATTGTTTTGGGGACAGCTGGATCGGTATTATTTAAATTGTGTTAAGGGACATTTAAAGCTACAGGCTCGGCGCGGGCCGGCGCGAGCAAGAGACGGGAGGGAGAAGTGCTAACTTGAACGGGAAGGTGACGCGGCGATAGGCCTCCGCGACGTCGGTGAGGCGGGCATCCTCGGCGGCGAGGGCGGTACAACGGTCGGGTGATCATTACAGTGTGTTGTGTATACTATAAGTACTTAACTAATTAGCGAATAGTAGAATTGACTCTTTAACCTTAAAACACCGTATTTGATAACAGTTCTATTGAAATTACTTATTCTATGCAATACTTCATCCTTGCCTGTTTTAAAACAATCATACAATGCTGGAGAAGCTCTGTATACCCTTAATAGAATGAACCGCTCCAATTCTAATCCGGCTATTTCTATTGTTCGTTTAACGAAGATGCCTTTTTTTATCGTGGGGAAATCCTCGTGGACTTCTTCCGCCTTGGGATGGGCGGAGGGGCATGCCAGACTCGAACCGGCTAAAACCCCACGGTGTCCTTCTTCTTACCTCTAGCCGGGGGTGAGGTGCATGCTTTATCTGCATTAGACCGCGCCACCAGGTATCCGGAGCCCGCGCCCGGTGCGTTTTTTGCGGCGGGAATCGGAGGTGGTCTCCTCCCGTCGCCGCTCTGCCGTCTCCTTTGCGTGCATCTCGTCTGATGAGGCGGTGAAATCCACGCGCTCTCGCTCCGGACGATGGACTGAATCACGGCTGGGAGCGAGAGGTCACCCCCTTCAACCGCCACGACAAGATCACGGCGCTGCGTTGCCCAACCTGGGCATTCCTCCAACGTGTGCTGCATCGTGTCCACCGGGCAGTCTCCAATGATGACAACCGGGCGTCCTTTCTCGGCCAATTCGACGCAGATACTTCCCAAAACACCCATGGTTCGAGAGTACCTGCGTCATCTGGTAGGTGAGGGCATGCCGCCTCTCCAGCCATTCCTCTATGATGGATCTTACCGCCGCTGTCGCGGCGTACCCTTTTAGCGCAGACTCCTACAAGATCTTTACGTTCTTTATATAATAACGGTAACATTTATTTATATTGGGTTGGACGAGGAAGGAGCCTACAAGTTGCTATAATCTACAGCAATATTACTAATTCTGTAAAAACGGCGAACTGTGAATTTATACGTTACAGCCAATTTTAAGAGCTCGTGGTGTGTATAACAGCACACCAAACCTTATGTCTGAATCCGATACAGATTTTATTCGGAATAATTGGCACAACATTTTAAAACATTTAGATTAGTTTATTCTTGCTAATTCAGAAGGGAATAAATTCCAGAGTATACGAGTACAGCAAGAGCTGAAACAGAGTACTTCCAAGCACTTTGTGATTCAGTAGAAGGGTACCAACACGCAACATACACACGTGCTGTTTAGTACCTGGTACATCCGTCAGCGGAGGAAAGCCTACGCTTATTGCTAACTCACTGAAAGTGGGAGCAGCAAAATAAATTTGTGTCACATCGTTCGCAATCCGTCGAATATACGATTATGGCGAAACTTCGAAGCTTAATCCCGAAATTTTCTCGTTCTTTGATGGTTATTCGAAACGCTTCCTTCTATGATTGTTTAATGAGGAACATATTGCCTTGAAAAAATCTCTGTAGACAGGTAGGACAGGTGAAATACTATGGATTTAAGGACAATTTAGATACCTATAACAAGTAAAAAAATATATTTAGAGATACACACAAAACAAATGGAACAATATGAAATTACTAAAATCTACGGAACATCTGAGCATTATGTTAAAAAGTTGCGCACGCGTCGAACGATCGTAAGACATTAAACGACCAATCAGAGAGCAGAATAGTACGAGTTACGTCGCCGCGTCGCATTGCAGCTGAACAATGGTGCCGCGTTTTGCGAATTGATGAAAGGAATAAACGAAACAATTGACTCATAAATGTTTCCTGAGAATACTTTAAAAAAACGTATATTCTCGAAACCTACGTCTGGAGTGTGAAATTTGTGGTTAACAAATGCGGTGAAAGTAACAGTATAGCGTGGTTAGTCTTTTTAATATTTTGTTTTATCTATAAGCACAATCTTGTGATGAGCCACTCAAATCATACGCCGGGTGGTAAGCGTCACGCCGTTTTTTAATCGTTGCCCCACTCTTGAATTTCTCCTGTGTCGTGGGAGCGTTTACAGACATGAATTCCACATACAATACACCCAGACCCGGAACAACTACCTGCAGATCATACAAATATTTGTTCCGTGCGGGAATCAAACCCACGACCCGGAGCGCAGCAGCCGATTGTATCCGCCACTACACCAACCGTGTCCTGTCCATAACAATTGTAATTCTACCCAGGACTACTCCTGTGTGGCACCACACTGCACTCGTCATCTCGAGACATTAGTTGTTTAGTTTCTTATGCCCAGTAACAGACTACAGTGCCCTTTTGAACCGGAACTGTATTGTTTAAAGCTAAATCACTACGGCGCGGGCGGAGGAATATCTGGCAATGCGGTAGTTCCTGCCGGACTCTTGCATTATGAGACCTACTACCAGAACCTTAATACAACTCCATTTCGATCTTAACTTGCTGACCATCAGGCAATTTATCAAACAAGCGTTCAAACTCTATCTCGATCCTGTCTTGTCCCACCCAAATCCCCTTGACGTAGCAGCCGCCGATTACCAACCCTCCCGTATCAGTAGAGTACGCCGCCCGAGGCACGTGCTGGTCGATCCAGACGATGAAATCACGTTAGACTAGTTAGATGTCTCATTCACTTAACACCCGACCGTTTTACCGCCCTCGCCGCCGAGGATGACCACTTCACCGACGTCGCGGAGGCCTATCGCCGCGTCACCCTCCCGTTCAAGTCAGTACTGCTCCCTCCCGTCTCGTCCTCGCGCCGGCCCGTGCTGAGCCTGTAGTTTTAATATCCCCCAATACATTATAAATAATACCGATAATAATACCAGCTGTCCCCAAAACAATAGCTTGTTAACCCCAGCAACGCTCTAAGCCGAGGTCCGTGTCCCGCCCTTAGCGCAAGTTGCTTAGTTTTTAATGTTAACTGTAAGCCTGGCCGGAGGCCTCTTTTGGCTTCGCCAGAAATTACCGGTTAAACAACCACATTTCCCAGAAATGCGAGAAGCCCAACAAAAAAAGCTTAATACATTTTACGGAAAAAAAAGTCATTCATCTACCTTAAAAAAAAATATGTTCGTGTTGCTATAACGAATGGCCTTGCTGATGGCACAAAATATGTTACAAGTTATCAGTATGCAAATCATACAAAAGTAATTTGGGCGTGCTATCCGTATTTATAGTCTATAAAAGGTGTTAATTAAATTCCGACATAGAATCGTATGTGATAACAATAAAGCCATGCCAATTTGTTTGTCCGCCTCTGCTTATATGTCTAAAGTTTTATCTTTCACCAAGTTTTCCAATATCCTTCGCATATCCCTCGTATCTTCTTATATCAGGGCGAATAAACAAAATTGAGATAATTTATATTTAATACGTACCACATCTACAATGGGATGAAGTTAGATCATTTTGGCCTTGAATGATTAGTGATTAATTTGTGGTTAAGCTGTCAGATCAGTATCATATTTGATTTAATTTTAACAATGATAATTGTATGAATAATCAGACTCTTTTTTAGAAGTTTATTTATTTCCGGATTATACGAAAACTTAATATTTATTAGCGTCAGCGAATTAGTGGCAAGTTAGAGTTAAGACAAGAAGTTCCATATTTTTACCTATGGTTGTGAATTGTGATGTGTATAATGCTGCCGTGGACAGCATACTATAGTAGTAGGTACCTACATCATGGAAATTAATCGCAGTCACCTTCCAGCGCACTATAACGCTCTGAGTACACGTTATTCTTACACGTGGTTTCACGGTCACGGCGAGAATACAATTCCTTAGCAGCATTATTAGTTACGAAAACGGCAAATATATTGAGTTGTTTGTTGACGTCGGTATGTCAGAAAATATAAAACCTGGTTTGGTTAGCATTCCCTTTCAGAAAACACCAGACAACCATAACCATAACCAGAAAAATAAATAAGACATTCAGTTCTAGTTCCTGAAGAAGGTTGCTGGCTAGGAGAGCCTTATGTCCAGCAGTGGACCGATAATGGCTATACAGATGATGATGATGATGATGATAATGATTCATGATATGTAGTTCTAATATCACCTTACAAAGAATCTGAACAATTTTTTGGCGTGACACTGTTCATTTTTAATATTTCCTGCAAGTTTATTCTTATTGCTAAGCTGAAATGACTTACACAAGCCCTTGCGTACAAAAACAGCAATATAATTTTCATATTAACAGCGCACTCCTGAAGTTTTCATAAAGCCTGTAGACTATAACGTAAACGCAATCACCAGTGCGTCATTCACGGTATAAATCTTGTTGACTGATTTGCACACACAAAAAGGCATATACACACACGTCACTTTCATCCAACATGCTTGTGTGTAAGTATAGCCGCTACACAATGCGAAAGAGTCAAACAGTTGATATCTGACCGTCACGCGGTGCGGACGTCGCGGTTACGAGGATTTTAAACTCTCGCGAAGTTGTCGTTTCGATTATAATACAGTGGACTGTGTTGTGTTGTGATTATTCGATCAAGTTTCTTCGGTAAGTTGAACGTTCAGTTTATACTAGTTGTATAACCGTGATCTTGATGTGCCGTACTCCGTAGTCCAGAAATAAACGGTTTTGGCACTCTACACCGTTCTTTACCCTTGAAGTGATACTGACCGAATTTGCAGTTTTTGTTCTTTACTACAAATATACAATTAGTTTGCGTATTTATCGAAAACTGATGGATTGACAACGTTCCTTTCTAAGAATTTAGTATGCCGCACTGAACTAGGTAATTTGTTGAAGAGCTGATGTATCACTTCTCGTTTTTCGCTGTAATCATATTGTTATTCAAATATTTATCGCAGTCTGTGTTTATGTAAGTAAATTGTGATTATAAAATTGCACTGCAACACATCTTTATGACTACCTGCCTACCTTGTCCACAATATTCTCTTCATGCAAGAATTGAGACAGGGTAATTTTTTTTGGCTTCACTTACGTCTTCAAGGTTGCCAAAGACCAATTGGCTCCGTGTTTTTTTTTTTACGAGAGTTTAGTTATTTCCTTTTCTATATCTAGTTACATTCTTATCGAGAGTCTAGATTTGAGACATGTCTTTTCTGTACAAGTGCTCTTCGCGATGATTTCGGTATAGCACTATTATGTATCGTATCCGATGATTGGTACACCGGAAATGTTGTAATTTAATATTCACAAGTAATTGTGAACCTGTTCAGACATTCCACATCATTACTTTTGTTCGCATTTATGGTCCTTATGTCTTACATTTTACTGGTCCTTGAAGATATTATAATTTTGGCATTTTAGCGGCACTAGATTCTTGGTAAAGTATTATATGTTTTCATAAGGATGAAGCATGGATTATTAAAATTTATATTTATATTTCGTATAAAATTATCCTTCAGAAACCTCGCGTTCCATAAACTAGTAACTATCTAAGTCATCTCTTACGGCTCTTACAACTAGGATGAGAAGAGAAGTTTTAGGGTCCACATTACAGTTAGTAAGTGCAATTCTTACAGGACTTGACTAAAGTAATTAACTACCGTGAATAACTACAGAGTCGTTACAAACTGACGTTAATCTTATTTTATATATTTCAGGCCTACACTGTTAATTCATTATAATTCACTTGTAATTCATCAACTGGCCTTAACATCTGATTTGCTTAGTCGATTATTTCACTGGTATTATCACTAGTAAGGTAATCTTAAGTGATTTTAACGCTACCTATCAAAATAGTGGTCTATAGTCATCCAACCATACCTGCTAAGATTTTGTTAGGACCATTGTTAAAAAGCGTTATCAAATCTTTGAGAATTCCTTCTTTAACTTAGACAACAAAATAATATGATTCAGTAAAAAAAAATGCCAATTCAAAAATTCTGAAAAGACTCGTCATAGTCGTCTAATTTTCCTCTACTTTTAGATGATTACCAGGTACCTACTCTGAACTTGATAGGTCGATTCATAACCAGCATCTACACAATCAAAAGCTCTTTTAATAAGTCTTTGATATACATTTGGTTGCGGGGTTCCTGGTTATGAACGAGTCATTTTTGTAAGTTTCAGGAGTGAACTCAATATTAGCGGTCTGTATGACAAGTTGATAATTGCACTAACTAACGACATTGGCGTTCTGTTAGCAGACAGGTGACGAACTGGGGTGCAATTGCCTAAGCTCAAACATCCATACATCCGTGAATACAGAATTGAAATAACGATCATAATCCAATTTGGCATTCGCTAAGACTGGTCCTCGGGGCTCACCATCTGCAACGTATCCTTGAATAGTTTCAATCATGTCTTAGCAAATTATATAACATATTTTATTATGAGACAAAAACAATATGGTGTCGAAATGTGAAATGTATTAGAAAAGCAAAACTTGAACAAACTTATGGATTAATAATGCGTAAAATGCATTTTTATGCATACAACGGATGTAAGTGGCATCGTATTTATGAACCACGATGACTCATATACACAATATATGTGGGGTTAGTGCTAAAAAAGAAAATAAACTCTAGAGCCGCTAGAGATGTTGTGGTCTAACTTTTAAATTATTATTATCTATCTCATTACGCCACTTACTGGATAAGGCAGTACAACGTATGTCAGGCCATTTCGTTTTTATGTATTGTTTATTTTAGTTTTGCATACAATTATTTATTTATTTATTTATATACTCTTTACCGTGTGGTGCCGGCTCAGAATACCACCACCCCATCTCCTCCCGTGGGTGTCGTAAAAGTCGACTAAGGGATTAGCCGGAGGATGGGCAGCAGCGTCCTTCGAATACATTAACAGCTCAACTGCGATCGCCAACCCGTCTGCCAAGCGTGGCGATTATGGCAAAACCCCCCATTGAGCCCACAGCACAGCCATAACGGTCGTTGTGGAGATCTTTGGGGGAGGCCTGTGTCCAGCAGTGGACTTCATTCGGCCGTGATGATGATGTCTTAGCAAATACCAAATTGATTTTTACTATTATTTCAATTCTTTATCCAAGGATGTATGGATGTTTGAGCTTAGGGAATTGCACCCTAGTTCGTCACCTGTCTGCCAACAGAACACCACTGTCGTCAGTTTGCAAAACTGCAATGCTAAAGGCTTTATAAATGCAGCGTTCGTGGGATCGCACAGCCTGGCTGGAGGCCTCTTTTGGCTTCGCCAGAAAATGACCGGTTAAGCAACCACATTTCCCAAGAATGTATGCGAGAAGCCCAACAAAAAAAAAAAGAAGATCGCACCGTATAGTCATTGTTATGTTACGACTTCGATGGTACCGCGTTTTGCCAGACGGCAGATTAATCCTTTTGCTCGGAGATGATAAGCAGTTGACAAATGATATTCATATTGCTCTTCCTGATCTGTATAAACATAAAGTCACATAATTATGTATTCAGAGCAAAGCTAGAATAACAATATAAATAGAGCTATGTATAAAAAATGCAGATGTCACAATATTAGAACGCAAAAGGTTTCTATAGCTTCTGAAGTAAGTGTGCACGAAAAAAGAACCGGTCAAGTGCGAGTTGAACTCGCGTAGAGAGGGTTCCGGAACTGCTGAATATATTGTTGGATTCGGTCTTGTACCAATAACTTATCCCAGGGACAAACTTTACATCGTAGTTATAAACATGTTTTCCCATACATTTCAACCGCAAACGTAAGTTTGTACGCACAATATTGTAAGATTTACCATGTTATTTTAAGACCATAGACTTCTTATAATATATAGATAAAGAGCTATTACCTATATTTTTTTCAGAATTTTAGGCTTAGTAGTTTTGGAGATAAGGGCGGATGGTCAATTTTTGTATATTTTCTTAAACAAGTTAACTGTGACAGACGGACAGACAGACAGACTCACGGGTGATCCTATAAGGGTTCCGCCGTTTTTTCCTTCAGACGTTCGTAACCCTAAAAAAGGTACAAGACTGCACTTGGCCTTCCTTCAAATACGGCGAGGTGGATTTTGACACAATTTTCATCACGGTATATGGAGCAATATGGAGTATTTGTGGAATATTTTGGTATTTTATTGCTGCCCGTTCGAATCCTTTGCGCGTCGCTAGTAATATATTTAATAGATGTTCCGGTTCCTCTAGTTGTTAGACAACTCTTTTTTGCCTCACTATTTTAGTTGTGTGTTATGAAACAGACCATTCATGTCCACGTGAGGACTGAGTGCGCGGTGATACCTACGTAACATCATGTATTAATAATAATAGTATCTACAACTCAAGTAACTAGCACTAGGAATTTCCTTTCCAAAGGTGATATTAACTATATTATACCTGAAATAAAATTTAATATATCGTTCATAATCAACAGGGATCTAGCGCTAGATAGAATAACCTGGTATATGCTGGTCTGCACACCTATTTGGCACAACGTAGAAAGGGCAATTCCCATTCTGGGCCCAATCATGGACACACCAATAGCACTAAGGCAACGTCGTACGGTGTTTAGAATAATGAATCTTTAAATATTTATAAAACATTTCTCAAAAATGAAAAAAATCTATACAATACTTATATAAAATATGTGGGCAACGTCGTACGGTTTTCAATCGTTTTTCCTGTTAAATCATAGATAATTCGGTTTAGATTTTCAGACTATAGTTTTCTGAAGTATGGCATAATATAGATGATATTTGTCACCTGTCACTCGCGTAGATTTCTTTGACAATTTAGAAGTCAAATTTTAATCTAAAACATATAAAAACACTTTGGGGCACAAAGGTTCTCGAATGGAGACCGCGCACCGGAAAACGCAGCGTGGGACGACCTCCAACGAGGTGGACAGACGATCTGGTGAAGGTCGCTGGGAGTCGTTGGATGAGAGCGGCATGTGACCGCTCGTTGTGGAAATCTAAGGGGGAGGCCTTTGTTCAGCAGTGGACGTCCTGTGGCTGATATGATGATGATATAAAAACAACGAATTTACGAATTGAACTGTACGACGTTGCCGACACATTTATTAGAATTTTTTCATTTTTGAGAAATATTTTATGAATATGAAAAGATTATAAATACCGTACGACGTTGCCTTATACTTGACATTGGCGAAATTGTGGAAGATATTGTACAGAAGCCATAATCTAAGAGAAGAAGAAGTATAAAAACAACGAAGGTATCAATAGTCACACACAGACAAATAAATGCACACAAGTATGCGTGTGGTGTCCGGGTTAAGAATATAGCACCATTCCATCTCCTCCCGTGGATGTCGTAGAAGGCGACTAAGGGAATCTAAACCAGAGGGATGGGCAGCAGCGTCCCTTCTGTGAAACGGTAACCGTACTGCGCTGACCAACCCGCCTGCCAAACGTGGTGAGTATTGGCAAATACCCCCCAAAATAATGATACAGTTGTGGAAATCTATGGGGATGCCGCAGTGGACGTATAAATGGCCGATATGTATATATATAAGTATTTAAGTACTTTTCTCCTCAAACGCATGTTTTGTTTTACTAGCAATTTGTATTCATTGTAATGGCGTGACGTACTTTTTGATGGATTGATGGATATGTTACACATTTACACAACTAAAAACTAAACACATTTACGATATTTGACTTTCCGCTTCTGGGCCCACGGTACTAAGCACAATGGACAACCCCCTTTGCTGTCCTCCACTGGCAGAGAGAGTTGGTCGAAGAGTGATGCTCTTGGCGATCTTGTTATAATGTGACCTGGTTTTATAAACGCCTCCTGAAATAAAAGCTTTTCTATCATTTTATTTTAATAGAAACAGGTTTCTCTTGGTCCTTGGTCATCATCAGCTCGTGGACGTGCACTGCTGTATACGAGCCTTCCCATGGTATCACTCTTGATAATGTTCCATCAAAATCTGTGTTCATTGTGCTTTGTGTATGCTGGAGTCAATTAATTCTTCAATATCCGAATCGACTATTGATTGCAAGTTACACCCCAGAATTGAAATAACGGTGATAACCCAACTTGTAATTCGCAAAGACTGGTACTCATGGCTTACCTTTTGCAACGTGTCCTTGAATAGCTTCTATCATGTCTTAGCAAATACCGAGTTGGTTTTACACCGTTATTTCGATTCTTCGTATTCATGGATGTATGGATGTTTGAGCTTAAGGAATTGCACCTCTGATCGAGAGAACTTTTGACAAGCTGATAGATCTCATGACTACTCGGCCACAATAACAACTACCAGTTGTTTTAGTTGCCGTATTCACATGTTTTGTTTATTAGTTTCACTTATTGGTGAATCACGAGAGGTTTCTGCTCAAATTCACCGCTGCGTAGACTTTTTTAAATTTCATTTTTATTGATGTCCAGTGGAAATTCTACATGGAACTTCCTTCGCCCCGGGGAAGGGCGAAGGGGTATGCCGGACTCCTACCGGCTAAAACCACTGGAGCGGTCATCTTCAGCATGGAAGGGGGGCTCCAGGTCGTAAGATCACACTAGAGCCGCACACCTTTAGGCACATCTCGGAAGGGATGACTATAATAATGTACACCCCCTCTAGCGAAGGCTGCGTAACCTGTAGCACGTCATGAGGTGTGACCATTTAGACCTACTATTTACTTGTACGTCATTCTGTTTAATATTGTAGTAGTATATCGAAAGAATCTGTATTATGTAATACATAATTATTTTTGAAATCATTTTGAATTAGTCTCACTTACCTATTATTTGCAGTTAAGTTACAGAAACAACATATGCAGGATCTTCAAGTGAATGTGAACCTAACCGAGTGACATCATCGGGTCTATCAATTGACATCAGGGGTCTCATTCGCGGCTTTAATTGAATTTTTCCGCTACTAGCGTTCACCTTGACTTCTGAATGTCAATGGGCGATGCGAAATTAAGTATTGAAAGTACTTTGATTTTAATTGAATTAATCTATAAATGGGCGTCGTATATTGTACCTACTTACCCCATAGATTAACACAATTGTGTCATCATTTTGGGTGGATTTTGCCAATATTCACCACGCTTGCCAGGCGCGTTGGTGAGTGCAGTATGGCCATGCTCCACAGAAGGGATGCTGCTGCCCATCCCTCTGGTTTAGAGTCCCTTAGTTGCCTTTTACGACATCCACGTGAGGAGATGGAGTGGTACTATATTCTTAATCTGGACACCACATGGACATTAATCCGGACACCACACGGACAATATGGGTTGGTTTCAAATTGGGTTTACTGTTGGATTTTTATCGAGTCATAGGTAGGATTGAAATTGTTCGTCGCAAATGGAAATGCTACGAGAATTAATGCTTATCGGTGAATTGTAGATGTCAGTGCCAAAGGCCCTCGTTAACTTATTCTAGAATTATAATCGTTACACTTCTATGTCAAGTTTATTTTTTATTAAATGGCAATTGTGTAACATTCTGCCAGTGTCAAGTTAAGAGTGTCAGGTCATTAAAGAACATAAACAGGTTTTTTTTCTTCTATAATACAAACAAGGCTATAACGTGACCGGTACGCGTGGCCACAGATTAAATATACCCGTCCAACGCCCACCTTATCACTAGACGGAAATTACGGCCAACTACGTGTCGCGTTTTTCAATTACGGATATTTATTCTGTTAGGAACGTGTCTTTTGAGTGATTTACTAGCTCTCTGCATGGAAATATTGTACTTTTATCAGCTGTTATCATTATTATGGAAGAAAGGACTGTTCGGATGATTGATCGCTATTGCTAATTGGCGCTCTATCTGAACAACTAACTTTCTCCACAGTGTTATCTTCAAGTTTCTGTGGCAATTATTCAACAGGTCACGATAAGTTACAAGAAATAAAAATGTCGCCATTATCATTTCAGCCCTTCCCTACATATCTCTTCTCTTTTACGCATTAGTATATACTTACGCATTGCCACTGATCGTCGCCCCTTTTTCAAATCAAGTAAGTAATTAGAGTTTTTGTTCATAACCATGATCCTCTTTACTTTTAAAAGCTGATCAAGCCTTAGACGAAGATCTTTCTTTTCTTCTCTTTCTTTCTTTCTTTTTTTAAAAAAAACGTTGCCCCACACTAGGAATTCTCCTGTGTCGTGGGTGCGTTTTACAGACATGAATTCCACATACAATACACCCAGACCCGGAACAACTACCTGCAGATCATACAAATATTTGTTCCGTGTGGGAATCGAACCCACGACCCGGAGCGCAGTATCCGACTGCATCAGCCACTGCACCAACCGAGTGGTTTCTTTAACTATGATATTTGAATTTACTCATTTAGGTAAAAAGAGTCACGTTAAGTTAGCATGATTAAAAATGACACTATTATCATTTCAGCTCTTACCTATATCTCTACTCTGTTACGCAGAAGTTTCCATCGCCACAGATCGGCACCCATTTCTAAAATCAAATAAAAAATATGATTTTTATTTGTGGTTTTTCTACCAGGATCCTCGTCAATTAGAGTAGGTGCTCGAGCATTAAGGTAACTGTTTTCTTTAACTATGATTATAGAATTTAGGTACTCATTCTACAGCAGGTACTTTGACAGCTGTTACCCGATTAACTTCAATCTCATCATATCTTCAAGATCGTTTTGATCATCATAGTATAGGGGAAACCGAGCATGCGGTTAGCCTCAGCGATCACCACCGCCCGTAAACACTCGCTACACTGGAGAAGTTGCTGATTCGTAACCAACCTTTAGGCCATTGTCTAAATAAGATTAAATGATTGACAGCATAAAATTGCTCGTTCTGCAATGCAATGCAATCATTCCATATAAATTTGCTATAGAAACGTTTCAGTCTAATTCCGTCACACATGACATTTACGCGTGTTTTTTCCTGTAAAAATGCAAATCTCGCCCATTGACTGCGTGTTGCTCCGAGCGTGACTGCGTGACAGCAACGTGTCAACAGACGGTGTTTGAAGCATATCACGAATTACCATTTATTATCCTGCAAGTTATATACGGCATGGTTGGTGCATTGGCCGATACAGTCGGCTGCTGCGCTCCGGGTCGTGGGTTCTATTCCCGCACGGAACAAATATTTGTATGATCTGCATGTAGTTTTCCGGATCTGGGTGTATTGTATGTGGAATTCATGTCTATAAACGCACCCACGACACAGGAGAAATGCTAGTGAGGGGCAACGTTTAAAAAAAATATATATATATAGGGTCCTACTTTAATAATGGAAAATATTTTACGAGGTAAATCTATAGGTTACAATGATGCGTTTTAGCAAAATAAATAAATACCCAACTTTATTTTATTAAATAATACAGAGTCAGCAAATCATTCGCTAGTCGACTAGACTAACATTAATCTATTTATTATGAGTAAAACCGATATTGATATTTGAAATGAATTCTATACCATTAATAGAGAACCTAGCCTTAAAATGTTTTCCATTATTAAAGTAAGACCCAATATATATGTCGTATGATGTACACGTTTGATTTAGGCGCTTGTAAACGTTAGGCTAGTTACAAGACACTAACACTAGTGTTTTTCAAAATTAACAATTCCGAGCCATTCAGCTTAACTAATCTTAATTGATACAATGTGTTACCCTAGAAAATTGTAAATTTCAATGACCTTAGTGTCAAATGCATCAGTCTCGTAACATTATTTTGTATTTGGTCTTTGTACTCGGGTCACTATTTTTTAACACGCTTTTATTAGCTTCACCTGTATGTATGTATGTATGTTTGTTTGTAACCGACTCCTTTGAGCTCGATTTTGCCCTACTTTGAACGATCAGATTCGATTCAAACTTTGCACACCTGTCAAAGGTCGATGACAATGCAATAATCCGATCAAAATATCCGATTATCCTAATTAGATTCGCCAGGATTAATTAATTTCTTTCCGCATCCTTTGCATGCGAGTAAGAGAGACAGAGCTAGTGCGCGAACTACGCATGCGTGCAGTTCCAGACTTGCTCTTTCGGGCACTCAGTTCAGCACAACCTAGCGTGTTTTTTTAGTTTTTTTAAACTATTATTATTTAGTTCTTAAGATAGATAGATGAGCAAAAATGTTTTAGTCTCAAATATTGTTTATTTATTGTCGGTTGCACTTGATTGTGTTAAAATATACTTATCTTCATAGACAGTTGGAAGTTTGTAACAGATTTAGTGCTTCTAAACTTTTTCAGCATTAAGACTGTGTATCTAATAATTTAAAACAACAAACTACATTCCAGCAGTAAGCTAATAGTAATCATATTCACATAGTTAACATGTGTGGCCACACTCACGAGTGAAAATGTTTGCTTTACTTTTCTGTATTAATATTATAATTAATTCGGTTAGCTATTTGTCTCTGCCAGCCAGTATCCTTTATAATAATATAGGCTTTATTCGTTGACTTGGGAAAATCTTTGAGCTGCTTGTCTTCCTGTCTACTTCTTCCTCTTCTCTTAGATTATGGCTTCTGTAGAGTATCTTCCACAATTTTGCCAATGTCAAGTATAAGGCAACGTCGTATGGTATTTAGATTAATAAATCTTTACATATTCATAAAATATTTCTCTTCTTCTTCTTCTCTTAGATTATGGCTTTTGTAGATTATTTTCCACAATTTCGCCAATGTCAAGTTTAAGGCAACGTCGTACAGTATTTAGATTAATAAATCTTTACATATCCATAAAATATTTCTAAAAAAATGCTAATACATTGTTATAGATATTTCCTGCCATATTAAACACTTCTCCAAATCTCAAAATATTTCTCAAAAAGGAAAAAATTCTAAAAAATATGTCGGCAACGTCGTACGGTTCAATTGTTTTTCCGTCTTCCTGTCTATTTATATAGCAATAAAGACAGTTCTTGGCAGTGACAGAACGCAAACCATAGCAACCGGCGGGGTTACCGCTGGGAAAATAATCCTAAAGATAACATAAGTCCTCAACGATTCGTTTGCATATAAGTCTTCCCATTGACGCACTTCAGTCTCAATTATTCTTAGGTTTACACTTGGGTTAAAAATAACTGTTCAAGACATCTGTGGAAACCAAATCTTAAAAAAGCATTATCTAGTGTCGAAAACTCGCAATATCGTTATCTTATCGAGTTAGTATGACTAATTTATTAAACATCAATTATCCGCAATTATAAGGTTAAGTAGTAGATGGGTCATCGCTAAATACCTCATAACTACTGGTTAATATCTAGGGTTCGTACTGATTTGTTGATAATACGCGAATCATGTCTTATATTATGGTCTTCCCTTTTCAAGAGGCGTTTTCAAGCACCTACAACAACTCAGTAATTTGGGAAAGCATAGTTAAAGGCCAATATCATTGTTATTGATACCTACCTGATTTCTGGAAAGTGCAATCTGGATTCCTACTTACATATGGATGCCCAATTCCGTTCTACGTTGTAAAATCATCATACATTTTTATTTATCCATGTTCTACAAACTGATTTACATCCGTAACACGTCACTACTTAAGGTCCAGTTGAAAACCAGCGCCAGGATCCCATCATGACCTATGCCAGCCCAGTGTTCGCACACGCTGAATCATACCCACTCCGTAGATTAGAAACCCTCCAAACCCGTTTCATGCGCAAGGCCACCGGAGCGCCTCTGTACATGCGAAATGACCAACTCCATTTCGACCTTAACTTGCCGACCATCAGGCAATTTATGAAACAAGTGTCTAAACGCTATCTCGATTCTGCCCTGTCCCACCCAAATCCCCTTGTGGTATCAGCCGCCGACTACGAACCCTCCCGTATCAGTAGAGTACGCCGCCCGAGGCACGTTCTGGTCGATCCAGACGATAAAATCACGTTAGATCACATGAAGAGACTCGCGTTGTCTCGTTCACTAAACACCCGACCGTTGTACCGCCCTCGCCGCCGAGGATGCCCGCCTCACCGACGTCGCGGAGGCCTATCGCCGCGTCACCTTCCCGTTCAAGTTAGCACTTCTCCCTCCCGTCTCTTGCTCGCGCCGGCCCGTGCCGAGCCTGTAGCTTTAAATGTCCCCTAATACAATTTAAATAATACCGATCCAGCTGTCCCCAAAACAATAGCTTGATATCCCCAGCAACGCCCTAAGCCGAGGTCCGTGTCCCGCAGGGGGCGCCCTTAGCGAAAGTTGCTTAGTTTTTAATATTTAATTTAAGCCTGGCTGGAGGCCTCTTTTGGCTTCGCCAGCAAATGACCGGTTAAGCAACCACATTTCCCAGAAATGTATGCGAGAAGCCCAACAAAAAAAAAAAAACCAGCGCCAGGCACTAGTGGTCTGGCATGTTTGCTGAACTGGGCCTGTTTGGCGCAGCTGTGGGGCACACAACAATGTTCTCCTTGTGTTTTTATTGTATTTTTTTTTCTTTTTCAATTTATGTGTATCACATTGTCTGTGTCAAATAAATTTATTTTCTTTCTTTCTTCTTCTTTCTTCTTACCAGCCAGAAAACGTCTACTGCTGAACAAAGGCCTCCCTCACAAACATGGTTACGTGCCGACTGTCGTAATTTTAGGGGGAATTTGCCAGTAGGTACTCACCACGCTCGGGAGAGGGCCGATCCCGTTCGGAGGAGGAGGACACGGGGCCGGGGTAACAACCGCCGCGGTGCCCGTGTCCAACACGCCTGAGCCCCCTGTCGTCTTTACATGGCGGGGGGCCTTGGGGGTCGCGAGCGCACTTATTGGGAAATCTGCGTGCTCATACCGAGCGACCCCCGGGAAGACAGCGGTGCGCATGTGGTCTCGTACCGCTGTGTGCGCAGCACAGCGCATAGTGAGGCCTCGGGGGAATCTTTTACAATCCCCTCGAGAGATGCCTGGGGGGTAGCCTCTTTACAGTCGCCTTCCCTCCACTAGAGGGGATGACCACTTTACAGTCATCCCCTCCGAGATGTGCCTAAAGGCGTGGCACCAATGGGTGGCTCTAGATGGAGATCTTTCGAGTTCCTGGAGCCTCCCTTCGGTGCCGACGATGATTACTCCGGTGGTTTTAGCCGGTAGGAGTCCGGCATGCCCCTTCGCCCTTTCCCGGGGTGAAGGAAGTACATGAGGTATTTCCACCGGATCATTAAAAATTAAAAAAAAGGTACTCACCACGCTTGGCAGGCGGGCTGGTGAGCTCAGAATGGGTGCTGTTCCACAGCAGAGACGCTGCTGCCCATCCCACTAGAGATTAGAGTACCTTAGTCGCCTTTTATGACATCCACGGGAGGAGATGGAGTGGGTGTAGCGCTATATTCTTAGTCCGGACACCACATGCGTCTAATTCCGTTGTCTTAGAATTGAGAGTAAAGTCCAATGGTCATTCAATTACTATTGACATATTATGGTTCTTTCTAATTGCGGCGATATCAACATTACAATATGGATATTGCACATCATATTAAAGTTTTTGCCAGTTTCGGATGATGCTACTAAGTAATTTCCTCGTTACTCTTTTAGAGTGGCTTTGTACGTTTGAATAACACCTTGATCTTCACACGGCGACTAAACTGGTTATTTCTAGTTACAACTGGATACAATTGTATTATCACGTTGGCATGAACACGTCGTTCGTCGTTTGGAAGAATACTGATCGTCGCAGACTCAACTCGGTCATTATGTTCTGGAAGATTAGTGCAGGTAATGCAATTTAAAGCACGGTCTCGTTGCGCGTTGTACAATTACCACCAGCTTACATGCAGCATAAGCAAGAAACAGCAAGGAGTAATAGCTTATTTTCGCTTTGTACCGGCCAAATAATGCGGCCAACAAGGTCGCACAGAGAAGGGGCCCGTCAAACAGTACCAGGCCGATACCTGCCGGGGGCGCGGTCTAATGCAAATAAAGCGTACACCTCACCCCCGGCTTAAGGTAAAAAGGACACCGTGGGGTTTTAGTCGGTTTGAGCCCGGCATGCCCCTCCGCCCATCCCAAGGCGGAGGAAGTCCATGAGACAACGGGGGCCAGCCGCCTGAAATGCGGCAAGAAGCTCCACCGGCTGTTGAGGACGAGTTCTAGGTACTAGCGACTCGATGGCGATGCGAACGCCTCCTACCACAGCGTGGGATCCCGAGGGTGGCGCGCGCCGAGGCCCATGAAAACACACGGCCTCCGACTTGGTGAGAGCCACCTCGAGACCCAACTCCGGATTCTGAGACGACTAGTGTAGCCCCCATCGTCGCCAACATTGCTGTTCGGCGGAAACTCGTCCCCCGTGGCGTCACCAGCGTGTCATCGGCGTAGTCTGTTACATGCCGATCATTACGCCTACGTAGTCTTTTTTTATCACGAGTTTGACAAGTGTCTTTCTGTCTGAAACATTTATTTTGGAGACGCATAGCTTTGGAAACGAAGCTCTCAAATTTTAAATTTAGTACGCGGAATTACCGCGTGGCTCCTTGCAATATTGTATTGTTTTGGGATCATAAAAATTGGAAGAAGTAAAGAATATTTTTACATCTGTCAATGTGTTTTGGGTGCTGAAGATTTCGGCTGCCTTCCCCGGCCAACAAAATAGGCAACACTAACGATATCTGAACAGTTACAAATTCGAATCTCTGACTTTAAGTTTGTCCAAGATGAACTCATGTGTACGCGTTAGATCGGAATTGGATCCTCCACTATTAAAGTCCGCTCATAAACTTTCATAGCGAACGGTTTTGAGCTGCTTGCATCTAACTGCTTCTGACGACCCTATCGGATGCCGCCGAAGTTGTGTCAGCGGAGAGCTTTTCCACAGTAGTAGCCAAAATGTATTTTCATTTGAGAACTTTTCTTCCAATGAGCAATGAGTGATCACAATTGTGCAAACTGCATGACAACCACCAGATTACTTTCTGAATTTAGAATTCTGGTCTACCTTTTATTTGCAAAGAGCGTGAAGACACATACAGCATGTAAACCACAACAATAGTAAACCACCGGTCTTGCAAATTGAACTAATTCAATCTAATTTGCTTGTTATAACACCCACGCCGATTCTTAGCATGACCAATCATTGAGACAGGCATATCTTTCTATTTTTAGAACTTGTTATATCACTAAAGATATGCTCATATTGAGGCGAGCGAAAACGAATGTTTTTGGCTTTAGTCAGTTAGTTCTTCACACAAAAACAAATTCAGTATACTGGTTTAGTCACCTTCAACACTTCAATGCGGTAGAGCCCTGATTCCATCTGTACAAATGAATACAATTGAAGTGTATGTTTTTAATGCCAAAAGAACAGCTTTTTACTAAACGCATACAACAAAAAACAACTTTGCTTATTTTTGGTTTTCTGTCTGTCTGTCTGTTTGTTCCCGCTAATCTCCGAAACGGCTGGACCGATTTGTGCGAGACTTACACTGACAGATAGCTAATGTTATAAGGAATAACTCAGGCTGCTTTTATTTTAGAAAAATAATTGGTTTTCCTTGAATAAATTTAAACCTTGATAATCCAACATATATACTTTATACATGTCAACTGTCTAGGTTTCAAATATTTATAAAAATCCAATTTTTTTGAATTAAACGGCGGGTGGTACCGCTGGTCCCAGCTAGTTAATAATAAAAGTAATGTTTTCAATCTCATATTAATAAAAAGACAGGCGATAGTGTAATTAGCATCCAACTTACCTATGCACTCGTCTCGTACTGCTAATGTGACGTGATGCAAGATGAGCTGTGTCACTGCCGTGCTTGCAGTGTGCAACACAGCAATGACAATTTACCAATAGACGCGCCATACACGAACATTGTTGCACTAGAAAACGGCGCGCGCCCCGCCATTAGACCGCGTATTAAAAATTAAACAAAATACAATTTTTTATTTACAATATCGAAATACGTTACGTATTTATTTATTTATGAAATAGAACGTATTTTTTCTTTCACGGATGCAGTATACTTCGTGCATCGCCTATAAACACAGGATGGCATTATGTTGCTGAATTACGCTTATGACTCACGTCGAACCGTGACACTGGTTGGCGCGTGACTAAGTAAACTCCGGGCAATTACCTTGCTTTCATGTGATCATCGTAGAGCGCGGGCAATGCATCTACACATCTAAAAACATCTTAGGCAACAGTGTGTGTGTGTGAGTGTGTGTGTTAGTGTGTGTGTGTGTTCATGTCTGATTTAAATATCTGATTAGATGCCGCAATGCGATCAGCTGCAGCGTTATGTGTTCTTAACTTAAGAGTATACTAAGTGTGCTATAGGCCTTATACATACATGAGATAATAGGTGATGGTTACTTAATATTTTAGCTTATTACAGAAGTCCAAAATAACCTATTAACGAATGGGATTGTCTTTATGTGTGTAGCACTCAATCACATATTTAAATCCGTCTCTTAATGTCACTGGATATGATAGTAACATTTAGGATTTTTTCAACAACATGTGAACAAGTCCATAATTCGTAGACTACGCCATCACCACGCAAAATAAATTAAACTATGAATTGAATAAATACGTAAACTTAAAAACTATCTAAAAAATGTGGGGATGTTCATCAAGCATGGCAAAACCGTTCTGTAATGTTTTTTATTTTTTTTTACTTTCGTTCTCGAGGCAAAATCATCAATCCAATAAGGTACTCTGCCTATCCGAAACAGCTGCTTGAATTCCTACCCAATACCCACACATATAATCCTATAAACTGATCATGCGATCACAGACTGATACATTAAAAGCAGAATTTAATTCGGTCGGGGTACAGGGTCAATGCCCTACAGTTTTGGAATCGAGGAACACTGTTAGGCGCTCTTTACCTGCGTGTAGGTTTTTTGCCTATATTCTCTTTTATTCCAAATACTTATTTCAAATGATGAAATATGTCCCTTTTTACCTGTTTAATGGCTACTTCGTCTCCGCAATAGTTATACAGTAGTCAGAATATTAATCAGAAGGGAACTTAGTTATGAAAAGTATAATCGAAGAAAAATATCTCGTAAATCTAGACCACGCTCTCACACTAATACTACATGGTAACGGTTACACACAAATTTAAATTGTATTCTGTCCAATCTATCCCAATGAACAATGCATACGCTACTGCGATTGGTTGCAAGGTTTTGCTGCATGCCTCAACGTCACATTCTGATTGAACTGTTTTTGTCGGTGCGCATGTGCTTTATATGTTGTGGGAAGGTCTTGTACTACAAATAACACCAAAAGCATGAAGTAGTAAAATATTTATGTTAAAAGGGGCACTAGAACTACTAGCATTTAAAAAACCTAAATGTAAAAGTGTTCCGGTCTCCATATTTCCAAGTTCTTTCCAGGTAACTGCAAATATGTTATTTATATTATTTTTATTTAATTATTTTTTATTAATTTCTCACCACAATGATGAAAAAGATATCGTATTATATAAATTTATTTATTATTGTTATTGGTCTAAGAACCCCTACTTACAGACATATACTTGAAATGATTTTGATTTCCGTTACTCTTGCATCATCTGTGATAGTAGCGAGTAACAGAATTCTATAAAGCAATAATAAGCCAAAATTAGGACCACCAGTTTTGTTATTTTGGTCTCAGACATATATTCTTTTATGCACGCTTTAGTATTAGCTTGACCTGTATGTATTTACTATGTATGAAAGTAATGGAATCTAGCAATTCAATTTTCACCCACTTCTAAATTTCCCATTGACATGAAATTTAGGAGACGTATCAAAAATGGATGGCGGAGCAATAATTTATTTAACTTAGCTATGACCTGTAATCAGGATCATGCATAAAAACCTAATAACAGGTTATTATAATACACCACACATGTGTAAATAATGAATTTGCAGATTTGTAAGTAAAGAATTTATAGGTATTTAAGTTTAATTTTGGTAAAAATATTGTTTATAAAAGTAATAAAGCACCCTTTAAACGAAATATAGACTGATAGGCATTAAAAACTTTTTAATTTAAACTAGCGCCCCGCGCTCTATATTAAGTTGTGTGAATATAAGGTTCAAACGCACAACCCACGCTCCCATTTTATATTAAAAAAAAAATTATTGTGCTTTTTATACGATCATTTTATTTACATTATTCTCAGTTCCTTTTAAAAAGCGGAACTACTAATTCAATTTATTTGTAATAGAACTCGGCAGACGACCTTCTAACAGAAATGCGAACATAATGTATTGCAAATAGTTTGTAACCTCGTTCAGTGAAAGTAAATTTAGCTATTGGTTCGAAAATTGGTTTGCATTGATTACGTTCTTTCAATCTGTAGCCGTTGTGATACATGTGGACTCGTACGGATTCTCGTCTACCGTGATGTTCACAATGTCAAAACTCACCCTATCTCAGTATGTCAAAGGCCAAATTTGATTGGATATTAAATCTAATTTTAAGCTGTGATAGCAAATTTGAAGAATCTTTAGTCTTCTAATGGACTACTACAGTTTAGTAAGATATATTGTACAGTGTCTTTGAAATTAACAGGCTGGCTATATATCCGTCCGTAGACGATAGTGTTGATGCTGTTGATGGACTTTCTAATGGACCACTCACCAAAGTTGGCAATAGGATTCGTGATTACTACGATCAGGAATCCTGGGTGTCGTATAAGCATATCCCCATATAGCAGTATCCCCTTGTACTGCTACTGCAGGATACTGCACATCCAAGTCAAATATTCACGCCTTTTTGACAGCATTTGTGTTGGAGCTAATGTTCATACAATTTTATTATGTACCTAATTGTATGTATGTAACATGCAGCATGTTGTAAGTTATTATCATTCGAATGAAACGTCACCATCTAAGAAGTATGTTATGGCAGCAGAAGCCGATAAGCTTTCCACGAATTATTCTTAAAATAGCCTATTCCTAAACAAAATACTGGCCTAACGTGTTGTTATGTTGACATACATGAATAGTCCAGACCAGAAATCAATAGAATACCAGATGATAATAGCCATGTCATAAGTATGCTATCAATCTTGATATTACGCATGAAAAAAAGAATTGAAGATAGAAACGGACGTGAAACCAGAATCTATATTGATGATATACTGTGGAAACCTGTTCCTAGAGCTTTAGATCTCAGAGGAAAGCCAGAAAATGACTAAATAGTGATCCTAACATTTTTAACTAACGAGCAACTTTCGGTTACAACATCGTAAAATAACCGAAAAAAGCACATAATTAAAACTACACTGATAACGTACTGTGGAAATAAATACTTGGAAACGAAGGTTAGTAAAATACTGAAAACTGATAGTGTCGTAGGTAAATCTACAAGTGGTGTCCTTTCTAATGAGCGTGCAAATCTAATATAAACTGAAAGAGAGTTCACAGTTCGTTGCCTATCAATAGACCCTAGCAACAGACCCAAAAATACTGGCAATGAAAAGGTAAAACATGACTACACTATTACTTTTAGCTACACATATTTCTGTATACAATTGCCAAATTGCGTTCAGGTCTTATAATTAGTGGGAACAGACGACAGTCGCTCACAAGGCCCTTTATTAATAGAAACACTGCTACGTAGCTAAACATAGGCTTAAACATACGGTAATTAGCATACAAGGTGGGTAAGACGTTGTTTGAAGGCAGGAATACTCTTTTATATATTACGAAAAATATAGGAAGTGACATCTGCTGAAAAATGGAGCTACATCAGAACAATACTAACATGAATTTAAAAAAATGTGCGATAGGGGACCTCCGTCAGGAACGAAGTTCTTACTTACTTGCAATATTGACACAACATAAATCCCATCTGAATTAAAACAATGACAAAAATAAGTTAAAATAATATTTGCACGTATTTAGAATTGAGGTTATACAGCTGACCGCGCACACTTGCACAGTGTTTGCTGCTCGAATCTCGATAATAACACGCACATACAACCGTATATAATAGAAACAGAGAGAAGGAGAAAGAGAGGGAAAGGTGGCCTACCGTATATAATAGAAAGAGACAGAGAGACAGGACGGGAAAGGTCGCCTGGAGGGAGCATAACGCTTTTATCTCACGTGACTATTTGGACCCGTTCACTCTACTATAAGGCGCGTAAAAGAACTCGGTTCCAAAAAATTCAATGACGTTTAGAAAGATGCATGCTAAACAGATTAAGTATGTAAATACGTAGTAGTAAGACTTTAGCCTAGACTTTGTTGGCAAAAATGATGAAGCTAATGATAAGTAATACGAAATGAATACATACGCTGATGTTCTGTTTAAACAAACCCAGACGTTTTGTCAAGAAATTAGTTTGTATAAAAATTACACACATAGTAGGCGGAAGTTAGTTCAGTAATCTGTCTGTCATGAAGTTGTTTACCAAGTTTTCCGTAAAGTAATTGAGCAATATTATTTCATTCATCATCCTCACTCATCCACGATTGATTGAGAATGATAGATATACCTGCATACTGTATGACATTTTTTTGTATTTATAACATCTAGTATGCCAGGATGAATTCATTTAATAATCTTTAATTTGTCTTGTTTAATACTAATAATGAGTTATATAGCTACTGAGCAAGCTGATGAGGAAGTTTCATAAAAATGTACTGGTTTTCTCTTCTCGCTCCAATATCACCTTGAATTTGTATATACCATCAAGCTGTTGAATCTGAAAGTGAATTAACCTAGGTTTACGTCGATACATTAATTCCAATCTGTTACCAAACAAATTGTCCAGTGAACTGGACCTAATCTCAACACATTCATTTAGACACGTTAAGAATAGTACTACCGAACCTAATTGAGTTATGTAAAATGACAACGAACAAAAACGAATTACGTGAAATATTATTTTGTATCCGCATATTGTTACCCGTGTTGAGATTTTAAATATTCTCGCCATTTTTCTCCATTTCTGCATTGTGCCACAAGCTGCGCTCAGCACCAGGTGTACCCTCTCATTTCAGAAAGTCATCGACCCACTATATCACTGAAAACCCACTGTCTTTACTATCTAGTGTACGCAAAGTACATATTGAGCGCGACAAACGATTGTGGAAGATTACAAGCTGTGCCAGGAGCGGTTGCCAAAAGTATAAATTTTGGTATTGAAGGAATGTTTACGTCGTTCTTCAGTTGGTATCGATTCAATCGTAAACAGTTCGCTTAACTTTTTTCTTTGATTGGATATTTTGGTTGTATGGTGGTAAGAGAAAGTAGTATTTGTTTTTTGTTGATGATTGTTTGATTATTTATTTATTTATTTATTTATGTAAGGTTCACCAACAGTTGTTACAGCAATGCTTAGTTAAGTATAACACATACAATTTTTTTAAATAACCGCACAACCAATTACGGGTAAACACAACATGCTATGTATTAACTAGTTACAAAAAGACAGTCATGTCTCCTACGCTGATCGTCAAATCAGCTCACCATCCTTTAAAGACTTAAGGCAAATATGCTGTGGTAAAAATTATTATTTTCGAGATTAAAATACAAAGAGACTTTCACAACAGAAACGACAAACATTATTAAAATAAACAATCAAAACCAAATTAAAATTAAGCATGCAAAGGAGAGACATCAAGCATGGGCACGCATAATTCACAGCTTAGTATTACGGATAATAATAATTAATATTGTATTCTGTCTATAAGTGATTTATTTTGAGTCACTAAGTGTGTTGGTTTACGCCAGAAAGAAACAGGCATTTCAGGAAAAGTATGAATATATTATAAGAAAGCATACATTCCGAAGAAACCTGAGTTTGCTTAAGGACCTAATTATTTTCGTCAGCCCTTATTGAAAATGATTTTGTGTAAAACCAGTCTATAATCTATACTATTTTAGACCAAACGAATGCCGACCAAACTATTACCGACCATAGTAGAGCAAGGTTGCGAAGGCATATTGCAACAAAAACCACGCCTGAAAAACAAATCGGAAAAGAAAATCGCACCATGTTGTCAGTAGATGCTGCTGGCCATACTCTTGAAATTATTCCGTAGCTTTCTTGCATCAATCACGGGCAGGAAGAGAAATTATGGCGCCTAATTCACGGCAAGAATTTTACGACTTGCATGTCTGCATGAAAAAATGGTCAAAAGCATCAGTACCGTCAGATCCTTGTATTGCGATTTAACCTTTAACCGTTGTCTTCACATCATATTCGCAAGATATCTACATTGTCCTCCCACATACGTGACAGTTTTTAATGAAATTTGGCATACATGCAGATTATTCCCGAGAACAGTATATAGGATACTCATAAATTTATTAATTTAGGCCCAGCGAGACGGGCTACCGGCTCATTTATTATAATTATTACAGCAATTTAACAAGTAAATTTATACTCAAAAGTTTGTAGGTTGTGTAGACAGTTAATTTTAAAAGTAAAATACTCCTATTGGCATAGATGATAATAATGTTAGTCATGACCACAAAGTTATTTGGAACTTTTATTTAAATTACCTACCCAATGGGTCTGCTAGTTGATAGTCAATAACTGGTGATATTTTCAAAGACTGGACTGATTATATTTCGATAATGCAACAGCCGATCAGCTTTTCTTACCACACAGTTCGTTTATTATTGACCTGCCTCTCTAGTGGTGTTCAATTATGCGACTTAAGCACATGGGCGAAGACCTGAAACCATGAAACCATGTTCAGTAGACCAGTGTCTCCAAATACTAGTAAATAATTTTGATAAAGTATCGTTTTAACAGCTTTCGACTGCCTTTTAGTAGTCGGATAATGTCAAAAGGAACCTATTTATAGATTTCCTAGCCATCAGAACATACCCTTTCATCACACTATGCCCTTTATATTTATAGACACTTTAAAATAGTTCTGACGTAATTATTTGAGGGGTGTGACCGCATGATCTCTTGGAATGTAGCCAGATGAGTGGTGTGATGAAGCACGTGGTTCTGCGGCTCCCTCATGTCAGTCGTGGGCGAGGCTGTCACGTGAGATGCACAGTGAATACATCAGCAGAGTACATTCAATTATGTACAATGAACTAACGAGGGAGCGATGCGGAAAAAACAAACCGAGACTCCCCTGTTCACTGCTAATTGCAATATAAGGATCTGACGGTACTGATGCCTTTGCCCATTATTTCATGCAGATCTGCAAGTCGTAAGATTTTTGCCGTGAGAAAATTATGGCGGCTAGCCATAATTTTCCTTCCCGCCCGTGCTTAATGCAAGAGGCAGCTACGGAATGATTTCAAGAGTATAGCCAGCAGCATCTACTGATAACATGGTGCGATTTCCTTGTTCCGATTTGTTTTTCAGGCGTGGTTTTTGTTGCAATATGCCTTCGCAACCTTGCTCTACTATGGTCGGTATTAGTGTGGTCGGCATTCGTCTGGTCTAAAATAGTATAGATTATAGTCTGGTTTTTTACGGAATTATTTTCGCTAAGGGCTAACGAAATTATCTAAGCCCTTAAGACAAATCAGGTTTGTTCGAAAGGTATGCTTTTTTATAATATATTTTTACTTTTCCGAGGATCGCAACCTTGAAATGCCTGTTTCTGTCTGGCGTAAACTTGTAGTCTTATTTTAAAAGACACTGAATTTGACCGACTGCTTCGGCTTTCATTCTTATAGATTAGTGACGTGAGTTCATATTGAATAGGTAAATGCATATCATCACGGAAGAACGTGTATTGTATAGGAACATACGTACATGTATGGAGCATGAAAGAGCACGATTTTTACAAAAAAGAAGCTAAAAAGGAAAGTTTCTTGCCACTTGTTCTACTTATTCTATTTTGGTGCCCCTTATTTTTCCTTAATGTAATGTGATAGGGCCAAATACTGTTACAGTAGATTAAGGTGCGGCTAGGGTGTATCTTGGGCCACCTTTTATTAGATGTTTTTATAATCCCGGTGGAAATACATCATGTACATCGTCCGTCCCGGGGAAGGGCGGAGACATCGAGAAATCGAAGACAGGGTAGACGAGGGTTGAAAGCAGGTGTCATAATAGTTCTGAGACATGGACGACGGATATGTAAGCAGACCAGTATTCCGAAGTTCAGTTAACACTGTTAAGCTGGCTGGAAAAGGGTGGATACGGCGTGCAAAGGAATTCATATCCCCGCAAAAGAATTGTCCTCATAGTCTAGAATGTTCATAAAATTTTTATTTTTTGGATATAACACATTTAATATATTGGCACTGTTAACTGACCATTTCTGGTTACAATTAGTACCTGAAGTATTTACTAGAAGATACCCACTAAAGTTATTTGAATTCGGCAAATTTTTCACCGTATATTGGCCTAAACATTTGTCAAAGGGACCAGAATGTTCCATAATGTCTCCTTGGCCAATCTTGGCCAAAGGTAGATCAATTTTCCAATTGATACCACAAGCGGCAATTGCCGGTAAATCGTACGTAGGATGGCGTCATTCTCTTGTTCCGCATATGTAAGGGTATTTTTGAATTTGCTAGCTCTTTGAAAATGTGGACCTACGTTCGGTGTCCTGAAGAGTGTTAGATAATAAATCTGAAATATGATAATGAATACATATGAAATAACAACAAAACAACGCTGTAATATTTTATTTTGTATAGGTTTACCAACAGTAGTTACAATATTAATAATAGTAATATCGTATGACCCTAGGTACCTGACGCAGGGGTGCTAGGTCAGGAAACCTCCACGTGCGCTCGGTGGCTGCTGGTCCCTCTTGATACGTCCGGGGGGAAGAGCAGTTGTCGGGCCGGTGCACCCTGGGCACCGGGCAATAACTACTCCACTTTTTGGAGGACCTTGTTGCCCGGTGGCTAATATTCTGACAGGGATGGGCCCAGTTTGTGGGCTGTAGGTAGGCCGTATGGTGTTCCTTCGTTTTCGGAGGAGCATGGGCGGGCTAGCGGCGGGCTCGGTGTGCACTCACCCTGCCCCGAGCAGGTAGTGGGAGGAATCCCCTTCCCTGCCACCGTCGATATCGTAACCTCGGTTGGAGTGTCGTGGTCACGTCTCGCGGCTTCGACCGGGACCGAGGATCTTGGCTTAACCGCCCGGATCGCGAGGAAGAAGGCCTCTATAAAAATTCCCCGAACCCAAGCTTTGCGTGCGGCGAGGGGTGCATGGCTGATGGGAAGTTCAGTCGCGAGCACGCAACCCCAGGACTGGCGGAACCTGAAGATGGGATACGCTTGCCCGGGTACAGGGGGCACTGCCCGGGTCGACCATTTATTTCCCCCATACTCGTGGGTCTAGACATGGAAACATCAAAACTTAAAATAAAACACGTGAAGAAGGTGGAGGCAGAGAAGGTGGGAGGTGAGAGGGTTGGTTCGCTGTCGGAGTCCGACAGCGTCCAGATGGACATGGAGTCGGATATCGGCTCCGTGTCCGGTTCAGGTACCTGGACGCGCAGTGCGCGTAACTTGCGCGCCAGCGCGCGTAACTTGCGCGCCAGTGCGCGTGCGCAGCGTGCGGTCGCGTCACTGCCGCGTCCGGGTACGCCGTTGCTGTTGGGTGGGGTGAGCGACTCCGAGGAGTCCTTGGACCCTCGGGGTTCGCACGCTTCACTCAACATGGTGTTAGGTGCAGAGGGCCGCAAGCGGACCCTTCCGAAGGCGTCAGTCGGGTCATCCCCTGACGCCAAAAGGTCGGCCAAAAAGGCCGGAAAGGAATCTAACGTCGAAAGGCTGGAGAGAGAGAACGCTGAGTTGCGCTCTCAACTCGCCAGCCTCTCGGCGCAGATAGCGAAACTGACGACGGAGGTGGGTCTCCTTCGTCGTCAGGGCAACGGTACTGCGAGGCCTAAGGACTGTGTCGCTCCGGCATTCTTGCCGCCGGATGCAGAGGCGGAGTTTCGGCGCTCCATTGTCCTCGAAGTCGGGGGGATGATGGACGCCAAACTGGCGGCCCTAGCTGTGCGGCTCCCGCCGGAGAAACGCCTGCGCCCACCACTGGCAGCGGATTCCCGACAGCTACAGACGGCCACGTATGCGGCCGCTGCCGGGGCGACAAAGAGCGCGGCGAAGGCTGCGGCCCCCGCTAAGGTGCAAAGTACCGCACCAGCCCTATCGAAAGGGAAGAGCGGGGGTCGTGGTGTGGCAAAGGGGACCGGAAAGTCAGACCAGCAGGCGACAGCTGACGGGGCTGCGGCGACCACTGGATCCGCGCCAATCCAGCCAGCAGCCACTAAGCCCGAGTCCTCGCAGTCCGCAATGGACACCACTGAGGGGTGGTCCATTGCAGGCAAAAAGAAGCGGCAGCCCCGGCCGTCTCAGGCCCAACAACCCGCAGTTGCAGAGCCTGCGCAATCTTCTCCCCAGAATGGAGGGAGACAACGCGGAAAACGGGGCGGAAAGAGAGGAAGGAAGGGGAAAGTCAACCTCCCCAAGGTTCCCGCATCGGCCGCCATAACGGTCAC
This sequence comes from Diloba caeruleocephala, assembly GCA_947459985.1. Lineage (NCBI taxonomy): Eukaryota > Metazoa > Arthropoda > Insecta > Lepidoptera > Noctuidae > Diloba > Diloba caeruleocephala. Next base: position 3,545,257 of record OX381629.1, on the reverse strand, counting down.
GGTGCCCGAGGGCTCACCCGACACAAGGTTGGGTGAAGTCATGGCCGCGGCTCGGCGAAATATTAAGCTCGCCGACCACGGCATTGGTCCGGACACCGTGACCATCAAGAGGTCAGTCAGCGGCGGAATGGTGCTTTCTGTCGCTGGCGAGGATGGTGGCGCCAAGGCCGATAGCCTGGCACGCAAAATGCGGGAGGTGCTCACCCCCATATTTGACGTGCATATTGCACGTCCGATAAAAATGGCGGAGTTGAGGGTACTGGACCTGGATGACGCCGTTACCAAAGCGGAGATCGCAGATGCCATAGTGGCTGCGACGGCGTGTTTGCCCGAGGATGTAAGGGTGGGCGAAATTCGCCGCTCACCAATGTCCTTGGGCACGGTCTGGGTCCGGATCCCACTGGAGGCGGCCAAGAAGCTGGCGTCTACCCGCCGTATTTGCGTCGGTTGGACGTCGGCCAGGGTCGAGGTGTTGGCGGCACGGCCATTACAATGCTTCCGATGCCTCGAACTCGGGCATGTGCGCCTCCGGTGCACCATACACGGGGGGGTTGACCGGAGCGACCGGTGCTACGGATGTGGCGGCCAGGGCCACAAAATTCGGGAATGCCAGGCGCAGACAAAAAACTGCCCTTTGTGTGCGGACTTTGGCCTCCCGGCCGAGCACAGATTGGGCTGCAAATCTTGTGCAGCCCAGAAGAGCAAGAGGGGAAAACCAGGCCCCCCTGCCTCGGCCGAGGAGCTGAAGAAGTCTGCGCCGGCGGCACCGGTCGCACGCTCCGGCTCACCGGAGGCGATGGAGGCCAATTAAAGATCCTCCAGGGAAACCTAAACCACTGCCGCAACGCGCAGAATCTGTTGCTACAGACTGTTGCGGAGTGGTCGGTTGCCTTGGCGGTTGTGGCGGAGCCCTACAGCGTCCAGGAACACCCTCGCTGGTTCGGGGACGCCGGGGACTCCGTCGCTATATATTGGTCTGGAGCTGAAGGTGAGCCGCTCTGCTCCCTGTTGGACAGGGGGCAGGGCTTTGTCGTAGTAGAATGGGGACCTCTGGCAGTGGTGGGCTGCTATATCTCCCCTAACGTGTCCCTCGTCGACTTCGAGGGATACCTGGACGGGGTGGCGCGCAGCATTCGCTGTAAGTGCTTGCCCCGTCCAGTGCTCGTCCTGGGGGATTTCAATGCTCACTCTAGAGCTTGGGGCAACCGTCGGGACGGGCCGAGGGGGAGGATAATGCAAGACTGGGCGGCGTCACTTGACCTCCGATTGCTGAATCGGGGGTCCGTTAGCACCTGCGTTCGGTGGCAGGGGGAGTCGGTCGTGGACCTGACATGGGCGGCTCCTTCTGTGGCCCGCATGGTGTCGGGTTGGCGAGTAGCGGAGGAGGTGGTCACACTTTCGGACCACCGCCACATAATGTTCGACGTGGCCCTCCGCGCGCCTTGCCCGAGCCGTTCTAGTCCCAGCCCACGGTCGCGGCGTTGGGCCCTCACACAGCTGGATAGCGAGTTGCTCGTCGCAGCTGCCAACGTCGCGGCCTGGCCAGAGGTTGATCAAGGGATCTTGCCCAATCCGGAGGAGGAAGCGTCCTGGTTCCGGGAGACGATGACGTCAATATGCGACGCATCCATGCCCCGGGCCAGGCGCTCCCGGCGTACGGCAGTGTACTGGTGGTCGGATGAGATCGCGCAGTTGCGCGCGGTCTGCCTGGCCTCCCGCCGCCGGTACCAACGAAGCCGACGCCGACACAGCGCCACAGCCGGAGAGACTGACGAGGCCTATGCGGCCTACCGGGCGGCCACGCTGGCGTTTCAGACCGCCATCAGCGAGGCGAAGGCTCGGTCCTGGAGCGAGCTCCTGGAGGGACTGGACAGGTGTCCGTGGGGGAGACCCTACCGAATGGTAGTGGGCAAGTTACGCCCCTATGTCCCCCCCGTGACCGAAACCATGGCCCCGGATTTGCTGGAGGGAGTACTTTCAACGCTCTTTCCGGCGGTCCGGGACCATCCTGGTCCCTCTCCACCCCCGATTGCCTCGGACTGGGCCGAGGAGTTGGGGGTTTCGGAAGGGGAGCTGGGCCGAGCCATTGGCTGCCTAAAGAGTCGCAACACTGCACCGGGTCCGGACGGCATTCCGGGCCGTGCGTGGGTGTATGCACTGCAGTCTCTTGGGGACCGCTTGAGGCGGCTGTTCACCAGTTGCCTCCGTAGTAGCGTGTTCCCGTCCGGCTGGAAGGAAGCCGGATTGGTTCTCTTGAGGAAGGAAGGAAGGGCTGCGGAGTCTCCCTCTGCATACCGTCCCATTTGCCTGCTTGACGAGGCTTCGAAGCTATTCGAAAGAATAATTACCCGAAGACTCGTTGAGCACCTGTCGCGAGTTGGCCCCGACCTGGCCGAAAGTCAGTATGGCTTCCGGCAGCGGCGGTCCACCATTGACGCGATTCTTCGCGTCCGCTCGCTGTCGGAACAGGCAGTGTCTCGGCGGGGTGGGGTGGCGTTGGCAGTCAGTCTAGACATCGTCAACGCCTTCAACTCCATCCCGTGGGGCGCTATTAGGGCGGCACTAGTCCATCATCGGTGTCCGCCTTACCTGCAGGGCATCATAGGGGCCTATCTGCGCGATAGGCACATTCGCTTCGTGGGTAGGGACGGTAGCGTAAAGCAGAGGGAGATTACGTGCGGGGTTCCGCAGGGGTCAGTTCTCGGCCCCCTTTTATGGAACCTTGCCTACGACGCGGTCCTGCGTGTCGTTCTCCCTGCTGGCGTCAGCTTAGTTTGTTACGCTGACGACACTCTGGTGTTGGCCAGCGGGGAGTCCTTCGAGGGAACCATCCGGCTTGCAGAGCAAGCGGTGGCAATTGTCGTGGCCAAAATCCACGCCCTGGGTCTGCGGATAGCGCCTCAAAAAACCGAGGCGCTATGGTTCCACAAACTGCCAAGAAGCAGAGAACCACCCAGTTCGTGGATACGCGTTGGTGACACGCGAATCGGGGTGGGCCGGTACATGAAATACCTGGGGCTCACCCTGGACAGTCGTTGGGGCTTCGAAGAGCACTTTCAGCGCCTCGTTCCCCGAGTCGAGAGGGTAGTGGGTGCACTACACCGGCTGCTGCCCAATCTCGGGGGACCATGTGAGGAAGTTCGCCGTCTCTACGGAGGGGTTGTGCGGTCCGTGGTCCTATACGGGGCGCCTGTATGGTCAGCTCGACTATCAGGCGCCCAGCGCTGCAGAACCAAAATTCATGGTCTGCAGCGCAGAGTGGCTATCCGGATCGCACGAGGATACCGAACGGTGTCCTACGAGGCGGCAACTCTCCTGGCGCGTTTTCCGCCTTTTGACATCCTGGCGGAGATGGATGCGTGGGTCTACGATCAGACACGCTCCCTCCGCCAAAGCGGCGAAGGCGCGCCTCCAGGGGCGTTGGACAAGCTGCGGCGGCTAGCTCGGCGGCGCGCACTTGTAAAGTGGTGTCATCGCCTGCGGATGCAGTTTGCAACCAAGCGCGTCGTCGAGGCCGTCCTGCCGCTCTTTGGAGCCTGGCTCAAAAGGAGCGAGCGCGTCACCTACCGCCTGACGCAGGTGCTCACCGGGCACGGTTGTTTCGGCGCGTACCTGCACAGGATAGGACGCGAGGCCACGGCACAATGCCACCATTGTGATAGCGACCAGGACACCGCACAGCACACGCTCGAGGCGTGCCCTGCGTGGGCCGCCGAGCGGCGGATCCTGGTCGATCGGATCGGGCAAGATCTCTCTCTGCCAGCAGTAGTGTCGGCTATGTTGGCAGAGCACGAAAACTGGAATGCAGTGGTCTCCTTCTGTGAGAGCGTCATGCTCCAGAAGGAGACCGCAGAGCGGGATCGGGAGAGGGCCGATCCCGCTCGAAGAAGAAGGAGACGGCGCCGGGGTAACAACCGCCCTGGCGCCTAATTCCGATACGCCTGAAAACCCCTGCCGTTGCTATAAGGTGGGGGACCTCTGGGTTCGCGGGTGCGTAGATTGGGGAATCTGCGTGCCCACACCAAGCGACCCAAGAGAAGACGGTAGCACGCATGTGGTCACGCGCTGCCGTGGGACGCTTTGGGGGATCCTTTACAATCCCCCTGGGGGGGTGACCGCTTTACAGTCACCCTCTCCGAGATGTGCCAATAGGCGTGGCACTAGTGGGCGGCTCTAGTGTGATCATACGAGGACCTGGAGCCTCCCTTACGTGCCGAAGATGACCGCTCCAGTGGTTTTAGCCGGTAGGAGTCCGGCATACCCCTTCGCCCTTCCCCGGGGCGAAGGAAGTTCATGATGAATTTCCACTGGGCACCAATAAAAAAAAAAAAAAAAAAAAAAAGGTACCTGACGCAAGTTCTGCATTTAATGGCTCTGGAACCATGGCCGTAGTATGCCGTGTGGTGCCGGCTACGAATAGCACCAACCCATCTTATACCGTGGATGCCGTAAAAGGCGACTCTGGGATTAGGACGGAGGAATATCAAAAAATATGATCAAGTCCATCCAAAAGGCGACATATCAAAACCTGCATTAACTATAAATAGATTTAAATTCATATTGATTTTTGAGTAAAGCGCCTAGGTTTTTTTGTAGGTTCGGGTGGATGCCTGCGACATTGAGGAGATCAGACAATCATCTTTTTTTTCATCATCATTTAGGCAGAATAAAGTCCACTACTGAACACAGGCCTCCCCCAAAGATAACCACAACGACCGATATCGGTGTGTTGTGTGCTCATTGGGGGATTCTGCAATAATCGCCACGCATGGCAGGCGGGTTGGCGATCGCAGTTAAGATGCTGCCTATCCTCTGGCTAATCCCTTAGTCGCCTTTTAAAACACCCATGGGACGAGATGGGTTGGTGCTATTCGTAGCCGGCACCACACGGCAAACATCATACAAACATCCCATTATTCCCAGTTATTACAACTCGTTAAGTTGTTGATCAGTCTCTTGGACAGCCAATGTTTATTTACCGCATAAAACATCTACGTCTTTTCTCACTTCACTAACACGGAGATATAATGCTACCAGTTGGATCTCTCAGCGCATTACCATGGGCCAGTTCAATTAAAAGCGTGCCGTATTTACAGGATGTCATTTGGAACCCACATTTTTCTCCTGCATCCGATACCTACAGATTGGCAATCGTCACTCCCAATTTATTTGATTGAACAATTGGCACGTATCGTAGACCCACGTTGTGGCTATGTGGACCCTTCGCTGGGGTTAAGCGGTGACCTTGGAACTTGTTCTGACCAGAATTGTGCAACTTATGAGATTGGTTAAGATCTTATTGGATACTTTTTAGAGACCTGGTATTAGAAAGAACATCTCTGTATCCATTTTCTTGCGTGCTTCGTTATGTCTGAGGTCGTACATGGTTGACAGGTTTGGCAATTCCATTTCATATTTGGAAATGAGATCAACTGTACTTGCTCTTATGGTCCACTGAAATACGTAGAATGTAAATAAAGGGTCTTAGAAAAGACGCCTGCATTCTAAAAGCTTTTGCGCGGCCATCTTTGAAAAAATACTAAAAAGTTTATTGAACTTCATCATTTAAACAAAAAACAAATAAACGATATTACCCATAGGCAAAGACAACTACTGATTCAGCCGTATAAATGACGACATCGCGTTTTTCATATTTTATTTATTTTCTCCGAAATCAAGCAATAAATCGATTGGAAAAAATATTTTTGAACTCTGGATATAAAAATAAAGAAATGGTATTTCTGTTATAGGTGCTTATTAATGTTGAAATGTTGTCAATTAAACACGGCCGTTCAGTTATGCGTATATTTGAGACTGACGGTGGGTAACCCAATTATTCATAATAATCTGTAACCACCGTCACTACAGATATATCACAAATACTGTTATATTCTAATTCCTAAATTAAAATAAAATAATCGTTGTTTTTTAAGTTGCTAACTGACCCTAACTCCTTGATGTTTTGGCAGAGTGTGTGAAAATACAAGATTTTAAATTTATCGTCGTGCAAAATAATTGTCTTTCTGCGAATGAAACTTGGTGAATTATTCCCGTGTGGTGCCGGCTCAGAATACCACCACCCCATCTTCTATCGTGGGTGTCGTAAAAGTAGACTAAAGGATTAGCCGGAGGATGGGCAGAAGCGTCCTTCGAGTACATTAACAACTCAACTGCGATCGCCAACCCGTCTGTCAAGCGTGGCGATTATGAAAAAATCCCCCAATGAGCCCACAACACACCCATATCGGTCCTTGTGGTGTACTTTGGGGGAGACCTGTGTCCAGCAGTGGACTTCATTCGACCGAAATGATGAATTATTCCCGGGAACTTGGGGCTTTATACATATAGAGGTAGAACCGAATGCCCATAGACAGCGTCGTGGGTTCACACGGTAACATATCAAGGTATTACTAATAGCTAATTAAATGAATTCGAGCCAACAACGGTTAGGTGATGAATGACATTAAACATTATGTATATTCAACAAGACGCCACATGCCGCACAGCGCATACAACAATAGACATTCTCACTATTATTATGTATTATCTATGATGGACATTCAGCTTGAGGATTGGGCAGGTTCTATTACCTTGACATGGGGGACATGACGTCAACTGGCCATAAATCTCGTGTGATATACCGCTCTTAAATTTCTTGGGTTACGTTAAATACGTGGTGTATTCTAATTAAACGCAATCAGATGACGGCACGGTTGGTGCAGTGGTTGGTGCAGTGGCTGATACAGTCGGCTGCTGCGCACCGGATCGTGGGTTCGATTCCCGCACGGAACAAATATTTGTACGATTTGCAGGTAGTTTTTCCGGGTTTGGGTGTATTGTGTGTGGAATTTGTGTTTGTAAACGCACCCACGACACAGGAGAAATTACAGTGCCCTCACTGCCCCTACGTTTAAAAAAAAAAGGATGTCTAAAGTGCCAATATCTCTTCATTATTATAATCAGGACTGACTCATGTGATGTACCTTACTCGTAAAACTTCGACCAATATATTGCGCACCGCTTCACGCAGACACGGCAACCATTACCCCGACATATTATTTCATAATTAAAGCTATCAATGAATCATCTAAATAAATAAAAAATGCTGTCAAAGCGATTAGAATAAAACTGGTTTTATTTCTATTTATAACTAGCGCACTTATTGTTCCTGTAATTAGTACTTCCGCACAGCAGCTATCGCGCAGCCAAGGATCGACCGGTAGCAAATCTGTAACTACTAGAATTGATCTGAACTAGAACTAGAACTGCGGCGCGGTTGGTGCAGTGGCTGATACAGCCGGCTGCTGCGCTCCGGGTCGTGGGTTTGATTCCCACACGGAACAAATATTTGTATGATATGCAGGTAGTTGTTCCGGGTCTGGGTGTATTGTGAGTGGAGTTTATGTCTGTAAACGCAACCACAACACAGGAGAAACACGGGTAGAGCGGGGCAATGTTTTGCAACGAAGTTCCTTACGGCAGGCTTGGGATAGGGATTTTGTTGCGCGACCGAACTGAAAAAAATGTGATAGTAAAACCGTAAGAAAAAATCCGTGGAAAAAAGTGCGTGGAATAAAACCGTTAAATGAGACGTGCGCAGGCGCGACAGTCGCATACACAAGCGAGTAGTGTATAAGTGTCGATTCTACATTAGCCGAAGGAACTTCGTTCCTAAATTTTTTTTTTTTTTTTTTTATTGATCCGGTGGAAATACCCCATGTACTTCCTTCGCCCCGGGAAAGGGCGAAGGGGCATGCCGGACTCCTACCAGCTAAAACCACCGGAGTGATCATCGTCGGCACCGAAGGGAGGCTCCAGGAACTCGAAAGATCTCCATCTAAAGCCACCCGTTGGTGCCACGCCTTTATGCACATCTCGTTCCTACCTGGTGTCCCACGACACCACATAATTTTTAAAATAACAACGTCAACTTCTCAAAGTTTTCAGTACTTTGTCATTTACAACCTGTATTTTTACACCTCAACTATACCTCCAACATGGGTATTGTCCTCAACCAATGAAAAGCTCCCAAACTCCCAAAACATACACGAGTCGTATAATCATATGAAAGTTGAGCGTTAAACACGATATGGTTTAGCTATTGTTTTGCTAATTCTGTCTATTGTTGAGGACATGATGTTTGGCACTTGCTGCTAAAAATAACGGTTTGATTACGATTGCGTTCAAATGTTATGCAATATATTGCTGATGTGGATAATAAAATGCGGATTTAGAAATAGTAGATAGTAATGAGTGACCATGTGTCATAAAATTACGCTTACGACAAGAAGCTCGCATTTATTCCATGACCTAATTTCGTCCTTGGTGAAAGAACGCCATCCAAATTTTCCACCACTACAAGTCCTGTAAGCCAGAATCGAATGGTGACCACCGAAAATCACTCAATAATGAAGCTGGGTGTATCCCAGGGAAATGGTAACCAAGTCTTAGATATCGCAACGCAATTTCTTTTTTTTTTTTTTTTAACATTGCCCCCCACACTAGGATTTTTCCTGTGTCGTGGGTGCGTTTACAGACATACATTCCACACACAATACACCCAGACCCGGAACAACTACCTGCAGATCATACAAATATTTGTTCCGTGCGGGAATCGAACCCGCGACCCGGAGCGCAGCAGCCGACTGTCTCAGCCACTGCACCAACCGTGCCGTCATTAATCTATATAAATAAATAAAATTGAAGTGTGTTTGTAATGTCAAAATAACAGCTTTTTACTGAATGCCTATGAAAGTATGTACGTTACATATAACAAAAACACTTTTTTATTTAAAATTTGCCTGTCTGTCTGTTTGTTCCGGGTAATCTCCGGAACGGCTGGACCGATTTTGACGGGACCTTCACTGGCAGATAGCTGATGTTATAAGGAATAACTAAGGCTACTTTTATTTTAGAAAAATAATTAGGGTTCCGTGCAAAAAAAACCCTTGCAAACCCAATATATATATATTCTATGTCAAGTGTTTATGTCGAAGTACTCTAAATTTCTTTTAAATTAAACACGGGTGAAACCGCGGGTCCCAGCTAGTCATAAATAATAAAAGAAAAGGAGAAGGAGGTTACAAGAATGGCGCTCAGCATTACAATTCTATGTTACAAATTACTTGCAACACAGGCGCACTGATTTTCAATCAAGGTCAATAATAATAGATAAGTTAAAATTAATTACAAATAAAATTTTAAATAATAGTGATTTATAATAACGACAGTTGATTGACTCACGCACAGATTGCGATAAGCGAAGCAAACATTGAGCCGCCATAATGAAATATCAGACTACCTTCGCTTACCGGTTTGTTGATTTTTTATTATTGTGTTTCATTATAATAATAATAATTTATTTCAGATAAAAATCCATACAATTCAATTCAAATTACAATTTAATCATTTCTATGTTTATAATATATATATTAGTATTTTGACATGTCAATAAAGGCAAATTAATTAAAATAACAAATCAAATTAAGTAAACATTTGAAAATCACTAAAAAAAAAAGAACAAAATAAGTAACATTACAAATAAATAAGAACATAAAATCAATCGCATCTCAAAATGAAACACAAATAAAAATTTAAATTATAGGATATGGGGAGGCGCTAACGTGTAGTCGCATCCACTTCTGCAATAATGGCGAATCCCACCGCTCGGACAACACGCTCAGGATACCGTTCGTACTGCCACGTAGGCGATTTAGTAGCGAGGCGCTCCGCTTTCTTATGATGGCGTAGAAATCGTCGGTGCGCGCCTCAGCAAACACAGTAGAAGCGCTACAAAACCGTGGCAGCCCTAACAGAACCCTGGACGCGTTGTTGTACTGGACGCGCAGCGCGCGATATGGACCTGGCTGGAGGCCTCTTTTGGCTTCGCCAGCAAATGACCGGTTAAGCAACCACATTTCCCAGAAATGCATGCGAGAAGCCCAACAAAAAAAAAAAAAAAAATAGCGCGATATGTCCGCTGCGTAAAGTTAGTCCACAGGCTGCACGTGTAAAAAGACTGGCAGTAGGCTTTGAACAGAGTTACCTTTACTTGATCAGTACTGCGTGCAAACCGCCGAGCCAACATGTTACACCGGACAGACAAGCAAATAAACGCTATCCCTACCTACTGATAGTCGACTTAAAATATATTATTGGACTCTATATATAGGCAACGTAGGACGAGTAAACAAATAAAAAAAATGGTATGTGTAAAAAAAGAGTAAAGAATGGTGTGTAACAACTGTGCTTACCCCAATTGTAAACCTCAAATTTTGTGTCTATCTGTAGTAGTGGACGCGATATGCTATTAGACTGGTTAATTGCTTCATTGATCGCAAGGTTTCTTTGGATATCTATGGTTTCTTCTATCTTACATCATCCATAAATAGCAATTTATTATTTTACTAGCTGGGACCCGCGGTTTCACCCGCGTTTAATTGAAAAGAAATTTAGAGTACTTCGACATAGACACATAGTGTGGTGCCGGCTACGAATAGCACCAACCCATCTCATCCCTCGGGTGTCGTAAAAGGCGACTATGGGATTAACCGGAGGATGGGCAGCAGCGTCCTTCGAGTACATTAACACCTCAACTGCGATCGCCAACCCGCCTGCCAAGCGTGGCGATTATGGCAAAACCCCCCTATGAGCACACAACATACCCATATCGGTCGTTGTAGTGATCTTTGGGGGAGGCCTGTGTCCAGCAGTGGACTTTATTCGGCCGAAATGATGATGATGACATAGAATAAATATATTGGATATCAAGGGTTTTATTGTTTTACGCGGAACCCTATTTTTTTTTTTTTTAAATAACAGTAGCCTAAGTTATTCCTTGTAACATCAGCTATCTGCCAGTGAAGGTCCCGTCAAAATAGGATCTGCCGTTTCGGAGATTACCCAGAACAAACAGACAGACAGACAAAAAAAATTAAAATAGTTTTTTTGTTATATGTAACGTACATACTTTCATATGCATTTAGTAAAAAGCTGTTATTTTGACATTACAATCAGACACTTCAAATTTATTTATTTGTATAGATGAATACTGTTTGAATCTTTAAAATGAGCACATATTGCGAGATACGTTATAATTTTAGCTTATCCTTAAACAATATAATACACTTCGTTTAGTTATTTCCTTTTTAATATCGTTATTTATTTTTACCTACTGCATTAGCGTGCTTCTGATATTTAGTTATGCTAATATGTGTTCAAGTCAATGTCCTTTGGGTCACATTCCTTTATTTTAGATGCATCCATTAATACGTGGATCTTTTTTTGTATGTGATGAACAAATAATAGTATAAAAATGTTTCTTATATACTGTACCCACGGGGTCTGTTTTCTGCATCTACTTTATCATCATCATCATCATATCATCCAAAGGACGTCCACTGCTGGGGTGCAATTCTCTAAGCTCAAACATCCATACATCCTTGAATGCAGAATTGAAATAATGGTAATAACCCGATTAAGTATTCACTAAGACTGGTCCTCAAGCCTTACCTTCTGCAATGTGTCCTTGAATAGCTTTAATCATGTCTTAGCGAATTCCGAAATAGGTTTTACACCGTTATTTCGATTCTGTTTTTAAGGATGTATGGATGTTTGAGCTTAAGGAATTGCACCCCTGAACATAAGCCTACCCCATAGCTTTCCACAACGAGCGGCCACATGCCACGCGCATTCAACGACTCCCAGCGACTTTCACCAGGTCGTCTGTCCACCTCGTTGGAGGTAGTCCCACGCTGCGTTTTCCGGTGCGTGGTTTCCACTCGAGAACCTTTTTACCCCAACGGCTATCAGTTCTACGAGCAATGTGCCCCGCCAATGGCCACTTCAGTTTACTAATCCTTTCAGCTATGTCGGCGAGTTTAGTTCTTCTTCGGATTTCCTAATTTCTGATTCGATCTCGTAGAGAAATACCAAGCATAGCTGACTCTATAGCTCTTATCTACTTACGTAGTTTAATTATACCTAATTTTATAATTACTTAGTTATAGACGTCATCATAATCATAATTTCAGCCGCTAAACGTCCACTGGATGACACAGGCCTCCCCCAAAGATCACCACAACGAAGCTTCAGTTTTTTTCCATTACATTGATTTAAGAAACGAATATCCTCTAATCAATTCTCCACAATATAATCCACGTATCACCTTGTAATGTGTAATGTGGTAAACAAGTTCCAATCAGACGGCCGCAGGCCTATTGAACTTGGTTTCTGTACTGGTTCTTACGTCACGTCAGTCACGTGGTGGTCTTCTGGGCCGCGGCCGTTTCACGCTTGACCTGTACGTCACACACATTGTGGTAACGGACAATACAATACACAATTGCAGACAGACAGACAATCGGCATCCGCCCGCGCCAGTTGAATCGGTGTAAGCGTTGATTTTCGATTCTAGATTGTTTTTATTATATTGTTGGCAAATCTATTGTGTGAACCTGTTAGCAGATGACAATGTGATATAATAGCCGGCCCCGCTTTTGAGCTCTGAGGGCCAATTCTCGTAATTAATTTACACTATGACTGAAACTTGACCGAACCGAGATTAAATTATGAATCGAAAAAATGGTATTATGCAACTTCTAAAACCGATCTTCACTCGTCCACTTAGGCGCTTAACATCCGCGCCGGCACAAGACTGGGCGTTAGACTAGTCAAAAGATTTTGAGGTTTGATCTTTAGTGTGTAATATCGCAAATGTATAAGGTATGTTGAGTAGAAATTGTCAGAAGGTTAATTAATACCGTGAGATAATTTGCAAGTATAAGTATTTGCCAGGACAAGGTCTAAAAATTTATTTCTTCACGAGTTTTCAATTTATCTAATAATGTTTCTTTGTTGTTCCAGGTTCGGCATGTTTACTTCTAGGACTTGAAGTTATACCGCCAGTATACCACCCAAAATGACCATCCAACCATTCAGGAGGAAGTCGTTTAAAATTCTAAGTACCTACCTAAACACGTAAAGACTAGGAAAAAAAATTACAGACCATTTAAACCAAAAACTTTAATATAAGTAGTGAAATTTTTGTTCCTTTTAATTTATTACCGAGTGATATTAGTGTAAGTGTAGTGAGGTGCCATTGCCGTTAGATTTGTTATCGATAAGTGTAATCATGTATAAAATGTGGTGTATCTTCGGTGCGATTGTCGCAGTGGCAGCCGCTGCTGTGGACCGAACCAATTTACCTCCTACCTGTGATAGGTGAGTGTTACTTTTTACATGGGGTATTGTCCTCGAGCTCGCCTGATCGAAAGCGTAACTATTCACTCTTACTTTTTTTTAAATTACGCTGTTTTATGAGCCTGTGCATGCGATCGTCAAATTTTTTTTTGCCTTATTCTGTTGTTTCTAGACTCAATCCGATTCTGCCAATATCAACGTCGTAATCTAATATCAAGAGATTGGCCGTGTGGTGCCAGCTCAGAATACCACCACCACATCCCCTCCCGTGGGTGTCGTAAAAGTCGACTAAGGGATTTAGCGGGAGGGAGGATTAGCCGGAGGGTGGGTAGCAGTGTCCTTCGAGTACATTAACAACTCAACTGCGATCGCCAACCCGTCTGCCAAGTGGGGCGATTATGGAAACCCCCCCAATGAGCCCACAACACAGCAATATCGGTTGTTGTGGTGATCTTTGGTGGAGGCCTGTGTCCAGCAGTGGACTTCATTCGGCCGAAATGATGAAGAGATTGCGAATTGCGAAACCATAGAGAAAGACATTGTTCAAGGGGTGATCCGCCACCTAAAACAACACGAAAAACAAACACAATTTCACAAAGGGAGAGACGTCACATTATATCATTGAGAAAGTAGGTATCGTCTGTAAGTTTATGTGTGCAACTGTCATTGGTGATATGACAGTTTAATCGATATGTCGCTGTTGTATCATCTTCATCATGATCATGTCAGCCAAAATTGGTTGGTGGTTGGTTGTTGTATGTCACTTGGATTTTTCCTGTGTCGTGAGTGCGTTTACACAATCAAATTCCACACACAAATTCCACACACAATACACCCAGACCCGGAACAACTACCAGATCGTACAAATATTTGTTCCGTGCGGGAATCGCCACAACCCGGTGCGCAGCAGCCGACTGTATCAGCCACTGCACCAACCATGCCGTCAACATGCCGCCCGCATCATCATATCAGCCACAGGACGTCCACTGCTGAACAAAGGCCTCCCCCTTAGATTTCCACAACGAGCGGTCACATGCCGCTCTCATCCAACGACTCCCAGCGACCTTCACCAGATCGTCTGTCCACCTCGTTGGAGGTCGTCCCACGCTGCGTTTTCCGGTGCGCGGTCTCCATTCGAGAACCTTGGTGCCCCAACGGCCATCAGTTCTACGAGCAATGTGCCCTGCCCATTGCCACTTCAGTTTACTAATCCTTTCAGCTATGTCGACAACTTTAGTTCTTCTACGGATCTCCTCATTTCTGATTCGATCTCGTAGAGAAATACCAAGCATAGCTCTCTCCATAGCTCGCTGAGTGACCTTGAGCTTTCTTATGAGGCCCATTGTGAGTGACCACGTCTCTGTTCCATATGTCATCACTGGTAACCGCCCGCCCGCATCGCACCTTTGGAATTGTTTTGTCGAAAAGACACCTTATTGTTTTCATTGTAATGTTGTCTGTCGCGATACGCTTAATAATATAACGTACAATGCAATATTGACATCATTTTCATTCGTTGCATTCTTTGGCGTGATTGTATACTTTCTGCACGTGCCGTTCAAGGTGTAATTTTTTTTACTGTGACTTTACAATGCTCATAATTTCAGTACCGAATATAAACTGTATTTACTAGTATAAGGTCCCTAGGGTAAGGTAGTATAAGGAATGCCTCATGGACATCCTCTGCCTTGAGAAGGGCGGAGGGGTATGCCAGACTCAAACCGACTAAAATCCCATGGTATTCACGCTTTTTCTGCACTAGACCACGCCAAAGTCAAAGTCAAAGTTTTTTATTTCAAATAAACCAAATATTGGCACTTATGATGAAACGTCAGAATCTAAGTTGCACGGTTCCAAATAGTCGATCTCATGGAGAAGAGCCGGCAAGAAACGCCCCCGGGATGTATCGGTCCGTCACTGCTTGACGGGCATAATAATAATATATCTTCTGAGAATCTCAGATACAAGTAAAAAACAAACTAGGCGACTGGTTCAGGTCAGCGTCATAAGCTTGCGGCGGTGGTCTCGTGCCGCCGTACGCGCAACACAGCGCACAGCGAGGCTATAACAAAATGTACTGCCATCCGTCTACGATGTGACGATATTTGTCCCGTTTTAAGTATTAGGATCATAAATCATAATAGTATCTAATATCAGCCAGTAACTGTTCCACTGCAGGGCAAAATGCCCAGCATGCCCCTCCGCCCTTCCCTAGGCTTAGAAAGTCCATGAAGATTTCCCCATGACAAAAGTTAAGGCTAAGAACCTCCTACCCAGTACATAAGAAGCGCGTCAGTATGACTCCGCGCCCCCATGACACGTCATTCATAATTTACCAATTATATATATACACATAAGATATATATATATATCTTCGCGTTATATATATATATATATATATTTAAATAACGCGTAGTTCGATAAAGATAATTAATGTCTACCAAGTTTCACGTCATTTATATACTGTATGACCTATACTTCGATAATGTCTACCGGCAACAAAACTGTCCAGTCTGTAAAGTATCAAGGTACACGAGATGCCTTTCCTAAAGAATATCTCGTCAGTGTACTAGTCAAGTACAATGTACTAGTTTCATACGAGAAAACCCTTTAGAAACAAAGGATGTCTTTTTAATTCCAAGAATCCAAATATCCAGAATTTCCGGATATCGTGCTGCCAAGCAGAAGATTTTTTCTTAAAACATTACTATGTTCCAGTTTCAAGGGTAACGTTACTAGTAAAATGAAATAAGAGACTAATAAATATTGTCTCGAGGTGACGTAGTTCGGCGCCACGCAAGCCTTCGGAATCCCACATTGCGATGGGAGGCGTACGCATCGGCGTCGAGTCGAAGATAAAGTACTTGGGACTCGTCTTCATCAGCCGGTGGAAGTACGTGCCGCATTTCCAGTGGCTGGCCGCAAACTAACGGTGGCTGTCGCTGCACTTTCGTGGCAGCCGCCCAATTTAGGGGGTGGCAATGCCTCATGCCAGAGGCTCTACGTATGGATCGTGACGTCCATGGCCCTTTACAGAGCTCCCGTGTGAGCAGAATCCCTGAGGAGCCTCAGTGTTGCTATACTGCAAAAGCCGCAGCGAGCGATGGCCCTCAGGGTAATAAGAGGATACAGTACGGTCTCCTATAAGACGGGGAACCTCTTTGCCGGATCACCGCCCTGGGATCTGGAAGATAGAGTCCTCGCGACGCTATACGATTCGAGCTTAGATGAATCCAGGTGGCGGAATGAAAAAAGTGACACGGTGCGATAGCGGCGGTAAGACCCGTCATGGAAGATTCATTGATGAGGCGGCATAGCGCCCTCACCTTCCGACTAACTCTGATACTCCCGAGGCATGGATGCTTCAGGAAGTATCTGTGTTGCATATGTACCACATAGAAGAGACGCCCAGTTGTCAGCACTATAGAGACTGCCCGGAAAACACGGCGCGCCGCTCAGAAACGGCCCAAGACAGTGGCACGCTATATTATACGCGTTCCTCGCATGTGGAATATACGGATGGTCAGGTTGCACAGAAACGAGGCCCATCAGACCTAGGGATTGGCTGATATCTGGTTTACACCGGGTTTTAGCCGGTAAGGGATTCCATGCCCCTCCACCCTTCCCAGCAAGTGCATGAAGATTTCACCACTTAATAAAAAATGCCTGACGTTTACTACCAGGCGAATGACTTGTTCATCTCGTGACTTCATCATTATCATCATTTCGGCCGAATGAAGTCCACTGCTGGACACAGGCCTCCCCCAAAGATCACCACAACCACCGATATGGATGTATTGTGGGCTCATTGGGGTGTTTTGCCATAATCGCCACGCTTGGCAGGCGGGTTGGCGATCGCAGTTGAGTTGTTAATGTACTCGAAGGGCGCTACTGCCCATCCTCCGGCTAATCCCTTAGTCGACTTTAACGACACCCATGGGAGGAGATGGGGTGGTGGTATTCTGAGCAACAACTATTTTTCATTTGCTTTTATCTAACAAAACGTATCGAAGATTATCCTAGATCGTTATAAGTTGGTCACGGATCAAGGGAGCGCGTGCTCGGGATGCTTGCCGGAAGCGCACGCTGGCCTTGCTGTGACACTGTAAATATGTCAGTGATTTACTTGATATATTAGTTATGTAAATGTGGAGTAACTTGTGTAGATCCTGATGTTTTCAAGTTGCAATATCTACACATTTTATGATAATCTGGTATATGAAATAGATTATGATGATGTTGAGGGAACTGTATACAATATTATTATTAATTATTTATTAGCTAGAAACACGGTAAAGTACATATTGGTGTTAACAATATTTGAATTATGTGTGCAGCATGTTTCGCCGTTTGATCGGCATGCAACATTTTTGATTCTTAATAATTTCTATGAAAAATGTAACTTAAGATATAACCTAAGATTACATATTATTAGTCTCTATTCAATAATGTCAACTTAATACAATCATACAGTAATGTCAGCTTAATGAAATATAAGTAATGTCCGTAAGTAATGAATTAATCAATAAAGTTTAATAATTACATTTAAATAGTTAGTGTAACTACAATCCATCATAATCCAATCTAATGTCAATCTAATACAAAATACGATTAAAAATGTAAAAATTATTATTCAAATAATATTAATAGATATTATTGTTTATCCTATTTGTATCTCATAATTGAGTGACGGGCTACATGTACACAGATGTAGAGAAACCGCCTTATAGTGACCAACTTTCTCGTTCAACGTAGTGATTATGGGTCCCTATATACTTTATCATGGGGTTAGCCATGTCACTCATCCAATATATTTGTCCAAGATGTGATGTTTTACAAGTGCTATATTCAGTTCTAGACACATCATTAAAAAAAATTATAATCTCGGAGCCTTATATTATAAGGAGGTCTTTGGTTCCTTTCTTGATTAAATATTACTTTCATACGCATTTAACTATGTAGTTGTAATTTTATTAAAAACACTTTTAAACGGATTCTATCGCGTCTATTTTAGGTTTTTGGTTTTGCTGACGTTTCGAAGTTGTAATTGTTTAAAAATATTGAAATTCATAATTCATAATTTTATTGGAACAAAAAACGAAATATACATAAATCTGTGTACGAACAAAAAAAACATCAGTAAACTTTGGTCAAATGGAAATTGGAGAAAGATATTAAATGAGTAGCATATAAACCTTACTGGCCAACGGCCGAAATTAATAATCAGTCTAATCCAAAGCTTCAGATTTAAGATTTTGAAATTCATTTGTTGTTGTGTTAAGATTACATTTAACACAAAAACACATATCCGTAATCCGAAATCCAAAGATTTTGGTTGAGATTGGTTGTTGATTTCGGCCCTAAGACTGCACGATGTTTAGACTTACCAACGGCTGCCGATGCGGCATTCGCTGGCACATTCGCCGCACGCGGGATATCTATACCTAGATACCTATAGAATGGGCGCATGCATAATCCAGAACCACCCAGGAGCAGCCATGAGGCATATTAAACAGTTCTAACAATAATTTTTATCGGTATTGCTCATCATCGATTCAAGCAGAAAACTTCCACTATCAAAGATTGTCAGAATGACCAGTGTGGGTTTGTATTGTTTGCCGTAATCGCCACGCTTGGTAAGCGGGTTGGCGATCGCAGTTGAGTTGTAAATGTACTCGAAAGACGCTGCTTTCCATTCTCTAGCTAATGCCATAGTAGCCATTTACGACACCCATGAGATGAGATGGGGTGTGGGTATAAAAATATCGAAAACATCCAATGTATCGATACAAAGCCTTACCGTAATATCAGTATATCAATACAGCAGTCCACGATATGTATCGATACATACTTCGCGCATCCCTACCTTATATCTGTCGTGTTCTAAGAATAAAATAAACTGTAACCAAGTTGTAAACTAACACTACAGCATCGAGTTACTTTTATATGAGATTGGTTAGCAACGTCAGGTAGCAACCCATTGTTGCTACGTTTGTTCTATCGGGGTATTTGAACCGGATACATACCTGTACATAATATTATCATCACCATCATATTAGCTATAAGACGTCCACTACTGAACAAAGCAATTGGTTTCCACAACTATGTCATTTTGGAAAGAATTTGCCTGTATCCACCACTCTTGGCAGGCGGGTTGGTGAGCGCAGAATGGCTACTGCTACGCAGAAAGGACAGTACTGCCCATCCCTCTGGTTCAGAGTCGATTAATCGTCTTTTACGACATCCACGGGAAGAGATGGAGTAGTACTATATACTTAATCCGGTCACCACACGGTTTGCATACATAATTTATTCTAGGTAACCTGTTGGGTTCATTCAAAATCTCGTCATGACTTTGGGAAAGATAGGTTTCAGAAAAAAATTGAATGAATAATCCCCGTGCCCGGATTAAGAATATAGCAATATCACGGATTTGGTAAAAAGTGACTAAGGGTGTCTAAACCAAAGGGATGGGCAGCAGCGTCCTTTCTGTGAAACAGTAGCCATATTGCGCTCACCAATCGCGTTACTAAGCGTGGTGAGCACTGGCGAATTGCCCCCAAAATGATGACACAATTGTGGAAATCTATGGGGAAGCCTTTTTTCAGCAGTGGACGTCCTTTGGTCGATATATATCATGCACATCTCAATTCAATTTAGCCATTATAAGTATTGAATAAAATTGAGGTACATAAACCATGTCAAGGCACTTCAACATAACATTAGAATTTACAATTATACTATTAGTTATTGCAGTGATACGATACCCCCGATGTGTCCGTTTAATGCGCCATGCCAGGCCATACACCTTGCCACGACAATCACTTGTGTTATTAACAGATGTTTTAGTGAAGAACATTTTCCCACTGTTTGCAAAATGGCACACTTAGTGCCCATATATAACAAAGATTCTAGAGACTAGACTTATTGAGGTTTCTAGAAAACTACCGTCTGATATCGATCCTAGGTGCTTACCTATTAGCTTTAATGGAGGAAGAAGTTATATATTATATCTGTATACCGCAACAAAAAAACGGTTTTATTAAAGGTCGCTCTACTGATACCAACCTTGCCTTGTTTCTTGAAGATGTTCTTCGTGACATGGATGATGAGGGACGAGCTGACGTAGTCTACAAGGACCTTGAAAAAGCATTCGACCGCATAGATCACGTCATTCTTTTGCGTAAGCTACAGGCATTTGGGATGCGTGGTAATTTATAGAAATGGTTGAAATTGTACCTTAAAAATCGATCTCAGATTGTGCCTGTGCGGGGCAAGGACTAACTGCATTACCGTGCCATCTGGGATGCCACAGGGTTCGATATCTGCTTTCTTATATGACATAGATCTGACTACAAGGTTTCTGATGTATGCGGATGACACCGAAACCTATATGACTTTTAGAAACAGGTCTAAAGGTCTTCAGATTATCAGCTTATTATGAAAGTAATAAAATAAATTTTAATATTAACAAATGCTTAATTTTCACTTATACCCGATAAAGAAACCCCAATTTCAACCGTAATCATATTGTCAAGGATCTTGAAATCTTTATGGATTAAGAGGATTTTTCGGAACATGTCTCGTAAGTAGTCGGAAAGGCATACAGAAATTTCGGATTCATTCAGCACATCTGAAAATAATTTTCTGATGTTACTTGTTTTACGCTAACATAGATAGGGACTAATTTAGAATATTGCATACTTTTTTAGCACTATACTTCTTACAATACTTTTGTCTTGCAATCCCCGCCTCGTAGAAGAGTTCCAGTATCAATTTGTATCGGAGTTGCATTTCTATTTATATTATCTTACTATTACATACTTATTAGCGCACGTGCGTGCGCGCTGGTAGACCCAAGAGAATTGTAAAAGTGGGCCGGCGTTTCGTTTTCTTTTCATTTGATTATATATATTGCAGGTTTTCTTGATGCACGTAATTTTACATAAGCTCGTAAATGTAGTGGAATTTTACAAAATACCTCTTTAGTGTCTTGAAATGTTAAAAATCTTTTACAGACGATTTAGTAGGATGGGTAGGATGAATTGTGTCTTCATTTTGGGGGGAATTTGCCAATACTCACCACGCCTGGCAGGCGGGTTGGTCAGCGCAGAATGATGCTATTCCTCAGAAGAGACGGTGCTGCCCATTAGAGTCCCTAAGTCGCCTTTTACAACAGCCACGGGAGGAGTTGGAGTGGTGCTATATTCTTAATCCGGACACCACAAGGATTATCTTCTCTTATATACAAAATAATATTGGTTACAATGAAACTTAATTCAATGTTTATGAATTAACGATTTCGCCTGCGTATTTAACTACGAAACCCTATTGTTATTCGTGATCAATTTATACTAACCATTGCTAAGAACCGATTCACTCCTAGGAATGCAATCTGCAACGGTTCGTACGTCTTAGTAGGCTCGGCTTAGGCAACTCGCGTAGCGTAAATGTTCGACTCGACGTCGTAAACGTAAACGGTTTTTTTTGTAATTTGTTACTCTGTTTGATACCAATCTCTAACGTGTACTTACTGAGCTGTACTGACACCATTCGCAGAGACATGAGCTACGCCTGAAGGTAAATTCTTCTAGATTGAATGTTCAACAGTAGACGATGATGGAAAGTTCTCGTATCTACGACAAACTTGTTTCGCTGGACGCTGAAACACTGGATTTCGAACTGGCGCTCTTACTCGCTATGCCATTTACCGAAAAACTTCTTCTGAGTTCCTCCTAAGATTGTCACAATGACGGGTATGGATTTGAAGATGCGAGTTCATTGGGAGTGGTGCCATAATTGGCAGGCGGTTTGACGACTGCAGTTGAGTTGTAATGAGTGTACTCAAAAGACGCTGCCCAACTTCCAGCTACCTATTCCCATAGTTGCCTTTGACGACCCCTACGGAGATGGAGTAGTGTTATTCTTAGCCGGCTGCAAACTTACCTAACCTACGCGTCCTGTGGCGTGAAATAATTCCACGCACGTTACATGATAATTTTGCTCTTTTAGGTATATAACCTACACTCTGTAATTGTGTCACGATCGCTTCCTGTACATGGAATTATTTCACATGGTATAGCGAATAATAGCCCTGCTAGAATTCTTATTATACCAAACGGTAAATATCATATTGTCAATATTATTTCGGTCTTGGCATATATATTTCGTGCGCAGGACATAAAGCGAGGCTTGGGGGATCCTTTACATTCTCCCCCGAGAAGAGCTTTACAGTCTTCCTCTCCGAGATGTGCCGAAGCTGATCGCTCCAGTGGTTATAGCCGGTAGGAGTCCGGTATACCCCTTCCCCAACAGAACCTATGCCAATGTTTTCACATCACTCTCATCCGACATAACGATGATATTCCACTGCTGAATGGTCAGGTCATCGTTGGCCTCTGCATTACCGCTATAATGAACGGTCCTAGAGGATGTTGCCATAATCCACTAGTACAGCTTGGCAGTTGGCACCTGCACGGAGAAGGACAAGACAGTGCCGGGGTAACAACCGTCCCGGCGCCCAGGTCCAACACGCCTGACTCCTCGGCCTCGGGGATCGCGGGTGCATAGATTGGGGTTTCTGCGGGCCCACACCGAGCGACCCACGAGAAGACGGTGGCGCGCATGCGGTCACGCGCTGCCGTGTGCGCAACAGCTCACAGTGAGGCTTCGAGGTGAACTTTACAATATCCCCAGAGGGGTGACCACTTTACAGTCACCCACTTTACATCTCGATGTGCCCATAGGAGCGACACTAGTGGGTGGCTCTAGTGTGATCATTCTTACTCTTAGGTGCCAGATGACCGTCCCAGTGGTTTTACTCCAAGGTGAAGGAAGTTTCCTCCGTGTGGTGCCGGCTCAGAATGCCACCACCCCATTTCATCCCGTGGGTATCGTAAAAGTCGACTAAGGGATTAACCGGAGGATGGGCAGCAGCGTCCTTCGAGTACATTTACAATTCAACTGCGATCGCCAACCCGTCTGCCAAGCGTGGCGATTATGGCAAGACCCCCCAATGAGCACACAACACACCCATATCGTTCGTTGTGGTGATCTTTGGGGGAGGCCTGTGTCCAGCAGTGGACTTCATTCGGCCGAAATGACGAAGGAAGTTCATGATGAATTTCCACTGGAACCAATAAAAATAAATGAAAAAAGAACAGCTTGGTAGGGGGATTAGTGGTAACAGGATATTACACACGGTAGGATGCTGCTGCCCATCCTATTAATATTGTCCCTTAGTCGCCTTTTACGACGCCCATGGGTGGACAGGGGTTATCTATTCTTTGATTTTAACCACACGGAACGCTTATCACCTTATAGGAAAAACTTCAATACTTATCTACTTTTAAGAAAGAGAATTCATAGTTTCTTTCCGATTCTTATTCATATGACCGCCTGTTTCGAACTGTGTCAACATTCTTAATAATTCAAGAGTACCTGTAAAAGCTAACATGAAATAGAACTGACACGTGCTGAGTGATAACGTTGAAGATAGTAAACAGGTATTTGCGAATAAAAATATCTATCTAATTAAGTAAAACCTTGTTTGTGTCGGTACATTCACCTAAATAGATATCCTATACTGTCGCCTGTACTGTATACCTATAATGTCTTTAAAACATTGTTACATTAACGAATTAAATAAGTGTTCTGGCTATTACTTACCTGGGTGTGCGGCCCAATGCCTACCGGACTCCGCACCCCCAGCCATAAGTAGAAGGAACACCTTGGGTGTCCTGGTAAAAGTCTAACACACCCCTCGGTCCTTACCCAGTTGGAAGGAAGTTCATGATGAATACAAAAATGGGGATCAATAAAAAATGGTCCTGTGTTTGGAAAAGGCTATTTAAAATACCTAAACGATTTTTATAATAATGGAGAGTATTATTAAAAAGTACCAATTATTCATTTTACCCGAAGAGTCCGGCATGCCCCTCTGCTGTTCCCAAGGCGAAGGAAGTCCATGAGAATTTCCTTTAGGGCAAAAATAAAGAATGCCTTGTGGCTCAAAATAACGCCACCCCATCTCAACCCGTGGGTGTCGCAAAAGTCGACTAAGGGATTAGCCGGAGGATGAGCAGCAGCGTCTTTCGAGTACATTAACAACTCAATTACGATGGCCAACCCGTCTGCCAAGCGTGGCAATAATGGCAAAACCCCCCAATGAGCCCACAACACACCCATATCGGTTGTTGTGGTGATCTTTGGGGGAGGCCTGTGTCCAGCAGTGGACTTTATTCGGCCGAAATGATGATGACGATGGAAAAAAGAAAAGGATCGCCTAAAACGGATATAATAACTACTTACATGTAGTGAGTAAATATGTATTAGACATCACATCCATAAATCGTTCAGCTACTGTAACACATGACCTTGTTATATCTGCATATTATTATTATTGCGATGATAAAAATAGCATCGTGCTATTTTTGCATATTAAACATCACTAGCGATCATTGAATCGTGACAAATAAAACAATTATAAAAATGTTTTAAGATATAATATATTGAATTAATTAATAAATTGTAACACTATAACGTTTGCCGTGTGGTCCGGCTACGAATAGCACTTACTCACCTCATCTCGTGGGTGTCGTAAAAGGTGACTATGGGATTAACCGGAGGTTGGGCGGCAGCGCCTTTCGAGTATATAGAAAGAAAGAAAGAAAGATAAATATTTGTTTTTGCACCAGTAACGACGCATAATTAAAATTAGGCACAATATTTATAAGAAACACAAAAACTAACATACAAAATGCAATAAAATGGCAAGACAAAATTATAATAAGGGTACATGGCCAAAAGACTCGGAGTCCAGGCCTAACATAAAATATAAACTACATTACCCGTTTTATGTAGGTTTTAGAATGCTAACCATTAAAAATCCAAAAATCAATGCATCGTGCCCGTGCAAAAAAAGGTTGTCACTCAGCATAATGCTGTGACGTTGAAAAGATCCATCGACAACAGCGCTGGTTTTCAGTGACAACCTTCGTGACGTAGTGACGTCCCACAGCAGTGGTGCCACAATTATATATTTATATATCGACAACTCAACTGCTATCACCAACCCGCCAAGAGTGGCGATTATGGACAACCTCCAATGAACACTTAACATACCCAGACCGGTCGTTGTGGCTATCTTTTGGGGAGGCTTGTGTCCAGAAACGATGACGTTAACGTTGACGGCACAGTTGGTGCAACGATTAAGCGGTTGGCTTTCTGTGCTAGTTTGAGATGTTTCCACCCATTAGGATGGCCGCGACCATCACGTAGGTGCCCCCCAGTCAAGGTCATTTAGAATTCTCGGAGACACATTTCTCAGAGAACTGATGGCCGCTGGGGCGAATCAAAGGATCTCGAGTGGAGACCGCGCGCCGGAAAATGAAGCGTGGGACGCCCTCCAACAAGACAGCTACCCATTGAGGGTAGCTGGTAGCGACTGATGCGGGTGGCGTGTAAGGTATTTGGGGATATCTATGGGGAAAGGCTGTTCAGCAGTCGACTTCCATCAATAATATCACCTACAAGGATAATCTCTTGCTGCACTCTAAACGCGTAACCTAAATACTGTACATGTGTTCGTGAGCAACGTATGTTTACTTTCGCTGTCACACACACAATCGTCATCAGCATATATCGGTCTACTGCTGGACGTAGGCCTTTCCCGGCGTGCGCATCACACCTAGTCAAAAGCTTTCCGCATCCAGCCGGACCCAGCAACCTTTTTCAGATCGTCCGTCCATCTGGCCCGTGGGCGTTTTACACAACGTTTGCCTATACGCTGTCTCCACTCTAGGACTCATCTGCTCCATCGGTCATCGATCGGCTTCGACATACGTGACCAACCCACTGCTACTTCAGCTTGCTAATTCGGTGTGCTATGTCGATCACTTTGGTTCTTTTTCGGATATCCTCGTTTTGGGTGGATAGACCATTAGAGAGGCTCCGAGCATAGTACGTTCCATAGCCCGCTGAGTGACCTCAAACTTGCGGACTAGTCCGACTGTTACCGTCCACGTTTTGGCTCCGTAGGTCATAACAGGTAGGACGCACTGGTTGAAGACTCTCGTTTTCAGACATTGCGGAATACAAGACGTCGAGAAGATCTGACGAAGGTTGGCGAATGCTGCCCAGCCTAAACGTATCCTTCTGTCGGCTTCTCTGTCAAAGTTGTGTGCCCCACCACCACTCCTACAACTTCGACCACCGTACCTTCGATTGACGTGATCTTAGTTTTCTCCAAGTTCATACCAAGGCCAACAAGTCTCGAGACTACGTTGAGACTATTTAGCGTGCTGCTCAGATCATCCATCGACTCTGCCAAAAGTACGATATCGTCGGTAAATCGAAGGTACGTGATGTACTCGCCGTTTATGTTTATGCACGTCCACTCCAGTCCAGAGTTTTGCAGTTAGATAGGATTTGTCTTGTGGTATGGACGATGATAGTGACTCATATGACGGTGATATGGACGGTCATAGTGGCATCGTGATACAGGCATCTCAACACTTTGACATAACGCCAATCGATACCGCAGCTCTGCAGAGAATCCAAATGCCCATATTTCGATGGAGTCGAAGGCTTTCTCGTAGTCCACAAAAGCCGTACACAGCGGCTGATTGTATTCCTCGGAATTTTCTACAATCTGACAAACAGTATAGATGTGGCCCCCGGTGCTGCGGCCTTTTCGAAATCCAGCCTGCTCCGGTGGCTGAGCTTCGTCAAATCTTCTGGCAAGACGGTTCGTGATGACTCTTGAAAATAGCTTGTACACGGGGCTCAGGAGTGAAATGGGTCTGTAATTTTCAAGCAGAGTTTTATCTCCTTTCTTGAAAAACAGCACCACCACACTCCCGCTCCACGCCTCCGGTGTTGTACCATGTTGGATGACGAAATAAAAATAGTGCATCAATTCGCTCAGCACGGGATCATTTCACACATACAAGCATATAGTTAATGTGTTTATTTTTAACCGCTTTCGTCACATCACAAGTAGACATAAGGGTTCTTTTGGGAGCAGCTCTCCTTGTGAACGCAGAAGAAAATTAGAGCACTAATAGACCGCCCAGCGAAGGTACCATATCCGTCACCGTTCAAATAGTTAGCATTGCGTGTGCCGACTTCGCGCCGTTTCCAAGCATGTGGTTTTGTTTAATAGGTCACTCAATATTTCCGTTGAGTGTCTTGAAGGGTGAATGAGTGATTATATCAAGTGATTAAATGGTAGCATCTATGCCACACGCAACGTTGTGGTAAATGGCAGTTGAGGTCAGGCAATATTCTGCGTGAAACCAGAAAACTCGACCATTTATGGCTAAAAAAGTTGTCATCATGATCATATTAGCCAAAGAACGTCCACTGCGAAACAAAGGCGTCCGCAATAGATTTCCACAATAACCGGTTACATGCAGCCCGCATTCAAAGACACAGCTAGCTGTACCAGGTCAACTTATGAAAGCGATGTAGGGCAAGAAATACGTGTGATTACAAGTTAAGCTCAACATATCGAGCAAAGTTTGGCCACTGCTGAACAAAGTCTTTGCCTATAGATTTCCATGCAGTACCCACCACGCTTGGCGGGCTGGTTGGTGAGCGCAGTCATAGCTACTGTTTCATAGAAGAGACGCTGCTGCCCATCCCTCTGGTTTAGAGCCCCTTGGTCGCCTTTTACGACATTCACGGGAGAAGATAGAGTGGAGCTTTAATCTTAATCTGGACACCACAAGGATAGTTTAGCTCAACTGGCACAGTCAGCAATCGCGGTGACACGGCCTATGTCTCGAGCCAATTCTAGTAGCAATTTTTTTTCTTTCTAGTTTTTTTTACAACTTACAAGGTGTGTCTATATTCATCAGTGGACATTTTACTGACTTAAGTACGATGTAATGCCGGCTACGAATAGCACCAACCCGTCTCATCCCGTGGGTGTCCTAAAAGGCGACTGGGATTAGCCGAAGGATGGGCAGCACTGTCCTTAGAGTACATTAACAACTCAACTGCGATCGCCAACCATGCTGCCAAGCGTGGCGATTATGGCAAAACCCCCAAAGAGCATACAACACACCCATATCGGTCCTTGTGTTGGTCTTTGGGGGAGGCCTGTGTCCAGCAGTGGACTTCATTCGGCCGTAATGCTGATGAATTACGATTAAGATGGCGACTTCGATGGCACGGTTGGTGCATTGGCTAAGCGATTAGTTGTCTGTGTTACGGATCGATCCTCGTACAGAACAAATATTTGTATGATCTACAGATAGTTTCGGGTCTGGGTGTTTGTGCATGTGAGGTTAATGTCTGTAAACTGTATCCATGATGCGGGACAATTCACAACGAAGGGCAAAGTTATAAAAATAAATACAATGTAGTGTTTCACGTGCGGTATGCCATTCTATACTAGTTTATATTTACTTAGGTTCTACTACTTAGGAACCTAATCAAGGTAGCACATAGTATCTGCATACTTACTACTTACCTTACTACTACCTACTTACACAATTAATAAAGAAAAATAAAACTGATTTCCTGGTATAAAAGAGTTATGCTCATATAATTCCCGAAACCAAACTTAGCACACATGCATAGCCACCACGCCTTTTTCGCGTGGGGATAGGCAACAGTTACGGAATATTGTGTATTTCCGTAAATAAACAGTAATTCTCTCAAATATGCGTGCCGGTTGCGATTTCTAAACACCTGTTTTTTTTAAAAGCAATTTAAAACCCATAACTGCTTGTTCTGGTATAGGACAGGAAGTCTATATAGAATTCTCGAAATCAAGCTTAGCACACTTGCATAGCATCACGTCTTTTTCCTGAGGGGGACGGGAGGACAGTAATAATGCAACATTGCCCATTTCCTAAATTCAATTGTAATTCTTTCGAACATGCTTGCGGGTACAATTTCTATACCATCGTGGCTATTGTTTTGCTTCACCAGCAAAGTCACTTTTGAATCCGCAGTCAAATCTCTATTTTGTATTGTATTGACTTCATTTTTAGGGTTATCACCAAACAGGTCTAGGTTATCTAGACGGCACGGTTGGTGCAGTGGCTGATACAGTCGACTGCTGCGCTCCGGGTCGTGGGTTCGATTCCCGCACGGAACAAATATTTGTATGATCTGCAGGTAGTTGTTCTGGGTCTGGGTGTATTGTAGGTGGAATTCATGTCTGTAAACGCACCCACGACACAGGAGAAATCCTAGTGTGGGGCAACGTAATAAAAAAAACAAAAAGGTTGGTATTGATGTTAAAATCCTTCTCAAGACGCATCCGCGCTGACATCACACTTCTTCAACTCCATTTTAATTTGGCCTGTTCCTCTTTTCAGTTTGATCTACTGCCACGGGCCGCTGTTAGACACGGTCCAGATGGCAGGCCTCTACAACGACTCCAAGACCTTCGTGGATATGAAGCTGAAACTGTCCGCCAACATCACCATGGAACACTTCAGGGATATGATGTCCAGGTAATCAGTTGCTTACACTTAATTTCCTTAACATCCCGGAAATGTCCACTGCTGAGCATGGCACTCAATAATAACTACAAAGAGCGGTTATAGCATTATTGATTTAATAACCACGCTTGGCAGGCGGATTGGTGGTCGCAGTATGTTGTTATTAAACGGAAGATATCCTATCCTCGAATCCCTAACCTATCCTCTTGGTATCAACCTTAAGTCGTCTTCTACGACACCCATGGGTGAAGAGGGATGGTCTATACTTTTCTGGGAACTACACGGAACACTTAATTTCTATTCTTCTTACCCCGCAGTAGGCCTTTATCTTTTGCTGTTTGCCGATGGGGTTTTTGGTTATAATCTCTTACAATTCAATGCAGTTGGTTTCTACATCACAGAATACGGAAAATATGTGCCTTTGACCGCATAGGGCTTATGTTTCATATTCTGATGCTGAATCTGCGTGTACAGTAAGGACTGGTAGGGTGCCGCTTGAGTCTGCCTCGAGATGGCGGCGCGCTGTGTTCTGCATGCCCCTATCTGAAAGAGGTGTCTGGCTGACCAGGTCGCATATGGACGAGCCAAGGTCTACCGGGGATGCGGCGAATGTATGAGTCAAAACCGCACTCCATTGATACGTTGAAGGATGACCACGGAGTATTCATAATTTTTCGTCATCATTTCATCCGAAAAACGTCCACTGTTAGACAGAAGCCTCCCCCAAAGATTGCCACAATGACCGCTTTGGTTTGGTGTTGTAAGGCCATTGTGGGCTTTTGTCAAAATAACCACGCATGGGCAGCAGCGTCCTTTGAGTACAACTACAACTCAACTGCGATCGCCAACCCGTCTGCAAAACATGGCGATTATGGCAAAACCCCCCAATAACCGCAACACACCCATATATAGGTCGTTGTAGTGATCTTTGGGGGAGGCCTGTGTCCAGCAGTGGACTTTAATTAGGCCGAAATGATGACACAAATAGTTTCATCCACACCATAATTTATTTATTATAGACATTTTATTGTACACCAGGTAACAAAGACAACAGGGCACAATAGCTAATGCATAATGCAAAATTAATGCAAAACGGTGTTGTCGCACATAGCGGTCTATTCCAGACAACCTTTGAATGAACATGCGAGATAGGAGAGCATAATATACAGTTTGTAGTTCTACGTAACGAAATGTATCTGATAACATTCATCATATCAGCCAAAAGAAGTCCACTGCTGAACAAGGCCACCCCCATAAACGACCGGTTACATGTCGTGTGTCGTCATTTTGGGGGAATGGCTACTATTCCATAGAAAGGACGCTGCTGCCCATCCCTCTAGTTTAAAGTCCCTTAGTCGCCTTTCACGACATTCACGGAAGGCGATGGAATGGTGCTATATTCTTAATCCGGACACTAGAACGGGGTCTGATAATATTACTCTTTATTTACTGTCTTATTAAACAACCAATGTAGGAATTGGAAAAATCTTTAATCAGTCAGCAACTGTTTTGATTAAATGAGTATTTTAACACCTAAACATAATAAATACGTTTATTATATAATACGAATATTTCTTCAGGACAGGTTCACATCCGACCAAGGCTGACATCCAAGAGTTCGTCAATCAGAACTTCGACCCTGAAGGATCTGAATTTGAGGAATGGAGACCTACGGACTGGAAAGACAATCCTGGTAAGATGATCCGCTTGTATGAACAACGTCGATTCTCGAGGACCGAATAAACAAACCTACATGTTATTTATTTATCATTATCTATTATGGATCTTTTGTGCTCCTCCTTTGCCGGCACATCGAAGAGTTCTTGAAGGTATCCTGCGATTATGCTAGCATGAATCTGCGCGTAATCATCTGGTACAGGATAAGCTGTTCCCAAGTGATTCGCCCTACGCCCAGCAAGAGCATCGCAGACACACAATATGTGTAACACTGACTCTTTTTCCCCCCTGCGGAATCTGCATGTATCTACCGTGCTGTTTCATTCTGTGGAGGTGCTTGTTGGTATAGAAATTCCCTGTGAGCCAGGGAAGGTGGTTTAGGTGCACTAAAAGGTGTCTCAGTTGTGATCTGTTTAATTTTAACAATTTTCATGTGCTAGAGAACGTCTTGAAGTGATTATAGGCATTATAACTCCCTAAGTTGCTACGCAGAATTTCACCCGCGTTGACTTTTGAGGACACAACAGCTAAAGCGAGTGATCGTACGGTACAAGCGGACGACTCGTTTGCCTTTGCTCGCTCCCGTTCGGTTGATCTGTATAAGGAAAAGCCTAGCCTATTAAAGCGGAGAGGGCCTGGCTCTTGTAATTGATAGTATTTTAAGCTGAAGACGTGCTATCCGAGTAATGTCCGGATTAAGAATATAGCTCCATCTCCTCCCGTGGATGTCGTAAAGGCGACTAAGGGACTCTAAACTAGAGGATGGGCAGCAGCGTCATTTCTGTGGAACAGTAGCCATTCTGCGCTCACCAACCTGCCTGCCAAGCCTGGTGAGTACTGGATAGTGCCTCTAAAAATTTCGACATATTGCATGTAACCGGTGGTCTTATGGGGGAGGATTTTGATCAGCAGTGGGCGTTTTAGGCAGACATTATGATGACATGTTAGACAATTTTGCAACATATAAGATAACACTCAGTTAATTTAACTGTTAAATTATTCACGTTCCAGCATTTCTTCAAAAAATCAAGGACCCGTTGCTGCACCAGTGGGCTTCGGAACTGAACCGACTTTGGCTGCAGCTGGGCAGGAAAATGAAGGAGGATGTAAAGCGGAACCAGGATCTGTACTCAATCATATACGTGGATAATCCTGTTATTGTACCTGGTGAGTCATCGGTGGTATTTTTCAAGGTTGGCTCATCATTTCGGCTGAATGAAGTCCACTGTTGGACACAAGCCTCCCAAAGATCACCACAACGACCGATATGGGTGTGTTGTGGGCTTATTGGGCGGTTTTGCCATAATCGCCACGCTTGGCAGACGGGTTGACGATCGCAGTTGAGTTGTTAGTATACTCAAAGGACGCTGCTGCCGATCCTCCGGCTAACCCCTTAGCCGTCGTAAGCCGCAGCGGCTGACGGGAGCGACTGAAGAGTGCACGGATGGTTCGGACGCCTTCGTGTCCCGTAAAAACGTCCAGCCGGCCAGATTGCTTTCGGACGTCCGAACGCTCAAGGCTGACCACATCCTTCTTGGTGAATACCAATAGCCGAAACCAAGATATGAGTTCTAATTTCCCCCCAGATCGGACTAATTTTTAGTACAAATTGAGAATTCAGTGGGGAACTTGTGACGTCACTATCATATTAAACATAGCTGTAGATTGAATGTAACATTTAGTCATCACAAATCAAACACCAAAACCAATTTTACTGATGGTAGATGTCTTATTTCAAGAGTCTGGAAGGTAGGTACTAGGGAATTTCCCTGGGGGGGTTACTTTTTACAGAGCACCCTGTAAAGCGGTCTCCGAGATGTGCCTATAGGCGTGGCTCTAGTGTGATCATACGAGGACCTGGAGCCTCCCTTAGGTGCCGAAGATGACCGCCCCAGTGGTTTTAGCCGGTTCATGAAGAATTTCCACTGGGCACCAATAAAAAAAAGGTATTAGGGAATCTCCGTGCTCATACCGAGTGACCCCCGGGATGACGGCGGCGCGCTCGTGGTTGTGTCTCTGTGTGTGCAGGACAGCGTACAGCGTGGCTCCTTTTACCATCCCCGAGAAGTGGCTGGATGGCGGCCTCTTTACAGTCGCCTTCTCTTCGCTAGAGGAGGTGACAACTTCATAGTCATCCCCCACGAGATTGTACCTAAAGGCGTGGCATCAATGGTATATATATTTCGAAGCAGATTTTTCGAGGTCCTCGAGCCCCTCCAGTGCCGAAGAAGACCACTCCGGTGGTTTACGCCGGTAGGCGTCCGGCGTGCCCCTTCGCCCTTTCCCAGGGCGGAGGAAGATCGTGATGAATTTGAACTGTGCGACCTATAAAAAATTACCACCTCAGTGCCATCTATTTTCTCCCTAGCATTAGTGTTTTGGCTTCGAAGGGCATTGTAATGACATTACTGGGCACAAGAGACTAATAACTAATGTCCCGAGGAGACGAGCGCAGTATGGGGCCACGCAGAACTAGTCCTGGGTAGCATTACAATTGTCACGGGCACTTTCACTACTAGGCGAATGACTTGCTGATGTCGTCACCACGTTGATTGTCTTGGTCCTATCTGTAAACCAACGCTGCGGCATTATTTTATGTTGAGTTAGGAGCCTTTTTTGGCCTCGTCCAGGTTGCCTCAATTTTATTATAACATTTCTTTACTTTATGTTATTTGTAACTTCCTGTGCGAGACCTGAATTAAACATTTTTCTTTCTTTCTTTCTTTCTTGAAATAACAAAAACTAATGTAGATAATATTTATTCATTATATCTTCTTTTTAAGAACTCTTTTCTCCTGCATTGTCCTCCACATTACCCTCATTTCGAGAAAATTGTAGGTAAAAAAAAACATTGTACACCAATATGAAAAATATTTAATTTAATTAAAAAGAGTAACCGTGGAGTTTTTGCTCGTTCTTCTCCATAGGAAATCCACACCTTGGAACGCCGAAACTAAAGTCTTGACTATCAGTGCATATAAATGGTTTTACAAGAATAAAAATATTGTTATCTTTATCTATCTTTTTTCCAGGCGGTCGTTTCCGCGAATTCTACTACTGGGACTC
This sequence comes from Diloba caeruleocephala, assembly GCA_947459985.1. NCBI lineage: Eukaryota > Metazoa > Arthropoda > Insecta > Lepidoptera > Noctuidae > Diloba > Diloba caeruleocephala. The sequence continues at coordinate 3,510,854 of OX381629.1, read as the reverse complement.
GTACTGGATCATCAAGGGTCTCCTGCTTTCGGAGATGAGGTCCACAGCCAAGGGCATGGTGTCAAACTTCCTGGATATAGTCGAAAGGATTGGCTTTATACCCAACGGAGGCAGAATATATTACGCTATGAGGCAAGTTGATTGTAAAAATCTAATAAAATTCTTAACTTGTCAGCGAGAAATAAGGTCATTCTTAATTATAATTAAAAATAATGTATTGATAAGTGACAAATTGTCTTTATTTAGCAAGTAGCCTTCAAGGCACTCTTTCACTCGTCAAATGTTTCATAAAGCCGGCATTTCCTACGGACTGCCTCTGAGAAGAAATGCCGACAAGGTTTCTGTTTTAAAGTCCAGACATAATATGGTACAATATTGTGAGAATTATAGGGAATGTACATTTATATTGCATAACCGGCTTAATTACTACCCGCATTCACAGTTTTGAATTATTGTCAGATTACTGTTATGAAACAATGTAACAATAATCATTAAATGTCACAAAAACATTTAAACATCCAAATTATTAGGTACTTTTTATTGTGACCATTGGTTGTATGGACCATGTTGTACACAATAAAAAGAATATAAATAAATAAATACAATCCAAAACAGGGGTCAGTGGCCTCAAGCGTCTACTATTTGTTGGGGTAATAGGTATCAAACATGTCCGCAGTGCGTATCGTGCTCTGTATGTACGAAACGCTTGAATAAATGTAAGCTGCAATGTTCTGGATAGATACTAATTATCGTATTTATTTACTTATTATTAGTTTTATGTAGTTTATTATATTCTCAATGGGATCCGACAGTGCTCTTCCGCATTCTTCTTCCGGAGTGTTGAAGGTCACTGGGCGGCCACTATATACAGGTTGTAATATTGTATACCCTATAATTACACATTACTATCACACGAAATCTCACTATACCATAATAAATCGATGACTCAATTAAAATCGTTACGAATCAAATTGACAATTCATCATGTCGGCCATACAATGTCCACTCCTGAACAAAGGCCTCCCCCATAGATTTCCACAACTGTGTCATCATGTTGGTCCATCTCCATCCGTGGATGTCGTACGTAACGTAACAGCAACTTTGGGGAAAGGTTACACTTAGACCTATAATAAAAATTGGAAGGCCATATCGGAAATACCGAACATCTTTATCATGTTTAAGCACGCAATGTATCGTAAACAACGCGCTCAAAACACGTCGTGATTATGTACTACAATGCTTTACTGTGCTACTGCGATCGATGACCTCATCCTTGAACTGTAGATAAACAACAGCCGTTTAGTTATTATTTACATTGCATTTTTATGGGCTAATAAATACTTTTATGTTTTTGAAGTGAAAACTTCTTTTAGCGCGGTACGCATATTTTTAGATGAGATAAAATCTCTGGACTCGCGACACCGTTACGAGACGCTGCTATAGTGTGTGCATATATGCATGTACATATAGCAGACCGCGAACGCGACTAGATAAATAACAGAATATTAAATGTATTTTAATGTTTCTAATAATTAATAAAATGCAATTCATAAATAAAATGCAATTCATAACCCAACAACCCTAGTACCCATCTAAAAAATGTCTAACGCGCCAAAATAAGTTTTCACTTCTGTCGGCACTCCCGGAGTGCAACCCGTATATTTTTTATTCAGCCTTAGGGTAGACGTTTCCTAACTGAACCTGTTTGCTTATTCCAGATCACAACCCCCACTCCTGATCCCTATGGTACAGATCATCATGGAGGACATGGACGACGTCGAGTTCCTGAGGCAGCACATTCACACGATGGACAGGGAGTTCGATTTCTGGATGTCGAATCATACTGTAGAGGTGGACCATAATGGTCATAAGTGAGTATAACATACTATCCTACTGATCGATAGTGATGATAGTGCGCAATTATTGTTAATACTGCACACATCACCACATTTGGGTTCCCCGCTACAGGTGAACTTTTTAATCGATCCATACATTAACCGAGCACGCACATATAGGCCTCCAAATGATCCCTACAATGAGCGATATTAGCATAATCACCACGCTTGGAAAGTTGACTGGTGATTGCTGTATGTTATTAGCACACACAAGAATGCTGCTGCCCCTCGTTTTAATACCAACCCATATAATATTCTCTTTTCACGACCCAAGGGTGGAGTGGTGATCTGCTGGTGTATTCTCAAGAACTAAACCAGCATCAAAGAATACTTCCGTAATCACCAGAAATGGCGAACGGATCAGAAATCTTATTTATTTTTAAACATTGCCCCACACTTCGATTTCTCCTGTGTCGTGGGTGCGTTTACAGACATAAATTCCGCACATAATACACCCAGACCCGGAACAAATACCTGCAGGTCATACAAATATTTGTTCCGTGCGGGAATCGAACCCGCGACTCGGAGCGCAGCAGCCGACTGTATCAGCCACTGCACCAAACGTGCCGTCTGATTCTGAGATATTCTGAAGATGCTGCCGCCTGCTCTTGAGATAACCCTTTAGTTCTTTTTTAATAACCTCGAGAAGAGTAGGCCGTGTGGCTATTAATATGTTGCAGTTAAGGGGCTTCGTGGCCCTTTCTTTATCAGGAACCGCTTAAAGCAGTTAGTACACCTCGCTTCAGCTCGTTCTAGGTGCTGATGCATCCATTTTCCGTTAGAAAGAATGACTGCATTCTGCTTCAGATCAATATCTCGCAATTTCTAAAACAGCTGCCGAAAGTACTTGATCCCAAAGTTTAAAACGCCTTATTGCCTTGCTTTTAGTTAGCCGCCAAATTTGGAGAAAAGTCGAAACACAAAATTGTCGCTATGTACATTTTTCGAAACTTGTATATACTTAAGTATACAGAGCATCATTATCTAGTCAGCCAAAGCTTGTCCACTGCTAAACAAAGGCCTCCCCGACAACTTTCAAAATTGTGTCGTCTCTTTGGGGGAATTTGCTAGTAATCACCACACTTGGCAGGTGGGTTGGTGAGCGCAGTATGGCCACTATTCTATGAAAGGGAAGCTGCTGCCCATTACTTTGATAGTACCTAACCCTTTGTCGCCTTTTATGACATCAACGATAGGAGATGGAGTGGTATAGCACCACTTCTTCAGTCTTAATTCGGACACCACACAGAATGAAGTTCATTTCAGTATATATAATTAGTAATAATATCATATTTGTTTCAGATACAAGCTGGCAAGATATTTCGATCAGTCACAAGGACCCAGGCCGGAGAGTTACAAGGAAGACATTGATTGTGCCAGGTAAGCGTTCCAGTTGCTCATTCCTCCCATTTCATACTGTGGGTGTCGTTATCGTTGTTAAGGCGACTATGGGATTATCTGGAGGATGGGCAGCAGCGTCCTTCGAGTACATTTATAACTTAACTGCGATCGCCAATCCGTCTGCCAAGCGTGGCGATTATGGCAAAACCCCCCAATGAGCAAACAACAGAAACCCTTATCGGTTGTTGTGGTCTATGATCTTTGGGGGAAGCCCAAAGATCCAGCAATGGGCGATTTTCGGCTGACACGAATTGATCAAATACTCAATCCCAAATCTAAAGATTTGATCAATTTCTAAAATCTTAATTCCATAGATTTGGAAACGATTGATTATTAATTTCAGCGATAATACTTTCATGAGAGTTTATTGATAGGAAATCAAACCTACAAAGATGTACAGTCCCGGGTACGGGATTAACCTCAGTTTGACCTGCCGTTTGTCATAAAGTTTATGTCGTATGATTCCTCTTTACATCTGTAATATATATATTCCCAGACATTTCGACTCAAATGACAAGAAAGAAGAGCTGTACGCTGAATTGAAAGCGGCTGCGGAGTCCGGGTGGGACTTCTCGTCCAGGTGGTTCATACTCAATGGCACAAACAAAGGTGAGGTTGCATAGAAACAGTATTATTCTTCTATTTATTCCACATAACAGTTGTTCTTAATTCTTTATTGTTCACACAATATTAACAATTTATAATTAACTAGCTGGCTTGGCAGACGTTGTACTGCCCTGTCCGGTAGGTGGCGCCACCTATCAGATCCTTTTTTTTTTTTTTTTATTGGTGTCCAGTGGAAATTCTACATGGAACTTCCTTCACCCCGGGGAAGGGCGAAGGGGTATGCCGGACTCCTACCGTCTAAAACCACTGGAGCGGTCATCTTCGGCACCGAAGGGAGGCTCCAGGTCCTCGTAAGATCACACTAGAGCCGCCCATTGGTGCCACGCCTTTAGGCACATCACGGAAGGGATGACTGTAAAGCGGTCACCCCCTCTAGCGGAGGGAGGCGACTGTAAAAAGGTCGCCCCCTCAGGCACTTCTCGGGGAGGATTGTAAAGGATCCCCCCAAGCCTCGCTTTGCGCTGTGCTGCGCACACGGCGGCACGTGACCACGTGCGCGCCACCGTCTTCCCGGGGGTCGCTCGATGTGAGCACGCAGACTCCCTAATCTGCGCACCCGCGACCCCCGTGACCTATCAGATCCTAGCATAGCTATGAACTATCGTCTTGACAAAACATATTGTGTGAGTATGACCTCAATCGGTCAAGTCGTTCAGAAATTACACGTAGCCTTCGCTTATATATATAACGAATAATAAAATGTAATGTATACATATTCGAGCTTAACTCAATATTGAGTCATTTCACAGCAAACCTTTTAGTTATGTAGTTTATTTATCATAATATCAGATTTATTTTTTATCATCTGTGTGGTGCCCGGATTTAGAACATAGCTTCATCTCCTCTCGTGGATGTCGTAAAAGGCGACTAAGGGACTCTAAACCAGAGGGATGGGCTGCAGCGTCCTTTCTGTGGAACAGTAGCCATTCTGCGCTCACCAACCCGCCTGCCAAGCGTGGTGAGTACTGGCAAATTCCCCCCAATATGATGATACAGTAGTGGAAATCTATGGGGAGGCCTTTGTTCAGTAGTGGACGTTGTATGGCCGATATGATGATGTAGAATCAAGTATATAATAGGAATAAGAGTCGCCAAATAAGTATAATTAAAGTTTAGGTTATGTCTTCAGTCTTCTATGTACAAAATACACAGAAAAAAGTATGTTAAGATTGTTGTATGGTATCCGGATTAAGAATATAACACAACTCCATCTGCATCCATGGGAGTAGTAAAAGGAGATTAAGGATCTTTAAACCAGAGGGATGGGCAGCAGCATCCCTTCTGTGCTGTCATTATGCGCAGTGTCCCTTCTGTGAAACAATAAAAAGCCATACTGCGCTCACCAACCCGCCAACCAAGCGTGGTGAGTACTGGAAAACTCACCCAAAATGATAACACACGACAAGTAACTGATTTATGGAGGAGGCCTTTGTGTAGCAGTGGATATTTTTTGGCTGATAATGATGACGACGCGCCAAGATTTGACCAAAATTAAATTTGTTTGGAAAAGACCCTCCACGCTACCACCTTAACTTCTTTTCACCTTCCAGGAAACCTGACCAATCTGAAGACCCGCTCCATCATCCCCGTGGACCTGAACTCGATCATGTGCTGGAACGCGCAGCTCCTTCGTGACTTCCACACTAGGCTTGGAAACATTGACAAAGCTGAGTACTATAGGAACGTACATGCGAGGTTCATGGAGTCCATTGAACAGGTGATTATGGGGATTGATGTTTTTTTAAATTGTATGCGAAATTGTGGCTGTGATGCCCGTCAAAGAATGGGTTACCCAGACCCGTTAGTGTAGTGAATTAGTAATAATAGAAATAGTAATTTTCTAGATGTCTTTATGAGTGCTAAAAACAACAATCACCGCTGTTGGCAAACGTATTGGTGATTGCAGTAAGTAATCACCAATTAGTTTTTAGAATGTGGCAATTATGCACACGATATCAATTTAGTTAGAAGAGAGTTAATGATAACAACTACTCTTGAAAATTCGTTATAAAATGCCATGCGGCCTATGCGAGACCACTTTTTATGCATATAATTATATCAATATATATATTTTTTATCATTCCATATGGTTCTCGGGAAAGAATAGACTATCCCTCTTTATCCGCGGATGTCTTAAAGGCGACTAAGTGTTGATATCCAACCGGAACGGCAACAACATACTATTATCATCAATCCGCCTGCCAAGCGTGGTGATTACGGCAATATGGCCGCTCATTAGGAGGTCCATGTTCAGCAGTGGATGTTTGCCCACTTATGTGTGTGTGTATATATATTTTTGTTACGATAATGTTTGTTAGTGTAAAAGGGACAGAAAATGATGCTAAATATATTATATATATAATATATTTAGCATATATATAATATATATATAACATAATATTCCCGCACCTTAAGTGGAAATTGTAGTAAGTTACGCACTATATACATTTAATAACTTGCAGGTCTTATGGCACGAGGATGTAGGAGTCTGGCTGGACTACAGCTTGGAGTCAGGGAGACGGCGAGATTACTTCTATCCATCAAACCTATCGCCGTTGTGGGCAGGGTGTTATGACGTCGCTAGGAAAGAATACTACGTTAATAGAGTTGTCAATTATTTGGATAAAGTTAAGGTAAGGTTACTAGTTCTATTATTTAAGTCCGGTATTACCACCGCTCTGCAGTAGTTACGTCGAATAAAGTCCACTGCTGGACACAGGCCTCCCCCAAAGATCACCACAACGACCGATATGGGTGTGTTATGGGCTCATTGGGGGGATTTGCCATAATCGCCACGCTTGGCAGACGGGTGGGCGATCGCAGTTGAGTTGTTAATGTACTCGAAGGACGCTGCTGCCCATCCTCCGGCCAATCCCTTAGTCGATTTTTACGACACCCACGGGAGGAGATGGGGTGGTGGCATTCTGAGCCGGCACCACACGGCACGCCGGCACCACACGTGGTCTCTACTGGTAGAGCATGAAAATTGGAGTGCAGTAGTTTCTTTATGTGAGAGCGACATGCTCTAGAAAGACCGCAGAGCGGGATCGGGAGCGGGCCGATCCCACTCTGAGAAGGAGAGGGTGTCGGTGTAATAACCGCCCAGGTATCCAAGTCCAACACGTTGGATCCTCTGCCGTCGTTATATTGGCTCGGGGATCCGTCATCAGAGCGGAGGCCTTTGTGGAAGTTTTATGGCTGGTAAGATGAAACAGTGTATTTAAAAGGATAATTACGACTAAATGTGCCGTCGGCTTTGCCGTAAATAGATCTAATTTTAAACTAATTAAGAATTTAGGACATATACCTGCCTATTACCAAAGCCATGTAAAGTGGAAAATCCAAATCAATACTGCCGTCAGTATCTAAGTCTATACATCTATACAAATGAATAAAATTCAAGTGTCTGTTTGTAATGTCAAAATAACAGCTTTTTACTAAATGCATATGAAAGTATATACGGGACATATAACAAAAAAACAATTTTTAAATTTTTTCTCTGTCTGTTTGTTCCGAGTAATCCGATTTTGACGGGATTTTCACTGGCAGATAGCTGATGTTATAAGGAATAACTTAGGCTGCTTTAATTTTAGAAAAATAATTAGGGTTCCGCGCAAAAAAAAACCCTTGAAATCCAATATATATATTCTATGTCAAGTGTCTATGTCGAAGTACTCTAAATTCCTTTTAAATTAAACGCGGGTGAAACCGCGGGTCCCAGCTAGTTATATTATATAAAATAATTTGTGCTCATCACTGACTCACTGATTGACTCCACAATGCTGCAAGAAACATGTATGTGTGTATTTTAAGTTATAACGGGCGCTTTAGGCAACTTACAACTACTAGTATTATATAAAATATATTTGCGCTCATAACTGACTCACTAACTCTTTTAAGCTGTAAAAAAAGGAAATATGTGTATATTAAATTAAAGTTTTTGATACAACGGGCGCCTTACATCTAACTATTAAATGAATGAGATACTGTATCGGATGATACTACAAAGTAATTGTTAAAGATAGAATATATGAGTCACTAATTTCATTTAGAACTGTATTTTCGCAAGTTTCATCATACGACTCCGTGGCGCAACGGTAGCGCGTCTGACTCCAGATCAGAAGGTTGCGTGTTCAAATCACGTCGGGGTCAAACGGCTCTTTTTGTTGCATCTTTTTTAATCATTCGTATAATATGGAGGTGAGAGCCACGATCATAAATAAATACATGTCCTTGAATAGATCGATACATTTGATATTGTTTGATTTATGCTGGACTTCTTTACCTTTTTATAATAAAACACTTTTAAACGGATTCATCATTTCGGCCGAATGAATTCCACTACTGGACACAGGCCTCCCCCAAGGATCACCACAACGACCGATATGGGTGTGTTGTGGGCTCATTGGGGGGTTTTGCCATAATCGCCACGCTTGGCGGACGGGTTGGCGATCGCAGTTGAGTTGTTAAAGTACTTGAAGGACGCTGCTGCCCATCCTCCGGCTAATCTCTTAGTCGACATTTACGACACCCACTGGAGGAGATGGGGTGGTGGTATTCTGAGCCGGCACCACACGGCAAACGGATTACATCTTTTTATTATAGATTTTTGTTTTTCCTAACTCTTAGAACACTGCAGTGTCATCACAGATCTTAAAAGTTATTTTGTCTACCGTACAATTCTAATCAAAAATATTGTTTCGATGCACGCAGTAATTGTTCACAGTCTTAGATGTTTTTCGGTGTGGCATGAAGTTTGGTGCTTTAATATTTTATTAACAGAATTCCTAACTGGTGGCACCTGCCAACCATCTTGTCTATTCGAATCAGGATGTTTTTTTAATTTCAATAGCCTCACTAAACATAGTACATATCAGTTCTCTTTCACGAAAACATCATCATCATATCAGCCACAGGACGTCCACTGCTGAACAAAGGCCTGCCCTTACATTTCCACAACGACCGGTTACATGCCGCTCTCATCCAACGACTCCCAGCGACCTCCACCCGGTCCAGGTCGTCCCATGCTGTGTTTTCCGATGCGCACTTTAGTACTTCTACGGATTTCCTCATTTCTGATTAGATCTCGTAGAGAAATACCAAGCACAGCTGTCTCATGAGACCCATTGTGAGTGACCACGTCTCTGTTCCGAAAACATAACATACGTCAATAATAGACGCTCTACAAAGTCTGCAATGTGCGAACATGCCTTAAACAAAACTAATTATTTTCGTTTTGATCGACATCAATTCCTCACGAGTTTCGTGAGAATTTTGTTTTTTTTTGTTGTTGTAAGATGAGGTGAATTGAAGATCGTTGGGTTTCTAGGCCCATGGCCATCCATCCATCCATCCATCTCCATCTCTATCTCTCTCTGTTTAACTATGGAGGTGGCTCCATAGTGCATTCATTTCATTCTCTTACAAATTAACCAAAATACGAAGTTTCACTTCTACCGCGTGTGAACTCACACGATGTTTTTTTTATTCTCCGTAGGTGGACATCTTTGACGGTGGAATACCGACGACATTCGAGCACTCGGGCGAGCAGTGGGACTACCCGAACGCATGGCCTCCCCTTCAGTACATAGTGGTTATGGGGTTGGCGAACACTGGAGTACCCGAGGCTATGAGATATGCCAACGAGATCGCCACTAAATGGGTCAGGTCTAACTTCGAAGTGTGGAAGCAGAAGACTGCTATGCTTGAGAAGGTAGATGTTATTTGTTCCGTCATTTTGTTTGGCTGAGTAGGGTCTCGTCAACATCATCATCATCATCACCATTTCAGCCGAAAAACGTCCTCTGCGGGACAGAAGCCTCCCCCAAAAACTGCCGCAACGACCGGTATGGGTTTGTATTGTGAGTTAATTGGGGAGTTTTGCCATAATCGCCATGCTTGGTAGACTAGTTGGCGATCGCAGTTGGTTTATAATTAATGAACTCGAAGGACGCTGCTGCGCATCCTCCGGCTAATCTCACAGTGGACTGTTACGACCTCCACGGCATGTGATGTCATTCTTAGCCGGCACCACACGGCAAATAATTTCTACTTGTTTTTCTTTCTAAGAAATACTTCTATCCTATTTGCACATACCGAAATGACACTCTTTGGACTTAACAATAACGAAATTTTCCAGTACGACGCGACAATCTTTGGTGGCTACGGCGGTGGGGGCGAGTACGTATTACAGACAGGCTTCGGATGGACCAATGGTGTTATTATGGCTATGCTTAACAGATATGGAGGTAAGCTATGGTGTGCTTTGTGTGTTGTGTATTAGTAAAGGAGAGAGAATGCTTAATTTCGCAACTTAAAAATAAAACAAAAGATATTCCGTTGCGTGAAGAATGAATGATAACTATGATTTTGGATGTTCTATTGGTAGATAACATAAATATAGTAAATACTTTAAACGAGGCACTGTTGCACATTTTTCTTACTCAACTCGAGGCAGAATTGAAAAAAATGTTTTTCATCCCTATTCTGTTATTCGATTCCCACGTTACTAAAACTAAATATTTATACAACAGAAAGTTCCATGGCTGCATGCTTGTGTGTGTATGAAGCTATTGCGTTTGATTCCCATTTCATTTTTGCAATAACATGATGTCATTTTGTGGGTTCACTATTAATTCAAATTTAAGTTAGCAGCTACAAAATATAGGAATAGATAGAATTAGTAAAGGAGAAAAAATGCGTCCTATTGCAACTAAAAAAAACAAAAGATATTCCGTTGCGTGAAGAATGATAGCTATGATTTTGGATGTATTGGTAGATAATATAAATATAGAAAAAATCTTTAAACGAGGCACTCTTGCGCAGTTTTCTTTCTCAAGTCGAGGCAGAATTGAAAAACATGTTTTTCATTCCTATTCTGTTATAATTGCCTTGCATATACTATGGACGATATGTGGGTTCGATTCCCACTTAACAAAAAACAAAACATTTATACAACAGAAAGTTCCATGGCTGATGAAGCTTTCGCGTATGATACCCGTTTCATTATTGCAATAACATTACGTTATTTTGTGGGTTCACTATTGATTCGCATCACATTTCATGTAATCATTTATTATGGCATATCTTCATTAATCCTATTGATCGTTTCGCATAATATTAATTCTGAATGAATGTTTAGGTATAACTTTTTTTTACCATAACTACTGTTAACGTAACGATTTAGAAGCATTTTAATCTAAAGCAGAATATTACAAATGCATGACAATATTAAAGCATAATGACAAAAATCATGAACTGGTATCTAAACAAATACAGAATCGAAATAATGAACCAGATACACTTCGAGAAAAGGTAAGTTTTGTAAACTTACTGTTTGCGCTATGTGAAATAACTTTTTTATGTAAAATTAAAATGTCAGTGGTGGCTTAGGGGTGGCCTAGGGCTACCTCCGCTGTATCTTAACCTACTGTCACAATGTAGTACTCAAGTTATATTGAACCATCTAAACAGTATTCCAAAATGATTAGGCCAAAGTATTATTAAGCAAATAAAATGTATGCCTAACTCGTTATGCCAAAGTATATAAGAAATTTAAAAAATGCGAATCATAGGAATCCCTACTTTGTGTTGCCGCTTTAATTAATTGTATATTTTTTTGTTCACCATTCATTCATTCACCGTGGAAGTTGGTTACATAGGTACGTCTTTCATTCAATTATGTGTGGTGTTTGTATCTTGTAGATAATTCTGTGTCGGGTATTATAATTTATGACGTAGTATTAGTACTGCACACATTTTTATGCCATTATATTATTTTCTTTTATGTTACATGAGTAAATCGCAATAACACAATGAATAGTGCGTTGGAATACCAAGCGAGATGTCGTGAGTTCGAATCCCACCCTTGGCACATTAGACGTAAACCTTTTTTATCTCGGGGAAATCCTCATCGCTATCCTGCACACTAAGTAAGATGGAGAGACGTTCCGGACTTACAACAACACGTTGTCTTTCGAGCTACCTTAGGCTGGGGGTGCGGGATTCACTCGCGCATTCACCGCATCCTCGGCAGGTCTTGGCCCACCTCCACCTCTGCATCACTCTTTCCGGCTCCCCCGGCGCCCGGTATCTCTGCTGCGGGAGGGGAGACAGTTGGTCGCTTCCCGCTTTCTTTCCGCTGCCTCCTTTGCGACATCACCTCCTTGTAAAAGGGGAAAACGGAGTAAACATGCTCTCTCGTTTCGAACCATGGACAGAAACACGCATCGCATGGTAATTAACTAAGTAGTAGCACAAGTAAATTTAGCTTAGTTGGGATTAACAAGAATACTAGAATATATAATTTAAATAGCTAGGATATTTTGGGTAGGTATGTGAAAAACAAATTATAAACTAAATAAAACCGTCATTATACAATTTGAAGGATATGTACTAGAATAACCCGATACAGGGTCATGTAGACTTATATTTAATAACTTCGTTCATTTACTTGACGTATAATATCATACTGTAACTGTCCCCCTGCAGGTCTTCTCATACGAAGAACGAACTAGTATTGGTCATCATGTTTGTACTGCGTGTTAGTGATTGCAGATCCAGGATCCCTCACGATGTTTTCCTTTACCCTTAAAGTTATTGTAACCTGCATTAATTAAGAAAAGTGTATAAGGCATTAAAAAGTTATATTGCTACATCTGCTGTACCTCGAAACTTCACTCTACTTTGTATTCATATTTAAATGGCTTAAGAATGTTAAAAATAAACATAATCGGTTTACGTATGATATTTATTTTCTTTACACAAAGTAATTTCTTAGGTTGTTGAACTTTAAGCGTTGGTTATGTTTGAATTGTTTCAGATATCAGGTATTTTTTTCTTTTCAGTTGTATGCTTTACCGAAAATCCTTTTTTTTACATTTATTTACGTATGGAGTATAATTTAATCAGTATAATATTGGCGTATTTAATGCTGATATATCTGAATTATAAGTGCATTAAATGTTTTGTTTTACGGTTTTATATTATAAAATATGAAGCACGGAGTCTTGGTTTTTTAATATACATATAGAATCAATATTTATTTGACAATGAGACGATGTTACTTTTGGGCACTGTGCGAGACGTCTTCCACATTGTTTCGTGGAAATTAGTAATTTTCATTTTTATTGTTACTAATATCCCAACTTATTTTGAGAGCTCTTACTAATAACACTTTCTATTTTTTAATGCACTTATTTTATGGTAATATCTATATATTTGTACCTAAACAGCATGCATTGGTGGGAGATCCTAGACTAATTACACGGGTTTTGTTTCTTATGGTATTTTATTTTTTAGTTATGGTAACATTTATTTGTACTTTATTTTAGCCGCAGTATATTTTTTTGTATTACTTGGCAAGCACTTTAAGTTTGACCTTTTTATTATTAATATTAGTGTAATTATTATATTTAATTCAAGCTCGTAGTTCAAGGGTAACTTATATGTAGCAACATTAGTTTAATATTATTTTTCGAGGTTGTAATTAGAAACAATTGCTTATAATCAGCAGACAATATATTTAATGCTATATTATTTTGCAGCCATAATATAAACTGTTGTAGTTTTAATTATGTTAGTGTTTTGTAAATACAGTCGTGGCACTAGCAAACCTAACACGATATAACAACAAGTAGTTTTTGTGTCCCTTCAAAATTGTTATTTATATGTAAGACTTTTGCCTACATTTTTGCTATCAATCTACATTTTCGGACAAACAAAATGTTGTTAAAATTATTTAGCTATACCAAATAGCCTTTTTACATTTCTAATATTTAGGACACAGAATTAAATGTAAATTAATTTATTGCAACTATAATACTACAGAAAAATATATACTGTTGCAAAACCAAAGACACAAACCCGCGTTTTAGCTAGATGAGCCCACTGGTAGCGCATGCGCTCACCCGTTGGCCATTTGACAGATACATTATCTGCAGCGGACGCGTTCGGGACGGGCGTGGCCGACTCGGGTGCGGTGTACGGAGCGCATGTTGGAGCCAGCGGGGTTGCGACGGCGATTCTAGTAGTGTTGGCTTCTTTGGCTGCTGGGACTCTTGGGTGAGGTAAGTGTCAAAAAACATTTGTATGTATAATTTTAGTATGTAAGTATTTGAGCTGAATACCTTTATCTTCTTACAACTTAACAACGTGTAGTTTAATTAAGAAAATACCGTGATTTTAACACTAGATAGGATAGGCCTGCCCTGGTTATATTTCATTATTCGTCTAGAAAGTATCACTAGTTACTGAAGTAGTAGTATATTCAGTACACCCAAATTCAGCTCTTAAGATCTTCTTAAGATGTTGTGGTTTACCGCCGTTCCATACAAAGTAATATTATTTTATATCAGTAAATACACATTTGTTTTTTTTTTGCATATTGTATGACAAGCTAATAGATATTGAGAATAACTCCCATTACTCACATTAATGCAATATTACCACCGAGTTATATAATACTAATAATCATTTATTGCAAGCTTCCATGGCCAATAGTTATATACCTTACAAGCAAGCATAATTATAATATGAAGTAAATACAAAAGTTGTGTTAGTAAATATGACTTAACTTCTTCTATTCGACTGTGTTAGCAGTACTTCACTTTGCACTGCATTGTCTTTGTGCTGTCTTGTGGTACTTGTCCGTGGAATCGACGGAATACCACGCCCTAAGGCCGAACGTCTACATCCATTATGAGTGGCAGAAAACAGTTGGTTTTCATTTCTGCCGAATGAAGTCCACTGCTGGACACAGGCCTCCTCCAAAGATCGCAACAATGACCGATATGGGTTTGTTGTGGGCTCATTGGGGGAGCCGGCACCACACGGCATTTGAGTTTAATCCTATCTATTTATTGGTTGATATTTATGCGAATCATGTGTCAAATTACAAATAAACTTATGATTTTCATCGCGTTATTAGTGACGTTCACGATCTAAAGCATATATACGTGCATTAAATGCATACGTGCACATGATTTCATGACATATCTATTAATTTTGTTGTAAATAGGATTTTGGTATAAATAGCTATACCAAAAATCGAAAAAACGAGGTGTGCTAAGCGGTGTAAGTAGGTAAACTATCATTTATATACGGCAATATTACGTGTAGGAATCATTTGACTTTCATAGTATGCATTTTTTATATTACATTAGATTTAAAAGTAGTTATAATTTCTCTTTAATTTTGTTTTACAATTTACTATCCTTCTATGTTTATATCTTATCATATGACAAATTAAAGTAATTTTCCTTTTTTCTATTGGATGGATTATGACGTGGCATCAACGGATAAGGATAGCAGCGCGGTGGACGTTCTAGTAGTACTAGTTCTAGTGTACATCAATAATTGTAATAAGTTAGTAAGTATTTTGTAAGGAGCGGTGACGAAGTTGCGTTTTGGCGCTCTTGTAGAAATTTCGGGACGTCGGCCCTTTTACTGGCCCAAAATATTTAAATGAATAGCAGCAAATCATATCATGCAATTTTTCATTTTTGCATCACTAAATATATTTTTGTTTTGTTACAGATATTCATTTTTATGGATTTTTATTTCTGGCGTTTATTCGAGTGCTGCATGAGGCCCAGCAAAGTAAGATCTTTCCATTATTTTTCTTAATTAGTTATTAGTTTAATCTACCGAATTTGGTAAAGTACAATGTATGAATTTTATTATTGTTATTATTTATAAACCATAAGACATTTTTACTCTGCAGGGAATACGTGTTTAAATACAAGAATTTAAATTGTTTAAGTTATTTGGCTGAAAAATACTTGTTTATTTATTTATAGCTCTGCCTCGAATTAATTCCGTTACTTAAACAAGGCTGCCTCGTGAGGAGTAATAAAATTATTTAAGCCTCGTAAAAAATAATTCTTGTTATAGAAGTTGAGTTAAATACTGTAACACTGTAATGTAAAAATGTCTATTGTATTTAACTTATTGAAGTTAACTAGTGTATTTAATTTGACTAGGCGTTTTATTGTACCTAAACAATCAGCAGGTTTTGCCGCGTAGAATTAAAACATTTTTTTTAATGTTACCTGTTATCAGAATGTAGATTGTCCAGACTTAGTAGTTACTAGGGATATTATTGAGTAGGTACTATCTTAAGAATTACATATCTCAAACATTAAAGAATTATTACAGTCTATATTAAAATTTAATTAACTATGTATGTAATTATTTATTTATTACTCCTCGTAACATTATTTTATCGTAGCAATACTCAATTCTAATAGACTATTCTGTTTTAGGTGGTAACTATAGAGTCCTACAAAAATAATGAAATATTTTATGAGGTAATCAGTAGGCTATTTATATCTATCGTGTTTATTAAAAACAAAGTTGTCACTTTCAATGTTTTAATTTGCAATATTTCTAATAATTAATTGAAAGAGTTGCTATTTGACTGCAAAGAAATATCGTTTGCACCATTTTATTGCAATAACCTCTAGCCTCAAAAATAAGGAAAATAAAACAAAATCAACCATATTTTATTTTAAGTGCTCTAATAGCAACATTCGTCGTTTCAGCCATTTTAAGTGGACACATGCCTACTCCAAAGCTGGCCACAACGACCGGTCTTGGCGCGTTTTATGCTCATTGGGGAGTTTTGCCATAATCGCCACGTGGCAGGCGGGTTGGCGATAACAACATTACTTATTAATAATTGTCAAAAAAGAAAATAATTAGTTTTTTTAATAAACCATTTCCCAATAGCCTACTGATTGTCTCCTTAAAATTAAGTTCGCAAATTTTGTAGTACCCTACACAGGATGTGACAACGTCCCGAAACCTTCGGGAAGCGGTTACAACGCGGTTAACCTATAATAAAAATACGAAAGCATTTTGTATTGTATTGTTATACCGTCTTTCTCATTTATGAGCGTGCAATGTATCGTAAACAACGCGATTAAAACGCTACGTGATTATTGTAGTATAATATGATATTATTATACTGCTGCGAGCGTTGTTAAATAGCATTAGGATAGACGGAAACAATTATTTTATAGTGAAATTAGTTATTCCGTGTGGTGTCCAGATTAAGAATATCCACCACCACTCCATCTCCTCCCGTGGATGTCGTAAAAGGCGACTAAGGGAATCTAAACCAGAAATATGGGCAATAGCGTCGCTTCTGTGAAACGGTAGCCATACTGCGCTCACCAACCCGCCTGCCAAGCGTTTATACTCACCGTATTGGCAAATATCCCCCAAAATGATGACACAGTTGTGTAAAACTATGGGGAAAAGAAGAAAGAAAGAAAGAAACAATTTATTCTTGCGGCAAATCGACGCACAAACACACAGTAAGGAAAATATTCGACAAAGGCATGACTAATTAAATGCTTAAATATGTACTTATTAACAAAACACTTATATCTATATATACCATTTTAATCTATAACATAAACAACAAAACGAACACTAATCAGTGTTACACTGATTAGTGTTAATTTACTTGTGGCCAAAAGACTTGGACTCCAGGCCAAAAATAAAAAAATATATATTTTTATGGTTGACAATTGACATTGGCCTTTTTTCAGCAGTGGACGTATAAATGGCCGATATGATGATGATGAAATTAGTTAAATAAACCGCAAGAACATCTGGAAGTTCATGAAATGACCCACGCAGAATCCTACCGCGGAGGGTTCCCGAATAATGTACTGAATTCATGGTATCAGTTTTCGTTACAATCACTTACACTCGTTATATTCTATGATCAAAATTATTATTACATACTTTTATGCCCCCTCGCAAGCATACATTTTAAGTAAAACGAGTTTATACGCGAAAATAAGCGTATTAAAGTTATGTTGATCCACATAGCATTCATTATAAGCCCGGCTAACGATGCCCCAGTTAATTAGTACCGTGATATCGTTAATAGGAGCAACTATTTTTGAAAATAATACTGCTAGTTGGAGATTAGGTGTCACAGATATTATATTTTATCTGACTATTATTATGCCTTATTTGATAATTAGTATATTCATATGGAGATGGAGTGGTGCTATATTCTTAATCCGGACACCACACGGACATCTCCTAGCGTGGATGTCGTAAAAGGCGACTAAGGTAATCTAGACCAGAGGGATGGGCAGCAGCGTCCCTTCTGTGAAACGCTAACCATACTGCGCTCACCAACCCGCCTGCCAAGCGTGGTGAGTATTGGCACATACCTCCCAAAATGATGACGCAGGTGTGAAAATCTATGGGGGAGGCCCTTGTTCAGCAGTGGACGTATAAATGGCCGATATGATGACATTTTCATTTACTATTATTCTTTATTTCTTTCTTGGGCGTATCATTAAATGAAATTTCAATTACATTCGTAATCCGGACACCACACGGACTATTTGTTTCATACAATAAAAATAAATGAATTTTCTAAATTCTAAATTCTTTGTTGTACACAAACACAAAATATAGTGAAAACACGTTTGGAATTGACATGTACAAAGGCGAACTTAACTCGAAATTGAGTTTTCTACCATAAAACCTTTGAGTGAGAGAGATATACTAGAATAGTATAGTATAGATAGTAAAAACTGATGACGTGACAATTAACTATGATAATAACAGCATTAGTAAAGTGGATACAACCAGTTTCCTTGGCTTAAGAATAGATGAAACATTGGATTGGAAAGCTCATGTAGAACAATTGTAAGAAGATGAGTAAATCTACCTATGTCTTGTACAAATTAGCTCCGGCTTTAGGCACGGACACCTTGCTTACGGCATATTGTACTTTTTGGTACAATATGCCGTAAGCAAGGTTGGCTCGATTAAGGTTTGGTTTTGGTTTTTATACTTCAAAAAAGGTGTTCAAGGTCAATGTTTGATAAGATAAGATAATTTTATTTGCTTAAACATGTGTATACATACAATTGCATGCAAGATGTAAACCTAATATGTATTTTTTTCCAACATGTTTGCATATTATAAAATGGCGTGCAAATGTTATGTTGGTATTGAGATATACGATTCACGGGTTCAATAACAATAAGCAATTAAATAGTTCATAACAATTCAGCCACAACGGCTTCCCATAGAATAAAAAAAAAAAATGGCAACATATTTATTATATTATATTAATTGTATTTATTTATTTCAAACAATACAAGCTTACAGTGTGGACCTGAACGCTTATATGTTATGCTACTACTTTTAAAAAACAAATCAATTCAATAACCTAAAGAATAAAAATAAAATTTAAGACATTACAAATTGTGATAATAAAGTAAGTTATAACAATAAAATAAATTAAAATAAAAAACGTTTTGGTGACCTCTTTGGGGAAACCGAAGGTTTTGTCTGTGCGATTATGGACGAAGTTATCATGACGAACAATTACCGGAAATATATTGTTAAGGATGGTACGGTTGACATCTGTCGGGCATGCCACCGTCCGGGTGAATCCATCAGACATATTATTTCTGGTTGTTCTCGTCTTGCTAACGGCGAGTACTTGCACAGGCACAACCAAGTAGCCAGGGTTATACACCAGCAACTTGCGCTGAAATATAAACTTGTGGCCTTTGAGGTACCATACTACAAGTATATGCCCGACCCAGTTCTCGAAAATAGTCATATCACATTGTACTGGGACCGGTCTATCATCACTGATAGGACTATTGTTGCTAATAAGCCTGATATAGTGATGATAGACCGAGTAGAGCGACGCGCAATGATTATTGATGTTACCATCCCGCATGATGAGAATCTCGTGAAAGCCGAGAAAGAGAAACAAATAAAGTATCTTGACTTGGCACACGAGATTGTCGACATGTGGGATGTTGACTCAGCAATCATTGTGCCGATAGTCGTTACGGTCAACGGCTTGATCGCCAAGAGCCTCGACCAACATCTTAAGAGGCTCTTGTTAGGCGGCTGGATCAAGGGCCTGATACAGAAAGTGGTTCTCCTTGACACGGCACGTATTGTCAGGAGGTTCCTCTCTCTGGAGCCCTAGCCACCGGCAGCTTGGACCCTGTTCCCGATGCCGGTTGGTCACTATTTTTATATTTTTAAATATATGTTTTTATTTTTGTTTTATATATATATATTTAAAAATGTAATAATATGTATACTAAGAAAATAAATTATATAAAAACAAAACAATAATACGGCAATTAAGACTCATCGTACTACTTACCATTTTTGCACACCAGTTTCTGGTAGAGTGTGACGGACTACTTTGTTCACTACTATCTTTCATCAACCACTGTACTCATATTCTGACAAATATATTATTCTTATTCTTAATAGATTTCAATAGCCATACTGTTTAGAAATATCCCCAAACAGATTTCGACTAACCCTATTTTATTTTCCCCTTGTATCGTGGGCACTGTTTACAGACATAAACCTCACATGCACTAACACCGAGACCCGAAATAACTATCTGTAGCCCATGCATATATTTGAATCGTGCGGGGATCGAACCCGCAACCGGCTGCACCAATGAGACCGACCCTATTACCGTAACTAACTCTATTGTCTCATTAAATGTGGTTAGGTCCAGTCGTGGCAGGTTCCAGGAATTGTATAATAACCTCTATCTAACTACCTACTTAGACTGTAATAATACGGTACCTATTGTGTAATAGTGTCATTGCCGGAACATCCTCGTCGCGTGACATGTGCCAATTATGCGATTTACTTCATTCATTCATTTCGGCCGAATAAAGTCCACTGCTGGACACAGGCCTCCCCCAAAGTACACCACAACGACCGATGTGGGTGTGTTGTGGGCTCATTGGGGGGTTTTGCCATAATCGCCACGCTTGGCAGCCGGGTTGGCGATCGCAGTTGAGTTGTTAATGTACTCGAAGGACGCTGTTGCCCATCTCCCGGCTAATCCCTTAGTCGACTTTTACGACACCCAGATGGGGTGGTGGTATTCTGAGCCGGCACCACACGTGAGCCGGCACCACACGATTTACTTAGATATGATGTTATAGCTTGGTCTCTGATTAACTAAAATAGTTTGGTTATCCGACTTACATGAAGTTCGCCTTCCATTTATTTTCATTGGATATCTCCAATAATTATTACGGAATCTACTTATTTAAAATTGGTCACTCGCGGCCCTGTTCTTCTTTGAAAGCCAACATTGTGTTTTTATAAATTTATCTGAGTCAAAGGTAATTTTGCAGGTTGTTTAAATTTAAACAGGTTAACCAAGGCTTACAAAGTTTTTCGAGGGTAACATTTTCCGTTTCTTTTTACAATTTCAGGGTTATTCCTTGTACAATACACATCAATAATAAATTTACAGTTTCTTTTAAACGTAGCCCGACAGTATTATATTTTCTGTGTCGCTTTTAACGTTCACAGACATAAATCTCACACGAAACTCAAAGCCGGAACAACTGCCTGCCATACAGATATGTGTTCCGTGCGTAAATTGAACCCGCGACACGTAGTACAGAGAGCCAATCCGCTAGCCACTGCTTGTACCGTGCGTCAATTGTCCTTATAATTAGTTATTGTCCTGTGTAATTGATATTTTTATGTTACCTGACGATAAATATTATTTTTCTGTATATTTTTTATATGCTTATAGTGAGCAAAATAGAAGAACTGATTTTAGTTTATAAGACCATAACATTAAACACTCTATTTTTGATGAATAAATGATTGATGGATTGATATAGTCGCTCCTTGATACGTCTACTGAGAGCCCTGCTCATACCAGAAGTTCACCGTCATAAATAGCGAATAGCCAAGACCTTGTACTGAACTAAAGGACGGATGGTCAGGCAGGATTTATTGCAGGACGTTTGTTGTTATTAGACGCGGAAGACTGCTTACTAGGTTGCACAAACAAGATGACCCAGCTGGCACTAAATAGATAAGATCAGAAGTTGAATTTCTAAAAAATCATAAAAATCTAATACAATAGGCCAAATGCCTACTGCAGAGTTCTATCGGTATATGGTTTGATACATTTCTCGTGGTCAAATGCGCAAAAAATTTAATCAGGTAGCTAAAACGAAGAATTAAGCGAGCAAATTAATTCTTACATCAATTTTTTTAGTGTACGTCACCGTTGTACCAATGTTGTGCCCCGCTCAGCACAATGCGACAGCTAATTTTAAATTGCCGCAGCGCTGATTTTCAACGGATCTCAAAACAATACAGCATAAATAATACAACTATTAATTATAGTATAATATTTTAAATAAATGTGTATATCCAGGTCTTAAAACTATACAGTAGTTAGCCCCTTTACATTCAAACCCTCGTGCCTATAGGCGTGGTACCAATGACCAGCTTCGGAGCGCTCCTTCTTGATACTTCGGAGACACCTTTGGTGCCAAACTTGAGCGCCCAGATGGTTGGTCTTAAAGAGTTGTCGGCATACCAACTGGCCCTGTCCCCAGTTGGACGAAGCAAGAGCATTTCCACCGCGGTGAAAAAAGATCTTAAGTTTGAAGGATATATGGATTCAAGGATATGAAGGCTGATCTCTTTCAGACTTCAAAACTAAGTCGACCTTGGGGTAGTTAGGTATAACGCTTGTTGGTTGGCTAATAACCAAGTTCACTTACGCAAGACTAAGTTGAGGCGTTTAAGTTGACGCTGTGTGTTGTATCTATAACCGCTCTTATAGTGCTCTTTGGGAAGCACATGTTCCGCAGTAGACGCATATGGCTGTATGTGTATGCGCTGTCTTTACGAGTCCGGGACTTGAAATTGTGCATGGCGCGAAACTTCTGTGCCAATTCTATGTAGTGGCACAATGACAATGGCTAGTGGTATAACGCAGAGCTCTAACGTACACTGATAAAAATAGAATCATCCTTTGTTCACTCTCAACCGTTTCCGGAATCAAGAAAATAACAGTTATTGCATTGACGTATGGACTTTGGTACTAGTGCACTAGTTGTCGTGAACCCCTGTTTGCAGGGAGTATTTGGTTTCTGGTTTATCGATGCCGGGATGTCTCGTTTGTTTATTTCTTTATCGAATGGCAGTAAATGTATTGAGACATATTAACCTGCATTGTTCTCGTCTAGAACTTATCAGTCTTAAATAGAATAGGGAAGAAGAATATATAGAATAGAATAGAATATTCTTTATTGTACACCATTAGAATAATAACTTGTAGGAAAATAAATCATAACACAAGTAATTGTACAATGGGCGGTTTTATCGCTGTAAGCGATTTCTTACAGACAACCTTTGGATGGACAAGAAAAATATGGAAAAAATACTGAGGGGGCAGTCCGTGGTGTACTTATTATACTAAAAAAAATCAAATACCGTATCTAGGCAATCTAATACAATATAAATGGGAATATTATATTCCTTTAATACTAATACATTCATAAAAATAAAATAAAATATACAACTAAATATTAAACTTTGTATAAATAATATAGTATAGTATAGTATAAATATCGTACGTAAATTTAATGAATAAAATAAGAGTAAATACAACAAATATTTAAATAGACAGATAATGTTCCTATACGAGATTTTTAAAAATAGCTAGCGACTGTGCTTTTCTTATTGACACAGGCAGTGCATTCCATAATCGGACAGCCTGGACTGTAAAGGATTTGTCAAAGAATGTTGTAGAACGCAGTATATGTATAATTTTAAAAGAGTATCTATGGTGTTTCTCACCGCTCTTCTGCATTGGACTGACAACTGTAAAAGTATAATTGAAATACAAAGCATGTGTTTGAGTATATTCTTCTTTCATGTTGTTAGTGGCCAAGTAGCTAACCGGTTTACATGCCATCTGAAGCACGGAGACGCTCAGTTCAAATACCACAATGCGGTCACCCATCCATAGGCTGACCGCGCCAAGCGTTACTTGTCCTCGCCGATCGTTTACCGATCAATGAATCGGCAACAATGTCAACCAAATCGGAAACCATAGCTTACTACTATTTGTTCTAATGTCTTCATCCGTCCTAACCTTCCTTAACTCGGTTGGGGATGGCTTCTAGCCTTACCAGCTGCAGCAAATCAAGATTTTCCAAAGGGCAAAGGAACGGGATAGGATGTATGGAGATATCGGTACTCTTAAGTGTTGTCAGGCTTTTGATTCCCAATGACGACTACCACAGAATTGGTCCGGCCAAGACCGACATTTTTTTAGAAATCACGAAGGGGTCTAGATTTATAAACTTATTTATCGGTCGCCTATCTGTGATGCGGCAGCGGCGGCTTGACCTTGTAGATCAATTATCTGCGCAGTAGCAATTTTCTCACGAGCCCTTTAGTTATGTCGTAAGCCATGGCTTACATACTTGTTACAGTCATCAGAGCACATCAATGATAATTATGGGTAATTTTGCTTTATCTGCCTCTTGCTACTTATGCAGTTCGTTTTTCACACAACTGTGTTTAAACTAGCAAATCATTAGAATTCCAGTATTAACTGATCTCGCATTGTATAGGATATCCTCACGATGCTAGTTCAGCCTAAACTGGATTAATATAGCTTGATATGTAGCTGTGTATACGCTCTACGCCATGACAATCTGTAATACTACCGAGGACTAACATTGCGCTCGTCACTTCATCAACCTGGCTGATTGATTTTTCGAATCATTAACATTCGAAAATCCAATGACTACTGGGAATAATAGCGATCTTTTGTTTCAATTGACAATATTACAATCGTAAATACATCGTCTTCGTTTGAAGCAGAAATAGCGTTTCCTACAAAGTGGCAATTAAATATATATTGACTTAGTTATCAGGTAACGTTCACTGACCTTGAATGTGATTGTAATTTTATCAACATTTGTGTAGTTGCTTCAGTTTGCTAAGTAGTTTATTTACCTTTTTTCTAACGAGTGAGCAGTACTTATTACAAAAGTTTTTTTTATAACCAGTGTACGACCCGCCTGATGGTAACCGGTTATCGTAAACTATGAACGCTTGGAATACTAGAGGTCTTACTCGCGCGTTGCTGACCCTGTAAAAACCTTATCACGCCCTTTTTGAAGAGCCCCATGCTGTAGTCTCTTGGAAATACCTCGGTAGGGAGCTGATTCCACAAACTGAGCGAGCACCGAAGGAAGTTCATCTGAAACCGTATGGTACGAGACCATTTTGGCTCTAAGGTATGCGAGTGAACTCCCCGTCGATGGCGAGACGTGCGATGGTTAACAGTAGCCGTTGGCGTCATATCGAACACTTTCTTAGATCACTGTCCGTTGTACAAGCGGTAGCCACACACAGGGAGGCAAAGTCTCTCCTCAGACTTAGAGGTACAACCTCTTGTGACAGCTTGTGAGCTTGGGATCGTCGACAATCCTAACTGCACGTTTCTGTACCGAGTCAAAAGGCCCAAGTTGGTATCTACGCGCTCCCGCCCATAAATGACAGCCGTACTCCATATGGGGCTGGACTTGCGACTTATAAAGTAGCAGTCTGTGCCCCAATAAGAAGTGAATAAAAATAAAAAAGTCATTCAGCCCCGTTCTGTTTTTATAATTCTCGATCGTAGCGTTTTCCCAACGCTTTCACAGGCAAGTGTGGGATTATCAGAAATGAATATTTAGGGCTGGCTAATACGCTGCGGTGCCTTTTTCTTTCTTTCTTAGAAACCTTCACGCATGTGCAAACAACAATGGTACAAAGTTTCAACTCCATCGGATGAATGGTATATGAACGCGTACGAGACAAGGGGAGAAATATTAATTTTTGTATATATAGATATCGTCATGAATTAGGTAGTGATCGCTGTGCCATCATATCAGCCAATTAACGTCCCACTGCTGAAGTAATGCACCCTAGATTTCCATAATTGTCGTTTGTGGGGAATTTGTCGTGATCACCACGCTTGGCAGGCGGGTCTGTGAGTGCAGAATGGGTACTAATCTACAGAAAGTTTCGCTCCATGTTAATTAGACACTATATTGACAGACTTCTATATAGCTACAATTCGTCCCTGGGAGAACCCGCGTCTCCTAAGACGAAACTATTTTGTGGTTTCCGACAAACATAGATGATAGTCTCTTGCCCCCGGGATTTAGCTTATTCAACTTATATGGTATATCAGACTGGTAACACTCCCTTTTTTTGTTTTTATCCCAGTGGAAATTCATCATGAACTTCCTCCATCGCCTCATGAAATTCCGTATTCGCTTTCCATGATATCCATGGCTGAAGATATTCCTGAATAATAGTAGATTACTGCAAAGTCCTGAGTATAGTATTCCAGATTGTTTTAGCCGAGGAAAAGAATTGCGTTGCGTACAGATCAATGATGAGCGATTTAGCTTAACTCAATCTTTAATCACCTTAAGTGATTCAGTCCGCTGCTAGACCCAGGCCTCCCCTAAATATCGCCGCAACGACTGGTCTGAGTTTGTGTGCTCAATAGGGGTTATTGCCATAATCGTCACTCTTGACAGACCACAGTTGAGTGGTAAACATACTTGAAGGAAGCTGCTGCCCGTCCTCCGGCTAACTCCATTGTCCCCTTTTACGACCCCACGGGATGAGATGTGGGTTGTATTGATTGCGGGCATCACACGATACAATCAATGAAATCAATCAAATTGCAATCTTGTAGTAGATGCCTAAGTGTTGTCGTTCAAAAGAATTCCTTTGCATAGTCCAGTTCTATTTTCTGAGGTTTACGCGAATAGCATCCATTGAATTTAAATTATAGGCTCATCATCATATCAGCCACAGGATGTCTACTGCTGAATAAAGGTCTCCCCCTTAGATTTCCACAACGAGCGGTCACATGCCGCTCTCATCCAACGACTCCCAGCGACCTTCAGCAGGTCGTCTGTCCACCTCGTTGGAGGTCGTCCCACGCTGCGTTTTCCGGTGCGCGGTCTCCATTCGAGAACCTTTGTGCCCCAACGGCCATCAGTTCTACGAGCAATGTGCCCTGCCCATTGCCACTTCAGTTTACTAATCCTTTCAGCTATGTCGACAACTTTAGTTCTTCTACGGATCTCCTCATTTCTGATTCGATCTCGTAGAGAAATACCAAGCATAGCTCTCTCGATAGCTCGCTGGGTGACCTTGAGCTTTCTTATGAGGCCCATTGTAAGTGACCACGTCTCTGTTCCATATGTCATCACTGGTCACATTTGTATTTCCGTAAGCTATTTCAATTCAATAGTCCCATTTTGTCTTAATTAATTAATTAATTTATAAAAATATTATAAATATAAAATACATATTAAATTATAACAACAACTGCGTTACTTTCAGCATATCTCCTAAGACATTATCTTGTCAAATACGTAATAATAACTTTAATTTTCTACACCTCCACCACGGACTGGTTGAATGATATTATATTATATTCTAATTATGTGCTAGAAGATTTACTAGTACTGTAACATCCGCTTTAGAATGTTCCAAATCTTTGTAGTTGAGATTGCGTAGGTGTCTGTAACTTCTTGAAATTGTCTGTTGTGCTAGGCGATTGCTGCAGGTATCTCTGTAAATTCATTGCCTAGCTGAATGTGTATGTATTGCTCGAAATTTTTGTTTAATCCAAGATGTAGGACATGTAGGAACAAATAGAGATATGCCCCGACCTCCCCTATGTTTATTTTGGTATAAAAGTTACCTAAGCTACCTATCACAATGCTGAATGATGTATTCTATATAATCGCTATACAAGATGTTTAGTTCTAGAGATAATCTAACATAAGTGCATAAGAAATCAGACTCGATGTTCGAATTTTAAAAGCGTTTTTTCTTCTTATAACCCAGTAAAACGTGCCTAGACCAGGGCATGGCTTTGGTTAAAATAGTGTGGACTCGTTACAGCAATACGAGTTTAGAGGGTCGAGAAAAATAAATTATATCATATACGTACACGTTTGTATACTTACAGCAAGCCTATAAAGCACCCATCAGTTTATAAAATTCATTCCTACAAAAAACTATTTATAACATTATAATATCAGATACCTACATGCACTGCAGTTACCGTATATCAAGGCTGCGCAGGCGCATCTATTGTAACATTAATAAGCGAACCGGAAGTACTAACAAAGACGGCTTCCGGTGTGATTCCTTGTCAAGGACGTCCTGTTTGTCCCCTAGCGTGAATCATATTATTTTATGTCTCAGTTTATCTACCTAAGTTATTTCCCTGATATTTTTAACGTAGGGGCCAGAAAGTTTTTGTCATGTACAGCTACGGAGAAGGGAGAGGGAACGGCAGTGGTGTTATTTTGCGTATAACATTGTCAGCCTGGCAGTGTTGTGCAGGACAAAGACCTCTTCTAATTTTTGGTCTTCAGTGGAAATACAACATAAACTTTCTCGCAGCATGCCCACTCGAGCGGTCATCTTGGCACCGAAGGGGGGCTCCAGGTCCTCGTAAGATCACACTATTGCCGCCCATTGGTGCTACGCCTTTATCATCACACTTTAAAGTGGTCACCACCTCTAGTGGAGAGAGGGGGATTGTAAAAAGGTCCCCCCCCAGGCACTTCTCGGGAAGGATTGTAAAGGATCCCCCAAGCCTCGCCGTGCGATGTGCTGCGCGCACGGCGGCACGTGATTGATCACCTGGCTCACTTCGTAGGTAGTACCAGATTTCCTCACGATGTTTTCCTTCACAGTTAAATTCAATGGTGTTTAATTAGTAAAAACCTTAATAAAGAAATAAAAACTAAAATATATAGGTTATATAACCTAAAAAAAGTCAATATGACATTGAAAAAAGTCAAAACCTTGCATGTTCGGACGTCGTAACCCACAACCTAGTGTTTACGAAGCATGTCCATAAATCTCCGGAGCACCACGACCATGACAAGAGCTTAATATACAATTTCATTTCTATTATGGAGTGAATTTCGTTTTGTGTATCAGTTTCAATTATTATGTTATCGCTATCATCATTATCCTATCAGCCAAAGCCCAGCGTCCACTGCCTAACAATGGCGTCCCCCTAAATTTCTACCATTGTGTCACTATTTTAGGGGGAATTTGCCAGTACCAACCACGCTTGGCAGGCGGGTTGGTGAGCGCAGAATGGCTACTGTTCCACAGAAGAGATGCTGCTGCCCATCCCTCTGATTTAGAGTCCCTTAGCCTGCGCTACATCTCGGGAGATGGAGTGGTGCTATCTTAATCCGGACACCATGCAGTATATAATTATGTGTGTGATTTTAATTATTTACATTATTGTGTTATCCATCTGTGTAGCCGTCATCGGCTTTAAAAACAAGAGCTTATATAATAGACCAGCAATAGGACACTTAAATAATGAAGTCGAAGTTGGTCAACTAAACCTTTGCAAAAAATTGGCGTAGGGAACCCTAAAACTCTTCAGGCGTGAAGTTATCATGAGGCATTGTTTTGTTTTATTTTCAGTTTTTATCTCACGGTGTGCCAAGGCTAGTCGTGTGTGAATTTACATAATTTTATATGTTGGTAAGGCCAGAGTAATTAAACAACTGTGAAATCTTTTTAACAATGTCACAATGAGTAAATAGAATAAAAAACACATTTTACGAAACCCGGTTAAAGTTTAGAATAGTCTATCTATAACCGAAGAAGACACGCCTTTTTTTTATCTGCTATTACTTTATAGAAATCAGCCCGTAATCGCCCACTGCTAAACATAGGCCTCCCAATGATCACTGCAATGAGCGGCCATAATCACCACGCTTGGCAAACGGATTGGTGATCGCAGTATGCTATTAGCACACGAGGGGATGTTGCTACCCATCCTCTTGATATCAACTCTTAGTCGGCTTTTACGTCACGTAAGGTTGGATGTATTGTTCTCTTAACTAAATATACCACCAACATTTCCACTTAAGTCTCACCACTCACCAATATCCCAATTGGCACCAGTGTTAATAATAATCAACTTACGGATTCACGTTCGCGGCATTGGGTGGCCCAAAGGCTACCCCAGCCGAACCTTAACCTTCTGTGACAGTGTTCGTTTTGGTACATACTATAATTGCACACAAACAGAAACATCGTCGTTTCAGCCGATAAACGTCCACTGCTAGACAGCAACCTCCCCCAAAGATTGCCACAACGACCGTAATGGGTTCGTGTTGTGTGCTCATTGGCGAGTTTTGCCATAATCGCCATGCTTGGCAGATGGGTTGGCAATCGCAGTAGAGTCATAAATGTACTCGAAGTACGCTGCTGCCCATCCTCCGGCTAATATCTCATAGTCATCTTTTAGGACACCCATGGGATGAGTTGGTGTGGTGGCATTCTTAGCCGGCACCACTCGGCAACCGGCACCACACGGCAAATTAGGAACATACTTGTGTCATAATGTGATAACTGGGAATAGACCCAAAAATATTGCTAAAAGAAAAACAAATTGACATATAAATATAGTCTCCCCTAGGCCACACAGCTGATGTCAACAATTATTGTTACGTACGTAATGGGCAGCGCGGCCCGTGATCGAATTCAGTTTTGAAAATATTTTAGTATAACTAACTGACGGAATTCTTTTCATATTAATCGGTTATGTTTTGCTCTTAACACCTGAACAAATAGATTTTCACTATTTAAAAATTCGCCCATTTAGCGCACCTCATATGGAATGATATATTAGACTGCGAAGTGCTGCCAGGTTTATCACAGTAGTAATTTTTTTGGCGACGTGACGAGAACATTATTCGTCTAGTAGTAAGCCTGCCTAAGCGTAATGCCTGCCCATTATAATACTGTAATGCTACCCAAGACATGTCCTGCGTGGCACCACACTGTGCTAGTCACCTCGAGTCATAAGTTATTTAGTCTCTTATGTCCAGTAATTTCACTAACTACAGTCCCCTTCTAACCGGAGCATAGTAACGTCTAAAGTTTAAGCATTCCTGCCTAGCCGGCTTCTTGCAATAAGAGACCAACATTTAAAAATATGTGGAAGAAACACCTGTGTCCTTTCTAGCCTTTTCCCAACTGTTGTGATACTGGAAGGTATTGTGATATCCACCAGTGTAGCCAGGTACCGTTGGATGTTAGTATAGTGCAGGGAGCGACCACCATTCGACCTCCGCAACAGAATAACTGGGAGATACCGATATCCCACTGGTTGTCAGTTTCGGGCGTCTGACTTGCCGTGTCAACTACCATAGATATTCGTATGACAACTCGGACCTAGAGCGTAAAATGCTCTCAGACGCATGAAGGTCTTGATGTGGAAAGATTGGTCACCCATCCAAAGTCTCACCGTGGCAACTGCAGCTTAACCTCGGAGATCCACGTTCTTCGCGGTAGTCACTGTGCCGCATAGCCCTCAATAAAAAAGCCTGTAAATATTAATATTTTGCACACAAGCCCCTATGTACATTGTGTTGGCATTTTACTAACGCGTTATCGTATTTTCTTCTATTTATAGTAAAAAAGTAAATAAAGTAAATATCATAGTTGCCTACACAAGGCTCCCCGATTTCGTAGCGATAAAATAAAACGCAAAACAGCACAGACATTTATTGGAAACACATAGATCGGCCTTACCAAATATTGTGCATGAACCTCCAAAAATATATTTACAATTTATGAAAATGTGAGAATTGATTTCCGTAACCAGTAACAGGAATCTGAAAAAAAAAAAACTGTGACAAATATAAAAATAATCGGATTAAAAAAATGGTTTAAAACCCCTGTTATGTTAATTCGCAAATAATGTAATACAATTCGCGTAATACGCCCACTGAATCATCTCCCGTAGAAGTTCGTAAAAGGTAGCTAAGAGACTTAACCAAAGGGATGGGCGGCCTCTCATCTGTGGAACAGTAATCAACTGCACTCAGCAACCCGCCTGCCAAGCGTGGTGAGTACTGGCAAAATTCCCTCCAAATGATACACAATTGTGGAAATCTATGGGGAAGCCTTTGTTTAGCGTCCTTTGCTGATAGTATAATGATGTTTGTTTTTTCTGGTCTTCTTCTCATATATTATGGCTTCTGTAGAGTGTCTTCCACAATTTCGCCAATTTCAAGTATAAGGCAACGTTGTACGGTATTCAGATTAATCACTATTTCATATTTAATCATAAAACATTTCTTAATAATGAAAAAATTCTATAAAATATGTCACTCGGCAACGTCGTGCGGTTTTCAATTCTCTTTTTTTTCTGTTGAAAATATTTTTGACTATCGACGTTGGTGACATATTTTTGTAAATATGTTTTATTTTTGAGGAATATTTTATGAATATGTAAAGATTGATTAAGCTGAACACCGTACAACGTTGCCTTATTCTTGACATTGGCGAAATTGTGGAAGATACTCTACAGAAGCCATAATCTAAGAGAAGAAGAAGAAGGAAATGGCAAAATTTCGCTTAGCACAGTTTATGAAAGAGCAAAATTGGACTTCCAGGGTGGAGGCCTGGTGACCTGAAACACAGGCTTCAGCCTAGCTTAGGCACCAGTCTCCCACAGTAAATTTGAATAGTACTATAACCAGGCAATATTGTATTATGTTGCAACTTTTTCATTATTGTGGTGAGAAAATAAATTACTTACTTATTCCGGTCAATAAGTTTTTCTGTAGGCGGTTCAAATCTCGCGAGAATCCGTGTACTTTTATAGCTCTTTGTCTTATTGGCGTCACTAAAGGATTATTAAGATTATCTTTTAACCATAAGATTTCAAAAGATAAGATTTCAAATTTCTCTCTCACTAGGTTTACCAATTGAGGGCAAAAAATAAAGTATACATATATATAGTACAGACCTAAGTCTATAAACAAACTCAACATAACAGAAGTCCTAATGCTCTAGAGAAAAACTTAATTTAAAAAAGAGAACAAAGAAACTGGTCAAGAGACCAGTTATTTTACTTTAAGTGCTGTTCACCTCATTAAGTTAATTGAGCTTTAGGATATAAAAATATACCAATTAACTTTATTAATGTAAAATCCGAAATACCGAACGCCATTGTGTAATTTTTCAAGTGTATAAAAATATCTGCTATATGTGTGTTAATTTTATAGTTTTGTTTACACACTTATATCACAAGGACTTTGACCTGCTATTTATTTCTATACAATCTCTGCCGAGGCTGTTTTAATCATTATAATATTTTTTACTGCTTATAGTCTGTAAGACCGTTTCATGTTCTGTGTGGTTCCCGCCGGCACAGAATAGACATGTCGAAGTGTAGCCTATGTAGCGAGGAAATAGTTAAAAAAAAAATTAAAACCACCAAGGCCAAGGCTTCCCGCTTTAGCCTTCTATTTAAACCTATCGGATTTAAATCCCCCTAACAAGGTTGAAGTCCCATATTAGACTATGATTTCGGGACTTTTCGCGCACAGATAAATCAAAACAAAATTTTGACTAACCTCAACGTTTCGGCCTAGTTGCATTGACCGTGGTCACGAGAAGATATTGTTTTGATTTATCTGTGCGCGAAAAGTCCCGAAATCATAGTCTCATCATATCATATCGGCCATTTATAGTCCACTGCTGAACAAAGGCCTCCCTATAGATTTTCACAACTGTGTCATCATTTTGAGGGGTATTTGCCAATACTCACCACGCTTGGCAGGCGGGTTGGTGAGCGCAGTATGGCTACCGTTTCACAGAAGGGACGCTGCTGCCCATCCCTCCGGTTAAGATTCCCTTAGTCGCCTTTTACGACATCACGGGAGGAGATGGAGTGGTGCTATATTCTTAATCCGGACACCACACGGTCACCATAGTCCATAGTCTAATATGAGTGAAATTCGCGACCGTTTAAAAACTTATGAAGTCCCATACCTTGGAAACGGTGCCTTGGACGACAAAACTTCTCAAATGCAAAATGGTTCCTTGAGCTGTGAGATGTGTGTGTTTAAATCTACGCGATGCAATATGGGAACTATGAGAAAAATCTCCAAAGATCCCCTAAGGCTACACTCCAACGAGGGGCCGCCCCTCTCCATCCATGGGTGACTAAAGGTTGATATCAAGATGGGCAGCTTCAAATTTCCGTGTTTCCGTTATTATTAATAACATACGGTGATCACCAATTCGCCTGCCATTCGTGGTGATTATGGCTACCCCCTATCACCACTCATTGGGTGTCCTATGTTCATCAGTGGACGTTTACGGGCTGACGTGTGTGTCTTGAAGCTTATAGTTCTCTAACGTTCTTTCTAATGTGTGTTGCTGGGTTCGATGCCCAGTTCAGGCAGTTTTTACTATTAGAAATTACTCAAGCGGTTTGCAATTCATCATTATCAAATCATACGTATTTAATCGTACTGCAGTTTTGATCCCGACACGAAACAAAATTTGTATGTACTACAGACAGTTGTTCCGCGTCTGTGTGTTTGTGCATGTGAGATTTATGTCTGTAAACTGTTACACAGGAGACAAATTAGAGAGAGGCAGTTTAAAAGATCTCTCAATTAGGCTGATAGACATCCTAAGTGTATCGCATGCTATGCGGCCAACTGTGAAGTACTGGATACAATTCTCAAGATTTTTACTATAAAAAATTGAAAATTTGAAAAAGTGTTTTGCAATTGTACCTCTTTAATCATATCGGCCATTTAAACGTCCATTGCTGAACAAAGGCCTCCCCCATAGATTTGCACAACTGTGTCATCACTTCGGGGGGTATTTGCCAATACTCACCACGCTTGGCAGGCGGGTTGGCGAGCGCAGTATGGCTACCGTTTTACAGAAGGGATGCTGCTGCCCATCCCTCTAGCTTAGAGTCCCTCCGTCGCTTCTTACGTAATCCACCGAAGGAAATGGAGTGGTGTTGTATTCTTAATCCGGACACCACACGGACACGGAAACCTCGTTAGACATAAATAAATACTTAATAACGTTAATAACGTACGTATCTAATTTCATAATATTTGTAAAGTATATTATTCGGAAATCAGGTCAGTGAAATATTTCGGCACAGTGAAATATTTCGATGAAATTACACAACAATTCCGTGTAGTGCCCGGGTGAAGAATAAAGTACCCCGAGCAGTCTCGTGCCGGTTACGAATAGTACCAACGCATCTCATCCCGAGGGTGTCGTAAAAGGCGAATATGGGATTAGCCAGCAGCGTCCTTCGAGTACATTAACAACTCAACTGTGATCGCCAACCCGCCTGCCAAGCGTGGCGATTATAGCAAAACCTAATGAGCACACAACGCACCCATATCGGTCGTTGCAGCGATCTATGGGGGAGGCTTGTATCCAGCAGTGGACTTTATTCGGCTGAAATAATTATGATGATCTCCTCCCGTGGGTGTCATAAGAAGCGAATATCTAAGTCACCAATGAGAAGCCTCGTTATAAAACCACACGTCTAACCTTGACAGATAGCAGGAAATCTCTAGAATAAAGAAGCTAGAAGTTAAAACATTTCTTACCATAATCCGGAACTCTTAATAGGTCAAGCATTTCTTAAAATATGAATTGCCAAAAAATCGCTGTTGCCCAATTTCAAGTTGCCATTTTTATTGTTAATTTCGATTATTTGTATTCCTTTCTCCAGCGAGGTTATAAAACGTCCACTGCTGGGAGATTACTTCCTTCCTTCGTGATGCTCTTTATCTATCCTTTTCTTAATGTTCCGGTAATGTCGTAGTTCCATCAGGTAGACACTTTAAATTAAATAACAAGTGTGTTGGCGGCCCGACAGTTACATGAATACTGAGCCCGTATAGACTGCATTCGCTAGATCTCTTGCGTACGCGCGTATTTTGACGCAATTAATTCTCACAGTTCCTTGTACAGCGTGTTGTTGTTTTAGCGTATAAAATTATATCGTTGTTTGTATCTACAAACTACTACTATTTGTATATTAAGTAAAGTTTTTACATTTTACACAAGTGTAAAATTTTAAAAGTTAACTTAATATGAAAATACCACTAGATATAAAAAAATGCATATAAAAGGCTAAAACTGTTCAATTGGATTTCTTTTTAATTTATTCTCAACTATAAATTGGCAATGGGAAAAAAATTGTATAAGTTTGCTTTACTAGACTTTCTTACCAAATTTTTAAATTAGTCCTATAATTTAAGTCGTAACTATTCATATGTCGCTACTATAAAGACTTTGACAGCAAAAATAAGTATTCAATATAATAAACTCCGGTTAGCTTAGTCTGGTGTGGTGCCGGCTAAGAAAATCATCTCATCCCGCGAATGTCGTAAAAAGCGACTATGGGATTAGCTGGAGGATGGGCAGCAGCGTCCTTCGAGTACATTTATAACTCAACTGCGATCGCCAACCCGCCTGCCAAGCGTGGCGATTATGGCGAAACCCCCCAATGAGCACACAACACAAACTCATACCGGTCGTTGTGGCAATCTTTGGGGGAGGCTTCTGTCCAGCAGTGGACGTTTCCCGGCCAAAATGATGAGCTTAGTCTTTTTATCTTTAAAAATCTTCGAACGACTAATTACCAACTTATTTGTTTATTTGGCCAGAAGGCCAATGCCAAGGACCTGTGGCGTTATTTTGGACCTTAAATACAAGTTATATAGATAGATAGAGCTGGGACCGCGTTTAATTAAAAAAAGAAATTTAGAGTACTTCCACATAGACACTTGACATAGAATATATATTGGATTTCAAGGGTTTTTTTTTTTGCGCGGAACCCTAACTATTTTTCTAAAATAAAAGTAACCTACGTTATTCCTTATAACATCAGCTATCTGCCAGTGAAAGTCTTGTCAAAATCGGTCTAGCCGTTTTGGAGATTACCCGGAACAAACAGACAGACAGACAAAAAATTTAAAAATTGTATTTTTTGTTATTTGTACCGTATATACTTTCATATGCATTTAGTAAAAAGCTGTTATTTTAACATTACAAACAGACACTTCAATTTTATTTATTTATTATATAGATCGGACAGTGTCGCGATGGAGCAATATGGCTATTGTTATAAGCAAAAGCTTCACAATCATGCTGATGTCATTTGTTTCCTGAAAACAAATCCTGAACTGCAATAGTGGACACTATGGTAATTCAGGCCGTTCAATCTCTTACACGTCTATCACTAAAAAATTATAAATTTTACTATTGTTAATTGACTACCTATTTGATTGTAATCTATACAAATAAATAAAATTGAAGTGTCTGTTTGTAATGTGAAAATAACAGCTTTTTACTAAATGCATATGAAAGTATATACGGGACATATAACAAAAAAACAATTTTTAATTTTTTTGTCTGTCTGTCTGTCTGTTTGTTCCGGGTAATCTCTGAAACGGCTGGACCGATTTTGACGGGACTTTCACTGGCAGATAGCTGATGTTATAAGGAATAACTTAGGCTACTTTAATTTAAGAAAAATAATAAGGGTTCCGCGCAAAAAAATAAAAACCCTTGACATCCAATATATATATTCTATGTCAAGTGTATATGTTGAAGTACTCTAAATTCCTTTTAAATTAAACGCTGGTGAAACCGCGGGTCCCAGCTAGTATATAATAATGCAATGTAATTTTTAATTATTGTAATTCAGTATCAATTATGGACTTCGTATTTTTAATCATGATAATTAATCATGATAATGAGCATGAGTTAGATGCATAATATGTAAAATGAAGGACATGTAAGAAAAACTTACCAATAAAAACTTATGACTTATCAGTATGATCGGGATCGGCCCTCTCACCATTCCACTCTGCGGTCACCTTCTTGAGCTTGAGGCTCTAACAAAAGAAAACCACTTAACTCTAATGCTTATGCTCTGCCAGCATAACCGTCATTACTGTCGGCACAAAGAGATCTTGCTCGATTGGTGCAGTGGCTGATACAGTCGGCTGCTGCGCTCCGGGTCGTGAGTAAGATTCCCACACGGAACAAATATTTGTATGATCTGCAGATAGTTGCTCCGGGTCTTTTTGTGTGAAATTTTACCTACTGATACTGGACATAAGCTGTTATAATCTATATCTATACAAATAAATAAAATTGAAGTGTCTGTTTGTAATGTCAAAATAACAGCTTTTTACTAAATGCATATGAAAGTATGTACGTTATATATAACAAAAAAACTATTAGAGTATTTTTTGTCTGTCTGACTGTCTGTCCGTCTGTCTGTCTGTCTGTCTGTTTGTTCCGGGTAATCTCCGAAACGGCTTAACCGATTTTGACGGAACCTTCACTGGCAGATAGCTGATGTTATAAGGAATAACTTAGGCTACTTTTATTTGAGAAAAATAATGAGGGTTCCGCGTAAAAAAAATAAAAGCCAATCCAATTTATTTATTCTATGTCAAGTGTCTATGTCGAAGTACTCTAATTTCCTTTAAATTAAACGCGGGTGAAACCGCGGGTCCCAGCTAGTGTAGAATAGAATTGAATAAAATCTGTTTTTTTAAATGGAGTATGTCATCAACAAAATACAGCAGCCAATAAACGCGCGCCCTTCAGCTTCAGCTTTCTAGTATTTAAGCTCGGAAGAAGCGGTGCAAAAATCTCCACCAAAACTGTTTACATATTCATAAGCGTAGTTGATAACAATAAAAAAAAGCTGTAAGCAGGCCTTACACACTAAAGAAAAGGAACTATGCCTATAATGAATTTTAGTTTTTTTTTTTAATGTTGCCCCACTCTAGTCTTTCTCCTGTGTCGTGGGTGCGTTTACAGATATGAATTCCACATACAATACACCCAGACCTGGAACAACTACCAGCAGATCATACAAATATTTGTTCCGTGTGGAAATCTAACCCACGACCCGGAACGCAGCCGACTGTGTCAGCCACTGCACCAACCGAGCCGTTAAAATGTTTTAATACGGTGTCATAAAATCACGCTGTATATAAGTAGATAGAATTGTTGATTATTGTGAAGGTTTTACTTTTTTCACCTCGTTACAATTCATAAACGTACCTACAGGTACTATATTAAATATTGTCGCTTTCTATTATGTATTGAATCATTGTAAAGTAAATCTGAAGTCATTTCCTCAATATTATTTGTTTGCTATCGTATATTGTGACCATGATTCAAGATGGCCGCCAGCTTTCAGACTATTAGCCCTTGACCAGCAGATGGCTCTCGGCATTTCATGAATCCTTGTATATGACTCATAAATTGCTACAATATTAACGGCTGATCGTTATATGTTTACAAAGTCAGACACACCGTAAATGTCAAGTCGGTTTATCTAACGATGTCTTCAAGTACACGTACGACACGATTTGTTGATTATTGAATTGAAAGTGTTGCTTCTTCATCTGTTTGTGTACGCAATTAAACTTCTGTAAACGTTTTTGTATGGATGTAGAATGTAATGAATTTAGTGGTAATGGAGTTCTAAGCAGTGACAGCCTATTGGTTGAACGCTTGCCTTCCGTACAACAGGGTCTGAGTTCGACTCTGACCTCTGTCTTTTCGGATTTATGTGCGGGTCAGAATTAGATTATCACTTGCGTTAACGGTTAAGGAAAACATCGTGAGGAAACATGCAAAATTTAAGCGGGCTCCAAAAATTTGTCAATGATGTGTGTAGGCCGCCACCCGTCCCCAGCGTGACGGACTAAGGCCAGCCTTTTTTTTATTTTTTTATTGATGTCCAGTGGAAATTCTACATGGAACTTCCTTCACCCCGGGAAAGGGCGAAGGGGTATGCCGGACTCCTACCGGCTAAAACCACTGGAGCGGTCATCTTCGGCACCGAACTGGACTAAGACCTAACCTTCCTCACCTGAGAAAAGTCCCGTGCCCAGCAGTGGGACAGTAATGGGCTGATTTTATATGTATGAGTTCTATGTGAAGGACTGGACTGGTTGTTACTACAGTCCTACCTATTTCATCCGCTGTACAACAACTATGCCTAAGAGTAGTAGTGTTCGGGGTGAAAGGTAGAAACAGCCAGGACATAAAACATATATCGATTAAATCTTTATGACCCACACATCTAATCAGAATAAAAAAAAAGATTTGTTGCATACAGCACTGGCAAGAATTAAAAATGATGAAGTATTGACACTTTCTTTTTTCGATTCAATTTTGTATTTAGAATATTAGTTTTTTTTTATGTATTAATAATTTGCTAAAACTGTTTATCCATGAATAGTAAAATGATATTTAAGGCACGATATACACGATATTGTATGTAAAGACAAAACTCTTTACCTTATAAAGTGTTTATGTGTATGACTAAATTAAGTCGTGACGTAAACTGATTTGCTTGTGTTATGAACTCACAGATGCATGTTTACTTCAGCTAGTTCTGAGGATACAGGCATTAGCTATGTTTGTACTTTGTCTGATACTCAGTGCAAAATAGATAAGGATGTTTTTTAGTTACATTGTAAACGCCTCATGAATTTAAATTTTCTTTCTCTAGTGTAATGTTTTGTTTTGGCCTCTTGACGTGAAAAGGATTTCATAAAATCTTTTCATGAATGTATTTTGTCATATCCTTATAACGGATATAAGAAACGTCCTAAAGAAAACTGATTCTATGGATTCAGTACACGATTATGGAACCCTCAGCGTTAGTATCTTGCGTCAGTCTTTTCGTTAATTTTCAGATTGTTTTCCCAGTTTATTTAACTGATTTCAGTATAATATAATTGTTTCCGTCTATCGTAATGCTATTTTGAATATAAGCACAACAACTATTCATTTTATTTATTTATTTATAAAAGTGAAAAGGAAATAAAAACTAAACGGCTGTTGTTTCGCTACAGTTCACGGATGAAGTTATCGTCGCAATCACGTAGCGTCCGGATCGCGTTGTTTACAATACATTGCGTGCCCAAAAATGAATAAACCTGTAACCTATTATTTCGACATAAATGGCTTTCCTATTTTTACTTTATGCTTAAGTGTAACCTCTACCTGAGGTTTTCGGTACGTTGTCATTTACATCGTGTATAATATTTATTATATAACACATTTTTCGGAAGAAAAAAGAAACAGTTATTTATTTATGACTTCTGATATTTTTTCCCGAAATAACGATATGCTATAACGCTTAATTATAGGCGAAAAGCGTTTGTTTAAATATGGGTGTGAGAATAATTATGAGCTTAAGTTTGTATACTTACACTTAGCGAAATAGAAGGGGTTGTT
Source organism: Diloba caeruleocephala (assembly GCA_947459985.1). NCBI lineage: Eukaryota > Metazoa > Arthropoda > Insecta > Lepidoptera > Noctuidae > Diloba > Diloba caeruleocephala. The sequence continues at coordinate 3,469,938 of OX381629.1, read as the reverse complement.
GAAAGCGTGGAATATCGTTCACATTTGCCCCATAAACGAATATACTCGTACGAAACTTAGTTGTTTTTTTTATAGAATGTAATGTGTTGTAATGACAAGTATATATATTTTTGCTATATATATAACGAATATAGTATCTCAATGCGTCAATTATTGAGAATTGAACGATAGTATTTTCTTATCGTGCAGAAAAGATATACGAATACGCATCTCCATAATATGCAAAAGAAGATCACATTTATATTATTGCTTTAACTTAATTCTTCTTTGAGAAGACAGGCTACGGCTGGTCTGCTTAAGTAATGTAAAATACCATGCACCTTCAAATTATGTTGACTATGATTTTACTAAAAGATTCTTTTTTAATAAAAAATTTCGTCTATGACTCTTTATTCTCCAAAATCTAGTTAAATGTACGCCTTCCGTAACAAACCAATTATATTAAAATTATTAACTTAAATCCAATTATCCATTCCAGGCTGATGGTGTACAGGAAACGTAGAGAATACATCAGAGTAAGTGGCGGCGAAGACTTCAAGCTTCTCTCCCGAAGGCCCTACACGGAATTGAGGAGCCTCAACGGGGCTTCGAACCCGAGACAGCGGTGAATACACTACCTCCCATACTACTCGATCGCTGGCGAATGAGTTGGTGAGAACGGTTACCTGTCTTCGCAATGAAGTTAATGTATAGCCTTAATATTGTTAATTAAATTGAAAGAAAATTCTGTAATATTATACATATTACAGAATTTTCTTTCATATTCATGACATGCTAGGTAAAGAAACAACTTGAGCATACAACTCAGTACATGTGAAAAAAGTGACTTTCCCGCGCATGCCCGCAATGTTACATATTAAACGTTGCACCAACTTTGACCTTGACATTTTACTCTCACCGCGCCCAAAGAAGACTTACTCAAAAATTCAATACACTAAATTCTTAGAAAATTTGTTTGAACTGTAAATAACCATAGCATTAAAAATGGATGGGTCTTTTTCGAAATAGTGACGTCCAATCGTAATGTATAAAAAATATTGTATCATTTTTATTGGTAACAAAGCATAGCATAGCGTGTCATAAAACAGAAAACGATGGTTACTGAATCAAAGGAAAACATTGCCATTTTACAGCAAACCAATATTCAAGATATTTTGTCTTCATGTTATGTAATTCGTAGCTCAATTAAAATATATTTAAGTAATGTATATTGTAGCGATTTGATGTGATAGTCTTTATTTTTGAAAATAAATGCGATTTCCCAGTTTGTTTATACAGCATACAGACTTATTACAAAAAGTTAAACTCAAGTTAGACACGCGTTTATCAATTCGTGATTAGCGGTTTAGAGTTAAACAAAACTTAGGTTGGGCCTGGTGAAACTATTTTATACGGTGTTTAAAAAAGAAACATTCAACTTTTGCGGTAATTAAGTTCATAATTCCTACTTTAAGATATCAGTGATACATTTATTTTCTGGGCTGCGGTGGTCAGATGAGTTCCCGTGTATACCTTAAAAGGTTCACCATAAAGGGCAAAAAGGTTCTCGATTGGAGACCGCGCACCGGAAAACGCAGCGTAGGACGACCTCCAACGAGATGGACGGATGATCTGGTGAAGGTCGCTGGGTGTCGTTGGATGCGTGTGGCATGTAACCGGACTTTGTGAAAATCTGTGGGGGAGGCCTTTGTTCACGAGTGGACGTCCTTTGGCTGATATGATGATGATGATGATGAAGTATACACATTTCTATACAAAGTTACAGTTCTACACAAAGAATAACTTTTTCATATTCACCCCTGTAACTTTATCTAGCCACTAAAATTATTAAATATAATATGTGATGGTAAAACAGAGATAACAGAAAGACCAACAGTAGAAAAATACTTGTATAGATATTAAATACACCAAGAATGACGACCAACCGCGTCATCCATTGTCAAAGGCGTCATCTTAGTAATTTAGTAAGTATATTTGAACCCAAGCAAGGCTCATGACACTTGTATCAAATTATGAACCAATTATAACTATCTTTCGTTCATGTAGATTCAGGGTTCAAAGAATTCTTGACCAGAACATGGAAATGGTGTGTCATTTGTAGCTTTGATTCAAATATACACTGCTATGTCAAAACTATCTAATGAGCACACGGTATTATCACTATGGCAAACCCTCTAATGAGCACATGCCAGACTCAGGCCGCTCGTTGTAGCGATCTTTGGGGGAGTGATGTGTCCAAAGTGGACGTTTTTCGGCTGAAATGATGAATAACTTGATACTTACTTTACGATAACTTGATAATAGGCTTTCTATTACAAAATATGTGAAATTATTGGACGTATAGTTACATAAAAACGTTCCAACCTACAGTAAGTTCAAATTGTTGGTAGGATGACACATCAAATAAGTCACATCAGAACTGAAACATTTTTGCATGGCGAAGGGCGAAAAAGCAGCCCAGAGCAGACACCTCAATTTTGACAGACTTCTACTTTGGAACGTTTCTGTGTAACCACGTCTATTTACGAGATTTTCCCTGACTCAATCGCCAGTGACAGTAGCACACTATGGCGGAAGCTACCTCCTAGCAAATCTATGAGAAATGTACAAAAAATTCGAAGTAAATAAAAAAGCCGGCTAATTTGAAGCAAATAGGCGTTTGTATGATACCTACCAGTTCTGCAGTGCTGTGAATTTTGGTTTGGGGTAAGCGGTTGGCGAGCTTAACGGCTGCGTCTGCAGAGCACAAAAAGACCAAGGAAACGAAAGTATGAAAAGACAGTTTTTTTTAATTACCTCACTTTTTTAACGCAAGCTCCACGCTAGCCAACCGCATCCCCACCTGGACTTCTTGTATATAGTAGCTTACAAATATTATCGCTTGTGTATAATAGTTTTATTCTAGTTCTTATTCTTAATCTATACTTAGGTGGAAATATTTACAAAATATCAAATTTTCCTGTCGTATCATTCTTAGATAAACCACCATATACTCTGTAGGAAGTCGCAGCGTATAAACACTTCTGATTGGTTTCTACATGTTTCAGAATTAAAACCATTTCGTTAATTTCTGAAACATGAATTAGTTTAAGCTTAAAAGACACCCATGCTACATCTAAAAATGTATAATAAAAAACTAAGATAAATCATGAACTCCTGTAAAGAAAAATACGATTAATCGTGCGACTTACTAAAATCCTTAGGTACATTAGAAGCTCAATTTTTCTCCTGTATAGCAATATATAGTATACTTTTGTCTATAAAACATTGTTCTGAAATCGCATTTCTGTTGTATTTTTATTTTAATACCCTATGTCTCTATGGTTATTGTCCCTTATAACTTTGTCCCCAAACTTGGCTCAAACGTTTCAAATCTCTAAAAACACACGAGAAAGCACGTCAATGAAGTCAATGAAATAATCGCAATAAAAATGGTCCTTAGAGGATAATGTTCCCCGACCCCAAAGGACCATTTTTCTGGTTTAACTGACACAACTAGCACCATCTATGACAATATTGCTGACCTAACTGTTACATGACAACCCTTGCTTTTAATCATTTGATAACTAATTAAACTTGAAAATTGTTAATTGTTCAGTCAATGACAATAGGCTTTCCACATTTTTAGGTACACTTGATTTAATATAGTCAACGTATAAATGTGGCTGTATAATAGTACACCTCTGCCTGGTCTTTCAGCGAACATACATAGTTGGTATTTGATTTTGAGCCGCCATTCTTAGAGTTAATTGTATTAATAGTTTTATCGCACCATTATCGTAACTTGTGTAACTCCATTTGGGGATCTAATGTATGCATGTAAGTTGTATGACTCCTTAAATAATGTAATTGAACGTTCAGACAGTGCTCAAGACTAACGCTGACAAAAAAAAATCGATTTTCTAGACAGGCATCAAATTATCGGTTTGAGATGAATGAATTTCATGAATTTCAAACGGGCTTTTCATGTAAGTTGTATGACCCCATAAATACACCTTCATGTTTCAATTAATTACATTAATGCTCGTTTGCACTAAAATCAGACAGCGCCCAAGTTTATAGGTGACAAAAAAATCGCTAATGATTTCCTAGACAGGCATCAAATTATCAATTTGAGATGGATAAATTTTCATCCACTTTGATCCTTACAAAACAGAGTTTGGAATGAAGCTGTATTACGGCTTATGTATTATCGTATGGTTTTCATTAACGATATTAATCCATAGAAAAGCGATAAAATAGCGTGAGGTTACACGAAATATGACCAAGTATTTATAACAAGTCGTGCTGAAAAACATTTACCATCATTCAGTCTTCATCTATACACCTAAGAGACTCAGGGTAAAATTTAGCTACCTTTTCAACCTTGAACAAAGTCTATAGTCAATATTTTTATAAATGTAGGTATTAAATGAGTATTATTAGTTATACTAGACTAGCATTAGTTTGTAAGTAGACAATTTTAATATCTCCATTAAAATGTACATAATATCTCATCCTTGTACATGTGTATATGCATTTATATTTTGCCGGAAATGGGATTTCAGAATGCTTTTTCTTCAAGTAGAGACAATTTGTGATGTTTTTTGTGTAAGGTTTATATTTTATTTATGGTTGTCAGTTGAATTATTTTAGTTATTTACAATGTATGTTTAATGCAATGTGTAACCATTTTATAAAGAAGGTATGTAGTATTTTGACCTAAAACTTTTACATTTTATTATGTAAGTAAAGTTCTTCCATATTTTTAGGAAACGCAATATTACCTATTTAATTTTCACAATATATTCAAGAAAGTAATGCATTGTTTCAGATGTATAATATTTTGTTATTTAACATTTATTTTGATGAAAAAATGAGCTTCATGGGTGCTGGTCACCGTATATTAAGTCATAAATCATTAATTTTAGATGTATTATCAATCATGACATAAACATATATACTATTACAATTATGGTAAAATACAGAAAATATGTTTTAAATTTCAGACATTATTTGTGATTTGTCAGTGTATTTTTAGGATTATTTATTATATAATCTCAATCTATGATTGCTTAAATTGTTTCTAAATATAATTTTTTTGACGTGGGCATCTATATCGCGCCAAATATACAGTTAATTCAAAATTGGAAACAATAAAAGAAAAAGAAAAGCTTCGTGAAATCTCACCTACGGTCTTTTTCTAAATAGATTTCTTTTCTAATACATAATACTACTGTAGTTTTTTATTTGATTGTGTATTTGACATACTCTTGCGACGTCAAATTACTATCTCGTGAGTTCTCGTGTAAGTCTTCTCGTATACGAGGAATTGTAATTTCTCAGTGTTGTGTAGAATCTTGTACGGATATGAATATAAACATATGTTTTAATAATAGGTATTAAATACCTATGTTTGGATTCGTAAATTTTGCGAAGTTCGTGATATAGATTTGAGTTTATTAGAATTTTTTTTGTAGAAAACTACGAAATCCGATAGATCATTATATTTAAACTGCTATGTATTGTTTGGATAATAAAGGTTGTAGTCGACGTCAAAAACCGTAAAAGAAGAGGCAAATAATAAAACACTTTTTGGAACAATTAATGTGACTCTACAAAGAAGTTAGATTTACTTAATAAAATAATAATTTCACCTTGTGTAACAAGATTGAAATATTAAATAATCATGTATCAGCGTCGACTTAATCTCAAAAATGGATTAAAGTTCAAATGGAACTAGTTATGCAGACAAAGTGAGTTATAAGTACATGCCAAAGTGACATTGAATGTCAGTTCATTCATTCAAACGTCAAGCATTTTTTTTAAGAAGAAATCCGAAGGAATATTATACTATAAAATCCATCCATTCATTTTAACTTTGAACTTTAATATCTCAAATACGCTTATTCTTATTGAGTCCTTTCTGCTTTATTAGGTCCAAATAATCTATTACTCCATCATACAAATAGCTTGTGATAATTTTTATGTAAATCAATGACATTTCTGTTTAGAGAATTCCTTGTTCCTAGGCGATTTATTAGTTCATAATTATTTATGGTAATCACTCGATGCGAAGAGATACATTCATTCTGCCCAACGTCTATTGGGCTGTGAAGCCATTGTGTAGTTTTTAGTATGAATTTTGACAAATAAATAAGATTTATAATTTATTATGCCGTTTTTATTAAACTTTATTTACAATGCGTGTGTGTTTATTTACATTATTCTGAACCACAGATTTTGCTTTAATCGCACTAATCTATACAAATAAATAAAATTGAAGTGTCTGTTTGTAATGGTAAAATAACAGCTTTTTACTTAATGTATATTAAAGTATATACGGTACATATAACAAAAAAACGATTATTAAATTTTTGTCTGTCTGTCTGTTTGTTCCGGGTAATCTCCGAAACGACTGGACCGATTTTGACGGGACTTTCACTGGCAGATAGCTGATGTTATAAGGAATAACTTAGGCTACTTCGATTTTAGAAAAATAACTAGGGTTCAGCGCAAAAAAAAAACCCTTGAAATCCAATGTATATATTCTATGTCAAGTGTCTATGTTGAAGTACTCCAAATTTAAACGCGGGTGAAACCGCGGGTCCCAGCTAGTACCTAATAAGGTCAAGACCATTCCAACAGGTGGCATTGTTCCGTCTGTATACAATATGGATTTTCCCTATTACATACATGTTATATTTATGTATTATTTATTTGTTACAATAAATAATAAACATTTCTCATGGGAACAGGAACTTAGAATGTATTTATTCTAGTAAGTTCTTGAAAGTACCAAGAATCATATTTAGTATTACATACCAGCCCATAAACTTCCAAGGGTCTTTTTTATCATGGGGAAATACTCGTGAACCTGCTCCGCCCTGGAGAAGAGCGGAGAAGGTTGCACATGGTGAAATGTATAAACATTTATTTTGAAAAAGGTACTAACCATAAGAGTCCATAGGAAAGAGAACACTTTGGAAACTCCACAAGCACAGGTGCGTCTAAAAACCTGAAGACGGCCACGGTGGGTGGATCTAGTCCAAGCATACTTCCCCACCTACCGAAGAGGTCAATCCCATCAACAGAAAAGTATTCGTCCCTGATATCACGTACCACCTGCATGAGCTTAGTTGCCGACAAGCGAGATTGTTAAAACCCAGGCCGGTGATTAATCTGCTTGCTGTGGACATTAGCGGGGCTACTTTCTGCTATTTCCATCTGACTACAGCAGTAAAAAAGGGTGGGTATTTAAATGAAAAAGTGCTGTACTAGGACCTCGTTACCCTCACAATTCACATGGTTTCTTTTAAGCCAACCAGAAATCGAGAGATTTGCCGTGTGGTGCCGGCTTAGAATGCCACCACCCCATTTCATTCCGCGGGTGTCGTAAAAGCCGACTAAGGGATTAACCGGAAGATGGGCAGCAGCGTCTTTCGAGTACATTAACAACTCAACTGCGATCGCCAACCCGTCTGCCAAGCATGGCGATTATGGCAAGACCCCCCAATGAGCACACAACACACCATATCGGTCGTTGTAGTGATCTTTGGGGGAGGCCTGTGTCCAGCAGTGAACTTCATTCGCCGAAATGAAGAAATCGAGAGTGCGTGTGTGTATGAAAAGGGGTAAGTATAAGATTAATAAAAAAATCATCAAATTAGTTAAATAATGTTGGTAAAAACAAAACAATTCATTGCACTGATAAATTATATATACAGTAATGTCTTAAATTTTCGCAATTATTACACATTATAATAAAACACTTATAAAAACGGATTTTATTACGTACACTTTAGATTTTAGATTTCCTGGCGTTTCGAATACTTTGCAGCATCCTGCGACCACGAATGCTGTACTCGAAACGTAAGGAAAATCAAAAATCTAACATACGCGATAGATAAGATAGATATAGAATCCGTTTAAAAGTTTTATTAAAATTATATATCGTTTTAAGGCACTGCAACAGAAAAAGCTGGTCGGTAGCGTAGCAGTAACGACACGGTCCCATATTTTTGCCTGTATGGGTCCCCTAAGCATCCCCGCGGGTACGAACCCTTCCCGATTCCAGAACTCAGCCACACCCTCAATAAGTCCGTAATTTACAAGTCTGTCGTACCGCTTCCACCTTCCCGCGTTCTATGTAGCGTAGTTGATGAAGAGTTTCCACTGGGCACCATTAAAAAAAGGCTAAATATCGTATCTGTTGATAACAAAGCCAGATCCTGAATATTTCATGGAATTATTTTATTCTCGATTTCTTATTATCGCTCTTAGGATGACTTTTAAACTTGTCATGATTAAAGAAATGTTCAATCTCTTGTAAAGTCCTATCTTTAATTTCTGGTAACATAAAATACAAAAATGCTAAAGATATAGCCATTTATACACCTAAGATAGTAAATGTCCCGTATACTTTAACAGTTTCCAACAAAACTGGTGTAGTTTTTAATGTAATTATACTTGTTAAAGATATCAGGATCCCCGCTATGGTTGTAACCGCTGCTCCATGTCCTAGAGGAAACATTTCACCAACTAAAGCCAAAGTAATTGGATCACACGCAAAATTCACTATCGCAAAATATAAACCGAATACATCTGAATCCATGACAAAATTGGAATAATTTTTCTAGGTGCCAAAAACATATGACAGCATGCGGACATAAGGACAACAAAGGCTACTGAGCCTGTAGTAAATAACAGAGTTCGACTTTTTATTATTCTAATTAAAACTGATGAAAATGTAGCACTTACAATCACTAAGATATCTAAAGCAAATGTATAATAAAAGGAGTGTTTTCCAGAAATTTCTGCTATTATTTGGACAGCATATGCAGTCAAAATGTGTCTTCCGGTAGTTTCTAATGAAACGCAGCAAATAAGAAGTTGAGAACGTTCATTACAAAGTCCCTCTTGCCAAATTTTCGGGCAAATGTGACGACGCTTTTCATTAGTCAGCTTTGTAGATCTGCTACGTTTCTCTTGAGCTCTAATAATCTCTTCCAGCTCCTTTGTGGAATTTTCGGTCTCACCTCGAATCCAGGAGAAAACTACTCTTACCCTACTCTTATCAAATTGCTTTTCTGAAGCCAGCCAAAAAGGACTTTCCTTTAATAATCGTCCCCGCATTATTGTTGACCCTCGCCAGGGTCTTTCTCTAAATATAGGTATTCACGTCAAGTTATCTAGTTGTTTCTCTTTTGGTGTAGGTGCAATAATTTCCATAGGATTTGCCATACAAAGCCGGTATAGAAAAACAAAACTGTGTTGTAATACGTTGACACTAAAGTACTTTCAGTTGCAGGCGCCAAAACCAAATCCGACTTTTGTGATTGGAATTGACCTGACCGTGTGGTGTCCGGATTAAGAATATAGCACCACTCCATCTCCTCCCGTGGATGTCGTAAAACGGAAACTAAACCAGACGGATGGCCAGTAGCGTCCCTTCCGTGGATCAGTAGCCATACTGCGCTCACTAACCCACCTGACATGCGTGGTGAGTACTAGCAAATAGCCCCTCAAAATGACGACCGTATTGTGGAAATCTAACGTGGGGTCTATGTTCAGCAGTGGGCGTATAAATGTTTATTATGATTGATGATTAATTGATTTATATCTTTATTTATATCTCCTTACTTGTTTCATGCAAAACCGATTTAAATCTAAATGAAAATCTATACTCACCAAAACAGTACCTATACTGGATGAATGAACATAATCTCGAAATAAATATTTCAAAAACAAAATTAACTTCCTTCTACCCCTGCCAGAAAATACCAATAAATATAAATTTCACATTTGAAGGGTTAAAGTTAGAAGTTATAAACGAATTTAACTTGCTCGGATTAACAATCGACACTCATATAAACTGGAAATTGCATGTAAAAAAGGTGAGAGCAAAACAGTCAAAATTTTCATACGCCCTACGCGAAGTCGAAAAGACCACAGATTTATCAACTGCACTCGTCACCTACTATGCCTATGCTTACTCCTGGCTCAGCTATGGTATAATCTTATGGGGAAATAGTACAGACGCGCCCACTGTCTTTATCCTACAAAAGAAAATAATAAGAATCTTAGCAAACATAGAAGAAATCAACACTTGTAAACCCTACTTCCAAAAACTCAAAATTTTAACGCTACCATGCATCTATATTTTAGAAATATGTAAAATTGTCCGTAAATACCTTGAATTCTATAGTAAACGTGCAAACATACAAACCAAAATTATACTTCGACAAAAAAATACATTAAATCTACCAACTTCTCGACTAGCTATGCACTCCTCGGGTCCCTTGATGTCTATAAAAATATATAACAAGCTACCAAATGTCATAAAAACTGAAAACAAATTTTATGTTTTTGTATTTAAATTTAAAAAATATTTGCTTATCAAAAGCTACTATAGCGTAAAACAATTCATCGACGATACATTTTAATTACGACTTATTATTAATACTCTTCCTCTCTCCTAATTAAGTATGCTGTGCCCAACAGGGTCCATAATTGGTCTATAGATTTAAACCTACCATCAGTTTTTTTTTAAATAATTTACTTATGGAATGCAATAAAGAATTGAATTAAATTGAATCGAACTTCATCCGTAGCTTGCTTTAATTCTGTTTTAACTAGGACGTAATGTAAAACGAATCGTATTATTAACAATATCTAGATTCATGGATGAAAAAATATACTCCCGATATATATTTTCATGTGTATAATTTTAATCTTAGTACCTAGCTTTTATAGGACTCGTGTTTATATAAAACGTAACTTCCTGCTGAGATTGGTCTTGTGTCGTAGCTAACTGTACATTTTTTAAAATTACATCATTAATCTCACATACAGTTTCACCTAGTCCCGGAACAACTCTACTTACGCCAGCTAGCGTGAGCCGTACAAACATTTGTTTGGTAATCTAACCCGCGACTCGCAGCTTAAAGAAGCCAATCGCACAGCTTCTGCGTCAATCGTGGCGTCAAATTGAAACTAATAGAAATACTATTTAATCTCAGCTCAGCTGTCATCTATCAGCTAACAACCAAAACGTAAATTAAATACATTATATCTGCCCTTATATCTCGCAGCTAGCATCGTTAAATCAACCAAAAATATCTTTAGCAAAATCCTCACCTAAGGAATAAAGTGACAAAGAAAAGTACCTTAGAAGTTCGGTTAATTGGTCGGGCACGAAGAGGGTGCACTTGACCTGCTGTCCCTTGCCTTTGTGCGGCTCCCTGTGTGATAGGTATGTAGAGATACTGAACTACGTGTGCTTAGAAAGATCTTGGTTATGTTAAGATGGTTATCTAGATTGCTGTCTTAGTGGCTATTACAGTTTTATTTATTTAATTTGAACATATATTGTAGGTAATGAATATACATTTTTTGCAAAATAATGCAACGTCTTTTAGAATCTAACATGTTTTGTAGCCAACTTCTTCACCGTGTGGTGCCGGCTCAGAATACCACTACCCCATTTCATCCCGTGGGTGTCGTAAAAGTCGACTAAGGGATTAGTCGGACGATGGGCAGCAGCGTCCTTCGAGTACATTAACAACTCAACTGCGATCGCCAACCCGTCTGCCAAGCGTGGCGATTATGGCAAAACCCTCCAATAAGCCCACAACACACACATATCGGTCGTTGTGGTGATACTTTGGGGGAGGCCTGTGTCCAGCAGTTGACTTCATTTGGCTGAAATGATGATGATTCGTGGATGTATGGATGTTTGAGCTTAGAGAATTGCACCCGTGGTTAAGAATATAGCACCACCGCATCTCCTCCCGCGGACATCGGTAAAGTTGAGGGACTCTAAGGCAGTAGAATGGGCTGCATTATCCCTTGTGTGGAAAAGCGGCGAGCGCATACCAAATTGGTGTTTCACCGTTATTTCAATTCCGGGGTGCAATTCCTTAAACTCAAACAAGGATGTATGGATATACATCTTTCAATACAGAATTGAAATATCGGTGATAACCCTGTTTGGTATTCGCTAAGACTGGTCGTCATGGCTTTACCTTCTGCAACGTATTCTTGAATGGGTTCAATCATGTCTTAGCGAATACTGCATTGGTTTTATACCGTTATTTCGATTTTGTATTCAAGGATGTATGGATGTTTCAGGAAACCGAATTCTGCAAATTGGGCCACAGAACACAGACAGATGGCCATCGTTTCGTGTATAGCACGGATGTTCGGTTGAATCTAGTTATCTTTTTTTGTCGTTGGTGAATCCTCACAGCCTTACTCCATCCTGGAAGGGGTGATGGGCTAGACTCTTACCGGCTAAAATCCCTTGGTGTTCCTTCTACTTACCCATGGCTGGGGGTGCGGTGTCCACTCTGCATTGGGTCACAGCCCCGGTAGGTATCGGCCTGTCACTTTGTCTGACGGGCTCGATCTCTGTACGACTTGGCCAGCCGCACATCCTCCATGTTGGAGTGGCTGATACAGACGGCTGCTGCGCTCCGGGTCGTGGGTTCGATTCCCGCACGGAACAAATATTTGTATGATCTCCAGGTAGTTGTTCCGGGTCTGGGTGTATTGTATGTGGAATTCATGTCTGTAAGTAAACGCACCCACGACACAGGAGAAATCCTAGTGTGGGGCAATGTATAACAAAAAAAAAAAAAAAGAGGCGCGCGTAGTACACAACGCGCCACTGTCTATGGCCTGCAACTCATGGAGGCCGCAACTTATGGAGGCCATAACTCTTGGAGGTTGCAACTCATGGAGGCCGCAACACATTGAGGCCGCAACACAAGGAGGCCGCATCAAATGGAGGCCGCAACACATGGAGGCTGCAACGCATTGAGGCCGCAACGCATGGAGGCCGCAACGCATGGAGGCCGCAACGCATGGAGGCCGCAACGCATGGAGGCCGCAACGCATGGAGGCCGCAACGCATGGAGGCCGCAACGCATGGAGGCCGTAACGCATGGAGGCCGCATCACATAGAGGCCGCAACGCATGGAAGCCTTAACGCATGGAGGCCGCAACTCTTGTAGGCTGGATATCGGTTAAGGCCCTCAGACGCACAGTGCGCTTTTGTGGTAAGAGAGGTGGTCTTTTCCTGCCCCCACTCCGCCGGCTCCTTTGAAGGCATCGCGTCTTCGCTAAAAGAGGATACGGCATCCCACGCGCTCGCGCTCCGGACGATGGACTGAACTAACGTATTAGGAAAAATGCTGGTTGATGATTACACATAGCAAGAGACGATGGGCCTTGTTGGCTGGATAACATATTTAAGATTACCGTAATATCATATAAGCAAACGTTTACCCGTGATGACATATGGAACAGAGACGTGGTCACTCACAATGGGCCTCATAAGAAAGCTCAAGGTCACTCAGCGAGCTATGGAGAGAGCTATGCTTGGTATTTCTCTACGAGATCGAATCAGAAATGAGGAGATCCGTAGAAGAACTAAAGTTATCGACATAGCTGCAAGGATTAGTAAGCTGAAGTGGCAATGGGCAGGGCACATTGCTCGTAGAACTGATGGCCGTTGGGGCACAAAGGTTCTCGAATGGAGACCGCACACCGGAAAACGCAGCGTGGGACGACCTCCAACGAGGTGGACAGACGACCTGGTGAAGGTCGCTGGGAGTCGTTGGATGAGGGCGGCATGTAACCGCTCGTGGTGGAAATCTAAGGGGGAGGCCTTTGTTCAGCAGTGGACGTCCTGTGGCTGATATGATAAAACGCTTACCCACTTTCTTCATTTTTGAATGACACATCGCTTACATAAAAACTCTAATACGTATAGAAAAAACAAACAGCATCTCCTTGCAATTACAGCTAATGCCCGAAGCAAAACCTAGTTAAAACCAATCTCGCTTCAATTTAAGCATTTGCCGGGGCATTACTGGCCACACATTGACATCACACACACTTACTCACTTGTTCAATCAAAATACGCACACATTTGTAGCTCATGTGGAATGTATGAAGAGGCTTACGCACACAGCTATTGAGATCCCCAGGTCTGTTGGTGTGGACCCAAGCGGGTAAATTGCACCGTTGTTGTACTAAACTATGATTTAGATAAAAATCATTCTAAATCATAATAGCCTGCACGTAAGAAACGGACGGCATGGTTGGTGCAGTGGCTGATACAGTCGGCTGCTGCGCTCCGGGTCGTGGGTTCGCTTCCCGCACTGAACAAATATTTGTATGATCTGCAGGTAGTTGTTCCGGGTCTGGATGTATTGTGTGTCGAATTTATGTCTATAAACGCACCCACGACACAGGAGAAATCCTAGTGCCGGGCAACGTTTTAAAAATTAAAGAAAGCTTTGTATTTTTCGGCTTGCCATTAGATTACTGGCAAAACATTAGTAATAACTGGGTTGATAAATCCAAACCTAAAAATATCTGATTGAATTATGATGGTTGATGATTGACATTTATTCGAAAAGAGTTACGACTTATTCTAATACAACAAAATTAATCTTAAAATGAACTCTCCGATGTATTTATCACATTCCCCCTCCTCATAAGGCAGTACAGTGTAAGTGGGATGCTTGGAGACAGACAGACCTTGGAGGCTTGACAGACGTTATGGCGCGCTTTAACTGTCTCAGTTTGACACGGCTTCGTCTGGCTTGGCATAGATTGGCTTGGCTTGGCATGGCTTGGCACTGGAGGGAGGCGGCAGGAAGTAACGTAGTAGCTAGGCATGGTTCGCTTGGCGAGCTGGTAGGCTCGGTAGAGATATCTAGAGTAACACTACTTACTTTCGCTTCAACAACTTGACTACTAAATTAAGCATCATATAGTGTGTAACTTATTTTGGAACTAACTTAATGCGGTTGTGACTCCGCACCTGCGTGTGAAAATTTCAGTTTTCAGGGATAAAACATATCTCTGTTCCAGATTTGATCTAAACCGGTCCTTACATTACAGCGTCGATAAGTGAGTGTGTACCTAAATCATCATTTCATCCGAATACTGCTGCACATAGGCCTCCCCTAAAAATCGCCACAATGACCGATATGGGTGTGTTGTGTGCTCATTGGGGAGTTTTGCCATAATCGCCACGCTTGGCAGGCGGGTTGCCGATCGCAGTTGAGTTGTTAATGTACTCGAAGGACGCTGCTCCCCATCCTCCGGCTAATCCCATAGTCGTCTTTTACGACACCCCCCAGATGACCTTTAGACATAGCGTGATAGTATTTCTTTTAAATAATTATTATTACGTACTGATAACGAATGTGTTCACTTGTGTGATTTTTTATAACATTCGCTGTAAAACCAAAGTTTGTAGACATATAGTTGTACTACTCACCTTCAATACACAAAAGCGTGATAATTTGTAGTCTATAACCTGACTTAATCTGTAACAAACATTTTTGCGAATTTTCAACTAATTCTATATGTAGTTTTAGTGTTCTCATAAAACATAGAATCAGACAAACATACACACAGAGAAACAGACAGAAATTCAATAAATTGCAGTTATGGCATCAGTCTCGCTACAGGAGAAAGCAGCGAAGACTTAAAAAAAAAGGGTCCATTTTTTTTTTGGACAGTTTTTGTCTCTTGTAGTCTATTTTATCATTGATGGAATAGATAAACTAATTGCTGATAATCATGACTCAGTATAAAATTCATTTTAAATAATATTCAATATTTGTAATGTATGTCTGTCTACTATTATCTACATGATCTAAGTAACATTTAGTTATATTTTAGTTCATTTACAATTTAAATAATAATAAGTGGCCATTTAGGGCGTCAATCTTGTGAGTGTCGAGTCCCATCTGCCACAGATTTTCATTTAAAGGTGGAAAGGCAGACATCGTTTTTCTAAATATTCAATCCATGTAGCACCCATTGCAATAGCCGTTATAAATGCCGTTTCCATTTCATACAATAGTTTTACACCTCCGGGGACAATCCGATACTGCGTTTTAAAGTACAGCCTTGGTGAGTCAGGGCTAGTGTCCCATTGCATTTTAGATTAAAATTCTGTAAAGGGTCTCTGCGTGTTGGACCCATGTCCCTGCGTATGTCTGTCAAAATACCGGGTTCCTCTTTGCAGGAGCTATTATCCTATGAACAGAGAGTAACATAAACGCCTACTAAATTAATGATAGCAAAAACACATTATTGAAATATTCTGCTTCCTTAATTACAAGTCTGGACTTGCGGGGATTTTGTTTTTTTATTGTTGTGTAAAAAGTAAATACATGGATACTCTTTTAAAAAAATTGATATGTAATATGATTGATATAAATTATTGTAAAACATATACTGAGAAAAATGTAGGTCAATGTGTAAAGATGGAACATACCACAATAATACCTACCCCTTGCATGTCAATTTCCGGCAGCCGTTTAGATACAACAGATTTTTAATTGTGTCTCGTTTTGCGTATTATTTGCCGTGGCAGTTAACGGCTGACCAGTCCCAACAGACGGCACTCGTTCATGAGCATGACGCATGCATCAGCATCGCTTAGCTCGACCATATTGTAGGGAGCCGAACGAACCGATACATAAAGCCATCGCCAGCAAGACATTTTAGTGAGCATGACAGACCAATACAGCCAGGCAAAAGACCACACAGATTATGATTGTGAAAGAGGACGGTATTAATCTTATGAAATGGGTACCTACTCTTTTTTTAAAGGCAGAAAATAATGTCTGTATAACTTTCTATTATTTAACAAATGAACAAAAATAATTAGATCACACAAACAATTTAGAAATGCAATGTATATCCACTCTACACATCCAGCACGCCCGAATGGCTTGGAGAGAGGTAAGTGCCTGCACCTCTTAGTGCCCACTACAAGCTCCGGTTTCCCACTTACATTAAACCAGGTTTCCCACTATGCAGCTCCATCACTCTCGCACCATACCACGTCATTGTGACGTATCGTTCAGCCTTGGCTGGGTGTTCCTAATAGTTAATATACACTGCTTATTTCGAGCTCTGCTTCTCGAATTTACGAGAATATCCAAAGGTCTATGAAACAGCAAACGTTTGGTAAAGTATATTAATGTTTACACAAACAATCTGATCGTTGTGTCTCTTAATAACGGCACTATCAAGGCAATATCTGTGACCTGTGACCGAAACATCAAAGAAGAAAACGTGGAGCGTTAATGATAGGCGAACATCTCATCCGACTTTCACATAAGCAGTAAATATTTTGCTAGGCTTGTTAGATTCGTAATATGCATAGGATTTTCATTTTTACTACAATATTTTATAAAAGAGCTACTGATGAAAGTTGAAGTAACTAGAAATTCATAAAACAGAAGAGCTCCTCCGTAACGTAAAAAAATTACGTAAAGGAGTTTTGCTACAAATAATTGAAATTTAAAAATTGCTATACCTTTTTTTATTGATCTCCAGTGGAAATTCATCATGAACTTCCTCCGCCCCAGGGAAGGGCGGAGGCGTATGCCGGACTCCTACCGGCTAAAACCACTGGAGCGGACACCGAAGGGCGCTCCACATCCTCGTAAGATCACACTAGAGCCACCCATTGGTGCCACACCTTTAGGCACGTCTTGGAGGGGATGGCTGTAAAGCGGTCACCCCCTCTAGCGGAGGGAAGACCACTGTAAAGAGGCTGCTCTCAGGCCTCGCTGTGCACTGTGCTGCGCACACGGAAAACTGCCGGATAATATCTATTATCTATAGAAATAAAATAAATCTTGCCGTGTGCTACCGGCTCAGAATACCACCACCCCATCTCCTCCCGTGGGTGTCGTAAAAGTCGACTAAGGGATTACCCGGAGGATGGGCAGCAGCGTCCTTCGATTACATTAACAACTCAACTGCGATCTGGCGAACCGTCCCGGCTGCCAAGCGTGGCGATTATGGCAAAACCCCCCAATGAGCCCACAACACACCCATATCAGTCGTTGTGATAATCTTTGGGGGAGGCCTGTGTCCAGCAGTGGACTTCATTCGGCCGAAATGATGATAGTAATAATAATTGATTACATGTTGTAAGTTTTTTGTAACATTTAGTTAGTAAATATATGTATATTATATCTTTCTTTCATTGTGATCAAGATCCGTGAATTCACCAAAGGTCTTAACATAATACCAGTGCTCCTTCATCACGAAGTAGCACAATGCTGAGCTCAGTTGCATTTTTGTCTCTCAGATAAACATTACACCAATTGTATAAATTGGATATCTTTTTTTACTGTATTGCTATACATATGATATTATTATCTTTTACCTATTGTTAATGTGTGAGAGCAAAATAAAAGAGGTTTCTTTCTTTCTTTCTTTACCTGAGAAAACATATATATTTTGCTACTCACGCTTAACATTACTAAGCGTTATCGTAAACTATGATTTGTCTTTGCACATGTCCGTTTCAGCGCTCGGTAAAGCTGCCGAATTTAGATATTTTGTTACATTGCCAATTTTTTTGGACATTACTTTCGTCCATACTTACTGGACATTTTTATAAGCTAATTTTAAAAAAATATTCTGCCTCTATCGACGTGTTGTTGACTTTTACGCGTAAGATGCACTGATTCAGGGTATACCGCGTTATGAGGCCTCAATTTTTATTACTTCTAGGTATATACTTTTAAAGTTATTTAAGAAAATAGACGCAAATTGACCCCCCTTATCACCAAAACTATTGATAAATAGCTCTTTACCTATAGATTACAGGAAAACCTATGAGAAGTTTATGGTCTTAAAATAGCATGCTAAACCGTTCAATATTGTGCTTACAGACTTACGTTTGCAGTTGAAATTTATGGGAGAACATGTTTTTCATCTACGCTACTAAGTTTGTTCTTGGGATAAGTTATTGTACAAGGCCAAATTCAACAATAGACAATACATTTTAGTTACGACAAACTTTGGGTCAGATTAAAATAAAAAACATGGTGGAGAACATATTCATCGTACGGAACCCTCTCCACGCGAGTCCAACTCACACTTGCCCAATTTTTTACTGGTCCTAATTTGTGGAACTTTATTGATACAATTTTTTGTTTCTCTAATATCGATTCTCAGTTCTGGCAAGTAACGTTAAGATTATCTAGGATGGCAGTATTACCCAGCAAAAAAAAATCCCTTTGCGAAAATATTTCACGATGTTTCATAATGCATTTAAATAGAAAATTTTGTTCCTACAATATTGATGGTTCCATGTGTATTACATTTTCACTGCATTATCTTAACTGCAGTTAACACAGTGCAACACTCTCGTCTAGGTGTGTATTTATCTAGGGTACGGTATCAAGAAACGCAATCGCCTTATGACGTCAGGCTGTCGGCGATGACGCCACGAGTATGGCGCACAATTTATAGTCTTCTTCATATAACGCGGTTACATGTTTAATGAAGTAACTAGAGTTATCGTAGTAGTAAACCGTAGTTTAAGGACTTTATTCCTCATAAAAAATATACATTTACATGAGATAAATGCAAATCTTCCTATCTATACAAATAGATAAAATTTAAGTGTCTGTTTGTAATGTCAAAATAACAGCTTTTTACTGAATGCATATGACATTATATACGGTACATATAACGGAAAAATAATTTTTTAATATAATAAACGGGTAATATCCAAAACGGCTGGACTGAGTTTGACGGGACCTTCACTGGCCGATAGCTGATGTTATAAGGAATAACTTAGGCTACTTTTATTTTGGAAAACTAATTAGGGTTCCGCGCAAAAAATAAACCCCTTGAAATCCTATATACATATTCTATGTCATGTGTCTATGTCGAAGTACTCTAAATTTCTTTTAAATTAAACGCGGGTGAAACCGCGGGTCCCAGCTAGTTATAAATATGGCTTTGAGGATCTATGACGCTGAAACGGCTATATAATTCTAATCAAAAGTTAGATTATATCATGGTGTTGTGAAATAGGATTTAGGATGGGACTTCTGTTTGAATTATACAAAAAAATCAATTATTGTAATATTCTAAGTTATACCCAGCGAAGCGGGCTGATAACGGCTAGGTTTCGATAATGTCCTGGGATTCCTGACCGCGCAGAATGAGGAATCTGCGACCGAGTAAATTCTGGAAAGATGGCGGCGTGCACGTGGTCGAGTGCCACCGAATGCACACCGTACACCGAGGCTGCGTGGATATCTTTTACAATCCCGCCTGAGATGTGCCTAGAGGGCGGCCTCTTTAGTTCCCTCCCTTCCACTAGAGGGTGTAGCCGCTACAGTCATCCCCTCCGAGATGTATCCACAAGTGTGGCATCAATGGGCGGCTCTATATGGAGATTTTTCGAGTTCCAGGAGTCCCTAGAGAAGACTACAGACCTCTTTGAGATTTATTGTGATCTTTAGTATCGTGGAGACACAGTGAGATATGTTAGGTTTTAATTTTAAGCCCGCATCCAGATTTGAATTTCGCGCAAAGAGAAAAGCAAATAAATCCCCCTTCTGCACGGTGTGAGCCAGCGTTCCGTCCGTCTTTAGCATCAGAGGCAGCGATGGAAGCTCCTTTCAACCGATTTGGACCAGGACTAGAATTGTTTGCTGTTGTTGTTTGTTGTGGGTAGGATATCAACTTGGTCCCTACTCGTTCAACATGGTTAAAACGAGACTTCCATAATACCCACTTGCATTCTTTGGCGGCAGAACCTAGTAGGCTCTCTTCATTGCGCGGTCGCTTCGACCATCACATTTATGACTGCGGACCAATGGGTCTCAGCTTGTGTACATCCGAGTCCGTACTATACAAAGGTCCGGCACTATTGCCTAATGAACCATCAGAAAATAGAATAAAATATTCAATTCCCTGGCGTATCAGGTTGATAATCGCAGCTAGTAGGGTTAGTAGAGAAACAAGTTTGTCGCCAAAGGACAGATGTGAAAAAATGCTGCATCTCGTCCCAGTCAGCTGACTCGTATATTCTTCTCGCCTCGTGCCCCTGGGGCCATTATCCGGAGTAGTGCAGTGAGTCACGGATTTGACCAGAGGGCCAATTCTCGTAATTAATTTACACTGTGACTGAAACTTAACCGAACTTAGATTAAATTATGAATTGACCGAAGAAATGGTATTCTGCTACTCTTAAAGTTCAGTCGGATTTCAATATAATCTCGATATAGTCTCATTTCAATCTGAATTTTGATATTTATTTAATGACAATTTAGTACATGTGACAGTTCGAAATGTTAGATACCGTTTTGACTTCGATTAACTTTCGATCCATTTTCGATATCATCACAGTGTAAGTTCACGATTGGCGTTGTTTGTTAGTTTACGAGAATACCATTTGTGACATTTAT
The DNA here is from genome assembly GCA_947459985.1 of Diloba caeruleocephala. Taxonomy (NCBI): domain Eukaryota; kingdom Metazoa; phylum Arthropoda; class Insecta; order Lepidoptera; family Noctuidae; genus Diloba; species Diloba caeruleocephala. Next base: position 3,448,696 of record OX381629.1, on the reverse strand, counting down.
GACACTGAGACTAGATCGGAACTATATTTTGAACATTTTAAATTACGAGAATTGGCCCTCAGACAGTGGTCATATGTTCCCAGCGGGGCCCAGACAGAGTGACAATAGATCTAGTCAGACAGAGCGACTGTCTAGATCTATTGTCAACAGAAGGTCTAAGATAGTTGGTTGTGCAGCCAACAACATCCAGAATGCGAAGTAGCTTGGTCTACAAGGTAGTAGTGATCTAGAGATATAGCAAACTTGCGCGCTTCTCTACCAACATGGTCAGTTTTCTGGTAAGGGAACACCTATTCTTTATGATAGGAATTGAAGTTCCCACTTGGGAGGAACTAATCCTCGCATGAAACAGTTGCGAGTGTTGACCTCCTGTTTGTTTTGCCCGCAGTTCTTTGCACATGTAAGCGACCGGTCCAGAGATGCGCCAAGGTTTTGAGAAGTCGTTGTTTTCGATGAGAACTTCATGCTTAATAATATTGAGCATATATATTGCGTTTTGTTTGACTATGTTGTTAAGTCTCGGACCCTGCGCCACTTTATTTTTCTACCATTCTAGGGTTTCTCTTGCATCCTGGGTACAGTTAACAAGTATGAGTCTCACATGCACTAACACCCAAACTTGAAACTTATAGGACATAAGAATGCTGGGATCAAACCTGCAACACGTGTCGCAGAAAACCAAGCGATTGGCCACCAAACGTGCCGTCAGTCAGACGTGGATGAGTATAAGAATTTTGTTTGGAGTGCCTGCTATTCTTTACCAATACAACCAGCGTCTGTTCGAGTAATGACTTCATTAGTTAATAATATTGCTTATGGTGACTGTCACAGACATTCAAAGGGCAATCAGCCGAACAACTTAACAGATCATGGAGAGTTTTCAGACAGCGGTCATCCATCCAAAACTTTACCGCGCTGTCTTACTTAACCTCGTTGATAAAGCGATCTGTGCACTAATCTAATCTACCAGCCATGGGCCATAAGGATCGCTCAAGGATACCGGACGGTATATTTCTATACTGGTGGATATGCAAGAGTCCACTGCTGGATCCGCGTCATCCTCCTAACCAGCGAGAGCACGTTCACGAGGGGCTGAAGCAGGGGTAGAAAAAATATGTGCTCGAGGGATGGCCTGATTGGCTTGAGGCGCCACTGTACTAATACTATTCCTTGTATAGAAACAAAAACCAGCCTAAACTAACTCATTATCCTTTACAATATTTATTTTCGTGTACATGTGATGTCATCACGCTCTGTCTGGAGGGGTGTTGACAGATTTACTGCTTCTTCGTTACAACTGTCACGTAGTAACCATTCATTTCGTTTATTGTGGCACCCAGTGACGCTTGCTTATGTACATGCGTTATAAGGAATTTTCATGGTATTTCGTGATGTTATTATACTTTTGTACTGGGAAGCAGAGAAACCTTGAGTCTTTTAGCCGTAATTGGAGCTGTAAAGGTTGGTGCAGTGGCTGATACAGTCAGCTGCTGCGCTCCGGGTCGCGGTTTCGATTCCTGCATGGAACAAATATTAGTAGGATCTGCAGGTAGTTGTTCCGGGTCTGGATGTATTGTGTGTGAAATTTATGTCTGTAAACGCACCCACACACAGGAGAAATTCAAGTGTCGGGAAAGGTAGAATAAAAAATATATATCAATTATGCTAGGTCTCTTATTGCAAAAGCCCGGCTAGGTAGGTACTGTAAGGTAAAAGTTGGTTATCCCATTTAAAAGAAGAAGAATTTATAACTAACCAACTGGTTAACAAGAATATATATCTAGTTGACAGGAATAACATAGCTGGTTGACAAGAATAATATACAATTTGCTTTTAAAAGTGTATTTAGAAAGTAGTTGACTAAGTCACGGTCGTTCCAAAAGTTTGATCTTGACCACGATTTTCTAAGGATGTGTTAATACGGAGTATTAATTAAATGGAAACATATTTTATTGAATAATCACGGACTACGCACTCCTTGTACGCAATCTTCACAGTACCACCTAGTTAGCACAGTACCACTAGTTATTCTGCTGCCAAACAGTATTGTTTCAACTGTAATCATTCTGTTTTGAAGGTAAGTGTAAGTATACACACGCACGCACAGACATTACATACACATCAGGCCATAAGCTCCCATTTTTGAACGTGGAGGCCCACGATCACTAGAATGGGCGATCATAGAGGATATTGCCACAGTCACCACGCTTGGCAGCTGGATTGGCGATAGCAGTACCCATTTTGTGTACACGGAAGGATACTTCTGCCCATCTTCTTCATATCAATCAAACTTTTATTTACCTTTATCTACATTCACCCATGGATGAAGAGAGTACGTCTATGTATGCCAGGATTCGCACGAAACTTATGAACTATATTATTATCTTCGTATACACACAAAAGACAATAGTTGTTGTAATACATTATGTACCCTCCCCACCCCGTGGATGAATGGAGGGGCATACCATCATCTTAAGCACCCGGAAGTCAAAAATCTCGATTTAGAGCCGCCCATGTGTGCCACGCTTTAAGGCCTATCTCGGTGAGGAATGATTGTAACGCTTTATTTAGCGGTTTCATTTCTTTTACCCTTGTTCATTTTTCCTGTAGTACACATCCTATTTCTACATAGGACAGTTGTGAGAGGCTGCATTCATTTCCAGAATACAATTGGAGTTTCCACGTAGTTGCAGTAACAGCGACGCGACTTTTGATGTATTATAGCATAGAAACCATCCACTTAAATACATGCGGATATCTGTGATGCACTGAAATTTTGCGGCCACCCCAACAACTCTGAGTTTTATAACAACACTAGCTGAGACCCGCGGTCCACCTGCGTTTAATTTAAGAGAAATTTAGAGTACTTCGACACAGACACTTGACATAGAATATATACATTGGATTTCAAGGGTTTCATTTTTTTGTGCGGAAACCTAATTATTTTTCTAAAATGAAAGTAGCCTAAGTTATTCCTTATAACATCAGCTATCTGCCAGTGAAAGTCCCGTCAAAATCGGTCCAGCCGTTTCGGAGATTACCCGGAACAAACAGACAGACAGACGGACAGACAAAAAAAATATTTATTTTTTGTTATATGTATGCATCATATCATATGCATTCAGTAAAAAGCTGTTATTTTGACATTACAGACACTTCAATTTTATTTATTTGTATAGATTATAATTATAGTAACAACACTGTGCTCGTAAGACCCACATGCTGCTTGAATAAGATTGGCAAAAGCAAAAGAATACGATTGTCACTTATGCTATACATCTGAGAAATCTGCGATCCAGCTGATCGTAATGATTACGTGTAAGGTTTCGTTATCGAATTTACGTTTATTGATCGTACTGACCTTAGAAATCAAGACTGACAACAATCGATCAGCTTTGGTTCTGAATAATTTACACGTCTGTCTGATTCCCAAAGTTGCCCTCGTGCGCCCTACAGTAATTTATAGGAACTTATTAATAATTATATCCACGTGACACAAAATCGATTAGCATTACGTAATACAACTGTTTTAATGGCGAAATGAAAGATAAATAAATCGACCGTAAAATATCAAGGCTGGATAAGGCTTTTCACTTGAAGTATAAGAGTGAAAATTGCATAAATATGCAATTTTGCTTCCGCCGGTGCACCCTGACAGCGTCTATACTTAATAATGGTGGGTCTCCTCTACTACTAGGCCTACCGATCCCTTAACCCTACCTCTAAACTTTGGAGACGTGGTAAAGTGATTGCCCTGTTTAAACATGGAAAGTGGCCAAATGACTTCAATAATCTTCCGGCCCGGGATATGGGCCACATCTTTGAAAGGCTTTTCAGGAATTGCCTAACTATAATCGAACCAAATCGTATAGCTGATCAAGCTGTATTCGTACTCGGAAAATCGTGTACCAACCAGACACGCAAACTGATGCAGTTCAATAAAGATGGTTTCTAAGACTCTAAGATCCCACTGACTTTAGATGAAAGAAACAATCGTGAGGAAACCTGGATCAGTCTAAAATTGTGGTAAGGTATAGTGAGTAAGTGTGGTTATCAATGATCGTTCTGCTCATGAAAAGAGAGCTTTGTAATTATTATTAATAAATAAAATAATAGGAATAAGAAAGCTCAAGGTCACTCAGTGAACTATTGAGAGAGCTACGCTTGGTATTTCCTACGAGATCAAATCAGAAATGAGGAGATCCTTAGAAGAACTGAAGTTGCCGACATAGCTGAAAGGATTAGTAAACAGAAGTGTCAATGGGCTAGGTACATTGCTCATGGAACTGATAGCCTTTGGGAGAAAAAAGTTCTCGAGCGGAGACCACACACCGGAAAATGACGCTTATGATTCAAGTCGAGCGTCTCGACTGACAACGAGGTGCGCGACTAAGTGAACTCCGGGCAATTACCCTGCTTTCATGTGACCATCGTAGACCATCTACACTTATAAAAACATCTTGGTGTGAACCCTTTTGCCAAAATATTTACAATATAGCAAACTTATTGCGCAGGCTGAGAAGAAGATAAACGATAAATGAGTTTCCTATACTGAATCACATTATTAACTCTTAATTTACCATTCATTTGCAGATAGATATCAAAGCCGCACACAGTTATCGCAACGCGTCAGTGACTTATACAGACAGCTATTGTTGTGCTGGTCCCCCGAGTGCGGGCGTGCAGTCTGAATGTATTGATTTGTACAGCTGTCAAATACAAACTGTTAGTTACCTTGTAGAGTTTGTACGTACATTGCATATTAATAAATATATAACGGATCAATACACATGCACACACACGCAAGGCCCATAAACATCCACTCCTGAACTGAGTGGTCTTACTCAATTGCTAGTGTGGTGTCCGGATTAAGAATACAGCAGCACTCTATCTTCTCCCGTAAATGTCATTAAAGGATACTATAGGACTTGGGGGGAATTTTCCAGTACGCAACCCGCCTGGATATTGAACATAGAATGGCTGCTGTTACACAGAAGGGACGCTGCTGCCCATCCCTCTGGTTCAGATTCCCTTAGTCGCCTTTTACGACATCCGCAGGAGGAGATGGAGTGGTGCTATATTCTTAATCCGGACACCACACGGAATGTATAACTGAAAGTACTTTCATCGGTGGGGGATTATTGTGCACACATTATGAAAACAGCTGGTATGAAATTACGTGACAGCTTTCCAGATCATCGGCTAGGTGTATCATCATTTCGGCCGAATTTAGTCCACTGCTGGACACAGACCTCCCCCAAAGATCACCACTATGACCGATATGGATGTGTTGTGGGCTCATTGGGGGGTTTTGCCATAATCGCCACGCTCGGCAGACGAGTTGGCGATCGCAGTTGAGGTATAAATGTACTCGAAGGAGACTGCTCCCCATCCTCCGGCTAATCCCATACTTAGTAGCCTATTACGACACCCACGGGATGAGATATGTGTTGGTCGTCTTAGCCGACACAACACGGCATTAATACTACAAATATACCATTTACTAAATTGTCAAAACATCGACGCATGTTGACAGCAGTACTTGAAAAAGAAAATCTATGTACGTAGGTCGTAACCTACATGCGTCTTAGTAGACCCCTCCGCCCCCAACACCCCAGTAATTGATTCCCACCCCTAGGAGGAATGCGACCCATCGTATGTAATGGGGTGATTCAAAAACTCATCTTATACCTTGCAGGGATGGGCAAAATAGATTTTTAGTCGATTTTGCTTATGGAAAAGAATATTAAAGAGTGTTTTGATTGAAAAAGATGTTAAATTTGGATTGTTGTATCGTTTTAATTTTTTGTCTTGGAGATAAGGCTTTTATACATCTGGGGATCACAAAAATCGATTAACCACGTTTCTTTATAGGGGCGGCCTTTTTACCTTTGCCTGCCCTTCATTAGAGATCGCTTCACAGACATGCTCTTCGAGATGTGTCTATAGGCGTGGCACATCTTTCTTTCAGAGTACAAACATTGATATAACGGCAGTCTCTCCATATTCTATTTAAAACCAAAAACCTATCTATAAAGTATGAAGAAACAGGAAACGTTTGGTAATGAAAGTACGATCAATTGCTCTTTAAGCTAAACGGTGCCCGAATGCAGAGAAAACACTAATAGATGCATTCGAATTTAGCTGAATAGTCGATTATATTAACTCGATGTTTAGTGGAAACAGGTACAACTCTACCATTCATATTGCGCAGTATATACAAAACGTTTAGTGATATAATTTCATTTGTAGCAATACTCAAGGTGCGGCTCTCTTCGATCGCACTTCACTTTTATCGTCTAAAACATGTTTATCGTTGGAATAACTGAGTAAATATACATGAACAAAGTATTATTGGACCATAAACGATTGCATTTGCGACTACCTATGAGAGACGTAACCTACAATGGAAATTCATAAAAATCTGTCGACTGATTATCATTAGGATATTAGGCCCGGGGCCACGCCATGATAGCGGTGGTAATACCCGTCGTGGAGGATTGACTGGAGAGGCGGAATGACGCCATCACCTTCCAGCTGACGCAAGTACTTTCGGGACATGGATTTTCGGTGTTTCGAGAAGTATCTGTGTCGCATAGACCAAGAAGAGTCACTGAGGAGACTGCTCGGAGAACATGGCGCAGCACACGATGTTGGAGGAGAGTGCCCAGCTTGAGCGACGCAGCGCCGTGATCTCATCGCGGTGGTCAAAGATTTTGATCTCTCACTTCCAGCCGTGGTTCACTCCGTAGTCCGGAACGATAACGCGTGGGTTGCCGTTGTCTCCTATTATGAAAAGACGTGATGCACGCAAAGGAGGCAAAGGTGCGGGGGCGGGAAGCAAGTGACCAATCCCTTCCCCGTCGCAAAAAAGTACTGAGTTGCGGCCTGCGGGTGATGAACTTGGAGTCCGGCGCCCGACGAGAAGCGCCCGAAACGGCGGCGGCGCATTGTGTTCTGCGGATGCCGCTCCGAGGGAATATGCGGCTGGCCAGCATACGCTTAGCGCAATGAACGGGCTGGCTGTTAGATATAGATATTTACGTATACATTTTTCTTCAGCATCTCAGGTCCGGTGGTCACGTAAGTGGGTATGCCGGCCGGACTCCTTTTTTTATTTTTTTATTTGTGCCCAGTGGAAATTCTTCATGAACTTCCTTCGCCCCGGGGAAGGATGAATGGGTATGCCGGACTCCTACCGCCTAAAACCACTGGAGCGGTCATCTTCGGCACCTAAGGGAGGCTCCAGGTCCTCGTATGATCACACTAGAGCCGCCCACTGGTGCCACGCCTATTGGCACATCTCGGAGAGGGTGACTGTAAAGTGGTCAACCCCTCTAGTGGAGAGAAGGCAACTGTAAAAAGGTCGCCCACCAACCATTTCTCGGGAAGGATTGTAAAGGATCCCCCCAAGCCTCGGCAAAGTCAAATCTTACCCAACGAAATAGACTATGAAGATATTACCTAATGTTACAAGCTGCCAATGTTCAGCAGTGGGCATCGACGAGCTGATGATGGTGATGATGTTACCTGATGATGTGGCCTTACTTCTTCCAAAGAGGAGAATCTTTGGAAGAAGTAAGGCCCACCAGAATCATTCTCGTGGAGTATTCAAACGTACTATATTCAAATTAAAAGTTATAGTGGTTTCTACTATTAAATAACGTACCTTCATTGTGAAGTAGTTTGTTACAATAACTGGTGTCTATTGACTTAATGTACCGACATTATGCGCGTGCGCACGCGCTACGCACACGTGCGCCGCATCTGTGACATGTAAATATTAAGGCAGGGGTACCAAACGTGGTTATGATAAGGCTATGCAAATTATCGTAGGTAATTTAATAGGGCTCTAAATATTTAATGCTTAGTTCCTATTGAAAAATAACAAATAACTGCATTTTATTTTTACACTATCAAGTATATATGCGGTGTCGGCTTCTAATAGCACCAACCCATCTCATCCCGTGGGTGTTGGTAAAGACGACAATAGGATTAGCCGGAGAATGGATAGCAGCGTCTTTCCGATACACTAACACCTCACCTGCCAACCCACCTGCCAAGCGTGGCGATTATAGCAATACCCCCCAATTAGACCTAGACCGCTCGATGTGGCGATTTTTGGGAGCAGTCTGTATCCAGCAGTGAACTTAATACGGCCGAATGATGAAATGGTGAAGTATATAAAATATAAATTCTCGTTGGTCTGCATGAACTATGGTTGGGGCATACCAGGAAAATGTAATGAAATTGGGACCAATTCGAAAGCATCTGCACCTAATATAGAAAGAATTGTTGAAATCGGTCTACAAATGTCGGAGTAACCGGTGCACATAAATAAAAAAAATACGCACCGAATTGAGAACCTCCTCCTTTTTGAAGTCGGTTAAGAACATTATAACGAACTTAACTATGAAAGCAAAACGTACAATAAACAAAAAATGCTAATGTACCTTTGTGAAGAGCAAGAAATGAATCACTTGGCTTACTAATTGTAGCATTTGATTCAACCGTAATGCCACTGATACTAGGTATAAAACTCATCAGGGGATTTTCGGATGAAACGATCTATAACCACTCCGCTTCAGAGAAGAATGCACGAATCTGTATTAAGCGTGGATTTTCTGCTTTACTCTGATTATCTTGGAAAAAGTCTTTTCCCAACAAATGGCGATCGTATACTAACTTACTTTTCAAATAAACTAACATTCAAATAAACTGTGGTCTTACCAACTGTTACCAATCCCTGCTGCCGTCTGGCAGGAATGATAACATAAACAAAGTCAATGATTGTGATCCTAGACGCGACGTACTTCCCTGCTTAGTTACTGATTCTAGGTTGGTGTGGTGCCCCGGGAAGACGGCGGTGCGCACGTGGCCACGTGCCGCCGTGTGCGTAGCACAGCGCATAGCGTGGTTTGGGGGGATCCTTTACAATCCTCCCCGAGAAGTGCCTGGGGGGGGGGGATATTTTTACAGTCACCTTCCCTCCGCTAGAGGGCGTGACAGCTTCACAGTCGTTCCCTCCGTGATGTGCCTAAAGGCGTGGCACCAATGGGCGTTTTTGCCGGTAGGAGTCCGGCATACCCCTTCGCCCATCCCCGGGGCGAAGGAAGTACTATGTAGAATTTCCACTGGACACCAAAAAGAAAAAAAAAAGGTTGGTGTGGTTTATGAGCATCATATCAGCCACCGGAGCAGCGTCTGCGCCTGCCGCTTTCAATGGATGGGCGCCGTTTTCGTAGATCGCAAACACCGCTCATCCATTGAAAGCGGCAGGCGCAGACGCTGGAAAAAAAATGAATCGCCGATAAAGGAATTGGATTGTAATAAGTTCTACCATACATTCCAACTGCTAACGTAAGTTTGTAGGCACAAACAATATTGAAAGACTTACCATGTTTTTTTAAGACCATAGACTTTTTATAAGTTTTCCTGTAATCTATGGGTAAAGAGCTATTATCGATTTTTGTTGTCAACATTTTAGGCTCAGTAGTTTTGGAAATAAGGTGGGAGTGGTCAATTTTCTTAAATAACTTTAAAACTATATAATATAAACTATATATATATATATATAATATATAAAAAACTATATATAATAAAAAAATCAAAATATACGCGATAGAATTCGTTTAAAAGTGTTTTATTATAATGTGTAATAATCGCGAAAATCTAAGACATTACTATATATATGTTAAAATTATATATAAATATATATAATAAATATATTTGAAACCCTTACAACAAGCCCTTCCATGTCATATGTTACACGGTATTGTTTGAAAAACTTTATTCCTTAATTTTCTATATTGCCCCCCGAAAGTGACACCCATATTCAAAATTTATTTATTTACTCCATATTTTTATTTTTAATCCATACGTGTACTAAATTTCAACTTAATCGGTCCAATAGATTAGGAGCAAATTGGCTGTGACACACGGTATTTAACATCAAATAATACTAAATCGATTTGTATTATATTTAATTGTCTAAATATTACTAATTGATTGATTTTTGATTGATTATATTAATTTATGAAGTAAGCCACAGAATACCCCGTTTGTCTTTTTCCATCTTTTTCTTATCCATCCAAAGCTTGTCTATAAGAAATCGCTAATAGCGATAAGACCGCCCATTGTACAATTACTGTTCATAAAATGATTCTTAGTAGTTGTTTTTAAAATGGTGTACAATAAACAAGATTCAATTCTATTCTACTAATTTCAATTAGACGTACTCATGTCGCTACCAGTGTTCAAAAGACTAGCAAGGAAACATTACATGTCACTGCAATTATAATTATTATTGTTTCGCTTTTACTTTGCCTATTTGTTACATCTGTGTTATCCGTTATTCTAATTTGGTTTAAACTTATTTATTTATATATTTTTATATGTATATACATCTATTACCATATGTGTACATGTATAATTATGTATGTTATGTAGATATAATCTTCATTATTTGTTATTTAAGTATATGGATATTTGCCGTGTGGTGCCGGCTATGAATAGCACCAACCCATCTCATCCCGCGGGTGTCGTAAAAGGCGACTATAGGATTATCCGGAGGATGGGCAGCAGCGTCCTTCGAATACGTTAACAACTCAACTGCGATCGTCAACCCGCCTGCCAAGCGTGGCGATTATGGCAAAATGAGCACACAACACACCGGTATATGTCGTTGTGGTGATCTTTGAGGGAGGCCTGTGTCCAGCAGTGGACTTTATTCGGCCGAAATGTTGAAGTATATGGATATGTATTTGTATGTCAACCACTGCATATCTTGTCCAGTAATTTTTTTCCATCCTTTATTTGCCTGGAAGAAGCGCCGTGTGTGATAAGGCCGCCCATTGTAATCTCTTTATTCTAACTGCTACTTTAAAAGTATTTTTTAGTAACTGTTGTAAAATAAAGAATATAATAATAATAAAGCATCTTTGTATAACACAGTGACTTCAGGGTCACTGGGAGAGGGAGAGTATTTGCTAGCGTCACTTGTTTAGCCTACATCGTAGAAGATTGCAATGAACAACATTTTAATGCACTCCGCAAATAATTGTAGCATAAAAACAACACACTACAAAGAGGCGGCACAACAAAGAGTTAATTGTGATTATACATATGTAACTAACAAGTATACTAGTACGGTATGTGCAATGCCTATTTGCAGAGATTAGCGACGCAACAAGGCCGTTTTAATCAGAACTCTAGGGATTATAGAGTCCATTGTTCGATAAGGGAGATATGTACGCAGCGGTTTAACCGCAGCGGTCGAACGCTAACTTTTAGATACTGTTCTTCTGTCTAACAAGTAAACAAGTAGCCTTGTGGTTCCGGCCAATGAATCGGCTTACCATCCTCTATCCATGGGTGTCCTACAAGGCAACTAAACATCTATCAAGAGGATGGGCAGCATTCTGCCATCTCCAATGTACCAAGTTTGATTGATGATGATGATTTTAGCCGTAAAACGTTCACTGCTGAACAAAAGCCTCCTCATGTATTTACACAATTATTTCATCATTTTGGGAGAAAATTGCCAGCACTCATCACACTTGGAAGGTGGGTTGGTTAGCGCAGAATGGCTGCTGTTCCACAGAAGAGATGCTGCTGCCCATCCCTCTGGTTTAGAGTCTCTTAATCACCTTTTACGACACACACGAGACTAGTGGCAGAGCATAGGTCACTCAAAGTGCAGGAGCTAGGGCATGATGGGCAGGACAGTAGATGGGACATTGTCTGAGGGACAGTGCCACATGTACATCCCGCCGCGGTTTCATCGATATAACCCCATGCCCTTGCTCATGTTGGACCTACATCTGCCCACTTGGGTTCGAAGTCGGTTTAGCGACTTCCATGTGGGCCAAGGGAGGTCATATCCAGCAGGGAGTTTCTCACTGGGCTTGATGTAGTTATCAGGAGGGAATTTGTCAAGCCACAATTTTCTACGGCCCTCAACTGGGGAGCTCGAACTCGAACCCTTTCAGCTATGTCAGCAACTTTAGATTTTCTACAGATCTCCTCATTTCTTATTCGATCTCGTAGAGAAATGCCAAGCATAGCTCTCTCCACAGCACGTGATCTTTAGGCTTTCTTATGAGGCTCATTAAAGTGAGTATGAAAAGTCACATTCACATTTATCCAGTGTGACCCTGTGATCTTTTACGTCATAATTATGTCAATCATAGACACCACTTACTTTAACGGTGACAATTAGTAAGTCAGTAAGCAAGCGTGGTGATTAACAGTAATTCCTTCTTTATGAGAAGAGGCTTTTGCTCTGCAGTGGAATGGTTACAGGCTCATATTATAATCTACATGTCCTTCTTTTCACAGGCGAATAGCCTCTACGAAGAACGAACCCGGTCTTTTCATAGGCTTACGCGGGGACACGGGTCCAACACGCAGAGGCTCTTTAGAGATAATCTCAAATGTAATGGAACACTAACCGGGGACTCTCCCTAGCTGCACTATAAAATGCAGTCTCGGATTCTCCCCGGAGATGTAAAACGATTGTATGAAATGGAAACTCTAATTTTTTATTTATTTTTTCTTTTAAAAAAAAAAACGTTGCCCCACACTAGAATTTCTCCTGTGTCGTGGGTGCGTTTACAGACATGAATTCCACATACAATACACCCAGACCCGGAACAACTACCTGCAGATCATACAAATATTTGTTCCGTGCGGGAATCGAACCCACGACCCGGAGCGCAGCAGCCGACTGTATCAGCCACTGCACCAACCGTGCCGTCTAATTATAATGTGCAATAGATTGCAAGGGGTGCTAAATGGACTTAATACTTTGAAAAAGTAAAAAAACCGGGTCTGCCTTTCCACCTTTAAATGAAATTTTGTGGTAGACGGTGACACGCCATTCACGAGATGGCCCCGTCCCCTAAATGGCCAATACAACAGGCGACGAAGCGACTACAGGAGCAGGTTTCCCCGTTATTACGCTATTATTATGGACCGTTTATGGAACTTCAACCCTCGAGCATATAGCTCTGGCGGCCCCCCTCTGATCGGCCAACTAAGACAAGGCAGAGTTGAAAGTCCTGTGGCCACTCATGGGGTTCCATTCCGGCCGACCAATAAAGGTAATCTGGAGAATAGGCCTTAGTCGACTCTCTGGGGCAGGTATGAAGTGTCACCACTAACATACAGCTTACCACAAGCTGCCCTGCGTTCTGTAAGCTTCTTAATAGACCTCCTTATGATCTACTTTTTTGTGTCAAAAGGGAAGAAGAAATGTGGAAGCTGCTTTAATCTGTCCTCCGGGTTGCCTCAACGGTTTGCGATAGCCATGCCATAGCTGAGCAATCAACTCAACCTTTCGCAGCCCATCGCTAGATATGCTTCTCCTACATTGTGCAACACTCAGCCTTCGGATAAACCTCTTTGGATTTACAAAGCAACTTAAGAATTCTTTAGTTGTGATGTCAGTTTGACATATTATATGTCAAACTGTCATCAGGGGTGGGTCGCACCTTAGGGTAGGGTATGGATGGATATGGGTGGCCATAATCTTGACTGCTTTCCTCAATCGGTGTAAGTTCAATCGTAACGAAAACTGATACCATAGATTCAGTACTTGCATGATTCTGGAATCTGGAAAAACTAAGCGGCTGTTGTTTCACTACAATTCACGGATGAGGTCATCGCTCTCAGTAGCATAATAATATCATGTTTTAGTACAATAATCACGTAGCGTTTTGATCGCGTTAGTTCTGATACATTGCGTGTTCTAAAATGACAAAAATGCAGCGTTTTGATCTCGTTAGTTACGATACATTGCGTGCTATTTATTTACGAAAAAACCCTGTAGCTATAATGACAGATCTTTATCAAAGCAATGGTCCATGTATACACAGTTGTATCCGTATGTATGTATAGCTCAGCCATTTTATATGAATATGCAATGAACAGATTAGTGTAGCGTCAGCAAAAGAGGCATGAAATTTTTTTTGGTTATTTTATTTGTGTTCTGATTTTTTGATGATGTCCCACACTCACTCACGATTTCTCCTGTGTCATGTCTCACTCTCTCTCACTCTCACATGCACAAACACTCAGACCCAAAACAACGATCTGTAGATCATAAAATATTTGTTCCGTGCGGAGATCGAACCCGCGAGAAAGCCGATTGCTTAGCCACTGCACCAACCGTGCCGTTAATACTCTATTCTCTATTAGAATAGAATAGAATAGAATAGATATTCTCTTCATTACATGTATTTATAGGATATCATACAAGCTGACGTTTAAGCCTTATAAATACCGTATTCTTACTCTGCATAACGAGATCCATTGCACAGAAAAAGAAAAAAAATCTGTTAATATGATACATTTTTGCGAAAATAAAAATTCATACGGTTATAGGGAGGGAATATTTAATTTTTAGTCTATTTCGGGACTTTTCACGCACAGATAAATCAAAACAATATTTTTTGACTAACCTCGACGTGATCACGAGAAGACTGAAAAAAAAGTATTATTTTGCTAAAGGTTACAGTGATGATGCTTGTCTACACTCTACCTGTTTCTATCGATTCAAGGCAAGACGTTGGTGCACCTAAGAATTTGGATCAATATACTGCAATCCATGATCAATAAAGTGTCTTATAGCGTAATGCGGAACAGGCGCTCTGAGATTTAAGATTAATTACCTTTTGGTAAAGATTTGTAGTGCCGGCAAAAACTAGAAGCACCTCATCTCATCCCGTAGGTGTCGTAAACAGTGACTATGGGATTAGCTGGATGATCGGCAGCAGCGTCCTTCGAGAACATTAATTGCAACTAAACTGCGATTGGCATCCCACCTGCCAAGCTTGGCGATTATGGCAAACCCCCTACTGGGCACATAACATAACCCAGAACGCTCGTTCATAAATAAAATGATGTCGAGATTTTCTCGTTTTGTGCTTCTTAGTTCATATTTCATTAAAAGTGTGTTTTATTAGTAAATTTAAAACCATACCTGAATTGTTTATTTTAAGTTTGAATGTAATAAATAAAAATACCTATTAATTCATTAATTTTTTATCATGAGTTGGTCACCCTTGTGATAGCACCAGGTCATAGTCATGTTAAATTATTGTAGTTTCATCGATTCTTGATACATCTACAAAATTTCAAGTCAATTGGATATCTAGAAGTGGAGGAAAATTTAATTACAAGATTGCATTACATTCATACACAGTTTACAGTCAAGTACAAGGTAAAGCTAAAGTAAAAAACTGGACAAGTGCGAGTAGAACTCGCGTGGAGAGGTTTCCGAAATCACTGAATATATTTTCTATCGTTGAATTCGTTCTTGTACCAAAAACCCTAAAAATAGCATGTTACAAAGATTAAAACAATAATTTTAAATGAATTAAAATAAACCATCTACAAAAACTCAGGATGCGGGTTCCATTTAATTTGCTGACGGTACAGTACAACAATGCATCTGCTAACCACCTGTTGAAGAAGGTCGATTAGTCACTCTGTCCAGTCCTGCCGGCCTTATGTAATTACTGGGGTAGACAGAACATGTAAGTAATGTCAATATGATTTAAAGAATAATTAATTTGTTTATCTTAAGGATTTGGGTAAAAAGCCGATTATGTAGGTAAACGGATCACAAGGCTAAAGAGGAGATCATCAGGACAATATAAGGATGGTGGAAGATGGACCAATACAATATCCGTGTGGTGACAGGCATTGATTCGCAAAGGCATGATGCGAAAGAATAATGGCTTAACAAAAAAAAAATACAAAAAAAAATACCGACTTTAAAATTCTATACGATATTAAAACCACCAAAAAAAGAAATTTCTTTATTTATGCAGTCGGGCGGGGCCCATAAATATAACTCGTTGGTCTGCATGAACCATGGTTAGGTTACCATACCATACCTTTTTTTTTTATAGATCCGGTGGAAATACCTCATGTACTTCCTTCACCCCGGGAAAGGGCGAAGGGGCATGCCGGTCTCCTACCGGCTAAAACCACCAGAGTGATCATCGTCGGCACCGAAGGGAGGCTCCAGGAACTCGAAAGATCTTCATCTAGAACCATACCATACCTGGCCTCGCCCGTCTTATCGCCGCTCCTCTAATATCGTATAGAATTTTGAAGTCGGTATTTTTTTGTTAAAATGTTTTATTTGTTTCTTTTTAGTGTAAATAAAAAAATTAAGAACTTTTCCTAATTTAGTATCCGTATCAAACACTAAATATAATTCTAAGAATCGAAACTATTAAGACATCATCTAGGCAAGCGCAGTCAAATTAAACCAGTTTATTGAACCTGGTTATAAAACTACTTAATCAAATGTAATGAAATTTATATGGGACAAATTTGAAAGCATTCTGCAGCTATTAAAGAAAGAATCGCTCAAATCGGTTTACAGATCTCGGAGTAATCGGTGTACATACATAAAAAAAAACCTCCTTTTTGAAGTCGGTAAAAATTAAAACAATTTTAGCAGCACTGGCTATATCCCTTCATAGCTTAGGTATGTATTTATATTCATGGTTATGTATATACATATGATGTATATCAGATACTATATATAGTAGGTATGTAGGTATATAACTCTAGTATATGTATGTGTGTATATTTATTTGTACCATATATACTCACCGTGTATTTCTTGTCTTTAAACTCTCCTCTCGCTGTGATTTCTTAAAAAAATAAGTATAAGCAGTGCCTTTGTACTCTTCTTTTCTTTGGAATTATATATAAATTATTTATCCTTATATTAATTAATAAATCAATCATAATAAATAAACCATATTGCTGTGTTTACTTATTCTATTCATAATATGTCATTTATAATGTTACGAACGCATCCGTATCAAAATGCACCAATTGTGAACGATACTTAACAACTTTTGAATTTAAAGCTACTTACCTTGACAGCCTCAAGAAGATATTTTGATCCTGCTGGAAGGACCAAATGTATCTTCTTAAGGAGTATAATAAGGTTCAAACTCTGTGTCAAACTTAGAATTTAAATATAATATTTTGAATTATGAAAGTGAGAACGTTTTGACAGAGATAGAATAGGATTCGGGCTGCAGACAGCTAGTTTGTTGGGTGTGTGAATTAATTGTACCTTCCGAACAGTAAAGTTATAAAGTAATAAATGCAATATTCAAATTGAAATCCCGAAGTGTTTAAGCCGGAAGTTCTCGCGTACCGTTCTGCCAATATACAGCTCACCCACCCACACTTTATACAGCACTCAGAAGAGTTAAATTATTATAATTTAAAAACCTTGGTCTAATCAGAATGCAGATTTAAAAGTTGAATCTCGTCTTCAAAATTGTGAAGTCTCGTTCACTATGCTGTGTTGTTCAGTAAATTTATGACGGACACCGCAGTAACACGAACGCTTTGATTAAAAATAAATCTATCTTTTCTTGCTTAGTAAAAGTGTAATACTAAATCTTCCTACTCCCTATTTAATTTAATATACTGTTGGCTCAATATGTGTCTTTTCTAGAATGGAAAAGTTGTGTTAACCACACCGAACAGCCATCTTTTCTTCAGTCTGCCTCTTTTCTTATAGCCAGCAACATTCTCACATATAACAAACCTGTAACATACATGACCAACGGTTGCTTCTCAACTTAACAACATAGTCAAACAATATGAAACAATGGCTTCCCAAATTAAATTCAAACGCTGATATAATACCTTTTATTCAACAGTTCTTAATCCTACAAATCATAATTCCAAATTGGACGCATAATTTGCTTTCAAGAATAAATCCCTTGAAAAATAATTTTATCCATTTTCGTCTGAATTGTAACTTTTGTCTGCTTGCGAACGCCTTTAACTGTGAAACTAGGTTGAATGGAGACTGAATTATTCATAAAATATTTAATATAAGGAGCGCTTGGACCGTCTGTGTGTTCATTAATGTTATTAATTTATGATCACGCCTTCTCTGTTGACGACTAAATAATTTAAATGTAAGTTCTTTGTCAGCTATGATGTAGTGATGAGCAATGATAATCAAAGATTAATCATTCCTACACTGATTTACCTGATGAAATTTGATTGTGCAGATCTATCTGGTTGTGTTAATCCCTTCCATGTACCTATAAGGCAGCAAAGCAGGTTTTCAAAAAGATTTTTAACGGGAAATTAAATACCAATAGCTGGCATAATAATATTGAGACTCTCAATTTTGTTCATGTTTCAAAATTAGGAACTACGAAGCAACTTTCTTCTTACATCTTCAAAAAAAATAGAATTAATTCGTATTTGCGTAAACTAATTCATCAATGTAGTAGGGGTTATCAATAAGACTGATTGAAATAAAACACAGGTCAAGCAAGATCTGGATTCAGCGTATATCAACAGACACGACGTCACAAACATGGCGCCGTCCCTCACTCTCCGCCATTTGCATTTCGTCAGCTGTTTTAAATATTAATCGTTTGTGTTTTATGGTGGTCGCACATTTTATACATCCGTCAATAGTGTCACCGTGGTGGGCTGTTTTACAAATATATGTCTCAAGATAAAACGAATAATTAAATGATTAAATCAGTAGGTTAACCCTGACAACGTCGATATAGCAAGAAAATTAATAAAATACTCACAATTCAAAGTACCTATATACAGATGTGTTAATTTAAATTTTCTACACAATTTGATGGCTAACTTCAGACGACAGTCAAGGATTTCAAGACCCCAATTAATCGGCTCGGGATTGTGTGTGACATCGGGATGCCTGTATGCACTTCAGGATAGTTGAATTCACTTAAGTAAAGGTTTTCATTCTGGGATTATCATGGTTGTCACGCATTGTAAACTTGGTAACTGTAATGTTTGATTTTTTCGGATACCGAGAACCAAATAAATGTGCCACCGTTAGGGTCCAGTTGAAAATCAGTCCTAGATACTCGTCTAGCGAATGCTGAACTGGATTCCGATTTAGTGCAGTCGTGAGATGTAATTTGAGATAGTTATAAGTAATATTTATGTTAGTGTGGTGTATGCAATGTAATTACTCTCTTATCTATTAAAATATACATTTTGTTTGCTATGTAAATCTTCTTACGTTTGTCCAAATAAATGGTTTTTCACTTTCTTTTTTTCTTTCTTTCTTTCTTTCTTTAAACGAAATATACTGGTAATGTTTTACAAAATATACTAGGTACAAGTCATATCCTATCATTAATAAATATATGTTACCATGCTATATTAATGTATTATTTTGCCTTTTTTTAAGACGAAATTTCACACATGGATTTCTCCTGTGTCGTGGTTACACAGTGCACTATACAAACATGAATTCCACATACTCAAACACCAAGATACGGTGCAACTAGGTAGGCTACTGTAGGTTATACAAAAATATTTTCCGTACGGGAATCAAACCCGAGACCCGTAGCACAGAAAGCTTATCGCTCAGCCACTGCGCTAGCCGTACCGTCGGATCGTAGGATAATGAACAGCCGTTTTTGTTTATGATTGTATGCTTAATGTGCATTTATATGTATTTTTCATTGATTAGTTCATTCTCATTTAATATTAGAACAGATTATATCGAACAGGTGCCTATTTTATTTTATTTGTGAAAAAAAAATGAATATAATTATAACAAAAAGTCAGTCAATACGTCATCCAAGAAGAGTTTCTAACATTCCACATAATATATGTATTATGAAAATTTCTGAGACCTTACGAGCGAAAAATATGTATTAAAAACAAGGTGGCTTAGACTACAGAATAGATTTTTGGACTTTAGGTAGAGAAAGGTGAAATAGAAAGGAAGAAAGAAAGAAAAAAAGATATTTTGGACTCGGACAACACTTACAGAACAGAATAAAAGAAAAACAGTTATTTTTACGAAGCATCATCTCCCGCTGCAACGGTGGAACGTTACGTTAGCGCTGGTTTTCAGATATGACCGTGTAGTGAGGCCACAGTTGGTCACTACATATACATTTTAATAAAATAAATACTGCTTGCTTGTCCACATGACAGTATAGAAACTCAATTTCTGAAAGACATTGACATAAATTCACAATATGTTTGTTGAAGGGACCAATTTACTATAATAAGAACTATTTTAAAGGGTTACTTAGGGAAATGAACACAAAACAGAGAACAAAAAATAAAGCCAAAACATTATATTTTAAAACTAGCTGGGACCCGCGGTTTCACCCACAGTTTAATTTAAAAGAAATTGGATAATTTATAAATAATTTAGAGTACTACGGCATAGACACTTGTTATTTTATGAGTTAATTATTTTTTGCGCGGTACTCTATTTATTTTTCTAACATAAAAGTAGCCTAAGTTATTCCTTATAACATCAGCTATCTGCCAGTGAGAGTCCCGTAGAAATCCGTCCAGCCGTTTCGGAGATTAGCAGGAACAAACAGACAGACAGACCGACAGACAGACAGACAAAAAATAAACAATAGTTTTTTTGTTGTAGGTACCGTATATACTTTCATACGCATGTAGTAAAAATGTATTATTTTGACATTACAAACAGACACTTCAATTAAATTGATTTGTATACCTAGATGAAACGGAGCACAAATACTTAATTATTAATAGTAATACGTTTTCAACAGTCGGTCAAAAAAATACTCAGCCAGGCAGCTGTTCCTCTCAAAATACCTTTTTAGCAAACTCCCCAATCCAGACAGCTTGAACGCAAGGAGGATATTTAAAGCAGCAAAAACGTTACGATGAATGAGCGAGTCAGTGCGTGGCGCGTGCGAGGAAACAGATGTCCCGAGTTCGATGAACGGTTTCGGCGCGCCGGCGCAGCTTTATCGGGGGCCTCTGATATACAGGCCGAGTATTTTTTTTTACAAGGATCATAATAATGTCTTAGGGTTTTTGCGATTAATACACATTATTATACGGAAGACGGCACGGTTGGTGCAGTGGCTGATACAGTCGGCTGTTGCGCACCGGGTCGTGGGTTCGATTCCCGCACGGAACAAATATTTGTACGATCTGCAGGTAGTTGTTCCGGGTTTGAGTGTATTGTGTGTGGAATTTTTGTTTGTAAACGCACCCACGGCACAGCAGAAATCGAAGAGTGGGGCTCCGTTAAAAAAAAAAACACGATTGAAAAAACACGTCGGAAAAAAACAGGGCAGAAAAAACGGAGTACATTTATATTGTAGATTTTTCCTAACGTTTCGTACACTTTGCTGTGTTCGTGATTGCAGGCTGACTAAGGTGACAGACGTCATTATAGATCTAAAAAGTTATTTTATCTGCCGTACAAAACTAATAAAAAATTATTTCGATACACGCAGTAATCACTCAAGTGTCCTGATGTTATTGAGTGTTGTTAGAAACTTTATCATTATAATAACTGGATTCCAAACTGGCCAACCATCTTCTCTGTTAAAACTGGGATCTTTTTAAATTTCAATAGCCTCACGAAACATTCTTGGTACACATCGGTTCTCATTCCGAGGTTGACAGGAAAAAAATGTTTAGTTTTGTCTAAGGCATGTGCACACACTGCAGACGCAGCTGACGTCAGGCATAGACGCTCCACAAAGACTGACAAGGCTCGAGTGACTCCACATGGTCTGAGTGATTTTACCTCCAGCAACTTAATTTCCATGAGAATGAGCATATATTGAATTGAAATAGCTTACGGAAATATATCGCGTTTAATTCATTCATTCTATATACTCACTTAGAGCATCTATACGTGCAACGTGCAGCCCTAGCACATACAATTATTAATAATTACATTACTAATACACAAATATATGAAATAAAACAATATTTCATCGTCCTACCCTATATACTCACATTTGATTATAATTATACCTGAAAAAATCATACGTGTAATACACAATTAAACAACACGTTTGTATAGTAGAACATAAATGCATGCACGTTAAATATAAATTCTTTTCTCTATTTTCATAAACTCTGTCACCAGGGTCATCTCTTCTCACTTCCATCTCTACGCAGACGACCTGCAGCTGTATAGACCATTCCTTGGTTCTGAAGTGGAACTTGCTATTGCTGCCATGAATCGTGACTTAGAATGTATCAACTTATGGGCTAGGTCTTATGGCCTACACATAAACCCTAGTAAGTCTCAGGCCATTATCATAGGTAGCAGAATCATGCGTAACAGACTTAATTTAGCATCTTTAACACCACTCAGTCTCAATGGTGTTCAGATTGCATATACGGATACGGTTAAAAACCTGGGAGTGATTATTGACTGTAACTTGTCGTGGAGTGCTCATGTTGCTGATGTTAGTAGAAAGGTGCATTTTACCTTTCATTCACTGAAATGTCTCCAGAACTTCTTGCCCTTGAAAACCAAAATTTCCCTTGCTCAATCTCTCATTCAGCCCATTATAGACTACGCTGACGCCTGCTATCTGGATGCCACAGAGGAGCTATTAAATAAACTTGAGAGATTACAGAATTTATGTATCCGTTTCATTTTCAATCTTAAAAAATATGACCATGTCTCCCATTTCCGAAAGATTCTCAAGTGGCTCCCGATTCGTCTTCGCAGGAATACTCGGATATTGTGTCTCCTTTTTAATATCCTACATAATCCTATGGCCCCATCCTACCTGCGGGAACGCTTTTCCTACACCCGCCTGCCTGATGCGCCCTGCAGGTCGCATCTTAAAACCCTACTTAAATTCCCATCCCACAAAACTGATTTCTACTCTTATTCCTTATCTGTACATGCGGTTAGGTTGTGGAATTCGTTACCGCCTGACATAAAAGATTGCAAAACAGTTTATAGTTTCAAAAAACTAGTTAAAGAGCACTATCTCTCTCTATCCACTTAATTGTTTATGTATGTATTAATATTTATGTCTAAGTAGATGTATATACTATGTATAGTACGAGGGCGGCACTGAAAATTTCGGGAATCAAGGAAGTGACACAACATTACTATTTAAAAATGTATTTATTGCTTTTCGAAGTATTCTCCGCGTAATTTGACACATTTTCCCATACGATGGAACCAATCATTGAAGCAACCATTCCATTCGGAAGTTGGGGTCTCCAAAATGGCCGTTTTGTAGGCGTCCACAGCTTCTTTAGGTGATGAAAATCTCTGTCCACGCAATTTATTCTTTATTTTAGGGAAAGTATAGAAATCATTAGGGCTTAGGTCGGGGCTGTACGGCGGAAGGTCTAATAATTCTATGTTTTCTTGCTCTAAAAACTCTTTTGTTCTGTGCGCGGTGTGAGAACTCGCATTGTCGTGATGGAGGATGATGCGGCGGTTGCAGTTCTCTCTATAGAGTTCAGAAACGACCTGTGGCAAACAAATGCTAGCATACCATTCTGCATTAACCGTTCTTTGTCCCTCAAGAGGAATAGTCGTAACATGGCCGGTTTTGGAGACAAACGTGGCCACCATTTTTTTTGCAACACTCCGTGAACGAACAATTTTTGTTGGCTTTAACTCATTTTCGAACACCCAAACTCGTGACTGGTTTTTTGTTTCGGGTTCGTACGCATATATCCAGGATTCGTCACCTGATACGATGTTGTATACAGCATTTGAGGATCCTGCGTGGAATCTTTCGAGAGTTCTGACGGACCAAGTAACGCGAGCCGCTTTTTGCTCTTCACATAACAAATGCGGTATCCATCGGGAAAACAACTTTTTTACACCTAATTGTTCATGCAAGATTATTTGTATTTGACTCATGCCAATGTCTAAAGTTGCCTGAATTTCGCGGTATGTCACATGTCGATCTTCCTCAATCAGCTTACGCACAGCATCAACGTTTTCTTGGGTGACTGCAGTTTTTGGACGACCTTGACGAGGATCATCACTGAGCTTGACACGTCCACGTTGAAATTCAGCAAACCAGCAATAAATTGTGGTTTTGGATGGGGCTTCATCACCAAATGCAGAAATCATCCGGTCAACACACTGTTTTTGTGTTAAACCACTTCGAAAGTCATAATAAATCATCGCTCTTGAATTTTCTCGAGTCAATTCCATTTTCTCAACGACTAAACAAGTTTGACAAAACCTTGTGACAAGACCGTGAATCTTTTTTTAAATAAATAAATGGTATTCGATTTGTAAAACCAAGGAGTTTTCAATTTAAAAGATTTTAATATGACAGGAACAGTGGAAATATTCCATTCCCGATACTTTTAGTGCAGCCTATGTATGTAGGTATGTACTCTTTATGTATGTGTGTATATTTATATGTATCGTATATTCTGTCACACCATGTCTGCATTTCTTGTCTTCAAATTCTCCTTTCGCAGGTCTGCTGGAAGAGATTTCTTTAAGAAATAAGCAGTGCCTTTGTACTTTTCTTTCCTATGTAATTATATTTTAAATGTTTCTGTGTGTACATAAATAAATAAATAAATAAATAAATAAATAAATAAATTAAAATACTACTCTTGATTCGCTCAACGTTTCGAACACACGCGCTTGGCCTGACTGCCTTGGTTTGTTTTGGTAAACGGTTTAGATAATAATACTATGATATTATATTACATTCGTCATTGTCATTTTACCCGCAAAACACCTACTGGACTGGACTAATACTACCTGGAGCCTTCCACAAATATCACCACTGCTTATTGGCCTCTACTTGGATACCAAGGGGTGTCCGGATTGAGAATATAACACCACTCCATCTCCTTCCGTGGATAGCTTAAAAGGTGACTAAGGGAGTCTGAACCAGAGGGATTGGTAGTAGCGTCCCTTTTGTGGACAGCAGTCATTCTGCGCTTACCAACCCGCCTGCTAAGTGTAGTGCCTAACGCCTGCGTAGTGATTACTGGCAAATTCCTCTCTAAATAAGGTCACAGTTGCGGAACTCTGGAGGGGAGGCCTTTGTTCAGCAGTGGACATCCTTAAGCTGATCTACTGATGATGACTATATTATAGGCAACGGCAACCTCAGACCTTTTCCCCAGCAGTAGGATGGCATAAACTAGGATAAATTACCAGTACCGTATGTTAAGGTTCCTTAAAGCCCGTATTACAGAACGAGAATCAAAACTTACAATATACAGTAAATATGATGTACGACGTAATGAATACGCGAGCTCTGGATGTTTTTCTAATTTTTTAGGTTCAGATGGCCGCAAGGATGAAGTCGGTGTGCTTTAAACGGTCAGGAGAAAGAACAAAACAGGTAAAGCAAAAAAACGGGTTGCACTCCGGGAGTGCCGACAGAAAGGACAACAATTTTTTTTTAATTTATCTAGACGCGTTCGCGGTCTGCTATATGCACAAACTTTAGCTGCGTCTCGTAACGGTGTCGTGAGTCCAGAGGTTTTATCACATCTAAAAATATGTGTACTGCGCTAAAAGAAGTTTTCACTTCAATAAGCCTAATCAATTTATTCTAAAATGAAACGGAGCACAAATGATTAACTATTATTTGGAATAAAAAATATCTACGTAATAAAAAGGTCCAGCATTTATATTCAATTGTTGCAATCTCGACTCAAGTTCTACATAAGTTTTGATTCTC
Source organism: Diloba caeruleocephala (assembly GCA_947459985.1). Classification (NCBI taxonomy): domain Eukaryota; kingdom Metazoa; phylum Arthropoda; class Insecta; order Lepidoptera; family Noctuidae; genus Diloba; species Diloba caeruleocephala. Next base: position 3,423,203 of record OX381629.1, on the reverse strand, counting down.
GATTTGTAATAGGGGCCTTAGTTATGTGAGCTCCGATTAAAAAGAAAGGTAAGTCAGTACAACCGGCGCGGCGCGTGCGCAAGGAAACAGATGTCCTGAGTTCGACGAACGATTTCGGTGCGTCCGTGCAGCTAACATTGCTTTATTAAGGGCCCGGTGTATACAGGATAGGTAGATTTTTGAAAGATTTATTTTACTTTTGTATCTGATTTAACGTTGCAATATGTATTTTATTTGATATAGTTATTGCTTGGATTATGAAAAAGCAATAAAAGCCCAGTGGCTAATCGCTTGCCTTCCATACAGGAGGGTCTGAGTTCGATCCCGGCCCGTAATTCTAACTTTTTGTATTCATATGCGGATCAGAATTTGATTATCACTTGCGTTAACGGTGAAAGAAAACATCTCGAGTGAAGCTGCTAAGAGGGCTCCAAAATGTTCTAAATGTTCTGTAGTCCGCCAACCCGCACTAGGCCAGCGTGGTGGACTAAGTTCTAATCTTTCTCATAGTAAGAAAAAGCCCGTGCCCAGCATTAGGACAGTAATGGGCTGATTATGTATTGCTTGAATTTATGAAGTGACAAGACTGACAATTTGCTTCTGCTTGATTAAGATTGGTTAAATTGCCTCATCATATTATCATATATCAGCCATCATATATTATGTATACGAGGCATGCCTTTTAAGTTTTGTCGTTTCAAGAAAAAAACACAACTAGAACCTTATAGTGCTTTTTATTATTTTTCAAAGTATTCACCACGTAGCTTAATACACTTTTCCATTCGCTCAAACCAGTTATTATAACATTTATTCCTCTCTAAAGTGGGGGTGTTCAAAATGCCTGACTTGCGTTTGAAAGCGTCGACTGCTTCTTCACCGGACTGGAACCTTTGACCACGAAGACTTTTCTTAATTTTAGGAAATGTAAAAAAATCGATACGGCTTAGGTCAGGACTGTATGGCAGATGGTCAAGAATTTCTACTTTTTCCTGCTTCTAATACTCAATCGTTTGACGAGCGCTATGTGAGCTTGCGTTGTCGTGGTTCAGGATGATGCGTCGCTTTGAGTTAGATTTTCGAAGTTCGGCGATGACTTGTGGTAAACAAACTGTGGTATATCACTCTGCGTTAATCGTTCTACGATCTTCAAGTGCAATGGTCGCAACATGGCCGGTTTTTCCAACGAACGTGGCCACCATCTTCTTTGAAGTGCTTTGAGAACGAACAACTTTAGTCGGCTTTGGCTCGTCTTGAAAGACCCAGATTGTAGATTGTTGTTTGGAATTAGGATCGTAGGCATAGATCCAAGATTCGTCATGTGTGTCATGTCGTAGGCGTGATTTGACTCTCCTCGTTTACCTTTGCAGAGTTTTTATTACACCATCTGACGCGGGCCGCCTTGTGATCGTCGGAAAGCAGATGCGGTATCCAGCGGCAAACTAGCTTTCTCACACCAAGCGCCTCATGCAAAATCTTCTGAATGGTTGTCCCTGAGATGCCTAATAGAGCCTCTATCTCTCGATATGTCACATGACGATCTTCGAGAATTAGTTGTCTCACCGCCATGATGTTATCTTCAGTGAAGGCGGATTTTAGGCGTCCTTCGCGAGATTTGTCACTGACACTAGTATGTCCACGCTGGAATTCTAAATACCAGCGTTCGACAGTCCGCAGACATGGGGCTTTATCACTGAACACAGATGTTAGCTCTTCAAAACACTGAAGCCAGTGTCAGGCCTCTTCTAAAGTTGTAGAAAATTATTGCACGAACATTTTCCTTAGAAAGATTCATTTTCGTACGTAACCTGACAGATTCCAATCGACGCTGTGACTAAACAATAGCATTAATCCTAATACAATCCTAATAATACTTTCAACTGTTTTGAGATTTAAAATTTAATTACATTCGAATATTGAACAGTTCCAAATTCTAAATTGTCGGGAAATATGGAAACGACAGAACTTAAAAGGGCATGTCTTTAGTACGTCCACTGCTAGACAAAGGCCTCCCTCATCCATTTCCACTACTGTGTCGTCATTTTAGGGGGAATTTGCCAATACTCACCAGGCTTGGCAGGCCGGATGGTGAGCGCTGTTTCGCTACTGTTCGACAGAATGGACGCTGCTGCTCATCCCTCTGGCTTAGAATCTCTTAGTCACCTTTTATGACATCCACGGGAGGAAATGGAGTGGTGCTATATTGTTTATCCGTACACCACACAGACTTTGTTAAATAGCCTGTGCAATTATTAGCTATTTCATGTTAAATTTAATTGGTACTTAAATGTTTACTAGAGTTTGGTGTGTTATTTTCAAAATTCTTATTTTTGTTTTTTTTTTTTAAAACATTGGCCCGCACTAGTGTTTCTCCTGTGTCATGGGTGCGTTTACAAACACAAATTTCACACACAATACACCCAGACCTGGAACAACTACCTGCAGATCGTGTCAATATTTGTTCCGTGCGGGAATCGAACCTACGACCCAGTGCGCAGCAGCTGACTGTATCAGCCACTGCACCAACCGTGCCGTTTTTTACTGCATGTAATTGTAATTGTAATTTAGATTATTGGTTAATACACCGTTTCAGCCACACCTTTTCGTTTCAACCTAAAGATTATGTTTCACCTTTTGTTAAACAAATTTCTTGTTCTTACAACCGTTAAAGCTCTTCTGTTTATTGTCTGACATTACAAAAATTTACAGAATCAATATAAATTAATAATAAAAGTTATTTTAGATGAAAAAAGGAATAAAATGTTTTTTATGTGATCTGTAAGTTGACGTTCTTAGGGCTAACATTGAACATGGATTTTTTGTATAACTTCATTTAATTATGGAGGAATCAGTTATGCAGAGGGAGAGAGAGAGAGAGATATATATATATATATATATATATATATATATATATATATATATATATATATTTCCTTGCTTTTTCCTTGCTTAACATAGTTCGAATCTATCCGTTTTCAGTTAATTTTTGTCGTCAAATACTTCTAGTGGTAATAGAATACCAAAATAGTTCAAAGCAGCTTGATTTAAATATCACAGTTATTCAGTTACAGATTGTTAACCTATCGGCGACAAGTAGGTGCGACCCTTCTCGACCCAACCCTTTGCCTTTACCCTTCTTCTTGAGTTGACCTTTACAGGATGCACAGGCGTTCATGCAGTAATATTCTATTCCGACTTACGTTGAAACGAAAAGATTTTTTTTCTACACCCAAAATAGTTCAGCTATATTCAAACTATAGATAGTATTAAGACATCGTATGGATTCATTATAAATCATCATTACAGCCGAATAAGTTCACTACTGGGCACATGCCTCCCCCAAAGATTGCCGACGACCGATCTAGGTGTGTTGTGTGCTAATTGGTATTTGTCGTGATCGCTACGCATGCCAGGGGGTTCGGCGATCGCAGTTGAGTTGTGAACGTACTTGAAGGACGCTGCTGTCCATCATAGGTGCTTTTTACAACATCCACGGGATGAAATGGTTAGTGTAATTGGCACCACGCGGTGTGTATGAATTAATTATTCTGAATAATAATGTCTTAGGTTTTCGCGATTATTACTCATTATAATAAAACACTTTTAAACTGTTTATATCGCTTATATTATAGATTTTTGTTTTCCTGGCGTTTCGAAGACTTTGGGTTCGTGGTCACAGGATGACTAGGTGACAGGCGTCGTTACAGATTTTAAAAAGTTATTTTATTTTATCTACTGTACAACTTTAATCAAAATTTTGTTTCGATGCACGCAATAATCACTCACAGTGTCTTGATGTTTTTAGTGCGGTATGCTGCATAAATGTGCATCTATTATACTTTACTTCATAGTCATAATACAATTTAATCTCTGAAATTATTATTTTTTTACTAATTGCAACAACAACCATGTCTGGATAGACTCTCTCGAAGTGACGAAATATTCAAAGCATTTATTTATAATGTAGCCAACTAAACCTGATTTCTCATTTATTGTTTTACAACAGATTGCTATACCTATTTATTGCCTTGCTTAAGGGCAATATAGCTTATAGTAATTTTGTAATAAATACATTAATAATGCGTTCGATTTTTTTGTTTTATTTCTTAAATTGACTACGTTCATTGGTGGAATTTCTGTCTTCCTTAAAACAGGAGATAAGTTTTTCAGCTGTCTATTTAATTTCGCTGGAATAAATTTCGTCCTCTTAAGAATTAATACCGGAAATCTCCATTTGTATTGTATAGCGATCATACTCTTTGGTACGAGATACTGACCATTTCGAAAAGAAATATACATTTTTTAAATCTTGGAGTTTGATAATGTCTCGAAAACAGAATACAGTATAGATCGAGTGATGCAGTGAGATTATCGGGTGCATTTTGTCATCATTTCGGCCGAATAAAGTCCACTGCTGGACACAGGCCTCTCTCAAAGATCACCACAACGACCGATATGTTGTGTACCGGTGTGCTGTGTGCTCATTGAGGGGTTTTGCCATAATCGCCACGCTTGGCAGGCGGGTTGGCGATCGCAGTTGAGTTGTTAATGTATTCGAAGGACGCTGCTGCCCATCCTCCGGCTAATCCCTTAGTCGCCTTTTACGACACCCACGGGATGAGATGGGTTGGTGCTATTCGTAGCCGACACCACACGGCAAACATTTTGCATTGCATTGTGCATTTTGTATTAGTATTAAATTATGTAAGAATACTAAAGAAACGTCCTTGTGGACGAAGGCTTTATAATGTTTGCTAAATTCCGAAGGATTGAAGCGCTGCCTGCTGAAACACTGGCTATAAACCCAGTAAGTGAGGATGCTAATAAACAGATACAATTACTGTAATTAAGCTTGTCTATATGTAGTATGTTTTTCATCCTCTGTTTGTCTCTAAGTATTTGTTCCATGCGGAGATCTAACCCGCAACACGTAGCCCAGAAAGCCAACCGATTAGCCACTGCACTGTCCGTGCTATCGGATAGATCATTAGTCGGTTTTCACAACACCCACACGGACAGAGGACCTATTATTTGAATTAATAATATTAGTTGCCATTGCACTGTGTACGTTTATTTTATATACACCCTACTGACTAGTCATTCACGCTGAACTATAACAATTGTGATGCTACCCAGGACTAGCGTGGCGTCACACTAAGCTCGTCATCTCGAGACATTACTTATTTAGTCTCTTATGACCAGTAATTTCAGTAACTACAGTGTCCTTCAAACCGGAAACAGTCAGGTCTAAAGCTTAAATTGAAGCTTTGCAGCAGAATATCTGGTCATTGCGGTGGTACCTGCCTAGCGGAACTGGTGCAATAGGACCTTTTTTATTTGTCGCTCTGTTGAAATACTTCATGTACTTCCTCCACCCCGGGGAAGGGCTAAAACCACCAAAGTAGTTATCTTCGGCACCGAAAGAGAGCTCCAGGTCCTCGTGCTAGAGCCACCCATTGATTCCACGCCTGTAAGCATCACGAAGGGGACGTCTGTAAGGTTGTCACCCTCTCTAGTGGAGAGGAGGCCACCCTCCAAGAACTCGGAGGGATTGTAAGGATTAGATAGATCATTAGCCGGTTTTCACAACACCCACACGGACAGAGGACCTATTATTTGAATTAATAATATTAGTTGCCATTGCACTGTGTACGTTTATTTTATATACACCCTACTGACAAGTCATTCACGCTGAACTATAACAATTGTGATGCTACCCAGGACTAGCGTGGCGTCACACTAAGCTCGTCATCTCGAGACATTACTTATTTAGTCTCTTATGACCAGTAATTTCAGTAACTACAGTGTCCTTCAAACCGGAAACAGTCAGGTCTAAAGCTTAAATTGAAGCTTTGCAGCAGAATATCTGGTCATTGCGGTGGTACCTGCCTAGCGGAACTAGTGCAATAGGACCTTTTTTATTTGTCGCTCTGTTGAAATACTTCATGTACTTCCTCCACCCCGGGGAAGGGCTAAAACCACCAAAGTAGTTATCTTCGGCACCGAAAGAGAGCTCCAGGTCCTCGTGCTAGAGCCACCCATTGATTCCACGCCTGTAAGCATCACGAAGGGGACGTCTGTAAGGTTGTCACCCTCTCTAGTGGAGAGGAGGCCACCCTCCAAGAACTCGGAGGGATTGTAAGGATTGCCGAAGCCTCGGTGTGTTCTGTACTACACGGCGGCACGTAATCACGTGCGCGCCTCCGTCTGCAATAAAGGCCAACCAAAAATGAAATGTTGCTAAGCCGTTACTTACAAATGAGTGATCATTGATATTTATGAACTGCTAAGACTAAAGTCGCGGATATGCGCATATTTAATCTGTGGCTCTATGTTAAATTGCGAAACCTGTGACATTGTTGGGATTCCATAAAATATAATTCTTTCTGCCTGCGCCGTTAGACACAAGCGTGATACTACATATGTATTGCAATGACATAGTGTAAGACATAAATATTTAACATCTAGTATTGTGTGCTTCTCTACTTAGGTTTACGAATGGCTTCGCCTGTGAAATGTTAAAATTTTCTTAAGAGTCCCGTGTGTGCAACTCTATCGAGAAACAATTTTCATGAGACAAGTCGGTAAGTGGTACTAAGGGTGGTATACCAGTCGTATTTCTTATTCCTTTTTTTAAACTTTGCCCCATCTAGGATTCTCCTGTGTCGTGGGTGTTAGATGATTTCATTAAAATTTAATTTTAATTTAAGTCATTATATATTTGAAAATCTTTTTTCATTCAGACAAAATGAATAACTTTACAAAACAAGGTACCGAGATAACAAAAATAAAATAATGCATTAAGAATTGATTAAGGTACTTGTCAAATATCAGATCTTGGACAAAGATATTGAATGAGAGGCGTGAAGTAGTCGTTAAAGAAATTTGATGAAATCTTAAACAAATAAAATAAATAAGATGAGATCTAGATCTCTGAGGACCTCAATCACCCCTTCGGTTCCGAAGATGACCGGTCCAGTGGTTTGCCGGTAGGAGTCCGGCATATCCCTTCGCCCTTCCCGGGGCAAAGGAAGTTACATGTAGAATTTCCACCGGACACTTATAAAAAAAAGGTCCCTCCGGTATATCCTGTAAACATCGCTTACAGAATTCGCTTACAAAACTACGAAGTTATACAAGCATCAAAACTCCTTTTTGCCAGAAATCCATTTCCAGCGGAGAACTGTTTACGAAATGCAAAACACCGTCCAGCTCTACATACAAAAAAAAAAAAATTGTGAAAGAGAAAAGTCGTTGCGTCTTATTGTAATACTCTAAGTTAGCAGTTAACGTCATGCTTCTGAAGTTGGTCTGTTACATCCTTTACATACCAATCGACAGAATAGAAGAGTATTCAAGTTGCAAGCAGCATAGCTTAGTTTACGAGCTCAGCGACGCTTTATCGCTCAACGGCTTTATACACAAGAGATGACATGTTAATGACATTGGTAGATTCGAATCCTGCCGGACTACCCTGTCCTCGCAATCCCACGTCTCCTTTTTGGAGGCAAAAGACAGTGAAAGGTGAGAAGAAAGTTTAATTTTCGTGAAGAGTCTGGACTAAGAATATTGCACCACTCCATTTTCTCACATGGATATCGTAAAAGGCGACTAAGGGACTCTAAAATAGTGGGAGGGGCAGCAGCATCTTTTTTATAGAACAGCAGCTATTCTGGGCCCACCAATCCGCTTACCAAGCGTGATGAGTGCTGGCACATTCCCCCCAAAATGATGTCACAATTGTGGACATCCATGGGGGAGGCTTTTCTTCACCTGTGGACGTCCCTTTGACTTATGATGATGATAATTGTTTTCCCTTTATTTGAGACGTGGGAACTTTCTCCCGTGCTATATGCCGTGTGGTGCCGGCTCAGAATACCACCACGCCATCTCCTCCCGTGGGTGTCGTAAAGAGCCACACCCATATCTGTCGTTGTGGTGATCTTTGGGGAATTTCTCCATTCATTTTTTTTTCATTTCGGCCGAATGTAGTCCACTGCTGGACACATACCTCCCGAAATGAAAAAAAAATGAATGGAGAAATTCCTCCCGATTTTACGCCTTGAAGACGGTGGAGGGGTGCGGCAGTCTTTTACCAGCTAAAAGCATTACAGTGTTCCAGTAACATATTCCCTAGGTGAATCACTTGCGCCTTCATCAGACTCCCAGAAGGTTTCCGCCTGCCACTCGCTCTGGTGGATCCCAACTCACTAGAACAATTGACTACCCTACGCTGGTTATTAAGTTGTCTCAGTATGCGCATTTAAATGGTAGCCGTATTGTTTTGACCACTTCATTGTCCCGATTTTGTAAAACGGGCATTATAGATGGTTAAATAAAATTATATAGATAGATTAATTACATTATCGACAAGGTAGAACCCGAAGCCGACTATAAATAACCCTACCACACAAACAAGAAATCGTTAGAACAGACCTTTGAATAAATCTAACGCGGTTTACATTTATTTTAAGGGAAACGGGCCAAAATAAAATGTGGGTGGATTCGTAAATAATTGAGCTATTTTCATACCATTCCTTCCGTATACAGAAGAATCCAATTGCTTACATAATTGTTCTTTCACGTTTTGCTTACTTTCTTTACCTTGGAAGTTTTCTCCATTCTGGATAACGTACTGAACCGGTGTCATAGATTTTAATTATGGATTACATTCAATTTTCTAATATAATATATACATATTAAGACTGCATGTATGGGTGTGTGGTGCCGGCTACACCCGTGTGGCGCCGGCTACGAATAGGTGCTATTCTCATCATCATCATTAGCCCATCTCATCCCGTGGGTGTCGTAAAAGGCAACCAAGGGATTAGCCGGAGGATGGGCAGCAGCGTCCTCCGAATACATTAACAACTCAACTGCGATCCCCAACCCGCCGGCCAAGCGTGGCAATAATGCAAAACCCCCCAAATAGCACACAACACACCGATATCGGTCGTTGTGGTGATCTTTGGGATAGGCCTGTGTCCACCAGTGGACTTTATTCGGCCGAAATGGTGAAGACTGCATTATGTATGCTTACTATTCATGCTATAACTAAATAACACAAAACAACAAAAAGAAAATAAAAACTAGAAAAGTGAAACCTAAAAACGTAGCGGGGGCCTCCAACTAGATGGACAAAACAACCGGTGATGACGCTGAGAGGCGTCGGATGCCCGCATGCACCACCGGTATTTTAGGCCTTTGTTCAGCAGTGGATATCCTTTGGCTGATACTATGACGATGATAAAACGTTCCCCCCGCCTTCAAGCGCTATCGGCTGGTAATGTTCCCAGAAGACAAGCAGCAAAGCCAAGATGAATGGCAATACTTCATCATTTCAGCCGAATGAAGTCCACTACTGGACACAGGCCTCCCCCAAAGATCACTACAACGACCGATATCGGTGTGTTGTGTGCTCATTGGGGGGTATTGACATAATCGCCACGCTTGGCAGACGGGTTGACGATCGCAGTTGAGTTGTTAATGTACTCGAAGGACGCTGCTGCCCATCCTCCGGTTAATCCCTTAGTCGTCTTTTACGACACCCACAAGGTTGAAATTGGGTGGTGGCGTTCTGAGCCGGCACCACACGGAATGGCAATACTTATTCTTTAGCTAAAGAAAAGGCCATCCCTTTGATCATGCGAAGTGTCTCCCAACCATCTAGTAATCTTTGAAAAGTGCGTAAAGTATCATAGCTCTAGTCAGCGAACCAATAAGAACCACTGCGGCACGGCTACTGCGGAGTCCAAATAAACAATACGTACCGTGAAGCCGAACACTTCGGTGCATATCTCTCGCCTGCACCGCACCACTAAGGCGGAGGCCTTCGTGGATTACGTGGTTCAGAGGACCATATACATGCCAGGAGTGCAACTGCTGGTATTTTGTCTCTTTCTTCCACGGATAAGTGCCAGTAGAACGCGCAGTGACGTAGTGCGATGTGATTTTTTTACTAACATAGACTTAAGTTTCTTTATACTTCATCATCATCGGCCATTTATAATATATAAAAAAGGCTTCCCCCATTGATTCCACAACTGTGTCATCATTTCGGGGGGTATTTGCCAATACTCACCACGCTTGGCAGGCGGGTTGGTGAGCGCAGTATGGCTACCGTTTCACAAAAGGGACGCTGCTGCCCATCCCTCTGGTTTAGATTTCCTTAGTCGCCTTTTACGACATCCACGGGAGGAGATGGAGTGGTGCTATATTCTTAATCCGGTCACCACAGGGACTTCTTTGTACTCACATTATTTGTGTTATTATAATATAGGTATATGTTAGTTTGTAAGGTATATTTATGTGCGCCAAAGTAGCCTTGAATGAAAAATAAAAAGTACTTTAGCGACCATGGCTGATCTCTCTTATAAAATACCACAAATGCAAGCATTTGGGCGCACTGAAATATTGAACTCTTTTTTAATTAAATGTTGTTATAAAAATCAACACACTGTATCTGGCTGTATGGCCGTTTTATTTTTACTTTCTTCATGAAGCTAATTCTTTTGTTCTTTGATGTAGCACCGTTTATACAACACATGGCCTGTACTCAAGGTAAAAATAAAAAACGGTCAAGTGCGAGCTGTACCTGTGGTACTGTCCAGTTTCGTTTATTTTGAACGTTGGAGATATTCTGCGAATCTGTGGATTAGAGCGATTTGAATTCGACTTTAAATATTAAGAGTAAAAGTAACATTTTGACAGTCGATAGGAAGCTTTGGCACCAGTTGCTTTAGAATGTAGGAGAATGCATGAGCACACACAGCTGCCGTGAAGGTCCAATGTTGAACATGGGCCTAAAGTGAGCTCGATGATCACTACAGTGAGCAATCATAGGGATATTGACACCACACTTAGCATGCCCCGTCGCCCTTCCCCAGGGTGAAGGAAGTTCCATGTAGAACTTCCACTGGACATCAAAAAAAGAAGTGGATTGGTAGTTGCAGTATGCTAAATATCGACAATATCGCAATATTAGGTTTTGTTGTTTCTTTTTAGCGCCGGCTACGAATAGGTGCTATTCTCATCATCATCATTAGGCCACCTCATCCCGTGGGTGTCGTAAAAGGCAACCAAGGGATTAGCCGGAGGATGGGCAGCAGCGTCCTCCGAATACATTAACAACTCAACTGCGATCGCCAACCCGCCGGCCAAGCGTGGCAATAATGCAAAACCCCCCAAATAGCACACAACACACCGATATCGGTCGTTGTGGTGATCTTTGGGATAGGCCTGTGTCCACCAGTGGACTTTATTCGGCCGAAATGGTGAAGACTGCATTATGTATGCTTACTATTCATGCTATAACTAAATAACACAAAACAACAAAAAGAAAATAAAAACTAGAAAAGTGAAACCTAAAAACGTAGCGGGGGCCTCCAACTAGATGGACAAAACAACCGGTGATGACGCTGAGAGGCGTCGGATGCCCGCATGCACCACCGGTATTTTAGGCCTTTGTTCAGCAGTGGATATCCTTTGGCTGATACTATGACGATGATAAAACGTTCCCCCCGCCTTCAAGCGCTATCGGCTGGTAATGTTCCCAGAAGACAAGCAGCAAAGCCAAGATGAATGGCAATACTTCATCATTTCAGCCGAATGAAGTCCACTACTGGACACAGGCCTCCCCCAAAGATCACTACAACGACCGATATCGGTGTGTTGTGTGCTCATTGGGGGGTATTGACATAATCGCCACGCTTGGCAGACGGGTTGACGATCGCAGTTGAGTTGTTAATGTACTCGAAGGACGCTGCTGCCCATCCTCCGGTTAATCCCTTAGTCGTCTTTTACGACACCCACAAGGTTGAAATTGGGTGGTGGCGTTCTGAGCCGGCACCACACGGAATGGCAATACTTATTCTTTAGCTAAAGAAAAGGCCATCCCTTTGATCATGCGAAGTGTCTCCCAACCATCTAGTAATCTTTGAAAAGTGCGTAAAGTATCATAGCTCTAGTCAGCGAACCAATAAGAACCACTGCGGCACGGCTACTGCGGAGTCCAAATAAACAATACGTACCGTGAAGCCGAACACTTCGGTGCATATCTCTCGCCTGCACCGCACCACTAAGGCGGAGGCCTTCGTGGATTACGTGGTTCAGAGGACCATATACATGCCAGGAGTGCAACTGCTGGTATTTTGTCTCTTTCTTCCACGGACAAGTGCCACTAGAACGCACAGTGACGTAGTGCGATGTGAATTTTTTACTAACATAGACTTAAGTTTCTTTATACTTCATCATCATCGGCCATTTATAATTTATAAAAAAGGCTTCCCCCATTGATTCCACAACTGTGTCATCATTTCGGGGGGTATTTGCCAATACTCACCACGCTTGGCAGGCGGGTTGGTGAGCGCAGTATGGCTACCGTTTCACAAAAGGGACGCTGCTGCCCATCCCTCTGGTTTAGATTTCCTTAGTCGCCTTTTACGACATCCACGGGAGGAGATGGAGTGGTGCTATATTCTTAATCCGGTCACCACAGGGACTTCTTTGTACTCACATTATTTGTGTTATTATAATATAGGTATATGTTAGTTTGTAAGGTATATTTATGTGCGCCAAAGTAGCCTTGAATGAAAAATAAAAAGTACTTTAGCGACCATGGCTGATCTCTCTTATAAAATACCACAAATGCAAGCATTTGGGCGCACTGAAATATTGAACTCTTTTTTAATTAAATGTTGTTATAAAAATCAACACACTGTATCTGGCTGTATGGCCGTTTTATTTTTACTTTCTTCATGAAGCTAATTCTTTTGTTCTTTGATGTAGCACCGTTTATACAACACATGGCCTGTACTCAAGGTAAAAATAAAAAACGGTCAAGTGCGAGCTGTACCTGTGGTACTGTCCAGTTTCGTTTATTTTGAACGTTGGAGATATTCTGCGAATCTGTGGATTAGAGCGATTTGAATTCGACTTTAAATATTAAGAGTAAAAGTAACATTTTGACAGTCGATAGGAAGCTTTGGCACCAGTTGCTTTAGAATGTAGGAGAATGCATGAGCACACACAGCTGCCGTGAAGGTCCAATGTTGAACATGGGCCTAAAGTGAGCTCGATGATCACTACAGTGAGCAATCATAGGGATATTGACACCACACTTAGCATGCCCCGTCGCCCTTCCCCGGGGTGAAGGAAGTTCCATGTAGAACTTCCACTGGACATCAAAAAAAAGAAGTGGATTGGTAGTTGCAGTATGCTAAATATCGACAATATCGCAATATTAGGTTTTTTTTTTTTGTTAAAAAAACGTAGCCCCACACTAGGATTTCTCCTGTGCCGTGGGTGCGTTTACAGACATAAACTCCACATACAATACACCCAGACCCGAAACAACTACCTGCAGGTCATACAAATATTTGTTCCGTGTGGGAATCGAACCCACGACCCGGAGCGCAGCAGCCGACTGTATCGGCCACTGCACCAACCGTGCCGTCTCCGAATTGGTGGAGAGGGATGGTTTATTCTTTGCTGGGAACTACACGGGCCCGCACTAGGAACGAAGGTTACTAACAAAACCTTGTCCTTCGTGAAGCTCATAACGATATCTGGAGTTTCTGTATATCTCTTGATAGAACTGTGTCGAAAATCAAAAGGCACCAGGCCAACTTCCAACAGGCACAATCTGATTTTAAGACAGTATTGCGTCTATTCGCGCATCATGCGATTCAGTGATAAAGAAGTGTTCGCATCGCCATTTATCTTCGTGTATACCTGCCGATACTGTCAGTGGTGTGTGTCAAGACGGTGCACTGCAAGCCCAAGTGCGGGTAGTAACAACTACGGCGCGGTTGGTGCAGTGGCTGATACAGTCGACTGCTGCGCTCCGGGTCGCGGGTTCGATTCCCGCACGAAACAAATATTTGTACGATCTGCATGTGGTTTTTCTGGGTCTGGGTGTATTGTGTGTGGAATTTCTGCCTGTAAACGCACCCACGACACAGGAGAAATCCTAGTGTGGGGCAACGTTTTAATAAAAAAGAATAAGAACGAAAGAAGTGGTAAAGAAGTGGTTGCGTCGCGATTTATCTTCGTGTATACCTGCCGATACTGTCAGTAGTGTGTGTCGAGACGGTGCACTGCAAGCCCAAGTGCGGGTAGTTGATAACAAGTCCAGCCCATCTCGACGCTAACAGCCGCTACTCCAGTCTACTCGTGACCACGGTCAATGCCACTTGATCGATACGTCGAGGTTAGTCAAAATGTTGTTTATATTTATATTATATTATTATTACTAAAAGTTTAAGAATCAAAGTCACAATCTGGTCACATCCTATGGTCTGAACCTGGTTCAATTAGCCCATTCATATTGTGTACGCCACAGATTATCGCAATGCCAACTCTTTGGTTTCTTGTCTTCTACTGAAAATGGCCTGAAATCGCCATCGCTATTGGTCGTGCGGTAAGATTGCGGAAATTACCATATATGGCAAACGGATCGGTGATTAGTTTAGTACTATAAGCGGGAATATCTCCTGTGAATCTATTTGAAATAATCCTTTAGTTTCGACACCACGGGAAGACAGAAGCTTTAATATTCTGTTTTACAAACAAATTAATGAATGCCATGAATTTATTGAATAATGGAATGACTTATTTTACAACAATTAGATGACAAACGTAATATAATCAAATATAATAATAATAAAAAATAATAAAATCATTTATTTCATGTGAGTACACCCATATAAAATAATACAAATAATAATCACCACGTTTGGTAGACACATAATTGTGACTGCAATACGATATTTTAAGCACCTTATCAATACCTCCGGGTCAAGGCTTGCCCTTTGTTGGGAAGCTTTTTCCTGTTGGTAGATCTCTTATTGCAAGGCCGGCTAGGTAGGTACCACCCCAGTTGATACCAGTGGGCGGCTCTAGTGTGATCATACGAGGACCTGGAGCCCCTCTTAGGTGCTGAAGATGACCACCCCAGTGGCTTTAGTCGGTATGAGTTCGGCATGCTCCTTCATCCTTCCCAGGGGCGGAGGAAAATCATGGTGAATTTTGACCGAAAAAAAAAGGTACCTTATAAGGTCACGGACAGGCTCCAGGTCCCTTCAATGCCGAAAATGACCGCTTCAGTGGTTTTAGCCGCTATTAGTCCGGCATGCCTCTCGGTCCTTCTTCTAGGCGGAGGAATAACATGACGTATTTCCAGCGGCTGAAAAAAAGGACAAGGTCATAGTCAGATCCAATTATTGTAGTGTCATCGATTCTTGATATCTTTTAGATATTCAATCGGACATCTCAGAAGTGTAAATAGTTTACATACAAGTATATACAAACATCGGTCAAGTTAATATATAGCATATAAATATATAAACTAGTACATTAACACGATTTTAAAACAAGATCGAGTCTATTCGCGCACAGATTAATATCAAAATAATATCAGACTCGGTGTTCTCGTGACCACGGTCAATGCAACTTGATCGAAACGTCGAGGATGGTCAAAATATTATGTTGATATTAGTCTGTGCGCGAATAGACCTGATACTGCCTTAAAATCATGTGTTAAATTGGTGAAAGTTTAAGAACTACTAGTACATTTATAATCAAACTCTTCGTTAAAGATGAGTTTCAGAACGAAAAGTGCTGATCACGCTGGCTTTGGTAGCGCTATAAAGCGAGCTATTTCATACATATATGATGTATAGTTCCCACTTTCCTACTCGACATGACTAATCTTAGATGTTGCCAGGGCCGGATCCCATAGTTTACGAACAAAAATTCCCAGTAATAAATACCTCAAGTGCTAAGATGCTGACATGGGCGCGATCTTGTAGACTGACAGACAGGCAAATAGTTTTCATATTAAAGAGTACTCAGCCACTGAGTCACTGTTTATATTAAAATTGGTATGCGATATTATAATATAGAATGTACATTTTTTTTAAGTTATATCAAAATGTGATTTGTTTTCTACTATCCGTTACCCGCCTGCTTCATCATCATCATCATGATCTCATCCGAAAAATGTCCACTGCTGGACAGAAGCCTCTCCCAAAGATTGCCACAACGACCGTATGGGTGCTCATTGGGAGGTTTTGCCATAATCGCCATCCTTGACAGACGGGTTGGCGATCACAGTTGGGTTATAAAATAAATGCACTTGAAGGACGCTGCTACCCGCCCTCTGGCTAATCCCATAGTCGCCTCTTACAACACCCACGGAATGAGATGGGGTGGTGGTGTTCTTAGCCGGTACCACACAGCGTCGCTAGGTGTAAATTATATTTATATTCATAGCTTCTGAACCCTGCAAGATATCGAAATGGAACATATGCGAAAATTTAAGTTAAAATTCTTGTTAGAACACTGAAAATTTTCGTTAAAATATGTTAACCCGTTTCGGAGTATTCGAGACAAACTTACAGACAGACAAATATTCTATTAACGGTCATTCATGATTGGGCATCGTATAAATAGTAGTTTTCAATTAAATTTTGGAATTTATATTGAAATCACAGACATACACCATTTTTTTTTCTCTTTTTTTTTAAAACGTTGCCCCACACTAGGATTTCTCCTGTGTCGTGGGTGCGTTTACATACACAAATTCCACACATTTTATTATATATATATTGGTTTAGATTTAGCCTGGTATAATAACTTTAAGTAGATCACTTTCATTCATCATCATTATTTCGGCCGAATGAAGTCCACTGCTGGACACAGGCCTCCTCGAAGATCACCACAACGACCCATATGGGTGTGTTGTGGGTTTTGCCATAATCGCCACGTTTAGCAGACGGGGTCGCGATCGCAGTTGAGTTATGTGCTCGAAGGACGTTGCTGCCCATCCTCCGGCTAATCGCTTGATTGATGGTATTCTGAGCCGGCACCCACACGGATTCATTCATATTGTGGTTATTTTACGGCAGCTAAGGAAATGATTTGAAGATAAGTAATATCCTCCATCCCTATCACCAATAGCTTTGCCACACGTGGTGAGTATGGAAATACTTTTGATATCTGTTCAGCAGTCTTCACGGGGGTCGCTTGGCACGAAAACTCCCCAATCCGCGACCCCCGAGGCGCCCCGATGTACAACGACGACAGGGGCTCACGCGTGTTGCACCTGGGCACCGCGGTGGTTGTTACCTCAACGCTATCTCGTCCTCCTCCGAGCGGGATCAGCCCTCTCCCGATCCCGTATGACGTTTTCACAGAAGGAGACCACCTTGAGATGTACTTTCGAAACGAAGAAGAAGAAGTAAGTGTCAATCCATGCTTGTTCCTTCTCTGTAGGAGAAGAGGCGTTTGTTATGCAGTGGGACAGTTACAGACTGATATTATCTATTAAACTAGCTTGGACACGTGGTTTCCACCCTCCGTTTAACATAAAAGAAAATGGATTATAATAAATAATTTAGAGTATCTACTTCGGCATATACATTTGACATAGAGTATATATATTGGATTTCATGAGTTTTAATTATTTTGCGCGGCACCCTAATTATTTTTTTACAATAAAAGCAAAGTTTTAGTTATTCCTTATAACATCAGCTATCTGCCAGTGAAGTCCCGTAGAAATCTGTCAAGCCGTTTCGGAGATTAGCGGAACAGACAGACAGACCGACAGACATGTCGACAGACAAACCGACAGACAGGCCGACAGATAGACCGACAGGGAGGCCGGCAGACAGACTGACAGACCGACGGACAGACCGACAGAGAGGCCGGCAGACAGACCGACAGACTAACGGACAGACCGACAGACAGACCGACAGACAGACAAAAATATGTTTGAATAGGTTTTTTGATGTAGGTACTGTATATACTTTAATATGCATCTAGTAAAAAGCTGTTATTTTGACATTACAAACAGACACTTCAGTTTTAATTATTCGTATAGACTATGACCCTACGTAGCATTCTTGGTCCCTAGTTATTTGGTCAAGACTATTGGCGTATTTCTCTACGAGATCGAATCAGGAATGGGGAAATCCGTAGAAGAACTAAAGTTGCCGACATAGCTGAAAAGATAAGTAAACTTAAGTGGCAGTGGGTTGTGGCACATTGCTCGTAGAACTGAAGGCCGTTGCGGCAAAAAGGGTCTCGAGTGGAGACCGCGCCCCGGTAAACGCAGCGTGAGACGACCTCCAACGAGGTGGTGAGACGACCTGGTGAAGGTCGCTGGGAATCGTTGGATGCGTATGGCATGTTACCGGACTTTATGGAAGAAGGGCCTTTGTTCAGCAGTGGACGTCTTTTGGCTAATGTGATAATGATGATGGTTTCTTCCGTCCGTAATATGAAATTTCCCGACTATCTACCAAAATGACTGTTATCTATTCTGACCTCTACCACCCAAGTGACGACATTACCGCTATACTCGACAACATGACAGGCATCTGTAAAGTTTACGTTCGTTTTGCTTGCATTTGATGCCTGCAGCAGTGAGGGATGGGCAGCAGCGTCCCTTCTGTGAATCGGTAGCTATAGTGCGCTCGCCAACCCGCCTGCCAAGCGTGGTGAGTATTGGCAAGTACACCCCAAAATTGTACACAGTTGTGGAAATCTATGGGGGAGGCCCTTGTTCAGCAGTGGACATATAAATGGCCAATATATGTATGTATGTATGTAAGGCTTGTGTTTCGCTGTCATATCATGCGTTACTTCACCATGTCTGACCGGATGTAATAAACAAAATACGCAATTAATTTTTTAACACCCATTCACGCTGTATATATAGCAGGCTATAGTATAACATTTTTTCTAACAATGAGATAGCAACTTTGTAGCCAAACGTATAAGAAAGTCACACCAGCCATAATGTTAGAGACACCATTCTATAAAAAGCAGAAATGTTATAATAAACTCTTCCCTATCTATCTATCATTTCTAGAGCTATAAGCCTCCATTTGTATCTAGCTGTTACCCGCGACTGCACCCACAAAGGAACCAATTTAAATTACTAACAGAACTTGATAAGGCAATAAAACGTGTCCTATGTCCCATTCCACTACATAATCTATCTCTCTGCTAAATTTCACTTGAATCCGTTCAGCCGTTTCAGAGTAATTTAATTGAGAGACAAATATACAAACGTTCATATATGTGGTATATAGAGTAAAAGTCTATTATACTCATACATATGTACGGCAGAGCATATATTTACGAAAATGAGCTTATAATAATATAAAAAAAAAAAAATTAAGATAAAGGCTTTTTTAACACGCCTTTATTACCTTGGTGTGTATCTATATATCTATGTAATGGAATTTATGAACTCGATTTTCATTATTCATGTATACCATTTACAGGCATGAATGATCAGACTTAAGCTGCCGTATTCTTAGATTAGAGTACAGTAGATAATAAAAATGGTGGAACAGACGCTACACTAAACAAGCCTGATGATAGTAGGTTCCAAGCGAATGTCACATGTAATTGCTGTAAAGAGCTCTTTAAAAGTTTCCAGTAAATTAGTCGAGAAATGAATAATCGAGGCAATAGATAGCGTGTAGTAATGGTAGCCGATTGGTATACTTCTCGTATACTAAAACTGGGTAAACGGTTTTATAGATTTAAAAAACATGATAGTCACCCGCAAGTGCTCCCACCTTCGTAGTTCATTCAACTTTACCTAGTTTTTAAACCCGCTGTATACATTGACATAATTTTGCCAAACTACATCTCTAAGAACAAAGAGATCGTTTTGTTTTATTCATACTCTTTTGATATGTACATAAAAGTTGGAAATTATGTTAATATATGGAGTAATGTATGGAAATTAGTTCTCAAACCATTTGTTGGGTGTTGAATCCCTAATCTATAGCTGTAATACATTATATACTTTTATCTTTCGAAATATATGTACACCACTAAAAAGGGAGCATACATCCATTGGTAATAAGGTAAGACGACAACTTTTTTAAGACAGTTTTAGATAGGAAATTTGAAAGATTGAAAGGAAGAGGAAGATCTAGATAAAACTCTGTACAACAAGTGAAGAAGACAGTACGTTTTCTAAGTTGTTCTACACTAGGATTTCTCCATCATAGGTACAATTTGCAGAGATAAATTCTATATGCATAACCACACAATCTCGGTTTAACTAACTATATGTTATACTAAGCACTTGTGCAATGCGGGAATCAGACCCGTGATACGTAGCGCAGAAAGCCAGTTGTCTAGCCACTACGCTAAGCATGCCGTAAAATGGAGTAGAGTCATATCAACAGGTCAAAAAGAACGCAAGGGATAGAGCACTTCACCTTTCTTACCTCTTAAGAAAGGTGAAGTGGTACATGAAATTCGAAGACCGGGCGTTTTAAAATGAGTCTTTCCATGGCTTAAAGAAGTAGAGAGAGCGGAAAGCACATCCGCAATCGTACGGAAGATAAGTAGATATAGCAGATAAAATGTCGGTCCCAACTGAAGATAAAAGAGAATACATGACCCCTAAAGATTAAGAAATCCATCAAGGTCGAAGCATAGACTATGAAGGGTATACTCCTTGTGCTATGAAAGTCGTAAACGAAGACTGGTACTTCAAGGAGCTGGGAAACAGTATATATCTTGTGCGCTATTAAAATTTTACTGGAATCTCCAAACCGTTTCCCAGAGCGTGGGGATTTTTATGCATTTCATTCATTCATATGATGAGCATTCATATGATGTGATTCAGCTGTCGTACTATCGGAAAGTCCAAAAGCCAATATTTGGACGTAGGCAACGGATAGCCAGCCGTTCAGAGAACAGTGCTTTGACTGAACTTTAACCCTATTCAATTTATTATTTATGGCAACCTTCGTTTTAAGACTGGTATTGGTAAATTAGGGAAAAGGAACAAAATATGTGGTAGACTGTTTAGTAGCGGAAGATCACACGACAAAACCACATTTCCAAAACACAATAATGAACCTTTGTTCACAAACAGAGCAAACATTATTCAAAATCTAAAAGCCAAAAAACAGCCAAAATGGTTCCACAGCTTCAAATAAAATATATTCAAAATACAACTTAATGATTAAGTACGTTAAACGAACATCTTGCAAATGATTCACGATTATTTTGCTGAAAACAAAACGGTTGCCCCTTTCTGGCCGGCCCCTAATAAAGTCTGTATTATGCTAAAACTTCGTAATAAATAACGGTGAAAAACAATAGGCAGTGTGTGTGGAAACACACGGGATAGAAAATGAGACGCAAGCTCGGTTGGTAAAAACAAAGAATATTTTTTAAGTTATTTAAAACGATACCACTGTGTTTTCTCCTGTATCGTGGCTATAGTTTGTAGACATAAATCTCGCGTGTCTTTCACATAGATAGTATACCACAGGTGCAGGAAACCAAGATATTAAAACTACTGCGCCAACAGTGTCCGGAATTGTGGCCACATTGCGAGTATGTGAAAGTTAGGAGTAAATTTCTTTTTCAGCTGTAATACCTATCTGCTGTTGTCTTATTTTTGGCAAGTCTAAGTTATTTTATGTCAACATTAGCCACTTGAATGATCTAACAGATTTGAGTATTGCAACTGATAATCTATTAGTTAGTTATTGCGTCTACAAACGGCACAATTTCTCGTTGCCTTCTATAGACTTCTTATTGCTTGTACAGAATTATTAATAGCTTCTTTATTGAATGGCAATGCCAAAACAGGATACGAAACTATTCGTTTAAATCCAATTACATTTATGTTGCAACTAGTATTATTAATAGGCAAAATATTAAAAAAATAATGCAATCAAATATAAATAAGTGCTCGCCCTCTTTCCTTTTTAACAATATATTAAAGGAATGCAATAAATAATTGAGACCTCGACCTTCACGACAAGGTCACGGCACTGCGTCGCCAGAGCAGTGCACTCCTTCATTGTTATCCACAGTCTGAATCTATAAACTTCTGAGTGAAGGCCAAATTGTGTATTTAAACTGACACAGTTCTTTTTTCTGTTTTACTATTATTTTTTGTGAATCCAAACTATTATGGACCAAATTGCCCATTGCACAGGACATTTTAATAAGAGGAAGGACAAAGCTATTATCATGTTATCCTGTACTCCAATTCCCAACACATTTAACGAACTGTTAGAATACAACTAAACGAATGTTATTTAGCACAGCAGCGTTCCTCTACTTCTGGTCTCGATGTTTATGAGTAATTTATTTGTCTACGTAATGGTATCCACTATTGGTTATTCTAATAAAAGAGCTCTAAAATGTTTCATCGATGCCCTTATATCTCCAGGCAGCGTCTAATGTGTTTTTCTCCCGTATATTCCAAACTTAAGGAATCAGCACCGACTTGGGGTGGCTACCCAAGCATGGAGCGATCAAATCATGGTCTAAAATATCACGACCTAGCATTTGCACTGACATTTCTGATTCCCGAACTTATTTCTGACATTTTGGCGCTATTTAGACGCGATATCATCTGCGGATTTCTTTTTAATGATCCAAATGGGAAAGGTTTCGACATTTGCGTTGACATTTTGATTTTGTGTGCATTGTTTAGGAAGGTTACTGTAGAAGATTGAAGTGTATATTTGGGTATAAATTAAAAGGGTAGTAATAAATTTAGTATGATTAATAGTTTGGAAAGGTCAACTCTGTCAAATGTCAAGATTCAATATATTTTATAAAAGAGGGAATAAACAGGGGATATACAACATAGGGTGTAAAGAAAGGTCTAAAAGATCGCTAGCAATTTTGCGCGCTTATGCATACACCAGTAACCGTAGTACGAGTTTCTTTTTACAACCAAAACGTAATAGTAATCTACATGTTTTCCGCGTTCAGCGCTCCGATTGGTTGATGAGTTCGGAGCGGGCTATTACTATTACGTTTCGATCGTAAAAAGAATCTCGTACTAGGGGTACAGAACTTGAGATAATATTGTCGCAAATCCATAGTGAAATCGGCACTGAGGTTTTGAAATAAGTTTAGTATAGCAGGTACAAGCTGGCAGACAATATCTAAAACATTATATCACAGAGGATCATATTAAATTTATCATCTTATCTTGTTCTATTCAGCTCATAATATCAAAGATATTTGATATTATGAGCTGAATAGAATAGAAGCATGAAATATTATTTTTCTAAAATAAAAGTAGCCTAAGTTATACCTTATAACATTAGCTATCTGCCAGTGCAAGTCCCGTCGAAATCAATCCAGTCGTTTAAGAGATAAGCGGGAACAAACAGACAGATAGACCGACAGACAGATAAAAAAAAATATTTTTTGTTCTGTTATTTTGACATTACAAACATACACTTCAATTTTATTTATTTGTTTAGGTTAGTTAAGCACGTTGATATAGAATCACGTTTTTTTTATTGTTTAATATGTTTCTGTTAAAGTTTAACTTTATGTGCATAGTCTTTTAAAGGATGTGCAACGAAGCGTGTTTTAGGGCGACGAGCAAATGTGCGAAAGGTAAGGGGCGTACTTAAAATGTGCAGTTTCCAAGAATCGGATAATAACATGTAAATTTTTTAAGATCTCGGCTATTCACCTTTCCGTCTTTTGTTTATACGTAAAATTACTTCGTGTAATTCAATATACAGTTTTATATGTAGCATTAATATGTAAATACATTTATTCATCATCATCATCGTATCAGCCAAAGGACGTCCGCTGCTGAACTAAGGCCTCCTCATAGATTTCGACAACGGGTGTTCACATGCTGCTTGCATCCAAGAATCCCAGTGATCCTCACCAGGTCGTCTGTCCACCTCATTGAGATCATCCTACGATGCGTTTTCCGGTGCGCGGTCTCCACCCGGTCCCTTTTTACTCCAATGGCCCTCAGTTCTACGAGCTATGTACCCCGCCTATTACCACTTCAGTTTACTAATCCTTTCAGCTATGTCAGCAACTATGGATCTCTTCATTTCTGATTCGATCTAGAAAAATACCAAGCATAGCTCTCTCCATAGCTCGCAGAGTGACCTTGATCTTTCTTATGAGGCCCATTGTGAGTGACCACGTGTCTGTTCCATATTTCATCACTGGTAACACATAATGGTTATGGACGATTGACCCCTTTCTCGAAGTTGTACCTACCTAACTAGACAGTTTGTCCCAGGTAGACATACTCGTCAACAACTTCGAGAACAGAGCTCTCATTGGATATGGGATGGGCACGACGTGGGCATTTAACATGACTTTCGTTTTGTCCATGTTCATTTTATAGCCCACCTGTTGGGAAACTGTGTTGAGGTCGTCGAGCATTGTGTTGAGCTCTTGTAGAGATTTTGCCATGACTACGATGTCATCGGCAAATCGAATGTGATTCGCCATTGATGTTAATGCCGGATCCTTTGCACTCCAGTAGCTTGAAAGCATCCGCCATTGCAGCGTTGAACAATTTCGGGGAAACGACGTTACCTTATCTCAATCCTAAACCTAAACCAAAGCAATGGAATTGCCCCCGTGCTTTGTTCATGTACTCGGACCGACATGGTGGCGTTTCTCTATAAGCACTTCAACACTTGTACAGAAAGGTACGTACATCTTGACGCAAGGACTTACCGAATATTGAGCAGTCGGTATACTTCAGCGTCATTCTGAGGTCGAGGGTGTGATTGCAGAACTTTTTTGGTCTACCTTTACGGTTGGTTTTAAAGGACTTATACCCAACCGTTTGGACAGTTTCTACAAACCTACCATTTAAATCGTTTACAGATACGCAATGTTCTAGGCACTCGAGGCGATTTTGGAGTTCGAGCTGAAAGTTGTAGGGGTTTTGGATATAAGCGCTAGAGGGCCGGAGTGTAGACTTCGTCAGACGAGACCTCTCAACTTTGGGATTAATATTCAATGTCCCTCTTACCATTCGGTGATGATCCGGTTTTCACCCTATGGATCACAGATACATAATTGAATATTTGTCTTTTATCGATCATGTTGAATTCAATCTAAACCTTTGTGGAACAATTGGGACTCACCCAGGTCCATTTTTGACAGCTTTTGGAAAAAGTTCAATAAGAGTTTTAAAAGTCAGCCAGCCGCTGTATCCTGGGATTCCGTTGCCCATACCCAAATTGCCCCACTCTCAACTCACCATCGCATCGTGTGCCCAGCTTTGCGTTGAAGGCCCATTACAACAGTGAAGTGTTACGTGGAGGTATTTATGGCCCTACTTGCGTCCTCATACATACTCCCTACTTCATTATCTGGGTGTGTTGAGGTCGGTGCGTAAATCTCTATGAACTTCAACGAATACCTCTTGGATATTCTGAGTATAAGGTAAGCTACCCTGTTCAACACACTTTCGAAGGTTACTGTGTTGTTAGATAAAGATAAAGATAAAAATATTTTTATTCATTTAAAACCATTTATAGGCACTTATGAATATTCAAGACTTTAGTTGCCTCGTTCCAAGGTGTAGATTTCCTATGGAGAAGAACGGGCAAGAAACTCTATGGTTACTCTTTTTAAATCATATTGGTACAATGTTCTCGGAATGATGGTAATGTGAGGACAATGCAGGAGGAAAGAGTCTAAACGCGGTTAACGCGGGACCTGCGGATTAGGAACCCGACACCAACTTGAGACAGATGGTTGCCTCCCCGGTAGTAGAATAGGTTGTCGGCTTTCAGGGTTATCATGTTCTCGCCCTCTCTTTGCACTTCTGATATACCCATGACATCCCAGTGCAACTTATCTATTTTTTCTTCCAGCTCAACGACATTTTCGTCTGCCCTCAGTGTGTGTGCGTTATATGTTATCAGGGCCAATTTCGTTTGGGGTGGTACCAAGATTCTTTCTACAGATTCTTAGCACCCGCTGCCCCGCCGTTACCGCTACCATGACCAGGAATAGTGGGGCTGCTGGGAAATGAAGCCGGTGCATGAATTGTGTCGTCATTTTGGGGAATTTGCCGATATTCACCACGCTTGGCAGACGGGTTGGTAAGTGCAGAATTGCTACTATTCAACAAAACGGACACTGCTGCCCACCCTCTAGTTAAGAGTCCCTTAGTCAAAGTTTATGACCTCCACAAGAGGAAATGGAGTGGTGCTATATTATAATAAAACACTTTTAAACGGATCTTCTTATTCCAGACACAACACGAAATGTATTCATTTTAAATAAAAAAGACATCAATAATTCTAGATTTCTACTGAACTTTTCATCTGTAAAATCACTTAATGACATTACGGAGCCACAAACCGAAACCATTTCATCAAGAATTCACACAAAATTAATAGCCAACAAACAGACTATTAAAAAATAACGACAGCGGGCCGCCATTTTCTTCGCTTTCGCGCCCTTTTTGACATCAGACCGCCATCTCGCGATAAAGCGATGCCAACATGGCGGATTTAACTGTCGATCGTAAACCACGCCAAAATTAACAAAAGGTTTGGCAACTGACCCGATTTTAAATATAAAATTATGATGGGGATCGACCGACATGCAAAGTATTGAAATCAAGTGGTTATTTATAAATAGTGTATACTCGGGCAGTTTAAGATATTCGTAGTTGTGCAATGACGTTTGGAAAATGGAAATAGTATAAAATTCGTCAGCGGTTTATTTATTTTTCAAAATATATATACGGCCACTACTACCACAACTGTGGAGAGAGCTATACTTGGTATTTCTCTACGAGATCGAATCAGGAATGATGGGATCCGTAGAAGAACTAAAGTTGCCGACAAAGCTGAAAGAAAAAGTAAGCTGAACTGGCAATGGGCCGCTGATGGCCGTAGGTACAAAAGGGTTTTCGAGTGGAGACCACGCACTGGAAAACGCAGCGTGGGACGACTTCTAACGAAATTGACGGATGATCTGGTGAAGGTCGCTGGGAGTCGTTGGATACTGGATGCATGTGACCGGGCGTTGTGGAAATCAATGGGGGGAGGGCTTTGTTCAGCAGTGGACGTCCTTTTCCTGATATGATGATGACAGTTTTGCTTTAAGGAAACACCACATAGAGTTGATTAATACATTACAGCGATCTATCTGGACTAAGTACGGGCACAGTCCTTTTTTATGTTTTGGATGTGCTTGTAATATTCCCGCATGAAGCGTTCCCGTTTTCATCTCTGATGCAAACACCACGCACGAGAGAGATGTTATTAAAAATGTATTTATTTATATTAAATTAGATACAGAATTAAATCATGAAGAGTTAAACACTAAATTCTATCTAAAAACCCTTAAAATCACTATCACATTTAATGAACATCGATGCTTTAAAATGCCATGTGATGCCGGCTGTGCCGTGTGGTGCCGGCTCAGAATACCACCACCCCATCTCTTCCCGTGGGTGTCGTAAAAGTCGACTAAGGGATTAGCCGGAGGATGGGTAGCAGCGTCCTTCAAGCACATTAACAACTCAACTGCGATTGCCAACCCGTCTGCCAAGCGTGGCAATTATGACAAAATATGTCACCAACATAGTGTTATACCCTATAACGAAAACAATTCAAATAAACGCACCTTGACTAATGTCTGCTTACCTTTACGATGACATACAGTATCTGCTGGGCGACAGCGTGTCCATATGGCTATTTATTTCTACAATAAATAATATAAAATAAAATAATAGTTATTAATCCTCTTACAATCCACGAAATTAAACAAAAAATAAAAACTTGGTTACTAAGACAGGACTATGAAAAAACTGAAATTTTGTTGCAGCAGATGTAAAAGCATATCGGATATATGTATATCATACTTCACAAACAAATAAATCTCAGATGCTGACACACAGACACCCACACAGGCAAACCAATACCCACACCCCACCTAAACACAGACACACGATCACACCCCCACAAATGCTTATCTTTGTTATATTCTATTTTCTCTCTAGTTGGTAATATCTCGTTTTAAATTATATTCTTTAATGCATAAAATAAGCACCATGTAGTTAGGAAGAAGATACTGACTCCTGAAACATAGGTATTTTATACCTAGCTCAGGCTTAACAATATTGTAAAAAGAATTATTGCCAATGAAGAATTATTATACTTTAGAATTCCATATTTATATTTTATATTTATATTTTGTATTTTTTTAAAAAACGTTGCCCCACACTAGGATTTCTCCTGTGTCGTGGGTGCGTTTACAGACATGAATTCCACATACAATACACCCAGACCCGGAGCAACTACCTGCAGGTCATACAAATATTTGTTCCGTGTGGGAATCGAACCCACGACCCGGAGCGCAGCAGCCGACTGTATCAGCCACTGCACCAACCGTGCCGTCAATGTAGTCAATGTTTACGAAATTCAGGGGAGGAGATACAGTGGTGCTAAAGTCTCTCTTCTCCGGTCTTCTTGTTCCGGTCACCGAACGGATTATTATATACTAGCTGGGACCCGCGGTTACACCTGCCGTTTAATTTTAAAGAAATTGTATTATTTATAAATAATTTAGAGTACTTACGGCATAGACACTTGACAGAGAGTATATATATGATTTAATGGGTTGCGCGGAACCCTAATTAGTTCTCTAAAATAAAAGTAGCCTAAGTTATTCCTTATAACATCAGCTATCCGGCAGTGAAAATCCCGTAGAAATCGGTCTAGCCATTTCGGAGATTAGCGGGAACAAACAGATAGATAGACAGACCGACAGAAAAAAATGTTGTTTTTTTGTTGTAGGTACCGTATATACTTTCATATGCATGTAGTGAAAAGCTGTTATTGTGACATTACAAAGAGACACTTCAATTTTATTTATTTGCTGTGACATTACACACAGACACTTCATTTTTATTTATTTGTCTTACAAACAGACACTTCAATGTTATTTATTTGTATATGCCAGTGAAAATCCCGTAGAAATCGGTCTAGCCATTTCGGAGATTAGCGGGAACAAACAGACAGACCGACACTTCAATTTCATTTATTTGTATAGATATTACAAATAGTTACTTTTCACAGTATCGTTGCGACATTCCTCTCGGTCTGACGTGTGCGGTGCAATAATTAGTGATTTTTGTGTTGTAAATCATTAGCTAATGTGCTTATGATTATCTGGCGCCGCGGCTCATAAATTGAACCGGTGCATCGAGTTAACTAATAAAAATGGAAGATAGTAAAAGTGAAGAAGATGTAAGTGACTCGGAGATAATACTTAACTGTGAACGAGAGCTGGTTAAAATTTTTGAACAAGAAAATTTGCAAGCTGGAATTATAGGTAGTGGTTTGGGAAGAAAAGTGGAAAAGAGAAAGGAGAGAGAAGATGAAAATAATGATGACGAAGACTTTATTACTGTGAATAGAAGGAGACCTAAGCGGTTAATAAGAAGTGAATCGTGTGAAACGCAAAGCAATAAGAGGGTAGATCTGGAAAAACATGTTGAATGTGAAGATACCGTAAAATACGAAGTGTGTATGACCTCAACAGAAAGCTTACCCAAGCAGATGGCATTAGCCAGATTACTAAGATCCGAAAATATAAAAGACGTCACTAGAATTAAATACAAAAGCTATAACAAGGTATTCATTCAGTTTAAAGAAAAGACGGATGCCATTAAGTTATTAGAATGCCAAAAATTTAAGGAACTGGACTTTAGGTGTCAATTAATAAATGAATTATCTTTATCTTATGGAGTCGTGAAAGGTGTTGACCTCGATTTGAGTGATAAAGAACTCATGGATATAATAGAATCAAGCACGGAAATCTCATCCATTAAAAGGTTAAAACGAGTAAATTCTGAGGGAAAATGGATTGAGAGTGAATCTGTAAGGGTTTGTTTTAAAAGTAATTGCTTGCCGCCATTTATATATGCATATGACTGTCGATTTAAAGTGGAAGCTTACGTGTTTCCGGTAACACAGTGCTCAGGATGTTGGCAATTTGGACATGTTTTGAAGTTTTGTCCAACAAAAAAGAAACTATGCCCTAAGTGTGGAGGTACCCATGAGAACTGTGAAACAAAAGTTTTTGTATGCCTTAATTGTAAAGGTCCTCACCTTTCCATAGATAAAACTTGTCCCTCCTTTTTAAAAGAAAAGGAGATCAGAAATATTATGAGTAAAGAGCAGGTACCTTATCGAAGGGCCTTTCAACTATTTATTGAGAAACGAGTAGAAAAATCTCGTGTATCTAAAACCCTACAAAACCCTTATTACTCTACACACTTAGATAACGAGGGTGAAACTTATAGTAGCATAGCTGCCAAGCCCTTAGTAAATCAGGAATCAAAGTCTTGCGAACAGTTAGGTCAAGAGGATATACTACAATGCTTAAATGAAAATCTTACTGAACAGTCACCACAGGAAAGAAGAACTAAGAATAGGAATCAAAGGAAAAAGAAACGTCAGAATTCTACAGAACTGCCGATGGAAGATGAATCTGAACAATCCCAAAATGAAGAGACAGAGAATAAGCACGATGAACGATTGTTATATCGGTTTGATTTTAAGAGATTTTTACTAAAAATTAAATGTATATTTATGTCGGAAAGTACGTTAGAAGATAAAGTTATACCGTTGCTAAAAATATTTTGTGAGGAAGTAAAAAAGGTTTTAGTTAGTTTGTTTTTAAGAGGCGATTTTTTGGGAAAAATTATTAATTTTTTCAATGGATAACTCACGTAAACATATAAGGATAAATATACTACAGTGGAATTCACAAAGTCTGCGCCCTAAATTAGTGCCCTTTGCAGAGCTTTTAAATCAAGAAAGTATTCACATAGGAATCTTGAGTGAAACATGGTTAGATAGTGAAGTTGGCATCAATATTACCGGATATAACGTTTACCGACGAGACAGATGTGATTCTTATGGTGGGGTGGCAATTTTAGTCCATAGATCTATTCAGTCTCATTTAAATTTTATTCAAGTTTTAAATTCAGGCATAGAGATTGTTAGTATAAAATTAGTTAATTGTAAAGATATAGAAAATGTAGTTGCTATTTATTGTCCTTCCTCAGTACAAACTCATGTTTCGGACTGGGATAGTATATTCTCTTCCTTTTTAAAAAAAACCTTAATAGCTGGAGATTTTAATGGTCACCACACGAACTGGTCCGTCAAAACTGATGCGAGAGGTACTCAAATATTAGATTCAGCCCTAGAACACTCTTTTGTTTCTCTGAATAAATGTACGCCTACTAGGGTTAAATTAGTTAACGGAAATTTGCAGGAAACTTCGCCCGACATTTCATTTGTATCGTCGGATATAGCTATTAAATTTGACTGGCAGGTGTATAAAGAAAATCTTGGTAGTGATCATTTGATTATTAAAATGTCAGTCAACATTACTGATGATTTCGTAATAAGTAAAAAAAGGAATTTTAAAAAAGCAAATTGGATCGAATATCGGAATACGCTTTCTGAAAACTTTAACCCGCCTAGTAATGATATCCAAAGTATGTATGATTTTTTCTTAGTTCAAATTAATAATGCGGCTGATAAACATATTCCTTACATAAAATGTTGCCATAAACCTTCAACAAGTTTTAAACCTAAAGATTACTGGAGTCCGGAATTATCAAAAATAGTTGCACAGCGTAGATTATCTTTGGCTCAATTTCGACGTAACCCTACACCTGAAAATTTAAATAAACTAGAAGAAAAAACCAGAGAATCTCATAAATTAATACAAAAAGCAAAATCTTTAAGCTGGCAACGATTTTGTGACTCCATTGATAATGTAGCATCCGCTTCTGAAATGTGGCGCCGCATGCGTTGGATAAAAGGCTTTAAGCAAACAAAAAGCTACCCTCCTGTTGAAGAACAAAAACAGTTGCTGCGTTCGTTGACTCCTGACTATGTAGCAAATCTTCCACCTGTATTTACTTCAACAAATGAAGTTTTAGAATGTGATTTTGGTGTCGAAGAACTCGAAAACTGTTTAAAAAAAAAGGATTCAGCACCAGGTGAGGATGGCATATCCTATTCTATGATTTTCAATTTACCTGATAAAGTAAAAGTATTTCTGCTAAAGTTGTATAACTATATTTTCAAATTCAGTATTGTTCCCTGTCAGTGGCGTAATATTAAAATAATTCCGATTCCTAAGACTAGCAATACTAGCGCCACTCCGAAGTTAAGACCTATATCTTTGATCTCTTGCTTATGTAAGATCTTTCATTTAATGCTGATAAAACGTTTGGAGTGGTATATCGAAAAAAAACAATTTTTATCACCGTATACGGTTGGATTTAGAAAGTCTCATTCCTGTCTAGACGCTTTAGCTCGTTTAGTCTCCTATATACAAATTGGTTTCTCTAAAAATATCCCAACAGTAGCCTGTTTCCTGGATATCCAGAATGCCTATAATAACGTTTCTATTGATGTAGCGGTAAATATACTGGATAAGCTGCAAATCGGATCAAAACTTTGTTCTTATATTTGGTCATTTCTAAGTGAAAGATACTTAAAAATTCTGTCCCCCAGTAACGATATAATCATTTCCAGATGGACCAACAAAGGCTTAGCACAAGGCGACCCTTTGTCCCCGTTACTTTTTAATTTAATAACATATAAGATATGTCAGCTTCCTCTTAGTGTAGTCGTGTCGCAATACGCAGACGATTTTGTGCTGTATGTTAGAGATAAAGAAATAAAAATCTGTGAATGTTATATTCAAAACGCACTTGATTCTATAGTCGTGTTGCTGAGTGAACTCGGGTTAGAATTATCTCCTAATAAATCCAAGTATTGTGTTTTTAGCAGAGGTAGAAGAAGAACATTGCCTACTCTGAAAATAAATGATCAGACTTTATACTTTTCAGAGTGTATTAAATATTTAGGCATGTGGTTAGACAGGAGTTTACGTTGGGGTAAACACATAAATGAAATGGTCAATAAATGCTCAAAATGTTTGAATATACTAAAAATTCTAGCTGGTAGTTCTTGGGGAATACATACGAAACATATACGGAAATTATATATTACCTTAATTAGAAGTCGGTTTGACTACGGCTGTTTCATTTATGATTGTAGTGCAAAATGCCATGTTGCGAAACTGGATAAACTACAAAACCAAGCTTTGAGAGTGGTAGGAGGATTTATTAGGAGCTCCCCGATTCATGTCATGGAATGCGAGTTAAGTGTACCACCTTTAAGTCTAAGAAGGGAATACCTAGCATATAAATTCAGTTTAAAAATAAGTTCCTGGTCAAATAATATCACTGTAAATCTGATTTCTGATTTGAGCACTCTTTGTGATATCAGTTACTGGGAAAATAAAAAAAAACCCTTATTAGTTAAAACCTATAATGAAATGGGACAAATTAACCTTGTTTCCTCTAATGTTCTTAGACTGTTTTGCTTAGAAATTTGGATAACCGCCATTAAAATAAAACATATAATTAAAAGTGATCTCGAATGCTTAAAAAATTCTAAATTATATCACAATCCAATTATTTTAAAAAATGACGTTATTGCCGAAATAAATACGATTTACTGTGGTTGGCACAAAATTTTTACTGATGGTTCAAAGGGTGCTCACGGTCTAGGAGCTGGAGTGTATGACCAAAGTTTAGGATTAAGGTCAGGGTTTAAGGTAAATAGTAATGTGTCAATTATGTCACTGGAACTCATTGCTATATTTCAAGCGATGACTTACGCAATAAGTAAAACCTTTAATAAAACTGTTATTTTTTCTGATAGCAAAAGTGCTTTGCAACATATTGCTCGATGCGCCTCTGGTCACAGAGGTGCATCGATAGCATATGACATCTTAAACGCTATTATTTTATTGAATAAGAACGGTAATGAATTAAAGTTGCAATGGGTTCCAGCACACATTGGGATTAATGGCAACGAAGAGGCTGACCGTGTATCAAAATTAGCAGCTATAAATGGAAGTCCCTTCAATTATCTGCCGGATTATTGGGAATTTATACCTAAATTTAAATTGGTATGTCTTGAGTCCTGGGAAAAATATTTTGACGACATATCTCAAAACAAGGGTATTTGGTATAAGACCATACAAAGTAAACCTCTTCGTGTGCCCTGGTTTGATGACGGTAAACTTAAGCTAAGTAGAAATTATATTAAGTTAGTATCAAGACTTCGTTCTGGACACTATCCATCGGCAAAGTTTGCATTCCTGATGAAAAAAGCTGAGTCGCCAAACTGCAATTACTGCAATAAAATTGAAGATGTACAACATTTGCTGATGGAATGTGTCCGAAATAAAGAAGAAAGAGAGTCATTTATTAATCAGTTTAAACTAAATACTTTAGATGTGGGTTTAATCCAAACAATATTATCTGCCCCAAATTCTGACATTGCTAAAAAACTAAGTTCTTTGATAAAAGAAACTAATCAGTGATTCTTTTAGTATACAAATAAGTTAGTGTTAAGTTTTATTATTTTATAGAAAAATGTTATAGGGTACGATGGGGTTGATATATCCATGCGGATAAAAATCCCAAATTAATAAACGAATAAAAAAAAAAAAAAAAAAAAAAATAGTTACTTTTAATTAGATTTATATACGCTAGTCCAAAACATGTTCGTTACTGAAGCGTACGTGCTGCCTAATTGTCTGCGACTCATATCATGATATCAGCCATAGGACGTCCACTGCTGAACAAAGGCCTACATAATCAATATTTTACAATAGTTTATTTTTAGCCGGCTTCAAAAAGGAGGTTCTCAATACAATTGGTACCTTTTTTAATTATTTTTTTTATGTTTGTACACCTATTACTCGGAGATTAGTAAACCGAATGGAGCATTTTTTTTGACAGGTGCAGAATACTTTCTGGTCCCATATAAATTATTTCAATTAACATCTGATTGGGCAGTATTTTAACCAGCTTCAATAAACAGGTTTATTTGATTGCGCTTATTTTTTTATTTGTGTTTTTATGATTTTTATATCGTGTACGTTTTCGACGGCGGTAATTTTTTTGTTTAAACGTTTTATGTATAGGTACTTAAATCTTCCTCCAATCCTATGTAATAGTGAAAACTCATCGTAGTCTGTGTTAAATATCCCTGTTGCATGATTACGAATACATTAAAGTGTACATGACGCATTTTATAATTAGATTTATTTAGTAATAATTGATTTTTACGGCGACGGCACCATTGGTGCAGTGGCTGATATAGTCGGCTGCTGCGCACTGGGTCGCGGGTTCGATTCCCGCACGGAACAAATATTTGTATGATCTGCAGGTAGTTGTTTCGGGTCTGGGTGTATTGTTTGTGGAATTTCTGTCTGTAAACGCACCCACGACACAGGAGAAATCCTAGTGTGGGACAACCTATACAATTACAATGACAATTAATACTATCAAATGATGATACTTTTGCAATGTCAACACTTTTCTCAGAGATGACCGCTAAAGACAAGAAATATTCATTGATTATTTCCATTCATTTTGCCGCCATGTTGAAAGGTATTTTACATTTTTAGTTTGTATTATAGCGATCAGCTGATAAAACTGCCGTGAATCTAATATATCTTTGTTGTCGAAATTATCGCATTCATACAAACAGTCACACAGATGGGCGCTCTCGGGGAACTTTCTTTTAAAATGCCAAGCTTATCGGACCACCATGGGAGTATGTTATGTGTGCCATTGGTTATGATTACGCTGGTCACAGAACACCCATACGATTATTTGTAAGCAATAGTCGTTCTGCATACTAAGTCATAACAGTAATAAAATAGTTACTTACTTATTCTGTGTGACTGTACAGCCATACTTACTAATATTTATTTGGAAGACCAACAGCAATAATACATTTTGTAAACAAAGTTAGCCACGGGCAGCCAATTAGAAATTGATGCCACGGTTGGTGCAGTGGTTGATACAGTCGGCTGCTGCGCTCCTGGTCGTGGGTTCGATTCCCGCACACAACAAATATTTGTATGATCTGCAGGTAGTTGTTCCGGGTCTGTGTATATTGTATGTGGAATTCATGTCTGTAAACGCACCCACGACAGGAGAAATCCTAATGGGGGCAACGTTTTTAATACAAAAAAATTTAGAGATCTCCACTATTAATCATAGTATAAAGTAAGTGGACGTACTAAGTAACATTTAACAAAGAATTACGAATATTGAACTATAGCAAACAAACCAGATATTCCTTGAAAAATTCTTGGCTTAGCAACCGACACAATGTCGTTATATTCGCGTTAAAAACGTGAAGATCATGAGAAAGACTGAGTTAATCGCCTTGCTTGCTCGCCATAGAAAGCATTCTGCCGATAATTTGATGACACAAGAGGCAGGTTAAGTGGTGTATATTGCCGTATAGCTTTTATAGGGGAGTTAAATGCAATTTTTGAATGAAGTTCGAGGCTATTAATACAATTGGATATAATATGAAGTGATTTGATGGTGTGTGGTGCCGGCTCAGAATACCACCTTTAATATATATCATTGCCACCACCCCTTCTCCTCCCGTGAGTGTCGTAAAAGTCGACTCATGGATTAGCCGGAGGATAGGCAGCAGCGTCCTTCGAGTACATTAACAACTCAACTGCGAACGCCAACCGTGGCGATTATAGCAAAACCCCCCAATGAGCCCACAACATACTCATATCGGTCATTGTGGTGTACTTTGGGGAAGCCCTGTGTCCAGCGGTGGACTTCATTCGGCCGAAATGATGATTTGGTGGCAGCCAGCACAAATCGTGAGCGCTGACTTGGGCAGAAATAATTTCTTGGATGTTATTCTTTTTACAACTTCGTGACGAGACGAGGAAGTCATTCGCCTGGTGGCAAGCGACATGCCTGCCCATAACAATTAGAATGCTACCCAGGACTAGTCTTGCGAGGCATCACACTGCGGTCGTCACCTCGAGACGTAAAGTTATTTAGTCTCTATGCCCAGTAATTTCACTAGCTACAGTGCCCTTCTGACCGGAGCACAGTCATGTCTAAATACTACTGCTTAGCGGTGAATATCTGGCACTGGGGTGGTACCAACCTTTTTTTGTGTCCAGTGGAAATTCTACATAAACTTCCTTCGCCCCGGAGAAGGACGGAGAGGCCTACAGACTCATATCGGCTAAAACCATTAGAGCGGTCATCTTCGGCACCAAAAGGAGGCTCCGGGTCCTCGTACGATCACACTAGAGGAGTTGGGTGGTACCTACCTAGCCGGCCTCTTCAATAAGCTTCCCAACAAAGAGCTAGCCCCTTAATCTCGAGCCGGAGTATTGTTAAGGCGCTTAAAATAACATATTGCAGACGCAGTTATCTGTCTGTTGTTATGCATTGATTAAACAAATTAAAATACTTGTGTACTAATTTACACAAGTATTGTAAGCTGTCCATGTGGTGTCCGGATTAAGAATATAGTACCATTATAATAAAACACTTTTAAACGGATTCTATCGCGTACATTTTAGATATTTTGTTTTTCCTGACGTTTCGAACACTTTGCAGGGTTCGTGGTCGCAGGATAAATAAATAAACATCA
Organism: Diloba caeruleocephala; assembly: GCA_947459985.1. Taxonomy (NCBI): domain Eukaryota; kingdom Metazoa; phylum Arthropoda; class Insecta; order Lepidoptera; family Noctuidae; genus Diloba; species Diloba caeruleocephala. The sequence continues at coordinate 3,385,857 of OX381629.1, read as the reverse complement.
TTCATTCATTCATTCATTTCGGTCGAATAAGTCCACTGCTGGACACAGGCCTCCCCCAAAGATCACCACAACCACCGATATGGATGTGTTGTAAGCTCATCGGAGGGTTTTGCCATAATCGCCACGCTTGGCAGACGGGTTGGCGATCGCAGTTGAGTTGTTAATGTACTCGAAGGACGCTGCTGCCCATCCTCCGGCTAATCCCTTAGTAGACTTTTACGACACCCACGGGAGGAGATGGGGTGGTGGTATTCTGAGCCGGCACCACACGGCGATTTTTTCGCTTTTTCTTAACTTCCCTCTAAAAACAATGAACAAAACTAACATCTGATTAATTATTGTTTATTCTTCCTTAAATTCTCATTCAAGTCCCAAGAGGCTAGATTTTTTAAAGTTGATCTCAACTCTAGACCAGCCCTGAACTAAGAAGATAGCGTGGGAATAATAAAGCAAGATCTGTAGATGACCATTAGCCTCCTCATATACCTTGGCTTATGGATATAAAGTTAAGTAGATGTTTAACTGTAACCGCATTACGTCTGAGATCCGGACACGTACCATTAAAGAAGTAGCAAACTTCTTCTATGATGAGTAAATCTAACTCCCCAAATTGTGATTAGTGCAGTGTAGTGGAAGACGTGCATCACTTGTTGATGGAATGTGTCCATTATCAGACGTACAGAGAGTCGTTGATGCGGACTCTTAACCTGAACAGACTAATTATAGGTACGTTTCATTTCTATCGAGACCTTCATCTGAAGTTCCAAAAACCTTGTTTATATTTAGGATCAGGATTAATTAAACTGTTTACATTTTATTTTGTTATTATTATCTTAAGTTATGATGGAAATGGCATATACATATGTATTACAATTTTTTTTTTTTTTTTTTTTTTTTTTTCTTGGAGGGTAGTGGCAAAGTGAACACAAATAATTTTTGCTCCCAATTAAAATTAATAATTAATATATTTTAAAAACATTAATTCATACTTTTCATGTTCAATATAATCAACTAACTTGTTCTACTTGCCGGATAAGTGTTATTATCACTGATTGCTTCAATTATATCACTATATTTTCATCACTTCAATAATGGATCCACTAGAAAACACTCTCACAGAAATGACAGTACTGTTTAACAACAGGATGTCGGAATTTGAGGCGCAGTTACAGAAGGCTGGACCTTCTCCGTCTAGTTCTTCAGATTTAGCCACTGACTTTGCTGCATTTCGATTGTTTATAACTCAGGCCCTGAGTAGCCTGCAGCTACAGATCCAGATGCTTTCCCGCTCCCTGGACAACATAGAGATGCGCGGGCGACGAAAAATTCTGCTGTTGCATGCTGTTGCCGAGAACAAAGATGAGGAAACGGCTCAGGTGGTGGCTGATGTCGTGAGAAACCGCTTCGCGAACAATGTCTTCACAGTAAGTGACTTGAAGCGGTGTCACAGGATGGGACGATCTGCAGCCCCCAATCAATCGCGGCCAATACTTTTTAAGTTGAGAGATGCTGAGGTACGGAACAAAATTTGGTTCGAAAAATCTAAATTAAAGGGTACAGGCATTACTATCTCAGAGTTTCTGACGAAGGCGCGACACGATGTCTTCATGACTGCGCGAGAGAGGTTTGGAGTAAGCAACTGCTGGACAAAAGATGGTTGCGTGTATGTTCTGGGACCCGACGGCACCCGGCATCGGGTTGTCTCTCGCACGGACTTGAGCACGATCGAACAGCAAGGCACTGAAAAACCTGCTGGTGCTACGTCTCCTGTCACTGCAGAGTCGCCTACGGTTGCCATTGCTGTAGAGCCCATTGCTGTGAAGCCCATTGCTGTGAAGCCCATCGCAGTAAAATCTAAGCGTGCTGCTGCCAAAAAGTAGGAGAATCTGTTTTTGTTTTGTTTTGAATACGGAGTCCGGGTAATAGCTACTTGCAAGTATAATTACGGTCGTTTACCTACATATTCAAAGATTTAGAATAATTACTACTGCAGGTTATATTTATCACTCACTCTTTTTGAATCTGTCATTGTTACTCCTGTCATTGTCATCATTTATCTATAGCTGTCATGTGGCCGCGTTCCGATTAAACGTTTCCTTGTTTTGAGTGAGCATAACATGATAGTATATATTTTTTTTATTTTTCATAACAATATTTTATTGTTGAAACCTGTTTAACTTTTTATTTATCCATTTTGCCTGGACTACCTATTACCTACGTTTTGTATGTTTCAGTTTTAATTGTTTACGTTTTGTTAACACTTAACCGGCGGGTGGACAAGATCTCTTTTTATTTATATATATATTTTTTTTTTTGTTTCATTTTATTTCTATATCATACTTATTATTTTATTGCACTTCGATTAATATATATATACACATAACTATATAATATAGGATTAATTTAAATGTTTGATTTTGAAAATAGTAATGATTCCGAATCTTTCTTGTCAATAAGCAGCGACGATGACAGTTTCGTCAGTATTCCTTCACTTGCAGATACTTTAATATCACAGTTTTCTGATGTTCCTCGGAATTTTAATGTTGTTCACATTAATGCCCAGAGCATTCCGGCTCATTTCCCTGATATGCTGGCAAGTTTTGACTGTAGAAATATTCATGCTATTCTCATTTCCGAATCATGGCTTAAGCCATGTCTCCCTTCGTCTCTTTATTCTTTACCTGGTTTCAAACTCATTAGAAATGACCGAACATGTGGCGGTGGTGGCGGTGTTGCCATATATCTCCGAACTTACATTCCTTTTTCCATTGTGAATGTGTCGGCACAGCCACCTCCGCCAAACGCTGGTGAGCATATTTTTATAGAAGTAGCACTGCATCATTCGAAAATATTGCTGGGTGTCTACTACTGTCCCTCTGCACGAATAAATTTCTTCCCTTCTTTTGAAAATTTATTAGAAAATTTAGTACCCGCTTACAATCATACTATAATTATGGGTGACTTCAATACCTGCCTTCTTAAAAATGATTCTCGTGCTTCTTCCATCAACTCTATTATAGGATCTAGTGACTTATTTATTCTCCCACTGAATGCTACTCATAATTTTCCAAATTCTACCCCGTCACTTCTTGACCTCATCTTCGTTTCCTGTCGTGAACGTGTCGCTAAACACGGCCAGTCCTCGGCTGATGCGTTTTCTTACCACGATCTAATTTTTCTCTCCTATAAAATCCGTCCTCCTAAGGCAAAGGCAAAGATTCTCTTGCAGCGCAGTTTTGGTGGTATGAATTGTGACAACCTACGGAAAGATGCCAGCAGCATTGATTGGGCTCCACTCTTCATATCGGAATCAGTTCACGATAAAGTCAATATCTTTGTTACAAATTTGGTCGAACTGTATGACGTTCATGCACCAATTAAGGCGGTACGGGTGAAACATCTGCCCTCGCCCTGGCTTACCGACGAAATTAAAATTATCATGACGAGGAAGGTAGCGGCTAAGTCAATGTACAAATGTAGACCTACTCCCTCAAGATGGGAAAATTATGTGAATATTCGAAATCACTGCAACAGGGTGTGTAGGAATGCTCAACGCCATTATATCCATAGCTCTGTTGAAAACGGAGACCCAGCCAAAGTCTGGAAATTTCTTAGATCTATGGGGATCGGAAAATCAGCTCACGACTCCATTCCCTCTGATTTAGATATTAATTTATTGAATCAACATTTCTCTTCTTCATTTGAGTTTGACAGGACCACTAAATTAAGTACTTTAAATGTTCTTTCTTCTCTTCCGACCCCCGATTATTTCCCATTTGTCTTTAATGAATTATCTGATTCTGATGTTAAGAAAAGCATTTTATCCATAACTTCTAACGCAGTTGGAAGCGACTGTTTGAGTCGTAGTATGATCCTTCCTATACTTGACGAAATCCTTCCTGTTATTGGTCATATCCTGAATTTTTCCCTAACCAGTGGTGTCTTTCCAAATGCTTGGAAAGAAGCCCAAATTACGCCTTTACCTAAAAAGCCACATCCTGCATCTTATTCCGAATACCGCCCAATATCCATACTTCCATTCCTATCCAAAGTTTTAGAACGTCTTATTCATACCCAGCTAAGTTCATTCCTTTCCAAGAATAGACTTCTAAATCCCTTCCAATCCGGTTTCCGCCCTGGTCACAGCACTGTTAGTGCTTTGGTGAATATAACCGATGATATCAGGCTAGGCATGGAAAATGGAAAGTTAACGGTACTTCAGTAATGCTTTCAATACTGTAGACTTTGACATTTTGCTTAGCATACTTTGCTCTCTTAACATATCTCCGACGGTAATTGATTGGTTTCGCAGTTACCTGTCTGGTCGCCGACAACGTATTCGCATTGAAGATACTTTCTCTGCATGGTGTGATACTAATGTTGGTGTACCACAGGGTGGCGTTATATCTCCTTTACTTTTCGCAATTTTTATAAATTCTATTTCTAATAAACTTCTTTCTTCTTACCACCTTTACGCTGATGATCTTCAGATTTATTCACAGGCTCCATTAGGAACTTTGTCGGATGCCGTAAACAACATCAACACGGATCTTGACCGGATTTCCGGATGGAGCAGGTCGTATGGACTGAAAATCAATCCTTCAAAAACCCAAGTCATTGTTATCGGTAGCTCGAGAATGGTTTCGAGAATCGACTGGATGCAACTTCCCCAGGTTTTCTTTGACGGCACTCGTATACCGGTAAGCGACAAAGTGAAGAACTTGGGTATTTACATTGACAAAAACCTTTCTTGGGGCCCGCAACTACAAGAAACCAGTCGCAGGATGTATGCGTCAGCAGGATCTTTGAGAAGACTGCGTAACTTTCTCCCGACTGCCACTAAAGCTGCACTAGCACAATCTCTTCTTCTTCCTATCCTTGACTATGCCGATGCCAGCTATCTCGATCTCAACGAGGACCAATTTAATAAACTTGAGCGACTTCAAAACTTTTGTATAAGATTTATATTTGGTTTACGCAAATATGATCACGTATCAGAATTTCGTAATAAACTCAAGTGGTTACCAATACGCCTTCGTCGGAATGCTCATATTCTTTCACTACTCTACAGTATTCTGTTCAATCCTGCTTCCCCCTCTTATCTTAAAGAACGTTTTGAATTCACCTGTGATACACACTCACTATCCCTAAGATCATCAGAAACGTTGAAACTGAAGATGCCCGTGCACACAACAAGATTCTTTGACCATTCATTTACTGTTCAGGCCACACGCTTGTGGAATGCACTACCAGTGTTTATTAGACGGGCTAAAACGCTAGTTACTTTCAAAAAAATGGTAAAGGAATATTACTTGGATTTTTAATTGTTACTGTTCTATATATTATGTATTGTTTTTGTGTATGTATTTTTAATTTATATATTTTGAGAGTTATTGTTTTTTTTGGTATTTATTTGGGAATAAACTATGTATATACATTTTGTTACAATATTCAATATATGTATTGTTAAATAAAGTATTACTGTTTATAAATATTAGATACAACAGTAGTACACCAACTACCCGTTATTCTCTTCTTTTATGATTTTTGTCCATCTAATGGTTGTCTGGAAGAAATCGCTCTTAGCGATAAGACCGCCAATTGTACTATTATTATGTATGTAAAATTACTTTGTATTTTCTTTTGGTGTACAATAAAGTATACTCTACTCTCTCTACTCTACTCTACAATTCCTTATATAAATAGAACAAGAAAAAAATATCATTTCAGTCCGCGCTCACCATGACTACCAGTCGGTTTTCGTTTAAAATTGAAACACGTGAGCACCTCCGCAAGAAATTGGCAGATTCATCTCAACGGTGATTTTCTTCTCTTTTTTATTTATTTTGTTTAAGTATGTATGTATAATTATTATAAATATATGTCTATACCGTGTGGTGCCGGCTCAGAATACCACCACCCCATCTCCTCCCGTGGGTGTCGTAAAAAGTCGATTAGCCGGAAGATGGGCAACAGCGTCCTTCTAGTAAATTAACAACTCAACTGCGATCGCCAACCCGACTGCCAAGCGTGGCGATTATGGCAAACCACCCAATGATGGGCTCAACACACTAATATCGGTCGTTGTGGTGATCTTTGGGGAGGCCTGTGTCCAGCAGTGAACTTCATTCGACCGAAATGATGATGTATGACTCGTTTATATGTTTTTTTTTCTTTTTTTACTGTATGAATATAAGTATAATTTTAATTTTATAACTATTTTGTCTTATCAAACCTTCATTAATTATAATAATAAGTAGGTACTTGATATATTTCTTCGATCATTATGCAGTTTTTCCTACTAATTTAAATTAGTGGCAAGCAGAATTAAAAATAACCTGCATACAAGTACGAGTGCGCACACTCTTTATAATTTAATTTATAGTTTTAAATTACTATTTATATACTTAATACTTTAAGTATCATGTACTGTGACGGATTATATGTAAAGAATCATAACAAATTGTTGACTAAATTAAATTAATGTATGATATCGAATGATTATTTTATAGGTACTTCAATGTGGACTTTTGTATTTATTCTAATAGTATTAAATAGTTTGTAATGTAAAATCAAATCGCACTGACTTGCAAACGCCCTTACAGGGTGCATGTACCTACTTAAATTTAAATCCTACTTAAGACCTATGGAAATAATATGAGGTATATGTATGCAAAATAAATAAATAAATAAATAAATAATTTTATACGTCTTTGTTGATTGGCCTGTAAGACCAGTTTTAAAACGAAAAACATTTGAGTATATTTTTTAATAAAAACCAGTGTAACTCACATAAAAACCAAGCCTTATACGTTAAGTTTGGCAGTAATTTTTCACTAGATACGTCACTATAAGTACTGACCATTCACAAACCACCATAAAGAAGCGTTGATATAAAAAGTCTCATAAAACAATGCTAAGCGGCCACCCACGTGACCCCATGACCGGGCCGTTGACCCCGCTGTCCTAGCCATTGTGTTCGCTCTATTAATTTAAGCCTTTTATGGTATCCGGCCATTTTAACGTCGAAAATTAAAACAATAGTCTGTTTTTTATTTGGATGAAACTCTTTAGGAAAGTGTTGTTTTTTGTTTGGAAAATTCGTTTTTGTGTGTAAGGTGTAGTGTTGTTACACATTGAGATCATTATAATAATAATAAGTGGCGAGCTGGATGTGAGTGGCGACACTGCGTACCCGAATGCTCCAGAGAGTCGGTCAGGGCCTCGTCTCCGGCTTGCCTTTATTGGTTGGTTGGAGTGGTACCCCGTGAGTGCCCGTAGGATTTTCAAGTCTGGCTTGCCTTAGTTAGCCGATCAGAGGGGGGCCGCCAGAGCTTAATGCTCGGACTTGGAAGTGTCTAATGGCGTAATAACGGGGAAGCCCGCTCCGAGTCTTCGAGACGCACGATGGTGAAACCGGTGCCGCACCTCTCTACACCCCTAGTCGCTCACACCGGTGTTACTCCTTATCGCCTATAGTGGTGGCCATTTATGGGGCCCATCTTCTGAGTGGCGAGTCACCGTCTGCCATAGAATTTCACTTTAAAGGTTGAAAGGCAAATGCCGTTTTTTCTGTTTTTCTTAGTATTAAATCCATTTAGCACCCATTACAATAGACCTTATACTTGTAGTTTCCATTTCATACAGTAGTTTCATACCTCCGGGGACAATCCGAGACTGCATTTTATAGTGCAGCCATGTCCCCGGTTAGTGTTAAAATTCTCTAAAGGGCCTCTGCGTGTTGGACCCATGTCCCCGCGTAAGCCTATCAAAAGACCGGGTTCCCCCTTACAGGGGATATAAACCCGTGTAATAGAGAAACATGTAGATAATAATAACAATTTATTCCAGTACCAGCAGAACAGACGCTCCACAAAGTCTGCAGTGTGCGAACATGCTTTAGATAAACCAAACTATTTTCTACGTTTTGATCGATCTCAAGTCCTCGCGAAAGAGAACTGAAATGTATGTCGAGAACATTTCGTGAGGCTATTGAAATTAAAAAAATCCCTAATTTTAAAAGAGAAGATGGTCGGCAGGTGCCTTCTGGTGCTATGAAAATAATTAAACCTCAAACTTCACACCACACTACATTTTATACATTTAGACACAGTGAGTGATCACTGCGTGCATCGAAACAATTTTTGAATAGAATTGTGTGGTAGATAAAATTAATAACTTTTCAAAATTTGTAACGACGCTTGTCACCTCTGTCATCGTGCGACCACGAATGCTGCAAAGTGTTCGAAACGTCACGAAAAACACAACTATAATATATGCGATATAATCCGTTTAAAAGTGTTTTATTATAATGAGAAATAATTGCGAAAACCTAAGACATTATAACTTAGTCAATACTAAACAAGTGTAACCATATTTCTTGAAGTTTATGATTAAATTGTCATGGCAACATTAGGCTGACCAATCTCAGGTTGGTGGTTTATGTGAATGCACGGTTGGCTTTCTACGTGTCCCGAGTTCGATACCCAAACGGTACAAATATTTGTATGGTCTACAATGTAGTTGTTCGGGTCTCAGTGTTTGTGCATATGGAATAAATGTATATCCGTGTTAGCTGTGTGGTGCCGGCTAAGAATACCACCACCCCATCTCATCCCGTGGGTGTCGTAAAAGGAGACTATGGGATTAGCCGGAAGATGGGCTGCAGCGTCTTGAATACCTCAACTGCGATCGCCAACCCATCTGCCAAGAGTGTCGATTGCGGCAATAAAAACAACACAAACCCATACCGTTCGTTGTGGCAGTGATAGTTTTTACTGCTGAAATGAAAACTCAAATCTTTATTGCATTCATATGTTCATAAGTTAACAGAAAATTAGATGCGTATCAATATGAAACCCTGTTAGGGATTATGATGATGACGTATATCTGTAAACTATGCTCACGACACAGAAGAAAAGCACTTGATAACAATTTTGGCTTTAGTCTCGAATATATACCACAGTTTATTGCTGAATTGGTTTCACAATATTAGTCCTACAATTGGGAAGTCTGAGCACCTTTAAATACGAGATCGTGATAGGTTACAAGTGATATGGGATATTAATAATCCTACTGTTCTAGGCTCCTTTCACTGCTGCATAATAACAACATTACATTTGTGTCCGAATTGACATCACACCTCCCGTGGATATCGTAAAAGACTAGGAGCTCTAAATTAGACAGATGGGCAGCGTCCCTTCTATGCACGGTTCGAAAGGATAATTATCAATGATAATGGTCTTGATAATTATCAATGATAATGGTCTTGGTAATTATCAATGATAATGGTCTTGATAATTATCGATGATAATGGTCTTGATAATTATCAATGATAATGGTCTTGATAATTATCGATGATAATGGTCTTGATAATTATCGATGATAATGGTCTTGATAATTATCAATGATAATGGTCTTGATCATTATCACGATAAATGTAGTTTGATAATTATCACGATAAATATAGTTTGATAATTATCACGTTAAATATAGTTTGATAGTTATCAATTGATAATCACAACAAATCAAGGGAACAAGCCTCACATTCAAGACCTAGTTTGAGTTTCACGAGAACCAACTCTTGCAGTCAATGGAACATAGAGCAAGCCTGAGGGGATCAGACGATGCCATTCTTTTGACTGATTAAATCGAAAAATAAATTGCTTATAACTAAGTGAAAAAAAATCATGTACTGTAAATGGTATATTTTGTGGCATTAAAATAAAAATAAATTAAATAAATTGGTGCAGTGGCTGATACAGTCGGCTGCTGCGCTCCGGGTCCTGGGTTCGATTCCCGCACGGAACAAATATCACGATACTTATCAAAACTTATCATTATCTTCATAATTTCGAACCCTACTTCTATGGAATAGTAGCAGCGGGTTGGTGGGCAAAGTAGCCATACTACGCTAGGTAGGGAGATCCCCTCCAAAAGGTGCCTAAAGCGAGGACCTGGAGCCCCCTTTTGTGCCGAAGATGACCGCCCTGGAGCCCCACTTCGGTACTGAAGATGACCGCTCTAGTGCTTTTAGCCGGTAGGAGTCCAGCATACTACTTCGCCCTTCCCCGGGGCGAAGGAAGTTCCATGTAGAAATTCTACTGGACACCAATAAAAAAAACGTCTTTCAAGAACCCTTTCGCCCTACCCCAGGGCGAAAGAAATTCTTGTAGAATTTCCACTGGCGCAAGGTTGACTATTCTTAAATCTGTAAGAAAAGAGATTATTTGGAAGTTTCGTTATCAACTCATCATCATCATCATATCAGCCAGAGGACGTCCATTGCTGAACAAAGGCCTCCCCCATAGATTTCCACAACGAGCGGTTACATGCTGCCCTTATCCGACTCCTAGCGACCTTCCCCAGGTCGTCGGTCCACCTCGTTTGAGGTCGTCCCACGCTGCATTTACGATGCGTGGTCTCCATTCGAGAACCTTTTTGCCCCAACGGCCATCAGTTCTACGAGCAATTTGCCCTGTGAGCAGTTTGCTAATCCATTCAGCTATGTCGACAACTTTATTTCTTCTACGGATCTCCTCATTTCTGATTCGATCTCGTAGAGAACCGTACCAAGCATAACTCCCTCCATAGCTCGCTGAGTGACCTTGAGCTTTCTTATGAGGCCCATTGTGAGTGACCACGTCTCCATTCCATATGTCATCACTGGCATCGTTATCAACTACATTATTATTATTTGCAAAACGAATTATAAACACTTACTAAGCTCTATGAAGTCAAAGGCGCCATGTTACAACATAGAGTCTTTCTTTTGCCCTTAAAGCCTACGTTTAACAATCATTCACCGAGCAAGTACTAGCAGAGAGTGGAATGACCCAGTAAACTTGAATCGAGTCGTGAGATCTAAAGCTATATAGTATCAGTAATCAATAATACGCAACACATATAAATCCACAAGCTATGGCCATCACAATAAGATTCAAAATGCGTTGCTGTCGTTCAAGGCACACTCGAAACAATGAGCCGCTTTTATAATATGCTCTCCTATTCCAATAATACAGGCCTTATTTAAAATATAAGAAGAATTTACATACTTTATTGAAATTTCAACTTTATTCCGTCAAAAAATAATGTACGTTTTTCTTTATTTTCGCATTTTCTTTATGACGAGCGTTAGACATAAAACGCTAGGATGGGCGAATTTTTACCTTGTATGTTATATGTTAAGGTATATTTTACTGGGGCAGGGTTTGTGGGTTCTTATGTCAAGGGCTTGAATCCCCTAGCCCTAAGCAAAGCTTGTTAAAAATTGGCGTTTTCTTGGGAACACGAATTACTTTTGCTTTTTTTTTGTTTAAGTAAGAAATTCGAAGTTGTAAAAGAAATGTGCTGGGCAATATTGTCGTTATTAATTTTTGTAGCTATTCATTTTCTTACAGTACTTACTGTAGGTACTTAGAAAATGAATTAACTACAATGGTCTACTATTTTACCAACTACAAAACAGAGATTCATTGTGTATGCATCGAGTTGGATGTTCTTTTTTTGTTGTTTGTAAGAGTTTTTGAGGTTTGTGTATTGTGTAAATCGGAATAAAGTTGGTTGAAATATCTCATAGCCAGCTCCACTCACTGGTTGATAAAAGATCAGTGAGGTTAAGTAACGCTCGGTGCGGTCAGTCTGTGGATGGGTGACGTCATAGTGCTTTTTTATTTCTTTTTTATTACAAAAAACGTTGCCCTACACTAGGATTTCTCCTGTGTCGTGGGTGCGTTTACAGGCATGAATTCCACAATCAATACACCCAGACCCGGAACAACTACCTGCAGATCATACAAAGAATTGTTCCGTGCGGGAATCGAACCCACGACCCGGAGCGCAGCAGTCGACTGTATCAGCCACTACACCAACCGTGCCGTCGAAAAAATTGTATTCTGCTACTCTTAAAGTTCAGTCGGATTTCAGTATAATCTCGATCTAGTATCGACGTTTATTCAATGGCAATTTAGTACATTTTAGTACATGTGACAGTTGGAAATGTTAGCAGAATACCGTTTGGTTTTCGATCAACTTTCGATCCATTTTCGATCTCATCGCAGTGTAAGTTCACGTTTAACGTTGTTTGTTAGTTTAGGAGAATACAATTTGTGACAATTATGACACTGAGACTAGATGGAAACTATATTTTGAACATTTTTAAATTACGACATTTTTTAATTAATTGGCCCTCTGATATCTATTTCACATTTCTTCATCAACTTCACCAACCTACTACGCAGTGGAAATTGTCTAACAATGATTCATTTTTTTATTTTTTTAGTGGTGCCCAGTCGAAATTCTTCATGAACTTCCTTCGCCCCAGGGAAGGACGAAGGGGTATGTCGGACTCCTACCGGCTAAAACCACTGGAGCGGTCATCTTCGGCACCTAAGGGAGGCTCCAGGTGCTCGTATGATCACACTAGAGCCGCCCACTGGTGCCACGCCTATAGGCACATCCCTGAGAGGGTGACTGTAAAGCGGTCACCCCCTCGGGTGGATTGTAAAGGATCCCCCAAAGCGTCCCATGGCAGCACGTGACAACAATGATTCAACTTGGTGGCCGTAAAGGGTCAATCGTGCGGTGGACCGCGGGGCGGGATACGCCAAAGCCACTTACCGAACGTCCATAGAGCAGTCCGGTAATAGTAATCAGGAGTATCGCTCTCATGTTTCGCTCAATAATCGTAATTACACGTGAGAATAAAAAAAATGGTTTTTAGGTCCAGATGACTGCATTAACTCGTTTAGTTATTGCAAAAAAATTAAGATAATTTATAACAATATTTTAAGTTCTTTCACTGGCGATAAAATGGAGCTTAACAACTTGACACATAAAAAAGAGGTTGTTTTCCTCTTGAGTTTTTACTTAAATTATAATATTTTTTGAAGTTTACGCGAATAGCATCCATTGAATTGAAAATAGTTTACGGAAATATATCGCGTTTAATTAATTCATTCTGTATACTTACGTACAGCATCTATACGTGCAACGTGCAGCCCTCGCACATACAATTATTACGTCATTAATACACAAATATATGAAATACAAAATAAAACAATATTATATTCATCTACCCTATATATATATGTGTATTAATACCCATAAGCATAAGCCTCCCCCAAAGATTGCCGCAACGACCGCTATGGGTTTATGATGTGTGCTCGTTGGGGGGATTTGCCATAATCGCCACGCTTGGCACATGGGTTGGCGATCGCAGTTGAGGTATAAAAATACTCGAAGGACGCTGCTGCCCATCCTCCGCCTAATCCCCCTAGCGCCTTTTACGACACCCACGGGATAAGATGGGGTGGTGGTATTCGTAACCGGCACCACACGGCACCACATATTTATCTACGATAGATATTGTTATCTACTGACAATAATCATTATCGATAGTCTCGTAGATCTTTGCCAATACTTTGAAATCCACTTAATGAGGTAGAAGATTTTTCAGTTTATTTTGTAACATTGACACATTATCATCATCATATCAGGTATTTATACGTTCACTGCTGAACAATGGCCTCCCCCATAGATTTCTACAATTATGTCGTCATTTTGGGGGGTATTTGCCAATACTCATGCTTGGCAGGCAAGTTGGTGAGCGTAGTATGGCTACTGTTCCACAGAAGAGACGCTGCTGCCTATCCCTCTGGTTGAGCGCCCTTTAGTCGCCTTTTACGACATCCACGGGAGGGTAGGAGTGGTGATATATTCTTAATCCGAACACACATAAGATAGATCAATCTTTGATTGATAACACAAAGAACGCTTGGATATCCCACTACTCGTCCCCTGAAATTTAAATACGCTATATTACGTAAAGCGTCTGGACTCCAGTCTATAACACGTGGCCATGTCCCGATTTCCCAGTCCTACCTACTCCCATAAAGATGAGCCGTGAATTTATACCTGATTCTGAAATATTTCTTGTAATATTCAATTATGAAACTTCATTTGAAGGACTAAGTTCCATTTTACGATGTAAACGTAGCGGTGGTTACGTTGTGTGCGTGAGAAGGGATATGTGTATAAATCAATCGATCGCTGCGCAAGCGATCGACGCGTGCGCAGCGCCTGTTGGCGATCAAACGCTGCTATTTCGAGGTATGTGTTAAGGGGAGACGGTTTTAGATGGAAATTATTATCTCCTAAATTTCTCTTAGATTTTTACGATGATTCAATCCGAAAATGAAGGATGGCCGAACTTAAAAATAATTTCACAAGCACGATTCAAAGGAACTATACGGTAATGCCTTGCTCGACTTTTCAGAGGCACTACCGGTTCCCCAAATACCAAGGTTATAGAAAGACCAAGTAAGTAAAACGAAAAAGTCACATCTATTGGTGACGTGAACGCAAAGCTCACGTTTGATGGTCTAATAGACACTAGTTGTATAGGCTAGACATTTAAACTCTCTGGAATGAAAGTATATTACTTCCGTCTCTAGATTGTAAATTACAACTCTGCCGAATATCAGAGTTCTTAGTTTAAAACAGATTAGCCACAAAAACGTAAAAAACAAACTGACAGGCAGACTCAACTTCATGACTGCAACGCTTTTGAATACTGCCTAAAATGTTGTAGCAGGCGAATTACATAGGAATGATACCGCCTATATAAGATCTGTGTTGGAAATATCTAGAGTTGCATCGATAGCTCTGGAGAATGAAGCTCGAATATCCCTGGAGAAATACTAGACTATCTGAGAGCCCACGGCGAAATTAATCAGGAGAGATTTCAGAGCCACAGCTTTATACATAAAAGCTTGCTTTGGATTTCAATTGAATTGTTAGTAGTGATACACAAAGTCATTCTAATTCAGCCTATTAATTTTGCGAGAATAGACAATTAAACCTTTAAGACATTTCTTAACTGAATAATTTAGTCTGCTCGTTAACAACAATAATTGCACGATTAGTGTTGCCCTGTAACATATCGTTTTGTGTCTGATACTTATAATTTATAATCAACCATTAATGTATATTTTTTTCTTGTTCTATTTATATAAGGAATTGTAATACATATGTATATGCCATTTCCATCATAACTTAAGATAATAATAACAAAATAAAATGTAAACAGTTTAATTAATCCTGATCCTAAATATAAACAAGGTTTTTGGAACTTCAGATGAAGGTCTCGATAGAAATGAAACGTACCTATAATTAGTCTGTTCAGGTTAAGAGTCCGCATCAACGACTCTCTGTACGTCTGATAATGGACACATTCCATCAACAAGTGATGCACGTCTTCCACTACACTGCACAAATCACAATTTGGGGAGTTAGATTTACTCATCATAGAAGAAGTTTGCTACTTCTTTAATGGTACGTGTCCGGATCTCAGACGTAATGCGGTTACAGTTAAACATCTACTTAACTTTATATCCATAAGCCAAGGTATATGAGGAGGCTAATGGTCATCTACAGATCTTGCTTTATTATTCCCACGCTATCTTCTTAGTTCAGGGCTGGTCTAGAGTTGAGATCAACTTTAAAAAATCTAGCCTCTTGGGACTTGAATGAGAATTTAAGGAAGAATAAACAATAATTAATCAGATGTTAGTTTTGTTCATTGTTATTAGAGGGAAGTTAAGAAAAAGCGAAAAAATCGCCGTGTGGTGCCGGCTCAGAATACTACCACCCCATCTCCTCCCGTGGGTGTCGTAAAAGTCGACTAAGGGATTAGCCGGAGGATGGGCAGCAGCGTCCTTCGAGTACATTAACAACTCAACTGCGATCGCAAACCCTGCCAAGCGTGGCGATTATGGCAAAATCCCCCAATGAGCCCATAACACACTCATATCGGTCATTGTCTGGCCTGTGTCCAGCAGTGGACTTCATTTGGCCGAAATGTTTGATTGATTGATAAGTAAAAGAAGGAAGATCAGTTTAAGTTTTCATCTCTTTAGTTAAATTGAGAAAATAAGCAGGATAATTACATAACGCCAACCTTAAAGTGTCTTCGGTATGATGGACTGACTAAGATTCATTTTTACTGTTAACAAGTTCTAGTAGGAAAATGCTGACTCACTTTTTCACAAATTTGTTTTGTTTTTTCTTTTCACGATTGACCACTTTGTCCTCGAAAGTCGTCGATTCGATTGCGATCTACCCCTGGTATAGATTTAATACTATACCTACTTCGAACGACGTTTCCTCGACGATCGATACCTCGATGTGTTACTCCCCAGAGATCTCAACTAAGACGAAAGTATTGTGTGCTCATTGAGAGGGTTTTGCCAAAATCACAACGCTTGGCGGACGGTTTGGCAATCACAGCCTAATTGCACTGTACTCGAACGACGCTGTCTTGGCTAATCCGATAGTCACCTGTAGGACACCCACGGGATGAGATCGGGTGGTGTTATTTTTAGCCGGCACCAGCCGGAATATACATAACCCCCCTGGTAATATTTAATGTAAAAAAATCCGCTTTGTCTCAGGAAAGAAGATATTATATCTCGAAAGATAAGACTTCGAACCCTGCTTACCAAAAAGAAAAAGTAAATGAATACTATATCGTCTTCAAAAATATCTATATGACATATTTACACATTTATCTTCCTCTTAAGTATGTTTGCTACAGTATTAAGGTTGGCCACTTTACGCTATGGAAAACAACTGGAATTTTGATAAAAATAGCACAAAAAACCATCGCAGACGCCTGAGCGCCTAGCGGGCAATATTATGAAAATATATAACACGTTACATACTACGGTATGTGTACTTTCAACAAGAGTTATTTTATGACCGGGGTCATTTTAAAAAGGTCGCTATATTTATGAAGTGCTGTATGATGTTTGATCGGCTAGCCATGTCGTTTTTGGCAAAGATTTGTTTTCGTAAAAAGCGATTGACATTATTATTCAATCTAATTCGAAATCTTAGGATTTGGGATTGAGGTTTCGTCTGTATTTTGTGTTGAATGTGATCTAAACATAAACAGTTCAAATTCAAAATCATAAATCTACGGATTTTGGATTAACTAATTTCTTACTAATTTCAGCGGTTAGAGATTTTGCCAAATTAATTGTCAGTAAAATTCTCTAGTACGTTAATAAATAAATAAATACTTTCAACATTTTTGATATGTAAACTTAAAAAATATGTTAATTGTGTAAATACCACAAAAAAAGTTTATCCAGTCAATTCAACGTTTTTATTTCACATAGGCCCTGATAGTGCATCCAGCGATCGGATCGATAGAGGTGGACCACGGATATTGAGGAAAATATCATCATATCAGCCAAAAGACGTCCACTGCTGAATAAAAGTATCCTTCATAGATTTCCACAGCGAGCGGTTACATGCCGCCCGCATGCAATGGCTCCTAGCAACCTTCATAAGGTCATCTGTCACCCTCGTTAGGGGTCATCCCAGACTGCGTTTTCCGGTGCGCGGTCTCCACTCGACAACCTTTTTACCCCAGCGGCCATCAGTTCTACGAGCAATGTGCCCCGCCCATTGCCACTTCAGTTTACTAATACTTTCAGTTATGTCAGCAACCTTAGTTCTACGGATCTCCTTATTTCTGATTCGATCTTCCGTAATTTTTCTCTTTCTCGACACCAATGTTTAAGCTAAATTATTGAAGGTAGAAGAATGAGTGTACATGTTTATTTAGGTTTAATTTAACTGTCCGTTCCCATATTTTAACACCACAGCTCATGAAAAATTAATTACCATGACGCAGCCCAGTCTAGCCTAGCTAAAATACTCGGCAGGCGCAAACTACAGTGCAGTACCCGCAGCGAAGGTTGATATCGAGAATTGAAGCTCATTTTCCAATTTCCTAACAAAATTAGTTCCTTGACCTTGAAAGTCATTCCAACTTCACATACCATTACCATTTATTCTTGGGCTCCGCCTTTCACACAATCCTAAATGCTTTATACCACCCTGAGGAACGAAAACTAAAAGTTAGGGGTCTTTTAATAGCGGTTATTGTTAGCCAGTGTTACTTGCCCCTTTGATGTCACGGGTAATCTATATTTGCTAGATCTTTTTATATTGGTGTTAATAGGGTAGGGGGTTGAGAATATCACGTTTGGGAGAAAGTAAGCGCTTATCTGAAGTAATTTGGACCGTTTCACTGTATTGATGTAAATGTAGAGAAAACCCCGGGGACTTTCAATGAGACTGTATGCTTTTCTGTTAGCATAATGGCCAAATATATGCTGTAGTGCACTACAATAGGTTCTAATATATGTATAGCAAAGATTGCCTGTAATATCTTTTGTGGTATCGAAATTCCTAGTCATCATCATCATATCAGCCGAAAGAAGACCACTGCTCGACATAAGACCCCTTAATTCCCTTCCCATAAGAAGTCCCTGTAGGTACTTCGCAATCATACCTTTTTTTTTTTTTTTTATTGATGTCCAGTGGAAATTCTACATGGAACTTCCTTCACCCCGGGGAAGGGCGAAGGGGTGTGCCGGACTCCTACCGGCTAAAACCACTGGAGCGGTCATCTACGGCACCGAAGGGGGGCTCCAGGTCCTCGTAAGATCACACTAGAGCCGCCCATTGGTACCACGCCTTTAGGCACATCACGGAGGGGATGACTGTAAAGCGGTCACCCCCTCTAGCGGAGGGAAGGCGACTGTAAAAAGGTCGCCCCCCAGGCACGTCTCGGGGAGGATTGTAAACGTCTGGAGCTGTGCAAAATCATCAGGCAATGGATAAGCCACTCCTAGATGTTGCGCCCTACGTCTTCCCAGAGTGTCACAGCTGCACAAAATGTGCTGCATAGACTCTTGATTGTCCATACAGAATCTGCATGTATCCGTTGTGCTGAGCTTCATTCTATGGAGGTGCTCCTTGGTGCCGAAGTGGCCTGTCATTGCACCTATATAGTGCCTTAAATGGGTTTTGGTAAGATTTAATAGTCTGCAGTTCCTACCCAGTGGATTTTTACAACTTCCACCAGGTCGCCGTCCACGTTGTGGGGTCTACCCACGCCGTGTTTACCGGTACGCGGACCAAAGTACCCAAAGTAGGTAGTAAGGGGGGGTACCCCCGCTTACTACCGCTTAAGTTTAGTGTTTCTTCAGATTATGTCGGTAATCTTGGTCCTTTTGCGGAGTTACTAGTATAACTATAATATCATTGAATAAATAATATAGTAGGAGCTTACTTGTACACATATGAATAGACCGAAATGAAAATAATTTTGATGGTAATTATTGTATAACTAGCTGGGCCCCGCGGTTTCACCCGCCGTTTAATTTAAAAGAAATTCGATTATTCATAAATAATGAAGAGTAGTTCGGCATAGACATATATGTATAGTATATACGAGTATATTGGGATTCTCATGGGTTTTAATTTATGTGCGTAAAATAAAAATAGCCTAAGTTACTCCTTATAATATCAGCTATCTGCCAGTGAAAGACTCGTCAGAATCAGTCCGGCCGTTTCGGAGATTAGTTGAAAAAAACAGACAAACAGACACAAAAGAAAACATTTGTTTTTTGAGTTTTTGTTATAAGTATCTACCGTATATATGTACTTTCATATGCGTTTAATAAAAAGCAATTATTTTGACATTACAAAAAGACACTTCAATTTGATTTATGTGTATATATGGGCGGTTTTGTCCCGAATAGCACGGCTAACCATGATTATAAACTGTTTCGTTAGTCTTATGGCGCCAAGAGCGACTGCCGAGCATAAGATTGGTTTACGTTCTAGATCGATTGATATTAGGTTTTTAATTGGCAAATTTTCGGCAGCAGTTTGGAGTTTGAAATATAGCCCAATGAATATGCAATAGGTTTTAATACAACAGTGTACCTCTGATTAACCCCTTAGAAAAAGGCGTGATGATTTAAGATGGTAGATTTTGAAAGAAAAGTATTGTATTTGCACTAAATAGACCCACAACAAAGGCAAAAAGAAAAACAGTATAATTAAAAAATTTAAATAATAGTCCTGTTGGGAAGATATGCGTCATATCCGTGCAAAATGGTTGTCGCTTAGCATACTACTGAGGAGAGGCATCCCCACAGCGCTGATATTCTGCGACAGCCTGCGTCGACAAAGTGACGTCACTCGGTGCAGTCAATCCAATATAAAACAAGACTTGCTTATAACATGAAGATACTCAAGAATAATCATCATTCCGGCCGAACGAAGTCCACTGCTGGACACAGGCCTCCCCGAAAGATACCACATCGACCGATATGGATGTGTTGTGGGTTCATCGGGGGGTTTTATATATATGGGATGAGATGGGCTGAGATCGATGCTGTTCTTAGCCGGCACCATACAGAATCTTGAGTGTTTCCAAAAAAAATCGTATTTGCTACGTCAATATTACGGCTAAGGGTGTAGATTTCCTCGGTTGATAACCTCTGACCAGGTAGGTAGTATGCCTGGTTGAACCCCACGGTTGATGTTAGGTATATGTATGTATTGTGTGTGAATCGTGTGTGTGGGAAGTGTGCCCAGTAACGCTACATATTACTGGGGGCACTTGACTTGACTAGGATTTCTCCTGTGTCGTGGGTGCGTTTACAGACATGAATTCCACATACAATACACCCAGACCCGGAACAACTACCTGCAGATCATACAAATATTTGTTCCGTGCGGGAATCGAACCCACGACCCGGAGCGCAGCAGCCGACTGTATCAGCCACTGCACCAACCGTGCCGTCACCTCACTAGCACGTCATCGGAGAGTAGTACTTAGTGTAACAGTAGATGTCGATGTAAGTTGTTGTACTTACATAATCCGATATAAGTCCGATGTAAGTGTCGTCACACGACTTTCAGAGTGTAATAACGCTGCCAAGAAGGGAACAAACATCTTACTGCTTCATTATACCAAGTACCAGATGATAATCAGCCTTGTGTGCATCATCATTTCGGCCGAATGAAGTCCACTGCTGGTCACAGGCCTCCCCCAAAGATGTCCACAACGACCGATATGGATGTGTTGTGTGCCCCAGGTTTTTCCATAATCGCCACGCTTGGCAGACGGGTTGGCGATCGCAGTTGAGTTGTTAATGTACTCGAAGGATGCTGCTGCCCATCCTCCGGCTAATCCCTTAGTCGACTTTTACGACACCCATGGGAGGAGATGGGGTGGTGGCATTCTAAGCCGGCACCACACGTTGTTTTGCTGTGTCATTTCTGCTGAAATTCCCCCATCTCATTTTCAACTACCGTCATAGAGAGAAGAATTCTAAAATCAAATGGCAAACTGTCACACAACGTACAATATACTGCACCTCTGGCTGTCCCTCTGTCTATAGAAGTCGTAGGCACGACGGCATACGTTTATGTTACTGCAACTGCTTGTTAAATCCTGCCTCTAACCCCTTACACACACACACACATTGTTAGTACACCCAACCTATAATAGCTAGAACTACGCCTGAGATATTTTAAAGTCGTCTGCTTTGTGCACTACTAACATACCTAACTATAAAATATATCTCACATAGTCGTCTAGATTATGCTCCGCAGAACCACCTTCACATGAACCCTTTGAACAGGCAGAGTTGAAACTTATTATATTTTCTCTAGTTTATAATTAATGTATTATTTTTTTCTTCAAAAAGTTACATGTGTTGGTGCAAAATCCCACACATACAAATAAATAAAATTGAAGGGTTTGTTTGTAATGTCAAATAACAGCTTTTTACTAAAGTATATATGTTATCAAAGAAAACAATTACTAACATTTTTATCGTCTGTCTTTTTGTTCTAGCTAGTCTCCGAAACAGCTGCACCGATTGTGACAGAACTTTCACTGACAGATAGCTGATGTTATAAAGAGTAACTTCTATTTTTATTTTAGAAAAATACAATGAATTAGGGTTCCACGCAAAAAAATATAATAAAATCCAATGTATGTATCTACTTAATATATATATGTCAACTGTCTATGCCGAAGTACTCCACATTATTTATAAATAATCCGAATTCTTTTAAATTAAACGGCGGCTGAATCCGCGGGGCACAGCTATCCGTTAATAAATCTTTATATCGATAATACAATGTGCGATCATCAATCGCTTCTTCTCTTCGTCTTTTATGTTGAAGTGAGCAATATTTCAATTGGGAATCGCTTATGCCGTGTTGAGAACATTAGCTAGTAAGCAAGGTTGGGAACGGGGCCGAGTGCCCAGGGTGTACTGGACGTAATTACTTATTGTCACTCAAGAAAGCTCTTTTTATGTATTACATTGTGGCCAATTGCTTTTCGGGCTATCGTAGTAGTAAAATGTAGCCACTGCCAATATGAACGGAATACTATGTTTGACAACTTGCAAGTTTTATCCGGAGTTATTTACTATACAAACCTTGTTGCAACTAGGACGAAATTCCGTGCGTTCAAGTGTGTTTGCGACACCTACTAGTCGAATCAGTCACGATAGCTTTATCAGCCCTTTGATACACATTTCCAGTAAACTGCTACTTTAGCAGCAAGCAACCTAAGTTTCTACCCACCCTGGCTCTTATATCTTTTTTGTTTGTTCACCCAGTGAAATTCTGTCATGGACTTCCTCCGACCTAAGGTAGGGGCCTTGCTCTATTGTGATCATACGAGATCCTGGAACCCCCTTAGGTGCCCAAGATGACCGCCCCAGTGGTTTTAACCGATAGGAGTCCGGCCGGCATATCCTTTCGTGCCTGCCGTGTGGTGCCGGCTGTGCCGTGTGGTGCCGGCTCAGAATGCCACCACCCCATCTCCTCCCATGGGTGTCGTAAAAGTCGTCTAAGGGATTAGCCGGAGGATAGGCAGCCTTCCTTGGAGTATATTAACACCTCAACTGCGATCGCCAACCCGCCTGCCAAGCGTGGCGATTATGGCAAAACCCCCCAATGAGCCCACGACACATCTATATCGGTGGTTGTGGTGATCTTTGGGGGGGCCTGTGTCCAGTAGTGGACTTCATTCGGCCGAAATGATGATGACATCCTTTCGCCCTTCTCCAGGGCGGAGCAAGTTCATTAAGAATTGCCACTGGGTCCAATAAAAAATAAAAACGGCCGTAGGGGCCTCGTCATATTGACTGTTACCGGGTAAACCACCTGATCATCTTCGGCACCGAAGAAAAGCTTCAGGATCTCGAGTACAATCCATTGGTGCCGCGCTTTTTAAACACATCGCGGAGGGGAGGTTTTTAGAGTGGTTATCCCCTCTAGCGGAGGAGAAGTGACTGTAAAGAAGCCGTACCTCTAGGCAAGTATCGGGGGAGATTTGGATTTGGCTTTTATTCCTAAACATTTATTCCTATCATAACCCAATGAGCACGAAAATTACAGTCAACGTAAGAAATTTATTCAATATCATATAAGGTCTGACCTCACAGAATATAAATATTTTCTATCATTCACGTAACCCAATACTTTTTGCCAACAAGCCCTATCCATTTATGCTAGTGTAAATATGTTTGTGTGCGTTGCAGGTCTATGTGTGTGTAGTGTCGTGCAACAGGTTATATTATCGAACGGAGATGCGCCTGTGTGCGTGTAACGAGTCCATTGAATTTTGAGCCTTAACGCTTAAATATCAAGCTTGAAAATTTGTTTTCATGGAAATTCCTAGTCTGAAAGTTAAGTTTTAGGTGAGTCTTATGCGATTGCGATAAAGTTGAAAATAGCGTGTAATGCTGTATGGATATGTAGCTAGGGTGGTAGCTGTCTTTTGTGGTGGTCGATAGTGCGACAGTCGCTTACAAATTCAACGTTTTGTAGCCAAGACTAAGCTTTTATTTGCAGACTAAGCATTTTCATGAAAACTGCAACGAGTTTTCATTGCAGACGGTATCGTGTCGCATGATTTTGCGAGATACGTAGCTGCGATGTTTTCGAGATTATGATTCCGGCGATTTTCCTTGTTATAGATGGTTTGGTATATTGACCTGTCCTTGTTTTATTTCTAGTTGATATCATGACGTAATTCCGTATCCGATTAAGAACATAGCACCGTTCCATCTCCTCCCGTAAATTGCGACTAAGTCATCTAAACCAGAGCGATGGTCAGCAGTGTCGTGACCATACTGCGCTCACCAACCCACCTGCCAAGTGTAGTGAGTGTAGTGAGAGCTAATCCCCCAAAAACGACGATATCATTGTGGGAATCCATAGGGGAAGCCTTTGTTCAGCAGTGGACGTCCTTTGGCCGATATGATGATGATATCGGGACATCGCACTCGTAGTGTATACGCACTTCCATTTGATATCCGAAACCTATTTGTTATTCCTGTAGATTATCATTATCTAAGCTTTACGGCCGCTGGTGAGCCTTAGTATGTTTCTTTAGACTGATTAAATTATTAAGAAAAACGTTTTCATTTTCAGCTTCCTTGAAATTGTTTACGTCTTCAATACCATCTAAGTGATCTTGTCTCTATTTCAATTTCGTTATGGATTGCTTTTGAGCTGTCATGTCCTTTAATATTTGTATGGTTTATTATATTTGTACTCAACATCGGCATCCGATGGGCGTCGTAAGAAAGCTCAAGGTCACTCCGCGAGCTATGGAGAGAGCTATGCGTGGTATTTCTCTACGAGCTCGAATCGAGAATGAGTAGATTCATAGAAAAACTAAAGTTGCCGACATAGCTGAAAGGATAAGTCAGCCAAAGTGGCAATGGGCAGGGCACATTGCTAGTAGAA
Organism: Diloba caeruleocephala; assembly: GCA_947459985.1. Taxonomy (NCBI): domain Eukaryota; kingdom Metazoa; phylum Arthropoda; class Insecta; order Lepidoptera; family Noctuidae; genus Diloba; species Diloba caeruleocephala. The sequence goes on along the minus strand of OX381629.1, from coordinate 3,361,209 downwards.
CTGATGGCCGTTGGGGCAAAAAGGTTCTCGATTGGAGACCACTCACCGGAAAACGCAGCGTAGGATGGACCTCCAACGAGATGATTTGGTGAAGGTCGTTGGGAGCCGTTGGATGCATCTGGCATGTAACCGGCCTGTATGCCTGCGTATGACTCTAAAACCGGAGGGATCAGCAGCGATCTTTCTGTGGAACAGTAGCCATACTACGCTCACCTACCCGCCTGCCCAGCGTGGTGAGTATTGGCAATTGGAATATGGCAAATAGCCCAGAACGACGAAACTTTAAGGTCTTTGTTGACGCACTTTGGCTTATATGATGATTTTTAGGAATGTTTTTCACAGAAATGTGAGGTTTTAGCGTGATAACAAACATACATACGAACATTCAATCTTCCGCATTTGAGATTTAGTATATACTTTTCGAAATAATAATAATAATAATCCTTTTTATTCAAGTAACAATCACTCATTGTGTTAGTAACATTTTTACTTATCAACTATGTTAGTATTGCCTACTCTACAACCTTAGCTAAATACTAATTATAAAGTATCGTATGTGAAATCCCCGCTACAAACTTACCACCGAGGTGGAAAGCCTGCAGCAGCGGTTCATATACGGGCAGTCGAGTCTGCTTGGAATACAGCGCAGTACAATGTTGGGGCTGGCCCGCACACGGCGCACCAGGGAGGCGCATCGTTTTCGCATCGTAGCGTAGAAACAATCAACGCGAGCTTCTGCAAATATCCCGGATGCGAATTATTATATTGAAATGACAGTGAATATTGAGCGGTATTGTAATAATAAAAAAAGTGTACCCAACAACTTTTGTCGTCGTCTGTACGTGTCCCGTAACGAGGTCGTAAAGTATCATGACGCTGTACAACTCGTGGGTAAGCAGGATATATCCGTTGAGTGCTAACTGTCTTGAAAGCTTGCAATCGTTTCAGTGGTTAGCATTTTTATGTTTCGCCATTCGACAATGGTGATATATGTCATGGAAACGCAGAACGTTGGCTTTAAAACATAGTAAATCACCTACGAACTTGGGTAATGTAATAAAGCTTTAATTTGTGACGAGAAACTAATGAAAACCGCATGTGGAACGCACTTAATTGAGGCTCAAATCGGGAGAGGCTGTGTCCAGTCATGGGCAACGATAGGCTGAATTGATTTATTGAAGGGATGATGCACAGCTCAGAATACTTTTGTTGTTTGAAAGGATAAGTAAGTTAAAGTGGCAACGGGAGGCTCTTTGCTCGTAGAACTGATGGCCGTTGGGGCGAAAGGGTTGTTGAGTGGAAACCATGCACCTGAAAACTCAGTGTGGGATGACCTGCAATGAGGTGGACGGGCGACCTGGCGAAGGTCGATGGGAGTCATTGGATGCGGGTGGCATGACCGGGCGTTGTGGAAATCTTTGTTCAGAAAGAGGCCTTTGTTCAACAGCGGGCGTCCTATGGCTGATATGATGTTGATCTATACAAATAAATAAAGTTGAAGTGTCTGTTTGTAATGTCAAAATAACAGCTTTTTACTAAATGCATATGAAAGTATATACAGAACATATAACAAAAATTGCATTTTTTTTGTCTGTCTGTCTGTTTGTTCCGGGTAATCTCCGAAATGGCTAAACCGATTTTGACGGGACTTTCACTGGAAGATAGCTGATGTTATAAGGAATAAATTAAATATAAATTGTTAAAAACACGCATTACCAAAATTGCGAATTGTTAAAAAAGCAAGTCACCAAGCATTACTTTAAACTTCATAACTGTTAACTGTTGTTTAACATTCGGTTGTGGTATAAGCCGTCCTTTCGCCCTGCGCTTGGTGAATAAAATATTTGTGAACTACCGACATTGATCTAATGTTTTTGTTAATACTAGCGCTCAACTGTATTTTTTACGTTTAGTTTTTAAGTTTCTCGTGTGAAGTGATTGTATAATCTTATGAGAAATAAAGTTCTTAAACCAATAACTTAGGCTACATTTATTTTAGAAAAATAATTAGGGTTCCGCGCAGAAAAATAAAACCCTTGAAATTCAATATATATATTCTATGTCAAGTGCCGATGTCAAAGTACTCTAAATGTATTTTAAATTAAACGCGGGTGAAACCGCGGGTCCCAGCTAGTCTGTCATAAGGTCTTTCACCGCTAGATGAAATTCTCTTCAAATCGTCCCGCATAATGAGTGATTCTATGTCAATAATATATTTTATACCGTTTATAGAATATTTAATGTATATCTCCTATGTAAACTGTGCAAATTGAATAGGGAAATAGGCTACTGGCACACACACACACACATGAGCCCGTAAACGTCCACCGCTGTACTTCGGCCTCGCTACAATGAGCGTTCATATTTGCCATAAGCCCTCACAGAAGGCGTTTTGGTAATCGCAGTATGTTGTAATTAGTACTCGGAAGGATGTTTTAGCCTATCATCATTGATATCAACGCTTAAGATAAGATAAGATAAAAATATTTTTATTCATGTAAAACCATATACAGGCACTTATGAATAGTCAAGGCTTTAGTTGCCGCGTTCCAAGATGTTTATTTCCTATGGAGAAGAACGGGCAAGAAACTCCATGGTTACTCTTTTTAAATCATAATAATTGTTACAGTACTTTTGGTTACATTGTTCTCAAAATAAATAATGTGTGGACAATGTAGCAGAAAAAAGTAAACTTCTTTAAAAGTCCACACTAAACAAGCCTGATATTTATGTTAAATTATGATTAAATTGTCATGGCAGCATTAAGCTGACCAATCCCAACAGACAGCACTCGTTCACGAGCATGACGCATGCATCAGCGTCGCTCGGCTCAACCATATTGTAGGGCAACTAAGCGACCCGATACACGACGCCACCATCAGCAGGACACTTGAGTGAGCATGACATGCCTAAACTGCCAGACAACTATCACGTCAATTAAACAAAATAAATTAATAATCCACATGGTCCTCGCACTTACAGTTTCAAATCTAAGTAAAGAGAATATAAAACAAAAACAACCAAGTAATTGGTGACACTTAAACAAATTGAGGATGAAGGAGCTTAAGATTGGCATATCAGTTCGGCAACGGATCGGCATTGCCTCACCTTGTGACGAAGTCATCCTTCATCTTAATTTCAATCAACCTCTTTCATGACTTCATACCTTTTATCTCCATCACTGTCCACCTCACGAATCATTCTTTATTCAAATCAAAATTCGAATTTATGTGACGTAGAGTCGCTCTTCATATTTTGATCATTATCATTAGACATTGGATTCTGAACGCTAGTGGTTCAACACACAGCTGTCGCTCTGACAAATAGTCTCCTGCAATATAACAATTACTTATTTTTAACTAGCTTAAATATTGTGTTTATAAGCTATATTTGAAATATATAAACATCACCATGAAGATAAGTGTTGAAGTTGTGAATATCAATATACCTATATAACATATATGCTACGTTTCATTGAATCACAATAACTGAACTCCGTTACTTGCTGCCGTGGAGAGAGCCTCCCAGTTGAGCTAACCGGGAAGAAACACGGAGGGAGGCACTCCGCGACAACCTTATCGCCTCGCTGTCAACCGAACTGGAAGTACGTAATCGGTGCGATTCTGCACTTCTGCAAGTAATCACGGCTACGTCGCCACGCTTTTTCAGCGACCGCTGGTGAACAGCTAAACGCCACCAGGGGGACGACTTGACGCCAACGGTAAACTTCCGATAAATTAGTTTCAAGGTGAACGTGAAGCGTAGCACACAGCTGTTATTATGTAGCTGTAATGTAACCTCATCAATGCCCTCACCAACCCACCTGCAGAGAATGGTGAGTACTGGCAAATACGAGGGGTATTAATTATTAAAATGACGATAGTATTGTGGAAAATAGTAAAGAATAGAGTAAATCTATGGGGGAGGCCTATGTTCAGCAGTGGACGTACAAAAGGGGCGATAGGAATGTAACGTGAGATGGATATCACAGCCATAGCACTTGATGAAGAAGAAGAAAACAACAGGAAGCGGAGAAAAAGAAGATATCGGGTACACAGCATACATACGGACGTAAGCGCTGGGATCGCAGGCGGTTTCTGCGCCCTCTCCAAGTGAACAGCGAGACGTAAGCGAGTGGACCACGCATCGCCTTGCGGTTCGCTATCTCGACCCGAGGCGTGGCGACGCTATTACGGTGGTGACTAGTGTGCGTTGAGTACGGAATTTCGTACAAAGAATACTGAACGGCTCGAGTTGAGGTGATGCCGATCCGGACTCCGGATCCGAACTGATATGTTTGCGCTAACCTTTAGTTGCCTTTTACGACAGCTAAGGGAAGAGAGGGGTGGTCTATTCTCTACCGGTAATCACAAGTCACTGACACGGCTATGTAAAAAGTATCCCAGTTTGTACGCCTCTTGCACTGGAAAACTGAAAAGCTCCCTAATTGGGGAAACAGATGCAAGTCATTGATCGTTTATTTCAGTGAAGTAGGTTAAAATGAGTTTGGTGTCCGGATCAAGAATATAGCACCACTCTATCTCCGCCCGTGGATGTCGTAAATGGCGGCTAAGGGACTCTAAGCCAGAGGGATGGGCAGCAGCGGCCCTTCTATGTAACAGCAGCCATTTTGAGATCAACCCGCCTACCTAGCGTGGTGAGTAAGTACTAGCAAATCCCCCCAAAATGACGACACGTAGTAAGAGTTCCAATCAAACAAACAGGAACTTGCTGCGTGGTGCCGGCAGCGAATAGCACCCACCCATCTCATCCCTTGGCTGTCGTAAAAGGCGACTATGGGATTAGCCGGACGATGGGCAGCAGCGTCCTTAGAGTACACTAACAACTCAACTGCGATCGCCAACCCGCCTGCCAAGCGTGGCGATTATGCCAAAACTCCCCAATGAGCACACAACACACCCATATCGGTCGTTATAGTGATCTTTGTGGGAGGCCTGTGTCCAGCTGTAGACTTTATTCGGCCGAAATGATGAAACGGGAACAGTGGTAGTAATTTACTGATTATATTTTTTTGACTGTATGTAAATGTACTGGGGATAAAACAAGGTTAAAAAAGTTGATTGACTCAACTAAAGACGTTATCCTCAATCGTCTTTTAACTTTGGAGGGATTATAAGCGCTTGGAAATCGAGCTAGGAGCTAGGAGCTAGGAGGCGTCGGTCGCTAGGAGCTACGGAAGTGAACCCGTCCACACACACAGTTACATATGCTCACAATTGTATACTATATCACAGATACGGAAGGTTAGTTAGATACAACGCACGATAAAAATTAATGCAAGAATTATAAATAATAGATGTTCAAAACCTGAGAGGCATGTATGTGGCTACATAGCTACGATGTGGAACGGTCACTCTTCAAAGTTATACTGCATTCGCCGTGGTCAGGTTTTGGATGGGCCACCATTATTTCTACATAAAAACCGTTCCAGATCTCAGGCGTCAGCTGGTCTGGGTCCCCTATGTTTGTCGCCCGCAGGCCGCAAATCATGGAGGCCGGAGTGGAGAACGGTCAATGCCCTCCAATGTTTGGTGCGTTTTTAGTGCATCCGTTGCGTGCATTATGTCCTGCGACAGGAAGCAACGGCGCTGTATCGCCCAAGCTGGAGACTACTGCAGTGTGTACTGCGTTGTGTCCTCAGGGCAGTCTCTGCAGTGATGAAAATAGGGCGTCTCTTTCCTGACGCGACACAGATATGTGCCTACAGCACGGCAGACCTTCCCGGTCAGCGCTCAAGATCGGTGCGAGCTATTATAGCTGCTCTAGCTGCAAAACTTAAAGTGCATGTCTGTTATTCTCTTTACTATTTTTATGTTTCCTCTTTGTATAGAGTGGGACTACGGCATTGTATATATAGTAAAGATATTAAGGTCGTGACATATTTACAAAAGAGACGCGGTTTAAATGGATTAACTCGTTTGAAATGCTAGTTTCGGGCAAGTACTGTCAGTTCAGGGGATTAGAGATTTTGTTGGGTCTTTCATTTTGTAACCCTCAATATAGCAGCTGTTTGTTTTATTAATCAATACGAGTTATTGAGCTGTAGGGTAGGTGTAGGTGTTACATACCTATTTTACCCCTTTTTTTATTGGACCCAGTAGAAATTCTTCATGAACTTCCTCCGCCCTGGGGAAGCCCCTACCGGCTTAAACCACTGGGGCGGTCATCTTCGGCACCTAAGGGAGGCTCCAGGTCCTTGTATGATCACACTACAGCCGCCCACTGGTGCCATGCCTCTATGCACATCTCGGAGAGGGTGACTGTAAAGCGGTCACTCCCTCCCGGAGGGATTGTAAAGGATCCCCTAAAGCATCCCACGGCAGCGCGTGACCACATGCATGCTACCGTCTTTTCTTGGGTCACTCGGTGTGAGAACGCAGATTCCCCAATCTACGCACCCGCGAACCCAGAGGTCCCCCGCCTTATAGCTATGGCAAGGGGGTTCTAATTTCTAAATTTCCAATATTTAAAGAGTTAAAAGTATTAGTACACTCTAATGATGGTGGAAGTTTAGCATCATTATTTACAAAGACTGAACTAAAATAAGTACTATAAAGATTACTGATGACTTCACCATTTACGGCAGAGATATTTTCCAAGATTTTTTTTAAACATCTGTACCAAGTGTTACAATGTAAGATTAAAAAAATATTGCAGCAACCAAGGCCTTTATTCACCCAGCTTATAAACGAGTCAAATTCTGTTAGCACCGTTGTGAGTGCAGTTTCAGACAAACAAGTGGATGTGGAAAATAGCGTAGCATCTACGATTACTGCAGCTGTAACTTCCGTTGAAGCTGACAGGAATAAGTCTAGGGTATTATTTAATTCAGGCATCAAGGCCCATAAAAGAAAATACAATATAATAATACAATATAAGACTTATAACTAACATATAATACTATACATCTAAACAAATAAATAAAAATGAAGTGTCTATTTGTAATGTCAAAATAACAACTTTTTACACAAAATGTGTCTCTTGTGTGCACGCGTAGGATTGTGTGTGTGTGGAGAGTGGGATGCGTTTTGAGGTGTAGTCTTACTATACTTATAGTAAGTTCAATATGTGACAACGGGTAATTATTAGTTTCTTTATTTATTTTATTATACAGCTTGCAGCTAATGTGTCTGAAATGGCGACTTCTATTCTGTTATGGCTCTGACGGGCTCAGCATCAGCCGAACGCAAGTCGACCCTATTGGATCCATTGTGCTTCCCAAAGCCCTGCACTACTCCTCCGCTGGCAAATCAAGAAGTCCCTGTAGGTACTTCTTAGTCATACCTGCCTGGAGCCGTGCAAAATCATCAGGCAAAGGATAAGCTATTCCTAGATGTTTTGACCAACGTCTTTCCAAAACGTCACAGCTGCAAAAAATGTGCTGCATCGACTCTTGATTGTCCATACAGAATCTGCATGTATCCGTTGTGCTAAGTTTCATCCTATGGAGGTGCTCCTTGGTGTAATTGTGCTGGTGTATCTTTTTTGTTTGTTGTGTGGTCCTGTAATTGCGCCTATGTAGTGCCCTAAATGGGTGTCTTGTGCTGCAGAAAGTCTTAGAATGGTTTAGGCCTCTCGCTTGGCTCCATTCTCGGACATGCTCTTTATCAGCAAATGCATGTAATGCCTGTTGGTAGGTACCATGAGGTATTCCTACAAATGGCTCGGGGCCGATGAACTGCTTATTCGAGCCCGCCCGTGCTAGTTGATCTGTCTTCACGTTACTTTCAATACCTTCATGTCCAGGTACCCAGATAAGTTTTACGTTGTTGTATTTCCCTAGTTTGTTTAGTAGGATAACACCTTTGTCTAGTTTCGAATTTACTTTAAAGGAGATTAATGCCTTCAAAGCTGCTTGACTGTCGCTGAGAATGTAAACGGTTTTGTCCTTCCAATTTCTCCTTAGTATTTCTAATGCTGGCATAGGACTCCGACTGGAAAACCGATATATAGTGCCCCATGGATTGACTGATATTGCAGTCATTGGACCATATTCCTGCTCCCGTACCTGACTTCATTTTAGATTCGTCTGTATACCAAATGAGATGAGCCGTATCATTTCGGTCCTATAAGTCCTCTGCCACTCTTCCCTTGTGGGTATATGTATGTAAATGGCGACTTGCTTTTTTTTATTTTATTGATCCAGTTGAAATACCTCATGTACTTCCTTCGCCCCGGGAAAGGGTGAAGGGGCATGCCGGACTCCTACCGGCTAAAGCCACCGGAGTGATCATCGTCGGCACCGAAGGGAGGCTCCAGGAACTCGAATAATCTCCATCTAGAGCCACCCGTTGGTGCCACGCCTTTAGGCACATCTTGGAGGGGATGACTGTAAAGTGGTCATCCCCTCTAGTGGAGGGAAGGCTAGTACGGGGCGTAATCTTACATAACCTGTCAGAACGACGCTTAGTGGTACTATGGTTAGGATCGTAAGGTAGAAGCGCGTGTTTTTGTAGAATAGTTCGCAATACAAACAATTGTCTGACGGTGAGAACTCTACAGTGTGAGTAAATATTAACAGTGGGCAATCTTATCGGTTTATTGGCAAGCACTTTCAGAACAGCTCTTTGGGCTCGCTTTAAACTCGGCATAGTTGACTCTTGTGCTCCCCCACGCTGTTACACAGTATCCAATTACAGATTGACCTAGAGCAAGGAAAATTTCAAAATATATAAAATAACTTAATAATTCTGTCAGTGTAACTCTTAGATATATAAAACTGTTAGTACAATTAATGAGTGGACAGTCACAGAGAAGCGTATTGCAAGTGTTAGTACAGGTATGAGCTTTAATTTCAAATGACATAAGGGACGAAAAGCGTCTTGCTATCGTTGAGTGTGAGGGGTTTTCTGCTAACCATGTCATCACGACTCCAAAGATGGCCCTGCGCCTGCGTCTTTTGGGACTAGCCGAGCGGTAAAATGGTTCATACCCAAATGATTAGTTAAAATGGTACGGATCGACTCGTGAGACACAGAAAGTTCGGCGGCTATCTCTCTCAAAGTTGAATGAGGATTTACAGTCACTATTTCCTTCACTTTTGCGATGTTAATTTCAGTTGCAGACGTTGATGACCTGCCAGAGCGAAGCAAATCTTCCATCACATCTTGACCGCTTTTGAACGCTTTGTACCACTCATAAGCACGTGTTTTTGATAAAGTCTATTCACCGTAAGCCTTCTGAAACATTTTCAGTGACTCCGAACACGAAATTCCATTGGCGATGCAAAATTTAAGACAAACTCTTTGTTCGGTGTTTTTATCCATAATTAAATTCGCTATACAAACTAGATATTTATTTTTTATTAATTTATTTTTTCTACCTACATTTAATTTATTCTACCTATTAATAACTACAGTCCACCTACCTTAGTTATTCTATAAAACTCTATAAGTATAAGAGTATTAGGCCCAGATACATTCTGTCGTTTAACGAAATGCAAATTTTGATATACAATAGTATCGTTTATCTCCAACAGCTTCTCAAAACAAATATTTCGTTACGATTTTGTTTGCGTCAGTACATGGTCACGGATTATATTATAGAGGTCAATTTGGCCAATTGTGTGCATCGCCTACATCACAGTGAACGCTAATCCAGTATTCCGCTAAATGTTCTTAACAAGGTCAATTATTCACGCTTTTATGTACAGATAAGGCAGGGCTTTAGGTGTCGAGGTACTGTAGAGCCCAGGTTTATAATCGTTCTCAAAGAAAGGACTAAATTAGGTTCCTTTCTTTCTTTCTTTCTAGAAAGAAACCTAATTTATTCCTTGCACCTTAAGGACACAACAATAAAAGTTAAAAAGGAATTTCTGGTTTTGAAATCAAGGGAGCATAATATTTATAAAAAAAAAGTTTGTTATTGTATTTCGAAAGGCAGGTTGACGACTAAATGTGTCCACGAGGAAAATCATTAAATAACTTACGGCTGAAATTAAGATTCAATCTAATCTGTCTGTCTTTGTGTTGTCTGGTCTTAAGTACAAAGCAGATTAAGTTTTGAGTCTTAAAACTAAAAAAATTGTTAAACTCAGATCTTAAGGAGATTACTAGTTTACTTCTCCAAAATTTCATGTAGCCAATAGTCAGCTAAAAAGGCGCTATTTTTATTTATTTATGTGCCAAGTAGTTTGTTCCGAAGAGGACAGTAAGGACGCACCCATCCCTCTGGATTAAAGTACCTTAGTCACCTTTACGACCTCTATGGGAGGAGAAGGATTTGGTGCTATATTCTCACCACATGGAGCGTAACATTAATTCTCATTGAACATCGCCGAAAACACATTCCCAGAATTTCTAAAAGTTGTCATTTCGAAAATAGTCGACGTAAGTGTTTTATCAAAAAAGAATTTCAAAATTTAAGTCAATGAGAACAACTGAAGTTGCTGTAACGGAATCCACGATTTTGGGTGTAACCTCTCATATGTCATTAACCGCAATGGGTTAAAACTAATTACGTTTTCAGCATTTTATCATAGACTAGCTGTGTGCCCAATTTAACCCCCTCGAATTCCTTTCTTGGCGCTCAGCTCACGTACGTTACATAAGAAACTCCTGTGATAAATTTCCTACTACTAGACCCACAGGTTAAAGCTATGCTTTGAATGTTTGTCAGTTAGTGTGACAGTTTTATTAATCTATACAAATAAATAAAATTGAAGTGTCTGTTTGTAATGTCAAAATGACAGCTTTTTATTAAATGCATATGAAAGTATATACGATACATATAATAAAATAACAGTTTTTATATTTTTTGTTTATCTATCTGTCTGTCTGTTTGTTCCGGGTAAACGGCTGGTCCGATTTTGACGGGACTTTCACTGGCAGTTAGCCGATGTTATAAGGAATAACTTAGGCTACTTTTATTTTAGAAAAATAATTAGGGTACCGCGCAATAAAAGCCCTTAAACGACTCACCATCATCGTCATATCACTCATACGTCCACTGCTGAACAAAGGCCTCCCCCAAAGATTTCCACAATTGTGTTGTCGTTTTGGGGGGTATTTGACATTACTCACCACGCTTGGCAGGCGGGTTGGTGTGTGCAGTATGACTCCGCAGTTCCACAGAAGGGACGCTGATGCCCATCCCTCTGGTTTACAATCCCTTAGTCGCCTTTTATGACATCCAAGGGAGGAGATGGACTGGTGATATATTCTTAATCCGGACACACGGAAATTGTGCTTCAAATAGAAAGAAACCCATTACAATTTAATTATTTATCTAAAAACTAAGAAAACGTCAGTTTAAATCGTTCTGTAAAAGATAGGTTATGTCAAGGTACAGAACAGAATATGTAACAGTACTGACGTAGTTAGGGATAAATAAGCAATAATTCAACAACAAAAAAACATTCAGCAAAGGCAGTCCGTAATTCAAGTTGCAAACGCAAAACAATGAAATAAATAAACTGAACGAAATAAAAAAACACGTAATACGGTATTACCGTATTACGTGTTACGTACGTCTACGGGTAATACTAAATTGCCAGGAAGGCAAAGGAAATGCGATTCATGCAGCCTAAGATATGATTTATCTTTTGTGGCTTTAAAAATAATATCATTTTATTAATATTGACATGCTTAGATGATCAGATTTACAAAAGCCAGGCCAGGAAGGCATGTCAAATATTATTAATTTATTGTAAATCAATGATTCAAGACCCAAGACCTTGATAACCTTGTTACACGACAATCGAATTGAATACTAAAATAATATTTATACTTTTACCCTGGTTAAACAAACTTGAGGAGAATAATTTAATCATTTATATTTATTCTAAATCGAATTTAGAACTATTGATAGTTCCTAATCATTTGAAGCATTTAATGGTTCATATTCCCCTTTTACAGTATTTAAACCAAAATCTGTGAATGTAAATGTTAAGATATTTTATCTTCAGATCACTAACATACAACAACAAATGGACGGCATATTTGATGAATTGCATCAAATGTAGAAAAGCCAAATTTTTTGCAAGTTGTACAACACAATCGTAGGATATTAGCACCGGTTATTAACCGCACTTTGATAGCAGAGGGCAGGAAGGAAAGCATTCAGCAAAACATTTCCCCCGACGTTTGATGGATGGGCTACAACTCAAATATAGGGCTGCACCGCACGTGGCTAACTTGCGTTTGGTTTAACTGGAGTTTAGTCTATCTTTAACGTTTGCTATAATATTTCATACTATGTAACCAGTAGTTGAATTAAAATATAATCCTCCTTTACCAAGTCAAGCTTAACATAATACTACTTGACACAGCTAAAACCGCCCACAGGTACAAATTTGCACCCCTGGGAAGCTAGAGGAAAGCCGTGTGTGCTGGTCAGTGTACAGTCGCCTCTCCTCTGCTAGAGGTTGTAAAGCGGCCTTTACAGTCACCCCCTCCAAGATGTGCCTAAACGCATGGCACTAATGGGCAGCTCCAGTATGTTCATTCTTGAGAACTTGGAGCCCCCCTTCGGAGTCCAAGATCCAGGTAATTTTAGCCGGCCATAGCATACTCACGTATTGTGTTGATGTTATATGTGCCATAGCAAATGCATCCAAAAGAAAGTCCATCAGGATTACCACCAAAGCGAAAAACAAAAAATAAAAGTACAAATCTGAAACCAATTTATTGTGTGAGCCACACAATTTCATATCAAAAATATTAGTTAACTGGCAACTGTGAAACCTGCCCTAAAGGTGTTTGGCATTGACGCAAGTTTGCTCGCGTGTAAGCTAAAAGTTTCTACGCTATAGCCAGTATAGCTTTGTATAAATATAGCATTAAAGAAAGCTTAGAAGGCCAAATCATAGTAAGGCCTGAGGAGAAACCCAAAGTGTCAATGATTATGAATCATAAATCTGATCAATGAATACCATTTAAATGGTGATAACTGAGTATCCACTATGGAATTCAAACACGCTCGAGTTGAGCTCGCGTGGAGAGTTCATTGGGGGGTATTGCCATAATCGCCACGCTTGGCAGACGGGTTGGCGATTGCAGTTGAGTTGTTACATTAACACGCTGCTGCCCATCGTCCGGCTAATCCCTTAGTCGACTTTTACGACACCCACAGAAGGAGATGGGGTGGTGGTATTCTGAGCCGGCACCACACGGCAATTTAAACGGTGTTATTGTATTAATATTATAAACATTTAATTTATTCGATATCACATAATAGTAAAATTATTTTCATTAAATTATAAGAAAATGCACAGACATTATCATACTCAAATGAAATTAGCATCATTGTATCGACCCGCGATGATAAAATAATAATAATAATTATTTAAATATTTAAATATTTATCATGACGAATAATTACCGAAAATATATTGTGAAGGACGGCACGGTTGACATCTGTCGGGCATGCCACCGTCCAGGCGAGTCTATACGTCACATTATTTCCGGTTGTTCTCGTCTTGCTAACGGCGAGTACTTGCACAGGCATAACCAAGTAGCCAGGATTATCCACCAGCAACTTGCACTGCAATACAACCTTTTGAGTTCAGAAGTGCCATACTACAGGTATGTGCCCGACCCAGTTCTCGAGAATGACCATGTCACAATGTACTGGGATCGATCTATCATTACTGACAGGACTATTGTAGCCAATAAGCCTGATATAGTGGTGATAGATCGAGTAGAGCGCCGCACAATGATTGTTGATATAACTATCCCGCATGACGAGAATCTCGTGAAGGCCGAGAAAGATAAGCAAATTAAGTATCTTGACTTGGCGCACGAGGTTGTCGACATGTGGGAGGTAGACTCTGCAATCATTGTGCCGATAGTTGTCACGGCCAATGGCCTTATGGCCAAGAGCCTCGACCAACACCTTAAGAGGCTCTCGTTAGGCAGCTGGGTCAAGGGCTTGATACAGAAAGCGGTACTCCTGGACACGGCTCGTATTGTTAGGAGGTTCCTCTCTCTGGAGCCCTAACCACCGGTAGCTTGGACCTTGTTCCCGATGCCGGTGGGCTACTATTTTTTATATTTTTAAATATATATTGTTTTTTTTATATGTATTTAAAAATGTAATTTATATGTATATATTTAAAATAAAGGAATAATACTATGTGTATTGTGTGTGGAATTTATGTCCGTAAACGCACCCACGACACAGGAGAAATCCTAGCGTGAGGCATGGTTTTTTTTTTAAATATTTTTAAGTATTATAATAAAACACTTTTAAACGGATTCTATCGCGTATATTTTAGATTTTTGTTTTTCCTGACGTTTTGAAATGCTGCAAAGCAACCTAACCTATTATTTTTAAGTATCTTGACTTTACACACGAGATTGTCGACACGTGGGACTTGGACTCTGCAATAACTGCGCCGATAGTTGTGACAGCCAATGGCCTTATTGCCAAGAGCCTCGGTCGACATCTGAAGAGGCTCTCGTTAGGTGGCTGGATCAGAGGCCTGCTACAGAAGGCTGTAATTCTCGACACGGCACGCGTAGTGAGGAGGTTCCTTTCTATGGAGCCCTAACCATCGGTAGCTTGGACCCTGTGCCTGTTGCCAGTTTTATTTTTTGCTTTATTTATTAATGTCCGGATTAAGAATATAGTACCACTCCATATTCCCCTGTAGATATCGTAAAAGGCGACAAAGGGAATCTAAGCCAGAGGTATGAGCTGCAGCGTGCCTTCTGTGAAACGGTAGCCATACTGCGCTCACCAACCCGCCTGCCAAGCGCGATGAGTACTGAAAAATTCCTACAAAATGACGACACAATTATGGAAACCCAGGGGGGATTTGTTCAGAAATGGTCGTTCTTTGGTTGATATTATAATAGAGTCCAAACTCTTTGGGACAAAAAATCCTAGCCACATAGAATAAAAAAACATTATTTGAAATAATTATATGAGAACATTTTGACAGAAAAATAAAAGAGGAGAATGAATTCGGGCTGCCGTCAGCACGGTTGTCGATTGTAGAAAAAGCGAATTGTATTATCTTCTATCTAAATAAATTTATAAAGAAATATCTAAGTTTCATAATTCCAAGATCATACATAAGTTCCTTCCCGTACCTATACCAATACGCCTACCCAATTAGAATCATTACAATATGATGATAGATCTGTAATTTATTTTTCTCTTTGTAATAACGACTACATTTCTGTTTAATTTCAGATTCGTTAAACTGTACAAAAAATGCACAAGCTTATGTCTTTGTTATCGTACTACTCTGTAACGAATTGGGAATTTGCCACCAAAAATACTGCGACCCTCTACGATGATTTTTCAAAATCCGATGAAGAGATTTTTTATTTTGACGTGAACAAAATTGACTGGTATGAATACATACTCATCTGGGTTATAGGAATCGGGAAATATATTATGACGGATGGATTAAAAGGCACAGAATATGCCAAAAAGAAACAATTCGTCTTAAAACGCCTATTATATTTCTTTGAATAAAATATTATGTTTTTCTATGGGAATTTTAAGTTCATTTGTATTTTTTTTGGTGAAAATCTTGTTAATGGAATTAAATCTGAGAATTAATACCAAATCATCATGTAATCTAGCCGCAAAAAATCCTATATCTACAGACTAAAATATTCATTAAAAAACAAATCATTCCCGAAATCCCTTTCATACCTTACTTCAAAGCCGGGTCAAGTGTAACTGGCCCTGTCTCCCGTCTGATGACCCCTGTGGCAGTAACGATCACACCGTTTCTTTTCCTCGTATGGAAACTCATGCGTTTGTCTCTGTCTGATGTCAGCTTGTCAGTACACTTAGATTTGAATGGGCAAATCGCGGTTTATTTTTGCTTTTTTCATTTTTTTACGTTTGCAATTTCTTGATATACATACGGATTGCCGTCTGTGGTGTTACAGAGGTGATAAAATACGTTTTATGTAACCAATACATGTTTATGCGGGTGAAACGAGGTTCAAAGACGGCGAAATATGTAGTGGTATTATTGAGGTTAAGTAGTAGGTCGTTTGTCTTAATGGTTTATGTATTTGATGGGCCACGTTGGCCGCTTTTTAAAGACTGTTGGAGTTTTCTGCAGGATTTCGAAAGGAAGGACATAAATTCCAATCCGTATAATAAAATGGTATTATTTTTACGATATCTCACTAATGTGATTAGAGTTTTTCAGCGTGCTATGAGTGTTGAATCACCTGAAGGTGACAAAGTTAAATATTTTTATTTCAAATAAACCAAATATTGGCACTTATGCAACGTCAGAATCTAAGTTGCACGGTTCCAAATAGTTGATCTATGGAGAAGAGCCGGCAAGAAACTCCATGGATACTCTTTTAAAATAATTGAGATTACAATGTTGATTGATACAAATTATGGTAAAACATATAACGAGCATTATGTAGGCCAATGTATAAAAGAAAACATACTAATGTAATATAATTATTATTCGCCATGGCAGTCCCAACAGACGGCACCCGTTCACGAGCATGACGCATGCATCAGCATCGCTTAGCTCGACCATATTGTAGGGAACCGAACGACCCGATACACAACGCCACCGCCAGCAAGACATTTTAGTGAGCATGACAGACGATACTACCAGGCAAAAGACAAAGTATAGGTACTAAATATATAATATTAAAGGCTACATAATGCTCGCACATTTACAATTTTATGATTAATTAATTTAATAATGTCAAAATATTAGAATGTAAATTGCAGTCAATTTTATGTCGTCCGTCCGACACCTGTTTATGTATCTAGGGTTAAAGGTACGAATGACGATAATTAATTAATCTTTGCTATAATTAATTAATCTTTGCTACAACAATTATAAATAATGTACTTATAGGTACCAATCAAAATCATGAACTCGACCTGCATAATAAATCAAATCAAGAAAAAATTTGTTTCTTTCGTTCAAGTTCAAATTTTTTATTCATTGAATTACATTTATTTATTCATTATGTTTTGACAATTGTTTAGAATTAAACTGATAAACACGTCAACATTATTTATGGGCGAATTTCGCTCGTTCTTATTATGTTTTTGATGGACTCCTATTGATTGTTTGTATTAAATTTCATAATTATGTAAAGAAACAGGAAAGGCAAAAGTTTGTGTCATTTCTATATTTCTATAAAATCCTGCTGCGGGTTTGTGATAAAATCGGTACCATTTCCACATCTGCATCGAATCATGACTCAATATAAACGGACGCTACCATGGAGAGAAGATGTCACTTGGGCCGAGAAAAAATGATCAAAGCCGTAGGAATGTTGAAGCTGGCTCTCGGAAACACGCTGTGACCATCGCTATGGGTACTACGGAGAGTATAATAAGTCAGCTCTGGGCAAGCTACCGCATCACTGGCAGCGTGACTGAGCACCACAGAGGACGAATTCGTATCACCACACGTAGACATGATCGATACATACAAATCACTGCTCGACAGAATGCTACAATTACAGCGTTGGTGTTGGTTACGAGCCTTCATCGATTTTCAGTTGTTAATAAGTGATCAAACCGTTAGAAGTAATTTGCACGAAGTTAGTCTCCGTTCCCGAAGGCCACTACGAGTACCACGAGTATTTATCCTTGCAGTCGTAGTGCTCCGTAGTGAACCTGTGAGGTTCGTGAACACAGAAATTGGGCAGAAGAAGAGGGTGTGTGCTTTTCTGATGAATCTCGCTTTGTCATGAGACCGGATACGGAGCGTATACGGTATTGGAGGAACTCTGGACGCCATGAACGTTTAAGGTAGATTGTTGTTCCAGACAGTCTTTTTTGAAACTGGTGGAACAATTATGATATGACGAGTATACGAATATTTAGATCGGTGGAAGAACCGAACTGATTTGGATCTGAGGCAATCTCAATGCACAGATATACGCTGAAATGATTGTGTTGGCTGTTGTCACTTCTTTGCAGACTCAGTTGGGTACTACATTTTACCTTATTCATAACATAGCACGCCCATACACTGCCAGAGTCGTTACAAACACACTTGCCGAAGCTAACATCCATGTCCTACCATGGCCTGCTCAATCGCTAGACTTAAATCCCACGGAGCACTTACAGGATATGCTTCAAAGAAGTGCCAGGTATGGATACCATACATACACCATCCTTCCCCGGGGTGGAGTCGGTTAATAAAAAAAGAAACTACACTAAATTAACAGCTAGGAAAATGCGCCCTCACACGAACAAGTTGACTACAAAATTAAAATATAATTTGGTAATGTGTGCGTTCCCCTTGGCCATTAATAATTAGTGTTCATTTTAATTGCATGCTCGCTATTCAGTTAGCAGCTGCAAGTTGATCTATTTAGCGCGTAATTCGCTTTTAGTTAATTGCATATTGTATTCCCCAGTTTTGTTAAAATAAGTGAATTGTATTATAATGTTGGTTTTTGTTTCTATCTAAAAATGCTTGTATCATCTGCTTAGCCTTAATTTTAACTTAGTTAATTTAATTTTAAATATGATTAAAGATTCGTTTAAAATCAAAATATACATCAGATGTTTCTGTATTTAATTCATTTAAAGTTTTTAACATTTGTTATGATGGTTTAACATTGCATTGTTCCGTGTGGTCACCACGAAATCTCCTCCAGTGGTTGTCGTAAAAGCTGATTGATCTGCAGCGTCAGCCAACCACCAATACTGCACGCCAATCCGCCTGCCAAGCGTGAGTACTGGCAAATTTCTCCCAAAATTACGACACAATTATAGATATCTATGAAATAAGGAAGGCCTTTATTAAACTACATGCCGGCTACGAATAGCACCAGTCCATCTCATTTGGTGGGTGTCGTAAAAGGCGACTATGGGATTAACCGGAGTGTATGCAGTAGCGTCCTTCGAGTACATTAACAACTCAACTGTGATCGCCAACCCTTCAGCCAAGCGTGGCGATTATGGCTACTTTGGGGGAGGCTTGTGTCCAACAGTGGATTTTATTCGGCTGAAACGACGGACATCCGTTAGCTGATATGATGATGATTATGTCGACCATTATTTAATAGTGTATAAGATCGATATTGTCATAAAATAAACAAGTTATTATGTCCTTATTTCAAGTAAATACATGAATTATTATTATGTTTTCAATTCAATACAATTCGCTCAGTAGATCAGGTCCTTTTTTTTTATTTTTTTTTTATTGGTGTCCAGTGGAAATTCTTCATGAACTTCCTTCGCCCCGGGGAAGGGCGAAGGGGTATGCCGGACTCCTACCGGCTAAAACCACTGGAGCGGTCATCTTCGGCACGTAAGGGCGGCTCCAGGTCCTCGTATGATCACACTAGAGCCGCCCACTGGTGCCACGCCTGTTGGCACATCTCGGAGAGGGTGACTGTAAAGCAGTCACCCCCCCAGGGGGATTGTAAAGGATCCCCCAAAGCTTCCCAGTAGATCAGGTCCTAACATACACTTTTACATATTGAAACAACGGAGGGACATTTCATGATCAAATGACCACCTCTAAGAAGACAAAAGAAACTCAGAGCTAGGTATTTCTTGATTAATTTTTTTTTTTCATATTTCGTTTTACAAATATAAGTTCACAAATTATCCAGAACATGTTTTATTTTTTTGCAGCAATACAATAAAAACAATGCAGATATAATAGTTTCCAGGGAAGCCCCATGTGCAGATAAGAATAGACGAGAATTAACACCACACGTCCCTATCTTCAACATAGTTTTTGATCTTTTATTAGGCTTTTTATTAGAATTGCTTTAATGCGTCTTTTAAACTTCTCACCAGCAAAATCTGTAATTTGTTTTGGTTACTTACTATAGGATCGGACACAATTCCTTAAGAAGTACTTATTTGTTTTGGTTAATCTATACAAAGGTATCACTATTTTATGTCTGTCTCTGGTATATTTACTATGATAGTCGTTTTTTAATTTAAATGAATTGGGGTCTTTACGCACGTACATGATATTTAGTGACAGCAGATTGAGTAGCGCGTATAGCGCGGGGATAACCCTTTTCTGTAATATGAAAATGGAGTCAGTGTCAGATACTGCCCCCGAAAACAGGATGCCATAGGACATAATGCTGTGCAAATACGCAAAATGCACTAGCCTAGCGGTAGCTACGTCAGTGAACTACCTGATCTTTCTTACTGCCCCCATTGTAAATTTGAATCAATCAATCAATCACCAGTTTCATTTATAACATCAAGTTTGTTACCTTCGAGGGCTAAGTTTGTCGCGGAGTGCCTCACTCCGTGTTCCTTCCCGGTTAGCTCAACTAGGACGCTATCTCCACGGCAGCAAGTAACTGAGTTCAGTCATTGTGATTCAATGAAACGTAACATATATATTGTTATATTGGTATATTGATATTCACAACTTCAACACTTCATGCTGATGATTATAGGTATTTTAAAATATAGCTTATTATCGTAATATTTAAGCTAGTTAAAAATATGTAATTGTAATATTGCAGGAGACTATTTGTCAGAGCGACAGCTGTGTGTCGAACCACTAGCGTTCAGAATCGAATGTGTAATGATAATGATCAAAATATGAACGATTCGACACCACAATAATAAATTCGAATTTTGATTTGAATAAAGAATGAATCATGAAGTGGACAGTGATGGAGATAAAAGGTATGAAGTCATGAAAGAGGTTGATTGAAATGAAGAAGAAGGATGACTTCGTCACAAGTTTAGCTTGACTTGTGGTACGTTTGGTACCCAAAATTATAAACATTTAATGTTATTACTACTCAGCATAAGATTGTTTGCCGCAAACCATTTAGAAAAGAGAAGATAAGCTATCATTTACATGGAAAAGTTCTCCATCATTTCCATGGATTTTAAAAATATGTGATGTAATATGTCGTGTATTTAATGTAAGCAAGGAACAAAATAGGATCCATTAACGCATTGAGCGTTAAGGCACGCCCATTTTTACTAGAGATCCTCTTGATTTTATACAGTTCAAATATATTTTTTGCAGTCTTTCTGAAAGATAGGATAATACTAGCTCGAGAGCTCTCCCGCGAATTCTGTAGTAGTATTAACTTACAAATGAGCGTGTCGTGATCGACCCAATCAAAAACCTTGGAAAGGTCACAAAAGATACCACTAGCATCCTGTGAACCCTCCCAGGCTTCTAAAATTTGAGTGACTAATTTCGCAGCTGTGTCTATCGTCGATCTACCTTTTGAAGAGCAAAACTGCAAGGAATCTAAATCTAGCCGTGTGGTGCCGGTTCAGAATACCACCACCCCAATTCCTCCCGTGGGTGTTGTAAAAGTCGACTATGGGATTAGCATGGGCAGCAGCTTCCTTCGATTACATTAACAAATCAACTGCGATCGCCAACCCGTCTGCCAAGCGTGGTGATTATGGCAAAACCCCCCAATGAGCCCACAACACACCCATATCAGTCATTGTGGTGATCTTTGGGGGAGGCCTGTGTCCAGCAGTGGACTTCATTCGGCCGAAATGATGATTTTTTTTGTTAAAAGGTTTTAATTGTTTCTTTTTAGTGTAAATAAATGTAAGAAATGTTTCAAATTAGATACCAGTATTTAACACTAAAAATAAGAATGACTCAAATCGGTTCTCTGATATGAGAGGAATCGAAACTATTAAGACATCATCTAGATAAGCGCAGTCAAATTAACCTGTTTATTGAAGATGGTTTAAAAACTACTCAATCAAATGTAATGAAATTTATATGGGACCAGGTCGAAAGCATTTTGCATCAGTTAAAATTTGAATTGCTCAAATCGGTTTACTAATCTCGGAGTAAACTGTGTACATACATAAAAAAAAACGCAATGAATTGAGAACCTCCTCCTTTTCGAGTCGGTAAAAATGATAAGCTGGTCGTAAGTTTTACGTACGATTTAAATTGGATACCGATTTTCATTCGGATATTCGAAAAATAGTTCTTGGTGCCAATTAGTCCCGTGGGTTTCAAGTAGGCTTTAAGGCTTACAGATCATTCTGAGCCGTAGCTCTTTATGGAGAAGCTGCTTGATCTCCCAATAAAAATATAAATAAATTTCTCAATTAGATTTACCGTTTAAAGTTAAGGATAACGGAAGGTAAACCAATCAGAAACAATTTAATAAGTATTTTGTCCATTCAAGCTCACACATCTTAGACCTTCAATAGAAAGAGATAGAATGTGTAATATGTAGATACGTACACCTCAAACTGCCTCATAACTGTTTCTATTTCCTCTTTTCTATCGAAAGGTTGCCTGGGAGGGATGGCAGATAACCACATAATATAATAAAGGTACATATTGAGCCATGGTGGATGTTCCACCCATATGCAGGAAGTGTTTTGCTTCCATGCCCAAGTACTGCTAAGAAGTGGAACTCCTTGTCTTGGAATCTGTGTTTCGCGATAGTTATAACCTAGGAATCTTGTAAGTCACGAACAAACTACAGGTTTCTTCTATGCAAGCGTGCACCGTCCTCTACCGTGTCATCACTTAACAACATGACAGGCAGGTCAAATGCACGCAATATATTTATACAAAAGATGAATATAAAATGTGGATTTTGCAAGACCGTGTTACATCAGAAATTTTTATGCAGAAAATTATGCACGTTCTTGTTCTGATGAATCCGAGTCTGCCCCAACACGTCATGGCTATGATGGTAGGCCATTTCGAATCCCTATTTATGAACTACGGTATGGCGGTACATGTTGAGAGAATCCAGCCACTACTCAGATTTAAAATTATTTTTATATAGCCTAATACCAGTAGTAATAAACTGTACGTATTAACAGACTATATGTTTCAGCTACGTGAATAAATAAGTTTTATTATTATAATATTATAGAAGGAAAAAAGAGAAACGAGTCATCATCACATGTCTCACATGTGATGGTGGAATCTGTCTGGAAAACTTTTACGTCTTTTCAGGGTGCGGAAGATGATGATGGAAATACGGGTCACTAGCTTTCTTGCCGAACGGGCGATTTTAGATGGCTATTTTGACCTGGGGTAGGCATTCACCCAGGTGGCTGCATGGTCAATGGTAGGACCCGACCGCGACCAAAACCATTCATTAACGCGGTGCTCCTCTTTACTGACTTATTGTTCTAGTGCAGGCACGGTTGCCGACGAAAATCCTAGGTCGAGCAAAATATTACTACGTTTTCGGGCATGAAGATGTTTAAGGTTTAGACTCTAGAGCTATATTATCCTCGTATAACCTTTGTTTCAATAATAATGTACTCATAAACATTGTAATATGATTTATAAACAATAGCTATGGATTTCTTTCATGTTCTTCTCTATAAGAAATCTACATCTTCCAACGCGGCGACTAATGTCTACCTATTCTTTCGGAGAAATGTGGTAAACAATTGCTTCCTGTGTCGTCAGAGATCAAGGTCTTCCTGTCCTGTTTAACAAAAACTATTACAACATGTTAATATGTTTTGGTAAAAGTGATAAGCTAAAGCTCAAAAACTCGCAAAGATTAAGAGTTTCAATTTGCTATTCTGCGACGCCCTCTGTGCCGTTCGAAATAGTGTCCGGTCAAGTGACGCTCGAGCCACACCCTGATTAGCTAAAATAGCGATAGCAGACGCGACAGCAGTTGTCGCGTAGCCAGCGAATCCTCCATTGATAGCAAATCCTCAAAAAAAAATGTATTACGAAAGGCCCGCCTGTCGCTATTTATGGATGGATGCCTAGATACTAGCGCCAGAAGCGATAATGTAGTTGTGTAAGTCTGACAGAGGGTGCGTTAGAGATCTTCGGCTGTTTGATCGCTATCGTCAAATACGTAATACCAAAATGACATTTGAGAGCGGCGTCTGCGCAATTTACGCCTGTTGCAAACCGTCTGTGACATACGTAATCAGCCCGCCGGTCACACGGTGCAGTCGGTGTGGTGAGTTACACATCCTAGCCGGTACTCCAAAAAAATATTCTAAATTTTGGATCGTTTTAATATCAGAAAACGATTACAAGTCAGCTAAACTCACCAGTGACACTACATTGGTAGATTAGGCATGTTACTCCCCCTTGCGGTACCCCCGATGCACCTGCACCCGTGTGGCAGGATTAAGCGCGGACAACGGGGCAACATAACAAACCTATAACTTTGTGAGTTTTCATTATATTTCGTAGATTTTCATATAGACTCATCATCATATCGGCCATTTATAAATCCACTACTGAACAAAGGCCTCCCCCATAGATTTCCACAACTGTATCATCATTTTGGAGGGAATTTGCCAATACTCACCACGCTTGGCAGGCGGGTTGGTGAGCGCAGTATGGCTACCGTTTCACAAAAGGGACGCTGCTGCCCATCCCTCTGGTTTAGATTCCCTTAGTCGCCTTTTACGACATCCACAGGAGGAGATGGAGTGGTATATATTATATTATATATATATATACCATTACATTACCATATTATATATACCATATTCTTAATCCGGACACCACACGGACTATATAGACTCTTTGAATGAAAATATATTTGGGCTTGTGTATTTAAAAATATTGTTTGATAATCTAAACAAATAAATAAAATTAAAATGTCTGTTTGTAATTTCAAAATAACAGATTTTTTTAAATCTGTCTGTCTGACCAATTTTGACGGGATTTTGACTGGCAGATAGCTGATGTTATAAGGAGAAACTTAGGCTACTTTTATTTTAGAAAAATATTCCGCGCATACGCCGAAGTACTCTAAATTGTTTATAAATAATTCGATTTCCTTTCAATAAAACGGCGGGTGAAACCACAGGGCTCAGCCAGTATTATATATATTATTAGTAGACTATAGTACTCTCGCTGTTTAGAAATTATATTGAGTCTTACCGGCAAAATAATGTTAATACAATACCGAGCCACAAACAGAAGCACCCGCAATACAAACACATAATTTAATTACCAAAATAAAACTATAAACAATAGCCGACTGATTGTTACCAACAAAATTAATGAGTTCCATCATATGTCGATCAAAACAAAAGGAAACTCTATCACTTCAACATAAGGTAGAATTTCTTGCGAGTTCAAATTTAATCTCCCGCCTATTGAAAGACAATAGCAAGACGACCAGCTTGTCCGTCTGTCCGTTCATTAAGCACGCAATCTCAACTCGAAAACAACTTTGACGAATTAATATTCGTCAAAATTGTCGGGTTTCTTGATTAGTGGCGAACGGTGTAGGGTGGCCATGCGCTGTGGTTGTTTCAAGACATTCAGTGAGTGATATATTTTGTGTAAGGATGGCTCGTGGTAACCGTTTGTTGTGAAAATCTATACGGGAGACCTATGTTTAACAGTGGACGTTGTTCGGCTGAAGCCTCGTGGTGAAATAGCTACTTTAAAGATCGATCTGTGGGGTTCAGCCATGCTTACCTAGGTCAATCCTCGGGTGGTTTACTATTTATAACAACTCTTACATCACCACTATGATACTACAATGACTTGTGACATCTACTTAGTGTCTCTATGTGTAATTCTCTGTTGATGTCAAGAATCCTGAATTGGCTGTGTTGTTGTTGTTGGCTGAGACATGTTCGGTAGTCAATTTACTGCCTGAATTTTCGATGGCCAAAATTCATAAAGAGATCGTAATCCTCAGTAAGGCCACTCAACATAATAACGGCGACGAACTCATCGTCTAATGCAGATTCTATTTCGCTCAATTGATGCGAGGCTTCCTTAATTTTATTCAGGTAGTTCTCCATTGAGCCGCTGTCACACAGTTTTGTTCCAAACAAACTTCTGAGTAGACCTAGCCTTCTACATAATCCACGTCCTTCTTAAGACCATTCCAGGCTTCGTAAGCACTTTTGGCAGTACGAATATAAGGAATTACCGCTGGTTGTACAGAAAGGGCAATTCGCGCCAACGCCTTTTCACCTTCTCATTTCCTTCTTTTTCCACATATTCCCATAACTCTTCGTGTATCAGTAACATTCTCATTGTGAACTTCCACGTGAAATAATTCATATCAACAACCACGCTCTGCTACCATGTTGGAATAAACAGGTTGAATTATTACCGTTTGAGATAGATTAACTTCTTCTTCTTCTTCTTCTTCTCTTAGATTATGGCTTCTGTAGAGTATCTTCCACAATTTCGCAACTTTCAAGTATAAGGCAACGTCGTACGGTGTTTAGATGATTAAATCGTTACATATTCATAATTTTTTTATCAAAAATGAAAATAGTTTATTATTCTTCTTCTTCTCTTAGATTATGGCTTCTGTAGAATATCTTCCACAATTTCGCCAATGTCAAGTATAAGATAAATCTTTACATATTCATAAAATATTTCTCAGAAAAAAAATCTAGTTTATTATTTTTATTGAATTAACTTCGATTTATCACAGAACAATCAGTCAGTTGGTGGCGGCTAGTCAGAGAGTACAGAATATTCTGATATGTCAAATTAGCAAATACATTACCATAATCTAGAGGTCTGGTTGCGTTTAGAAACATTATATAATTCTAACACCTGTCACGTACGGCGATACATCCAGGGCATCACCGCAACTCTAGGTTCGTGCACTGCGGATGACAGATTCTCCGATCTACCGCCCACTGACTCCTGTTAGGGCGGCTATTTTGCCGCTTGTACCGACCTGTCCGCCAGCGATGGATCGTGTCAGCAAGGACATCTTCTTCCCTGACCCATTAAGTCGCCTTCTTCCACGACATCACCTCCTCGCAGAAGGGTGTGATTGCCTCCCAAACGTCCGCGCTGTCGACTATGGCTTTTACCAAGACCGGCAGTGAGAGGTCTCCCCCGGTTACAGTTGCGAGACTACGACGCCGTGCCATCCAAGCAGGGTAATCGAGTGTTTGTGTGTCGTGTCCTCGCTGCAGCTGCACTGGTAGCACACAGGTGTCACCTCCCGTCGTGCCACTCTGTATTTCCTTCCAGAAACAGCTATGTCCCGACAGTATACAATATAATATAAACTATATCAAAGATTGAAGACGTGTAAATAAGTTCTTAGCTTTCTAGTATAGCATATGATGGATTATTTCGTTTTCTAAGACCAAAATATCAGGTAGTAAGAAAAAAGCCACCCTAACATATAAAAATTCAGAGAATTACATAAACAGAAATATCTGCCCCCATTAATTTGGAGTCAGCATGAAATTACCTCATTTAGAACACTCGCCCTTCTCTTTAATTAAATCCAAATGACATTTTTAAAATGTACTTATCCTTATTCATAACAGAGGATTATTACTTATGTGTGGAGGAATGTTTTATTACGAATGTATAATTATTAAGGTTTTTTTGGTTAGCTGGGTGAGCAGAATTTAAGTTTATTTATATTCATAGCACTATATTTTGGCCTAGGCAGACTGTAATCTATAAATCTAGTAGGCGCTATCTTACTTGTGAAATTGAAGTCTAAGTTCTGATTCCCGAAAATCATAGCTTTGACCAGGTGGATATCTGGAGGGTGGGCCAGTTCATGAAGGGCCTGGGGCCCTCGACAGTTGTTGGGGCTTCAAGGAGCACTTCTAGCGCCTCATCCCCGCGGCGAGAGGGTAGTGGGTGCATTACACCGGCTGCTGCCCAACCTCGGGGGACCGAGTGAGAAATTCGCCGTCTCTACGTCGGGTCATATGGTCCGTAGCCTTCTACGGGGTGCCTGTATGGTCATCCCGGCAATCAGGCGTCTGGTGGTTAAGCACCAAACTTCACGATCCCCAGCGAGAGTGACTATACGGATCGCACGGGGATACAGGACAGTGTCCTATGAGGTGGCAACTCTCCTGGCGCACATTCCACCTTTCGACTTCTTGGCGGAGACGGATGCTTGGTCCTCTAGACCGGCACCGACCGGAAGGCGTGCCTCCAGGGGCGTTCGACTATGTTGGCAGAGCCTGACAATTGGAGTGCAGTAGTCGGGAAAGGGCTGATCCCACACAGAGAAGGACGAGACGGTGTCGGGGTAACAACCACCCCGGTGCCCAAGTCCAACACGCCTGAGACCCCTACCATCACTATATTTTTCAGTCGCATTCCTTCCACTAGAAGGGGTGACCGCTTTACAGTCATCCTATTCAAGATATGCATAAAGGCGTGGCACCAATGGGTGGCTCTAGTGTGATCTTACGAGAACCTGGAGCCTCCCTTCCGTGCCGAAGATGACCACTCCAGTGGTTTTAGCTGGTAGGAGTGTTCTTTCCCCGGGAGGGTGACCACTTTACAGTCACCCTCTCCGAGATGTGCCTATAGGCGTGTCACCAGCGGGCGGCTCTAGTGTGATCATACGAGGACCTGGAGCCTCCCTTAGGTGCCGAAGATGACCGCCCCAGTGGTTTTAGCCGGTAGGAGTCCGGCATACCCCTTCGCGCTTCCCCGGGGCGAAGGAAGTTCATGAAGAATTTCCACTGGGCATAAATAAAAATATAAAAAAATAAAAAAGGACTGTTCGTTAGCTTTTCCCCGGGGCGGAGGAAGTTCATGAATAATTTTCATTGGGGACCAATGAAATAAAATAAAATATTTGTCTATGTTGATAAAAAAAAACTGAAAATTGTAGTGAAGAAAAACAGGAAGTTGTAGTAGTCAAATTTGGCTTTTAATTCACTAGGCAAAAATAGGATGTTATCTTTTTTTTCCACTATTACAACTTAAATAAATAATTTCATCCTCTTCTAACAGGTCTGTCCAGCACCTTGCAAACGTATGTTCAACCCAGCTGCCCCATCTGATTGGTTCGTGCCGCGATCGCTTAGCGGTTCCTAATTTAATACTACACGCGTGACAAGGAACCCATAGCCACCCCATGGTGTAATCACAACCATGTCACAGTGAAATGTTAAAAATAAAATGAAAGGTGTGGCCGGTGAAAATAGAATTGTTACTCATACTTTGTTCGGTAACTTCGCCTTGTGCAACTTCGACTTTAGTTATTTTTTTATCTACAATTCATGGTCACCTCCTTCCCACTAACATGCTGAGGAGGTGATTGCTGATCTTTGCTTCATGTTCATGAACGGGTGCTGTTTGCAAATCAAGCTGCGGACGTCAAGACGTGTAGCTTGATATCCGCACGTTGACTTGGGACGTGATCACCGACTTATTCAAATTCAGCGCTGTAATAAGTAATACTACTGCTGTTTGCAATATTGATTGTTATATTTATTCACGTTACAATTTTTGTTTGTATGCCTTCGATTGCATTTTATTAAATGTATATTCTATTACTTTTGCTTTGGCTTCAGGTCCTAATTATACATGTATAAACCTCGGAATCAACACAAACAGATAATAAACATTTTTTATAATTTGAATGTATAAATATGTGCTAGATGATATGTTGCAAAAAAACAGTGCAATTTCACATACCTTTACAAGATGCAGGGGTCTACAAGATTGACTGTGATTGCGATTTCTCATACATAGAGCAAATAAAGCGTAATATAGCCACCCCAATAAAAGAACATATAGCTGACGTTATAGACGCTCCACAAATTTTGCAGTGTATGAATATATGCCTTAGGCAAACCTAACCGGCTAGCCATGTGGTGCCGGCTCAGAATGCCACCATCCCATTTCAAATAATAAAAGTCGACTAAGGGATTAACCGGAGGATGGACAGCAGCGTCCTTCGAGTACATTAACAACTCAACTGCGATCGCCAACCCGCCTGCCAAGCGTGGCGATTATGGCAAGACCCCCCAATGAGCACACAACAAAACCATATCGGTCGTTGTGGTGATCTTTGGGGGAGGCCTGTGTCCAGCAGTGGACTTCATTCGGCCGAAATGATGATGAAACCTAAGCATTATCTTCGTTTTGATCAACCTCAATGCAATGCGAAAGAGAACCGATATGTACATATAATGTTTCGTGAGGCTATTGAAAATAAAAAACATCCTAACTTTAAAAGAGAAGGTGGTTGGCAGGTACCACTTGTTCGAAGTCCAGTTACTAAAATAATAAAGACCCAAACAACATACTGCACTAAGAAACATCAAGACACTGTGAGTGATAACTGCGTGCAGCGAAACTAATTTTTAACACGCTTTTATTAGCTTGGTATGTATCTATGGATCTATGTATCTACGTAGCGGAATTCTTGAACTCGGTTTCCATCCCCTTCAAAACGTCAGATTGATTTGAAACTTCGCACACTTATCAAGGACCGATGACAATGCAACTTCGTTCCAAAAAACCGTTTTTGTGGGTAACCACACTAAAAATAGAATATAATTAAATATAATAAAAAAATAGATAATTGTTTAAAAAAAACTAAAAAACACGCTTTTGTAGATAACCGAATTAAAAAGTAGAAAATA
Organism: Diloba caeruleocephala; assembly: GCA_947459985.1. NCBI lineage: Eukaryota > Metazoa > Arthropoda > Insecta > Lepidoptera > Noctuidae > Diloba > Diloba caeruleocephala. Next base: position 3,330,948 of record OX381629.1, on the reverse strand, counting down.
ATTTTCAATAAGTTTAAAATAAGAATAGAGTGATTAAAAAAAATATATGTAAAAAGCACCACAGGCCACAGCACCGGTGCTTGATGTTAATTGTAAATATTTTTCTGAATATTTGTAAAAGTAGCGTCAACATGAAAATATCTAATATAGCACCCCACGCTACTACTCTATTTATTAGATCAACATTTTCACATTTCAAATCAATACAAAATAAAATGGGTTTGAAAGCATTTAATGAGGATGAGAACAATATATACCTTTAGAAGTGGGCATGGCAGTTATCAAACATCAATTCTTGGACAAAATTATAAGCCGCTAAAGAAATAAGATAAAATCTAAGACTAAAAAAACCTCTTGGGTTGGACTAAGATATTAGATAGTAACCGGTAATGATCTTGAGCTCTGAACTTGGCCCCCTTCACCTGCAACTGATAATCGGATCCATTTGGCGGTATACAACTGCGCAAACCGTTCCCCACTCTCACACAGTCAGCGTTCAAAATCTATTTCGGCCAAACAAACATTGTGACACATATTATTTTGACAGTTCCTGTCAACTGTCAACACGTAAGGTAATAACATTGAAATCAGCTGTGTGCCTTTTCCACAACAATACGAATTCTGTTTATTGAACACGATGCATATTATAAATAAAACTTTTTAACAAAAAAATACCGACTTCAAAATTCAATACGATATTAAAACCACTAAAAAGAAAAAAAATACTTTATGTATGAAGTTGGGCAGGGCCCATAAATATAACTCGTTGGTCTGCATGAACCATGGTTGGGGCATACCTGGTCCCGCCCCGGTATTTTTTTTGGTAAAAAGTTTTACTTGTTTCTTTTTAGTGTAAATAAATGTAAGAACTTTCCCCAATTTGATATCCATATCTAACACTAAAAATCATTTTAAGAATCGAAACTGTTAAGATATCTAGGTAAGCGCAGTCAAATTAAACCTGTTTATTGAAGCTGGTTAAAAACTACTTAATCAAGTGTAATGCAATTTATATGGGACCAATTCGAAAGCATTCTGCACCTAAAAAAAAGAATCGCTCAAATAGGTCAACAAATCTCGGAGTAATTGTGATACATAAAAAAAATACGCATCTTTCTTTCAGAACCTCCTCCTTTTTGAAGTCGGTAAAAATAGCCATGTGCAGTAAAATTAGTCTTAGAAAATGGGTTGAGTTGAGAGGAAACACAATGCTCTCACACATTACTGGCGCAAAGGATCAACATGATGCTACATTTTTTGAAGTGAGTGACGAATGCCGGCATCTGGTCACCTACTTATGCAGAGAGTTAGTGATAGGCGTAAATCCCGGTCATTGCGGTCAAACAATTCAGTACCCCTAGTACGAGTTTCTTTTCACAATCGAAACGTAATAGTAGACTACACGTTTACCGCATTTGGCGATACGATTGGCCCGCTCTGAACTCTTTAACCAATCGGAGCGCTGAACACGGTAACGTATATTTTCGTATTACGTTTCGATTGTGAAAAAAAACTGGTACTAGGGGTACAACTATTACAACCATTTTTAAATTGTTTTAGTTGCACATGTGGCTGTTTTACTACTATTGGCGCAATAAATATAGCATAAAAGACGAATTACAGGCGGAAAATAACATAATGAAGATAATGGGAATGTTATAAGCTTCATTATGACGTTTTGAGTGCGATCGCGTGACATTTTCTGACGGTGTTTCAAAACGATTTTTTTTATTGGTTATGAACTGTTTCATTTAATTATTTATTGGTGTCCAGTGAAAATTCTACTTCACCGCGGGGAAGGGCGAAGAGGTATGCCGGTCTCCTACCGGCTAAAGCCACTGGAGCAGTCATCTTCGACACCAAGGGGCGATCCAGGGGTGCAATTCTTTAAGCTCAAACATCCACACATCCTTGAATACAGAATTGAAATAACTGTGATAACCCAATTTGGTAAACGCAAAGACTGGTCCTCATGGCTTCCCTTCTTCAACGTGTCTTTGAATAGCTTCAATCATGTCTTAGCGAATACCAAATTGGTTTTATACCATTATTTCAAATCTGTATTTAAGGATGTATGGATATTTGAGCTTAAGGAATTGCACCCCTGGTCCTCGTAAGGTCACACTAGAAAATGGTGTTGGCGACCTAAGAGGAGTTAAATAAAAAAAAGACGGGAACGAGTAACTGTTTATGGTTATTATTATTTACTTACTTCTTGCTTACTACTTTCAACTTAACCAGAATTACCACTCAAAACTGTTAATTATTATAACTAAAATAAACAAAATCTCAGTCTTCACTACACATCGTATAATGTAAGCGACAATAATTTGTTCTCATAACATGTCACCTAACAAATTGTTGAGGTTAAGTTGACAGCTGTCATTCATCATGGCGTTTTTAGCGGGAACGTGAGAGGCAATCAGGGGCGGCGAATGATCGCGTTCGCATACTGCGGTTATGGATGATACATTTTTCGATGCATTGGCTGTATGTGATGACACCTGGACGAAAAAATAAACTAAGGGAGTATTATTTTTTCATGATGTCAATTGTAAAATTAAATCTAGTTAACCATAAATGTGTTCACTTTTACTAGTTACTTGGGTTATTATTGGACCCATTTCAATTATTAAATAAACTAGCTAGGCTTGTAGTAATCTTATTACAAATTGTATGTGTCCGATATCAAAGACACAAAACAAAATAAAAGATTTATTCTCTAAGGTAACGGGCAAGTTGAATTTCAAGTAAAAACAAAATAACTATATGTTGCCTACTACGATAATTTTATAAAAGGAGGTTGTCCTCGAAAGCGACTAAAGCCTATTAGAATTTATGACTGTTGGTTTCTTTTTTAGCATTGCCCGTGGTAAGTAGATAAAGGTGTCATAGCTCCTGAAGGAAAATACCATTTTATGTAGCTAGACGATTTTCATAACTTCTTAGAGAGGGATTTTATCTTTTTTCCTCCCGTTTAATATGTTGTAACTAATAATAGTCATATCTACTTTGAATCTGCTTTATTTACTATAGGTACTACAGATTAGGCTAATATATGATTATAGTCATGTCTTAGGTTTTCGCGATTATTACACTTTATAATAAAACAATTTTAAACGGAACAAATAAATGTTATTATAATAAATCTACAATATAAGCGGTGTAATTTGTTTAAAATTGTTTTATTATAAAATATAAGACTACTGAAAACCCTTGTCTTGGACTAAACTAACAGTAGGTTTATATTGTTTATATACATTATAATCCGTGTGGTGTCCGGATTAAGAATATAGCACCACTCCATCTCCTCCCGTGGATGTCGTAAAAGGCGACTAAGGGACTCTAACCCAGAGGGATGGGCAGCAGCGTCCCTTCTGTGGAATAGCATCATTCTGCGCTCACCAACCCGCCTGCCAAGCGTGGTGAGTATTGGCAAATTCCCCCCAAAATGATGACACAATTGTGGAAATCCACGGGGGAGGCATTTGTTCAGCAGTGGACGTATAAATGGCTGACATGATATATGATATGATGGAGCTTATATTTTATTGCATATGCTCGAGTTTAAACCCTGTCTCACGTCCTGATGTTAAGCGACGAAGCATTCGACGATGGTGCACACTTGCCTAGAAGAAGCCTGTTCACTTGTGACTTGAAGATTCCCAGATTACAATGGTTCGGAAACATAATCTGGCAAGGAGATCCACTCCTCAGCTGTACGCACGCAAATTGTGGAAGCAAAACGCTTCGTGCATATATGTGGAACCTTCAGAATACCACCACCCCATCTCCTCCCGTGGGTGTTGTAAAAGTCGACTAAGGGATTAGCCGGAGGATGGGCAGCAGCGTACTTCGAATACATTAACAAGTCAACTGCGATCGCCAACCCGTCTGCCTAGCGTGGCAATTATGGAAAAACCCCCCATTGAGTCCACAGCATAGCCATATCGGTCGTTGTGGTGATCTTTGGGGGAGGCTTGTGTTCAGCAGTGGACTTCATACGGCCGAAATGATGATCCACCATATAACTGTGGCGCACTGCCGTTCATCTGGTTGTAGAATGATGGAATGGGCTTGAGGGTAGACCGTACAATGCCAAAACCAATAAGCTGATACTTAAACTCTGCATGTTATTTGTGTTACCCTCTGGTGATGTCTATCAAATCTTCACTGTTGTCTGCTCAATTGGCACAGGGGCTAAGATATTGGCTTTCTGTCACTTGATTCCCGTGAGGATCAAACATCCGTTCCGGGTCTGGGTGTTTATGTGTGTTGAATGTATGCCTGTAAACCACAACACAGGAGATTTGCTGATTAAATTAAATTTATTTTTGATTAATGTTTTTCGTTTGGGATTATATTATTTCATTTTAGTAGCCAAAGGACGTCCACTGCTGAACAAAGGCCTCCCCCACTGTTTTACATAATGAGCGGTTGCCGCCCTCATCCAACGATTCCCAGCGACCTTTACCAGGCCGTCTGTCCAACTCGTTAGAGGTCGTCCCACGCTGTGTTTTCCGGTGCGCTGTCTCCACTCAAGAACCTTTTTACTCAAACGGACATCAATTCTACAAGCAATGTGCCCCACCCGTTGTTACTTCAGTTTACTAATCCTTTCAGCTATGTCGACAAGTTTAGTTCTTCGACGGATCTCCTCCTTTCTTTTTTTCTGATTCGATCTCGTAGAGAAATACCAAGCATAGCTCTCTCCGTAGCTCGCTGAGTGACCTCGAGCTTTCTTATGAGGCCCATTGTGAGTGACCACGTCTCTGTTCCGTATATCATCACTGGTAACACACATTGGTTAAAGAGTCTCGTCTTGAGGCATTACGGTATTGTTGACGAAAACACGTTGCAAAGTTTCCCGAACGTCGCCCAGCCGAGTCGGATTCGACGATTGACCTCTTCCTCCTAATCATAATGAGTGGATTTTAATATTTTTCTATATTAATTTATATACATTCTCTTAAGCTATCTAATAGGTTCTGCCTATTGAGGACCACTGCTGTACATAGATAGGCCTTTTCCAAAAAGGGGCTGGGTTAGGTAGGCTTGCATGTAGGGTCAGTGTTACAATACGGAAAAAATACGCACAGTTTTTATTTTACCAATTACCGACAACCCTGTCATACGTTACCAGCCACAAAGTTACATAACATATTCCAATATTAATAAACGTCCTTAACATTTTGAAAATAAAGTTCATATTGCACCAGTTTGACTGCCAACATCAGCAAAACTAGTTCTGTGTTCTTTTCGTTTAATTATCGCTAATGACTATCACGTTGGGAGTTCCGTTTTTTTGTTCCGCATGTCAACGACGGAAATGATTGATGGAACCGAGTTCCAGTGCCAGCGGTTTGGTCTAAATATGTTATGTTGTTAGCAAGAATATTGTTTTTCTTTTTTGTGAATGTATGCATGTTCGTCAGATTCTTTACATTTCTTTTTAAAAGACTTCTATAAAAGTAGGTGGTTCTCAATTTGACTGTAATTATTTGTGTGCAATATTATGCGATGTCTACGGCGATTTTGACTCCATTATAATGATTGACGGATTATTCATTATTAATTGTTTACTTAGTGTATAAGTGAACGTGATCTACGTGAGTTACTGTGATCTCCTGTAATTAGAGGAGCATAACTTACACCAAAGTTTCTAACCCTGTCATATATCCTTTTCTGATATTCCAAAGACATTACTGTCCTTCTAAAATCTACCTGTAGACCATCTCTATTAGAACATTATAAATTGATTTGCATCCACACTAGCTAACAAGATGGTTTTGACTTCTGATCAGCATCAGACTGACTTGCGTATTGAGTTTATCAGTCATCGTTTCAACTCCCTGTTCCACTATCCGGTTTTATCGTAACCCTGGTGTGAGAAGCTTACTTTGAAGTTTCCGAATTACTAAACACCTATTTATGCACTAAGTACACCTAGCATATTTCGAATGTCTCTAAGGAAAGTATCGAACCTGCAAATATGCATTTTTGATTTGATTTGAATCACATCGTTAAGGTAAATCTGCACATGATCTACAGATTTATAGACCAACAACTACTACGTAAAATCGATAAAAAGAAATTACTTTAGTGTCCCATCCCTATGGCGGGCGGTAAACGTGCGGTTGTTGCATTAGCAATGACAATGATAAAACAATAAAATTCTTCACAGCTCACATAAAAGGTAAAACTGTTGTGGTTACCATCATTTTGGGACTTCATGGAATTTATTGGGAATTATTGGTGTTCAATATCCTGTAGTTGTATATTTTGATTCAAATGCGCGTGTGGACTGAAGCAGTAGGTACTGCATTTAAGTGTAATTTGATTAAAATCCCAGACCAACATCATTTCGGCCGAACGAAGTCCACTGCTGGACACAGGCCTCCCCGAAAGATCACCACAACCACCGATATGGATGTGTTGTGGGCTCATTGGGGGGTTTTGCCATAATCGCCACGCTTGGCAGGCGGGTTGGCGATCGCAGTTGAGTTGTTAATATACTCGAAGGACGCTGCTGCCCATCCTCCGGCTAATCCCTTAGCCGACTTTTACGACACCCATGGGAGGAGTTTTGTGGTAACCTATAGTTATCCCGAAATTCTAAATATTCACATAGCCACTCTACACCCAGCCATAGTAAATCAAAAAACAGTAAAACAACTCAATATAAATTTTGGCCGATATTTTACGCATAGCTCTTTGGTCATGGATGTCGTAGCTTCTATAGTATAGTATGACCATATCGATATGCTTAAATTGAATGATACCGTCTACCGATCGCGTTTTTAACGTTCAGAAAAAAAAACGGTAGTTAATCTTTGGGCATTACGTCTGAAACATTTCATGTGAATTCCCAATTAAAATGAAACATTAGTGTTGTGTGTGTGTGTGTACTGATTGCTTTAACTTGCAGATAAATTTGGTGTATAATCTTTTTTTTATCGTGGGGCAATCCTCGTGGACTTTCTGCGCCTGGGAAAAGGGCGGAGGGGTTTGCCGGACTCTTGCCGGCTACAAGCCCACGGTATCCTCCCACTTACCTCTGACTGGTGGGGTGGTGCACGCCTTAATATATATGTATAGCCTGCTTTAGTGTTCATTAATCCGTGAAACACCAGAGGCCTTAGCTGAAAATCATATGCTTGTATAATTTTGTTTTTTTAGATAAGATGCAGAATGTGCCCAGCTGTGGACTTAAAAAGCCACTATTATCTGTCCTTATTTTTATCTGCATTAGTGTGTTAAACATGTTTGAATGATTTCTTCCGTCTATATTTTTATTAAATTTTGTCTTGAAAGGTTCATCCTCTGCCAGGGCCAACCCGTATTTTAATAGGCTTACGTGGGAACATGGGTCCAATATGCAGAGGCACTTTAGATAATTTAAATCTAAAATGTAATGGGATACTAACCGGCGACTCCCCATGGCTACACAATAATAATGAAGGACATGGAAGCTACAATGGTAAGGTCTGTTGCAATGGGTGTTATATTTTTGCCACTGATAACTGTATTTGTTTATTTCTCACCACAATAAAAGTTACAGTATTATTCAAATTTACCGTGGGAGACTGGTGCCTAAACTAGGCTGAAGCCTGTATCACAGGTCACCAGGCCTTCCACCCCAGAAGTCCAATATTGATCTTTCATGAACTGCAAACGATGTTTTTCCATTTGCTTGTGTATCTGATTCCATCAAGTTGTTTCCTCTTGTTAAAGTTCTGTTTAATACTCTCCAATAGGTTGATATAACTTTATCAGGCCCTGATACTGTTGATTTTGTCCTTTATAATCCAGTTATCATCTTGCATCCAAAGATTTAAATCTCTTTGCTTGCATCCCATGAATGCGCATTTTCGCTGCAGTCACCATCTTGATAACAATAAACTCGTTGTTCTAATTAAATATGGCTTTGATATACCCAATAATTTAATAAATTATTTAAAAAAATTCATAGCTTGTTTTACTTGACACTTGACATTGAATTTAAATATTGATAGAAAACTAATATTAATAAACGGAAACAACGCAGTCTTCCTTTTAAATGTTTCCACAACTCACATAATTGACTCGGGAATTCAACCAATCGCAATATAGAAGTACATTATACAAGAACAAGCTAAATCTAACGCAGAATGAGCACCATACCCACAAGCTCTCACCCCTATATACTTTAATTAATACTGGCCACCCTCCACAAGGTAAACATGACAGAGGGGGGTAGATTAATCATTCTCAGACGATGTTGGAGACATTCTTGTTTACGAGTAAAGAGTGCAAAAGGATGGACAGATATTTTGCAAGTTCTTGTGAAGTATTTTAGAACTTTTAGAAGTTTGATAACAAGCGTTTTGTATGACAAAGTTCCTTCAGGCCATTATTAGTATAAGTTTCAAATAATCTGATCTGAGCTCTCTCTTCTCCCTTTCGTTTGATTAGTGGCCAACATTGTGTTAGAGTTCTAGAGGAATCAAGCCCACCGAAGGCTGCCGCATTGCCTTAACGACAGCCGTTTGATGACAACAAGACCAAGACAGACGATTATGGTTGCTCTCTGAATCAAAGTGACGCTCCGTGTAGATACTACTACGCGGTCACCCATCCATAGACTAACCGCACCGAGTGTTGTTTAACCTCATTAATAAGCAAGTGTAACTGGCTAAAATTGCCTCGCCTATTATGCGGTCATGGGTAGACTATTCTGCTGAGCACCAGGTGCACAGGTGGAGCTTTAAACCTGTCCAGCAGTGTACTGTTATAGGTTTTCTTTTTTTCTTTTTTTTTAAAAACGTTGCCCCACACTAGGATTTCTCCTGTGTTGTGGGTGCGTTTACAGACATGAATTCCACATACAATACACCCAAACCCGGAACAACTACCTACAGATCATACAAATATGATCGGACGAACCCACGACCCGGAGCGCAGCAGTCGACTGTACCAGCCACTGCACCAACCGTGCCGTCACACGTTACATTATAGTATATCTCTGTATATCCCTTGAATACATATAAATTTCGAAAAGCTATACCCAGATACGTTAAATCATAACTTACATGCTCTTGTCCGTGTGGTGTCCAGATTGAGAATATAGCACCGCTCTATCTCGTTTTGTGGATATTGTAAAAGGCTACTAAACCAGAAAGATGGACAACAGCCATTCTGTGTTCCCTAAACCGCCTCTCAAGCGTAGTGACTACGGGCAAATTCCCCATAAAATAACGACACTTGCCATGTATCCGGCCGTTTATGGGAGAGGCTTTTGTTCAGCAGTGGACGACTTTGGGCCAATATGAAAGAAATAATTAATTATCTTTTATAATAGGAGCGGTAAGATTTCATTCTGGATATTACTAACGGCGGAAATGACTGAGATCGCCTGGTTTTACTCCTTAAAGGTTTACTTCTAGCAGTTTTTGGTGGAAGGTCATGTTAGCATATTTATGTAATGGATATTCTTTTGGACTGAATGTGAAATGGACAGCTAAACAATAATAAATAATAGTTTAAAAAAACTAAAGAGAAAATAACTAGAGAAATTCACAAAATTTTTTTCTATTGTAGTATTCTCTATTGTTATTATAAGCTTATTGAAAATTATTTTCTAGTTTTAAGTTGGGATATCTACAAAAGCGTGTTTTTTAGTTTTGCGCATGGCAGAATATCCATGTTGCCTGTCTCAATAACTGCGGGTGGTAATTATTTACCCAAGCATCTTTCTTTCGATGTTTAAGTAAACAAATTCTCCCTCCATTACGGATAAAGTCATCTAAAAAATGAGACACTATTCGAGTCTCATCGCACTCTTGCCGCGGAAAATTGAATCAACATCTTATAGAGGATTATTTTTGGTGCAAGTTTGTGTATGTCGATGAGTTTATAATTTTTTCCGGGTATCAGAGATTCAAGGTTCAAGCCGTGTGGTGCCGGTTCAGAATACCACCACCCCATTTCCTCCCGTGGGTGTCGTAAAAGTCGACTATGGGATTAGCCGGAGGATGGGCAGCAGCTTCCTTCGATTACATTAACAAATCAACTGCGATCGCCAACCCGTCTGCCAAGCGTGGCGATTATGGCAAAACCCCCCAATGAGCCCACAACACACCCATATCGGTCGTTGTGGTGATCTTTGGGGGAGGCCTGTGTCCAGCAGTGGACTTCATTCGGCCGAAATGATGATGATGATCAGAGATGAAAAAATCGCTAAACCTGAGGATCCTGGCATGGATATAGAGACAAACTATTTAATTGCAATTGCGTCCCGTGAATGATACGCGGCGGATATGTACAATTAAGCCTAGCATTGCCACCTCAGGACATTTAATGTGGATTCTGAGGAAACCTTTGTGACATTAAATGTTTTCTGTAATAAGTTCGCTTTTACAGAATGAAACAACGCTATCTGACGACTTGAGAGCTAAAAAAAGCAAACGTCGCTTGGCCGTTTATAATTCTTGTCGAGTCCCGCGGGTGATAATGTATTGTAAGTGGCGCTAGTCTTTAAAGAAAGTAAGAAAAAACATTTCTTTGACTTTGAAATGTAACACATTTGTAATGTAGTTTACATTAATAGAATCTAAACAAATAAATAAAATTGAAGTGTCTGTTTGTAATTTCAAAATAACAGCTTTTTACTAAATGCATATGAAAGTATATACGGGACCTATAACAAAAAAGCAATTTTTTTTGTCTGTCTGTCTGTTTGTTCCGGGTAATCTCCGAAACGGCTGGACCGATTTTGACGGGACTTTCACTGGCAGATAGCTAATGTTATAAGGTATAACTTAAAAAAATGTATAAATATCCCATTGCAGGGCAAAGCCCTCGTCTAATACAGAAAAAGATCAGAGATTGCTAACTGTATGTTGGTGATTTAGATTATTCAATACAGGTTTTGCTTGTTTTACTTCACTCAAAATCAGATAGTGTCAAGTAATTACGACAATTGGCGCTCAGTTAAATGCATAAATATCAGTGACAGTCATGTAACTTTAGCTTCTGACCATTTAGTTCATCTTTGTTAAATTAAACTCTGACCTCGTTAAATGTGAACTATTTTAATTGGCTTAAACAAATTAACTATGAATGATTCAACAAAACTCGTGAGTAGGATAGGGGACAAGCGGAAAATTAATGAGTCGGGCATCGAATCCAGGACTGTCACACCTACGGCGCACCCACGTCGCTAATCATATAGTATTTGTTATGGCCATAACTTTAGTCTAGGTGTATGTAAGCGCACGATTTTATGTTAAAGTTATTATGTTTTGAGTTCAGCGTGTAATGAACATAGTACACGGTTCTACAGTTTCTGTCTATCCCTATGTTGAAAAGGCGTGATCTTATGCATGACTGTCATCATGTCATCATTTCATTGGCCTTAACGTGTCCCAAGCATGTTGCGTTTGTAGGTTACGGTAATCCGCACGAGAAGACGGTGATGCGCATGTGGTCTGGTCACGCGCTGCCTTGTGCGCATAACACAGCTTACAGGGAAGCTTCGACCGCTTTACAGTCACCCTCTGCCGTGTGCGCATAACACAGCTTACAGGGAAGCTTCGACCGCTTTACAGTCACCCTCTCAGAGATATGCCTACAGGCGTGGCACCAGTCGGCGGCTCTAGTGTGATGTTACGAGGAGCTGGAGCCCCCCGCCGGTGCCGAAGATGATCGCTCCAGTGGTTTAAGCCGGTAGGAATTCGGCATACCCCTTCACTGTTCCCCGGGCGAAGGAAGTTCCATCTAGAATTTACACTGGACACCAATAAAAAAGGAGTCAGGCATACCCCTCCGGCCTTCCCCGGGGCGGAGGAAGTTCATGTAGAAATTCTACTGGGCCCTATAAAAAAAATGAAATAAAAGATTACAGTATCCGCTTATTATCAGGCTTAGTAGTATACAAAGTCTGACAAGACAACTAAAAATATTATTTTCTTTTGTTTTAACAATGCCCCCCACTTTGACTACTCCTGTATCGTGGGTAATGATGCAACAGACCCCTGCTTCTGCTTCCTTAACTGCGGAAGTTCCGCGCGCTTTTTCACACTGTTCACTGTTTCTGTTTCTGTTTCCGCAACTTTTATAGCGGATATTTGATCGGAAGTTAGGATTTTGCGCGGCGGATGAGGTGCGTGCGTAGGTCTTATATATGAAGAACACCCGAACAATCCTTTATTTCTTTCTTTCTTTCAAATTGTCTGGTGAAAAAGCGGCCAAACTACTTTTCATCAAATGTAACTGGCCGCTACTTAATTTTGAAAATAAAAATTTCCGTCTTACCTCAGAAACTCTACAGGAACGGAATTTCCTAAGGTTAGACTAATTTATTACAATTCCAGCTGTTGACCTCTCCGTCATGGCACGATTAATATAAAGGTCGAGTGACAACGACTCACCTTCCGAAATGTGGATAATTGCATGTGTTTCTTATCCAAGTCCTCACTGAGCGTCACTAGTTTTTGAAATATGGGCTTGACAAGTTTTATTTCTTCCAAAATACGTCAAGCTGCATTAGGATTCTTCTGTTTCGTGTGTGCGTTTGCAGATATAAATCTTACATGCACTGACACCTAATCAATCGGTTCACATTATGGCAGTCCAATGATGGACATAGAGCAATCCAAAGGAGTGCCACATCACCTACATCCCGTAATCCTCTGAAGACCAGACTAATATTTGTTCCGTACGGGATTTAAACACAAGTTTCGTAATGCATAAAATGAAGCGCGCAGCCACTGCACCAAGGTCATCTAGGTGAATTGCCCTGCAATCAGTCATTAAAGTTTTTCATCATCATCATCATCATTATATCGGCCATTTATACGTCCACTGCTGAACAGAGGCCTCCCCCATAGATTTACACAACTGTTTCATCATTTTGCCAATACTCACCACGTTTGGCAGGAGGGTTGGTGAGCGCAGTATGGCTACCGTTTCACAGAAGGGACGCTGCTGCATATCCCTCTGGTTTAGATTCCCTTAGTCGCCTTTTACGACATCCACGGGAGGAGATGGTGATGCTATATTCTTAATCCGGACACCACACGGAAAGATAGAAGAAAGATTTTAATAAAGGTAAATTTTCATCATAACATTCTATTTTTTTATACAGTCTGGTAACGGGCCTCTTTGTCATTCGCCTGGTGGTAAGCATCACGTCTGCCCATAACAATTGTCATCATCATATCAGCCATTTATACGTCCACTGCTGAACGAAGGCCTCCCCTAAAGATTTCCACAATTTGTCGTCAATTTGGGGTGTATGCCAATACTCACCACGCTTGGCAGGCGGGTTGGTGAGCGCAGTATGGCTACCGTTTCTCAGAAGAGGCGCTGCTGCCCATCCCTCTGGTTTAGATTCCTTTAGTCGCCTTCTACAACTTTTACTTTTCTTAATCCGGACACCACACGGACATAACAGTTGTAATGCTATCTAAACTAGCCCTGCGAGGCACCACACTGCGCTCGTCAGCGTCGTTATGTAGTCTCTTATGCCCAGAAATTTCACTACCTACAGTGCCTTTCTAACCTGAACACAGTAATGTTCCCAGTTTAAACACTATTGCTTGGCAGCAGAATATCAGGCACCATGGTATGTAACCGGATAAGTGCTATAAGAGCCTTCCCACCCGTAAAAATTAAATTTATACAACTATCACTGTTTACTTAACCGGGTCAGCTGAGTTCATCTGGTTGTTCTAGTATATGGGTCGGTCGGCCCCACCCGCTTCCCGCCGCTCCCTCGCTTCCTATAAGACTGTGTTTACAACGCTATTATTTTATTTTACGTTTTATAAGGTTTACCTTAGTTTAGAATCAAAGATAAATTTATATCTGTTCGGAAAAGTAAAATTACAAGCGTCGACAGGTAACCGCAGAGCAACTTTACAACAGTGAAACTGCTCTGCATTACCGATCCTTTCACAAGCTGATAATCACCGATCTCCAAATAATAGTAATGACTGTGAAATACTGCTTCGTGATTTGTAAATGTGCCGTACTGAAACGCAGTCCGTAAATGTACCGTACTGGTACGCGGTATTTAAATGTACCATACTGGTACGCGTTCTCTAAATGTACCGTACTCGTACGCAGTCTGTAAATGTAGGTACCGTTTGTACTGGTACGCGGTCTGTAATTAATGTACCGTACTGTGTTTTGTAAATGTACTCACCTTCAAATGATCCATTTAATTTCAACGTTTATCAAGTTTTGTTCATTCATCATTTCGTCTGAATGAAATCCACTGCTGGACACAGGCCTCCCCCAAAGATCACCACAATGGCCGAAATGGGTGTGTTGTGGGCTCATTGGGGGCGTTTTGCCATAATCGCCACGCTTGGCAGACGGGTTGGCGATCGCAGTTGAGCTGTTAGTGTACTCGAAGAACGCTGCTGCACATCCTCCGGCTAATCCCTTAGTCGACTTTTACGACACCCACGGGAGGAGATGGGGTGGTGGTATTCTGAGCCGGCACCACACGGTTTTGTACTTTTACTTATTATTCAAGTCAATTATTAATCCATGTTCCTGTTGATGGAGACAGATACGTTTACACAACAATAGCTTTAAAAGGAGGGTAACCTTACTGTCTTCAGAAGTCAATGCTAAGTAATTTACCTGTAACTCAGGTTTAAAATCGTGATGTTATGTAGCACTTAATAGGTCTTGGATAAAGACCTGTAAGCCTTGATACCTAACTTAGTTTTACTTGATTGCACCGTACAAAATCGTGATTCCGTGAGTTTGCGTGGTCGGTACGTGTCACTTGTCAATCGGCAAAAACCGTACTGTTGGTATGTCTCCTTTTAGAAATACTTGGATGATCTCGTAGGTGATACAAATATGCTGTGATAAAATGATTCATTGCGACAGTAATATAATACGTTATTGTCTACTTCTTCTCTTAAATTGTGGCTTCTTTAGAGTATCTTGCACAATTTTGCCAATGTCATGTATAAGGCAACGTTGTACGGTTCAATTGTTTCTTTTTCATCCGTAATTGTCAACGAATACCAACTTCACTGCAATGTGACGTATTGATATATGTTGTCAAACTGTAACGTGACTCAGACTGGTTATTAAAATAGGTTTAAATTTACTTAGTTCCAAGAACGCCGCCTTGTCTAAAAGAGCTCAAATTCTGACACTAATTATATTGATCCAGCAGTTTCCCGTTTAACTCCTAAAAGCGCCCTAAGCCGAGGTCAGAGTCATGCAGGGGGCCTTAGCTGCTAGTGCCTAACTGGAAAGTTTCATGCATGGCTTGAAACCATTTCAGCTTCGTCAGATTGTCCGCATAAACAGCAACAGTTCCCTGAGCAGTCTTCGAGAAGCACATCATAAGAAAGGCGTTAATTATGTTTAATGTATTTATTATGATGAGTTACATTGATATTTTTAACGACGGTTTAAACACTGCAGACCAGCCCTAAGGTTTACGTTATAAAAAAGTCATTCACGAGTCTGGAGCGTAACACAGTTAGCGCGGTGTGCTGGAGCGGAAGCGGAACTTGTACCTATTACTCGGATTGCCAGGACGAAGATGAACGAGTAGCACTAGTATCGGACTCTTAATCATCACGAGCGCATTCGCGGGACGATCTAGATACATCCGCATTTCAGCCTTGCATTGCACCACTGCGTAAACAACACTTGGGCCGGCTAACAACAAAACCAGTCGAAAAATTCCAAAATATACCTGAGTAAGTCCTTTTCATCTATGTGGTGTCCGGATTAAGAAGCACCACTCCATCTCGTGGATGTCGTAAAAGGCGATTATCATATCAGTCACAGGATGTCCACTGATGAACAAAGGCCTCCCCCTTAGATTTCCACAATGAGCGGTCACATGCCGTTCTCATTCAACGGATTCGGATTCGGATGCGTTCTGTATCACTGTTTTTATGTCATCGCGATTTTTGCCCAATATGATTAAACGGTAATTGGCTGCAAATACGAACATTTATTTGTATTTGTATTATTGCGCCAAATTACGACTATCCTTGTCCAAAGTCTGATGACGTTCGCCCGTTCTTTAAGTTTGTTTTATTCGTTATTACTCCAGAGGGTGAGACGCGTTATTGTTGAACGGCTATCGCACCACTTCAACACATCTTTCGAACCACTATTCCCTGGTACAATGAAATGCAGAAAGGTAGCGTGTAAACTATACCTGCCACAATGCAAAGTGCTTCCGTCTGACGTCCGGTGAACGCGCCTCAACGCATTATGGCACTGCGACCACTCCCAGGCCAACCCATGACACGCCATCGCTGACTTTTTAATTATTTTCAGGGTTCCATTATAGCAGTAGACGGGCTAGACAGTTTTGGTACAAATTGTTGATGTTCTAAACATAAAATTAGTCTAATGAGCTGGTCCAAAAAATACGTTTAAACTTTTACAAGTTCGTGCATGCGCCTTTTTGTGGGAAGTCACCTTGGTCAGTTTGTAAGGTGCTAGTGGTCGTGGTGTCTGGGTGGCCCAGAGCTTACCTGGAGCTCACGCTGGACAGTCGCTGGGATACAGGGATGGGTAGTGGGTGCATTGCACCGGCTCTACTCAATATCGAGAAACCAAGACAGGAAGTTCGCTGCTTCTACGGGGGAGTCGTGCTGTCCGTAACCTTCTACCGTGTGCCTGTATAGTCACTTCGACTGTCGGGTGTCCAGCACAGAGCTTCAGGGTTGGTAACGATAAAATGTTCCCCACTACTTACGGTTCTCACCGCCACGGCTTTAGACAGTGTATTCACCATGTATGTGTCTTTAGATCTTGATCAGCCAATGGTTTGGTGTAAAGAAAAGTAAGAAAGAAAGTTTTTATGGACTCGCACAGGCATACCTAACATTTAAAAAAATGAAAACAAAATTGAGGCAACCTGGCCGAGGCCAAAAAAGCCCTATCTCAGCATAATATAGCGACATAAAAAATGGCACTGCACTGCTTTTCTCCCACTCCGACCGTTGCTCGTGCCCCGCGATGGCAGTCGCTTTTTGCTATTTATTGATATCTCAGTAACGCCGTAAGCCGATGTCCGTGTCCCGCAGGGGATGCCCTTAGGCACAGTTACTTAGTATATAAATAAATGCTAGGCTTGACGCTATTTTCGCTTCACCAATTGTCCGGTTGAGCAACCACATTACCCAAGAGAAGTATGCTATGCAAGAAGCCACAAACAAAAAAATCAGACTTTACGGTTACGGCATAAATGTAATTGTACTCGTATATTCTTAGGTTCTATAGCCAATGCTCTAGTGTGATCATACGAGGACCTGGAGCCTCCCTTACGTGCCGAAGATGACCGCTCCAGTGGTTTTAGCCGGTAGGAGTCCGGCACACCCCTTCGCCCTTCCCCGGGGTGAAGGAAGTTCCATGCAGAATTTCCACTGGACATCAATAAAAAAATAAAAAAAATATTCTATAGCCAAAACTGAATAGTTTTCCTTATCAATGGACTCTTTCAATCAACTCTAATAAAAATAAGCCAATTTAATCAGCGGATTCTACGAATAAAAGTAGAGGGGGTCGACTATGCTACATTATAGAAATTAGACAGTTTAGGCCCTTAACACACAGTGCAGCACGGAGTTACTAGATTACTACTTGCCCTCTTCTACCGCGCCCCGTGTGGCAGTGTTGTGCAAGGGTCTACCAGATACAATGTATCTTCGAGACGAGCATGTCATTCGTCTGATAGTAAGCATTACGCCTGCTGATAACATTTTGTAATGCCACCCAGGACCATAGTCTCTTATTATAAAGCCAAGCTCACAAGCGACCTGGACCCCTAAGTCTGAGGAGAGACTTTGCCTGTGTGTTTTCTACCGCTTGTACAACGGACAGTGTTCTGAAGAATTGTTCGATATGATGCCAGCGGCTACTTTCTACCATCGCACCTTCCGCCATCGGCAAGGAGTTCATCCACATACCCTAGAGCCAAAATGGTCTCGTACCGTACGGTTTCAGAGAAACTTCTGCCCGCGCATGCTCAGTTTGTGGAATCAAGCTCTTTACCGAGGTTTTCCCAAGAGACTACAGCAGGGCTCTTCAATAAGGGCGTGAAAAGATTTTTACAGGGTCGGCAACGCGCAAGTGGTACCTCTGGTGTTGCAAGCGTTCATAGGTTACGGAAACCGGTTACCATCAGGTAGGCCGTGTACTTGTTTGCCACCTTAGTGGTATAAAAAATGAAATCAGAACCAGCCAAAGGACGTCCACTACTGAACCAACTCCTCCACATAGATTTCCACAATTGTGTAGTTTTTGGAGGGAATTTCCAGTACTCACCTCGCTTGACAGTTGATGAGCGCAGAATGGCTGATATTCCACAGAAGGGACGCTACTACCCATCTCTCTGGTTTAGAGCCCCGTAATCGCCTTTGTGCCGATTACTACTACCTAATCGCCGCGTGTGGTGCCGGCTCAGAATGCCACCACCCCATCTCCTCCCATGGGTGTCGTAAAAGTCGACTAAGGGATTAGTCGGAGGATGGGCAGCAGCGTCCTTCGAGTACATTAACAACTCAACTGCGATCGCCAACCCGCCTGCCAAGCGTGGCGATTATGGCAAAACCCCCCAATGAGCTCAAAACACATCCATATCGGTGGTTGTGATGATCTTTGGGGGAGGCCTGTGTCCAACAGTGGACTTCATTAGGCCGAAATGAAAATGAATCGCCTTTTACGACACCCACGAGAGGGAGATGTAGTGGTACTACATTGTTAATCCGGACACCTCTCTCTTCTCTCTTATCTCTTATACCTTCACTATTTTCACTGGTTTTTCATAAAACGTAGCAAAAGGCCGAGTTAAGTTGGTCGAGCTGTATGATACTCCACTTATTTGTAGCAGAAGTACGAGTCGTACTTTTAGCGAATAACGGTTGGTAAGATATAGGAATCAGCCATTAGTCGCTGCATGAAAAGACCCTTCATGAGTTACATACCAAAGCCAACCCGGTTTGGTGCCGGCGGATTTATTTTACGACAATCGTGCGAGTTGCGCCGGCGCGAGCTTCCCGGCAGCATGCATCGTTCTCGTTCATGTTAAATACTGAAAATATGATTGAAATGTATTCGACAACGCATACACAATCGTATACTGAAAATATAACAGAACCGGGTTGGACCCACCGTGCGCCGGACCCGGCTTTGGTACGTAGAACGCTTAAGATCTACAGATGGTTGTTTCGGGTCTGGGTTTATGTGTGTGTGAGATGTATGTCTGTAACCACGATACAGGAGAAATACTAGTTAGGGGCATCGTTTTATAAAAAAAGAGTTACCAAGGTCGCTGACGGGATAATCTTTTCACCACGGCGTGAGCCTTTTCCATGTGAAAGTCGGCTCGTGCTGACATGAGAGAAGTTGATTTCATCCGTTTCATAAAACTACTCCACTTTATCCTCTCCCTGATTGCCGAAACAAGGAATTTTCAACTCGTTTTCAAACCTTCCGCCTCACGCTTGACCAACATTTCATTACAGTAACGAAATACGTTGGCGACAGTTTGGTTTATGACTTAGCGTTAATGACGTAGTTCCTAGGACGAGTAAAGGCTAGACCAATCTGTCTTTGAAAATCGTTCCACGAAGTTGTGAAATGTTTCCAGTATTGTAGGTACTCCTTTTTTTTTTAGTTTTCGTATGCGTTTGCAAAACCTCAATTTATTTCAGGCCACCGCCTGTGTCCAGTAGTGAACGTTGGGGTGCCAAAAGACCACTGCAAAGACTGGTCTGAGTGTGTTGTGTGCTCATTCTTGGCACGCTTGGCGGGTTGTCGATGCCAGTTGAGTTGTAATTAATGTACTCGAAGGACGCTACTGCTTATCATCGGACAAATCGGGTCCCGCCCGCACCCTCTGCACCCTCTCTGGTATGCAGGTTTCCTCACCATTTTTTCCTTCACAGTTAACGCAAGTGATGATCATATTCTGATCCGCAGCCTCCTGTATGGAAGATGTAGGTTAGTGTAATTAGCATCACCAAAACCATAAAAAAAAACTAAATTAATGTTTCAATACGAGCGAGTACAATAATTGATTCAAAGATCGAAGTCTTAAAGATATTTAGAGATGCTCGGGTACCTCCCCGATTCCACAGAATTCTAATCGAGTAAAAAGTCGGTCGAACCACGTCACACGACTCTAGAGACACAGCATTTTAATGTGCCATATTCCTTGTTGGTATTATTATTATATATTTGTTTATAACCACACTATTTATGGCTAAACTAACTAACATCGGACAGAAAAGTGGTCGAGAGGAGTCTGTAGTGGAGAGTTTCTTGCAGCGATACACTGACCATTACCAGTAGCTTTATTGACATTACATCAGTATATTTGAAATAAATAAAATTATTCACTGTCTGTCTTTCATTTCGTCATCTATCCATATTTACTGGATACGCATGAAGTACAAACTTTTCTGGTAAACCGGAAAACGTGGGTCGGTCTCTAACGGGAAGATCTGAGAGATGAGAGCGATGTATGTTGGGACTGCCGAACCTAATGCTGTCATAGCAATTTAATCATAAAGTTTAATTGCAATCAGGCTTGTTTAGCATAGATTTCAAGTAGTTTAGACTCGTATCTCCTACATTGTCTTCACACAACCTTAATTTTGAGAAACAATGTACTAATAAATATTGTTACATCTATGATTTAAAACGAATAACCGAGGAGTTTCTTGCCCGTTCTTCATAGGAATTCAACATCTTGAAATGCGGCAACTAAAGTCTTATTCATAAGTACATATAAATAGTTTAATGGTTGTAAAGTTCGTAGCGACAACATCAATATTTGACAAAAACAATAACATAACATCCAAAATATAGGACTTCGCTATATTTATAGACACGCTTAAATCATAATGTCAATTACAATGTCTCCCTTGATTGGCTAGATTAGGTTATGAAGGGCTTCGAAACGTCGCCTCGATTGTGATAAATGACCACCCCGAGGGGGATGATAGGGGGCGAAAGTAACACTTCTTTTTTAAATGAGGTTATTATGTGGGAGTCTTTTGTTCTCTGAATTTTTGTGTACTGGAGAGTTGAAAATGAAATTTTGATTTGGAGGTTAAAATTAGTCATCCATTGTATATGGTATTGGCTTTTAGATTGGTTATATCTGTTTGGTATCAAACTAGTATTTTTACCCGACTGCCTCAGAAGAAGGATAATATTTTCCGAGTATATATATGTATGTATATGTCTTTGGTACGCTCTGTATCATAAACGGTTTGATAGATTTTAACATATAAGGTGTCGTTAGATTCGTCGTATTTGTGTGAGTGACATAGGGTTATAATATTTAATTATGGCGCATGTTATTTTTTAGTCATCGGATTTTTTAATTTCTTACAATCAAATTTTATTTACTAATTACGTACAATCTAACAATGCCACCTAACTTTTAAATTCCCTTGAATATTTTTTCTTCACCCGCATGCGCATGAAATTATATTTCCTCCATTTTCATTCGCAACCGCCACATTGATGCAACTTATATGCTAAGATTACGTGAAAAGTGAGTCCAATATATCATGAACCTGTTATTAAAACTGTGTGTTTTGCTACCAACATATATTATTGATAAGCGGCGCAAGGGTGTCATGCAGCGGAGAAATCCAGAAACCGCTTTACAGATGACAGCGAGACCCAACATTTTTACTGGAAAGATTGTCCTATCCTATTTACAGCCCACAACTTTTAGAGTTTCTACCCATAATCCATCCAGACGGCTTCTTGTCCATGCTGAAAGCAAGTTGCAAGCGTGTATAAAAAAAATTAATATAGAATAAATAATAGTTTAAAAAAACCAAATACCACGGTTTTGTAGATAACCGAACTAAAAAGTAGAAAATAATTTTCAATTTTTAAAATAACAATATAGTGATTAATAAAAAGATATATTTGCTTGTACAAAAGCGTGGGGTGCTTGATGTCAATTGTTGTAAATATTTTTGTGAATATTTGTAAAAGTAACGTCATCATGAAAATATCTGCACCCCACGCTTTGATACAGGAATGTTTTTTGTTTGTTAATTACTCTATTGTTATTTTAAACATATAGAAAAGAAAAAATCTACTTTTTAGTTCGATTATCTACAAGAGCGTGATTTTTAAGTAATTACGCAAGCATCTTGCTCGTGACGTTTAAGTAAACAAATTCTCCCTCCATTACGGATAAAATCATCTGAAGAATGAGACACTATTCGAGGCTCATCGCACTCTTGTCGCAGAAAATTGAATCGACATCATCATCATTTCGGCCGAATGAAGTCCACTGCTGGACACAGGCCTCCCCCAAAGATGTCCACAACGACTGATATGGATGTGTTGTGGGCTCATTGGGGGGTTTTGTCATAATCGCCACGCTTGGCAGACGGGTTGGCGATCGCAGTTGAGTTGTTAATGTACTCGAAGGACGCTGCTGCCCATCCTCCGGCTAATCCCTTAGTCGACTTTTACGACACCCACGGGAGGAGATGGGGTGGTGGCATTCTGAGCCGGCACCACACGACATCATATGGAGTTATTATTTTTTGTGCATGTTTGTGTATGTCGATGAATATATAATTTTTTCCGGGTATCAGAGATGAATAAATCGCTAATCGTGAGATTCCTGGCAAGGATAATGGGACAGACTATTTAAATTATTTCATTGTCATCAGTCCTCAATAAGTGTTCGAAGTTTCAAATCAATCCGACGTTTTGAAGGGAATGAAAATCGAGTTCAAAAATTCTGTTACATAGATACATACCAAGCTAATAAAAGCGTGTTAAAAACAAAGTGCATATTTTCCTCGCGCCGTTATGTGTTCCCTAAGCCACAAAATTACATGGATTAGTACAATCACAGCTCAATGCCTGAGGCAGTAGACAGATGACCGAGTAGTCGTGAGTTAAGAGTTGAGTCAAATCAATCAACCCTTTCCTAACACAATCATATTTTGCTTCATCACCCCATCAGATTACGTCAGCCAGTAAACATCCACTACTGACATGGGCCTCCCAGTGATCACTACAATCAGCGGTCACAGTAAATTTTGCCATAATCACCACGCTTGGCAGGCGGATTGGTGACCGCAGTATGTTGTTATAAGAACACGGAAGGATGCTGCTACCCATCTTGATATCAACCCTTAGTTACCTTTTACGACACCCATGGGTAGAAACGAATGACATACATCTTCGCAGGGTGACTGGTATGAGTTGGATGAAGAAGGTGAGGATTTTGCTTTGTAGCGTGACATTGGAGAGGCATATGTCTAGCAGGAGACACAACGAGTACTATGGCCTGATAATGTATTATGATAATGAAGATGATAAATGGGAGTGGTTTATTATTTGCCGGGAACTAAGTGGCAATGGGCCGGGCAAATTGCTTGTAGAACTGATGGCCGGTAAGGCTAAAATTTCTCGAGTGGAGACCGCGCACCTGAAAATGCAGCGTGGGACGACCTCCAAGGTGGAGAGACAACCTGGTGAAGGTCGCTGGGAGTCGTAGAATGCGGGCGGCATGAAACCGCTCATTGTGGAAATCTATGGGGGAGTTCTTTGTTCAGCATTGGGCGTTCTTTGGCTGATATGATGATGATGAAATATGTCGTATGTGTTGTGGGTATCGCCCACAACGATCAGCTACACTGGGGGCTGGTTGTTGTAGTTTGTCCTCATTGAAGGGAATTTGGGAGTACTCATCATGAAATAAACGCGATATATTTCCGTATTCAGTACGAGCACTCATTTGTAGCATTCTCCATTGCCAGAAATATTCAGCCGGCAATTTTTCTCATTACAGTTAATAGTTTACGTGGCTGCTAATCACTTAATACGTCAAACTGACAAGCACTTACAGCGTATCGATAGCAGTTAGAACTATCGCGTAAATCGATCAGATAACGCAAGCTTCCATGTCGGTACGCCGATCCCATATTACTTGTGAAACATTAAAGGCTGCGATATATTTTTGAGGTGGAGAGAAAAGGCAACTAACCACCTAAATTAATAATCAATCAAATCCCAAATTCTTGGAATTGGGATTAAGGATTTGTCTGTTTTTTTTTTGTGATCTTCATACAGAAATGGATGGAGGTTGAAATTTTTTATCTAAAGATTTTAGATTATATTGATTATTAATTTCAGCCGTAAGTGACTTTAACCCAGAGGAATGGGCAGTAGCCTCCGTGTGGTGCCGGCTACGAATAGAACCAACCCATCTCATACCGTGGGTGACGAAAGGCGACTATAGGACTATCCGGAGGACAGGCAGTAGCGTCCTTCGAGTAGGTACATTAACTACTCAACTGCGATCGCCAACTAGCCTCTGCCAAGCGTGGCAATTATGGCAAAACCCCCCAATGAGCACACAACACACTTAGACCGGTCGTCATGGTGATGTTTGGGGGAGGCTTGTGTCCAGCAGTGGACTTTATTCGGCTGCAACGACGGAACAGGGTACAAGTATACCACCAACAAACAGCTAGGGATATCATGGAGGTGAGGGAATTGGAAGCGGAGGTGGAGTACCCTGTGTACCTATATTCAATTTCTATCGATAAAGGCACATAGCACAAATAGTAGCTTTACTGCTGGTAGGTCTCTTATTACCCCCGGAAACATGGCTGAGAGCACGCAGTCACGTGCCGCCGTGTGCGCAGTACAGCGCAAAGCGAGGCTTGGGGGGATCCTTTACAATCCTCCCGAGAAGTGCCTAGGGGCGATCTTTTTACAGTCACCTTCCCTCCACTAGAGGGGGCGACCGCTTTACAGTCATCCCCGCCGTGATGTGCCTAAAGGCGTGGCATCAATGGGTTTTAGTGTGATCTTACGAGGACCTGGAGCCCACCTTGCCTGTGCGGAAGACGACCGCTCCAGTGGTTTTAGCCGGTAGGAGTCCGTTCGTCCGTCGTAAGGAAGTTCCATGTAGAATTTCCACTGGAATGGACATCAATAAAAAAAGGTCTCTTATTACATCGAGGTTTGTGGAGTCATCATTTCGACCGAAGCAGGTGGTGCAAGTTGCAAGATTCCGGCTAGGTAAGAACCACCTCAGCCAATACCAATAGTTTTCGCCAAACAATTGTTTAAACTTTCAACATTCCATTCAATGTTCCAGTTATAAGGGTATGTCTCGAGTGACGTGTGCGTGTGTGAGTGACAAGTGACGAACGCAGTGTGGTGCTACGCAGGTCTACTCCTGGGTAACATTATAATTGTTATGAGCATCAACGCTTACCACCAGGAGAATAATTGCCTCGTGTCGTCTCCGGGATGTATGAAAAGAAAAATATAGCGGACCTTTTTAATTATTACAGTTAATAGTTTACGTGGTCAGACTAATTGCTCAATACGTAAAATTGCCCAGCACTTAACTGCTCATCGACAGCAGTTAAAACTATCGCCTGAATCGATCAGATAATACAAGCTTCCATGTCGGCACTCCAATTATATCAAGCTGCGTGTTTTGTATTAAATAATTAAAGCTGTGATGTTCTTTGATCATATTTTGCAGGTAGACATTTTTTTATCTATTTCACAGGTGCTTAAAAGGGTGCATGGCCGGACTCCTGCTGGCTAAAACCACTGGAGCGGTCATCTTCAGCACCGAAGGGGGGCTCCGGGTCCTTGTAAGATCAAAGAACTTCCTTGTAGAAGAAAGAAAGAAGAAAAAGAAGAAGAAGAACATTGATCGTAAAATTCTGTGGCAGACGGTGACATGCCACTCACAAGATTAGCCCCCGAAATGGCCACCACTACAGGCGACAAGGAGCAACACCGGTGTGAGCATTAATATTATTATTAACTTTCTCCGTCGCATTAGTTAAATTACATGTTGCCTACATAATATATAATATTTACTTTAAAATTTCCTTGACATACAGTATTACACAACAACAATTAATATCTAAAAAATGTCTATACTACACATACAATCATTTTATTCAATTAACTACTTCAACTGAATGTATCAAAATAATGAATGTGAAATGCAGCAGCGCGGGCGTGTCGAAGGTTTTTGTACAACGTCGCTTATCAGCCAGCAAAATTTGAATGAGCCTTATACACAACACGTTTCATAAAAAAATGCTATTAATAGTGCTGCAAGTGAGACCGTGATATTAGCCTTACGTCACAGTTTAGTCTGCCACAAACAATCCAATATGGCTACCGTCAGCTGTCACTTGCAGTCTAGTCTAGCTGTCATCGAAAGCGGACGTCTATCGTATCTGTGTTCTATAACCAATTAATTTTATTCCACGATTCTAAGGAATAGGGTCTTATATATAAGTATTAAGATGGGAACTACTTGGCCGGACCAAACGAGAAGGTTATTGTGGATTTAGTGACAATTGCTTCCACTTTCGCAAAAATAAAAAGACAGATCATATTTTTAATTACTTATTTGATAATAAGAACTATAGAAGGGCATCGAAGGTAAAGGCCACTCAGCGAGCTATGGAGACAGCTAAGGAGACAGCTATGGAGAGAGCTATGCTTGGTATTTCTCTACGAGATCGGATCAGAAATGAGCAGATCCGCAGAAGGACTAAAGTTGCCAAAATAGCTAAAAGGATTTTGTTTTCATTACTGTTGTAAGCTGAAGTGGCAATGGGCACATTATATCAGATTAAATAGCTCAAAGAACTGAAATCCGCGAGGGCAGAAAAGTTTTCAAGTAGACACATCGCACCGGAAAATTTGTCCATTGTTTTATAAAATGATTGTAGATTGCGTTGGAACGCACTGTAGACGGCCTCCAACGAGATGAAATGACAACCTGAAAAAGGAGGCTTGGAGTAATTACATAATGCCAGGATGTAACCAGTCGTTGTGGAAATCTAAGGGAAGCCTTTGTTCAGCAGTGGACGTCCTTTGGCTGATATAATGATGATCGAAGAATTAACATCGAAGAAAAGGGAAAATTCAATAAAAAATATAATACAGAACAAATATTTGTATGATCTGGAGGCGGTTGTTCGGGGACTGGTTGTATTGTATTGGAATTTATGTCTATAAACGCACCCACGACAAGGGAGAAGCCCTAGTGTGGGGAGTGAACATTTTTTTATTTAAAAACCTTCGGCCATGAACAGGGCTACCCCTTCTCATCCCGTAGGTGTCGTAGAAGGCGACTAAGGCGTACCATAAAGCACTTTGGGTTACCCGCAGGTGGCGGGTAAATCACCAACACTAGCATATCCAAAGAGGGTTGGTGTCAAGCAGGTGACTGACTGTAAAATGCGCCGACTCCAAGTACCGCATACGATCAAGACAATACGATAAAGCAGATTTTATCGGTGTAAAAGTGTCGCTAAGAATGTTATTTAACATTTTGTTATGACGCAGGCTACGAGGGTCTCGATTGTTTCTGGTGTTTCATTACGAATGAGGAAAACCGTTTCGTCATTAAATTGGGATTGGGACATGCTTCATTTATTCCTCTTGCGGCGTAATAGTCCTTTTCTAATTACATTTCCAATTGCTACATTTGGAACGAATTACGTAAGTTTTGTTATGGTTGATACAAATATATTCCCTATTTTTATTATAGAAAAACTCTAATTATAAAAGTTTATTTGAAGGAATTTAATTATTTTTTTTTGTTGTTGTGCTTTTTAAGAGTGAAGTTTTTTAAGTTTCATGTTGGTGTATATTTGTGTGTGTGTGTGGGTGTGTGTGTGCATGAGTGTGAGCACGCGCGTGCATGTGTGTATGGGCGTGTGTATTTGGTGCAGTGGCTGATACAGTCGACTGCTGCGCTCCGGGTCGTGGGTTCGATTCCTGCACGGAACAAATATTTGTATGATCTGCAGGTAGTTGTTCCGGGTCTGGGTGTATTGTATGTGGAATTCATGTCTGTAAACGCACCCACGATACGGGAGAAATCCAAGTGAGGGGCAAAGTTTAAAAGAAATTACGCATAAGAAATTAGCTGGGCCCCCTTTTCCAGTAGTCTGGAAAAGGGGGCAAAAACATGAATCTCGGCAGGTCAGAATTCGATTGGATCGAATCACGCACGTGATAAGTTCACAAAGGCTCGAGCCAATAACTTGCACAACACTATAATATCTATTGTGTTCGGTACACTGGTATGCACTGGAAAGGGCTGGCATTGTTTTACTATTAGGTAGTATTGTAGAATTTCTAATTTTATAATCTACTAGCTGGGACACGCGGTTTCACCCGCCATTAAATTTAAGAGAAATGCGACTATTTATATGTGATTGAGAGTACTTCGACATAGACACTTGACATAGAGTGGGAAGAAGCAGACAAACAGACCGACAGACAATAAAAAAAAGTTGTTCTTGTGTGGACCGTATATGCTTTTATTTA
This sequence comes from Diloba caeruleocephala, assembly GCA_947459985.1. Taxonomy (NCBI): domain Eukaryota; kingdom Metazoa; phylum Arthropoda; class Insecta; order Lepidoptera; family Noctuidae; genus Diloba; species Diloba caeruleocephala. The sequence continues at coordinate 3,302,586 of OX381629.1, read as the reverse complement.
CATTTAGTAAAAAGCTCTTATTTTGACATTAGAAACAAACACTTCAACTTTATTTATTTGTTTAGATTTCTTTTTTTAAGTATTGTGTTTCCAACAAGAAATAAATACAGAGTTTTATAAATAAATTCAACATTGCATTTAGACTGTTTAAAATTGAATGACTGACTACCAACCATCCGTCTGATTTGGAGTCCCTTAGTCGCCTTTTACGGATGGAACGGTGCTATATTCTTAATCCGTACACCATTCTTGTACCTTATTCCCAATGCGTATGACTTGTGTGTTTTTAATCTTAACTTGACTCAGAAACTGGTAAATATAATTCAGTGGATATGTTTATATGACTGCGTATGATTCATCTTAGGATACGCCAAAAAAGAATATCTACGCAAGCACAGCTAGTTAAATATAATTTAAATAATGTAGTAAGAAAGAAAATATGTTTATTCAGTGCCCATCTTTTTTCCAACTTCAGTGTAACAGTGGAAAAACTCTCCTTTCCAGTGACTACATCTTCATTGTTATTTGTAACAGTAGTATTAGTTAGTAGTTGTCGCCCCTTACTACTGATTGTGTTCTATTATCGTTGTACTTTCTGTAATCTTTATGAATATGAGAGTTTCTTGGTAGATTTATTTATAGTATGGATTCTTGTGAGATGAAGGCATTTAGGGACATTGTTATGATTCTTATTTGGCAAAATATTGATCGTTTTTATAAGAGTGCATGTGAAAGATGGAGCATAGGTCACTGTTCGATGTTTAAATATTCAAAACTTATTTTTGGGACTCAATAAAATATCAATTAAAAACCATTGCAATCGATTTTATTACTTATTCTGAACAAACTACTTTCTAGTTTCGTATACGCTAAGAATAGTGTTGTATACCTTAACTAAATAGAGCTGTGCTTAAAGACTGCACAGCTTTATGAGACTTGATACTCTCCTAGGTCCTAGGTCCTACGTTAGGATTTCTTGAGGTAAATAAAAACCGGGTTATCAAGACTATTTGAGGAGTTGAGTTCAGATTTTACTACACTAGTCGATACAATGACGAAAAGCAAAGGAAAATGAGCCAGTACGTAGCGGCGGTCACTGGACGACTAACTACCAACTTAAATATCTAGGTACCTTACACTAATAGCTGTGTGGTGCCGGCTCAGAATAGCACCACCCCATCTCCTCCCGTGGGTGTCGTAAAAGTCGACTAAGGGATTAGCCGGAGGACTCAACTGCGATCGCCAACCCGTCTGCCAAGCGTGGCGATTATGGCAAAACCCCCCAATGAGCCCACAACACACCCATATCGGTCGTTGTGGCGATCTTTTGGGGAGGCCTGTGTCCAGCAGTGGACTTCATTCGGCCGAAATGATTACACTAATACATAAAAAATTTAAAGGTGCATTCATATTTAAGTCTCTTACAGTAGCTTCTTACCTTGTTAACATTTAATCTTTCTTTCCAATTCATTTTGACGTGACAACGTCTTATAATTCGATAGAGCCGGCTGCACAAAAACATGACTCATGCGGCGTTACCTCGCTCTGAGGCGTTCCATGTAAGGCTTGAAGTGCAAGCGAGAGCGCGGAACGAGCGACAAAGCACAATCGGCCTTTGCGTTCGGCAGCGTTCGACATCCGTCTCTCTCCTACTTGAGTGAGCGATGCGTCTGCGTGGACAGCTGCTATACTATAGTACATTTACATGTTTTGATCGAGTATCAAGTGCAGTGAAAAGTGTATGTGGTGTCAATTGTTTATAGCAATGATAATTACAGCAACACAGATTGTAAGAAATTAAATATTACACATGTTTAAAAGTTGTAAAACAATTGCTCAACGCACATTTATACTTGTAAAACCTATTAAATTGTAAAAAAAAATTGACATCATTGTATTTATGCGTACAAATAAATCTAACTTGATCAATTTCATTGTGATTTCCAATTACCTCCTTCACTATATACATACAAATCTATTAAACAAATGAAATTAAAATTTGCTTTTGAAAAATGCTACCATTCCATCAGTATTTTCTTAAGACGTTGTCACGTTCAACTAACGTCAGTAAACCGACTTTACAGACAACCAATTTTTTTTTGTGCATAATGTCGTAAAATAAATAAACTGTAAATATAAACTGAAAATTCTCGTACTAATTTCAATGAAATGAAATTAATAGTTGTAGGCGCTCATAGCCTGTTGCACTCACTGATCGGTCAATGATCGCTAAGGTTAAGTAACGCTTGGCGCCGTCAGTCTGTGGATGGGTGACAGCATTTGAACTGAGCATCTCCATGCTTTGGAGGTCACGTAAAATTGTCAGTCCCGGTTGTCGTCGGTAGAGTGTATATGTGGGTGGGCGAGCTGTCCTACAATGGTTGAGCAGGTACGAAATCTTCCCGCATAGCAAACTTCAGGCTAGTGTTGCTTAAAAATCGATAGGCTATCGATAGGCAATCGATAGTGTCATATAACCCCAAATCACTCGTACTATCGATTGCCCTATCGATAGTATCGATATTATCAATAGTATCGATAGTCTCGATTGGGAGCTTTGTAACAATACTATCGATAGTATCGATAGTGCCAATACTATCGATAGTTTTGATAGTATTGTATATTTTCAACTATTGTTCGATATGTAAAATAAAATCGATACTATTGATAATATCGATACTATCGATAGGCCAATCGATAGTATGAATGTTTTAGGGGTAGTCCTATCGATAGATCGATTTTTAAGCAACACTACTTCAGGCTATCTATTTAATTTAACGGTTTATTATTTTATATCTTTACTGCTTGGAAGCTAATACATAAGTCACACCACCAACAAACTTGCTGTCTCCAGTCGGAATTCTATACTCTATCTGTCAAAACGTTCTCACACAATTCAATAGTACGTTTTTATTCTAAATGGCTAGAATTAACACCAAAGAGTTTGAACCTTATTGTAGTACCATGGTGGCGCTGCCTTTTTTATTTATTTTTTATTGATGCCCAGTGGAAATTCCCACTGGAGCGGTCATCTTCGGCACCTAAGGGAGGCTCCAGGTCCTCGTATGATCACACTAGAGCCGCCCACTGGTGCCACGCCTATAGGCACATCCCGGTGAGGGTGACTGTAAAGCGGTCATCCCCCGGGGGATTGTAAAGGATCCCCCAAAGCGTCCTACGGCAGCGCGTGACCACATGCGTGCATGGTGGCGCTGCCTAGCCGAGCCACCTGCTCGTAGAATTGGTAATTTGACAACGAGTATCGGTTATGGTACCTATATATAAGTACTCACAATTTTGCTGGTAAATTATTTTAACTTTGTTTTTAAAGGGAAATTGTGATAATTGTTTATCAGTATTTGAGCATTGCCCTATACATCAAAATAGTTATTTTGTTTCTAGGGTAAATTATCGATAAATGTTTTTAGCGATGCCCCACTCTAGAATTTCTCCTGTGTCGTGGATACAGTTTATAGACATAAATGTCACATAAACAAATATCGGGAGCCGAAAAAAAGACTGATCCGTGCGGGATTGAACCCGCGACCGCTTAGCTAGTGCGCCAACCATGCTGACAATGATCTCTATACAAGCAAGTAGGTTTCAAGAAATTATATTCATTAAATCTAGATGAAGCGGGCACGCCGAAACAAAATCAAAGGTTTCTGTTTTCAAGTCCAGACATATTTTAAGATATATTTTTTTTACTGAGAAAAATTAATGGAAACATCTCGAATTTCCTTTGCAGACATTTCCATGGACGTTTTGAGCGGACCCACCATGACAGCTGGCAAGATCAGCAGTACCTTCAGCAGAACATTTGTGTAGACTACATAGATATTATTCAACATGAAAGACAGTATGAGCATTGCAGTAATACATTCGCTTTGGCTGACATTTACAACTTGCGTAGGAAGACACGTAATGGACTCCAATGCGCACATTCCATTATCAGTGTCTTAGAATAATGAATGCGTAATTATGATGTCATTTACTTTAACTACAAGGCTGTTATACCTGACTACTGCCAGATAGATTGTAAGTTGTTCCTGTTAATTAATTTTTATTTATTTTTTACAACGTCAATTATTATTATTAAGTCTCTCTATTACACGGGTTTATATCCCCTGTAAGGGGGAACCCGGTCTTTTGATAGGCTTACACGGGGCACCGGTTTCACCATCGCGCGTCTCGAAGACTCGGAGCGGGTTTCCCCGTTATTACGCCATTAGACACTTCCACCCCCGAGCATATAGCTCTGGCGGCCCCTCTCTGATCGGCCAACTAAGGCAAGCCAGAGTTGAAAATCCTACGGGCACTCATGGGGTACCACTCCAACCAACCAATAAAGGCAAGCCGGAGAAGAGGCCCTGACCGACTCTCTGGAGCATTCGGGTACGCAGTGTCGCCACTCACATTCAGCTCGCCACAAACTGCCCTGCGTTCTGTAAGCTACTTAATATACTTTTTTTTTTCTTATGATATACTTTTTTTTTATATCAGAAGGTAGGAAGAAATCAAGCAGCTACTTTAATCTGCCCTCCAGGATTACCTTATCCCATGGTGAGATAACGTTTGCCCAGAGGGGTTTTATTATTAAGTCTATTATTATTAAAGTCAACATTTTTTGTTCCAAATAAAGCAATTATTGGCACTTATGAAAGGTCAGAATCTAAGTTGCACGGTTCCAAATAGTTGATCTCGTGGAGAAGAGCCGGCAAGAAACTCCATGGATACTCTTGTAAAATAATTTAGATTACAATGTTGATTGATACGAATGATTGGTAAAACATATACCGAGAAAAATATAGGTGTGTAAAGCCACAATAATATAATAATAATTTATTTTCCGTGGCAGTTAACGACTGACGAGTCCCAACAGACGGTACCCTTCCACGAGCATTATGCATGTATCAGAAAGAAAGAAAACATATTGATTCACCACACAAAAACTGAAAACACAAAACGAAAAAATAATAGACATATTTTTAGATAAATAAAAACTAACTCAGCATTTGCTATACGTTAGGTACCCACCGCTGATTTTCAGTAGGCAACTAGTTAGGGATTTCCAACATATTTGTATTACTTGTTTGCTGTAATATTATAACAGACATATCCAGCCTCTATCACTGGTCCCTTGAAAGGAATTCAGTGACTCAAATTTTGTAGGTATAAGCTATGATTTTTTTATCAATGTAGATGCGTTGCCCGCTCTCTACGATGATCAAATGAAAGCAAGGTAATTTACCCGGAGTCCCGCTCCGACCGGTGTCGCGGCTCAACGTGAATCATAATCGTAAATTATCAACATATTAGGAAAAATAATGCAGTCCTGTGTTTATGTACGATGCACGAAGTATACTGCTATTGCGAGAGAAAAAAATGTTTTATTTCATAAATGGAAAATACCTAACGTATATCGACATTGTAAATAAACAATATTATTTTTTATTAGGCGGTCTAATGGCGGCCGGCGCGCTTTTGTAGTGCAATCATGTATGTGTATGGCACGTCTGGGTATAAGTAATAGCTAGCTTTTTGTTCTGTTTTTTAGACCAAGCTTCTTAAGATACTCAAGACACTCCGCCTGTGTAGCAAGCGGTAACGTTAACTTTAAAAATTATTGTTCTAGCTGCTTCAACAACAATTGCACACTATAAGCTCCAGATCCTACAGGATAAAAGTGGTTGGGGACAATAAAGTGTTCATGAGTCACCAAAATTTATTATACAATACGCAATAACCCCAATATTTCCAGCTATTCAAATTTTGATAGCAGACTTTTTTTATTAGTTTAGTGCCATGAGCCATTAATTTTCTAATAGACTATAAGCAATAGAATTGCAATACCATACTGCTAAAACAACTCCCACTTATAAACACTTCCAAATACCTCTATCAACAAAAACGAACATTGAAAATTGTTCCAGCGCAAGAACGCACGTATTACGTTTGACATAAGAAAGCGCGGGAAAGCGGCCATCTTAAATCGATACCCATTGTTATGGGTATCTTCGTGTTCAATCGAGCGGGTAAAAACTTTTACGACATTATTGCTGTTTCAACTTTTTTCGAATTTGTTGGAGTTTTTATCTTAAGATTGCGATTTGGGACGAAGATTTGTATTTTCGATAGAGGGTGCGAGATTTTCAGAAAAACACGCGAGGATTATGTAGAAAAATAATGTTCTTCTGTAGTTTTCGTTATTTTTCGTATCTTAATGTATATATTTGCCTCGTTTAGGCTCGTACTTAATTACAGTTTCATCATTTCAGCCAAAAAACGTCCACTGTTGGACAGAAGTTTCCCGCAAAGATCGTATCAACGACCGGTATGGGTTTGTCTTGTGTGCTCATTGAGGGGTTTTGTCATAATCGCCATGCTTGGCAAACGGGTTGGCGATCGCGGTTAAGCTATAAATGTACTTGAAGGAAGCTGCTGCCCATCCTCCGGCCATCATCATCATCCCTTAGTCGCCTTTTACGACACCCACGGGATAAGGTGGGGTGGTGGTATTCTTAACCAGCACCACACAGTTGCAGTTTAATATTCTTAAAGTTGAATATAGCGACTAAGGATTAGATTAACAGTGGGTCGAGCACAAAGCTCATAGAGCTGATAGCCGTTGTTGTCGAAAGGTGCTCGAACCAAACGTGATGAAGGTCGCTGAGATAGTTGGATGCGGGCCGCATGTGACCAGACGTTGTGAAAATCTATGGGGGAGGCCTTTGTGCAGCAGTGGACGTCCTTCAGGTGATATGATGATGCTGATACCGATATCTAATGACATTAAATGAGCCTTCTCGCTTTTAGGGGCAATAACTTCCTCTTGTTTATTATTACGACATTCTGCGAGCACCAAGCCGATTGTCAATCTTGGTGTATAGTGGTATTTTATCACGACTGTTCATTGTAGCGTATTATGAGGAGGTGTTCAATTATTTAGAAGTGTATATTTGCATTTTCTTCAGCAAAACAAAAAATACCATAACATGAAACAGAAATCAATGATTTCTATTTTATGCTATGGTTTTTTTTGTTGGGCTTCTCGCATACATTTTCGGGAAATGTGGTTGCTTAACCGGTCATTTCTGGCGAAGCCAAAATAGGCCTCCAGCCAGGCTTAAAATGAATATTAAAAACTAAGCCACTTGCGCTAAGGGCGCCCCCTGCGGGACACGGACCTCGGCTTAGGGCATTGCTGGGGATATCAAACTATTGTTTTGACAGCTGGATCGGTATTATTTATAATGTATTAGGGGACATTTAAAACTACAGGCTCGGCACGGGCCGGCGCGAGCAAGAGACGGGAGGGAGAAGTACTAACTTGAACTTTAAGGTGACGCGTCGATTGGCCTCCGCGACTTCGGTGAGGCTTCATGTTATGAGATTACAGTTTTTACATTTGCTGAAGTCGCTCCGTTTGCCCAAAATATTATTTGTACATATGTTTTATTTTTATTTTACAGTGTGGCAATAAATGAGTGTTAATTCTTTCTTTCTTTCTTCTTTCTTTATGTTAGAGATTATAAATAGCAGTCGTAGGTACCCGTGGACATCAGCGATCTTATATCTTGCCGAGCTGATGTACGGTACGCCGTGTGGTGCTGGCAACGAATAGCACCAACCCATCTCATCCAATAGGTGTCGTAAAAGGAGACTATGGGATTAGCCGGAGGATGGGCAGCAGCGTCCTTCCAGTACATTTGATCGCCAACCCGCCTGCCGAACGTGGCGATTATGACAAAAACTCCCAATGACCACACAACATACCCATATCAGTCGTTTTGGTGATCTTTGGGGGAGTCCTGTGTCCAGCAGTGGACTTTATTGGGCAGAAATGTTGATGAACATGTACGGTCGAATATCTCAACTCGAGTTTGGCCACAGCCAAATAGTCGTACTCCGGCCTACAACAATCGTGAAGATGGTGCAGCCGATTCTTTATTTCTACTTGCCTAGTGTCTAACTGAATCATTGTACATACCAAAGGCTATCGCCCAATGAAAGAAATCTGGACCGAACTCACGACACAACACAATAAAAATAATCCTTTTTTTTACAATTCCTCTAGATGATTTCTATTTCTATCGTGGATACAGTTTGGAGTGGATCTGAAACAACTATGAGTTGATCATACAATATTTATACGGTCATAGCCAGCCGAGCCGTCAAACTACACTCCATTTTTATTAGTTCATGTTTTCAACCAAGAAAAGCAAACAATTCTAAACGTTCTAGAGCTTCTGAAAGATATAATTAATATTATTGATATACTAAAATTCTACGTCATTTTCAAAGATTACAGAAGGAAAACATAGAAAACGCAACTCGTGCGTCATACCGTCGTTAGTCAACGATAAAATAGTCAAACTCAGCTCTGGTTCCGTAGCTAAGTAATAACAATATAACTTGAAATCTATGATTATGGCTTCTGTAGAGTATCTTCTACAATTTCGCCAATGTCAAGTATAAGGCAACGTCGTACGGTGTTTAGAATAATGAATCTTTACAAATTCATAAAACATTTCTCAAAAATGAAATAATCCATCATATATGTCGGCAACGTCGTACGGTTCAATTCAAGAAAATGACGATTGTCGAATAAAACTGTCAAATAAATGTGTACTTCTTCTTCTCTTAGATTATGGCTTCTGTAGAGTATCTTCCACAATTTCGCCAATGTCAAGTATAAAGGTGGTGCCGTGTGGTGCCGGTTCAGAATGCCACCACCCCATCTCTTCCCATGGGTGTCATAAAAGTCGGCTAAGGGATTAGCCGGAGGATGGGCAGCAGCGTCCTTCGAGTACATTAACAACTCAACTGCGATCGCCAACCCGTCTGCCAAGCGTGGCGATTATGGCAAAACCCCCCAATGGGCCCACAACACATCCACATCGGTCGTTGTGGTGATCTTAGGGGGAGGCCTGTGTCCAGCAGTGGACTTCATTCGGCCGAAACGAAGTATAAAGGCAACGTTGTACGGTGTTTAGATTAATGAATCGTTACATATCCATAAAATATTTCACAAAATGAAAAGAATCAAAAAAATATGTCGGCAACGTCGTACGGTTCAATTGTTTTTTCGAGAAAAAGTCCAAATAAATGTGTTTGGTTGACATAAGCTATCAAATGGTCACGTGATCCGTACCATACATTTTACAAACATCTATTTTCCTTGACGGTTGGAGATTTTCATCTCATATAAGCGGGTTGGTCGTAAGCATGTTAGCATGCTTAGTGGACAAGATCTGTATTCTTTATAAAAACAGGTCTTAGCAATGCAGCGGGATGAAGAATTCTGGGATGAAAAACTATTGGTATCGTTGTCCTTTTGTGATGATAATTTAAATATCCCCCATGACAGCTCAATATAGTGATCATTGGGGGACCCATCTTTAGTAGTGCACTTTTACTGGCTGACGAGTATACGTGTGTGTGGCTGTGTGGGTGTTTATTCTATGATAAGCTGATATTAAAATATTGGTGGTGGTAAGATAGTGTCAAATAATACTACACACTGCTGTTGAACTGAATTAATTAATTTAGAAATACACCAAGACCCTATACTAATTTGCGAACAAAACCATATCGCGATTAAAAAAATCGACCGATAATGCGCAACGCCATCTAGATAACAGAACAAAAAACATTTATTATTTACATAATTCACATCACAATCCAATTAGACAGCTAGTGTAGTATGATATTAATAGATTAAAAAGTTACTATAAACATATACGTATAGAAATAATATATACAAATACATTTTTTTTTAACATTGCTCCTTCTATCATTTCTCTTGAGTCGTGGGTGCATTCACAGACATAAATTCACATTACACCCAGACCCAGAATCACTACCTGCAGATCATACAAATATCTGTTCGCTGCGGGAATCGAACCCGCGAACTGGAGCGCAGCAGTCGACTGTATCAGCCACTGCACCAATCCTGCCGTCTAATATTAAACATGACTGCACTATTGCATTGGGTCGCCATTGTAGATCCTGGCTTACAGGAGTTGCAGTGGTTGGGAATGTGCGGCGGGCTAGTCCCAATTTAAAAAAAAATATCGCCTTGAGTCCTCACCTGTAATAATTGTTTTACAGAAGTTTTTAAAAAATATAAATCAATGCACATCTAAGGCGGTTAGCCTGTACCTAGTAGGTACGGCGTCCCAACAATTTTGAGGCCCTTAAATCTAAACCACTTTTTTTTTATTCAGTTGGTGACGACACGAGCAAGTCATTCAGCCTGGTGGTAAGCGACATGCCTGCCCATAACAATAGTAATGCTACCCAGGACTAGTCCTGCGAGGTGCGATTTCCGCCTTTCGACATCCTGGCAGAAATGGATGCGTGGGTTTACGATCAGACACGCTCCCTCCGCCAGTGCGGCGAAAGCGCGCCTTCAGGGGCATTGGACAGGCTGAAGTGAATAGCTCGGCGATGCGCACTTGGCAAGTGGCGTCGCCGCCTGCGGATGCAGTTTGCGACCAAGCGCATCGTGGAGGCCATCCTGCCGTTCTTTGGAGCCTGGCTCAGAAGGAGCGAGTGCGTTAACTACCGCCTGACGCAGGTGCTCACCGGGCACGGTTGTTTCGGTGCGTACCTGCACAGGATAGGACGTGAGGCCACGGCACAATGCCACCATTGTGATAGCGACCAGGATACCGCACAGCACACGCTCGAGGCGTGCCCTGCGTGGGCCGACGAGCGGCGGATCCTGGTCGATCGGATCGGGCAAGATCTCTCTCTGCCAGCAGTGGTGTCGGCTATATTGGCAGAGCACGAAAACTGGAATGCAGTGGTCTCCTTCTGTGAGAGCGTCATGCTCCAGGAGACCGAGCCTCCCTTAGGTGCCGAAGATGACGGCTCCAGTGGTTTTAGCCGGTAGGAGTCCGGCATACCCCTTCGCCCTTCCCCGGAGCGAAGGAAGTTCATGAAGAATTTCTTCTTTCATGACTGCTACCGGTTAAAACCACTGGAGCGGTCATCTTCGGCATCGAAGGGGGGCTCCAGGTCCTCGTAAGATCACACTAGAGCACATTGGTGCCACGCTTTTAGGCCCATCACGGAGGGAAGGCGACTGTAAAAAGGTCGCCCTCCCAGGCACTTCTCGGGGAGGATTATCCCGTATAAAAATAAATAAAAAATATAATAATTAAAAATTTAAACATTTTTGTACCCTGGGCTTATCCCAGTTGTAAGCTCCCATTTGCCGTGTGGTGCCGGCTCAGAATACCACCACCCCATCTCCCGTGGGTGTCGTAAAAGTCGACTAAGGAATTAGCCGAAGGATGGGCAGCAGCGTCCTTCGAGTACATTAACAGCTCAGCTGCGATCGCCAACCCGTCTGCCAAGCGTGGCGATTATGGCAAAACCCCCTAATGAGCCCACAACACATCCATATCGGTTGTTGTGGTGATCTTTGGAGGACGCTTGTGTCCTGCAGTGGACTTCATTTGGCCGAAACAATACGAAACTCCCATTTATTGTACCTATGGCCTATAGTTTTTTCTCTGTCTCCTGCTTGCTACGGAGTTCACGTACGGGTTCCAAGACAGTAGTTTATTTCTCTGGGACACACCGAGCTTCATTGATCGGTGTTCTTTCCGATGGTCGCTATTGTAGATCCTGGCTTACAGGAGTTGTTGGAAATGCTTGGCGGGCTAGTTCCAAATAAAATAAAACAAATGGGAAACATACACGGGAACGTAAAGATAAGAAGCAGTATATCATTTTCGATCTAACGTCGTCGTCGCGTTAACGTCAAATGTGAGTTGCATTTATGACTAACGTCACGTGGTATTAAAATTATATTCCAGTAAATCACATCTGCTTTTTACGGGATCATATTTTTTGGGGTACAAGAACTGAGTGACGAGCGAGAATAAATAAGAAGATGTAATAACTTTCTCGATACACGAACATTATGACACTACAGAACGGCGTAAATTTTACTATACCTACTACCAGTACAGCTCTCAAACATGCGCGAAGGAACGGAGAGAAAATGAAAGCCACTATGTAGCATACCGGTTGTTAGAAAGAGATGAATATATACCTTTCGTTACGTCAGGCAGCAGCTATGCGCATGCTCGTTCGATGTCGTCCTGGCGCCGGCTGCCATTAGACCGCGTAATAAAACAAAATACTGTAATTTTATTTACAGTTTAGATTCTACGCCTGGAATGACGTATTTTTTTGTCACAGTTGTACTATAAATCGTGCATAAGCCTTATATAAACACAGGAATGCATTTTTTCCGCAATATGTTGCAAGAATTACGTATAAGAATGACGTCTAGTTGGGACCAGCCGCGACACTGGTCGGTGCGCGACTAAGTGAACTCCGGGCTATTACCTTGCTTTCATGTGACCATCATAGAGCGCGGGCAACGCATTTATACTTATAAAAACATCCTTGATTTTCGATTGAATTTGATGGCTAAGCTTTCTTCACTACGTGTCGCGGGTTCGATCCCCGCACGGACGCAAATATTTGGTTGACCAACAGATAGTTATTTCGGGTCTGGGTGTTTGTGCACATGAGCTTTATGCCTGTAAACTGTACACACGCAGGACAAATCCTAACGTGAGAATAGCTATAAAAATAAAAACAGTTTCAATTTTAGCTTAATGCCTCCATCGTTTTCTCAATTATTCTGATAATGTCAAGGACGGATAAAGCATACATTTTATGTAAGTAATTAAAGACGAAATTAGCATACCATTAAAACAGAGAGTGTATACCCAATACGTTTAATTTAAACCGATATGGTTGAACAACCTAACAATATGACATAAACAGATAAGAATGGAATAGAATAGAATATTCTTTATTGTACACCATTTTAAAAACAACTACTAGGAACCATTATATGAACAGTAATTGTACAACGGGCGGTCTTATCGCTATTAGCGATTTCTTACAGACAACCTTTGGATGGACAAGAAAAAGATGTAAAAAGACAAAAACAAAGACTACCCGTCCGTGGTGTATTTAATATATTAATATACGAGTAATCAATTAGCGTATCTTGACAATTAAATATAATACGAATATGTATATATAAAATTATTTCTTTCTAAGTCCACAACTTTCTCTTATAACTTGCACCGATTTTGAAATAATTGGTAATTTCTTTGCCTATTTGATATATGATAAACATAACTATTTTAATTATTTCTTTATTTTATATTACGATATGACTTTTTCATGGTATCCGGATACGTGTGATACTAAGAAAGCTGTAAGTCATAATCCGCGACGAAAGAGGAGTAAGCTGATAATCCTAAGTTCTATATGTATGTTATAGTTCGTGCCTATATTTCGCTTTTTTGTAAAGTTTAAACAGTATTTTTCTTCGTAAATCATCTATGGAATTTAGGTAAGATCATTCATCCCCTTTTTTATTGGGCCCACTGGAACATGAACTTCCTCCACCCCAGGAAAGGATGAAGGGGCAAGCTGGACTCCTACCGGCGAAAACCACTGGGGCGGTCATCTTCGGCACCTATGGGGGGCTCCAGATCCTCGTATGATCACACTAGAGCGTAACTGTATCCATGTCCATCATGCATCGACGACGAGAGTCTTCAATCAGTGCGTCCTGCCTGTCCTGTCATGAACTCATGACATACGGTGCCGAGACGTGGATACTAATGTTTGAGCTAAGTCCACGTATTCAAAGTCACTCCGCAAGCTATGGAACAAGCTATGCTCGGAGTTTCTTTGAGGGATTCCGATTCTATTCTCGACTTTCGGTGGGGAGCTGATTCCACAACCTGAGTGTGCGTGGGAGGAAGTCCCTCTGAAACCATATGGTACTAGACTATTTTGAGCTCAAGGGTATGTGGATGAACTCCCCGTCAATGGCAAGAGATGTGACAATAGAAAGTAGGCGTTGGCATTATGTCGAACGATTCTTTAGACTGTCTGTTTTACAAGCGGTAGAACATATATAGGAGGCAGTCTTTCCTCGGACTTTAAAGTTTCTAGAGTCATCATCATCATCATATCAGCCGCTGAATATCCACTGCTGAATAAAGGCCTCCCCCTTTGATTTCCACAATCAATGGTTATATGCCGCCCTCATACTATGACTCCCAGTGACCTTCACCAGGTCATCTGTCCACATTATTGGAGGTCGTCCCATGCTGCGTTTACCAGTACGCGGTCTCCACTTGAAAACCTTTTAGCCCCAATGGCCATCAGTTCTATGAGCTATGTGCCCCGCCCATTGCCACTTCAGTTTACTAACACTTTCAGCTATGTCAGCAACTTTATTTCTTCTAAGGATCTCCTCATTTCTGATTAGATCTCGTAGAGAAATATAAAGCATAGCTCTCTCCATAGCTCACTGGGTAACCTTGAGCTTTATTATGAGGCCCACAGTGAGTAACCACATCTCTGTTCCATATATCATCACTGGTAACACACACTGGTTAAAGACTTTCGTCTTGAGGTATTGCGGTATTGTTGACGTAAAGACATTGCGAAGTTTCCCAAACGCTGCCCAGCCGAGTCGGATTCAACGATTGACCTCTTTCTCGAAGTTGGAGCTACCTAACTGGACAGTTTGTCCCAGGTAGACATATTCGTCAACAACTTCGAGAACATAGCTCCTAACAGATATTGGGATGGGCACGACATGGGCATTCGAAATGACTTTCGTCTTACCCATTTTAATTTTATCCCACCTACTGGGTTCTAGACTACTTGTGTAGAATACTATCTACATGTTTTTGAACCGAGTCAAAAGGACCAAACTGGTATCCAGGTCTTCTTACCCATAAATAGCAGCAGTAATCCATATGGAGCTGGGCTTGCGACTTTTAAAGTAGCAGTTTGCCCCTATGAAAAGTAAGGCAGTACTTTGTTAAGCACACCGAGGTTTTGTGACGCCATCTTGACTTTATCACTTAGAGGATCTACGATACTGGATGTTGTTGGAAATGCTGACACCAATAATCCTAATGCTGTTGCCATTGTTAATTGACGTGTTCTGGAACTACAGGAAATGGGGTTTTCTTAGCGGTGAACGCTCACACTTATCTTGGTAGGGTTAATAGACCACCCATTGGTGTCATAAAAGCTAACTTAGGGTTGTTGTAGGTTGTTATCAATCGCATCAGCAGTAGTATACTCCCGTCTACTGATAACAACGTTTTTTTTTTTTTTTATTGGTGCCCAGTGGAAATTCATCATGAACTTCCTTCGCCCCGGGGAAGGACGAAGGGGTATGCCGGACTCCTACCGGCTAAAACCACTGGAGCGGTCATCTTCGGCACCTAAGGGAGGCTCCAGGTCCTCGTATGATCACACTAGAGCCACCCACGGGTGCCACGCCTATTGACACATCTCGGAGAGGGTGACTGTAAAGCGGTCACCCCCCCAGGGGGATTGTAAAGGATCCCCCAAAGCGTCCCACGGCAGCGCGTGACCACATGCGTGCTACCGTCTTCTCTTGGGTCGCTTGGTGTGGGCACGCAGATTCCCCAATCTACGCACCCGCGAACCCAGAGGTCCCCCACCTTATACTGATAACAACCTACTGAGATAACCAATCCGCCCACCAAGGGTCGTGATTATGACATTATCTCCTATCATCGCTCATTGTAGTAACCACTGGGATGCCGATGATCAGCAGTGGGCGTGGGCGTCTTTACAAGTAGTCATGATTGTGGAGATCAAGCTCATGATAACCAGTATCAGTAGGTATACTAATATTTCGACATGAACAAAAATATCTACATACGCAGATACAAAAGATTGCTTCATACGCCATATTGTTCGTATTATATAAATTGGTAGCAATCCAAGATCCCGAGTTTATGGGGCCGTCGACTCAAAGGTTAGTAAAATAGGTTTTTTAAACGTTTCCCAGAAACATTTTATGTAAGCGGTTTGAGGAATATAATTTAGGTTTATATTATTTAGAGGAAAATTTGCATGCTAAAAATATAATTCGTGTATGTACCTATCGATGTAAGTACCTTTTTTCTTTTTTTCTTTTTGGTGCCCAGTGGAAATTCTGCATGAACTTCCTTCGCCCCGGACTTCTACCGGCTAAAACCACTGGAGCGGTCATCTTCGGCACCTAAGGGAGGCTCCAGGTCCTCGTATGATCACACTAGAGCCGCCCACTGGTGCCACGCCTATAGGCACATCTCGGAGAGGGTGACTGTAAAGCGGTCACCCCCCCTGGGGGGATTGTGAAGGAGGATCTCCCAAAGCGTCCCACGGCAGCGCGTGACCACATGCGTACTACCGATAGATGTAAGTGCCTAGAAACTAGTTGTGATGTTAGAAATGCCGTCCATTCAATATTTCCTTGTGCCTTTTTAATCTTACCGAATCACTTATGGAAGTGTACAACTGAGTAATTCACATACATGGTACATAAGCCCATTACTGTCCCATTGCTGGGCACGGGCCTATGATGAGAAAGGTTAGGCCTTAGTCCACCACGCTGGCCTAGTGCGGGTTGGCGGAATACACACACCAAGGAGAAATTTTTTTTGGAGCCCTTTCATGTTTTTTCACGATGATTTCCTTCAGCGTTACTACAAATGATAGTCAAATTTTGATCGTCACACGAATCCGAAAAGTCTGAATCAAACTCAGACCCTCCAGTATCGAAGGCAAGCGTCACATAACAGAGAATAATATATCGGTAAATTAACGGTTATATTATAAGGAAAAGGGGGAAACATCATGATTATAGATACCACTTGTCAAATTATGAGGACAACCATTAATTAATATGTACAAAATATGGTTGTAGAAGGCTTACCTTGTTTTAGTTAAGGATTCAAACATGCAGCATGCAATTGCAGCTTCTTTTTTCTTTTTCTTTTAAAAAACGTTGCCCCACACTAGGATTTCTCCTGTGTCGTGGGTGCGTTTACAGACATTCATTCCACATACAATACACCCAGACCCGGAACAACTACCTGCAGATCATGCAAATGTTTGTTCCGTGCGGGAGTCGAACCCACGACCCGGAGCGCAGCAGTCGACTGTATCAGCCACTGCACCAACCGTGCCGTCAAACTCTTTATAAACTTGAAATTTATATAGGTATAATATTAGATACCTAAAAAAGAAATTATGGTATCATTACATAAGTAAATATAGGTTATTATTACAGAACTTTTGAATTTGGCAACAAATTAGGTATTACTGGTACATAAACTAATTATTATATAAATAACGTAATTTTTTTTTGAACTTGCGTGGTTCCTCTACTTGTGCTAAAATATGTAATACATTTTTCGAAGGATTTATAACGAATCGTCAGTACACGCACCGGAAGGAACAAGACTGGATGATTGCCGAGGATAATGAGGAAACGGTCGGGCATGAACCCACGTTTGTGTTAGTTAGAAGCGCTAGGCTGGGTTAAGTAAACTGGTGATATCCTGATTCTAGGTTAAAGACGTGGTTGGACAAATTTATGGATGCGGTTATTCCAAATGAATACATAAATTGATGAATAAATAAATAAACAAGTAAAGAAAAACAAAAACGCAGTACTAATATCGATAAACCTCTCTGTCCGTTATTTATATATATCATAAAAGAAAGGAATTACAAAAATAGCTGAACTGCAAAGAATGACATTTTGCATATAGATGCGCCATTCACGAACTTTATTGTACTACAAAATGGCGCACCGGCCGCCATTAGACTTTGTAATGAAAAATAATACAAAATAATGTTCTCTATTTACAATATAGATTTACGTAACGTATTTATTTATTTATGAAATAAAACGTCTTTTTCTCTCACAATAGTAATATACTTCGCGCATCGTCTATCGCAATATATTACTAAATTACGCTTATGATACACGTCGAGCCGCGACACTAGTCGATGCGCGACTAAAGTGAACTCCAGCCAATTACCTTGCTTTCATGTCCCCATGGTAGACCGCGGGCAACGCATCTACACTTTTACAAACATCTTAGACTGCATATCGATCATTTTCAAAGTGGCGGTGGCCCCTGTATTTTCTAATAATAGTCAGACATTTGTATACACGATGGATTTCATTATGTATTAATTATACTATCAAACGTAAACGCATCAAAAAGTCTATACCAAGTAAACAGACGGACAAAATTAACAATATATAATTTGCAATTCTAAATTTTTGACTTCACAAATCCCTAATCTCCATCAAGATATCCGAACGTGCCTCAGTGGCGCCGTTTGACATTTATTCAAATGAATCGCTTAACCGTCCCCATTTCGCATATTCTATGAGCTGAATAATAGATCAAATGTACTCGTTAATTATTAATGCTATAATACTCAGCAATTATCGCGTTCGCTATAAATGTTAGACAATTAGATTTTTTTAAGTGTTTTTTTTAGGTTTTGAGCAGTGGATCATTGGTAACGGTACCCTTTTAGTAATAGTTAACAAGACTCTGAAAGCAGTTCCGGTAATACTGGGATGTCGGCACTTTTAGTTCTCAGTAAATTAGATGTAAAAATGATTTCTTTATCAGATGGTACTTTTTTACTAAGATTTAAATCATTAGATAGGCCCTTGCCATACATTGCATAGGTCATCACTCAAACGAGTACATGAGTGCAATTGACTTCAGACGCAATCGAGTACCCGTCTGAGAACGTTGTCTTACATTAATAAGAAAATAATATAAAGTACGACGTCATGCGCATTCAAGAAACGTACATATGTGTACTTACATCTCTAAAAATACCTGCAAGGATAAAGGCGTTAGATTCACTTGTAATTTAATCAATACAGGTAATGTTTTTAATATTTAACTAAATCTCACAATCTGTCATGATTCATAACACCATTTTTGCTTATTGTCATTACCAACGCTGTCAATTGCGGTAGAGAAATGGTAGAGAACGAACTATTTTAAATACTTATGAGAAGGACAGTGACAAAGTGAGTTTCGTACTTCGTCAAGAATACAACGATAATCCAGTGTCCGAACTACATGTTTTCGATCTTTTTTCGGTCGAAAGTAACCGCTACTTATACAGTATTCGCAGTTTAAAAAGCAACTGACTGTAGTATCTCGTGACTAACTATATTTTTTCTATTATACATGAATTTGTGTTGCTTATCGCATACATAATCTTCATCACGTTCTGCGGTCACCTGCAGGCTACCAAATAACCACTGGCGCTGACGTTAACGCGTCATCATCACTCTAGTATGGCAAAGTACGTTACACCGATTTTGAAAGGAGTTACACTGTCGAGGATTTAGTCGCCGAGATGAATCTATCAATACCCTTGAGTAGAAAGAGTACCCTTGATGCACCTACTTTTTACAGCCTAATGGGGAGTCCTAAATGGACGTTACAATATCTAGTGCAAACATCTGCTTGGACAGGTGGCGTGCCTTACCGGACGTGCCATGTAGTGATCATCGCCTGATGTTGTACGAATTTATACGTAGATTGACAAAGGTTCTAGATATATTGGATCAAATTTTGCATATAAATCTAAAGGGGTGAACTGGAATTTCTCGAGTTCAGTTTTTGCGTCACATGCCTATGACTTTACTCGCTATTGGCGGACAACAGAAGAAAGTGTTGAAATAATATCAGACACGTTTACATAGTGTCTGGATATTGCTGTAGGTCGCAGATCAATAGCGAATAATAATAGCTATTTAATTGAAGCTTGACTTTCTCGCAGAGCGCGCAAACAGCTTAACAAACTTAAAATAAACAACTCACGGCAGATATAGGTATTAAATATTACTTACAAATGTAACCGCTCGAGATGGGAACCTATGGGGAGGCCTATGTTCAGCAGTGGACGTCCTTTGGCTGATATGATGGTGATGATGCCAAAATTGCCAGGTCTGGTTATAAAGCTGTAGAGGCAAAATCGAAGGGAAATCTATTAAACTATAAGGTGACCATATGTTTAAATTCAACAGATCATTTGATCTTGCGTACATCCAGAATATAAACATTAAGCATACCGCTGGTATTGAAGAGACCACGGAGACTCTTCTCTGTACTGTTATACCTGATGATCTAACTGAAAGTGATAACGAGTATCATCAACAAATCAGATCGTGGGATGATAAGCCACAGGTATCCCCAGTGCCAGACCTTCCATCAACTGACGAATTTATAAATATTGACAAATAGCTGCCACTTAATAAAGCATCTGGGGAATTTGAAGAATCTAATAGAATGACTAAAGAAGCTTGTAAAACATCGGGTGACTGTACATTGATCGTTCTCAGTTGCTTTATAGCTGAAGGCGTTTTCCTTCGTATATGGCAAATCGGTTTTATACACTTAATACCAAAAAGTGGCGACAAGGGCCCGGATGATCCTAAATCGTATCGGCTTTTAACTTCATTACCATCATTAATTAATCTTCTCGACCGCCTTGTAGTTCCACGTTTGCTGCCAGATGGATCAAAATTTCATGACAACCAATTCGGCTTCACAATAGGAAAATCTACTGTTGACGGAGCAATCTCAAATAAATTTATCAGAACATTAGTATGCGATAGGCTAGAATTTTTCATCCTATGAATAAATTAAATCTGTAGGTAATAAAGCTAAGGATCTCTTATACATAAGAGGATCTTATACAACGATATCAACAGCAACATTATTATTCCGGCCGAATGAAGTCCACTACTGGACACAGGCCTCCTCTAAAGATCACCACAACGACCGATATGGATGTGTTGTGTGCTTATTGGGGGGTTTTGCCATAATCTCCACGCTTGGCAGACGGGTTGGCGATCGCAGTTGAGTTGTTAATGTACTCGAAGGACGCTGCTGCCCATCCTCCGGCTAATCCCTTAGTCGACTTTTATGACACCCATAGGATGAGATGGGGTGGTGGTATTCTGAGCCGGCACCACACGGCCATACAGCACAGCTACATAGGGTCTATCATTTTGCACTTTAAAAATATTTAGGGGGCTACTAAGGTTGTATATGTTATGGTTCGCCTATATGGGCCGATAGATAGGGATACATTTACTGTCGTCTCTTAGTTCTTCAATAGACAATACTCACGGAATCCCATGTTGTTTTGAACATGGTTCATGTAAAAACATCATTAAATTTCAATGCCAAGTAATACTTTATCTATCAACCAAAAACAAGTATTACTATCGACGTGCTAAGTAACACCAAGTATCAAGCAACGCTATCCAAGTACCAAGTAATACTATAGATGCTTTTCCAATTTTTACATAAACTTTATTCAGCAACGTAACCATTAGCATTATATAATGACTACATTCATAAAATTTCATTTAATTAAAACTATATGTAATCATGTTTTAATGAAATCAAAACATTCAGGGTGTCCAGTAAATAGCACGACATACTGCAGGGGGTGAGAGCTTGGGTCAATACCTACCAAAAAAAAACAATATATGTTCAGCAAAATCTTATCTCATATCTCTTTACTCATTGATAAGTCTTTATTCTATTAAAAACTAAAATGTTTTCAAGAAATTCAATTTTTAAAATTTTCTTATTGAACATTTTGTACTACTGTAAATCCGTAAGATTTTGCTGAAAATATATTGTGTTTTTTTGGTAGGTATTGACCCAAGCTCTCACCCCCTGCAGTATGTCGTGCTATTTACTGGACACCCTGTATACTTGATACTCGCCGTCGTATATGGTTGATGGCCTTTAGAAATGTCAGATGCGTAGTACTCACAACAGCGCATGAATGGAAATGAAGCATGAAGAATCGTAGCGCCTGTCGTAGTCTCTGCCAACTCCAATAGGAGGAAGGCGAGGTGTTACGTTTGTATGTTATTCTGATAGACATTGGTAGAGCGACTTATCTTACTTACGTCACGATTCTATGTGACCTCGAGTGAGGATGACGCATCGACGATCTATAATATAGTAGAGCGTATTTTAATGCAGCTTCCAAAACCGCTCTTTTGATATAAATATTACGCACAATATAGGTTTTCCTGGCACTTTACTTTCCTTTTGCGTTTTTTTTCTTAATCCGGTGGCAATACCTCATGTACTTCCTTCGCCCCGGGAAAGGGCAAAGGGGCATGCCTGAGATCTGCAGATCATACAAATATTTGTTCCGTGCGGGAATCGATCCCATGACCCAGAGCGCAGCAGCCGACTGTATCAGCCACTGCACTAACCGCTTGGCAGGCGGGTTGGTAAGCGCAGTTAGGCGACTGTTCCACAGAAGGGGCGCTGCCACCTATCCCTCGGTTATAGAGTCCCCTTTTACAACATCCACGCAAGGAGATGGAGTGGTGCTATGTTCTTAATTCGGGCACCACACGGACGAAACATAATGAGCTCGACAATGAGAGCAAAAATAAATAAAAAATTATACTGCCACTTTCACCACACTGCCACTAAAACTAACGTATCTCTATCATAAAGCACAATTAAGACACCTTAAAATCGCAAATTTAAATTCTTCACCGAAGATGTACATAATATATATAATTAGTGCAGTTTTATATAACGCCTGTATTTCACGCCTGATCAGGAACGGGTAGAGCCGTGAAGGCGGGTAAATATTAAATACGCCATATTGTAGATTGTTTGCATTTTATGACACTTTCTAACTTCAACTATGTTTACCCAGTCCCTATGTGCTAATGATGCGCTCAATGAATCAAAATCAAACTTTGCCCGCGTCGTTTTCGTCGTCGTTTTAGTCGAATAAAGTCCACTGCTGGTCACAAGCCTCCCCCAAAGATCACCACAACGACCGGTCTTGGTGTGTTAGAATAGAATAGAATAGAATAGAATCATTTATTCAGTAAATAGGTCCTAACAGACACTTTTACACGTCATATTGAAACAACGGAGGGCATTTCGCTACATGACAACCTCTGAGAAGAAATGCTGAAAGAAACTCAGGGTTCTTTTTTGTCATTTTTTTTACGTCTTTTACAAATCTGTTCGTTACAAAGTATTTAAATTAGTCATCTATATATAAAAGATAAATATGGCAGCTATACAATGCAAATATCACTTCAGATATATTAGGTTTCCAGGGAAGCCACATGTGCAGAAAAGGGCTAACGCCATATGTCCCTATCGTCAACATAGTCTTTAATCCTATAATATGCTTTTTTATAAGAATTGATTTGACGTGCGATTTAAACTTCCCGACTGTCAGATCAGTAATTTCTTTTGGTATCTTATTACAAAACCGAACGCAGCTACCTAAGAACGACTTGTTGGTTTTGGACAATCTAAATTTAGGTACTACTATTTTATGTCTATTTCTGGTATTTATACAATGAATGTCACTTTTTACTTTAAACATTAGCAAATTTTATTATATTTTTCAAAATATTTTCAAAAATGTAAAGAGAAGGCATTGTTAGTACATTGATATCTTTAAAGAGGTCTCTAAGTGATTCGCGTGGGCTCATATTATATATTGCGCGGATGGCTCTGTTGTGTGATCATTGGGGATTGTGCCATGATCGCCACGCTTGGACTGGCGATCGCAGTTCTGTTGTGAATGTACTCGAAGGACGCTGCTGCCCGTCCTCCGGTTAATCCTATAGTCGGCTTTTACGACACCCACAGGATGAGATGTGTTGGTGCTATTCGTAGCTGGCACCATTCGGCAAACTTTGCACCTACTAGGATTCACCTTGTGTCGTGGGTACAGTTTACAGATATATATTCTACATGCACAAACACCCAGATCTGAAACAACTATCTGTAGTATAAGTTTTTAAACTGACATGGTCACTGACACTATTATTGGAACTGAAAACGGGATATTTATTTTTATTTCTTTTGAACTATCTGTAGATCATATCATGCTCGTCATCACACCTCCAACCGTTATGATGGATCACTTACAGTACGCGGAGTGCGTCTCTGGAATTCTCTTCCTCACTCACTACGCGACAGCTCTTCTCTGGACGTTTTCAAGAAAGGACTCAAAAAGCATTTCCTTTCAGTATATCTTATAAGTATGTGTTTAAGGTATATATTTATTTATATAGTTATGTATTTATTTAAGTATATATTATGTCTATGCTGTATAGTTGTGTATTTTATCATTATTCTTAACTGTTTTTTTTTCTGACTGTATACTTCGTACTGTCCTCTTTTGTTTCTATTTTTTTTTTTTCATTCAAAGATTTGTTGGAACAAAACTCACTGTTGAGTTAAGCTCGCCTTTGTACATCATGTTTTATTTTATTTAACAATCTGTATTTTCTGTTTTATGTTGTACAATCATCATATCGGCCATTTAAACGTCCACTGCTGAATAAAGGCCTTCCCATAGATTTCACAACTGTGTCATCATTTTGGGGGGTATTTGCCGATACTCACCACGCTTGGCAGGCGGGTTGGTGAGCGCAGTATGGCTATCGCTTCACAAAAGGGACGCTGCTGCCCATCCCCCTGGTTTAGATTCCCTTAGTCGCCTTTTACGACATCCACGGGAGAAGATGGAGTGGTGCTACATTCTTAATCCGGACACCACACGGACGTTGTACAATAAAGAATAAGAATAGATCATTGAAACATTTGTTCCGTGCGGGGATCGAACCTGCGACACGTTGCACAGAAGACCCATCGATTAGCCACTGCGTCAACTTTACTATTCAGGAAAAACATAAACATGTGGTCCACGCGTCAACGGTATATAGTCAAGGCATGTTCGAAAAAGAGAAAAATCGCAATAAAACTACAAACATGATGCAACTAGCTGTAATATTTATTAAATATTTCTTTTTAATGATTTATGTTTAATATTTGAACTTAGAAAACGAATAATTGCTCAAATTAAAAGTATATATATTACTAACTGACCCGGCAAACGTTGTTTTGCCATATACATTATTTCTATTCCGGGACTTCAGAGGGAGGTACTATTCACTCTATGTTATTTCAATTCCTGAAGTTAAGGTTAACATACTCTACCTATTCCGATCTCTGGTTATCAGTCATTCTCTTACGAACAAAGCCTACGTAGGCTGAACTTTAACGCCCATGTTAGTTTACTAACTATGATGCATATCTCGCCTAGATGTAGAACCATGGAAGATAAAGTGTCCAACCGTAAGTCTATTGTTGGCAGCAGCGATGAAATACCAACAAAGTGTCACCGACAGCTATGTACTATCTAACTGTAAAATGGTCAGAACCAACATTATGTCCTAATTAACTCATATAAATAGTATTCCGTATAAGGAAAGGAACACTTCGGTTTCAACACGGTTACAACGAGTTACGATAATAAATTGGGGCATAATTTTTGTTTGGAAGAGCGCATTGAGCGCATGTCGTTGCAAGCAACAAAGATCTTTACTCCACTACCAGATGCATCTGCTTGACATTGACATTCATCAATTCCAGTTCTGTCAAGACGTATCCCTAACTTCCTTCGTAAACTCTCAAATAACATAGTTTATTTCGTACATCAACGATTTCAATATTACCAAGATCATACAAATCGCGATGGCATTCGAAAATCAAATAACTTCAGGAATTTTCAAAAACAGAAACTAAACGCAACCTGCACACGAAGCCCATATTTATGATGTGCCATTCCGATACAAACTCGCGTAGCAAAAGCCATTTCTAACGCCGAAAGGGCAGATAAGACAGTTCTAATCGATTCGCGGAAAACTTAACACAACTAGTAACGTGATACGACGCAATAAGCCCATGAAGCTTCGTAACATTCCACAGCACTCCTGAAATTGATTAAATAGTGCATTTTTCCAGTGGCGGAAGCTAGGCGCGGTCGGGGGGGAATCGGGGTGGGGCGAGGGGCGCGGGGCAACATGGCGCCGGCATTACGTCACTTTCACAGTCGTACGTTTGGAAATTAGATCAGTATACTGCACGCCGCCCTCCGCGCGGTCGTATAGATACGCACCTATATTTTTTCTCGAAAACGCGTTTGTACGTATATCCGTTTAGTGCCTTTTTAGTTATGTGTACAATTTTTCCTTTGTTTTTTTTGCGCTTTTGCCGAAGAAACCCGGATTGAAACGTAAGTTTTTTTTCTTGTAGTTCAGTGATCGATTAAAAGCTTTAAGCTTTTTGCGGGTGACAAGCTGAAGTTTTCGTTTCGGACTTTTTATGCGAGCATCGAATTCCGCCGATATTGAATTCGCATTTTTTTCGCTTGATGTAACTGATATGATTGTATTTGACGTAATAGCTGTCACAATGGCGCTAGATGGAGATTTATTGTGTTGCATTTTTTACTGTTATTATTATAATATATAAATGTAATTTATTACAATAAAGAAATCTGGTTGCCTTTTGTGCTTGTGAATTTATGGTAATTTATAGGATAGAATAAAATTACTTTTTGTTTATGCTTAATATTGTTTTATTAGCTCAACTTTTTTATTCTTCATTTAATTTAATAGTTACGTATTTAGCTCTATGTGCTTCCCGGCTTTAAATTTATATGTTATTTGAATACATTTCGGATGAAAAGAAAGCTTGCAAAACACTTAGAATACATTTTTGTTGGCCTTATATCTGTAAACATTTTTATTCCACGAAAATTACTATTCCCATTCTTTTCTACGGAAGAAAACATTTTATAAAAGACATGTAAAGAATGGTTGTATTCTGAAAATTGCGGCAAATTACTTCTGCCGTGGAGAACATTTGTCATTGCACGAAGAATGACGCCGTTCGCTTTTATTTTGTAGCGATTTCATTTGACAGATAGGCAATACGATTTCAAACCATTGTTGTATCTCTTTAGTGCAAAGGAAACATTTTATCTGGCCTCTTGAATACTGAAGCTACTATGCATAAGATTAAGCGGACGGATTTATTTTAATGCTCTTAAGAATTTGTTTATTTATTATTTACTTATTTAAAACACGGATTTGTATTTAAGAAAAACATATCTTTGAGAACCTTAGGTATTTTAGTTCGCTGTTTAATATGTTTATCATTATTAATTTATTTTAAATTCATTAATTTAGCTTTTTTATCTGTGGTTGCAATGGCAAGCGAGTTTTTTTTCTAATTAGATTTTTTTATTTTATCAAATATTACTTTTTGAACGAAATAATTAAGAGAGGGTAGAATTTTTTCGTCCACGCTTTTTACAATAAAATGAAGCCACGTTTGACAATTTACAAAATGAATAAATTCAGTCGTACCCAAATTTTAAAATATTCCATGACACACGCACGTCACATAACTTTACTCCCTACATATTTAACGACCAAAACTTTTCACACGCGAACTCTAAAATTCCCCAAATTCCAAAATTAAATTTCAAACTTGGAAATGGAAATCGAATTTCAACCGTCATTTATCATCAACGTACACGTCTGGAACGCATTTTGAATTGAATAAAGAACAACAGAAGAGCGGTCGACGAGGTCACACAACGTCCAGTTTGTATTGAGCCTCGCCGTGTGGTATACTTGTCTGGCTTTTGATTGTTAGTGGGAGGTGGGGTGGACCAGGTTATGCTGGTGGTTTGTACAACGTTGGTCATTGTGGGTGTTCATGCGACCTACATAGTTTAATTATTGCTGGGATGCGACCAGCAGGCGCCGTGGAGGCCTCAAAGTGGGCGAGAGGTACTATCGAGTAGAGATGGCTGTACGATTTACGTTTAATTATAGCGAAAGGCCCTTGCTCCTAACATAGGACTTAAATTACGTAGTAGTACGAAATCGGTGCTTAAAGCAAAAGATTCTTAGAACGAACCCGTATTGAGAATTTCTGTGAATTGTCGATTGGCATGAGAAGTGTGAATCTATTAGGTACTGATTTTCTAAACCAAGTATTAGTATACTTTTAGTAGATTTTAATATCTAAGAACCCTAAGCATGAAAGATTTATAAATGCTAACGATTAATTTGAGTAAATAAGACGTTAATTACTGCTCACACAGTGAATGAAAACAAACAAAAGCCCTAACCTGCTGGTATTTGCTTGCATGCTACGAGTAAATTCCAGCCAAAACTTAATTATTTATAAGCCGGAAAAATTCATTTGTATTAAGTCGTAAAGTTTTTACATCAAGTTTTTACACGGGACGGAGGAAAACATAAAGTTAAGCCCAAAATTAAACCGGGAACAATATTTGTAAGCTTCCATTTTTCACACTGACATGAAAAAGGTCCAAGGCTAAAATTGGCAAACACCACTCTAGAAGAAACAGAAAGAAATTTGAAAAATGGATTGGTAGTAGCAATGTATTGTACAGAACACACAGAAGGACGTCTGGTTGCCTGGACGGGGGCACAGGTGATTTATTCGAACATCCTTATAATATAAAGAAACAAAAATAGTCGTAAAATATTAAAATAGTTAAAAAAATCTAGTCTGAGCATATGCTGAGCAATCATGTATCAAAGATTATCCAATTTGTAGACACAACAAAATAACAGCTTTTTACTAAATGCATATGAAATTATTTAAGCTATATGTAACAAAAACACTATTTTTAAATTTTTTGTCTGTCTGTCTGTCCGTCTGTCTTTCTGTCTGTCTATTTGTTCCGGGTAATCTCCGAAACGGCTGGACCAATTTTGATGGGACCTTCACTGGCAGATAGCTAATATTATAAGGAATAACCTAGGCTACTTTTATTTTAGAAAAATAATTAGGGTTCCGCGTAAAAAAATAAAACCCTTGAAATCCAATATATAGATTCTATGTCAAGTGTCTATGTCGAAGTACTCTAAATTTCTTTTAAATTAAACGCGGGTAAAACCGCGTTTCCCAGCTAGTCTTCGAATAAGTCTATCAAGTTCACTCTACATTTTTCAAATGTCGTTTTCTTCTTAGCATTAAGTTTTTAATTAAAACCGTATCCATTTCCAGATAAGTTTTAACCGCTAAGAACTGGTTTACATTTAGATAACTTTAATTTGCATTACAGTTTATTCATTTGACCTCCTAAGTAATCCTTGTTCACACATAACTATATCTTTCAGGAAAGGATTTATCTGGTATTTATCTTTGGCATAAGATTTGGGTTTTCCAACCCTAGTAGGCATTTACTGTCTGATGTGAAGTTAGTTTTTTGCATTATATCTTGGTTTTTATTGGTATATCCTTCAAGCTGTCTTCTAAGGGCTATCAATGCCGACTGCATAAGAGAGTTAACACGATTAAAATCATTTGTCATAACAGTAGTCGCTTCTTTGTATAATAGATATGAAATACCAGAAAAAATCTTAGTAGCTTAAAAATCACCTCAAGCAACAAGCGATCAACACATTATGCCAAAGTATTGCTTTTATTGTGTTAAATATAAAATCACTCATTTCAAGCTTGCTCTATTCTATTTACAATCTGATATTTTTTTTCTTTTGTTCTGATCCACTTTCTTGATTTTATTAACTAAGCGTTATAGCTCCTATAAAATGTATAGTTAGACGTGAGCCGGTGTGGTGAATGGCAGTCCATCTGTCCACGTCATGATAGTTAATGTCCCGAGTAACAGGTGGCTCCATCTATTGGTATTCCATTTTGGTAGAAGCAACCCCACTTTATACACTAGAAACGCAGAAATAGGGATGATTTTAGAAGCTTGTAGAAGCGTGTTCTTTGGGTATGCAGAATATTTTTAGTGGGTAAACTTTAGGAGCTAACGTAGGATCTGTTGCTCAAGAATTTTATTGAGCAATAAGTCAAGATAATGTGTTATTGTGTTCGCAAACTTTTGCTATCTTATCCTAAACTATTCATACCAAACAGAGCTATAAATTAGTTTGCACCTACATAATTTAAATTACATACATACATCTAGGGTACAGTGTACCTTTCCCTTACTACGGATAGTACATTAAGCTTTCGGTCCACGTAGATATCAACCAATTAAGTAAGGGTATAAGGACACTACAAAGTGAGGTTCAAAATATTGATAGACCAAGGACAAGGGATTATTATTAGAATAACTAGGTATATAAAGTGTGGCACCAGTGGGTGGCTCTAGTGTGATCATACGAGGACCTGGAGCCTCCCTTAGGTGCCGAAGATGACCGCCCCAGTGGTTTTAGCCGGTAGGAGTCCGGCATACCCCTTCGCCCTTCCCCGGGGCGAAGGAAGTTCATGAAGAATTTCCACTGGGCACCAAAAAAAAAAAAAAAACAAGCTATATAAAGTGATGAGGAAAGTTGCTCTTGAAGAGTAAAAAAGATATGTAACTGATGATCGATAAAATATGACGAGAGATGAGTACGTTTGTAGGAACTATTTTAATATCAGCAACTTTTTCGCTCGTGCATATTGAGGTGCTGGCGACTATACCGTGTGTTTCCCAGCAAGAAAGACCAGACCTCTCCACCAAAGGGTTTCGTGAAAGGCGACTAAGGGTGTCATGATGATGCCTGTCCTCAAGAGCATCTTTTCGTGTGCTAATACAACATACTACGATCACCAGTCCACGTGATAATTATAAAAAGTTTTCTATGTACAGTCATAAACACACATGACAGTTACCAAATTCGACTGTGAATTGGAAAAGTTCTAAATATAATCATAAAATGTTATATACCACCTATATGTGTATGAAGACGTTCGCCAATTTTGTAAAAAAATAAATTGAGCCTCAGTCCCTAATTCGTTTTAAATTTCCAGTCGAATTTTGTAAAGTGTTTACTTGATTACGACTGCAGGTAATAGTTTTCAGAATATAAAAGTTTATCCGTGTGTACAGCGGGCTGGTTACGTATGTTATATATTTTATTAGCAACGATAACTTAATAAGCCGCACGTCCAGGAGAGCTATTCCAAACGCGTGAAAACTCCCCGTGTCAAGAACATATCTACAGAGATCGGTATTAAAATCTATCAAATATGACTGAGGCTTACGAAAATTTATTTTTTATAACCAAATTATAAAACTTAACAAATATTATAATCTGTTTTAGAAGTATATAATCCATTTAGCACCCATTACAATAGGCCTTATAATTGTAGTTTCCATCTTATACAATAGTTTTACACCTCCGGGGACAGTCCGAGACTGCATTTTATAGTGTAGCCATAGAGAGTTCCTGGTTAGTGTCCCATTACATTATAGATTAAATTCTCTAAAGGGCCTCTACGTGTTGGACCCATGTCCCTGCGTAAGCCTATCAAAAGACCGGGTTCCCCCTTATAGAGGATATAATCCCGTGACAAGAGAGACATGTAGATTATAATATAAACTTAATATATTGACTTGATAAAGTAAAGATATACTTTATTTTTTCTGAACTTTATAGGTTTGTAGATTTTTAATACCGATCTCTGTAGACATGTTCTTGACATGGAAAGTTTTCACCCGTTTAGAAAATAGCTCTCTTGATCTCGGTCTATATGTTCTCTATTTGAAACGATAAACTGTAGATTAAATATAATGCTGATCGGCTATATGTAACGTGTTACAAAAACTAAACGTTATTTCACGGTACAATCAGTGGGTTATAGGGATTGCGTTAATGGCATTTATTTATATGATCAGCCCATTACTGTTCCACTGCTGGGCACAGGCTTTTAAGGTCTAAGGTTAGGCCTTAGTCACGCTGGCCTAGTGTGGGTTGGCGGACTACACACACCTCAGGTGTGCAGGTTTCCCTACGATGTTTTCATTTAGCGCAAGTGATAATCAAATTCTGATTCGCACATGAATCGGAAAAGTTATAGGTGCGGGCTGGGGTCGAACTTAGACCCTGCTGTATGGAAGGCAAGCGTTCAACCAATATAAACTTAAGTTAAGTCATGGGTTCAGTTTACAGACATGTTACATCTCACTTGCACAAACATCCAAACCCGAAACAACTATTAGTAGATCATACAAATACTTGTTCCGTGCGGAAATCGAACCCTCGATACTTAGCACAGAAAGTAACCAGAAAACATTTTTAAGGGCATATATAATCTGTACCAAATTTCGTTTAAGTCCGTTCGCCTGTTTGGGCGTTGTGAATTTTATTTTGAAATATGTTTGAATATTTGAGGCTCAATATTCAATATTTGAGGCTCAATAATAATCTTATTTCTTTCATATGGTTAGTGACCAACCGTGTCTCATAATTGTTCAAGCCGCCCAAAGGTCTCCGACTTGGCTTAATGACTACCAGCGGGCTGATTACGTCTGTCGCAGACAGTTTGCGACAGGCGTAAATCGCGCAGACACTCTGTCAAACGTCATTTTGATATTACGTATTTGCCGACAGCGGGTAAACAGGCAAAGATGTCTGGCGCACACTGTTGGACGATCAATGAACTAAAATTTGCCTT
This sequence comes from Diloba caeruleocephala, assembly GCA_947459985.1. Classification (NCBI taxonomy): domain Eukaryota; kingdom Metazoa; phylum Arthropoda; class Insecta; order Lepidoptera; family Noctuidae; genus Diloba; species Diloba caeruleocephala. Next base: position 3,270,340 of record OX381629.1, on the reverse strand, counting down.
TCAATTTCAGGCGATTTGCTACCGGTAAATCCTTGGCTGCGCGATCTGATATGTCGCGTCTGCTGTCGCTGTTCTTAGCTAATCAGGGTGCGGGCCCGACGATTTTACGTGCCCGAAGCACGGACAGGCTCATTTCACATACCACTATGCGGTCACCCATCCATAGACTGACCGCGCCAAATGTTGCTTAACCTCGTTATAATACTCGTAATAGTAACATTATAAAAACGTGTACAATAATTATGATCGTTTCATAGTAACAACAGATCAATCATTTGACAGAAATCTATGTTTACTCCCGGACCATAAGTCCTGCCAACAAAAGAAACAACCACAAAAACACACAAAGCGGGCAAAACACTGAAACGGCATTTTTATTCGTGCCTCGTACAAGTGGGTCAGTAATTAGCATTAGTCGCCATTTTAGGTGTCTGCAAAGGTGGGGCAAAGTAGGTTAACCATAAAACTCCATGAAATAACGAAGATTTATAAGTCGCAGTGTATATTGTAAGACAGAGGCAATTCGGCACAAGGTTTGTTCGAAGTTTGAATATTACTTTTGAGTTGATTTTGTCTAAGTTAAATAGAGCCGTGACAATTTCTTTGGCTTTTGCTCTGTTTGAGTTTCGGGATAGGCGAGATTACAACAACTGTATCATATTTCGAAGTCATTTCTCTATCTACAAAGTTATATGGGAAGGAAGTATACAGCCCCAGGGATTTAAATGTCACTGATAATTGTTTTGCAGTGAATGTTCTTCTCTCTTCTCATCTTCCCTTCAATATGATTGAGCTAAGCGATGCTGATGCATGAGTCATGCTCGTGAACGAGTGACGTCAGTTGGGACTGGTCAACCTAATGCTGCTGAAGCAATTTAATCATAAAGTTAGTAAATATTACAATCAGGCTTGTTTAGTATAGACTTAAGCAAGTTTAGACTCTTTTCTCCTACATTGTCTTCACATAACCTTAATTTCGAGAAATAATAAATTCATAAATATTGTAACATGATTCAAAAAGAGTAACCATGGAGTTTCTTGCCCGTTCTTCACCACAGGAAATCAATATTTGGAAACGCGATGACTAAAGACTGGACTATTCATAAGTGCCATAAGTTTAAAGTAATTACATATCTTATTTATCTTTTATCTTTATCATGAGCCCTTAAATGTCTACTGATGAACATGGCCGCTACCGTGAACGGTTAGAGGGAATATTGCCGTCGTCACCGTACCTGGCACGTGGATTGGTGATGACGGTATGTTGTTATTAGTACACGGGGAAGATGCAGCTGCCCATCCTCTTGATATCAATCCTTGTTGGCCTTTCACGACACACATTGGTGCAGGAGAGGGCTTTGGGAGGAGGGTTTTCTGGGAACCATAAGTGAATGTTACAATTAGTAGAACAACGGCAACCCTATTTAATGAAAAGTCCTAGGCGCGCTGGGTTAGCGGGATCGGAAGTGACCCCCGGGAAGACGGTGGTGCGCACGTGGTGACGTGCCGCCATGTGCGCAGCACAGCGCAAAGCGAGGCTTGAGGGGATCCTTTTACAATCCTCCCCGAGAAGTGCCTGGGGAGGCGACCTTTTTACAGTCGCCTTCCCTCCGCTAGAGGGGGTGACCGCTTTACAGTCATCCCCTCCGTGATGTGCCCTCTGTGATGTGGCACCAGTGGGTGGCTCTAGTGTGATCTTACGAGGACCTGGAGCCCTCTTTCGGTGCCGAAGATGACCGCTCCTGTGGTTTTAGCCGGTAGGAGTCCGGCATACCCCTTCGCCCTTCCCTGGGGTGAAGGAAGTTCTATGTAGAATTTCCACTGGACATTAAAAAAAAAAAGGCTCGCGCTGGGTGGAGTTGTGGTTCAATTCCTTTAATCGAAACTGGGGATACGATTGTCTCAGGGTAACTTTTACGTCGTCTTTGGACAGCTGTTGTCTAGATTTCTGTAGTTTCACAAGAAAAAATATTTATACTATGGGTACTTTAATACTCTTTTTACTTGTACCTTCGTAACTAACGCTGGCTTTCAGTCCGTCCCCATTTACTACCGTTATTTAAATAAAGATAATACATTAAAAGCACAAAAAACAACATAAAATATAAGTTAAAAAAATTAGTAATTATTTAGATTAAAGATTATAGATTGCCACTATAAAAACAAAACGAAATTTGTAATTTGTATAGCCTTTTCTCAGAAGCCGGCCCCGTAACCAATCCGTCATCAGACTAAATATCAGACAAATAAATTAGGTTTATGCAATAGTTTGGGACTAAAAGCACCAGGTCAGAACAAACAAATGTCGAATTCGTTTTACACACACAACATTAAATTGCATTCAAAATCAGGAATGTGACATTCTGAGTGTCTTTATTCAAAGTTGCAGTATGGCGCTCGCAACGTAAACCCATGCTATTATATACTTTTCTGTCAAAGGACTCACAATAACCGACGTCACCAAGAAGCCAGCTGTCTCGGCTGGGTGATGGTAGTCTAGGCCTTGGGTTTTCACGCATGTGGTCACGCGCTGCCGTGAGACGCTTTGGAGGATCCTTTACAATCCCCCCAGGGGGGGCGACCGCTTTACAGTCACCCTCTCCGTGATGTGCCTATAGACGTGGCACCAGTGGGCGGCTCTAGTGTGATCATACGAGGACCTGGAGCCTCCCTTAGGTGCCGAAGATGACCGCTTCAGTGGTTTTAGTCGGTAGGAGTCCGAGTTCATGAAGAATTTCCACTGGGCACCACAAAAAAAAAAGCCTTGGGTTTTAAGGAACTATCACTGTGGGGTCCGGCTTAAGAATATAGCACCAATTCATCTCTTCCCGTGGATGTCGTGAAATTGACTGAGGGACTCTGAAACAGAGGAATGGGTAGCAGCGACCCTTCTGTGGAGCGGCAGCCGTCCTACACTCTCCAACACGTCTTCCAATCGTGGTGAGTATTGGCAATATTCCCACAAAGTGACGATAAATTTGTGGAAATCGTAGTGGATGTCCTTTGGGTGATATGATGATAAGGGGGGTTATTAAGGGAGCCGATTAGGATGGATATTTACCGATCTTTTGCGTAACTTCATGATTATTTGTGGTTATAGGATGAATTAAACGTGAAGCAGGGCCTAAACTTTAGCACCTTGTAGGCATGTGGAATTGCTACGCCGCCATTTTAAAATTTTAATACTCGCAACGCATCTGTTCGGTATACTCCCTAACACTTGAAAGTGTAAAACTAATATATTTCGTATTTAATTAAAAAACGTTTATTTTATATGCCAATAATCTACTTAAGTAGGAAAAACGATAAAATGATCGAAGAAAGTTGTTAAATACAGTTAATAAAGGTTTGATTAAAAACCGTAATTAAATTAAAATTATTTTTATTTTATGCATTGATATTTATAAGAAAATATTAAAATTTTTATTGTTTTAAAAACGAGTTAAATAAATTTAAAATAAACGCAGTACAATAAATTTGCACTTTTAATTATCTTTGGCGGTCAAGTTCATACTGTTGGATTTTATTCACGCTATGCGCGCGCAGCTTACCTTTTCATTATTATATCAAGTGCCAAAGGAATGAGCATTACTTTAAAAATGTCTGATTTCTTTAATCTGAAAACAATGTTCTAGCTATTTTACATACAGTGATAAGTTGAACAAAATCATATCCTCAGCGCTTTTTACTTAGGTTATTTTTCAGTTTTCACTAGTTTTACAAACAAATATAAATTATCTTGTGCAAAACATACACAATGAAAATAGTATAATTAAAAACCACTATACAAAAATAAAGCCCAAAATTACGAAACGATTGTGCAACCGACTGTACTTGCGCGGGCGCAGACGTGAGTCAGCGCGCGCGTGTCCTGTTTATCTTGCACATCTGCTCCGGTCGTGGGGTTCCGTATAAACTACGAGGCGTACATATTGATACGAATGCTCTATTCGAATGATATCGACGTACAGAAGAAATTGCAGAACACAGTAAAATAATCTTGACGAGTAGAGGGATTCATACTTTGCGCGTTGAAGATCGAATTATCAATAATTATAAGCCAGTATTTTCTGTTGTTACGTCTTGTATCGCAAGAGTCCAGCTAGGTTTGTACTACCGCACCCCCGGGAAGACGGTGGCACGTGGCCAGTGGTAGTTTAGTCGGCTGCTGCGCGTGTTCGTGCGTGGGTTCGATTCCCGCACGGAACAAATATTTGTATGATCTGCAGGTAGTTGTTCCGGGTCTGGGTGTATTGTATGTGGAATTCATGTCTGTAAACGCACCCATGACACAGGAGAAATCCTAGTGTGGGGCAAAGTTTAAAAAAAATAATTTAGAGCTATGTTAATGTAAACAACATCCTAATGGTGTCACATGTCACAAATTATAGCAAAATCCACTACTAAACTATAAATGCAGTTGATTTTATTTTCAAAGATACTCTACAAAAAAGTTTTCTGAACATTCTGAACATCGTGGGGTTTGTAGCCAGTAAGAGTCCAGAAGGCCAACCACCCTTCCCCAGGGTCCATCCCGAACCACTCGAATTCCTCCGGGAAGTCCATAAAGATGTCCTCAATAGAAAAAAAAGTTATTAACCCCAGTTCTATAGATTTTTTTTTAAACATTGCCCCACACTAGGATTTCTCCTGTGTCGTGGGTGCGTTTACAGACATGAATTCCACATACAATACACTCAGACCCGGAACAACTACCTGCATATCATACAAATATTTGTTCCGTGCGGGAATCGAACCCACGACCCGGAGCGCAGCAGCCGACTGTATCAGCCACTACACCAACCGTGCCGTCAAATGGGGTTACTTAAACATGCTAGCACGTCTTGACGTCATCAAACAAGATGGACGGTTCCTCTTAAACCCTACAATCACCAAAATTACATTCGAACAACAAAATACGGAAAGTAACAACTAGTGCTAATGAAGTGACGGTCTAATCATGCACTTATGCGGGTTCGCTCAATACAAGGGGGCGGGGGTGTCGGGGAGGGGGCAGGGAGGCCTTATCACTCAACTGATAATCGCAGGCCCCTAAACCAGACACTTCATAAATGTGTTGACGCATGTTAGGGTGAAGCTGCGACAGGGAGGGATAGTCCTGAATAGAAAAATAATATAGAAATCACACTTTTGGATTTTTCACGAACGGTGGCCTGGAAGTTTACCTACTCGCTACTTTAACTCAAGGTTTTGGATTGAAAAGCTGGTATGCAGCAAAAGATCAGTGCGAGAGCAGTGATAGCTTAGTGGTTGCATGCTTTCCTCCCATACAGGAGGCTTTGAGTTCGGTTCCCCGCACCTCTGACGTTTCTGTGGAGGTGTGTGGTTCAGAATTTGAAGTAATAACGGTGAAGGAAAACATCGTGAGCAAATCTGCACACCTGAGGCGGCACTAAAATGTTCTATTCTATATATTAAGAATATAGCACCATTCCATCTCCTCCCGTTGGATGTCGACTGGCGACTAAGGGAATCTATAATCCAGACGGATGGGCAACAGTATCCCTTCTGTGGAACAGTCGCCAGCAGATTTTTTATACCACTAAGGTGGCAAACAAGCATACGGCCCACCTGATGGTAAGCGGTTACCATAACCTATGAACGCTTGCAACACCAGCGCTATCACTCGCGCGTTACCAACCCCGTAAAAATCTTTTCACGCCCTTTTTGAAGAGACCCATGTAGTAACAGCAAATACCCCCCAAAATGATGAAACAATTGCGTAAATCTATGGTGGACGCCTTTGTTCAGCAGTGGATGTATAAATGGCTGATATGATCATGATGATATTCCATCTTTACATTGTAATCTCAATTATTTTAAAAGAGTATCCCTGGAGTTTCTTGTCGGCTCTCCACAAGATCAACTATTTGGAACCGTGCAACTTAGATTCAGATGTTTCATAAGTGCCTGTAACTAGTTAATTTGAAAAAAAAAGAAAACAATTACTTGACTTGACTATGTATGTGAAAAGATGCTGGTGACAATTTAGTTGGTGATCGGCAAAACGTAAAACCACAGCCAATCTCGCGTCGATCAGAGCTTTTATAATAGATACAACGGTTGGTGCAGTAGTTGATACAGTCAGCTGCTGCGCTCCGGGTCGTGGGTTCGTTTCCCGAACGGAACAAATATTTGTATGATCTGCAGGTAGTTGTTCCGGATCTGGATGTTTGTGCATGTGAGATGTATGTCTGTAAACTGTACCCACGACACAGGACAAATCCTAGTGAGGGGCAACGTATAATAAAGCAAACACTGACGGCACGGTTGGTGCAGTGGCTGATACAGTCGGCTGCTGCACACCGGGTCGTGGGTTCGATACCCGCATGAAAGAAATATTTGTACGATCTGCAGGTAGTTGTTCCGGGTCTGGGTGTATTGTGTGTGGAAATTGTGTCTATAAAAGTACCCACGACACAGGAGAAATCCTAGTGTGGGGCAACGTATAATAAAGCAAACATAAAAATTGCTAGATATCTTTACTGTTTACTACGTCATTTTATTCATTCGTTATTTTCACACTAACTACACATTTAAATCGACTGTGTGGTGCCGGCTCAGAATGCCACCACCCCATCTCCTCCCATGGGTGTCGTAAAAGGCGACTAAGGGATTAGCCGGAGGATGGGCAGCAGCGTCCTTCGAGTACATTAACAACTCAACTGCGATCGCGACCCATCTGCCAAGCGTGGCGATTATGGCAAAACCCCCCAATGAGCCCACAACACATCCATATCGGTCGTTGTGGTGATCTTTGGGGGAGGCCTGTGTCCAGCAGTGGACTTCATTCGGCCGAAATGATGACACATTTAAATTTATCTATGTTTATAAGTAAACTTAGCATTGGGTTAGCTTTAACGTGTAAGAATAAATTACGAAATGTAGGTAAAGAAAACATTACAAAAACAATATCGTCCACAATATTCCCAAAGCATGGTGTCAATAAAAAGCTGTAATTTTATACGGTCGACTGTAAGAGTCGCCTGATTGCTTTACATACATAAATCTACATATACGATCATGCAGAGATATACTATTGATTTAGTGAAAACCGTGTTGTAGTATCTCGACTTTACAACGTTGTGCTGTAGCAACATAGCTTGCTGTATTATTTACTAGCCTTTACTCGCGTCTTGACTGTGGGTTTAGCCGGAGGATGGGGAGCAGCGTCCTTCGAGTGCATTTATAACTCAACTGCGATCGCCAACCCACCTGCTAAACGTGGCGATTATGATAAAACAAACCCCAAATGAAAATGTCCAGCAGTGGATGATTTTCGATTGCAATGATGTTGACCTACGTCTTCATCTGCCTCCTTCTTAAGAGAATTTGTGACCCTGTATCCTTTTTAACATAATGTACTTTTTAAAATATTTAAATATGTACTTTTAAAAATCTTCTATACATCTATACAAATAAATAAAATTGAAGTGTCTGTTTGTAATGTCAAAATAACAGCTTTTTACTAAATGCATATGAAAGTATATACGATACCTACAGCAAAAAAACAATTTTGAAAATTTTTGTCTGTCTGTCTGTCTGTTTGTTCCGGGTAATCTCCGAAACGGCTGGACCGATTTTTACGGGACTTTCACTGGCAGATAGCTGATGTTATAAGGAATAACTTAGGCTACTTTGATTTTAGAAAAATAATTAGGGATCCGCGCAAAAAAAATAAAACCCTTGAAATCCAATATATATATTCTATGTCAAGTGTATGTGTCGAAGTATTCTAAATTTCTTTTAAATTAAACGCGGGTGGAACCGCGGGTCCCAGCTAGTATTTAAATATAGCTCTGTTCCAAATTTCATTAGAATTCGTTTAATGGAGCTTTAAACATTCAATTTTCACATTTGTCATCATCATCATCATCATAGGCTGATCCTAAGGACGTCCACATTTGAACAAAAGCCTCGACTGTCAACGGCCGGTTACATTGCCGTGTGTCGACATTTATGGGGAGAATTTTCCGGTACTCACCACGCTTGGCAGGCGGGTTGGTGAGTTTAGAACTCACATTTGTAATAGTAGTAAAATGAGACTGAATAACTTTTCAAGAGATAGGTCAGCGATTAATTCCGTGTGGAGTACTACACGGGAGGAGATTAAGTGGTGATATATTTTTAATCCGGACACCGCATAGGCTACACCATAATATGTAGTGATATCCTAGTGGTTGAACGCTTGCCTTTCATAAAGGGTCTGAGTTCGATCTTAGCCCGCACTTCTGACTTTTCGGCTTCATGTGCGGATCAGAATTTGATTATCATTTGCGTTAACGGTGAAGGAAAACATCGTGAGGAAACCTGCAGACCTGAGAGAACTCCAAAAATGTTCTCAATGGTACAGACCATGACAATGGTCTGTAGCCCACCAACCCGCACGAGGCCAGCGTGGTGGACTATCTTTCTCATCGTTACAAAAGGTCCGTGCTCAGCAGTGGGGCAGTGGGGCTAATTCTGTTGCATGTTGTATATGTCATGGTATGGGACATAAAATATCAAGTTCCATAAAGAAGAAGCTGAACGAAGTCATGGGTAACAACTGGTGTACATAAATGAATGTACGTAGGTACTCATGAAGTACCGTTATACCGTATCGATATATTGCACAACAGTGTACTCTAGCGACCTACTCCCGGCACTTTGTTGTAACTAATTTACTGTGGTACATTTCTGTAGCAGATATTTAGTATTTCTAGGCGTTTAGACTCATTTAAACGTGTACAGTATTTAGTAGAAAGCGTTACTAGTAAATCATATACCAGCAAAACATTTAAAACAACCGCTTAACTAAATACTAATTACTAAACATGTACTCAGTTAAACGTTTTAGTGATTAGTGCAGTAGTTCCTTAGGAGAGCGCGTGTCTTAATTTACCAATGATTACTTATGGAACAGAGACGTGGTCACTCACTATGGGGCTCATAATAAAGCTCAAGGTCCCTCAGCGAGCTGTGAAGAAGCTATGCTTGGTATTTCTCTACAGATCGAATACAGAAATGAGAAGATCTGTAGAAGAATTCATGTTGCCGACATAGCTAAAAGGATTAGTAACCTGAAGTAGCAATGGGTGGGGCACATTGCTCGTAAAACTGATGGCCGTTGGGTTAAAAAGGTTCTCGAGTGGAGACCGCGCACCGGAAAACGCAGGGTGCAACGACTTTCAACGAGGTGGACGGACGACCTGGTGAAGGTCGCTGGGAGTCGTTGGATGCGGGCGGCATGTAACCGCTCATTGTGGAAATCCATAGAGGAGGCCTTTTTTTCTGCAGTACCGCCTGCATACAATGACTCCCAGCGACCTTCACCAGGTCGTCTGTCCACCTCGTTGGAGCTCGTCACACGCTGCGTTTTCCAGTGCGCGGTCTCTACTCAATAACTCTTTTGCCCCAACGGCCATCAATTCTTTGAGCAATATGTCTGCATTGCCACGCACATGCACTGCCATTTCTGGGGTGTAATTCCTTAAGCTCAAACATCCATACATCTTTGGATACATAATCGAAAGAACGGTGTAAAACCGATTTGGTGTTCGCTAAGACATGATTGATGCTATTCAAGGGCACGTTGCAGACGTTGAGCCATGAGGACCAATCTTAGCAAATACCAAATTGGTTTATCACCGTTATTTCAATTCTGTTTTCAAGGATGTATGGATGTTTTAGCTTAAAGAATTGCAGCCCAGCTTATCAATCCTTTCAGCTATGTCGGCAACTTAAGTTCTTCTGCGGATCTCCTCATTTCTTAATGAATTCTTTATTGCACACAATATTTACAGATTAAAACAATACTAAAGAAAAGTTCATGTACATAGGAAGCTTAACTCTTCTGATTCGATCTCGTAGAGAAATACCAAGCACCTGAGAGCTATCTTAGTTGCACTCACTGATCAGTAAACAACCCTAGTTAAGCAACGTAATCCCGTAGTCACCTTTTACGACACCCACGGGATGAGATGTGGTGGTATTCTTAGCCAGCACTACATGGTAATTGGTTGCCATTAACGACACGAAAATAAGAATATTGATTCCTTTTTTATAGGTTATTACCCACTAAGATGAAGAAAAAGATTGTCGTCAGTTCGCAGAAATCATTAACTTATGTAATTTATTGATTAGTATTGTTCTCGTAGCTTTATTATAATAAAGTTACATTATAATCAAGTTAATTATTTATTTCTGTACAAACAAATAAATTTATTACGTGTTAAGAATATCGATAATGAACGGGGTTATCGTTTATGTAAAAATAATAGGCGGGTTGACATCCTGGCAATAATTAGTTTATTTTAACCGACTTTTATTAATAATTTTACTTGTTTTACTTGTTTTACTACTATTTAAGGAAACACATTGGACATTTTACTGGGCCCTGAGGTATTATACCTCTTGTTTGCGCTGAATTGTATTATTGTAAGAGTCAGAAATTCGTCCTAGTTGCAACAAAGTCTGTATAGTATACCACTCCGAACTCGGAAGCTGTCAAACACAATATTGCGTTCATCTTGCCAAAGAATACACTCCCACAGAATATGATGTGCAGGCTGTTCATATTCACAGTCCGGTGTTGAACATTTGTGGACTGGTGAGGCAACAAACTTGAAGCTAAATAATTTACTCTTAAAGTTACCATGACCGGTGAGAAATTGAACCACGCAATGACATCTTCCTACCATGAACTTACCGGCCGCTCACGAACGGATGGAAAGAACTGGTATAGGTGACGGTTCTTAAGACTTGTTTAGACGTGTTCCACCTGCATTGCCATTCGGCCAAGAGTTCTTCCCAAACACCAGTCTGTAGTTTAAACAATCTGCAGATCTTAATATGATCGCGTTGTATTAAAAATTCCGCGTCCATGTTTTCTCTTATTGAGCAGTATATTGCAGCTCGTCACTGACTGGCAAAATACCTGCTTAGCACAGGTAGAGCATGCGTTACTCAACAATATCAACGCTAAGCCCTGGCTTTGGAGCAGATTGCGCCATACCGTGCTGATAGTAGCCCTATCGGCCCATATAGGTGAATCATAGCAACCTAAGTAAGTAGCTCCGTAAATTGTTTATAAAGAATAAAATTAATGACCATGTAGCTGTTGATATCCTTGTCAGGGCAAAAAAGTTCCTTTTAGCTTTTTCACCTAAAGGTTGTATGTGTTCAACGAATGAAAAAAATCTACAATACAAGACCAAGTAGCACACGGACTCATTTTGTTTACGGTAATATTATTGAATTTAATGCTCAGTGACTTAAGATTGCCTTTTAAAATTAGTTGAAAGGTTTTTTGTCGTGAAAATATTAAGTGGTTTCGTTCGCCCCACCTTGAAATTAAACGTAAACAAGTATCCGCCATTTTTTCAAGGCCCACCCTTGTGCTTGACTGAATAAGCAGAAGGCCGTCGTCTGCGCAACCAGTCAATGAACAGCGGTATGGTAATGGAATCGCTAGAAAATCATCGAAACCCATGTTCCATAGACAAGGACTAATAACGGATCCTTGGGAACATCCCATCGTGAGTTCCTTCGACACAGCGTGATGACCAAGTTTAAGATTTGCAGACCCGTTTGCAAAATACGGGTAAACGAGAGTGTATATGTCTATGAAGCAACCACGAACATTCATATTAAGTAGTAGCATAGGCCACCACGCGTTGTCGAAGGCACCAGATATTTAATCATCATATCAGTCAATGGTCTTCCATTGCTGAACAAACGCATCCCCCGTAGATTTCCACAACGATCGGTTAGATGCCACCCGCATCCAACAAACATCAGGGACCTTCACCAGATCATCCGTCCATCTCGTAGTAGCCGTCTCAATCTGCGTTTTCCGGTGCATGGTCTCCACTCGAGAACTCTCAACTAACTGGCGGAAAATGAAGCAGAATCGACGCTGAAGAATAAACGTTTTAATTTCAACACAACCAATTATATGGGACCACTTAAATAGGTACTGAAGCACCGGGTATAAAGATAGCAGTGTGTACATAAGATATAGCGAACAAAAACCAACATATTGTCATTCAGATAGTGGCCGAGTACCGGTGTTGTCTGCGGTATTTCGGTGACGACACGTGGTGGATTGGCTAAGCAATTGGCTTTGGGTGTCAACGGTTCTATCCGTGAATGAAACAAATATTTGTGTAGCTTACATAATCACCTTATTACTGTCCCACTGCTGAGCACGGCCTTTTTTCACGATAAGAAAGGCTAGACCTTAGTCCACCACGCTGGCTTTTGCGGGTTGGCGGACTAGACAGATCGCTGAGAAAATTTTTTTAGCCCTCTCAGGTGAGGTTTCCTCACGATGTTTTCCTTCACGGTTTCACAATTGATAATCAAATTCTGATCCGCACATGAATCCGTAAAGTCAGAGGGGCGGGCCAGGATCGAACTCAAACCTAGCTAGTGGCTATGCTTGTGTGCAAGTCGCCAAAAGGTCTCCAACACGGCTGAACGACTGCCATATATGACAAAAGTCGGAACCAACGATTTTACGTGCCCTACGAAGCACGGAGATGCTTAGTTCAAATCCTACTATGCTGTCATCCATAGACTGACTGCGCCGAGCATGACTTAACGTGACAGATCAGTAAGTACAGCTGGCTATGAGTGCCTCAATTTCGATAGTTACGTGTTAGCCAGAATAGTATTACTATCTCAAGGCATCAGACTGGCGGTGGAGATGTTCTTAGATCGAATTCCAGCAGTTCCAAATTCCAATACTGCCAGAAACCCACTCCTAGAACAAGCATATATTGAAGGGATATTATAATGTGCACATAGCAAGTAATTTCAACTCTAATTGCATTGCCGTCCCGATTTTTCTTAGGCAAATGAGTTTTTAGTGTTTATTTATTTATTTATTATTTGGATCTCCAACAGAGGATACACAATTACAAACTATTTAAGTAACACAGAGGACAATAACAAGTATGCTCCTCCAATTACAGAAGACCACATCATTCATATATAATCTAGGTAAAAATTAAATTTAATGAAGACAAAGTATATTCATGACATTAAAATAAGCAATAGCAAAAAACATTATGTTGAAGGTAAAATTAATATATGATACAATTAAGTGAAATTGGTTATAATCAAGGATAAATAACAATTTTTAAGATATTTTTAGGATAAACCTTAAATGAATGAATGATAATAAAAAATAAATTGAACTAAATTAAAATAATCAAAATAATATCATCTGTTTAACAATATGAGTTTGAGCTCTTTTTTATATTTTGTAATTTTGCAAGTGATGTCCAAATTATTCCGTTTAGCTAGTTCATTATATTGCCTGCAAAGTCTTGGAATAGTGGCGAAATGTCCGAGATTAGTTTTGGATCGTGGCACGTTAAAAAGGTTAAAGCTAGATTTACGTGGCAAGCGAGATGGCGCATTTATCTGCAGTTTACCAAGAAGCTCGCTACAGTCAACAACCCCACCGAACAGCTTGTGTAGAAATACGAGGTCAAGTAATTTCCTTCTATCTTCCAGCGAGGACATTTTATAGTGTTCTAGTCTTAGATTGTAGCTATTGATTTTTCTTGCCAAATTATTTTTATAGCAAAGATGGTATAGAAAACGTCTCTGTACACTTTCCAGGCGCTTAATATAGACATCGTAATGGGGGTTCCATACGCCGCTGTTGTATTCAAGTACTGGGCGGACTAATGTATTGAATAATTTAATTCTAGTTGAGGGTTTGGAAAATTCTTTGCTATTACGCAAGACAAATCCGAGAACCTTAAACCCTTTAGAAGTTATATTTAATATGTGCCTATCAAATTTTAGTTGCTTGTCAAATATTATTCCCAAGTCACGGATCTCTTCTACTTGATGCACGGTTTGTTGGTGTATTGTGTAATTGTTTATTTGAACATTTTTATTTCGAGAGAATTGCATATAATGACATTTGGCGACATTGAGGGACATTTTGTTTGCTGTGCACCAGTCCACCATTCGGTCCAGATCAGTTTGTAATAAAGCAGAGTCCAAGTTGGTCATTATCGGTTTCATTAATTTTACGTCATCCGCGAAAAGGTAGAAATTTGAGTGCTTGAAGCATAACGCTATATCGTTAATAAATACATTAAAAAGAATGGGGCCTAGATGTGAGCCTTGCGGGACTCCCGATATTGCTGGAAAGGTGTCAGAGTGATAATCATTGATGACAACTTTTGAATTTCTGCCAACTAGGTATGAATGGAACCATTTAAGTAATGATCCGCCTATTCCTATTTGAGATAGTTTATTCAAGAGCAAATTATGGTCAACCTTATCAAATGCTTTACTGAAGTCTGTATATATGGTATCCACGGGGACTCGTTTATCAAGAGACTCCGATATGGCTGTGACATAACACATGAGGTTTGTAGATGTTGACCTTGAATTAATAAAACCATGTTGGTGTGTAGTAATATGCTGCTTAACATGTGCAGTTAGACGTTCAGTTACTAGTTTTTCAAGTATTTTTCCATATATGATAAGGATAGAGATAGGCCTGTAGTTAGATACTTGTTGCTTTTCCCCTGATTTGAAAATAGGGACTACTAAAGCTTCTTTCCACCTCTCAGGAAAAATTCCCTCTGTCACAAACTTATTAAAAATAAGTTTAAGCGGTAAAGTTAAAGCCTTCGCACATCTTTTGATGAATACGGGTGGAATACCATCACTTCCAGCTCCTTTATGTTCGTCTAAAGATTTTAACGTTCGGAATATTTCCTCAGTACTAAATTCCAGTCTACACATGTCTGAAAGAACATGATAACTATCAATCTGTTTTGACACATACACCGCGGACGAGGTATTGTAGAAATTAAAATTATTGTATTGTATGTTTTTGAAGGAAACGCAAATTCGCACATTGGTGACAGAGCGTTCTACTCGTAGTATGTGACGCTATCCACCGTGTATGCAGCACAGCGCATAATGGATCGGAGGATCCTTTACAATCCCCCCCAAGATGTGCTTGATGGGCTACATTTTACAGTCACCCCCTTCAAGATGTGTCAGATGGCATCAACTGGCGGCTCCGGAGCGTTATTTCTTGAGATGATCGCCCAGTCAGAGTCTGGCTTAACCTTTGCCCGTCTCCTTAGACGTTGTTGTTGAATAACGTATGAGCATTTCCACCGAGGTAAAAAAAGCAGCTGCTGGCGTGGGCGTACCTATATGTTTATTTACGACACACATATCCATTCGTGTATCTCAAACCATCATTCAATTTTTTCAATGAATACCGATATTAAATCATCAACCAAGCGATATTGGGATTGGCTTGGAGCACAGAAATAGGAAATAAGGAGAAGTGGTATGGGGTCGTAACCGCGCCACCACAACATGAGCAATCTGCTCTTGTCGGGAAAAATGCCCGTTTTATAACATCAGTTGAGATTCGATCGCATAAGTGATTTTTTTTTTAAAGTCGAAGCGAATATTATAATTATATCAACGAAGGAACCATATGAAAGTTTTCTGTATTTGTGTATAAAAATAATAAATTTAAAAACATTGTTTACTTTATTATGTTTTATTATGTGACCGACATTATTAAATTTGTACAACATACAATGCTTCTTATCTACCACTTTTAACTAGCAATCGATGAATAACAAACGCAGTGAATACAAAAGCTCATGATACTCCCAATAAACGTACGTGTCGCGTGGTACGGCTGCTGTGTGCAGTTCGTACGCTCGGCATGATTGCCTGCTGAAAAAGTCGTTGGTGTATTTTAGTATGAGTAGGCAATTATAATGTTGTGTTAATTCAGTTCATTGGATAAGAACTGTGTTTTGTTGTGTTTGTGTGTTTGTGTTGTTTAGTATGTTTATATGGTGAATGGTAGGCGAAAACTGGATTTCTAGGTTCGCATACATTTTTAACTACATGGCATATCTCCTTTCTTCCAATATCTCTGGCTTGGAGACTAAACGGTTGCGACAGAATTTTACACGCAGCTACTGCCATGCCGGTAACCCTATACCGTAAGATTAAGACCGTTTGTCAGACTTCCAATGTTACAACTGCCTGTAACGATTACTGTTGGTATTTGCACGACAACCGGTATCAAAGGCAAAAGACGGTCGTCTCAGAGGATCGAAGGGCTCCCTATATGTAAATGAGACGTTCAAATGCGAGTAGGACTTGGGGCCTGAGAGGATTCCGTACCATTATTGGAAAATCGGGATCCCTAAATGTAGAAGGTTTAAGTGACAAACTTCATATTGCGGGTGCTCGCGTAGTACACTGTATGAAGTTAACCGTAAATATAAGTTTGTCTCCTAATAATTCGACATGGCATTTGAAATCAATAATTTGCAGATGAATTCCTCCATTATCATCGTCATCATAAATACGTCCACTACTGAAACCGGACCGGCCTCATAGATTTCTACTACGACTGGTTAGATTCCACCTGAATCCAATGGCTCCCAGCGACCTTCACCAGGTCAGCTGCCCATTTTGGTGGAGGCCGTCCCACGCAGCATTTGCCGGTGCGCGGTCTCCACTCGATAACTATTTTGCCCTAACGGCCATCAATTCTATGAGCGATGTGTCCCGCGCACTGCCATTTCACTTTAGTTCTTCTAGGGATCCCCTCATTTCTCATTTCATTCGATCTCTTAGAGAAACATGAAGCACAGCTCTTTCCGTAGTCCGCAGACCTTGGACTTTCTTATGAAGCCCATAGTCAGTGACCACGTCTCTGTACCATATCTCAACTATGCACGACCTCGCTGCGTGCGATATTTTAAGATTGTGGTCACCAGGAAGTACCTTATACGATTTGTTGATTAGTCAGTAAGTGGGACTTTAGTATGAAAGTACGCTTTGAGTGGCCGTGTCTTTTATTAGGTTAAATTTGGATTTAGATCTATAAGCCTAGAGGCTTCATACCTCAATTCTAAGAACAAGGTCCCTAATTCATTGATACCTAAAGCCATTTCTGAGAAAAATGGCCCTGACACACGAACAGACAGACAGACAAGTGATTCTATAAGTCTGTTTTTTCCATCATAAGATATGAAACCATAAAAACAATATCCCATCCATGTAAGATCGATCAATATGAGCAGTGGTCAATGCCGATCATGCCTCAAAATGGTGCATGTGACACATAGCAGCGTGTTTCTTATAGGATCGAAATAGTTGTGGCTGTGGAAAGTTTAGTACCAAGTACATTAGTGACATGACATACAAAACGACATCAGTCATGCGGACAGTACGTGTGTCATCATGAATAATGAAGATTTCATTCATGATTCCTTTATTGCACAATGGTGTCTATGTATTACGTGTGTTTCCCACGGGGTATGCTGAGTTGCAGTGTCCAAAACCAGACAATAACAAATACCGTTTTAGTTAAAAACTACGACTCGTAGATTCGTTACCAAATGTGAAGTGTAGTAAAAATTCGGGGTCACGGAGGAGGTTCTCAACTCATCTGTCTTTTAATAGATATCCCAGGGATTGCTTTCTTATCTTATCAGCCACAGGACGTCCACTGCTGAACAAAGGCCTCCCCCTTAGACCTCCACAACGAGCGGTCACATGCCGCTCTCATCCAACGACTCCCAGTGACCTTCACCAGGTCGTCAGTCCACCTTGTTGGAGGTCGTCCCACGCTGCGTTTTCCGGTGCGCGGTCTCCATTCAAGAACCTTTGTGCTTCAACGGCCATCAGTTCTACAAGCAATGTGCCCTGCCCATTGCCACTTCAGTTTACTAAGCCTTTCAGCTATGTCGACAACTTTAGTTCTTCTACGGATCTCCTCATTTCTTATTCTATCTCGTAGAGAAATACCAAGCATAACTCTCTCCATAGCTCGCTGAGTGACCTTGAGCTTTCTTATGAGGCCCATTGTGAGTGACCACGTCTCTGTTCCATAAGTCATCACTGGTTGTGATTGCTTTAAAGTTGCTAAAATGTATTCAAGTAAAGATCCGACTTCAATGTCGCAGTAGCAGATCACTTGATTTATGTGATGATAGTGAGATATTATTAGAAGATTATAATTCCGTCTACTATGTCCGTATGGTGTCCAGATTAAGAATATAGCACCATTCTTTCTTCTCTCCTGAATGTCGTAATCGGTCACTAGGGGACTCTAAGCCAGAGGTATGGGCAGCAGCGTCCCTTCTGCGGAAGACCAGGCATTTACGGAAGAGGCCTTTTTTCAGCAGTGGATGTCTTTAGGCTGATATGATGATGATGATGATGAATGACACAATTGTGGAAATCTATAAGGGAGGCTTTTTTCAGCAGTGGATGCTCTTTGGCTACTACGTTGATCAAAATTAATTCCGTTTAAAGGGTAAAATACATTAAATTTGGGGTTGGCATATTTTTAGGTAAAGAGGACACGTTCCATGAATCCATTACTGAACTTTTAATCTATCACAGTCCAAAGTTTCACTTAGTTATGCCATATCTACTAAAACTACCCTTAGTAATAATTGATTATCTAAGAAACTGCTAAGCTCTTTAATTATTCATTTTCATTTCCTACTTTTTATTATCATATCGAGAATTTATACGTCCACTGCTGAAAAAGGCCTCCCACATAGATTTTCACAACTGTGTCATAATTTTGGGGGGTATTTGCCAGTACTCACCACGCTTGGTAGGCGGGTTGGTGAGCGCATTATGGCTACCATTTCTCTGAAAGGACGCTGCTGTCCATCCCCCTGGTTTAGATTCCTTTAGTCGCCTTATACGACATCCACGGGAGGAGATGGATTGGTGTCATATTCTTAATCCGGACACCACACGGGATATTAATATAATTTTCACTTATATATACTTAACTTATTTCAAATAGCCTATATAAACAACGTTGAATAATACTGAGACAATAGACGCGCCTTTTATTAATTTGGCTTGTACTAGCGTCGACTGGTTCTAACTAGATTTATCAGGATTTCTGTAAACACGTGCCGCTTGAAGTAATCGGTGCGATTTTTCAGCATAGGCTGTATTTTGGACTTGGGTGAAAAGCGGCATAGTGAATTGGTAATATGGCCTGTATTTTATGCTTTAGATTATAGTTTTAGAAGGGGAGATCGGGCCGACTGACTTTTTCATTCATTTCGGCCGAATGAAATCCACTGCTGGACACAGGCCTCCCCCAAAGATCACCACAACGACCGATATGGTGTGTTGTGTGCTCATTGGGGGGTCTTGCCATAATCGTCACGCTTGGCAGACGGGTTGGCGATCGCAGTTGAGTTGTTAATGTACTCGAAGGACGCTGCTGCCCATCCTCCGGTTAATCCCTTAGTCGACTTTTACGACACCCACGGGATGAAATGGGGTGGTGGCATTCTGAGCCAGCACCACACGGCACTTTTTACCAGAATTTATTTATTCGTACAAGAATTCAGTGAATGCACCCACTTACATTTTTTACCCACGAGAGGATTTCCTCATGGATATCCTACGCAGGGACTAGACTGTTACCGGCTTAAGCCACGACGGTATTTCTTCAACCTACCATAAGGTAGGTTAGGTTCAAGTCTTGGCCCGCCCCTCATTTTGGCGGACCGCATTCCCGTGCGGCCTGGCCAGCCAGCACAATAATTTGGGCGCGAGTCGATGGCGCGTCGCGTTAGGGCCTGTCTCTAATCGTGTGATGGACTATCCTAATTCCGCCGCCCGCTGCTCATACACATACCTACACACATAAAGAAACAGTAAGCAGGATGAATTAGGTATACCTCAGATACCATATTACCATTGCAGTTAAATATTACTTAAAAAACTTAGCAGGTATAATTTACGATATACCTTAAAATCTTCGTTCTGAATAATTTATTAAAAAAAAATGTAAGCAAAGAAAACAAGTAATTATCGCGCTCACAGTTTCCTAAAATGTATGCTCTGACCTACTTTCTTACATCCGCGGTTTGTCGATGACAACAGAATTACAAATCATAATACATAAAGCAAATCTTCATATAAACATTTTATCTAAGAATCATTCATGGTTCTAATTCACGCCTGCAGCCTGCGCTGCAACTAAACTAATAAAGGGTATTTTATTTAAAATGGTCAATCATTAAAATATTAACATAACATTGTATTTAATTGTTACAGGTATCACCATTAACGAAGAGATTTACTATTATGTATCCACTGTAAGTATTTTTTTTAATACTGAGTTGGAACTGACTTGTGGACTTGGACAGATTGAAATTGACTCAATAATTTTCTTATAGCTTTTCCAGCAATAATTGTCATAAATTCCACACTTGCACAATATACATTCAAAACAGTAAAGAATTTTACGAATTATCCGGATAGAATAAATTACGCGTGCATTATACAGATTAAACTTCTTAAAAAGTTTCTAATAAATCTAAACATGTATCAGGAGGAAATATATTATAATACAAAAACATTACCTGATCTAAATTCACGACATTTCGACCACATTAACCTTTAAACCATTTGTACTGAGACAGACAGTATACTTTCTAATTTATTACGTTCGTGAAATATCCCGCTCATATATTTTAGCCTCCTCCACGTCTTGCTATAGCTCCGTTTCTACTTGCATTAAGACTATGCGTATCCCTGGATGATGTCGCAACGATTCATCCACTTAATCCTGATAATCCTGCTGATAAATCTACCAGGTATTTACGACGTCGCATCACGTGCCATGTTTATACTCTTTATCATGTTTAAACATACTACATGTATGTAAAATTTTGTTGAACATAAAACGATGTTGGCCTCTTTAAGAGTTTAATGTCCTTTTTGGGTAGCGGAGATTCCAGTTTGATTATTATATCGTTTGCATTTTGCTTGTTATCTATTTGGTTATTAAACGGGTTACACAGCTCTGAATTGATATTGAACTTTAGAAAGACGAGTCATGATGATGTTGATAGATTATTTTCTAAACTTCAATCTGTATTTATATTTTTGTTCAAGGACAGAATATATTCCAAAACAAAACGCTATTAAATGTAGTAGCAGAGAAAGGAGTTCAGTTCTTTCACGTTCACCAATTCCTAATAAATTATACATTATAAATTCGAATAAAGAAGGGTATTGGTTTTGTTTGAGGCGTTGTTATAAAATAAAACTTTCTAAAAGTGATATTTGATTATCTAAATATATTTTTACTAGCCCAAAGCACAGAAAGTAACATTCTGTAGGACTTAAAAGTTAGTTAAAATCTCCAACAGAAACTTCAGAAAAATCTCTATCAACGAAATATCATCCAAGAATTAGTCTGTCCCCAATTAACTATCATTATGACATCAGTATAGTGGCTTCTTCATTAAGAAAAGGCCTACTGTTAAACGCAAAATTATTTTTGTTTCAAGCAACTCTTTATAATTCCTAATAGTCCAAGAATAAGGCCCAAATTTAAATTCGTAATCACTCTTTCGACCGTAAAAGAATTTCGGTGAAGTAGATGTGGGACAAACAGGGACCAGTTTACGTCGGTCTGTAAAACCTCTTTGTGTAACCTCTTTTTGTATTTGTGTAGTTGCAAAAGGAGGGACGGACGGGTCACATTACAGTGGACGTCTACTGATTTATTTTTTCTTTGTTTGCGGAGGACAATGTTGACATGTTTTTTTTTTAAATTTCGGCTGGCGTTAGAATAATTTCTGTCTGGCCAGTGACTTATGGCTTTTGTTATGATATTTAACACGTGTTGGCTGACATGTAATGAATTGGGTTTTTTGTTTCAATGTATCACTATTCATCAATTTGACGCGTGAGTTTGAGAGCTTGAGTTTATCGTCAGGCTTCAGACATTTTGGATTCTTATATAGATTGCGATAATGACATTAACTGTTGTAGGAATTAATAACCTATGATTCATAAAGCGAGTTATGAGGATAGTTTTGCCTAGTTACTATTAACAATATTTGTATCATAGCAATCTCAGAATGAGCATGTAATTGTAAACTACTTACTAATTGAATTAATAATGATGATTTATCTTCTTAAATATATGGTGCCTCCAAGCTTGTCTACGTCATCATCGTCACATTTAGCCAAAAGATATCCACTGCTGAACAAAGGCCTCCGCCATATTGTCCAATATAGTCTACATTTCGGAGGAAATTTGCCAGTGCTCACCACGCTTGGCAGGTGGGTTGGTAAGCGCAGTATGGGTATTGTTCAACAGAAGGGACACTGCTGGCCATCCCTCAGATTTAGTCCCTTAGTCAACTTTTGCGACATCCACCGGAGGAGATTGATCGGTGCTATAAGTATTATTAATCCGGATACCACACGCAACTTATCTACCTATGTACATATAATTATTAAAAATATCACATTTTTAGACGGTTACACGATATGTACAAATATTTTGCACATTTTTTTTCATTTCCTGCCATTCATCCAACACGTTCCACTTTATACCAGGTGGAAATGAGAGATTCCATTTGTTTTATCGTAACGAGATCTGTATTATTTGGATCAGCGGAACGTGCACAATTTTATTATTCGAAGTGAATGAATTTATAGGTTTTGGTTACCTATTCTAATATAAATCTACACTTATTCTTGACTAATAAATATTGCTGTTGAGTATTATTTGAAAGACAGGCATGTTTCGACGGCACGGTTGGTGTAGTGGCTGATACAGTTGGCTGCTGCGCTCCGGGTCGTGGGTTCGATTCCCGCACGGAACAAATATTTGTATGATCTGCAGGTAGTTGTTCCGGGTCTGGGTGTATTGCGTGTAGAATTCATGTCTGTAAACGCACCCACGACACAAGGAGAAAGCCTAGTGGGGAGTTGGTTAAAAAAAAACACTTTTGGTATTTCTTGGAGATAAGTAATATTAAAAACAAGATTGATCACCAGTCCGATAACAATACCACTGCACACTATCTGTTGGGGTAGAAAGGTTCTCACGCACCGACGCAGCGTGGCACGGACTCTAACGAGGTGGAGAGATGACCTGGTGAAGTTAGCTGAGATTCCGGTCGTTGAAGAAATTTAAGTGGGAGCCCTTTGTTCAGCAGTGGACGTCCTTCGGCTAGTATCATGATAATGATGATGACTGTCTACCACTGCTAACAATGGGCTAGCAAACTTCGCCATTAAAGGATCGCTAGGAAATATTGATTGAATCATTGTCAAAACAAATAATGACTTTAAAGACATTTGTGAAGAGCATTTATGAACCTTCAATAATGAACCGTTCACTCCATGTCGAAGGTCTGCAAACATCTGCGCTACATACCATTGGAACGACTGGTCGTTAGAGCGACAGTGTTTTTATTTTATTTTTATAAAACGTTGCCCCACAGTAGGATTGCTCCTGTGTCATGGGTGCGTGTACAGACTTAAATTCCACACACAATACACCCAGACCTGGAACAACTACCTGCAAATCATACAAATATTTGTTCCGTGCGGGAATCGAACCAGCGACCCGGAGCGCAGCAGTCGACTGTATCAGCCGCTGCACCAACCATGTCGTCAAATGGAGCCACATGGATGGTTGGATAAGTAGTTGGACCGACAGTTAATGATGTCACTTAAATTCGTTAGGTTAAGGTGCGGCAGGGGTAGCCCTTAGGCCACCCCAATGCGAATGCTACGAACATTACGGCTACCTAACATTACCCACCAATCGCTGGGTAGACTCGGATCTCTAATATCTCTACAACCTGTCAAACATTTGACCTGTCATTCTAACGACCAGGTGATCTAGATCTAGTTCTTCTTGATCTTTTACCTTTGACATGCAGTTTTCCTACGGTGCAGCCGTAGGAAAACGTTGTTCTTACAAAACTAAGTTTTTGGTAAAGAGTCCTTTTCAGCCTACAGGTTCATGTTATTATCATCTAGAATTATTAGAACATTATTTTAGAAATCGTGGTTTACATCCAAACACTACGCAACTCGAAACTATATCCAAACGAAATACCATAATTCATTTGTTTACCTTGTCTCCGAGGGATTTTACTATCACTTTTTGGTCTACACTTTCTGAATAAGTCTACACTTTCCGTATAATATGATATTAAAACCCTCCCCCATTCCTGTATAAACTTGAAATTACACCAAAAGGCGAAACTATTTACCAAGGAATTTATTCCAGAAAAATCTAAATACATCTACATTTATAATACATTACATACTCACTCATCCGTCGCTCTTATACTTCATTTGAACCTCTACATCTATATAATGCTCATTTTGTACCTTTAAAGACTCCATTCAGTACAAACAGCCCATTCTTCGACTCTTCTTCAATCGACTACATCTTAAAAATCTTCACACGTCTTTTATTCAATACAAATAAAGTCTGAATTCGAATACATTCAGCTTCAAGAACAGCAAACCCAATTTTGCGCCTACACAAATCAATTTGCGTTCGAAAAAGCGTACTGTAAATTTTGTTACGTTACGATAAGGTTGAGTTTTAAATAGTTTTCAGTCTATGGGGTGCACAAAAGGTTTTTGAAAGGACACGTGCAGCTCGCCCCAGATGCGTTGAGATACATATGCAAATACCCTTTGTTGTACACACCGTTGCGTCACCATAACGGTACGTGATTATAGGCCTGACTTAATAATTTGGTACCAAATTTGGAACCATTTCCATGCCCATCGGGAACTTATATTCTGAGAAGAATAGAATAAATAAAATGTATGAATTTGTTATTTCACGCAGGTATTACTCAAATGAGCCTAAAATTATGGTTATGAATTTGACAGCCTGTTATGTGTATATTGTATGACTTTCTTGGGTTACTTCAGTGTCTGAAATATAATATCGGTTTCGATTGAGAGGTTTGTTATCTCTCGATTGTTGATGACTAGCTGGGACCCGCGGTTTCACCCGCGTTTTATTTAAAAGAAATTTAGAGTACGACATACACTTGATATAGAATAAATATATTGGATTTCAAGGGTTTTATTTTTTCTACGCGGAACCCAAAATTTTTCTAAAATAAAAGTAGCCTAAGTTATTCCTTATAACATCAGGTATCTGCCAGTGAAGTCGAACGTCCTTCGAGTACATTGACAACTCAACTGCGATCGCCAACCCGTCTGCCAAGCGTGGCGATTATGGCAACACCCCCAATGAGCACACAATACACCCATATCGGTCGTTGTGGTGATCTTTGGGTGAGGCCTGTGTCCAGCAGTGGACTTCGTTCGGCCGAAATGATGATGACATAATAAAACATACGATTACCCTTTTAACACACAATAGGATTCTTAACCGGTTCACTATGACCGGTTATGAAATATGTTTTATGATCAGGGGTTAGATGGGACCATAGGAACATTTATTAACAGCCGAAAAAATAATCAATCTAATCCAAAATCTTTAGAATGAAAGTATCGGGAAGTACCATAATAGCATATGACGGCGTAGAATAGCAACATTGTGATGCTGCGTTTTGTGCGGTGAGTAATAAGTAACGGACGCCCACTGCCTCTCTTCATCCTCTCGGGCCCCTTCTGTGTTCCCTCTGTCCCAGTTCATGGACGCCAGTGATCGCTTACGTTACGTTTTTGCTTACGATGAGAGGGCCACCGGCCAGTTCTCTCGTTACTAATTTACACAATTGACTAAAAGATAACCGAACTGATATTTCAAGATCACTTTTAACGTTGTAGAGAATAGGAGTTAGTATTCATATCGGCCATTTATACGTCCACTGCTGAACAAAGGCCTCCCCCATAGATTTTCACAACTGTGTCATCATGTTGGGGGGTATTTGACAATACTCACCACGCTTGGCAGGCGGGTTGGTGAGCGCAGTATGGCTACCGTTTCACTGAAGGGACGCTGCTGCCCATCCCTCTGGTTCAGATTCCCTTAGTCGCCTTTTACGACATCCGCAGGAGGAGATGGAGTGGTGCTATATTCTGAATCCGGACACCACACGGATGGGAGTTAGTATTAGGACAACACAATTTGTGACATTTACGACATTGAGACTATATCGGAACTATAATTTAATGAACATTTTTAAATTATGAGATTTGGCCTTCTAGTGGCCCGCATGTTCATATCGTTCTCCAATATAAAAAAACCTGTCAAGTGCGAGTTGAACTCGCGTGAAGAGGTTTCCGAAACTGCTGAATATATTGTCTATTGTTGGATTCGGTCTTGTACCAATAACTTACCCCAAGAGCAAACTTAACATCGTAGTTGAAAAACATGTTTTCCCATACATTCCTACCGCAAATATAAGTTTGTACACACAAAATTGAAAGATTTAGATGTTATTTTAAGACCATAGACTTCTTATAGTTTTTCCTGTAATCTATAGGTAATGAGCTATTTATTACCTACATTTTTTTCAGAATTTAGTGCTCAGTAGTTTCGGAGATAAGGGGGGGAATGGTAAATTTTCGTCAATTTTCTTAAATAACTTTAAAACCATATGTTTTAAAATGATAAAATAAATACATTTGAGACCCTCAAAATAAGCCCTTCCATTTCTTATATTACACGGTGCAGTTTGCCAAACTTTATTCTTTAATTTTGTATATTGCCCCCCATATTCAAAATTCATTTATTGACGTTACACGTACACGTTTGAGTCGCAGAAATCCATATGTATACCAAATTTCAACTTAATCGGTTCTGTAGATTCAGAGCAAATTGACTGTGAATTGTGTGTCAGACGGACAGACAGACACACACACGAGCGATCCTATCCTTATAGGATAGCTGTTCCGCCGTTTTTACCTTCGGACGTTCGGAACCCTAAAAATTGACGCTATTTCTTCAAATGATTCGTACGTTTGATGCAATCATCTTCTTTTACTCATTTCAACTTAATACTTAGCTGATCTCACCATTATATCTCCCTTGAGCCATGATCAAGTACTTTCCAATAAAAAATACCGAGTAATGACACTTTGCGAGTCCCTGAGGGCACTAAACTGTCTCAGAACTCGCAGCGAACTTAATCCGAAGAAAATACGAGGAGAAGAAAAACAGACAATAAATTACTCGAAAAGAACAGAAAAGGATAACGTAGGTAACACACATGCTCCCTAAAGGGTTAAATGAAAGTTATTGAGGTGTACGTATCATATCTACAGATGTCCACTGTTCATAATGTGCCTCCTAATAACCGTTAAATGAATGGTCATAAGGTACATTGCCATCCTACAGGCAGGTGAATGGTGCTTAGCATACAAGAGGAAGCGTATGTTCTTGACATTACATTTACAAAAAAAAAAAACAAGGAAATATCATTTTAGAGTACATTTTATGCTTTTCCGTTCTGGAGAGCGAGCAGGTGGCCTTTGTCAGTATCCACACGGCAACTAGAGAAAGCTCTAAAGCAAACAAAATTACATAAAATCTAAACCTCTTGCAGTACCTGGAAACTGAACACTCAAAAGTGAATGAAATTTATATTTCGCAAAATAAATAAGAAGATAATACGAGCGGATTTCAAAAGACAATTTTGAGTCAATAGAGGATTATCCTAGAATTAATAACGGTTAGGGCGAGCCTTGCCTTCACGATTTTGCTTCGTAGGTTTATGCTACGCAATTATTTAAGCCACGATATAGACATACTTCTTCAACCGTCTTCTCTTTTACTGGATATACTAGATGAAATTGACTTGAAATCTCGGAGAAATTTATTTTATTGTGGCTGTAACCCGCGACTTCGTTCTCGTGTGAACTAATTTAGACCTTCGTGGGAACTTCATAACTCAATAAAACGTATCCTATGTTCACATAATCTACCTCTCTGGCAAATTTTACTCGAGTCTATTCAGCCGTTTGAGTATGAGTGAGAGACAAAAGTTCAAACATACACGTTTTCACAATTATAACATTAGTAAGATTTCATGTAAAACACCTCCCTTTTACCAGTGGCTGTTTTAGGGCTTGTCCTATAAATAGACAGTAAATTGGCTTAATCTATGTTAATACTATTGGTTTCGCTTCCATCATCATCATTATTTTGTATTTGCCTTTGAACGTCCGCTGTTGAATATAAGCTTCCCGCATAGATATCATTAACGAGTTTAGCTTTTATTCAATAGCAATGCGAACGCGGATAATCCATGCCTGTATTTTTATACTGCAGTATTAGAGTCTCTGTTTGGTAACTAAAAGCATTTTATGCTCCAAAAGGATTCTGTGTATTGAGCCCATGTCTCAAAAGATCAGGTTCCAGAGCAAACATCAGCAACTTCTACAGTTTTAAATTATATCATAGATCAATTAACTCACTAGGTTACGCCTAAGCCTTCTCATTTAAGCCTTGGTAACATTGACACAAGAAATCATTGACACGCCGCGTTATTACGTAAGTGTTATTATTAAAATAAAACTTATGCAATCTGTTACAAACAATAAAGCTTATCGTAGTAGAAATTGTTAGTCTTTTTAAACAAATGATTCTCTCTCTCTAACCATTCTAACCTATGGATATGATTTTCTCCGCAACTTAGCTCTAAACGAGCATTCGGATCGTCTGATGAATCATCCGCGATCAATGAACATTAACGAGACTAAAGGAGTCATCATGTCGTTGCAGGTCTTTTAGAGACACATATATTTCCCGACATTCCATATGCTGTCCGGATTAAGAATATGGCATCACTCCATCTCCTCCCATGGATGTCGTTAAAGGCGACTAAAGGACTCATCAGAAGTATGGGCAGCATCGTCCCTTTTGTGAAACAGCAGCCATTCGGCACTCACCAACCCACTTGCCAAGCGTGGTGAGTACTTAAAATCTATGGGGGAGGCCTTAGTTCAGTAGTGGACGTCTTTTGGTGATATGATGATATGAATATGATGACATTTGATTATTTCCATTTTCTATCGTCAGTAAATCCTGATGTTCTTTCTTCGCCTTGGGAGGGGAGGAGGGGCCTGCCAGACTCTTACAGGCTAAAACCCCACGGTGTTGCGTACATTTAATTATGGCTGGAGGTGCAGTGTTCACTGGGTAGACATTTTGATACAGGTTGATTCAGAGCAAGTAGTATCTAAGCAAAAGAACCTTGAACTGTCGATAAAGTAATGGTATCCATATCAGCCTAAGTAAATACCTCGTTTTTCATCACACCTTCAATCCTTCCAGTTTCCATTGCGCTAGCTCTTTTTACTTCCACTCAATTCGAAACCTTTCCGCACGTATTTCACGTAGAAAGTCCTTTTCTAACCTTATAAAGTACATTTGAATATCAATGCATGATACACATGTACATGTTAATAAGTAAAAGGTCCTCCTCAATGTGAATGTTGGGTATGCTTTTAAAACGTATTGGTGGTCCAGAGTTAGGGTAATATACTACACATCCAATATTTGATCAAATTTCTTTAACGTTTGCGTCATGCTACTCATTCAATATCTTTGCCCAAGATGTGATATTTGTCAAATGCTATATTCAATTCTAAATGCCTTATTTCATATCTATAGTCTTATTGCTTTGTATTATAAAGACATTGGTTCCTTTCATATTTATTGTTTTCATACCCATTTACTTGTCTTTGATTAAAGATATTGAATGTCAAAATCTTTGATCAAATAAATAGTGTCGCTATATCATTTGATGATAGCATCAAATTTAATTGATTAAATGTACACACAGATACTGATATTGAATGAGTGGACCCTTATTTAGAGGTTTCCCGTTAAGAAACTCTCAGAAGAAGAAGCTGTTGAATGGAATTGTTTTTTTTTTTGTGTGTGGCTTCTCGTATACGTCTCGAGAGAGATGTGGGTGGTCAACTGGACAATAACAGTGGAATTATGTTCATCATTCAGGGTATATCACCTTTTATATTACGTGGGCACATACTCATGGTGTCTCATCCTTCCTTGCCGGACTCATACAGCTAAAACCGATGCGATTCGCTCGCACCTTCCCTGGTTTATATAGGTACCCCGCTACTTGTTCCTTCTGTGTAGCCTGGCAGGTCGCACAATTCCCTAGAGAGGTGCACACGGAACACGGCACGCCGTGCCGCCGCTATCTCAGCCTTGTCTCTGGTTAATCGACAGTGTACCCCAAGTCTATTTTGCGCAGTAACTTATGAGACTGGAGTTTAAGAAGACCATAGATTTGATTCTCAGGTAAAATATTTTGTTTCCTAATTTTAAAACCGTGAACAAAGCTGGATTCTACGATCTTTCGATAGTGGTATTAGATAACCATTTTTATGCTATTTTGATCTAAATATTTATCTTTTTTTATTCATTCTTTTTTATTTAAGGGATTTATGTACATCTTTATAAGTTCTGATTTACTATAAAAATATTATTATAAGCGGACGCGCGAGGACTGTTTTATGCTTGTTAATGCAAGGAGTTTTAGGATTATGAAATGAGATTCTCACGTAAGATCGAAAACAAAAACATAATATTAGTCTGCTTGAGGACAAGGTCCTCATTGCGAAGTGGATCTAAGGGCATATAAACAATTTGTGATCTATACATCAGAAACTTCCAATTAGTTTGTTGAGACTTTTTTGGATCATCTGCTTAGTACTCCGACATCCGATTGGAAGTAGCCTGTATTGAAGTAAGGACGCGTTCGAACTTAGACATCTTCTGATTATATGATAGATGTTTGTAAGTAGTGAAAGAAAGAAAGAAGGTCGAAAGAAAATTATTTTTATTCGCTGGTGGCAGGTCTATTAATGCAAGTCTGGCTAGGTAGGTGCCGCCAGTGGGCGGCTCTAGTGTGAATATACGAGGACCTGAAGGGGCCCCCTTTAGGTTCCACCGCCCGAGTGGTTTTAGGCGGTAGGAGTCCTTCATGCCCCTCCGTCCTTCCCCGCGGCGGAGGAAGTTCATGTAGAATTCCAAGTGGGACCAATAAAAAAAAGGTAGTTACCCCCGCAGTACCATATGTTGCAGCCAAGCAGTAGTGTATACATTTTAAACGTTACTGTGCTTAGGTCACTGTAGCTAGTGAAATGACTCATAAGAGACTACTTAACTGATGTCTCAAGGTTATAAGCAAAATTTAGCGCCACGCAAGACTATTCTTGGGTAGCAATTCAATTATTATGTGGAGGCGGGATGTTCATCGCCCGTTGAAAGCAGAAAGAAAACAGCTCAGCCACCAAGGCCGCACACAGAAGGGGCCCGGTTGGTGCAGTGGCTGATACAGTCGGCTGCTGTGCACTGGGTCGCGGGTTCGATTCCCGCACGGAACAAATATTTGTATGATCTGCAGGTAGTTGTTCCGGGTCTGGGTGTATTGTATGTGGAATTCATGTCTGTAAACGCACCCACGACACAGGAGAAATATTAATGTACGTTACAACGTGTTACAACGTGTTACAACGTAAAAAAAAAAAAAACATTGTCGGGCCGATACCTGCCGGGGGAGCGGATGCGGATGATGATGATGATGATGCAGAAAAGCGTACAACTCACCCCCGGCTAGAGGTAAGACGAAGGACCCCGTGGGGTTTTAGCCGGTTCGATCCCGGCATGGCCCTCCGAAAGGATTTCCCCACGTTAAAAAAAAAGTTACCAGTGATGACATATGGAACAGACACGTGGTCACTCACAATGGGCCTCATAAGAAAGCTCAAGGTCACTCAGCGAGCTATGGAGAGAGCTATGCTTGGTATTTCTCTACGAGATCGAATCAGAAATGAGGAGATCTGTAGAAGAACTAAAGTTGTCGACATAGCTGAAAGGATTAGTAAACTGAAGTGGCAATGGGCAGGGCACATTGCTCGTAGAACTGATGGCCGTTGGGGCACAAAGGTTCTCGAATGGAGACCGCGCACCGGAAAACGCAGCGTGGGACGACCTCCAACGAGGTGGACAGACGATCTGGTGAAGGTCGCTGGGAGTCGTTGGATGAGAGCGGCATGTGACCGCTCGTTGTGGAAATCTAAGGGGGAGGCCTTTGTTCAGCAGTGGACGTCCTGTGGCTGATATGATGATGATGATGAAAAAAAAAAGAAAAAAAACTTAAATCATGCCGTAAAATTATTACGTGAATAGTAAGTGAATAGGTATTTTTGTTTGATAATCAAAAGCAACTTGTACTCACTTTTATGTACAAAAAATTCCTAATACCTACTACTAAGAGATTGGTTATATCCATTTCATATAATGAATAAATACATTATAACTATCCGAATATTTTATACGAAATATTCTAAAGGCTTTTATTCCTGTGTAATGTTAAAATTAAGCTCCGTATTAAACCTTTTTGTGGCCACAAATTGGGCGAACATAGCGATTTAAAGGACGGCAAAGTATTTTAGCAATCAGAAGACACCTCATAGTAAATCCAGTTTTCGCTGATCTCTTATCATACGGAAAGCCTATACATTGCGAGATCAGCTTATACTGGAATCATATAGCTTGATGTGTAGCCGTGTGTATTATGAAGAATTTAGTTCCAAACAAAACAAAAAAATTACTTATTGCAAAATATGATTTTCTGCAAGAATAGGCCACTTTCTCGCGCACTGTGGGTATGTAAAAAGCCACTAAGGTATTAAGTACTACGCAGAAGGGTGTGCTAAATAAAACATATTAAGATCACGAACAATTTAAATATGTCTACAGTCTATCTATATATAATAAAAATGAATGTTTGTATGTATGCCCTTTATAGAATCGTAAACTATGCCTTTAATTATGTGTTGATCTTCAGCAAAGTGTTGTGGATGAGCCCACAAAGGTTTCTGAGTTGGTACGACCAATCTTTGATAGATGGCGCCACTATCTTTCCAATTTAATCAATAAAATGACTCTAAATAAATTAAATATTTGTGTATTTAATTCAATTTCAATTTTATTTTAGTAAGTAGCGTAGCAACGCGCGCAGGGTACAGCTAGTTATTTATACAAAACGCTTATTTCATAGTCACACACTATGCGTTTATAATATCCATTCTATCCTATCTTACGGAGATTATTTATAATAGAAAATTTACATAGGTCCATATTATATAAATATATATTATAAAATAGATTCATGTTACTTATTCATTTAAAGATTATTAATACGGCGCCTTACGGCTGACTGTACATGAAATTGTTTTGACTAAGTAACAAAAACATTTTGAATCATCCATCTATCTTGGACTGAACATGAAGATACGCAAATTAACCAATAAACGTCCACTGGTGAACATTGGCCACTGAATGAGCACCACAATGAGCAGTCATAGACGATATTAACATAATCACCACGCTTGGC
Source organism: Diloba caeruleocephala (assembly GCA_947459985.1). Lineage (NCBI taxonomy): Eukaryota > Metazoa > Arthropoda > Insecta > Lepidoptera > Noctuidae > Diloba > Diloba caeruleocephala. The sequence continues at coordinate 3,237,137 of OX381629.1, read as the reverse complement.
AAGCGGATTATTAACACAGGTGATATTACCATAATCACCATGCTTGTCAAGCGAATTATTACCACACGTGAGGATACTACTGCCCACACTTTTGATGTCAATCCTAGTCACCTTTGATTGATTTGTGGCGATACGATTGTGTCTATGAGGGAGCCCTTAGTTCAGCAGTGGACGTCCTTTGGCTGATGTCTTCATCATCATCATTTCAGCCGAAAACGTCCACTGCTGGACAGAAGCCTCCTCCAAAGATTGCCACAACGACAGGCACGGGCTTAAGTTGTGTGCTTATTGAGGGGTTTTGCCATAATTGCCACGCTTAGCGGGCGGGTTGGCGATCGCAGTTGAGTTGTTAATGTATTAGAAGGACGCTGCTGCCCATCCTCCGGCTAATCCCTTAGTCGCCTTTTACGACACCCACGGGATGAGATGGGTTGGTGCTATTCGTAGCCGGCACCACCCGGCACACGGCATGTTAATATATACAATAATAAATACATGAAAACGAAATAAATAATAGCTATTTAAACTATATGAATATAATAAAGACAAAATATATTTACTGTAAAGAACTTAAGCTAGTTAAAATGTAACAGTAGAATTTAATGCGACAAATAATGATCCTTTACCAGTTTCTTAAAGGCTGACAATTACAACACGTCTCATAAAGTGTTTAAAGTTTAAACATCTTGGCAGCTAAATATCTGGCAATGCGGTAGTAACCACCTAGCCGGACTTGTAATAATAGACGTTTATTTTATTTATGCCGGTGGAAATACTTCTTCGGCCACGGGGAAGCGTGGAGGCTGATAATCATCCTTTCGAACCCATGTGTATTTTCTTAGTTAATCCAAGAAACTATGGATTTTTACGCTGAAGGAAAACATCGTGACGTAACCTGGATGTATAGTAATCTGAAATCGCTAACACGCTTAATGATCATGAGTGGACTTTGTCCTGCAGTGGGCGATTACAGGCTATGTACCATTATAAAGGGGTTTTTCTTCTTCTTAGCCTATCGACAGCAAACAAAAAGGAGAAGAAATAGAAAAGAGATAATGGCTTTAGACAAAATGTCACACTATAATATGGCTTTAATTTTATACTGTTACTTAACTGCGGGGTTTGGCGCTGTATGCCGAGATACAGGTTTTTTCACCTAGTTCGGCTGCAGATGCTCCCATGTTGTATTGTTGTTTTTAATAGCCTACTATGTTTTAAGCAAAACGATTGTAACTAAATTTTTGGACTAATAAATTTATTTACTATTTACATCAACATCATCATCATCATATCAGCCACAGGACGTCCACTGCTGAACAAAGGCCTCCCCCTTAGATTTCCACAACGAGCGGTCACATGCCGCTCTCATCCAACGACTCCCAGCGACCTTCACCAGATCGTCTGTCCACCTCGTTGGAGGTCGTCCCACGCTGCGTTTTCCGGTGCGCGGTCTTCGATTCGATCGAAACCTGGGCAGTGCTGCAATCTCTGCAGCGGTGCCAGATTGACTATCGGTACATTGAAGTGTTGAAGTGCTTATACAGAAACGCCACCATGTCGGTCCGAGTACATGAACAGAGCACGGGGGCAATTCCATTGCAGAGAGGTGTGAGACAGGGGGACGTCATTTCCCCGAAACTGTTCACCGCTGCAATGGAGGATGCCTTCAAGCTACTGGAGTGGAAAGGATTCGGCATTAACATCAATGGCGAGTTTATCACTCACCTTCGATTTGCCGATGACATCGTAGTCATGGCAGAATCGCTGCAAGAGCTCAGCACAATGCTCGATGATCTCAACAGAGTTTCCCAACAGGTGGGCCTTAAAATGAACATGGGCAAGACAAAAGTCATGTCAAATGTCCATGTCGTGCCCACCCCAATATCCGTTGGGAGCTCTGTTCTCGAAGTTGTTGACGAGTATGTCTACCTAGGACAAACTGTCCAGTTAGGTAGGTCCAACTTCGAGAAAGAGGTCAATCGTCGAATCCGACTCGGCTGGGCAGCGTTCGGGAAACTTCGCAACGTCTTTTCGTCAAGAATACCGCAATGCCTCAAGACGCAAGTCTTTAACCAGTGTGTGTTACCAGTGATGACATATGGAACAGAGACGTGGTCACTCACAATGGGCCTCATAAGAAAGCTCAAGGTCACTCAGCGAGCTATGGAGAGAGCTATGCTTGGTATTTCTCTACGAGATCGAATCAGAAATGAGGAGATCCGTAGAAGAACTAAAGTTGTCGACATAGCTGAAAGGATTAGTAAACTGAAGTGGCAATGGGCAGGGCACATTGCTCGTAGAACTGATGGCCGTTGGGGCACAAAGGTACTATTTACATATTGGCCTAGTATTCTGCTACACGCATTGCATTCACTGTAGTGGCCATAAGATATTACATGCAGGTATCGGGGCACGTGGGACATGACAACATATCCGCCATTTTCTCCACGGCACCATCCAGAAAATAGAATAAACCATATGTGTTGTCGCTAAGATGTTAAATGCCAGACAGGGTCTTTATTTTTCTTTTTATATGTTACGATTGCCCTAGACTAGGATTTCTTCTGTATCGTGTCTTCAATATCACAGGCACAAACACCCAGACCTGAAAGAACTATCTGCAGATCATACAAATGTTTGCTCTGTCCGGCGATTGATCTCGCTACACGTGGCGCAGGAAGGCAAACGGTTAGCCACTACGCCAAACGTTCATAATGAATTTTTTCTCACTAAGTAAACCTTCCCCAGTATTTCTCATTACCAAAATTTTCGGTATTTCTCACTATGAAAGTTCAATTTTTCGAGTAACGCACATAAGCTACCTTGCCTGCGTAATCTTAGGTATTACTTTTCAGATAACGTATTTGAATTTCGTTTCATATTCACAACCACTTGTGTTTTCTACATTGAGGCATAATTACTAGAATAATAATACTTACTAGAATAGCTATTACAAACAAATGGTCATGAAATTGCGACCGCGGAGCACGCCACGCCTTGACTTTTACATATGTTTCTCGAGTTATTAAAAGAATATCTCACTGCACATGAAGCGCATATCAAAGTAATACAACTTAGCACGCAAACACGCCGTGCCGGCTCAGAATGCCACCACCCCATCTCCTCCTCCTGGGTGTCGTAAAAGTCGACTAAGGAATTAGCCGGAGGATGGGCAGCAGCGTCCTTCGAGTACACTAACAACTCAACTGCGATCGCCAACCCGTCTGCCAAGCGTGGCGATTAGGGCAAAACCCCCCAATGAGCACACAACATACCGATGTCGGTCGTTGTGGTGATCTTTGGGGGAGGCCTGTGTCCAGCAGTGGACTTCATTCGGCCGAAATGATGACGCAAACACGCCGATGCGGCAAGCGGCCCGACACAGACATGACATGCTAGCTAGAGTGTATGCGCTCTAACTCTGTGAGAAAGGATCTAGTTGAGGCGTCTTCTCTAGTACGTAGTACATTATACCGCAATGATTTACTACTACTACCGAGTGCGTTGCCCTAAGCGGTGATTGAATTGCTAACTCAGCAAAATTACCTTAATCATAGTAATGACTCCTGCCAATGGCTACAAATAAATATATAAAGTATCTATATATTTGATATACATTACTGATTGGGATAAATGAATCCATTAGTTTAATGGCTTATGGGTTATTATATTATGAAGATAGTTCATATAATGTTTGAATCAGAAAGTTATTTTTATGTGCGTCTCCAATGTACTATTTTTCTTTTATTTCTTACTAGCTGGGACCAGCGGTTTCACCCGCGTTTAATTAAAAAGAAATTTAGAGTACTTCGACATAGTCACTTGACATGGAATATACATATTGGATTATAAGGGTTTTATTTTTTTTGCGCGGAAACCTAATTATTTTTCTAAAATAAAAGTAGGCTAAGTTATTCCTTATAACATCAGCTATCTGCCAATGAAAGTCCCGTCAAAAGCGGTCCAGCCGTTTCGGAGATTACCCGGAACAAACAGACAGACAGACAAAAAAATACCGTAATTACTTTCATATGCATTAAGTAAAAAGCTGCTATTTTGACATTACAAACAGACACTTCAATTTTATTTATTTGTATAGATGTCCAATGTTTCATTTTTTATAAAACTTAGTAAGGAAGAGCAGGTCATGGCATCCGCCTGTGGGTAACTGTCACGCCTGCCTATAACGATTGGGCCCAGGAATACGTGGACCCTCCCCGGAATGCTACTAGCCAACCCCAAAGTTGTATAGAATCATTTATTACTAAATCGTTTTAAACAAAAAAATACTGACTTCAAAAACCCTACAATGTATATAGGGTCTTACTTTAATAATGGAAAATATTTTAGGAGGTAAATCTATAGGTAGCAATGATGCGTTTTAGCAAAATAAATAAACGTAACATCAACCTTTATTTTATCAAATAGTACAGAGTAAGTAAATCTTTCGCTAGTCGAATGTTTGAATATTGATTTATTTATTATCAGTAAAACCGATACTTGATATTTGGAATGAATTCTATACCATTCATAGAGCCTAGCCTTAAAATATTTTCCATTATTAATGTAAGACCCTATATAAACATAATTATTATTAAAACCACTAAAAAGAAAAAGAAAACTTAATTTAAGAAGTCGGGTGGGGCCAGGTATATAATCTAGTTTCTCGTTGGTCTGCATGAACCATGGTTGGGGCACAACTGGCCTCGCCCGACATCGTAAATGAAGTTATTTTTCTTATTAGTGTTTTTTAATAATATGTTTATATCGTGTAGAGATTTTGAATCCGGTATTTTTTTGTTTTTAAAAGTTTTATTTGTTTGTTTTTAGTCAAAAATGAATAAATGTAAGAACTTTTTCCATTTTGGGTATCAGTTTAAATCGTAACCAACCCGAGATACCTACTTATCTAATTTAGTAGACAGTTACAACTCACAGATAACAAGAGTTCATAAAAATCACTTAACCAATCTGAATTATATTTATATGAAAACAATTTGAGAGTATTTAAGACAAAAAATAACAATGCATCAAATCGGTTCCCTAATCTCGGAAGAATCGAAACTATTAAGACATCATCTAAATAAGCGCAGTAAAATTAAACCGCTTCATTGAAGCTGGTTAAAAAACTACTCAATAAAATGTAATGAAATTAATAGGGAATCAAATCGAAATCTTCTGCACCAGCTAAAAAAAACTTAAATCGGCTTACAAATCTCGGAGTAAACGGTGTACATACATAAAAAATAAAACGTCTCGGATTGAGAACCTCCTCCTTTTTGAAGTCGATAAAATAGCTTAGGTCTTAGTTACTTTTCATTCAAGGTTCGATTCTAGAATCACTATATTACAGATCAGTACTGAAACGGTACCTGCCTATAGACCTGCAATAAATATTTTAGGGGAGTAATAGCTATTCGGAATCAGAGCGAACTTAAAACAACGCCAGTAAAACTGAAATACGCAGATGCGCACGTAAAACTAGCATCACAACCTGCTGAAAATTTTCGTGGTAGCTCGCAAATAATATTCAGTGTTCAAAATCTGAAGTCGCTCTTATTAAGACTTATAGAAAACAAAAAAAAAGAAGGTTAGTCCGTAGAGAACAAAATATATAATTAATTTAGTTTAGAAGCGTCGCCAACTCACGATTTGCACGCAATTGTAATACCCATAAGCCACATACGAGTATTCTACTGTAAATTAGTGGCATTACACTACCTTCTAGAATATCCTCCGGACTTTTTTTATTGGTGTCCAGTGGAAATTCTACATGGAACTTACTTCGCCCCGGGGAAGGGCGAAGGGGTATGCCGAACTCCTACCAGCTAAAACTACTGGAGCGGTCATCTTCAGCACCGAAGGGGGGCTCCAGGTCCTCGTAAGATCAAACTGGAGCCAGAATATCCTCCGGCCTGGGATAGGTGAAGGGGTGTACCGGACTCTTGACAGGTAAAACCGCCACGCTTGCTCCTGCATTTGCCGTAACCCTGACAGATATGGTCAGAAGAGGCGCGCCTGGAACTCTAACCGGTGTGACCCATGATCACAGAGTCAACAAGCACCCTCCGATGTACTGCTCATCCACCTAGCATGATTTCCCTCGTTTCCTCTTTCCATATCCACGAGACAGGATTATAAATTGGCTAAGGTTCAAATCCCCTGGCTCTAGTGTGATCATACGAGGACCTGGAGCCTCCCTTACGTGCCGAAGATGACCGCTCCAGTGGTTTTAGCCGGTAGGAGTCCGGCATACCCCTTCGCCCTTCCCCGGGGCGAAGGAAGTTCATGAAGAATTTCCACTGGGCACCAATAAAAATAAATAAAAAAAAGGGTTCAAATTCCCTGTTTCAGATAGCGCTTGTTCAGTAGAAACAACAAATTTTTGGTTTGGCTCTATGAATTCACGTTGAGTCGGCAACTGGCGTTCGAAATGATGACCAATACAAACGCTCACAGTTCACAGGTTTGGAATTTATTAATTAAATGATTAACACTTACTTTTGAACGTTTCTTTGATGTTTTAGTGGTAATTGCATTGTGTAAGATGCCAGTCTCACTCTCGGTATTTTCTTGCTGTGGTAAAATGTTCTCTTAAAAAAAAGACCAGACGTTGTGTGGTGCCGGCTACGAATAGCACCAACCCATCTCATCCCGTGGGTGTCGTAAAAGGCGACTATGGGATTAGCCGGAGGATCTGCTGCTGCGTTCGTTAAATACATTAACAACTCAACTGCGATAGCCAACCCGCCTGCTAATCGTGGCGATTATGGCAAAACCCCCCAATGAGGAAATGGGGGAGGCCTGTGTTCAGCAGTGGACTTTATTCGGCCAAAATGAGACGTTGTTCAAACACATATGAAGTAAAATGTGTTTCGTCTTTATCATTCATTGCAACGTTTAGTTTTGAATAACGTTTTATGAATAAGAAGGTTAAATGTTGGGATTGGCATTCAAAGTCTGTTGTTGTTAGCTTTAAGTTCTTGTGCCGAATTTTTGGAAAACGCTCGTCTTAGAGCAGGCTAAGCTTCAATTAAATAGATTAAGTGGATTCCTTAAAGATAAAATCCATACCCTTATTTTGAATTTTGAGAAGTTTATGGCATTCCAGAAAATGATCTCTTTTTTATTGTCCATCGTATTTACCTGATACTAAGTAAAGAGTTCGTCTGTGATAGTATTACTGCCAAGACTTTTCAAATAAGATGCATAATGGTAAAATTAAACACGTATACCTTCTTGCTCATACAAATCTTACATACAAAGCTGTTTAAGCTTCCAATTCATAATTCTGATACCTATTTCCAGCAATGACGTAATGTTGACGTGCAACAATGGAAATGTATAATCCTGCTGGTCTTACTCGTGACTCATCGCCCAATATTGACGGGATATTACAGCCTCAGGCATGAGCGGGGGCGATTTATCACTTCCTGTCAAGAAGTTGCCATGAAAATGGTTATATAAATCATTTTCAGGAAGTACTATATTGTTTCAATATTCTGTGGGTTATGGTAGAACAGAATGAGTGTCGTATCTCTTAGACAACCCCCTAGACAAATACGGATTGCTATAATAAGACATTGGAAATAGACATTCTAGAATTCATCAATAGATGGCCGTTCGTTAAAATTACTATTACGTGCATTTATTAGTTATCTATCGATCAAGTAGGTAAGGGCTACATTTAACTACAATCTCTCCTGAAATGAGCCTGGAGGTGTGATCTCTTTACCATCGCCTTTCCATTACTATATATTGACCTCATTAGTCATTACGGTAGGCGCAAACAAGATGTGATTCTTTAAAAAACTTTCTTCCACGCCGGAAAAGGGTGGAGGGGTATGCCAACCAACTACTACTGGCTCAAACCACCGGAGTGGTCATCTTGGGCACCGAAGGGAGGCTCCAGGAATTCGAATAATCTCCATCTAGAGCCACCCATTGGTGCGTCTTTAGGCAAATCTCGGAGAAGATGACTGTAAAACAGTCACTCACTCTAGTGGAGGGAAGGCGATCGGGATTGGGGGGATTGTAAAGTATTGCCCGAAGCCTTGCTACGGGCTATGCTGCACCTACGGCGGCACGTAACCACATGCACACCGCCGTCTTCCCAGGGGTCGCTCGGTATAAGCACGCAGATTCCCCAAATATGCTCGATCGCGACCCCCCGTTATATAAAGACGACAGAGGGCTTAGGCGTGTTGGACATGGGCGCCGCGGTGGTTGTTACCCCGGCTCCATGTCCTCCTTCTGGAGCATGATGCTCTCACAGAAGGAGACCACAGCACTTCAATTTTCATGAGGGATCGTTACCGATCTGAGAAACCAGGATCCGCCGCTCGGCAGCCTACACAGGGTACTCTCCGAGCGTGTACTGTGCGGTATCCTGATCTTCACCAGAGTGGTGGTATTGTGCTGCGACTTCGCGTCTTATGTTATGCAAGTATGCACCGAAACAACAGTGTCCGGTAAATACCTACGTCAGGCGGAATGTGACGCGCTCGCTCCTTTGGAGCCAGGCTCCGAAGAGCAGCAAGACGGCCTCAACGACGCGCTTTTGCGAATACTGCGGCAGCATGAACCGCTCGCGCTACAGCTTAAGTGCACGCAACCAAGCCAGCCGTCCAAGTGCCCCTGAAGGCACGCCTTTACCGCTCTGGCAGAGGGAGTGTGTTTGGTGATACATCCACGCATCCATCTCGGAAAGCGCGTCAATAGTGTAGAGTTGCCGCCTCAAAAGACACCGTTCGGCATCCTCGTGCGATCCGTATAGCCGCTCTATGCTGCAGACCATGAATCTTGGTTCAGCGCTGGATGCTCGAGAGTCGAGATGACCAAACAGGCGCCCCGTAGAGGGCCATGGACCGCACGACTCCCCCGTAGAAGCGGCCCGAGATGTGCTCCTATATGTGGCCCTTAGGAGCCCAAGAATAATGTTTCACTGTATCGATGCACCGAATTATTCATTTCTTCATCGTTAGTACGTCGTACTGTAATCTATCGCCTAAATTGGAAGCGAGATCTAAATTAACCATTTGTTCGTCTCGTTTCAATCGGTTTGTACAGGGTTTTGACGTCACCGTCTCACTATTTCCACCGCCTACTCATACAGATGCATGGCACGTGTCTTATTGATTACACGTTCAGTATATTATAAAGTTCTCTGTTGACTACACTTCGCTGACTATGCTGCTATTATTTTGTGCTCTAACCTCTCGTAACTTGAACCTAACAGCAAGCAAAGTTATTTTAACAAGAGCTGATTGTTTTACTAGTAGCGCTCGGTCCAGGGTACGAGTCCCGGTCGAGAATGGAATTATTGTTCGTTTTCAGTACCCGTTGAAACAATAATGGTTGTTTTTTAATCACAGTTAAGCCCATTGAATTTGAATTATGAGTTAGACTAAAGTCACTATTGTTTTATTGTGGTGGCTTGTAATTTAATATTTGTATGGATTGTTTGTAACTGAGATTCTTTATATGTAACTATTTTGATTCGACGTGTACTTACGGCCTGGTATGTTGGTCTAAAAATACTTTGAATTGAGACTGGCTGTCACAACCTTTAAAATCGTAATGTTTTTATGCGTGGCTCTCGGCGAGGATCTGTATAGTTCACGGCAAAGAGTTGATACCCCTGTACATCTATAAGTATCAAAAGGCAATGAAGGGCTCATATCAAGGGGGTGGGCTGCAGCATCCTCCCTCGTGCTAATAACATTTTTTTTGTATCGTGATCAATTCTTGAGGGCTTCTTTCAACTGAGAGGGACGGTCTCTTATCGGCTTAAACCTCATGATGTTCCTTCATTTACCTATAGCTTCGTGATCATCGGGTAGGTATTAGGCCACCCCTGGGTCTGCGGACAGCGCCTCAAAAAACCGAGGTTATGGTTCCACAAACTGCCGAGGAGCAGAGAACCACCCAGTTCGTGGATACGCGTTGGTGACGCGTGAATCGGGGTGGGCCGGTACATGAAATACCTGGGGCTCACCCTGGATAGTCGTTGGGGCTTCGAAGAGCACTTTCAGCGCCGCGTCCCCCGAGTCGAGAGGGTAGTGGGTGCACTACACCGGCTGCTGCCCAATCTCGGGGGACCATGTGAGGAAGTTCGCCGACTCTACGGAGGGGTTGTGCGGTCCGTGGCCCTCTACGGGGCGCCTGTATGGTCAGCTCGACTGTCAGGCGCCCAGCGCTGCAGAACCAAAATTCACGGTCTGCAGCGGAGAGTGGCTATCCAGATCGCACGAGGATACCGAACGGTGTCCTACGAGGCGGCAACTCTCATGGCGCGTTTTCCGCCTTTCGACATCCTGGCGGAGATGGATGCGTGGGTCTACGATTAGACACGCTCCCTCCGCCAGAGCGGCGAAAACGCGCCTCCAGGGGCGTTGGACAGGCTGCGGCGGCTGGCTCGGCGACGCGCACTCGTAAAGTGGCGTCACCGCCTGCGGATGCAATTTGCGACCAAGCGCGTCGTCGAGGCCATCCTGCCGCTCTTCGGAGCCTGGCTCAGAAGGAGCGAGCGCGTCACCTATCGCCGGACGCAGGTGCTCACCGGGCACGGTTGTTTCGGTGCGTGATAATTGACTAAAATAAGTTATAATAAGACATACGATAAGTTTTATCGCCTTATCAAGTTCAGTTAAGAGTTTAGAGCAGCTAGTATTAATATACATACTTAATTACTTCCATCCGTGTGTTATTATACGGGTGCCAGCTGAAAATCAGCGTCGGTGCCCCAAGCCCAGCCAATGCTGAATCGGTGGTGTTTTCGCCTTCTAGTCTAGTTCGCAAAAATCACCAGACCCTCCTGCATGGAAGGCAAGCGTTCAAACACTAGGCTATCACTGCATTTATTTTTTGTTTATTTAAAATAACGTTGCCCCACACTAGGATTTCTCCTGTGTCGTGGGTGCGTTTACAAACACAAATTCCACACACAATACACCCAGACACGGAACAACTACCTGCAGATCGTACAAATATTTGTTCCGTGTGGGAATCGAACCCACGATCCGGTGCGCAGCAGCCGACTGTGTCAGCCACTGCACCAACCGTGCCGTCATATATATTGTGACAAGCTATATAATAATACGTGAGAATAGTACCATTACAAAGTGTACTTTGAAATATGGTATATGTATACATGTCACGTGTGCCAGCTACGAATACCACCGACCCATGTCATCCCCTGGGTGTCATAAAAGGTTACTATGGGATTAGTCGGAGGATGGACAGCAGCTTCCTTTGAGTGCATTTACAACTCAACTGCGATCGCCAACCCGCCTCCCAAGCGTGGCGATTATGGCAAAACAACATGAGCACACAACACACCCACCCCGGTACGTTGTGGCGTTGAGGCCTGTGTCCAGCAGTGGACCTTATTTGGCTGAAATGAAGATGATGATGACTTTGTAATACAGCAATGCTTTTTCTCAAATAAAGAATTACTTTAAAAATAGACTCGTACATTCATGTGTAACTCTTAACTATGGCGATTTAGATTTTACTTCCATGCAAACGTTACCCCCCACTATAAATAAGTTACACTTCAATAACGTTGAAAACAAATGAGCAAGTGTAACTAACGGTTAACGAGCAAAGACTGTCGAGGACCATAGATAAGGGGAGGGAAACGATAATTGGCCATTTAATTTGACACGTTAACTTCTTTAAGACACAATTTTAGAAGGAAAAATTTTGGGAATGACAGAAAGGGGAAAACCTCTTTTTTTTATTGGGCCCAGTGGAAATTCTTCTTCCTCCGCCCCGTGGTAGGACGAAGGGGCACCAATTTGAACATTTTGGAGCCCCCATAGTGTGCAGGTTTCCTCACGATGTTTTCCTTCACCGTTAACGCAAATGATGATCAAATTCTTTTTGACGGCACGGTTGGTGCAGTGGCTGATACAGTCGGCTGCTGCGCTCCGGGTCGTGGGTTCGATTCCCGCACGGAACAAATATTTGTATGATCTGCAGGTAGTTGTTCCGGGTCTGGGTGTATTGTATGTGGAATTCATGTCTGTAAACGCACCCACGACACAGGAGAAATCCTAGTGTGGGGCAACGTTATTAAAAAAAAAGAACTGATCTGCACATGAATCCGGATCTAATATATTTATGTCATTAAATTTGTTTAATTTGCTTGAAGGAGTTACAAACGCTAACTTATGTCTATCATATCACGAGAAAGAACTCGCAATCTCCAATGTTTAATTAAGCTTTCTAAGTTCTATGTTCTATGTTCTAAGGTTGAGGATTATGACATTGTACAGTAAGCTCCAAACGATTGAACAGAAATGAGGAGATCTGTAGAAAAACTAAATTTGCCGATATAGCTGAACGGATTAATAAGTTGAAGTGGCAATTGGTGGGGCATACATTCCCCCGGGAAGCCAGCGGTGCGCATGTGGTCACGTACCGCTGTGTGCGCAGCACAGCGCATAGTGAGGCTTCGGGGGAATCTTTTACAATCCCCTCGAAAGATGCCTGGGGGGGGGTGGCCTCTTTACAGTCGCCTTCCCTCCACTAGAGGGGATGACCGCTCTACAGTCATCCCCTCCGAGATGTGCCTAAAGGCGTGGCGCCAATGGGTGGCTCTAGATTGAGATCTTTCGAGTTCCTGGGGCCTCCCTTCGGCGCCGAAGATGATCACTCCGGTGGTTTTAGCCGGTAGGAGTCCGGCATGCCCCTTCGCCCTTTAGGAAGTACATGAGGTATTTCCACCGGAGCAATAAAAAAAAAAAAAAAAAAAAAAAGGGCATACATTGCTCGTAGAACTGATGGCCGTTGGAGCAGAAAGATTATAGAGTGGAGACCGTGCAACGGAAAATGCAGCATAGGACGACCTCCAACGAGTTGTCAGAAAACCTGATGAAAGAAGCTGGGAGTCATTGGATGCGAGCAACATTGAACTTATTGCTGTGGAACGATATGGGGCGGCCTTTTTTCAGCAGTGTACGTCTTTTGGCTGAAATGATGATGATGATGATGACTTTTCTTTTGTAAAGTTGCTAGCTGTCCGCCCCAGCTTCGCACAGACTTTCAACAGACAGGTTCATGCAACCCGATTGCAGCGCCACCTACTGAGTCCAATTGTAAAGCTAAGCCATCCAATCAAACATACACAAAAAAACACACACAGCCGTGGCCGAACCACGGATTTTAGACGCAAATATGAAAAAAATATTTCCGTCTAAAAGCACTGAGTACTTTAGGCTTCAGTCAGCAAGTCAGTTCAATCAGCGGTGCAGTTATCTGTAGCAGTTGCTGAGCTGCGGCCATTTAGACGCACTGTTGTACACCGAATCAACTTTGCCATGTACAAATACATTACAATAGGGTAAGAAGTAATATAACTGTATACGCGTATTGTAACCAAATATTCTCGGTATCATATTGTTCGTGTGCACAGTTTGTACGGCAATTTTTCTTTGTTGTTTGTCTAATAAATGTATTTCTTTCTTTCTCTCGTTCTTACTGTAAATGATTTATTTAATCCGATTTATTTTAAATTAAACGGCGAGTAATACCGCCGTATACAGCTGGTTTAATATAAAACAAAACTAAGAGCTCGAAAAACTCAAACCACCGCAAGCACGCAAGGAATTTAATTTGATTCCAATAAAATTCCATTCAAGTAATTAATCTAGCTTGCTTAAGTGTTTTTTAAGTTATTCTGTTGGCGGACAAAGACTGTCAAAAATATTGCGTGGCTCGGGTTTTTCGTAATTAATTCAATTTCAGTTTTTTTCCTTGCTTAAAAAAAGTGCTATGAGTAAATTCATTATCTTAGTAGGTGCTGTGCTATTTTTCACGCCACTAAAAACTAATGTCCTGGGTAGAGGTGAGACGTAGGTACTAGGCATCATAGGCCTAAAGCTCGATTTGTTAAGGGCCGATGCCCACGGTTCGTGATATTATGAACAGCGCTCTACACCTGTTAACGAGCCAGCACGAGCCTCTACAGGCGAAGTCGTTTCGCTACGGACCGCTACGCCCGCTTTCACGCGTTGTATTGACAAGCTGGCTCGGGGCGCAGCCCTTGACATCAAGTGGCGTGGGATGCCATCAAAATCACCGCCTTTACCTAGCTTACCAATGTCCATGCACCTTCATAATGTAATACAGACGTAACCAAGTATACAATATATACTCAACATAGTAAAATATTATCTGTACACCTGTCAGTTAAATACAATATTTTATTATATTTATACAAATATGCACAATTAGACCTGGAGCCTCCATTAGGTGCCGAAGATGACCGCCCCAGTGGTTTTAGCCGGTAGGAGTCCGGCATACCCCTTCGCCCTTCCTCGGGGCGAAGGAAGTTCATGAAGAATTTCCACTGGGCATCAATAAAAAAAAATAAAAAAATGTCATGCGAATAATCAGTTAAAGGTTTGGCAATATCGTCAAAAAGCAGACGTGCACTTGGGCTCATGACCCGAGCGTTCACACCCCAAACGGCCCAAACAAGTTTAGTTTATTATATTACAACATTATTATATTTGCGCTGTTTGAGAGTCTCTGCAGCAGTAGCGGCAGCGCAAGGTTATTGAAATAAGTTGCATCCCACACCAGAGGCCTTTCCATCCTCTACGGCAATAGCGACATACCGTCTGATCTCTTCCCCACTAACACGGGTCAAGCCACTGGGTTTTAATACAGGTTACAAGATCTCGGCGAATAATTTCATTAATTCATATTTGCGTGTCGTGCTATACAGTCCGCGCTAGTACTCGTACTACAAGACGGGCCATGGTGTCCGAGGCAGTCGAAAGCTTCTCCACAACTACACCGAAAACAAGCAACACAAGGAGCACCTAAACGTAAGCGTAGCATTAAAACTTGTACACGTATTAAAATTGTATCATTTGTATTGTTACTGTAGTCTCGAGTCCCTCTGCTGCTGCAGTCTAATCTCTACTTAACTTCTGTCTAGTTACCTTAATGTTTGCAACATTACGATTTCCGAGTAATACCAAAATTTGATATGATGGTACATTACGGGTGAAACTTATAACGCGCTATCTATTGGCTATTAGACAACACGGTTTGTGCAGTGGCTGATACAGTCGGCTGGTGCGCTCTGGGTTATGGGTTCTATTCCCACACGGAACAAATATTTATGTGATCTGCAGGTAGTTGTTCCGGGTCTGGGTGTATTGTGTGTGGAATTTATGTCTGTAAACGCACCCACGATACAGGAGTGATGTTAGTGTGGCGCAAGGTTTAAAAAAAATGGGCGCCCAACCATTTCTAAAACTTCACCATTTTTGCAGAGAACTTTATTAATGTCTGAAAGAGAATATATATTTCTCATTTCACATAAATTAAAGTTAAAAACTCTTTACTCGCAAATAGGTACCGTGATTCTCGAGTTTTTGGGATAACCTTTTTAAGTCCCAATTTTTAGGGAAAGGTTCAGGAAAACCCTCGATGAAATGTCAAAGTTTTATTTCCAAACAAAACCCCTCATTTTAGAAATGATGGTGTGGATTTCCTTCTTTCACCTTTTATTTTAATGCGCGTGTTTCGTACTTTACATTTCAATGTTCGAGATCTAATGTTCTAACTTTTACATTTTGGGCTGTTCGCCAATGTTGCCTTGGGCTAAAGATAATGTAGCGCTAATAAAAATGTAATGGTTCTGGTAAATACTAGTTACATACTATGTACAGTGTTACCAATTGTATGTTTCGTTTTGGTTAGAAATAACTATGTAAGGCATACCTAATGTAATGTAATGTTAAAAGTCATATAAAGCCGAATCTCTTATTGTAGCTCTGCTGAAACAATGTTACAAAATGTACAATTCTAATTTGCAGTTTTAGCAGTCTCCGTATCAAAGATTTTAATGCCGTACTTTTTGGAGGAATTTGAATTAGAGAAGAATTATTGTCCTTCTCTTGGCAGGCGGGTTGGTGAAGACTTGCTACTGCTCAACAGAACGGATGCTGCTGCCGATCCCTCTGGTTTAGAGTCCCTCACCTATGGGATAAGCTGGAGTGGTGATATCTTTTTAATCTGGACACACAGAGTGCTCATAGAACTGATGGACGTTGGGGCAGGAAGGTCCTCAGGTAGAGAACACGCACCGGAAAACGCAGCGTCCGATGGCCTCCAATAATATGGATAGACGCCCTGGTAAAGATAGAGGAGTGTTAGTAGATTCGGGTGGTCTGTAAATGGTTGTCGTTGAAATCTATGGGGGAGGCCTTTGTTCAGCTGTGGACGTCCTTTCACCAGTATCATCATTTCGGCCGAATGAAGTCCACTGCTGGACACAGCCTCCCCCAAAGATCACCACAACCACCGATATGGATGTGTTGTGGGCTCATTGGGGGGGTCTTGCCATAATCGCCACGCTTGGCAGGCGGGTTGGCGATCGCAGTTGAGTTGTTAATGTACTCGAAGGACGCTGCTGCCCATCCTCCGTCTAATCCCTTAGTCGACTTTTACGACACCCATGGGAAGAGATGGGGTGGTGGCATTCTGAGCCGGCACCACACGGCAAACCAACACCAGTATAATGATGATTATTTCTAAGTTTGAGAATCTCATCACGTAAGCCTGAAACATTACCCGATACTTCTCTTGACATGAGCACTAATAAAGTCGTTTTATAAAATTGTGAAACCAAATCGCTGTAACAAAAAGTTCCAACCTATTTACGTAAAAGGTGAAAGCTGTCTCCACCGCATCCAATATTTAAAAAAGGGTACAGATTGACATGTCCGCGATAAAAACGGGGCATAAAAATAAAACGGGGTGACTCCAATTTGTGAGGTCTAATTTTTTTCTACCCATTTTCTACCTGCCTTGATAAATCAGGGCGTATCGCGATTGCAACCCCGCCCGGCCGCACCCTCGACCGACGACGATAAACAATGCCAACACCAACCTATTTTCTTCGACATTTGTTTAACGGGGCGCGCCATCCATATAACTGTATGGCGCACTATAATCGGTCAATCTGTCGCATTATTACCCAGCCCAAACTGCCCTTAGCCTCCCCAAATAAGTTACAAAAACGATAAAGACAAGAAATGACCTTAAAATAAACAGATGATCGCCAAACGAGGTGCGGTGTCCACGTGCAATAAAGCTGTGTGTACATAGCCGACGCGCCCTTTCTCTAATGAGGACACTTTATGGGGCGAGCTAGCATTTAGTTTTTATTGTCTATGCGCGCGCAACCCCTTGTCGATGGTTTAAAAAGACGAGCGTGGAACGAATAGACTCAGTTGACCACGTGATGGCGCCGCGCGCGGCCGTCTACGAAACACTTCGTTAAGTTAATATGTGTTAATTTGTTTCGATCGTGTTATGTTTAATGAGTGACTCAGTTCTGAGTCGGACTCGCCCACACTCGATAATTGGACGCCAACCTAGAATACAAATTAACGAGTTCTTTTAGTTTTTTTGTAAACATTTGATCAATTGTGGTGAAATTTTCGGAAACTATTAATATGGTTAGGTGAGAACAAACACCAAAGCATTTACGGACTAAATACTTTTCAAAAAAAAAATCTTCCTTAATTGCTGAATAAACTCATTTGCGAAAGAAAACTTATAAGAAACGTTTTAAGACATGTTCAAATAATAAATCTAGAGAGCAGGAAATATCGCCCAAAAAGTATTATTCCAACTAACCACAACTGTGAAGTTTCTTCAAATACTATGTATACCAGAGCAAGCAATTTTGAAGTTTAATTTCAAGAATAACCACCATACACAAAACAGTTCTCCAACTTTAAGAGTGATTTAGTTGAATTCATATTCTAGGCTGAATTAAATCAATCAATCAAAAAACATCTAAGTATTTGGAGTAGTAACTTCTTTAAATCTTTTCTGTCAAATTCTTCTAATACTCAGGTCTACAGCCTTGTTTACTATTATTAGAAAACTTCAATGAGGTCTGTTTAGCTTGCTCGTGTTTGTAAATTATGCGAAACATAAGAGAAAAGAGCTCTTTCAGCGCTAAGATTTACAACTGAGGGTGAGATTCAGAAACGAGTCTAAGCTAAGTTCACGCTTCCATCTGTCAAAATTAGGGGCGTAAGTAGTGCATTTTGACAGATGGAAGCGTAAGTTCACGCTTAGACTCGTCTCTGAATCTCACCCTAAGTCAATATCTGGCTTTTATTTAGGTTTCTTTCTTCAGAATCGAACTTATATCACACATTCTCGTCTTGGTTCTTTCTTAAACTTGCATTTCTCGGGCTATTTATTTCAAATAATCTACTCTTGAGACGTTTGATAGCTGCAAAATCGTATACCTATAAATCTTTATTTTGTATTTCATGGCATAAAGTCACAATATTTATATTTAAATAAATAATATATAAAATAACATTACTGAGATTCCGGTGATCCTCTAACCATCCATTTCATCGTCTTCGTCTCTTAGCACATGCTGAATCCAATGTTAATAAGGTTTTCCTAACAACCTTAGCCTCTGGAATTATCTTTGATATAAAATTATGGAGCTATCAGAATATATGTCAAGTTTTGCAGGCTATTTTTAATTAGTAATATCGATGCGATAGTCTGTATTCACACTAAGGATAATATTGATTTAGAGTTATTATAGTTAGTTGGCATGACATACATATTTTTATCGTTTAATTTATAACATTTAGTTAAAAACGTAATGTCATCAAGTCTTTCCTTCCAGGAAAGGCAAGCTCCAAATAAAATAAGGCGTACTGGTTAAACCTGCAGCCAATAATATAATATATATATATATATATATATAATAATATTCTAGAAAATTTAGGCGTACCTTCAAAACATAACGCGAATATCACTTTGTATCGAAATTACACGTTCGTTCACGTCCCCAATCAATAAACGAATACCTATATTTCAATGAATCATTCATTCAGTAATTAGGTCCTAAACGACACTTTCACACGTCATATTGAAACAACGGGGGACATTTCGCTACATGACAGCCACTGCGAGGAAATGTCGAAAAAAACGCACGGTTGGAGCAGTGGCTGATACAGTCGGCTGCTACGCTCCGGGCCGTGGGTTCGATTCCCACACGTAACAAATTTTTGTATGATCTGCAGGTAATTGTTCCGGGTTTGGGTGTATTGTATGTGGAGTTCATGTCTGTAAAACGCACCCACGATATAGGAGAATAGTTAGTGCGGGGAAAAGTGTTTAAAAAAAAATTGCTTGGTCTAATTTCACATATGTAACATAACATAATCAGCCACTGATTACCATATCATTACTGTCCCACTGCTGGGCATGGGCCTTTTCTCACGATAAAAAGGTTAGGCCTTAGTCCACCACGCTGGCCTAGTGTGGTTTGGCGGACTACACTCAACATTGAGAAGATTATAGAGCCCTCTTGGAAATTACTGCATTAATTTATTAATTTTTATTATATTCTCAGTAAGGTGAGGTAATTCTTGGGTGTGCAGGTTTCCTGACGATGGTTTCTTCACCGTTAACGCAAGTGATAATCATATTCTGATCCGCATATGAATCCGAAAAGTCCATGGTGCGGGCCGAGATCGAACTCAGACGCTCTTGTGTGGCAGGCAAGCGTTCAACCATTGGGCTGTTACAGTTAACTGGCTATTACTGCTAACTATGCTAACATAATAACTTATTCTCAAATCATTTCCGAGGTTATATCCTTGTTTTCATTAATTGTCAAGCTCTTTTCAGCTTAGCACACGCCACTGCGCTCTATCCTGTCTTCTTTTTGACCTCTTGATACAACTGACTCCCGCATTCTCCTTCATCATCATCATTATTTCAGCCAGACAACGTATATTGTTGGACATAGGTCTCCCCCGACGACTACCGCAATAACCAGTCTGGTTTTATGTGGTATGTTCACAGGGAAGGTATAGCCATAATCACCACGCCTGGCAGGTTAGTTGACGATCACAGTTGAGTTATAAATTTACTCGAAGGGTGTTGCTGCCCATCCTCCAGCTAATCCCATAGTCGCCTTTTACGACACCCATGAGAAGAGAAGGGGTGATGATATTATCAGCTGGCACACCGCGATAATACTCCTTCACTTGTTCTATAAAGCTTCGTCTAGGAGTTCAATTACCTTTCATTATTTAATTTTTTCCTTCTAAAAATGCTTTGAAGAAGTTGTCGTGTGAAATAGTCAATTATCTTTCCCCTTCTACTATATAGCCACTCTTTAATAGTTAAACTACAATCTGTGTATCTTTACCAACAATCAAGCGTAGTTTCCTTAGCGTAGCGTAGTAATGTCCCTCATCTATTAGTAACGATGGTAGCGTTCACATAGAAAATTCTTTTATAGAAGCGTTTTGAGTCTACCATTATAAAGTAAAGCGTTTTGTTTGTAGTTATAGGAATCCAGTACATATTGGCCGTAGGCTTTCACATAAAAAGTTAGTAGTCTTTATCATTGCGCTGGGCTTGACTTAGAAGGTATTTCTTACATCATGTCCTGCGGTAAAACCTCGCTGAGAATATAATAAAAATTGATAAATTAATGCAGCAATTTCTAACACAAAAATAGATTTAAGATATCAGTGTCGTTGTTCATTTTCCTTCCCTGTAATTATAATAACAAAAGGAACCATTTCATTCATTGATTCTTTTGAACTGTCTTGCAAGTGCCATAGAAGTACCGTTTCTTATTTTCAACATAAAATCTTAAGGAACCAGGACTAGGGTCTAATCAGCATAAGGGTCGACAGCACGGTTGGCGCTGTGGTTAAGCGATTAGTTTCAACGCTATGTGTCGCGGGTTCGATGCACGGAAAAAATATTTTCATCTACATATAGTTTGTTTCGGGTCTGGGTGTGTGTGCGTGTGAGATCTATGTGTGTAAACTGTACCCACGATACAGGAGAAACCCTATCATAGAGATGTAATAACTTATAGTAAAAAAAACTGAGATCAAGGAATGTCTGATTATAGTTATAAAATTCACTTGAAACAGTTTTAACAAACTTCTCAAGATCACTCCAGTGAGCAATTTCGAAATAGTCGCTGTTACTGCCATACATGTGATCTCAAGATCCATCTCAAATACATAAGTGATCTTTCAATACGGGTCAGCATGGGGGTATAGTCTGTAATAGATTAGTGTCCTATTATGGGAATAGGTTCGTCTCTTGTAATATGGGTCATCATTACATCATCAGCGAAATTAAGGATTTTAGCAACATCAATTTGGATTATAGCTGAGACCAAGTTATGTTCTCTATATTACTTTTTACAGAATACATCATCATCATCATATCAGCCACAGGACGTCCACTGCTGAACAAAGGCCTCCCCCTTAGATTTCCACAACGAGCGGTTACATGCCGCCCTCATCCAACGACTCCCAGCGACCTTCACCAGTCGTTGGAGGTCGTCCCACGCTGCGTATTCCGGTGCGCGGTCTCCATTCGAGAACCTTTTTGCCCCAACGGCCATCAGTTCTACAAGCAATGTGCCCCACCCATTGCCACTTCAGTTTACTAAAAATAAAAATAGAATGCTGAAACATCAATTAGAAAACCTTTATAATAACTAAGTCAAAACTAAAACCTGAGTATTTAAAACAACGTCTAAGTTCTCTAATAATTACCCTTTCAAATATCATCATCATTATTTCGGCCGAATCAAGTCCACTGCTGGACAAGCCTCCCCTAAAGATCACCACAACGACCGATATGGGTGTTTTGTGTGTTCATTGAGGGGTTTTGCCATAATCGCCTACGCTTGGCATGTGGGTAGGCAATTGCAGTTGAGTTGTTGTTTGGCGTTCCCCAGGGTAGCATACTGGGCCCGACACTATTTCTCACTTACATTAACGATCTGTGTCAACTAGAACTCTTTCAAACCAAAATTATAGCTTTTGCCGATGACACAGCATTGGTTTTTAGTGGAGATACATGGGACGAAGTATTTTCTTATGCCCAGAAGGGCTTCAATACTGCTATTAGATGGTTAGACAGTAACATACTGACTCTCAATGTAGATAAAACTAAGTATATAACATTTTCGTTAAGAAATCCTGAGACTGCTGTTCCCTCAAATCTTAGTTTGATATCCCATTCATGTAATAATTTCAATACTACTAACTGTGTGTGTCCCAAGATCCAAAAAACTGCCACAATTAAATATTTAGGTGTCATGATCGATAACAGATTAAACTTTCATTGCCACATTGACATGTTAGCAGCCAGGACACGGAAACTTATTGTCATTTTTAAGAACTTGCGGCATGTGGCAGACCTTGACCTGATAAAGTCTGTTTACTTAGCTCTATGCCAATCACTTTTAACATATTGCATCACTTCTTGGGGAGGTGCTCAAAAAACTCACTTTCTGAAAATTGAAAGAGCTCAAAGAGCGATTTTAAAAGTAAGTAACTTTCTGCCCTTCCTGCACCCTACCACTGACCTCTATGAGTTAACGAAGGTCCTTACAGTTCGTCAGCTGTATATCCTTCACACTGTAACTAAAAAACACTCAATGACGATCTTTGAACCTGATAAAATAAATCAGCTGCGCAGAAAGGATAGAGTTTGTACTAAATGCATGTTAAATACTAGTTTTTCTCACAGCTTCTACTGCTTTCAAGGAAGTAACCTATATAACAAATTAAACAGAGTTTTATCCATCTATTCGCTTTCGAAAGATAAGTGCAAGTCAGTGATCAAGGAATGGTTGCATAAACTGGATTATGAAAGTACAGAAAATCTACTAAGTTAATTAGGAAAAAGGCATATAGTGACATATACTTACATACATGCATAATACACACACGCATTAACATCCACGTGCAAACACACACACACGCCTTCACGATCACGACTCGCACGCACAACACACACACACACGCCTTCCCGAACACGGACTCGCACGCACAATACACACACACACGCGCACGATAACACACTTAAATTGTGTTAATCTCTCATCACATCTAATTTAAATAAGTGTAATTTTATAACCTGAATGTGTAATAAATGAATATAAATGCATCCTACTTGCAAACTTACCGCTGGGGTGAGGACCTGGTGATCTGTAATACAGGGCTATACCTATCTCAGACACCAGCTCCTCACATAATTTATGTTTTGAAAATGGAAAATGTATTGTGTATCTACGCTAGTTATATTATGTGAGGAGAAATAAACGATTTTTATTATTATTATTAGTTGTTAATGTACTCAAAGGACGCTACTGCCCATCCTCCGACTAATTCCTTAGTCGCCTTTTACGACACTCACGGGATGAGACGGGTTGGTGTTATTCGTAGCCTATACCACACGGCTTTTTTTTATATAGTACTCATTAAAAGTCTGATTCAATTCATGATCATCATCATATCAGTCAAAGGATATCCACTGCTGACAAAGAGCTGTCCCATAAGTTTCTACAACTCTGTCATCATGCGGGTTGGTGAACACAGTATGGCTACTGTTCTACAGAAGGGGCGCTTCTGCCCACCCCTCTGGTTTAGAGTCCCTTGGTCACCTTTTACGTCATCCACGGGAGGAGATGAAGCGGTGCTATATTCCTTATCCGGACACCATACGGATTACTACTGTGGACTTCGATACAGTTTCCATAATGATTAATATCATGCGTTCCAAGCGTGAAATGATTGTAAACTGAGATTCAAAAGTAAACTCTTTTTTACAACGTAATCAATTATCGCGTATACGGTATGACTTAAAAACTGAAATATCATTGTGTGTTTTGTCCATGATGAAATATTGTAGAAGCCGCTAAGGCTGTTTATTTTGTTAAATCATTGGTCAACACGTCATTGGTCTAGTCTTCGCAAGTAAGACTGCCAATTGGGAGCTCTTGGAATCAACTCTCCGTGTGGTGCCCGTATTAAGAATATAGTAGCACCACTGCATCTCTTCCCGTGGATGTCGTAAAAGGCGACTAGGACTCTATGAAACAGTAACAATTCTGCGCTCACCAACCCGTCTGCCAGGCGTGGTGAGTACGGCAAATATTCCCCAATATGACAACACACGGTCGTCTATGGGGAAGGCTTTTGTTCGGCGGTGGATGTCTTTTGGCTATAATGATGATGATGGGATCAATTCTCAGATCGAGTAGTGTTTCTGAGTTTTTCTGCCAGTTTCGTATGTTCGAGATCCTATATCATACTCATTCTATGACTTTATATTTTCTTAAACCATGACGATATTTCTACCTCTAACTACTTTTTAAATCCGGCCGAAATCCGGAAATCTCCCTAATAAAAAGTATACCTCGCATGAAAAAGTCGTTCTTCTAAGTGCCTGTTAAACATGGACGTACGGGAGGAAATTACAGGCTTTTAATTGATTTCAGCTGCTTAATTAAGCAAAAAGGCTTCTAGCCATCCACCTATTAGTTTAGGGAAAATTTCTTGAATTTCCTGCACGGAATACATGTTTAAGAATAAGGACACAACCGTGTGTTATAACGGTTAAATTGTGATATAACTAGGACTGATATCTACCTAGTTACATACCTATAAAGTTAACCGTTTGGAGGGTAATTCGTATAAAAACGTTCCAACCAACACTTCTACTTTACAAGTGAAATAAACAATTCCCTTAAGAATTGAATTTTTAAAGCTACATACACGATGATAAAAAAATATTAAAAAGGCTAAGCCTATGCCTACTTAACAATTTAGCTAACATGACTGAACATGAGAAAGTAGAATCTCAAAACCGTTGGATTGAAATTAACCAGAATTAGTCCGGAGTGATAGATATCGTTTACAAATGCTCACACAAAATATAAACACAACAGATAGCTCCTACCCACACAAGACAGATACACCAAATGGGGCTTCTAAAAATCCGGACAAAATGCGAGCAAAAACCTAAAGAGACTATCAAAATTGCTGTGTGCCTACTTTAGAGGTTGAATGACGTCAACGCCCTTGGGAATCCATCGCGACTTAGAGTGGAATCCAAATGGAATCCTACAGACTTTTACTGGTATATTATCTCCGTCTCACGGGACTGTGGTATGTTAAATCTAAAATTGAAAAACGATGAGGAAAATGTACTTTGCAAAATATTTTTGAGTATATTTTATCTGTAGCTTTTAAGATAATTTAATATTAATGTTGTCCGATTTCAATCGCGACATTCCAAGCTTGGTCCTGAAATAATGTACGTTATGGGGAAGATGGAAGTGACACACTATCATTTAATAAAATTCCTTAATTGCTCATCGATTTTGGTCGAGTTTCATTCTAAGTGCTTGCATACTTCGATTGCGAGTCTAGACACATTCCAATATTACAAATTCCTAGTCGAAAAAATAAAAAAATTAGTTTTTTGTCAATGCAAGTAGGTACGTAAAGTTAAATAAAGCTTATTCTGTACTTGGATTTAGTTTCTAAAGTTTAGTTTATTGCACTTTCATACCTTGCAAAACAAACAACACCGACCTCACTATGCTCGAGAATTTGCTTTCTTCGCTTTTCTTTCACTTCTATTTCATCACAAAGTCGAAGCTAAAGTGAAACAGGATTAATTGGAGAAGGAACTGTATGTATTAAATAATTTTTCCTCTTAATGTTTAAATTCTAAATTAATTTTACGTGCCTTATACGTATTGCACGGGACACTAGTTTATCTCGTAATCTCGGCCTAAAATCAATACCTTTTTGATTACGTTGGCTATTGGTCATGCTGACTGAGGAAAGCTGGCGGGCAATCCCAGCGGTATCAAAGCTGTGGCCACCTTCTAAAAGCTAGCATTGCCATTCCTAGAGACCCAATTGTCTCGAGTATCCCATGAGAGTAATCGGGAATAATTTGTTGACTGCAGGCTGACTTAAGGGATCGGTCGATGCCTCACTTGTAACTTACTGGAATTATTATAACAAAGTTCCATAAAGTCTTTAGCTTTAGAAAGTTGTTATTCTTCCAGTCACGGGCTCATTTAATCAATCCAACTCGCACAGACTATAAAGACAATTTTATTTCGGATCCTAGCCCCAAAAATGTTTCTATCTCTACGCTCGCCTTGGAAATATATTCACTATTCAGTACTGTTTCCTCGCCTTGTACGTCTCGTAGATTACTATTCATTCAAAATTTCGTTCCATTCTATTGTAATGTTCCATCCTCGTATTATTTAGAAGCTTTTTCAAAATGAGGTCACATTGAGTCCACGGAGATTACAATTTGAAGATTTGTGGTTTAAGAGGTGCCTAATTAACAAAGGAGTTTATTTTATTATTTTGTCGTGATGTAATGAAAAAGTGTGTGCTATTGTTCTAAAAGGCATTGGCAGGGGACTTAAGAGCCCCACAGGTAAGCCTAAGTCTAAGTACTCAAGCTAACCTACAGGGTTAGCTGAGGGAGATACTTTCAACAAGAAATATTGGACTTAAAGTACAGAATAAAACTGAAATTAGGGCTGGCAGAGACCTTTATCTAGCACAGTTATTTGGTTCCAAACATTGCATTCTGGCCATAAAAATAGTTTCGAATCCCTTCAAGTTACGTCATATTAATTGTATTTTAAGTTACGACGCATTTTGTCAATCATTATCCAGGAATAATGAATGACTAAATGCGTCGTAACTTGTTTGATAAAAACTATTAATCTTATTAGTGTCAAGCTTGATTATCTTGTACTAAGAGTGGATTCACGACAACACTTCAGGGTGATTAGGATTTGGGCTCATGACCTTTTAATCACTACTTACTTCAGCCTTTTGGCTGTTTGTACTTGGTATACGACTTTATTACTTACGACTTCATCATTGTAATCTATAGTCCTTTACTTACTGCTTATCCCGTGTCTCATTTTCCCATTCCAGTTACTTCTATCCATTGTTTTATTGAACTGATGACATGTTTTTGGACCGATAGAAAAATATTTCTCTTTAAAATACGTGGGTATATATAAATCTCTTAGGTTTCTATTCCATTCTTATACATAAACTCGATTATGACTTGCACAGTTTCCGATCCCTTTGACTCCTAAATGGCTTAACAATGTGCCCTAAATATTATTAACAATGTAACTTTGTTCAGATAATTACATAAATTTTCTGACAGTCATGTGTCAATTTACAACATGTCTTGTTAATACAATTACGTTAGTAACATTGTTAACTAAATTATTGTTTCATGAGTCATGTGAAAGAATTTTGAGTATGTCCTCTATTCTAATATTTCGTCATTAGACATTTTCTAGATAGAGCCGGGGAGGGTGGCAGAGAATCGTTTACACTAGCGGTCAATGACCGCATGTTTTGGAAATTTAAAGCATGTATCCCACATGTTTCGTTTTTGTAGCAGGGTATATCGTTATAGTTCTTTACGTCTTTTACATTTAATTTCTGTAGTGTCTTAAGAAGAGAAACGGCTTTTTGGTGCTGAAGCAGCCCCAGAAAGGATACATTAAACCAATTGGTGGTTATAGTATAGACTATGCGTATTACGTAATAAATTACAAACAAATGAGTGAAAAGAAATCTCAGTTGTAGTAGGATACTAATATTTTGTATTATTGAAAGCTTCAAAATTATTATGAAGTATCTTTAGTAATAATTAATAATGCGCTATTGTCATGCAGTGCCAGCTAAGAATAGCAGCACCCCATCTCATGTAAAGGTGATCCATTCTTTGCAGGAACCATTTACCTTTGAAATATAATCTGAAATATCGAATAAAATACTGAGAGCATGATCGTCTCTTGACATTACCCATTTGGCGCTCGTAGCCCATACGCAGTGAAAGTTGAACGCTTGCCTTCCATACCGAAGGGCCTGCGCTCGATCCCGGCCCGACCTGAATTGCGTTGAATTGTGCCGAGACGGTGGTTAGATAGACAGATCTAACCCTAGCGTCGTGGTGAGGGGCATTCCACAAGGCTCAATTCTTGCACCACTTCTTTACATCCTGTACAGTGCAGATGTCACCAAGTCATTTATAAACTGCAAATACCATATATGTATGCTGACGATATTCAGAATTCAGAATATATATTTCATTTAAGGCCCATGATACATCATCAGCAGTACAGAAGATGAATGAAGACCTGCAGACAGTAGTCACGTGGTCTGAACAAATCTCCCTAATCTTGAACACCACAAAATCTAAGTTTATGGTGCTTGGCAGTAAAAACAAATCCATGCTATCTACCAACCCTGAGGTAGTAGTTATGGGTCAGAAAATTGAACGTGTCCACACAACCTGTAACTTGGGACTAATAATTGGACCACACCTGCGATTTGAGGCACATATTAGAAAAACACTAAGAAACTGTTTTTATAGACTTATATGCTATTGGAGAATACTTAAGTATACCAATTAGAAAGCAACTGGTGGATAGTCTAGTATTGTCTAAACTTAACTACTGTAACACTGTATATGGGCCATGTCTTCTGTCCAGAACGGTGCAATTGATCCAGCGCATTCAATATGCTTGTGCGCGCTATTGTTTCAGTATCCCCAGCAGGAGTGATGTAACACCTTATACATACTATATATATTATACTATACAGTATACTACTTATACTTTACACCCTAAAAGAACACAATGTGCTCAAAATGGCTGCCAGGAAGAGGCTACACCTGGCTAGTCTACTGTTTGGAGTCATGACAACCCAAAAATCAAGATACCTGTATGAGAAAACTTGAATGGAAGCAAAATCAATTAATGGGCATTAATTGATTTTATTTCCATTCAGTCCTTATGGTATATAGTAAACCCACTGTCGATCGGCGATTTCGATTCGACGGCAGACCGATCGTTTTTTTTTTTGTCTCGCACATGGATTTCTATAGTGTCGTTCTCATTTTACAGACATTAGATCATCAGACATCTTATACATATACACCCAGACCCGAAACAAATACTTGTAGATCATACAAATATCTGGACCGTGCGAGGATCGAACCCGCAATACTTGGCGCAAAAAGCCAATTGCTTAGCCACTTCGCCAACCGTGCCGTCAAGCAATGCTTGGCGCGAACAGTCTATACACGGGTGACCGCATAATAGTATTTGAACTGAGCGTCTTCGTGTCTCAGAGGACACGTAAAATTGTCGGTCCCGGTTGTTGTCATTCGAATGCAGTCGTTAAGCCAATAAATATAAAGATAAAAATATGATTTATTCATGTAAAGCATTAAACAGGGACTTATTAATAATCAAGACTTTAGTTGCCGCGTTCCAAGGTTTAGATTTCCTATGGAGAAGAACGGGCAAGAAGCTCCATAGTTACTCTTTTTAAATCATAATAATTGTTACAATATTTTTGACTACACCTTTCTAAAAATAGAGATAATGTGAAAACAATGTAGGACAAAAAAGTAAACTTCTTAAAAAGTCTACAATAAATAAGCCTGATTTTAAGTTTTTGATTAAATTGTCATGGCAGCATTAAACTGACTAATCCCAACAGATAACACTCGTTCACAAGCATGATGCATGCATCAGCGTCGCTCAGCTCAACCTGTAGGGCAAGTAAGCGACCCTAAACACGACGCCGCCATCAGCAGGAAACTTGAGGGAGCATGACATACCTAAACTGCCAGACAACTATCACGTCAATTAAACAAAATAATTTAATAACCGACATGATCCTCACACTTACAGTATCAAATATAGATGAAGTGCAAATAAGAAAAGCAAACAAGTAATTGATGTCATTTAAACAAATTGAGAATAAAGAAAAATCATATGTCATTAAATGAATTAATATAATCCATAATAAAAAAAATACAAAATAATGGCAATGGTTTTTGATACATCAAAACCAATAACATGAATATCAGTCTCTGAACATTAGAGCAGCTCAATCCCAAGCATTTTTGTCGTCCATATAATCTATAACTTTATAGAAACCCTTTCTCCATTTGGCCTTTTGGTAGCTTGAACGACTATGACACAAGGTTGGCAACGAAACACACGAAGAGGAAGACATGATCCATGACCGAAAAAACACATATCCAACTTTACAACCGTTCAAATTCTCGTGTAAAAAGATTACCAGCTACAAACATTAGCTATTCTAGCTACTATAAACATATCTATTTAAGAAGTTCGTCTGTGTTTGATTAGAGTCGATATCAAAGGATTTGGAGCAACTGACGTCTGCCAACATGGCGTGTCAATTAAAACAGATTTTTTTCCTGGCAACGTTGTTTGTTGCTAGTTTCTGTGGTTTATAACGGTAAAGTAACGTTATTATAATTATAATGAATAATTTGTAAATAACTATTTTTTACTGGTGGTTGGTCTCTTATTGCAAGAGGCCAGCTTTCTACCGAATGACCCCCGGAAAGACGGTGGCGTGCACGTGGTCACGTGCCGCCGTGTGCGTTGCACAGCGCACAGCCAGACTTGGGGGATCCTTTACAATCCTCCCCGAGAAGTAGCCTTTTACAGCCACCTACCCTCCGCTAGAGGGGGTCACTGCTTTACAGTAATCCCCTCCGAGATGTGCTTAAAGGCGTGGCACGTATGGGTGGCTCTAGTGTGATCTTACGAGGACCTGGAGGCCCCCCTTCAGTGCCGAAGATGACCGCTCTAGTGGTTTTAGCCGGCCTCTTCGCCCTTCCCCGGGGCGAAGGAAGTTCCATGTAAAATTTCCACTGGACCCCAATAAAAAAAGGTAAATACCACCCAGTGCCAGTTATTTGCTGCTAAGCTGTAGTGTTTAAACTTTAGACATTACTGTGGTTCGGTTAGAAGGGTTCTGTAGCTAGTGAAATTACTGGATATAGAGACTAAATAACCTAATGTCTCGAGGTGGCGATAGTGAGCTCAGTGTGGTGCTAGTCCTGGGCAGCATAACATTATGAGCAGGCATGACTCTTATCACCGAGGATAACGTTCTCATCTCATCACCTTTTATAAAAGCGAACTGCTTGTAAAACTCATAAGCAGTAGGTTTATCCTTCATCTGTTTCACATTTCTGTATTATTTATTCACTGTTATCTGTATTATTTATACCTGAGTTCGTTTTAAATGTCCGTGGCATCAACATATGTACTTCTAAAATCCAGCGCTGCACCAAAATACTGTTCCAGTATTCATGCACTTTTTTCGTTCATACAGATTTGTTTTATGTCTGTACTCTGCAAGTCCGAAATAACTTATTTATTTTTCCATCCTTCAGGTTTAGGCAATAATACAGTAATATATAAAATATTATGATAACATAGTGGATACAATTTAGAAAAATGGATAAGTATACGCAAATAAAGCACTTTTCAACAGCACACATTACTGATCTCACAGCTGCGAAGTTTAAATCACGCATCAAATAAATTCTCATAAAAAGAATATTATAGGATTGGAGACTATGTTGGCGATAGGAACATATGGCGTTAGTCCATTTCTGCACATGTGGCTTCCCTGGAAACCAAATGTATTTTCAGTACTATTTGTATTGTGTAGATGGTAATATTTGGTTTTTATCAGAGTGCATAGTTTTAATACTTCATGATGACCGATTTAAATATATAAAAGAACAATCAAGACCTGGCCTTGAACTTCTATCGGAATTTCTTCTCAGAGGTTGTTTGATACAGCGAAATGTCCTCCGTTGTTTCAAGAGGGGGTGTAAAATTCTCTTCAAGGCCTAATTACCAAATAAAAGATTATATTCTATTCTACGCCAGCTCTGAGTATCTTGATTATCCAATTTCCACGTACGCAAGTCAATTTACAAATGATCTTGATGATAGCTCTCTCATAAAACCTAAGTTCTATGTGGTACACATTAATATATAACAATTCACGTAATACGTCTCGTGTCTCTAGACAGCTGCATATAATTAAGATCCTCGCATAACTACTGTATAGTAGTGCTAGATATTACCTAAAGTTTAATCGGTATTAAATAATGACATCATGCAATACATACCCGTCTTGAGGATATCATGCGTCACAAACAGAGACGCAACTCTCCGCTGTCCTTGATAGTCTGATTCATAAACTAAGGCTCCAGAATTTTCCAGCGTACCGATAATATTGATGAAATATTTGTATTTTTTCTAGGTACAAGACTGACTCTACATTGAGCCCCCAATCATGACAATAATCAGGATTTTGGTAAGTAAAGAATGTCTGTTGGGATTTAAATAATTTCCTGAGATCTCCTTGAAAGATGGTACTGTACTCTTAGTAAATCTCTTCATTTATTCATTCACTCATATCAGACAAAGGACGTCCACTGCTGAACAAAGGCCTTCCTCATAGATTTTCACAGTTGTGTCATCATTTTGAGGAGAATTTACTTATCATCATCATCATCATATCAGCCACTGATCGTTTACTGTTGAACAAAGGCCTCCCCCTTAGATTTTCACAACGAGCGGTCACATGCCGCTCTCATCCAACGACTCCCTGCGACCTTCACCAGGTCGTCTGTTGGAGGTCGTCCCACGCTGCGTTTTCCGGTGCGTGGTCTCCATTCGAGAACCTTTTTGCCCCAACGGCCATCAGTTCTACGAGCAATGTGCCCCGCCCATTGCCACTTCAGTTTACTAATCCTTTCGGCTATGTCAACAACTTTAGTTCTTCTACGGATCTCCTCATTTCTGATTCGATTTCGTAGAGAAATTCCAAGCATAGCTTTCTCCATAGCTCGCTGAGTGACCTTTAGCTTTCTTATGAGAATTTACTTAATACTAATTAATTCACCACGCTTGGCAGGTGGGTTGGTGAGCACAGAATGGCTGCTATTCCACAGTAAGACGCTGTTGCCCATCTCTCTCATTTAGAATACCATACTCGCCTTTTACGACATCCACGGGAGGAGATGGAGTGGTGCTATATTCTTAATATGGACACCACACGGAGTCCTTATATATAAAAATCACTAGGTGTCATTAACAGCACTTCTAGCAAAGAAGCTGGATACCATAGAGCTGAGATCTAAAATTAATCATACAATATTGGTTATATTATTTCTCAATTTGTATTACTGACTAATAAAATATAAAAAATAATACCATGGGAGCCGTCTGCGCAACTTCGCTCGGCGAATGGGAACATTGAATTTATGCCAAAAAATATTAATCTTTCGTTCCCGAAATACACTTTAATGCAAGATCGATCCGAGCTGCTTACTGTACGCCACAAGAGTATTGTAGATGTTTAACAGTAATCTTGTTTTTGAGTGGTAGTTGCTAAAATTAAGACTATGAGCAATGCCTCTTTTTAAACCCACTTAAAAAGGAAGGTTCTCTGTTTCTTCCGTATGTTTGCATGCGCCATTTTTACCCGACTACGACAAAGCTAAAAGGAAAGGGAGTACATTTTATAGTCGTATGTATATTTGTAAGTATGTTCCACTGTGGAGTCTAAACTACTCATCCGATTTTGATGAATAAGGTGCCAATCGATTCGTTATTATGTTACGGATCACATAAGCTACATTTTTTTCCCAACTACACCGAAGCCAAAAGGAGGATTATGATTTTAGTAGTCAGCTTAAACTACTGATCGTATTTTGGCAAATGAGATTTCGTTGGAAGCGTCGTGCTATTCCGCAGGTTATAGGCTGTATGACGTCACATAAAATCCAGAATAGCGGTTCATAGTGGAAATAAATAGCTTCCAAAACTTTGCTTTGAAATATCGTATATATATGCAATGAAAATCTTAAAGAGAACATTCCAAAAATATATAGATTTATTATAATTTTACATACAAAAACTCCGTTTTAAGTCCAATTAACTCGATCCTTAAATCCAAAATGATTGAAATTTCATATAAGTTGAAAAATTCAATCCCGACTATGGAAAAAAGGCACAATAAATAATAGTGATCACATTTCCAAAAAAAAAAACACACCACAAAGCAGGACAGTTTTTTTGTGAAATATCACAATTCTTGTTTTGTGCTTTCCCGTCACCGGGTTTTATTTTTTAAACTTATGTTTTTACAGAAACTACAATATAATCGATATTGATTTATGATTTTTTACTGAGGTTATCTTTATACTTATGGAAAGTACATAAGTCAAAAGTGTGTCTTATTTATTCTTAAAAAGTTTATTTCGTCTCTGATTATCTCTTTCTATAGTTTATGAGAAGTCCCTTCTAGGCTTCCCAAATTGGAGTAACAATCCCTAGAGGCAGTAACAAATTATAAGATAACGTGCTTTGTTAATAAATAAAAACAGAAGTAATTTTCCAGCGTTTGTTGATGAATAAAAGTACAGGCGCTTCTTAGGATAGATTTTTTTTAGTAACTGCTACTAGCAAATGAAAAGTTGCAGCGTCTACATCTAGTAATCTTGGGTGCGTATAGACAAAAGTCACGTTAGTTTTGTTCTTTATAGATACTGCCTAATTCTACTATAGTCCCATCCACTCCACAGAACAGTAAAAAAATACCCATCTCGTTTGAGTAAACCGCCTATCCATACATTCATAACTATAAGAACATGACATGTGTTGTA
Organism: Diloba caeruleocephala; assembly: GCA_947459985.1. NCBI lineage: Eukaryota > Metazoa > Arthropoda > Insecta > Lepidoptera > Noctuidae > Diloba > Diloba caeruleocephala. The sequence goes on along the minus strand of OX381629.1, from coordinate 3,202,706 downwards.
CACAAAGCTCGCCGACTCAGCTCAACATGTGGCACGTATCCGTCAGACGATCGTCTGCGCACGCGCCGGTGTACGCACCAAACAATATAGCCACTGTTATACTGTGTGATTAATACTTATTTTTGGCCTTATGCCCTGTAAGGTTTCTAAGCTTACCTAAATGTCTTACCTGCATGAAGTGTCCTCTCATATCATCTGTCCGGATTTGTCCCGACATGTACGGATGTCTGGCTTACTGATTTTATTAGCGAATTCTTAATTTTCGCATTAAATTTGTTACCAACTTTAATGACTAAAATGTCCGAATTTAGTCAGAAATATCCAGCTTTTTGTCAGGACTTTTCAAAATTCGAAATGTTAGCCCTAGCCGTAAGGGACTTTCATAATACCATGCTTTGCAGACCATTGCGTCCGGAGTATGTTGTTTTGGAACATAGAAGGTCAATGCTGCCCATTCTCTTGATAAATTGTAGTTGTCATTGCCTGATATATTGACGTAGCTAAAAGGTTCTAAAGAAATGAAGATGGTGGAGTATTACATCATCGTCATCTTTCTTGTAGTTACACATTTATTCTCCAGTTAGTCTGATTCAATATATGTATATTAAAACAAGACATATACATACTACATGTACTACTGTATTGTGTGTGAATTTGTGTCTGTCAACGCACCCACGACACAGGAGAAATCCAAGTGAGGGGCAACGTTTAAAAAATAAAAAATAAACAAACTAACACAAAAAATATTATACAAAAAAGTGTTCCCTGTACTTAGGTGTCAAAGTACTTCTTGTCGTTATCAGCTGGTAACGTTCCCAGTAGACTGGCAACATTGCCACATTGAATGGCAATGCTCATTCTTGACCAAAGAAAAGGCTAGCTGTCTGGATACGCAAAGTATCGGCCAGCCCTCCGGCAATATCTTTGTGAAGGATATCTACTTAATCTATTGTGACATTATAAAATATACAGAATCTATTAGTATACCTAATTTAAATACAAAATGTAGTTCTATTCTAATAATTAATTACAATAATTATTTCGGACATCTCAATTATTTTATAGTAGGTATTTTGATAATGTTTTATTGCAATGTGTGTCCTAGTTTTAATTTTTTTGTGTGTTAATTTGCATGCCACAAATGGCAGAATATGATGAAACTGTAACCCCTAATTTTAAGACCTGTAACAACCATATTCAGTCAAATAAAGATATTGTATTGTACTGTATTGTAATCATCTTCATTCATATTGCCAGTTCCAACACATTACCAGGCTTTTTTGGTAGAGGCTGGTGGACTAAGACTGGGAAGATAGATATACTTGTGTAGTACAGAACAAAGCTCACCGACCCAACTAAACATATGGCACGTATCCGTGAAGTGATCGCTTGCGCACGAGTTTATGCACATATGGCGACGGTTTTATAGTGCGTGATTGATTCTGATTGTGATTGCGTTAGTACTGACTTAAGTTTTGAGAGTAAAGCGTTTTAATATTTTTTATTTATGGTTAGTAAATCGGTATGGTTTAGTTTTATTAGAACTTAAAACAGGCTATTTGTTATTTTTGCCATGTAATTTTTTTTCGAGCTTCCGTTTTACTTAATTAATTCCGTTTATTTTTTTATTTCTTTTTCAGTTCTGTTAATAGCGTTAGTAACCATTTCAGTTTAAAACTTTTTAAGTTTGATTGTGTGAATAAGTTTTTATCATTTTCATCGTTTCAGCCGGAAAAAACGTCCACTGCACGTATGCTTCTCCCAAAGATCACCACAACGACCGTTCTGGGTGTGTTGTGTGCTCATTGAGTGGTTTTGCCATAATCGCCATGATTGACAGGCGGGTTTGCGGTCGCAGTTCAGTTATAAATGTACTCGAAGGACGCTGCTGCCCATCCTCCGGCTAATCCCTTAGTCGCCTTTTACGACTCCCACGGGATGAGTAGGTTGGTGCTATTCGTAGCCGGCACCACACGGCATAATTTAATCGTATTTTTTTCAAAATATCAGGCTTGTTTAGTGTGGACTTTTGAAGAAGTTTACTTTTTTCTGCTACATTGTGCTCACATTATTTATTTTGAGATCAATGTAATCACAAATACTATAACAATTATTATGATTTAAAAAAAGTAACCATGGAGTTTCTTGCCCGTTCTTCTCCATAGGAAATCTACACCTTGGAACGCGGCAACTAAAGTCTTGACTATTCAAAAGTGCCTGTATATGGTTTTACATGAATAAAAATATTTTTATCTGTATCTTATCTTATGGGCCTCATAAGAAGGCTCAAGGTCATCAAAAGGCAATGGAGAAGGCTATGCTCAGAGTTTCACGAGATCGAATCGAAAATGAGGAGATCCACAAAAGCACCATGGTAAACCGACATAGCCCGAAGAAATCCACATCATCATCATCCATGAATGCGAGTAGTACAGGACCGGTTAGTGTGACGATTTCGAGGAAGCTTTGCCCAGCCATAGACATCTTTTGCCTGCAATTATAATGACGAAACTCTGACACAAGGATGACTAATAAACAAATGAAATAATTACTACGAGGATCATCACTGAGCTTGACACGTCCACGTTGAAATTCAGCAAACCAGCGATAAATTGTGGTTTTGGATGGGGCTTCATCACCAAATGCAGAAATCATCCGGTCAACACACTGTTTTTGTGTTAAACCACTTCGAAAGTCATAATAAATCATCGCTCTTGAATTTTCTCGAGTCAATTCCATTTTCTCAACGACTAAACAAGTTTGACAAAACCTTGTGACAAGACCGTGAATCTTTTTTTAAATAAATAAATGGTATTCGATTTGTAAAACCAAGGAGTTTTCAATCAAAAAGATTTTAATATGACAGGAACAGTGGAAATATTCCATTCCCGATACTTTTAGTGCAGCCTATGTATACACATTATCCTGCTATTATCTTTTTAACTATCTTGGTGATTCTTAATGTGTATACATAAGGAAAGGCATTATAGTAATGAATACCCTTTTTTCTTATTGATGTCTAGTGGAAATTCTACATGGAACTTCGGGGAAACACCCCGGGGAAGGGCGAAGGGGTGTGCCGGACTCCTACCGGCTAAAACCACTGGAGCGGTCATCTTCGGCACCGAAGGGGGGCTCCAGGTCCTCGTAAGATCACACTAGAGCCGCCCATTGGTGCCACGCCTTTAGGCACATCTTGGAAGGGATGAATGTAAAGCGGTCACACCCTCTAGCAGAGGGAAGGTGACTGTAAAAAGGTCGCCCCCAGGCACTTCTCGGGGAGGATTGTAAAGGATCCCCCCAAAACTCGCTTTGCGCTGTGCTGCGCACACGGCGGCACGTGACCACGTGCGTGCCACCGCCTTCCCGGGGGTCGCTCGGTGTGAGCACGCAGACTCCCCAATCTGCGCACCCGCGACCCCCGAGGCCCAGCAATGAATACCCTACTAGTTCAATGACATCTATACAAATAAATAAAATTGAAATGTCTGTTTGTAATGTCAAAATAACAGCTTTTTACTAAATGCATACGAAAGCATATTTTAGAAGTAGAGTAAAACTTTAAAAACAACGTTTTTGTCTGTCTGTCTGTCTGTTCTCGCTAGTATCCGAAATGGCTGGACCGATTTCTACGGGTTTTCACTGACAGATATCTGATGTTATAAGGATTAACTTAGGCTACTGTAATTTTAGAAAAATAGTTTGGGTTCTGCGAAAAAAAATTAAAACACATGAAACACAATATATATACTCTATGTCAAGTGTCTATGCCGAAGTATCTAAATTATTTATAAATAATCCAATTTATTTTCAATTAAACCGCGGGTCCCAGCTAGTTTTACATATAGACGAGGCATACACAAACATTATTGCACTACAAAATGGCGCCATTAGACCGCGTAATAAAAAATAAAACAAAATATTATTTTTATTTACAATATCTATTTACGTTACGTATGTATTTATTTATGAAATGCGACGTCTTTTTCTCACACAATAGCAGTATACTTCGTGCATCCTCTATAAACACAGGATGGCATTATTTTTTCGCAATATGTTACTGAATTAGGCTTATGATTCACGACGAGCCACGACACTGGTTGGTGTGCGACTAAGTGAACTCCGGGCAATTACCTTGCTTTCATACCATCATGACCATCGTAGAGGAAACGCATCTACACTTATAAAGACATCTTAGTACTAGTTGTTGGATTTGTTCCAAATTGAATACAGTGGAACTTTTTCAAATGGACGTCATCACATCAGCAAGGATGCCCACTGCTGAACAAAAGAGATCCTCCACACATTTTCACATCTGTATCGCCCTTTTGGGAGGAAGTTGCTATTACTCACATTGTTCCGCATGCGTGTTCTTGAGCACTGTGTGGCTTTACACCGAAGGGACGCCGCTGCCATTCCTCTGGTTTAGAGTCCCTTCGTCGCCTTTTACGACATCGACGAGAGGAGGTGGATTGTTGGTATATTCTTTACCCGGACGCAGTACAGATACTCCGTATGGTGACGTTGCTTTGTTCAAATCAGTTTATTAACAAAACTCAAAAGGAGATTACTAGTTTACTTCTCCAAAATTTATTGTAGACTATAATAATTCGCGAGTATTACATATTATAATAAAACACTTTTAAACGGATTCTATCGCGTATATTTTAGATTTTTGTTTTTCCTGACATTTCGTCATCCTGCGAACACAAATGCTGCAAAGCATTCGAAACGTCAGGAAAAACAAAAATCTAAAATATACGCGATAGAATCCGTTTAAGTGTTTTATTGTAGACTGTTTAATAGTCAGCCAATAATGCTCTTTTAATTATTTTTGTAATGTACCAAGCAATGTATGGTGCTGGCTATGAATAGCACCAACCCATTTCAACCCATGGGTGTTGTAAAAAGCCACTATGGGATTAGTAGGAGGATGGGCAGCAGCGTCCTTCGAGTACGTTAGCAATTCAACTGGGATCGCCAGCCAACGCCAACCCGCCTGCCAAACGTGGCACACCTCACCCTCAGACTTGGGAGACCTGTGTGGAAAGAATGTGCCAAATGATGAATGTGCCAAGAACCTAATTCTCGAATGGGCCTAGCTCCTTACCACTGCAATGCAAAATGATGCTACTTAAAATAATTTGGCTTACAATAAGTTTGGCTTGGAACACTTTTGCGAAGTAAGTGGGTCGAAATGTTGGCGCCCAGCCAGTAATCGGTTGTGTTAACCTATTTTTTTAAACTTTCAAGGAATCAGAACATCAGATTTTATAACCAAAAAGGTCCAAAATTGGCGACCGTCCAGAATATTGATGATATTTAATTGAATTTCTTGGAAGTTTTGAATAGCGGTCGGGCGAAAATACTTTAGCATAATGGTGGCACGAAATGTGAACAGAACTTGAGTTGCTTACCTTTTTTAGGGTTCCGTATCTCCAAATTAAAAAACGGCGGAACCCTTATCCGTGTCTCTGTCTGTGTGCCTGCCTGTCACAGTAATTTTTTCCCGAATCTACTTAAATTAAGGTAAATGTGGCACACAAGAATTTCTGCATCCAAAACCATAGTGCTCGTAACGTAAATAAATGTTATTTAAGAAAATAGATGAAAAATTACCATTCCCCCATTCCTATATCCGAAAGTACGGAGCTTAAAATAAAAAAAAGCAAACCTTAAAATAGTTCTTTACTTATAGTTTAGGTATAAGAAGTAAATAAAATAACATGGTAAATCTTTCAATATTGTGCGCACAACATTTGCAGTTGGAATGTATCGGAGAACATAGTTTTCAACTACAATGTTAAGTTTGTTACTAGAATACATATTTGTACAAAACAGAATTCACCAATAGACAATATATTCAGCAATTTTCCTCTACAATCCGGTACCATACATACTTTTTACTTACAACAAAGAAATATGGGTCAGATGTAAAAAAAAAATGGTAGATACATAGGCTGCACTAAAAGTATCGGGAATGGAATATTTCCACTGTTCCTGTCATATTAAAATCTTTTTAATTGAAAACTCCTGGGTTTTACAAATCGAATACCATTTATTTATTTAAAAAAAGATTCACGGTCTTGTCACAAGGTTTTGTCAAACTTGTTTAGTCGTTGAGAAAATGGAATTGACTCGAGAAAATTCAAGAGCGATGATTTATTATGACTTTCGAAGTGGTTTAACACTAAAACAGTGTGTTGACCGGATGATTTCTGCATTTGGTGATGAAGCCCCATCCAAAACCACAATTTATCGCTGGTTTGCTGAATTTCAACGTGGACGTGTCAAGCTCAGTGATGATCCTCGTCAAGGTCGTCCAAAAACTGCAGTCACCCAAGAAAACGTTGATGCTGTGCGTAAGCTGATTGAGGAAGATCGACATGTGACATACCGCGAAATTCAGGCAACTTTAGACATTGGCATGAGTCAAATATAAATAATCTTGCATGAACAATTAGGTGTAAAAAAGTTGTTTTCCCGATGGATACCGCATTTGCTATGTGAAGAGCAAAAAGCGGCTCGCGTTACTTGGTGCGTCAGAACTCTCGAAAGATTCCACGCAGGATCCTCAAATGCTGTATACAACATCGTATCAGGTGACGAATCCTGGATATATGCGTACGAACCCGAAACAAAAAACCAGTCACGAGTTTGGGTGTTCGAAAATGAGTTAAAGCCAACAAAAATTGTTCGTTCACGGAGTGTTGCAAAAAAAATGGTGGCCACGTTTGTCTCCAAAACCGGCCATGTTACGACTATTCGTCTTCAGGGACAAAGAACGGTTAATGCAGAATGGTATGCTAGCATTTGTTTGCTACAGGTCGTTTCTGAACTCCGTAGGGAGAACTGCAACCGCCGCATCATCCTCCATCACGACAATGCGAGTTCTCACACCGCGCACAGAGCAAAAGAGTTTTTAGAGCAAGAAAACATAGAATTATTAGACCATCCGCCGTACAGCCCCGACCTAAGCCCTAATGATTTCTATACTTTCCCTAAAATAAAGAATAAATTGCGTGGACAGAGATTTTCATCACCTAAAGAAGCTGTGGACGCCTACAAAACGGCCATTTTGGAGACCCCAACTTCCGAATGGAATGGTTGCTTCAATGATTGGTTCCATTGTATGGAAAAATGTGTCAAATTTCGCGGAGAATACTTCGAAAAGCAATAAATACATTTTTAAATAGTAATGATGTCACTTCCTTGATTCCCGAAATTTTCAGTGCCGCCCTCGTAACATATTCATCGTACGGAACCCTCTCCACGCGGGTACAACTCACGCTTGTCCGGTGTTTTTATTGGTGCCCGGTGGAGATTCAGGAACTTCCCCTGCCTCGAGGAAGGGTGGAGGGGCATGCCACCAGAGCGTCTTCTTGAGCATCTTCGGCATCGAAGGGAGGCTCCAGGTCCTCGTTAGATCACACTAGAGCTGCCAATTGTCACGCCTTGAGGCACATGTCTGAGGGTATGACTGTAAAGCGGCCACCTTCTAAAGGAGGGAAGGTGACTGAAAAGGCCGCCCTCCTAGACACTTCTCGAGAGGGGTTGTAAAGAATCCCCCCGAAGCCTCGCTGTTCACTGTGGTGCGCACACGGCAGCACGTGACCACGTGCGCACCATCCTTTTTCCGGGGTTCGCTCGGTATGAGCACGCAGAATCCCCAATCTGCTCTCCCGCGATCCCCGAGTGAGTTGCGTACCTATCTACAATTTACCACGATGGCTGTTTAGTATTTTTACTGTACGTGTTATTTATCATAATAACATGGAAGTCACGCGGCTATGAAGAGTGACGTCTTCGATTTCCGGGTTAGCCAAAATCGGTACCCTGAGTTTGCTATAAATAAAAATGTTCTTTTAGCGAGCACAATTTCAAGAAAGTCATTGAGTAATTTCATGTGTGAGAATGTAGTGGTGCTTTTACGTTAAAGTCGACTAAGGGACTCTGAATCAGAGGGTTAGGCAACAGCGTCCCTTCTGTGGAACAGTGGCTATACTGTACTCGCCATCTCACGTGCCAAGCGTGGTGATCAATGGCCAATTCCAAAATGACGACACAATTGTGGAAATCTATGGTGTCTTTGTTCTGCAGTGGAATACGGCTGATATTGATATTGTTGAATGAAAAAAAAAACAGTCTTCAATAAATTCAGATGCAGCCAGCGTTTGTTACTTCTGTTCTGAGAAGAAATGCTGAAACAAACTCGAATATTTCTGTTTCAAAGTCCAGCCATATTTACGATACGTGAGAAAAATTTAGGGCAATGTCTAAAATAGCGTTTCGAAGAAAGATCCGCGGCCGTTTCAAGATGAGCTGTCCTGACAGATGGCAAACATGAATCTGCCGCCGTAAAGCTCAACCATATTTTAGGGAGCTCAACGACCCGTTCGTACAACAAAACCATCAGCCGAATACTCACAACCAACAGACAGAAACAATAGGCTAGTTTGATACTCGTATTCACTATTTGCCGTGTGGTGCCGGCTCAGAATACCACCACCCCATTTCCTCCCGTGGGTGTCGTAAAAGTCGACTAAGGGATTAGCCGGAGGATGGACAGCAGCGTCCTACGAGTACATTAACAACTCGACTGCGATCGCCAACCCGCCTGCCAAGCGTGGCGATTATGGCAAGACCCCCCAATGAGCCCACAACACGCCCATATCGGTTGTGGTGATCTTTGGGGGAGGCCTGTGTCCAGCAGTGGACTCCACTCGGCCGAAATGATGATGATGATGATGTATTTTATAAGTAACTAATAACATATTAGAAAACATTTTATTTAATTACTTTCCAACATAAATTCTTTATTTATCGATTAGTGACATCATCATATCAGCCACAGGATATCCACTGCTGAACAAAGGCCTCCCCCTTAGATTTCCACAACGAGCAGTCACATGCCGCTCTCATCCAAGGACTCCCAGCGACCTTCACCAGGTCGTCTGTCCACCTCGTTGGTGGCCGTCCCACGCTGAGTTTTAAAATACTAACAAAATTCTTCTTTCACTACATTCCACCATCCATGGATGTCGCTTAATTTAATTGTTACAAATAGGTGCAAAATGCTTTCGATTTGGTACCACATTTCATTATATTTGATTGAGTAGTTTTTTAACCAGCTTCAATAAACAGGTTTAGTCTACTGCTCTTATCATGATAATGTCAAATAGGAGAAAAGGTTTTTACCCAACAGTGGGCACTACAGGCTAATACTATTATCATACCCTCATCGGCGTAATGTGAGAATACAACAATACATCTCTGCCTACCCATTTAAGTAATACAGCCGTGATGGCTGTGAACCGGGAGAAAGTTTAAGGGGAACGCTTTCTCCTAGAATTGTGTAGCTCAAATGTTCAATCACTCGACATAATAATTCAAAAAACTGTCATGGATAACAATACCTAGTAATCGAGACGTTTGACTTGCATCGCTGCGAGTCTCGGGTTCGATCCCGCACGCTTATGGCCCACAGATAGCTGTACCTACGAAACAGGAGAAAAGCCACTGTGGACTATGGTTTGGAAAAAATACGTTATTTATTCATTCATAAACAGCGTTACGTTGTGTCAGTAATATTAGTACATTGAATGTTAAAAACATATTATAATCATTAGCAACATAAGATATACAATGAATACATCACAATAAGAGAATCCATTAGAATCATTATTCATTCTTGTATGATAATACTAGTACATTATGATTAAAACTCATGTCACATAGACCACATTTTGCGATTAGTAATCCCTACGAGACATCGATGGAATAATAGTAACCCTTGAAAACAAATGCCTTAAGTTTAGATTTGACCTTAAGCTTGGGTTTATGGTTGTCTGTAAGAAATCGCTAACAGCAATAGGACCGCCCATTATACAATTAATGTTCATAGAACGATTCCTAGTAGCTGTTTTTATAATGGTATACAATAAAGAATATTCTATTCTAAATTCAATTTTATACACAATAATTTGGGTGGGTCTGTTAAAAAGTTTTATTGGCAGATTGCGAGAGCAGTGTTTTGTAATGTTGAGATGAGGTGCCACCTTACACTGTAAGTCTTGTCATCTTCTGTCCTCACGTCGCTGTCTTTCTTCTTCTGTCTCATATTCTCGATTAATCTTTCCGAGTCTAGTAAGCAGCACCGTCAGTTAAGTAGCACCACACGAATTAATTCCAGCTTTAAAGCAAAACAGACCTTTGCAGAACACCAGACAAATGCTAGAAATTTAAGGGTAGAAACCAATTTTACAAATAGATGCGCCATACACGAACATTATGACACTACAGAATAGCGTAAATTTTACTATACCTACTACCAGTACTACGCAGCTCTCAAACAGTGCGCGAAGGAAGGGAGATAAGCCAGGACAAAGCCACCATGCGAAATACCAGTTGTTAGACAGAGATAGATTGACGCATGAAATTATAGTTTATCTCACAGATGCAGTATACGTCGTGCATAAAACGTTTTATAAGTACAAGAAGATATTTTTTCCGCAACATGTTGCAGAAATTACGTTTAAGATTGCCGTCTCGCCGCGGCACTGGTCGATACGTGACTATGTAAGCTCATGGCAATTACCTTGCTTTCATGTGACCATCATAGAGCGCGAGCAATGCATCTATACTTATAAAAACATCTCAGGTAGAAACAGAAAAGCACGATTGGCGCAGTGAGTGCATGATTTTCTGGAGTCGCTGAAAAAACTACTATAGTCTACCGATAGTTGTTTTTTTATCCTGGACGAATCTTCATGTAAACTGTATCGTCAATATAGAAAACTTTCTACACCACATAAGCCAAAAGCCTACTACTTCTGAACGAAGACCTTCCCTATAAATGACCGGTTAATTCACAAGTCGTCATTTTGGGGGGAATTCATCAGTACTCACCATGCTTGACAGGTGGATTCTTGAGCGCAGAATGGCTGCTCTTCCACAGAAAGGACGCTGCTGCATATCCCTTTGGCTTAGACTCCCTTAGCCGCCTCTTACATCATCCACGGGAGAAGATGGAGTGGTGCTATATTCTAAATTCGGACACCACATGGAGAAGATATTAAACATGAAACGTAGTATATTAAGAAGCATGAGGATCTAATTTACTTCGTGAAGAATTTCTTGTTTGGACTCCTTACATAGCAAACATTTACGTATATTAATTATATTTATTGATCTGTTTGCACTAACGGGCTTGAGAAAAACAAAATAATATAAACTAAACCTGACGTCATATCTAGCTACACAATTCTGACGTACAACACAAATTATAACAATCTACGAACAACGCCCTGAGTCACTGGCCAGTTCGGGCGGCTCGTAAATTGACTATTAACCTAATTTTTACCATTAACCGTAACACGTAATGGAAGCGCTAAACGAAACCATAAAGATATTTAACAGCTGGTCTGTTGTATCCATGCTGAGCTGATGATTGATGGGGATGTTCATTTTAGTGGTAATATAGAAATCTGTTAGAGGTAGGTACTTGTATTTACGTGGGGGACCTCTGGGTTCGCGGGTGCGTAGATTGGGGAATCTGCGTGCCCACACCAAGCGACCCAAGAGAAGACGGTAGCACGCATGTGGTCACGCGCTGCCGTGGGACGCTTTGGGGGATCCTTTACAATCCCCCTGGGGGGGTGACCGCTTTACAGTCACCCTCTCCGAGACGTGCCAATAGGCGTGGCACCAGTGGGCGGCTCTAGTGTGATCATATGAGGACCTGGAGCCTCCCTTAGGTGCCGAAGATGACCGCTCCAGTGGTTTTAGCCGGTAGGAGTCCGGCATACCCCTTCGTCCTTCCCCGGGGCGGAGGAAGTTCATGAAGAATTTCCACAGGGCACCAATAAAAAAATAAAAAAAACGTACTTGTATTTCCGTGTGCGCAACACAGCACAGCGCACAGGGACGCTTCGGGGTTCCTTTACAATCTATCTAGTCTATTTGTAAAATTTCATTTATCGGTTGAGTTGTACTCTCAACCAATCAATGACATTTTTCCCAACAGTCACTGACATAAAATGAACTTTGAACCTTTCTCGACTTTTGATATATTATGTATTTCCAAATTCAAATTGAAGTTTCATGGCTTCTCATGTCATATTTGCTTCTGCCAATGTCAAAGTAAGATAAACAACACACCACACTAAAAAACATCAAGGCACTCTGAGTGATTACTGCGTGCATCGAAACTATGTACGCCACCTATTGCCACTTAAGCTTACTAATCCTTGCAGCTAATTTGGCAATTTTATTTCTTCTACGGATTTCATTTCATTTCTTCATTTCCTCATTTTCTTTCTTTTACATTTTTCTATAAGTGGATAGTTTCATCATTTCGGCCGAATGAAGTCCACGGCTGGTGTCCAGGCCTCCTCCAAAAATCACCACAACGACCGATATGGGTGTGTTGTGGGCTCATTCGGGGGTTTTGCCATAATCGCCACGCTTGGCAGACGGGTTGGCAATAGCAGTTGAATTGTTAATGTACTTGAAGCACGCTGCTACCCATCCTCCGGCTAATAATAATTTAGCAAATCATTTCTAATTGTTTGAATTTTATTTACATAAAACGCAACTCAAGAAACGTAATGAATTAAAAACATGTAGAATAAGTTTATTCTTCTCAATAAGGCATACTTTATTTTATACCAAACAATAGTAGTGCCTTAATCTGTCTTGCTCACCTGAGGCCAATTACTGGTAATCCACCTTGGATAAAACTTACAAAGCTATAAAAGTTAAAGAAAAATCCATTAAGGAACTTATCAATAAAATAAACGAAGAAATATTGATCCAAGTTAGTTAATAAACGTTCAAATTGTATAAAAGATTCAGGTCAGACCAATTAAAAGAATAAAGTGGGCCACTTTTATTGCCAGACACTGTAATAGTAGTAGCTAATAACTGGTTATTTGTTTCTTTTAATATCGAAAAGTTCGAAGCTAGTGTTCTTTATTTCGAACTTAATTTAAGCTTAAAGTAGGTTTTCTACTTGTACGTCAGAAAATATTCAACAGATTCTTGCGTAAAAATGTGGTCTTCTTCTCTTAGATTATAGCTTCTGTAGAGTATTTTCCACAATTTCGCCAATGTCAAGTATAAGGCAACGTCGTACGGTGTTTAGAATAATGAATCTTTACATATTCGTAAAATATTTCTTAAAAATGAAAAAAACCTATAAAATATGTGGGCTACGTCGTACGGTTCAATTGTTTTTTTCCTAAAATGTGGTCATGAAGACGCATTTCAAAACAATTGAAAACGAGAATCAATGTACCTACGTACGTACTCATTTCAAATGCTGTTGGCATAAGACCTTTTATAATGGAGCGCCGTTTGACGTCAACTGACAGCTATCAATAACGTCAGCAACGTTATCGAGCGGCTATTAATTGTTTTGGTAAAAAAAAAATTGAAATCATTTTTGAAAAATATTTTATGAAAATGTAAAGATTTATTAATCAAATACCGTACGACGTTGCCTTAAACTTGACATTGGCGAAATTGTGGAAGATAATCTACAGAAGCCATAATCTAAGAGAAGAAGAAGTAATTGTTTTGGTTGTTTATTTTTGCATTGTTTTTATTTGTGACGAAAACGAGTGCTCATGAATTTTTATGAGTGTAAATGAATTATTTTGGACGGCACGGTTGGTGCAGTGGCTGATGCAGTTGACTGCTGCTCCCCGGGTCGTGGGTTCGATTCCCGCACGGAACAAATATTCGTATGATCTGCAGATAGTTGTTCCAGGTCTGGGTGTATTGTGTGTGAAATTTCTGTCTGTAAACGCACCTACGACACAGGAGAAATCCAAGTGTGGGGCAATGTTTTTAAAAATAAAATAGAAAAAAAATTGAAAGGGAAAAATACGTGGCCAACCTTTTCTTTTACATATTTACTAAAAACAAAGTTTTGCTACGTCATCAATTATCCTCATAATATCAACCAAAGAAAGTCTACTGCTGAAAAAATAAACACAATAATAATAACGTCAGAAATAGTGATGTCAATTTATTTTTGTTATTATTTTAGTTTGCTATCCTTACTGCATTTCGAACGGATTATACATATTGTTTTATACAACTTGACGAGACGAGCAACGCCTTCGCCTGGTGGTAAGCATCATGCCTGCCCATAACAATTAAAATGCTGCCCAGAGCTAGTCCCGCATCACACAGCGCTCGTCACCTCGAGACGTCGTTATTTAGTCTCTATGGCCAGTAACTTCACTAGCTACAGTTCCCTTTTAACCGGAGCACAGTAATGTCTAAAGTTTAAACACTATAGCTTATCGACGAATATCTGGCACTGGGCTGGTACCTACCTAACCGGCCTCTTGCAATAGAAGACCTTATTTTTTAAGTGAAAACTTCTTTCAGCTTGGTACGCATATTTTTAGATGAGATAAAATCTCTGGACTCTCGACACCATTACGAGACGCTAGACGATGAGTTTGCCGTTTCGCCGTCGGGATCGCATTAACCCTATTACCCATCTAAAAAATGTCTAACGCGCCAAAATAAGTTTTCACTTCTGTCGGCACTCCCGGAGTGCAATTTCTCGGTTTTGTTAAGTTTTTTATTGGTGCCCAGTGGAAATTCCTACCGGCTAAAATGATCATACGAGGACCTGGAGCCTCCCTTAGGTGCCGAAGATGACCGCTCCAGTGGTTTTAGCCGGTAGGAGTTCGGCATACCCCTTCGCCCTATCCCGGGGCGAAGGAAGTTCATGAAGAATTTCCACTGGGCACCAATAAAAAAATGGTCCTGGTGAGTCACCTTTTATGAAATCCACGGGAGGAGATGAAGTGGTGCTGTATTCTTTATCCGGCCACCACACGGACAACTCACAAGTGCATAGACAATGTTGTCAAGGTAGACAATTACGTCACCTTACAGATCACCATAATTAATTGGTTGATGGGTTCAATGTGGTTCCCGACAAAGAATAGACCCACAATGGCTGTCGTAAAAGGTGGCTCAGCGGCATTCGTGGTGATTCTGAAAGTGACCGCACTCATTGTAGTGATCATTGGGATGCTCATGGGAACCAGTGGATTCGCATTCGCAGTTCGCACATACTGAATTGATGAACGTAACAAATCAGCTAATCAATCAATCGAGGCGCCCATAGCCAGTTAGAGTCGATCGTACAGTGATCGGTAAAATCAGCGAGGCTAAGCAACGCTTCCCGCGACCTGTCTGTAGATGGGTGACAGTATAGCATAGTTAGAACTGAGCTTCTCCGTGATTCGGAGGGTACGTAAAATCGTCAGGCCTGGTTGTTGTCATTAGACGGCAGTCGTTAAGCCAGGTCCTCCGCTTTTGGGCGGCTTGAACAACTCTGACACTGACCACACCAAAAGAAGAAGCTAATCAATTCATCATCATATCGGCCATTTATACGTCCACTGCTGAACAAAGGCCTCCCCTATAGATTTCCACAACTGGATCATCATTTTGGGGGGAATTTGCCAAGACTCACCACGCATGGCAGGCGGTTTGGTGAGCGTAGTATGGCTACCGTTTCACAGAAGGGACGCTGCTGCCCATCCCTCTGGTTTAGATTCCCTTAGTCGCCTTTTACGACATTAACTTGATGAGATGGAGTGGTGCTATATTCTTTATTCGGACACCACACGGACTCATATCAAACATAATCAATTAGTATCAGATCAAACAATAATTGAAGACAAATAATATGGCTGCACATTTCATGATAACCATCGACCGAATGGATAGTATTAAATTGATGAAATGGGGAGGAGATATTGGCTAATTCAATTACGTGTAGTGCCACCACTTTGTCCATGGTCACGCGAACTGTGGGTGTGGTTGAATTAACCTAAATGTGTTATTATACCTATGTGTCTGTGGGAGAGGCTCGTTGGGAAAGTTCCTAGAATTATTCGCGTGTTTTAACTTTTGTTTTGTATCTAATGGATTTTGTTTGGGGCGTTAGGTTTTGTGGGGTATGTTTTTGGATTACAAGTTCATATTTTTCATTGTTTGTCCTGGAGGACAGGAGTTTTGGCTTCAGTTTTCAAAATAGTCTGTAGCAGTTTGTTTATGTTCATTTTTTTCTTTATTATTTCAATAGTGTTAATGTCCAATGGTCATCATGATGTAAAAAACCAACAGCAGAACAGTCCCTTAAAGCTGTTTTTGATATCATATGTAAGACATGTAAGCTAGTTTCTCTATGCAAGCCAAGTTAAGTATTTAGTTTTTGTTATCAATGTGGGAAACACTGCTGTAAAGTTTTTTAACATTTTACATCTGCCGTCGTATTATTATGTTTACTTGCTTGAGTAAGTCATAAAGTCGTCGCGGCAACATTTCTGTACCTGGGATCTTACTTGCTATGCCATGTGAAGTCATTTCACACACGTAACGTATTTTTATACTCAGTTGCTGCGTCACCGTCGCTTTTCTTGCTTCTTGGAATAATTTTACATTTTACATAGTCGATATATTCGTTGCCGAATAGCAAACGAATGAAAAAGAACAATCGTACGCAATATAATAATAGTAACAATAACTATTTATTTCAGGCTTCTATTGCACATCGTTATGTACACACACAAAAATTGTGTCAGTAAATAAAGGCTAATATGTTAGTAGCGTTTCAATTTGCACTAATTGTATTTATGATGTCCTGTGACACTTGTCCGTGAAAGTGAGTTATACATCGGAATGTTCAGCTTTTAACATGACCACAAAAAAACTCCCGTCAAAATGGTGTCAAAAAAGTTGTTAAAATGTTTCAGCAGCCTTAACATCAAATTATTGCAGCCGTGCACAGCGATTAATAATGATCGACCAACAATTAAATAGTATCGTTTCTTATTCAATTGTATTCAAATAAAAGGAACAATCGAATAACTCGATTGTATTGAGTAACAATCGCCCCGGCCCGTCACTAGTACCTCGCCAGCTTAAAGACATATGAACAAAAAAAAATTGGTAGAGTGACACTTTCGTCTCCACGCAGCCGAGTAGATTTGCAATTTTAAACGTAAGTTTGAGTTAAACGTAATTAAGACTTAAACAGATTGAGTGCGGTACCATTATTACTTCTAAGAATTTCGCAGAACTAAACCATCTAACTTTGTTAAGACTTCCCAAGTTTTTTTGCTACTCAATTTAAAGTTGCTCTGGCTGTTTGGAACTCTTATATTTTCGTGTTTTTGCTGAAATATGCCCGTTTCAGCAACAGGTCTAGCGGTGAACATTTGCCGTACTTTCGTGATAAACGGCGTGTCAGTGCAGCACTACAGTTAATGTATTTTGGAGGTTCGTTTTGCTTTTAAATGGCTTTGGGTTTCAAAGTGTGATATATTCATTTTCAATTTCATATTTCGAATTACAGCCATAGATTAATATAACTATAGATGTTCTGCCAAAGTCGTCTGATTAATAATGGATCAGGCTTAACAACTGAGTAAGAATTGTTCGAAATTTGAATGTAGCTGTGGTGCCTTATGCATAACTTTGCTAATTGAAGAAACTTTGTGTTCA
Organism: Diloba caeruleocephala; assembly: GCA_947459985.1. Taxonomy (NCBI): domain Eukaryota; kingdom Metazoa; phylum Arthropoda; class Insecta; order Lepidoptera; family Noctuidae; genus Diloba; species Diloba caeruleocephala. The sequence continues at coordinate 3,185,165 of OX381629.1, read as the reverse complement.
GATCGGTGCGTCTATGTATACATATTTGTTAATGACAGTAATAGATATGACAATAATAACTGATTTTATTCATTGTAATCATAATAATATAGCCAATATTTCTCTAATTACTTAAGGGAGAAGCCTATACTATATTTGTACTAAATTATAAAAGACGAGCAGCGTAATACCATTTATAAGGCAACATTTCAATTCTTGGTTATCATATTTATTTATCTGTGAATGTGTATAATGTTGCTTGTTTAAACTCTTGTGTGGTTTTAAAGTGTATTTTTTTCAGATGATATACTTTTCTGTAGTCACTGAGTCGATGCTAAAGACAGGAAGGGATGCCGTGGCTTGGCTATTTTTAGATGGAAGCCACCCGCTATTAAAGAGGCCTAGTTACGTAACAGCTACAGAATTATGTTACAAAATTCAATTTCATATTTGTTTTATCCGTTTCTGATTTTAAATTTTAAACAGTTCCAATTTCTAGAAATTACCATTTTGCAGGCAGATAACGATTTTTCCTATAAACAATCTATGAAGAAGGATGAAATATGATTTAAAATAAACGTCTCGACGTAATGTTTATGAGCAGAGTTTGGCACAAGCTAGCGGCGATATTTATGTTGGCTCGAGCCGAACGGATTGATCTTATTCTCATTATGTTGGTTCTGAGCGTTTATTGTTCACGCTGTTAAATTTACTATTGTATTGCATTTCGTGGTTTATTAACATTTATTTATAAGGTTTAAATTCTTATAAATCAATCTTATCTCAGTCCAATACTAGATACAGAAACAATTTAATAGAATCAGATACACGAAGAAGAATAAAACGTAAAATTTCGCTCAGCACAGTTTATGAAAGAGCAATATTGGACTTGCAGGCCTGGTGACCTGAAACGCAGCTTCAATCTAGCTTAGGCACCAGAATCCCACAATAAATTGAGAAAATACTGTAACTAGGCCATATTGTATTTTGTTGCCACTTTTTCATTATTGTGGTGAGAAAGTAATTACTTACTTAATATTAAAAAAACATTGAATTCCTCACTAGATGGTATCTAGTGAGGAAATGCAAGTCATTCGCTGATGGTAGGTGTCACGCCCACCCATAACATTAAGAATGTTACTCAGGACTACCCCTGTGAGGCACCACACAGCGCGTGTCCCCTAGAGACATTAGTTAATTAGTCTCTCAGGCCCATTAATTTCACTAGCTACATCATCATCAGCCACATGACGTCCACTGGTAAACAAAGGCCTCCCCCTTAGATTTCTACAACGAGCGGTTACATGCCGCCCTCATCCAACGACTCCCAGCGACCTTCACCAGGTCGCCTGTCCACCTCGTTGGAGGTCGTCCCACGCTGCGTTTTCCGGTGCGCGGTTTTCATTCTAGAACCTTTGTACCCCAGCGGACATCAGTTCTACGAGCAATGTGCCCTGCCCATTGCCACATCAGTTTACTAATCTTTTCAACTATGTCGACAACTTTAGTTATTCTACGGATCTCCTCATTTCTGATTCGATCTCGTAGAGAAATACCAAGCTAGCACTAGCTACAGTGCCCTTCAAACCGGGATGCAGTAATATCTAAAGTTTAAACACTACTGCTTGGTGGCATAATATCTGGCATTGCAGTGGTACTTACCTACCTCGCAAGGCTCCTGAATAACTTAATAATACGGCTCTAGCTGTCCCCAAAATAATAGCCTGTTATCCCCAGCAACGCCTTAAGTCGAGGTCCGTGTCCCGCAGGGGGCGCCCGGAGCGCAAGTTGCTTAGTTTTTAAAATTAATTTTAAGCCTGACTGGAGGCCTCTTTTGGCTACGCCGAAAAACGACCGGTTAAGCAACCACATTACCCAGAAATCCAGAAAGGTACGCGAGACACCCAACAAAAAAAACTCCTGAGTAACAATCAATAATACATTTTCTAAACATCTTACAATATTGTATCCAATATTACACAGATCAGAACCCACTTTATTAAACACAAACTTACGAATTTTAAATTGTAGGTTAAGGTAAGCACCTTATGTTTTTCTTTTACATATTTTGTGTTCATAATTTCAATTGCCGTTTTATGAATGAAAATTTATTCAATTGTAGATTTTTTGTGTACGGAAGTAACGTTAACGTCCACTGCTGAACGTGGGCTATCAGATAATCCCAACAATGAGCGGTCATAGGGAATACTGCCTTAATCAACATGGATGCGGATTGGTGACTGCAGGAATTTGTATTAGCATACGGAAGGATGCTGCTGCCTATCCTCTTGAAAAACCCTTAGTTGCCATTTACGACACCCACGGGTGGAGAGCGGTGGAACAAGAATAGATTCTTTACCAAGCCAAGAAACCAAGCGGGAACACTTTTCGTTAAGTCAACATATTATTGTCGACATCCATATTTTCTATACTTTACAGAGAAATTGTGTACCATAAACCAAGTTTTGCCAAAACTTTTGCATGTACCCAAATTCGTAAATTCTGGAAATAATCTAGTACCATTCTTAAATTACGCCATTATTTGCGAATCATCCTCATCATCATATCAGCTGAATGATGTCTTCTGCTTAACAAAGGCCTCATGCATAGATTTCCACAACGACTGGTAAATACCACTGCCACTGCCCACTACCTTCACAGGTCGTGTGTCGCATCTCGTCCCACGCTGCGTTTTGAGTACATGGGCTACACTCGAGAATCTTTCTGCCGCAACGGCCAACAGTTTTGAGAGCTATGTGCCCCTTTAGCTTACTAATCCTTCATCCTATGTCAGCAACGTTATTTCTTCTACGAATCTCCTCATCTCTGCTTCTATTTCTTAGCATTTCTATTATCTAAATATTCGCAAATACTTTCCAATAAATTTTCTATCTATCAAAACCATATCCGTCATTGGCTTTTAAAAACATAAAGATCGATCGCTATCCAATACCCATTACTGGATGTATTACATTACATTATACCTATATAATTAGGTGAGCGATCCAATTACATTTTTGGGGGAACGGGGCTATCCATAAGGGATGGGCCATCGATTTTTTCATTACACGCGCTTGCTATGGAGCATGTTTCCACCACTTTTACACTTCAAAATTACGGATAAATAGAATCGTTTATTAGAATTAGGTCCTGATATAGGTATATGACCAAAGACTATGCTGACGATAGGGACTTATGGCGTTAATTCTTATCTGTACATGCGGCTTCACTGAAAACAAATTTTAACTGCATTGTTCGTATTCTATAGCTGCGAAATGTTTGTAACACATATTTATAAAACTATGTATAAAAAAGAAAAACAATTAAAAAAAGATATAGCCCTGAGTTTCGTTCAGCATTTCTTCTCAGTGGTTGTCATGTAGCGGAATGCTCTCCGTTGTTTCAATATGACGTGTAAACGTGTCTGTTGGGCCCTAATTACTGAATACATTATTGAATTGATACGCTATATTGAAACAACGGAGGTGATTTTGCTACATGACACAGAGATTGCTATGCAGAAAATAAATGCCAACAGAAACTCAAGGTTACGACATTTTTGATATAAACTTTCTTTTACTTTTTAGGAACTGACTTATATCCAGGGCAAGTAAAGATAATATCGCCTCGTGAGTCTTCACCCCTCTGGTATCCAATTTATGGTAATGGAATAGACCCACGTTGAGATGATGTATGGCCGTGTCTTTCTGTTCATTCTTAGTTATAGCGCAGGGTAGTGATATTGGCCCACTTTAGAATTATGTGAATAGATTACTGTGTTGCGTGTTATAATATCGTAGAAGTGATGGCCGTTGGGGTGAAAAAAGTTCTCGAGTGGAGACCATGCACCGGAAAACTTAGCGTGGAACGATCTCCAACGAGGTGGATAGATGACCTGGTGAAGGTTGCTGGGAAAAAGTTGGATGCGGGCAGCATGTAACTGTTCATTGTGAAAATCTATGGGGGAGGCCTTTGTTCAGCCATGGACGTCTTTTGGCTGATATGATGATGATGATGTGTTATAAGATCAGCCAGTAACTGTCTCACAGCAGAACAAAGTCCTTATTCCAAACTGAGTGGGATCGCACATTTATCACCACTTGTTCACTGCGTGTTGGCAATTTCAGATCATTAAATCTTGGGTTCCTCACGATGTTTTCCCTCACCTAATGTCAACATATGACATTTAAAATGTCACATTCGTACATGCTGTTTCGAACCCGCAGCTCAGCGCTTGAGAGTATAAGTCCTTATGCCTTCGGACCAGTATGACTGGTAGTGGAGTATTATGACAGAATTTACGACGTTTTATTTTAGTAGCTTTATAGAACGGCTAAGTTCAACACTGGACGTTATCGTGCTGATGGAGACAATGTAAAGGTTTTTATTCAAGATAAATTTTATATAGGTAGGCAAGCCATCAATATTTCCTCTATCAGGCATTATGTCCGTCTCCGGTCTCATGTTTAGCAATGTGTCCTTGTACAGCTTCGATATGATGAAGGATACCCTTCATCATATCGAAGCTGTACAAGGTAGGGCAACTAAGGAGAAGATTTTTTCCAGCTGAGTTGTTTGTTTGATTCAAACTTTTTATTTCAACTAGGCCAGTCAAACATATACCTACGATTCGTGGAGAGTTAATGTCACAGTCTCAAGTCGTCGGTTTTATGGAGAAGAACTCGCAAGAAACTCATGGACACGATTTTTATGGTGACATTATTATTATTTTCAATACAAATATAAGTGCTAGACTAGAATTGTGTAGGTTGTTCTGTGAATATATGTACTTGTGTGTACCTATCTTAGTAATATGTCTTATAATAATATTGCCATAGCAGCTGAGTGCCGACAGACGGCACGCGTTCACCAGCATCACTTACCATGTCAGGCAAAGATCGTCCAAAGGCCTTCTCCGTAGATTTTCACAACACTTGTGTCGTCATTTTTGAAGAATTTGACATCATACTCAGAATGTTTGGCAGTTGCAAGTCGGTGCACGCAGTATGACTATTGTTCTACAGAAGTAATGCTGCCCATCGCTCTGGTTTAGAGCACCTATGTCGCTATTACGACTTCCACGGGAGAAGGTAGGGTGGTGCTATATTATCAATCAACACACCACATGAAAGTTAATCTGGATAACCATATTGTCCCTGCTACTGTAATCCTGATCCTTAGTAGAGATCTTAATAATGTATCCGAGATAAGGAGACCAGGAGACCCGTAGCACAGGTTTTTACTTAGTTTGGGCTCCTGTCTCCCATCATTAAACTATTTGTAAACTAAAAACTGCATGAATCCTGTAACTTATGAGAGAAAACAACAAAAAAAAAAAAAAAAAAAAATTGTAGGAACCTAATGAGTGTGATGAGAGGCTCGAATTGCCTGACAGCAGTCTGGTATGTTAAATTTAATGTATAAATGTAATATAAAAATCCGTACCTTTATTAATATGAATAGTAACCGCTAACCAATCTCGCTATATTACCAATTCTGGTCTTGTGGGGATAAAAATATAACAACTGAGTCCCAAGTGATATTGGGCAAGTTTTCTTGTATAAACGAGAGCAATAAATTTCTTAATAATTCATAGATATAACGCAAATATAAGCTTTCGATATAAGCTTTTCCAGTTTATGAAAAAATATATCAATCTTGTTTGGTTGTTAACTGTAAATAATGCATATATTAGTCACAATTTTGTATATAATTATTGTTTTTTCTTTAAATGAACTTGGAACTATACTGTTATTAATTAACCACTCAGTCAAAGTTATTATTTCATATAGGTTATAATAGACTCTAAGAAACGCAACAATAAATTGGTCTTATGGTGAATAGCTGGAAAGAAACACCATGAATTCCACCACTCATTTGACCCCATCACCGTGGGTGTCGTAAAATTGCCAAACATCGGATTAGCCCAAAAAAGGGCAGCAGCGTCCTTCCACTACATTGATTACTAGAACCCAACTGCGATCACTGGACAAGCCTGCCAAGCGTGTCGATAATGGCACAGCCCTCAATGAGCACACAACACAAACTCAGACTGGTCGTTGTGGCGATCTTTGGGGAAGGCCTGTCTCTACAAGCACGTATTTTGGCTGAAATGATGATGATGTGGTATGTAAAAACAAAATCATTCAACTTAGAAATACTCGTAATATATCCCTATAACTTTACTTTATGCATACCATATATAATAATAAAGGATTTTACTATACTAGTAACTTTGCAATACAATATTGATGCCCATCCTAAAACATCTAGTGAGCCAGTAACCAACTCATGATAGAAGAAGGCAGGTGTGTTGTCAATTGAAAAACAATTTAGACAAATGCCTAATTTCTGACGTTGTACAAGGATGTCGTTTAATACAGCTTAATTATTACTTTGTTGCTACTCAAACATAATTTCAAACTAACCTAAATGAATATGTCGCTCCGGGCGCCCCACGCAACTAGTGTCAACTGTGACCCGACGGGGATATTATTATTTTGAAACTAACACAAATACTTACTCTAACGATTGTAACTAAACCAATTTACATATCAAACATTGTTAGCTCGCAATAAAACTTGTATTTGTTCGTGTCGCGTATCCGAACGTGCGTAATTGACAGATGTCAAACGTCTTTTTCGCGCCACTTTTGCTGTCAGTGTAATGATGTAGATTTTTTTGTTGATAGTGTTTTATGTGTCCTTTTGTTGTTTTTTTTTTGTTGCGCCATTAGCTCATTTGTCAGTGGAACTTTATTGTATTGCGGTATTCTTTTTCTGCTAACAGTCAACAAGACATTTATGATGCTCAAATATTTTGTATAGATACAACCTATCTAAATGAGGAATCCAATGACTTATTATTTAACTGATTGTCCAATAAAGAACATACAAAAAAATACTAAGAGATTTTTTGTGTGGTGGCCGGATTAAGTATGTACCACCACCCCATCTCTTCGACTAACAGTCGAAATTAAAAGTCAAGCTACACCCAAATCTTTAGAACTAAAATTTTGAACTGGATCTGTTTTGTGTTAAGATCACACATAACATAAAAACAGACACATCCGCAATCCCATGCAAATCTTCACTAAGTGGAAGATTTGCATGCTAAGTAAAATTCTGGCAAAACATGTAAGCTCTTTTATATAACTATTTTAACACCATGTATACCATGTTTTATGCAAATAAAGATATTGTTGTTGTTGTTAAAGATTTTTTCCCTTGGTATAAAGAAAGCACCGAGTAAATTTTCTTTCAAACGCAAAGTTCGGGAATACTATTTGAATTCACTGGAATCCTAACTGACAATTATGGACATGGTTAAAATGATAAATAGTACGTATTGTATGTAGTATATTTTAAACCTATATATTTTACCGTATCTATTGTATGTAGATTTTTATGTATGTGTTTGTGTATCTTATTATAAAAATGTTGTATTTTTTGTACCATTTTTCAATGCCATATAGCATTAAGTCTGCCTTGTGTACCATCATTGTGCATAAAAGTATAAATAAATAAAATAAGATTGATTATAATTAATTGCGGCTAGAGGAATGAGCAGCAGCATCTCTTCTGTGTAACAATTAGCCATACTGAGCTCAACACCGCGCCAGCCAAGCGTGGTGAGTACTGGTAATTTTCTCCCAAAATTATGACACAATTGTGGAAATATATGTCCTTTCTTCACCAGTCTCTTATCTGATTTGATGAATATGAAAAAAATATTTATTTAAATCATCATTTCGGCCGAGTAAAGTCCACAGCTGTTCAGCTGTGGACAGGCCTCCCTCAAAGGTCACCATAACAACCAACATCGGTGTGTTGTGTGCTCATTGGGGGGTTTTGCCATAATCGCCACGCTTGGCAGACGGGTTGGCGATCGCAAGTGAGTTGTTAATGTATTCGAAAGACGTTCCTAGCCATCCTCCGGCTAATCCCTTAGAGCGACTAAGGTTTTACGATACCCAAGGAATGAGATGGGTTGGTGCTATTCGTAGCCGGCACCACACGGTCATTATTTTCATCATTTCAGCTGAAAAAACGTCCACTGCTGGACAGAAGCCTCCCCCAAAGATTGTCACAACGACGGCGGGGTTGTGTTATGTGCTCATTGGGGAAATTTTGACATAATCGCCCCGCTTGGCAGACGGGTTGGCGATTGCAGTTGAGTTGTTAATGTAATCGAAGGATGCTGCTGCCCATCTTCCGGCAAATCCCATAGTCGCCTTTTACGACACCCACGGGATGAGATGAAGTGGTGGTATTCTTTAAATAAATTTAATTAATATGGTTCGGTTAAGAAATTGATAAATGTTTCATAACAATATTTATTGTAATATTTGACTATCAATTACAAAGTAACACAATACACTCGGCAACCTTAACAAACCAGACTGGTCTGCCTTCATGTGACTCATACGCTAGCGTTAAAAACTGGATCTATTACAATATATTATCAGATCAATCATTTATTATTAGATAATTTGTATCTTTGTTAGTAGACAGACCTGTAATTATACATCATTGGTTATCGCTCAGCAAAAGCTGTAATTAAATTATTCGATCTTGCACAACTCTTTTACTCAAAAGGAATGTGAAAGGAATAAGACTCGCTATTGTCATTTCAAGTTTTTATGAAGAATGGGCTCTAGGAGAAGATAAATCATAAATACAATGCAGCAGAACAAGAAATAAAAGTCACAGCATAGACGAGACGAAAGAGAAAGAAGTCATATTTTAAGAAAAATTAGTAGACGAAAAGAAAAGAGTACGGTACACTGATGGGCCTGAATTGTTGCTCGAACCTGTGTTTATATCAAGGTGAGCAAACTTTCAGGTGTGTTAGTGCCGACTTTACTACGAAGGAGATCAGAAGAGAAGACGAAGAACAAGGGAACTGTATTAAGGATTTTAGTTGTGTGTGTTAATTTGATTAAGCTTTTTCAACGCAGGGTAATCCTCGTCGGTATCCTCCGCCCTGGGTAGGGTAGTGGGTGTACTCTCCATCATCTACTATCCACCACCATATCAGCCAAAGACCGTTCTTGTGTTCTCTGCTTCTTCCATAGATTTCCACAGCGGTTAATTACACGCATATCGTAATTTTAGGGGTCGAATTTGCCAGTCACCACGTCGGGTTGGTGAGCGGAAAATGGCTGCTGTCCCACAGAAGGGACGCTGCTGCCTATGCTTCTGGTTTGTTTCTTAGTTGCTTTTTACAACATCCACGGAGAAGATGGAGTGGTGTTATAGATATCACACGGAAAACATATTTCATCGTTTTAACCAAATAAAGTCCACTGCTGGACACAAGCCTCCCCAACGATCGCCACAGTCGGTCTGCCTATGTTGTGTGCTCACTGGGGGGTCTGCCATAAGCGACACGCTTGGCAGGCGGGTCGGCGATCGCAGTTAATGTACTCGAAGGACGCTGCTGCCCATCCTCCGGCTAATTCCATAGTCGACTTTCGACATCGACGACACCCACCTTATGAGATGGTTTAAAACATTTACTTAGATAAAAGTCACTGTATTGTAGTTATTATTTAAGACGTCCACCTGTCGGCGCAGGTGGTTAGATCCAATTTATATTATACTTCATTTATTACACTTAAGGCAAAGGCAGCAAAGGCAATGCAAGTTTCATCATCATCATTTCAGCCAAAGGACGTCCACTGCTGAACAAAGGCCTCCCCGTAGATTTTCACAACGAGCGGTTACATGCCGCCCGTATCCAATGACTCCCAGCAGCAGATCCACCTCCTTGGAGGTAGTCCCACGCTGCGTTGTCCAGCGTACGGTCACCTCTCAAGAACCTTTTTACCCCAATAGGCATCAGTTCTACGAGAAATGTGCCCCGCCGATTACCACTTCAGTTTACTTATCCTTTCAGCTATGTCGGCAACTTTAGTTCTTCTACGGATCGCCCCATTTCTGATTCCTGACCGCATAATATTTTATTTAAAAAATTTAGTCTCTATATTTTCGGCGATATGTAATCGATGGAGTGGTCAATTTTCATCTATTTTCTGAAATATCTTTAAAACGAGATATATTCAAATTATAAAAAAATAAGCCACTTCTATTTCATATGTCACACGGTACAGTTTGCAAAAGTGCTTGTTTCCAGTTTGCAAAAGTTGCTCCCCCTAAAATTGACCCGATGTTCAAAGTTCATTTATATACGTTACCGTCCGTGTTTCATCATCATCATCATATCAGCCAAAGGACGTCCACTGCTGAACAAAGGCCTCCTCCATAGATTTCCATAACAAGCGGTTACATGTTGCCCTCATGCAACGTCTCCCACCTTTGGGACCGTGTTTGGGTCACAGAAGTTCACATGTGTACCAAATTTCAACTCAATCGGTCCAGTAGATTCGGAGCAAATTGGCTGTGACAGACGGACAAGAGTGATCCTGTAAGGGTTCCCCCGGTTTGCATTCGGACTTAGAAACCTTAAAAATCTGGCTGTCTTTACAAGTTCCGCCAGTTAGCTAGGGCAAATGAACTCTGGCTTATTATGGATCGAAATTATATCATCATCATCAGCCAGTAGACTTCCAATGCTGAAAGAAGGCATCTCTCATAGATTTCCACAATTGCCTCGAATTTGCCAGTAATCACGACGCTTGGCTGGCGGGTTGGTGAGCGCAGTAAGGACGGACGGACGGAGAAAGGACGCTGCTGCCCGTTTCTCTGGCTTGAGAGTCCCTTATTCACCAATTGCGACATCCACTGTAAGAGATGGAGTAGTGGTATACCTATTATTAATTAGATATTTCATATTCATCATCAATTCGGCCGAACAAGTCCACTGCTGGACACAGGCCTCCCTCAAAGATCACCACAATGACCGACATCTTCATCATTGGGGGGTTTCGCCATAGTCACTACGCTTGGCAGGCGGGTTGGCGATCGCAGTTGAGCTGCTAATGTACTCGAAGGACGCTGCGGCCCATCCTCCCGCTAATGCCTTATCGCCTTTTACGACACTCACGGGATGAGATGGGTTGGTGCTATTCGTAGCCGGCACCACACGGCATTTCATATTCATCATCATCATTTCGGCCGGATAAAGTCCACTGCTGGACATAGGCCTCACGCAAAGATCACCACAACGACCGATATGTGTGTATTGTGGGCTCATTGGGGGTTTTTGCCATTTCATATTAACGAAATTATAATATTTACGTTATTCTATACACACCGGCACAATTAGCGGAACAGAAAAAAAAGTGAGACTATGAGATAATAACGCATATATTTGACGAAAATGTAATTAGACACAAAATAACAAATTCATTAACATCTTTTAATAACGACTTTGAAAAGTCTTCGTTATTTTTTACTGAAAAATAAAGAAATTTGAAATAAGTGAAATTTTTAGATGATTATGAACCATCACAAAAAATAAAAACAAGTAAGCATTAAATGATTTAACAATAAAATTAAAGCAAAATTAATAACGAGTGTTTCCCCCTCTTGCTCTGATTACGGTTTCCATTCGTCTGGGCATGCTACAGATTATGTTATCGATGATTTCTTGAGGCAACCGCTCCCACTCCTCAAGTAATGCGTTTCCAAGTTCATTCAGATTGTTGGGGGGTGGCATTCTGGATTTAACCCTTCTTTTTAGTAAGTCCCAGACATGCTCTATCGGATTCATATCGGGGGAATTTGCTGGCCACTGCATCACCGGTATACCTACGTGGCTCAGATATGCCTGTACCGATTGTGCACTATGAGCACGAGCATTATCTTGCATTAGAATAAAGTCGTCACCAATAAATGGGGCAAATGGTACAACATGTTCTTCTAAAATGTCTCTGATGTATCGATCTGCTGTCATGGTCCCTCCTGTGACTATCACTAACTCCGTGCGAGCTCCCAAACATATCCCTCCCCAAACCATAATCGAGCGGCCACCATAAGCCACTGTGTGTTCAAAATTAGACTGTATGTGGCGTTCTCCTTTGCGTCTCCATATTCGCTGTCTCCCATCGATCTGTTTTAAAAGAACTCTGCACTCATCAGTAAAGAGAACCTGCTGCCATTCGTTCAAATCCCAATGACGATGTTCTCGCGCATAGCTTAATCGGTTTACGCGGTGACGTCTCTCAAGTTTTGGGCCTTTGGCAGGTATATACGACCCTAAACCAACTTCTTCAAATCTCCTGCGAACTGTACGCTCACTTACTCGTACTCCTCGAACGTCTTCCAGTTCATTTCGAGCTTGTACAGCCGTTAATCGCATATTCCTACGAACTCCAACTTGTAAAAAACTGTCATCTCGCCTCGATGTACATCTTTTTCTACCTTGACCCCTCCTCCTCACAAGAGAATTAGACGATCTGTACCGCTGGATGCTGCGATGAATCGTTGATACTGGTCGACGAAGCCTTGAGGCAATCGATCTGTAGGTATGGCCATTTCTTCTCATTTCATCAGCCCTAATGATTTCCAGTGATGTTAGGTCAGGCATAATAAAGAGCTTTTAATAAACAAAATTGCCTATAGAATAACAAATTTATAAAAAACCATTAAGTGCAATTTTTCAAAAAAATTACAATTACGTAGTTATTACTCGAACAAGTTGACAAAACGTATTGTTCGGGAAAATAAAACAAATGAATGAAAAAAGTGTATGTCATCTAATTTTCTATTTTCAAATTTGACAATAAATTAAAAAAATATCATAACTGGCCAGTTCCTCAAGTAAAAGATTTTAAAATCCTGCTTTTTTTGTGTTCCGCTAATTGTGCCGGTGTGTATATTTTAATTGCTTTTAACGTCGCACCAACATATTATCGACATAACAACCGGTTACATGCCGCCGGCATCCAATGACTCCTAGATACCTTTACCAATGAGGTTCATCTCATCGGGCCCTCGCTGCGTGTTCGGGTGCGTGGTCGCCCCTCAAGAACCCTTTCTACTCTAATGGCCATTAGTTCTACGGGCCATGTGCCCCACCCATAACACCACTTCAGCTTACAAATCCTTTTAGCGACATAGCTACTGTTTTTTAGTAGTTTTTTAATTTTAGTATTTCTCCTACGGATCTCCTCATTTTTGAGGAGATTGAGTTGACGCCGGCATTTCCTACGGACTGTCTATGAGAAGAAATGCTGTAACGAACTCAAAAGCTTTGTGTTTAAAGTCCAGATATATTTACATTTTATATTGTATTTATTGTACTTATTGGTATATTGTTATTGTACAAATTTACTGTGGGAGACTGGTGCCTAAACTAGGTTGAAGCCTGTATTTCAGGTCCCCAGGCCTTCCACTCCAGAAGTCCAATTTTATAGTCCTTTCATAAACTGTGCCAAGTGAAAATATTCCATTTTCTTGTTCTTCGTGTATCTCTGCTTCTATAAAGTTGTTTTCCCTTCCTAGGGTTCTCTTTATGAATACTCTCCAATACGTTGCTATAACTTTATCAGATCCCGATACTGGTTGATTTTGTCCTTTATACCCAGTTATCATCTTGCACCCCATGAATGCGCACTTCCACTGCAGACAACATCTTGATATAAACATAAACTCGCTGTTTTAATAAAATGTGTATATGATGGCTTTGATACACCCATTATTGACGATTTATCATAATTTCTATGTATTATGGATACAAAATTAAGTGAAATAATTAATATTACGGCTGAAATAACCATTTGAAAACAGATCCATAGCCGTTTTGAGATGATCTGCCCTGACAGACGGCAAGGATGAATCAGTCATCGTGTAGCTTAGCCCTATTTTAGGGAGCTCAACGATTCGTTACACAACTATACCATCAGCATGACATTTATGTAGGGCACTTGATATGCAAAAGCACTAGACAGATGAGGCCTCTAAATATTTAACGAAAAAAAGGCTTTTATTATCTTATAATTGTTCCCTTTGATATTGTGTTTTGATAGAGAGACAATTTAAAACCTATAAAATATTTTGAACTTTTTAATTCATTTTTTATTTCATTAAAACCGTGTTTTTAGTAGATGTTTACACTATAATTTAATTTAATAATTCAGTTTTACAGCAAAGTTAACCCTAAAAATCTTTTTTTATTGATCTCCAGTGAAAATTCTACATGAACCGCCTCCGCCTCGGTCATCTTCAGCACTCAAGGGGGCTCCAGTTCCTCGTAAGATAGAACTAGATCCCCCCATTGATGCCTCACGTCTTTAGGCACATCTCGAAGGGGGTGACGGAAACGCGGTCACCCGGTCTAGTGGAGGGAAGGCGACTGTAAAAAGGTCGCCCCCCAGGCACTTCTCGGGGAGGATTGTAAAGGATCCCCCCAAGCCTCTCTCTGCACTGTGCTGTGCACACGGCGGCACGCGAGCTCGTGCGCCTCTTCTCGGGAATCGTTTGGTATGAGAAAACCTATAAATTCATTACTTATAGATTCAAATTCGTTATTTACAAATCGTCTAGTGTATAATGCGTTGCGCAATAACCTGATGTTAGGTAGATTTTTAAATCATGTAGTACTGATGATCTTTGACAATACTAGATCATAGTACTCAAATTATAGAAGTGTCATCGGTCTTTGATATGTCTCCAAAATGTAGGTGAAAATTTATTTATTTATCTCAAACACAACTAGCATTACAGGATAGTCCCAATAAGTTAGTGTGGTCTTTAATTTTATTATAAATAACAGTACCTGGATGACCGAGCTTTGCTCGGTATTTTCGTGTTACTTAACAACGCCATCGCTGTTGTGTCGTTAAAGCAATTAGTTGCTCACAAAAAATAGTATTATTATTCGCTAATAGATGTCAGGAAGAGTCATATTTTTCAGTTAAGACTACTCAAACGCCTATAAAATGACATTTTCTAAAAATGATTCCTAGCTAGATCGATTTATCGCCCCCGAAACCATATACTAAATTTTATGAAAATCGTTGGAGCCGATTCCGAGATTCCAATTATATATATATACAAGAATTGCTCATTTAAAGATATAAGATAACACATACAAAGCAATTTTAGTATACTTATTCAGAGAGCAGAAATATAAATCAATGTTCTCAGCAATGTCATTGAGTGTATGCAAGTCGCGCGTCAGTGGCGCTTTGCCTAACAGGTTAGTTCGTCCGCGCGGTACCGCGAGTAACCGCGGCTGCCGCCGCCTCTACACGTAATTGTCTGGCATATACAGGCAAACCTCCTTCAGTATACCCGCATTATATGTCTTCGAGCGCAATAATTTAAAAATATATGTGATAAGAGCCATAAAAGAGCCAATAACCCAACCATGCCTAGAAATAAACATCGTTCGGTACATCAAGGGATAGAAAGATCTTCAATTGACTCGTAATAAGAGCTCATGCAAGCCAGCAAGCAAGCTCAAGCAGCCTCCTGATCAAGCTTTAAGGTATCCAAGCGCATTTGCTAACACTAAAATTAACCTCAACATAACTGAAAAATGAGACATCAGCTGAAAGCGTATCTAGCCACATAATTAGCAGTAACATCCACTACAAAACATAGGCGTCATCAATGACGGCTAAAGCTAATGTCGCTAGAGAATTCGGGCAAAATATCAGCAGACAATATAAAAAAAAATATATACCTAGAGAGCAAATCTGCATAAACCAACGACGTTGCCAAAATCTACACCTGCATATTACTGAGCCAAATATACGACCGAATATTAGGATTTTAAAACGTAAATCTGCATTTTATTCTGTCAGCTAAAGAAAAAGGGTAATTTTAGGGGAATTTGCCAGTACTCACAATGCTTGGCAGGCGGTTGGTGAACGCAGTATGGGTACTGTTCTGCAGAATGGGCATGCTGCCCATCTTTCTAGAGTCCATTAGTCGCCTTTTATGACATCTCTGAGAGGAGACGGAGAAGGAGCACTTTGGCACTTTTGAAATTAGATGAAATAAACGGGAAACATTTTGCCGACCATGTTGACGACGAGTTGATTTTTTTGACTTCATGTTGAAAACTTGACCCAATTGTATTCGATTCTTCATTTTCATTTGATTGTTATTCATCATTTCGGCCGAATGAAGTCCACAGGCCTCCCCCAAAGATTACCATAACGACCTATATGGGTGTGTTGTGGGCTCATTGGGGGGTTTTGCCATAATTGCCACGCTTGGCAGACGGGTTGGTGATCGCAGTTGAGTTGTTAATGTACTCGAAGGACGCTGCTGCCCATCCTCCGGCTAATCCCTTAATCGAATTTTATAGCACCCACAGGAGGAGATGGGGTGGTGGTATTCTGAGCCGGCACCATACGGCAACGGTAATTCAGCGATGATTAAACTGACAATCTATACTCAATTGTACAACTGTCGATTTTACCGATTGTTTTTCAGTAAGGTACGCCCATCACTACACACAACGCATGTGATCTCGTAACGAATGGTCAACCATGACGCAGCTTAACCTCTAAGATCGATTAATATGCGCAATAGCCATAAGCCCCAAGATGCCTCAACGTCAGAGCTAATAAGAAAACGCGCTTACCAAGTCTTATGCGATAAACAGAAAGTAATATTGTAATATATTTGCTATATATAGCCTATGACCAAAGGATCCACACACAACATACCCATCTAAAATATCAAGCAAGTACTTTGCCTACGAAAACATAACATCATCATTTCGGCCGAATGAAGTCCACTGCTGGACACAGGCCTCCCCCAAAGATCACCACAGCGGGTGTGTTCATTGGGGGATTTTGCCGTAATCGCCACGCTTGGCAGTCGGGTTGGCGATGGCAGTTGAGTTGTTAATGTACTCGAAGGACGCTGCTGCCCATCCTCCGGCTAATCCTTTAGTCGACTTTTACGACACCCACGGGAGGAGAAGGGGTGGTGGTATTCTGAGCCGGCACCACACGGCATAGAATAGCTATAAACAGCTAAATGTCCAATAATGTTATATTACCATCAAAAACAAGGCTTCCGATGTTCCTTGCTGGGTAGTTCTAAAGATTATTATATTCCTTAATCGTTTACGATTGCAGTCAAAACTGCATAGTTTAAACATTTTAGGTAGTATTCGGTTTGGGTTCTCGAGAATTGTAAGCCCTCGCGGTATTTCGTCTGACATCGTCGCCACGGTTCTAGAAAGCACGTCAAAGGATGTATGTATATTACGGTTCAGAGTAGAACTGAGGGCCAATTCTCGTAATTAATTTACACTATGACTGAAACTTGACCGAACTGAGATTAAATTATGGATTGACCGAATTTTTTTTATTCTTCGCTACCCTTAAAGTTCAGTCGAATTTCAGTTAAATCTCGATCTAGTCTCATTTCAATCTCAATTTTGACGTTTATTTAATGACAATTTAGTAAATATGACAGTTCGAAATGTAAGCAGAATACAGTTTTGATTTCGGTCAACTTTCGATCCATTTTCGATCTCATCGCAGTGTAAGTTCACGTTTGACGTTGTTTGTTACTTTACGAGAATACCATTTGTGACATTTATGACACTGAGACTAGAACG
This sequence comes from Diloba caeruleocephala, assembly GCA_947459985.1. Lineage (NCBI taxonomy): Eukaryota > Metazoa > Arthropoda > Insecta > Lepidoptera > Noctuidae > Diloba > Diloba caeruleocephala. The sequence continues at coordinate 3,167,693 of OX381629.1, read as the reverse complement.
TAACTATATTTTTAACATTTTTAAATTACGAGAATTGGCCTTCTGAGCAATGTCGCAGTATTAGAGGGCTTCGCTTCGCCTCGCCTCGCGAAGTCTCGTAGAATAACACACCTCGTCTCTCCTTGGTACAGCCAGTATAAGAAGCAACGTCGCATTTCTAAAGATCGCAAAGGCATCGTAGCAAAGTCTATGTGGAAGATGAGTGTCTGATACTAAGCAAATTGGAAGAGGTGCCATCTAATAACCATGTATTTAAAACCGTTAAAGATCACGTCATGGTCTTTCAATGTAAAGCCAGGATGTCCTAATAAGGCGATAGGTAGCAGGGCCAGTTTTTTAGGACACCTCCTCTTCTTGGGGTATATCCAGATGAGCAGCGTCTTTCTTTGTGGTAAAAGCAACATGATGTGGATGTAAGTCCACTTAGGAGGCACATTTGGCGGACTCGCCAATGGCTGGCTTGAAATTTTTACTGTGTGTTGCGGGTTCGATTCTTCGTACGGAACAAATATTTCTAAGATCTAGCGATAGTATGTGACAAAAACAGACAATAATTTAAAAAAAATGACATCGCTAGCGTCTGTTTTTCTGGTTTCCTTTGTTAACATTTTTTTTAAAACGTTGCCGCACACTAGTCTTTTTCCTATGTAGTGGGTGCGTTTACAGACATTAATTCCACATACAATACACCCAGACCCGAAACAACTACCTGCAAATCATACAAATATTTGTTCCGTGCGGGAACCGAACCCACGACCCGGAGCGCAGCAGCCGACTGCATCAGCCACTGCACCAACCATACAATCAATTTTTGTGTTTGTTAATCACTCTATTCTTATTTTAAACTTATTGAAAATTATTTTCTACGTTTTAGTTCGATTATCTACAAAAGCGTGTTTTTTATTTTTTACTAATATTTATTTTCTATTTTTTAGTGCGGCTAACTATATAAACGAGTGTATGTTTGCTTGTTTTTTTTTAACGAAGTTGCATTGTCATCGGTCCTTGATAAGTATGCGAAGTTTCAAATCAATCCGACGTTTTGTAACGGAATTAAGGTTTAAGATATCTTTATTTCTCAAAAGAATTGACATTCACTTACATGAGAAGTTGAAATATAAGTAGCTAAAATATTTTGGCGGTTACAGTAAGTACCAAAACGCAATTATTATAAGTCTATGATAGTAACAAGTTTAAAACATAAAAGGTAAGTTAATTTAAACAAAATCAACTAAGTATAATCCATATTCGTAAACTCGTAACTAGTGGGTAGTTTCAAATACTTTTGATAATTATAACTCAACCCAGCACCAAGTTGTATTATTGTTATCACTTAAATCTATCGCTCGCAAAACAACATGGAACAAGCGTATCTAGTTACATACCTTGTTATTCCAAGATTACCTAAGGTTACACATTTTAAATAATTAATTTAAGACTAAGTAATTTATAAATGCAGGCTTCATCCAACCCTGAAGAGGCTGCCCGCATTGAAAATACGTTAGCCTTGTCACCGAGGTGTCAAGTTTAAAATTAAATTAAAGAAAGAAAATAAAAAAGTATAGCCTACGGATAATTATTTCGGATAAGCGTATTATATTATTTTATGTCTATGAATATGTTTATAATATTAACCACTGCCGTGCGGAGCCGGCTTAAAATGCCACCACCCCATTTCATCCCGTGGGTGTCGTAAAAGTCGACTAAGGGATTAACCGGAGGATGGGCAGCAGTGTCCTTCGAGTTCATTAACAACTCGACTGCGATCGCCAACCAGTCTGCCAAGCGTGGCGATTATGGCAAGACCCCACATACCCATATCGGTCGTTGTGGTGATCTTTGGGGGAGGCCTGTATCCAGCAGTGGACTTAATTACGCCGAAATGATGATGATTAACCATCATTAACCAACTTAAAAAAGGAAAGGTTCTCTGCTTCTCCCGTATATTTGTATGTTTGTACGTGCGCAATTTTTACAGAAACTTCACGACCTATTTTTATGATTCTTTCGCTGCTTTCATCTATATACTTACCGGATATACTTATATAAAAGATTAAGGCACTATTATAACATACGTTTCAAAACATGTTTATCGTTTGTAAAAGATTTTTCACAAGTAGAAACTACAGAACATCGCGCTACGATAACATGATTGTCTTAGTTCTGCAATAAGATTATAAACAACGCTTACACTGCGATAGCTCGTTACAGCGAATACTAGCTAAATGCGCTCTTGAGAACAAACTCTAAAACAGACTCAAGGTCACAGTCACTGTGAAATTGTTAATTTTGAAGTCCAGACACATTATTTCGGTGATCATATGACCACGATGTAATGTCTCGGGGTCTAAAGTTGACCCTTTCCGCCAGCTGGCTCGTGTAAAGACAGAGTATAACCTCCTTGCATATTAACCTGTGAAGATAGACACGTTTATAAATTGAAAAATAATAGCTTACAAAAGGTAATTTTTGCCGTGTGGTGCCGGCTCAGAATGCCACCACCCCTTCTCCTCCCATGGGTGTCGTAAAAGTCGACTAAGGGATTAGCCGGAGAATGGGCAGCAGCGTCCTTCGAGTACATTAACAACTCAACTGCGATCGCCAACCCGCCTGCCAAGCGTGGCGATTATGGCAAAACCCCCCAATGAGCGAGAACAAATCCATATCGGTGGTTGTGGTGATCTTTGGGGGAGGCCTGTGTCCAGCAGTGGACTTCACTCGGCCGAAACGATGAAATGATGAAAGGTAATTTAAACACACTTTTAATGAAATACTAACTAAAAAGTACATTTTCACCTTGGGGAGTCATCGTCACAGAGTTTCGATAAAAGGTTGAAAGGCAGACGTCGTTGTTTTCGTTTATTCCGATCAGTTTTTAGTCTATATAACACCAATTGCAATAGACTGTATCACTGTAACTTCCAATGCATACAATAGTCCTACACCAGCAGGGACAATTCGTGACTGAATTTCTATAGTGTAGCCATAGAGAGCCCTCGGTTAGTGTTCTTATTATATTTTAGAAAAAACCTCTAAAGGGTCTCTATATGTTGTAAGCCTATCAAAAGTCCAGGTTCCTCCTAGCAGTGTATGAACCCGTGAAGAGAGAGACATGGAAATAGTATTTAAATATGCTATCTATGTAAACTGTATTATCGTGTGGTACCGACTGAGAATAACACCACCGTATTTCATCCTCTAGGTGTCGTAAAAAGTGAATATAGGTATAACCAGGGAATTGGCAGCAGCATTCCTCCGACTACATTTACAATTTCATTGCATTCGCCGAACCACCGACCACGCATAGCGATTAAGGCAAAACCCCCAAAATGCACATAAACTGAGACCGGTCGTATATCTTTGGGGGAGACCTATGTCCAGCAGTGGACGTTTTTGTCTGAAATGATGATTAATATAAGCGAATAATTGAACGTCCAAGTCTAGACTCTCAAGGGAAACATTGGAAAAAACAAATGTCGTCCCCAATTTATGCAAATTACTATGTAAATACACTTAACATAAAATTTATAGCACTCTCACTCTCTATCCGCATAATTGCTTGTGTGTGTTTAATTATATAGGCTCTTTATATACCAATTAGAGACGAGACGAGCAATTCACTTGGAAAGTGTCATTCCTGCCATAATAATTGTAATGCTACACAGGACTTCTCCTGCGTGGCACCACACTGCGCTCCTCACTTCGTGATATTAGTTTTTTAGTCTCTTATGACCTGTAATTTCATGTATCGGTTACCCGGCTGGAAGGATGCCAGGTTACTTCTCTTGAAGAAGGAAGGAAGGGCCACGGAGACTCGCTCTGCGTACCGTTCCATTTACTTGCTCGACGAGATTTCAAAGTTCGAGGTTCCACAATCTGCCGCAGAGTAGGGAACCTCCCAGTTCGTAGATACGCGTTAGTAAACCGCCAATCAGGGTGGGCTGGTAAATTCAGTACCTAGGGCTCACCCTGGATAGTCGCTGGGGCTTTGAAGAGCACTTCAAGCGTCTTGTCCCCAGGGTCGAAAGGATAGTGTGTGCCTTGCACCGGCTACTGCCCAATCTCGGGGGACTGATGTTCGCCGTCTCAACGGGGAAGTTGTGGGGTCCGTGGCCCTGTACAGGGTGCCTGTTTGGTCATCTTGACTCTCGGGCGTCCAGCGCTACAGAACCAAGTTTCACGGTCTGCAGCGTAAAGTGGCTATACGGATCGCACGATAGTCTAGTCTCATACGTATTTAAAGAACTGAGGGGAAAGGTACACAACATGGAAGTATTGGAGCGGGTGTGTTTGTGTGTGTTCCGTGGGCTGATTAGCTAAAAACATCTACAGCAGACGCGATAGCAGCTATCGCGCAGCCAAGGATCCACCGGTGGCAAACCGTAAAAAATTTGTATTGCATATGCATTCGCCCGCCTGTCGCTTCTTGTGGAGGACACACAGTTACTAGCGCCTGTAGTGACAAAGTAGCCAAGATGGAACTAAAAAGAATGAACGTTTTCAGTTAATTTATTATCCGACAGAAACGCGTCAGAGACCTTTGCCTGTTTAGTCGCTATCGGCAAATAGGTAATACCAAATTGACAGCGGCGTTGGAGCAATTTACGCCTGTTGCAAAACGTCTGCGACTTAGGTAATCAGCCCCCGGAAAGATATGTGTGGCGGCGGCCACCACGACTGCTGCCGGTGCCACAGTATTAAGTGGATAATGATGTTGGTTGTATGATAAGTAATTTTTATAGTAAAACTTTTATGTATTTTTCATTGTACTACTATTTTTATACCGAAACAAAAAATGATGGCAAAGTAGTAAAGAATTAAAGGTTCTGTGGGGTATGCCGGACTCCTACCGACTAAAACCACTGGAGCAGTCATCTTTGGCATCGGGTTCCAGGTCCTCGTAAGATAACACTAGAGCCCCCCATTGGTGCCACGCCTTTAGGCACATCTAAGAGGGAAGGGGACTGTAAAAAGGTCGCTCCGAAGCCGTACTAAGCTGGTGGACAAAACACCACTCACACGCGCGCTTCGCACTATAAATCTTATAGCGGGGCTTATTCTGTTGTAATCTGAAGGAATTCTGAATTAGCGCCCTTGGTATTATCGCATTGGATACATACCTGTGATGATACTTGTAACTTTTGGTTGAAATAAAAGTAAATAAGTAAAAATAAGTCTCGGGGGATCCTTCACAATCCTCCGAAATTTGGGAAAAATAAATAAATAAAAGCGGAGTTGTGGTTCGCATTACGTTTTACGTAGGAACGTAAGGAGAACGTAGTATTTTATTAGTTACAGGTACTAAACTTCTATTATATAAAACGAAATATTAGGGAAAGTCATCATCATCATTTCGGCCGAATGAAGTCCACTGCTGGACACAGGCCTCCCCCAAAGATCACCACAACGACCGATATGGGTGTGTTGTGGGCTCATTGGGGGGTTGGCGATCGCAGTTGATTTGTTAATGTAATCGAAGGAAGCTGCTGCCCATCCTCCGGCTAATCCCATAGTCGACTTTTACGACACCCACGGGAGGAAATGGGGTGGTGGTATTCTGAACCGGCACCACACGGCTAGGCTTAGGGAAAGTAAAGATATTTAAATACTAATCATTATTAAGCAAGCTAAAAGCGTACATAGGTATTTCAAAAATGCTTAAAAAATGTAGGGAAATAAATATACTACTCTATCAAAAAATAACCTAATGACGTCTCCAGAGATATTCCTTAGTCGCCTTTTACGACACCCGCGGGATGAGATGGGTTGGTGGTATTTTTAGCCGGCACCACAGGGCAAGGGCGAGATGTAGTAGGGCAATATTATTAATCCGAAAACCGCACAGAATTATAATATGTATAAAAAGTTCAAAAATATGTGATGATACCATCACGTAATTCGACGAGAATTTTCCAAACTGCTTTATTAGTCCAACCCTTCTACCTGGTGACATAAAAATCAATGGCGTGAATATACGACACACCCCCAATCATCCTCTAACAGGCAATATACAAAATAATAAGACCTCTTGGCTTTATGGTCTTTGGCATTTTATGGTACTTTTGGACGATATTTTTTTACCCTTTCAACCTCGTAAAGGGGTTGAAATTGCCCCATGAAATGCCTAGCTTTTTAATAACAGCCCGTTAGGGGTGGTTTGAAGGGCATTTGTAGTTTAATGGTTTTGCATCTTGACATTTCTTAGCTATTGTGGATAGAGGTTTATCCGTTCGGCTTGCTAAATATGGATATTTTATAACAAAACTATAATCAACGATCAATGGCTGTTTTCTGAAACCTAGATAGGTTTTTATATTTATATTTTCATATGATTATCTTACATAGTGAGTTTACTGTCCCACTGCTGGGCATGTCTTTTCTCACGATGAGAAAGGTTAGGCAGGCCAGAAAACGCAGCGTAAGACGACCTCCAACGAGATGGACGGATGATCTGGTGAATGTCGCTGGGATCCGTTAGAAACATGTGGCATGCAACCGGACTTTTTGGAAATCTGGAGACCTTTATTCAGCAGTGGACGTCCTTTGGCTGATATGATGATGATGATAAATTTCTTTCTGATATGCAAGTTGCTTGTAGTTGTACAATAATCTTGGGCCTGGTGTCACGTCAATAGCGCAAGGGCTGACGTCTTAATATGCATCAACAAGACATACCTAATGTTATTAAAATTTGAGGTCTCATCATATCTGTTAACAAATTTATTTTAAGTATTGTGAATGAAACGTTAAATAACTTAGATCATGAATTTCTATTTTGAATTTAAAACTAAATACTTGCCTCACCGACCTAGAGTATATATCACGTACCCTATACACCAGCAACCATTTCTGTAATACTTAAAATATTCTGTTCTGCAATGTTGACTAAGTCTAAATAAAGATCTATAATTTTCTATCTTATCACTTTGCTTTAATTCTTCTGAACACCTAAGAAGACACACATATCAGCCGAAGAATCAGCGTTTTTAATAAAGATATATTGCTCAACATTTAAAATTCAATTCAAAATAATTGTGTCATGTTTATAATCTTAGATGCTTATGATTACTAGTTTAGTTAATCTACCTGCCAATCAAGTATTATGCTAATGCATATTTTACACTTTATCACAGGTTTCAGAATTAATTTGAAGCTATGAAGAACACGTGAGATGACGGAGTTATTAACTCAAGGACGTCAGAGTTTGAAGTTGAAATGCAGAAAATCGCGACCACTGGTAGCCATCATGAGTAGCCATCATGAGTAGCCATCATGAGTAGCCATCATGAGTAGCCATCATGAGTAGCCATCATGAGTAGCCATCATGAGTAGCCATCATGAGTAGCCATCATGAGTAGCCATCATGAGTAGCCATCTTGAGTAGCCATTTCGATATTTTGCTTGACATATTTTACACTTACTGTTGGTCGCCTAGAGGTCGAATTTCGACTGTAATTTGTATTTGTTTTACATTTTAGTTATTCTATTTGCAGCACATTATTATGATTTTTTTTTCTTTCTGCACTCCTCCATAATTGTGAACTGTAACTATGCCAAATCTCCGTCCTCCGTGCGCCCAATGTGGGCCAAAAAAGGGTTACACACATTTTCTTCTCATATAGATAGATATCCATAAAATTTCTTCATCGGCAATTAATTGATTCATCTTCATGTTGCAATACTTCTGTCGGTGTACCACAGGTTGGCGTTTTATCCCCATTACATTTTGCAATTTTTATAAATTCTCTATTCATATTTTATGTTCCTACCACCTTCATGCAGAGGATCTTAAACTAATTGTCAAGCACCTTAAAAACCTGACCGAACATATTACCACATTAAACTTGAATCTTGCCCAAATAAGCGACTGCAGCAAGAAATTTAGGCCGGATTTTAATCCTATAAAGACACAAGTCGTTGTGAAGTGTAGCTCTAGGATTGTATCTTATTCTTAATCCGGACACCGCACGGAAAGTATTAAAAAAAGTTAGTTAAATTATTTACTACCAAAGAAAGAAAACTGTAAGGCTAAATCTAGTTTTTTTAAATAAAGTTTACGATTTCATTTCAATCACCGTATTTTTAAGCATAGAGAAATATGAATAAAGTAAAGAGCCGATAAGTCGGCACTTTACCGATTAGTCGCCAACTGCAAATATAGCTGGATTGTCAACGTGAACGAGAAACTACCCCACATTTGCGCTAAAGAATTTTACATCAAGGGAGATAGTTGTCAAACATAAGTGAAAAATGTATGTTTTGGCGCCCATTATTTGGCTAGGCCTTGAAGTGGGTAGGGTCGCGAGCGCGCTTATTGGGAAATCTGCGTGCTCATACCGAGCGACCCCCGGGAAGACATCGGTGCGCATGTGGTCACGTACCGCTGTGTGCGCAGCACAGCGCATAGTGAGGCCTCGGGGGAATCTTTTACAATCCCTTCGAGAGATGCCTGGGGGGGTGGCCTCTTTACAGTCGCCTTCCCTCCACTAGAGGGGATGACCACTTTACAGTCATCCCCTCCGAGATGTGCCTAAAGGCGTGGCGCCAATGGGTGGCTCTAGATGGAGATCTTTCGAGTTCCTGGAGCCTCCCTTCGGTGCCGACGATGATCACTCCGGTGGTTTTAGCCGGTAGGAGTCCGGCATGCCCCTTCGCCCTTTCCCGGGGCGAAGGAAGTACATGAGGTATTTCCACCGGATCAAAGGATTGTCTCTGAAGTAGATTCCTCGGAAGCTCCCTAAGTTTCTTTTGATGATGTTAAAATTCAATTCAGCAGCAAACTCTAAAACTTGGGACTAATAAATTGATGGCAAACTCTCCTAAAATACTCAATTATGTGAAGTTAGTCGGAAGATGTGTGCATCAGCAGTATATTTGAAAAGGCTATGAAACTTTCCCTCAATTGGTACTAAATTGCATTTGCACAGTCTCTTTGTCCACTTATGCTCGATTGAGTTGCCGCCAAGATCTCACCGTGGACCAATTTTATAAAATTGAGCAACAATTTTTTTTGTAACCGATTACTTTTAGTGTAAGCCAGTATGGTTATATATCCCAATTCCATCTCAAGCTCAAATAGCTACCAATTCGCCTTCATCGTAATGCTAATATCCTTTCACTTCCAGGCAGTGTACTGTTTAATCCAACTACGTTCCTATGTATATCTCAGAAACCATATCGAGTTCCTTGGTGACACTCATACACGATTCGTGAAACCTAGAAATGCCAATGCATTCTACCAAATTTTGCAACAAGTCCTTCAGAATGCAAGCAGTTCGTTTGTGAAATGCATTACCGTAATACAGACCATAATATTCTGTTCTGTGGCTAGTAACAAAAAGGTGTACTCTGTCATTAATAGCTTTTAAATTTAAAATATTGATAAAGGATAATTACGGCGTAAAGAAGTAAAAATTACTCTTTTTAAGGCGTATTGTCAGTCATTGTACACGTGCAGCCTGTGGGTCAGACATACGCAGAGGGCCTACAATGTTCTTCGTGTACAGTACAACAATGCTTTTAGGATGCTTTTGGGGCTTCCGCGCTTCTGTAGCGCATCAGGCATGTTTGCTGAAACAGATACAGACAGTTTTAAAGCTATTATGCGAAAAAGAATAGCTTCCCTGATGCGCAGGTTTCAAGGGAGTACCAACAGCATTTTGCAAGTTATTGTGAATAAGCCGGACTGTCCGCGCCTGGGGCACTGGACCAGTATGCACTGTGGCGGATCCGGTGCAGTGGGAAGTAGATATAGATATATGAATTAGTAAATATAATCATGTTACTAACATAGCTTGTAATTTTTATTACTGACACATATGGATCATGGTCCGAATTAAATGATTCTTATTATTATGACTTGGTGCTCTAAATGATATTATTTAAAAATATTATATTCACGTTCACATAGTTTTTCATGTATTTAGGGTAATATATTGAATTTAATTAATATGTATATATAGTTGCATCTTACACTGACTGCAAACCAGTAAAGCACCATTCGCTGTTCTATTCACCGCGTTTGCTATTCACCGATTGCTAGTTAAAAGTGGTAGATAAGAAGCATTGTATTTTGTACAAAAATTATAATGTTGTTCTGCTCCATCAATCCAAACGTAACCTAATAAAGAAAACAATAATTTTAAATTTATTATTTTTATAGACAAATACAAGAAAATTCTTTCACTTGCATATGGTATATGATTCCTTCCTTGATAAAGTTATTATTTTCACTTCGGTTTTTGCATGTTATCCCCGAACAACACGATATTTAAACAAAGTTTCACTTACGCGATCGAATCGCAACTGATGTTATAATTCGGCCATTTTTTTACGAATGGCCCGGGTTGTGCATGTCGCGGTGGCGCGGTTACGCCCCCGTACCACCGTACCGTAGCCGGATTTCTGTGTCTGTGACAAACACTTTGGACTAATAACGCTATCTAATACAGAAGCAACTCGCGGCAGTTGCTTACTGGATGTTCTGTAGGTCGACAATAACCAACAAACGAGATTCTGAGGTGGAAAGCTAACCCACCCATTAGACCTGGATCAACTTTTCTATTACGCTTTCGAATGGCGCTAGATATAACAAGAAATCATACAGTTTAAACCTTCGTTCAGCAATGTTCTCCAAATTTTACTAAAGACTGATGTGATTCTGATTAATTTCTGTAAAATTCGCTACTCTAATATAGGGTGGTGTAGGCTCATAGTCAATTATATCTGTTATCGTCATTAGACGGAAGTTGTTAAGCCAGGTTTGAAGCCTTTGGGTGTCTTGAACAACTCTGACACAAAACAACCAAACGAAAAATAAAGTAGTGATAAAGAAAGAAAGATATTTATTTTGGACTCAGACAACACTTACAGAACAGAATTAAAGAAAAACAGTTATTTTTACGAACAAAAGAATGCTGTACGAGGCCAAAAATGGTCCCTATAAACGGTGGAACGTTACAGCGCTGGTTTACCCCGCCTCACAGACGTCGCGGAGGCCTATCGCCGCGTCACCTTCCTGTTCAAGTTAGCACTTCTCCCTCCCGTCTCTTGCTCGCGCTGGCCCGTGCCGAACCTGTAGCTTTAAATGTCCCTTAAAACAACTTAAATAATACCGATCCAGCTGTCCCCAAAACAATAGCTTGTTGTCGCCAGCAACGCCCTAAGCCGAGGTCCGTGTCCCGCAGGGGGCGCCCTTAGCGAAAGTTGCTTAGTTTTTAATATTTAATTTAAGCCTGGCTGGAGGCCTCTTTTGGCTTCGCCAGCAAATGACCGGTTAAGCAACCACATTTCCCAGAAATGTATGCGAAAAGCCCAACAAAAAAAAAAAAAAAAAAAGCGCTGGTTTTCAGATAGGACCGTGTAGTGAGGCCACAGTCGGTCACTACATAAACATTTACACAAAATAAATAAATGATGCAGATACTGTGATTAAATAAACAATAAATTGAAATAATTAAATCAAATAGTATTTAGTGTGTAAAATCGATTGTTTTCTTGTCGGTCATTATCCCGAGGTCCGCCTCTATTGTCTTTGACAAGCGACGGACGCTGCCGCAGAGTACTTTAAAGACGCTGCAGAAGCTAGTCGCTGGGTACAGATATAAAGAAAATAATATAAACCAAGATTAAACTACTCCAACGATGGCGCCAATAAATAAAATTGGAATTGGATTGGATACTACTCTCTGAAAGGATATAGTTTACATTGAAAGTAGTATGGATATATAAAAAATAAAAAGTAAGCCAAGTGTTGCTAACTTGCTATCTGAATATTTAAGGTTTAATAACATAATACATAATTTGTAATCATAATAAGTTGTATAATACTGAGGTGGAGGAGATTTAAATACGATTCAGAAATACTTTCTACATGTCATATTTCAATCAAAAGGCCAAATAGAATACATAAAACACATCAAATCGCTGCAAAATTGCCGATTTTGATCTACCTTATTAGTATCTAAAGTAAGGTGTCGTAGGTGGACAGACGACCTGGTGAAGGTCGCTGGGAGCTATTGGATGCGGGTAGCATGCAACCGCTCATTGTGGAAATCTGTGGGGGAGGCCTTTGTTCGGCAAAGTGGACGTCTTTTAGCTGATATGATATGATGATGAAGTGTTATCCTGTTTGTTCTTTTCATCAGCGAAGTCCAACTATTACTACATCACCACTGTGTTTCCGCTTCTGGCATTGAAGGTAGTTGGAAGGTAATCACACCCTTTGTCTGTTGTCAGAACTTCGTCAATTTGACGATAAACGATGTTGATGCCCCGTTATACATCATGAAGAGGTTCACGGCTGGATACTAATGGTTTTGCGGCTAACAACAATGCAAGGTACATAATTTGACCGTCTGTGCATCCGTCCGATTCAGATCACGCTCACCATCACAGCGCGGTGATGTCATTGCATTGTTGCCGACCTACCTACGTACTACACCTATGTCGCATGGAGTCGGATATGTACGTGTTTTTGTGAAAAATCTAATTAGATAATAGTTTTGTTGAACTGCAAGAGACCGAACATTCGCATGATATCAGCTAAGAAACTTCTATAATGTATTTTTGGGTTCCGAACATCCGAAGGAAAAAACGGCGGAACCCTTATAGGATCACTCGGGTGTCTGTCTGTCCGTCTGTCACAGCCAATTTGCTCCGAATCTACCGGACCGATTAATTTGAAATTTGGTACAATATAGAATTGTTTGTACAATATAGGTTGCAATATAGAAAATTAAAGAACAAAGTTTTGCAAACTGTACCGTGTAATACATGAAATAAAAGGGCTTGTTATGGGGGTCTCAAATGTATTCATTTCATAATTTAAAAATGAATAGTTTTTAAGTTATTTAATAAAATGGATGATTATTGACCATTCCTCCCCATATCTGCGAAATTGATGAACATAATATTTTGAAAAAAAAAAAGTTGTATTATAACATAATATAACATATATAATGTAACATGATAAATATTTTCAATATTGTGCGTACAAACTTACGTTGGCGATTGTAATGTATGGGAAAACATGTTTTTCAACTACGATGTTAAGTTTGTTCTTGGGATAAGTTATTAGTACATGACGGACATCAACAATAGACATTGTATTCAGCAATTTCGGAACCCTCTCCACGCGAGTTTCAACTCACTCTTGCCCGGGTTTTTTAGAAAAGGAAAGCCATCCACTCGCAAAACTCGCAAGAAACGATTCCGAGAACTTAAATCAATTACTTCAGTCAACTACAAGCCTCCTCCGAGACTTCAGACAGTCAGCCTTCCTGTCTTTGGTTAATGACTTGTCTACGCTGATGTTAATCGGTCCTTTGATATTAATGGCTAAATGCACCACTGCATTCCAGTTTTCGTGCTCTGCCAACATAGCCGACACTACTGCTGGCAGAGAGAGATCTAACTAATGTACCTACCCACTGGTTGTTTAAACGATTTCCTAGTCAAAGGAGAAGCGAGGCTTAAAAGTGATTTTGGAGATGTAATGATTTTTAAAAAAACGTTGCCCCACACTAGGATTTCTCCTGTGTCGTGGGTGCGTTTACAGACATGAATTCCACATACAATACACCCAGACCCGGAACAACTATCTGCAGATCATACAAATATTTGTTCCGTGTGGGAATCGAACCCACGACCCGGAGCGCAGCAGTCGACTGTATCAGCCACTGCACCAACCAATATTATTAATAAGATATTTAAACAGGGACCTTGTCCTGAAAATTCGACACCAGAAAAGCAAATACTACGACAACTTCACCATTTCGGCCGAATGAAGTCCACTGCTGGACACAGGCCTCCCCCCAAGATCACCACAACGACCGATATGGGTCTGTGGTTTTGCCATAATCGCCACGCTTGGCAGACGGGTCAGCGATCGCAGTTGAGTTGTTAATGTACTCGAAGGACGCTGCTGCCCATCCTCCGGCCAATCCCTTAGTTGAATTTTACGACACCCACGGGAGGAGATGGGGTGGTGGCATTCTGAGCCGGCCCCACACGGCACGACAACTTACAAGTCTCCATATACGTACATATTTTAGTAGTTTCTTCCCATGGAAAATAATTAGACGTAAAACATGTTTAGGACAACCTGCTCAAGTCAGAAGTCATCTCCATAACAGAAAATTCAAAAACTCAACAAGTTTGCTATACTCGCTGCGACATTTACTTACCAAAGAGACAATGAAGTTAGAGTTAATAGTTTCTCTTTTACTGTCTAGCTATCTTTTGTTCAAGCACTATAGTTTTAGCATAATGTAACTACTTCTAAATCGATGACCGTCTGTGGGTTTTAAAATTGGATGCGGTCATATGACTTGAAACAATCATACTCCATTTCTGTAGGTATTAATATTTTTCCCATCTATCGTGGTGTATTGTCAATAGCGGGAACCATTTGGCCTTTTTATTCTAGAGTTTTCCTAATAAAAACCTTCATTTATTTTCAAAAAAAATTCATTCTAGAGTTTTCCTAATAAAAACTTTCATTTATTTTCAAAAAAAAATCATTTATTTGTTAAACATACGTGTTATGTATATCATTATATATTATATTATATAGTAAGTATCAATATGTTTTGCCTTCATACGTGTACAAAATAAAACCTTTTTTTAATATACACTTAAAACTGTAAGTGCGAGGAATATGTGGATTATTGATTTATTTTGTTTAATTGTAATAGTTGTCTGGCAGTTTAGATATGTCATGCTCACTCAAGTGTCCTGCTGATGGTGGCGTCGAGTATCGAGTCGCTTAGTTGCCCTACAATATGGTTGAGCTGAGCGACGCTGATGCATGCGTCAAGCTTGTGAACGAGTGCTGTCTGTTGGGTTTGGTTAGCTTAATGCTGCCATGACATTACATTATATTACATTTTTTGTAAATATCAGGCTTGTGTAGTGTAGAATTTTTAAGAAGTTTACTTTTCTGCTACATTGTCCTCACATTATCTTTAATTTGAGAACAATGTAATCAAAAATATTGTAACAATTATTATGATTTAAAAAGAGTAACCATGGATTTTCTTGCCCGTTCTTCTCCATAGGAAATCAACATCTTGGAACGCGGCAACTAAAGTCTTGACTATTCATAAGTTTCATTTTTTATCTTTTATCTAATACATTATAATGAATATTAATTTATTAGGTTTTTATAATAATAAAATTTAAGAAGTCGTACTTCATAAAATTACATTTCGTTATTACCTTTTTGGTGCATCTGTTAGAAATTCCTTTACAATATAACTTTTCCACTAAGAATACCATATGCATCTTTTTAAATAACCGTAACGTCTTGAGACAATTTATTGAAAAAAATTGTAGGCACACCTAAATAACCTGTTAAATAAAGTGCTGTCTTATAGGGTTTTAACGAATTAAATTCCTATGGCGCTTATTGTTTGAAGGCTCATCATTTCGGCCGAATGAAATCCACTGCTGGACACAGGCCTCCCCCAAAGTACACCACAACGACCGATATAGGTGTTGGGGCTCGTTGGGGGGTTTTGCCATAATCGCCACGCTTGGCAGACGGGTTGGCGATCCTTCCGATCCATCCTCTGATTAATCCCTTAGTCGACTTCTACGACACCCACAGGAGGAGATGGGGTGGTGGTATTGGTTTGAAGGCTCAAATAAATTAAAATGTTTACACAAACACTGCTACCTCAAAAAGATATGAGCATGGGAGGGTCAGTAGCTTTAGTATTCTTTTTTAACGTTGCCCTACCCAATAATTCTGGTGTGTCGTGGGTGCGTTCACAGACACAAACCCCACACGCAATACACCCGACCCGAAACAACTATCTGCAGATCATGCAAATATTTGTTCCGTGCGGGAATCGAACCCACGACCCGGAGCGCAGCAGCCGACTGTATCAGCCACTGCACGAACCGTGCCGTCAAATGTTTTTAGTGAGACGAAATATGGTTCATAACTGTCAGTAGTCTGTGTCTGCCGGACTATTCTTAGACATTTCTCTGCTCTCTATCTGCTTGGCTAAACTAACTAGTTACATACCCAAGACGGTTTAGGATGAAATCGTTTTCGTCAGATATTTTAAGTTTAATCACCATTGCTTGGAGGTGAATATCTGAAATTGTGGTGATACTTACCTAGCCGGATGCTTGCAATAAAACACCTACCCTAGTAAAAATAAAACTAGAGTCAAAGTATTTCAAAGAGATCCTTAGATATGACGTCATATTCTCAGGCTAGGACGTACTGGAAACCAAAAAATGCTTGAAATTATCTCTTCTATTCTTGCCGTATACACGCAATGAGTATTTATATCGACCAGGCCCAAGGTTCTCTATTAAAACATCCCTTTTCATTATTTTGAATTCTGATTTATAATCTTGTTACTTATGTTTACATAGTCAGACTTGTTTACGTTTAAATCTACATATTGTATTTCCTTACACTCCTACTTAAGGTGATTCAAGCGCCATATTTGGAGGATCTTGTGTGGAGAATTCTGACATACGTCTCGATACTGGTTTAAAACCTCTTTGAATGGTTGTAACGTCTTTTATTAATTAGCTTCAAATATTCATAACTATTATTGTAGAATTTGCAATAAAATACAGCCTTCAAATATGCTGGCTTGAATATAGACAATGTACTGTAGAATTTTACTAGCAAAGACTAAATCTAACCGTGTGGTTTGAAATAGCATGCTCATGGGAACTATGAAAAAGGTATGAAATCTATGATACAAAATCAGTTCAATAAAACTGCAGAATTCTCATTTCGGCCGAATAAAGTCCACTGCTGGATACAGGCCTCCCCCAAAGATCATTACAACGACCGATATGGGTGTGCTGTGTGCTCATTCGGGGGTTACGATTGGCAGGCGTGGCGATTATGCCAAAAATTACCGGCTCTTTTTAGCCTTTAGTAATACATACACAATATTTAGTACTTGTGATAGACCCTAGAACTCGCCAAAATGCCAGTGACACATGTTTGTAAAATTGGTCACGAACCGCCACTATCTACAAAGTGGGATGAGTAGATCTTATGGCGACAATTAACCTTCATAATCATCATTATATCAGCCAAAGGACGTCAACTAAATAAAGGCCTCCCATAGATTTCCAAAACGGCAGGTTACATACCACCCGAATCGAACAACTCTCAGCGACATTCATCAGATCATCCGTCCATCTAGTTGGAGGCCGTTCCACGCGTTATGCGGTCTCCACTCAAGAACCCATATATCCCAAACAGCAATCAGTCAGGCATACGTATCATAACATACGGCCACAGTTTGACAATGACAGGATAGGCTCCATGTTATAAAGGGCAAAGCTGTCGTTATTTTGAACCCAGAAAACCTTATAAAAATGTATTATCTGTAAAATCCAGTTAGGTAATTTCAATGTAACAATGATGACTCTGTTTTGTCCGCCCTGTAAACAAGATCGGACCTCACAAACAGCAACCGGGGAGATGAAGAAGTTGTTGTATTGGAACTTCGTCCAGTAATAAGGCAGATTTCATGCCACCACCATAAATCCATTGACCATGAACTGCCGTTTGGGACCAAAACAGCGTGTGAATTCACCTCGTAGTAAAGACGTTCAATGAAATGTAAGCGACATTTGGTATATTAATACATAAGATCGCTTATATTTTGTAATACACGTACGTAACATGACCAAAGAGCCGTATTTGGCTCTACGACACTGGACTGACGTATTTATAAACTTGAACTATTAAAATTAATTTAAACAAATACACTTATCAGATTTGTGGAGGAGGGAATTGTGGCTGAATTGAATTGCAAACATGCCATGTGGTGCCGGCTCAGAATACCACCACCCCATCTCCTCCCGTGGGTGTCGTAAAAGTCGACTAAGGGATTAGCCGGAGGATGCGCAGCAGCGTCCTTCGGGTACATTAATAGCTCAACTGCGATCGCCAACCCGTCTGTCAAGCGTGGCGATTATGGCAAACCCCCCAATGAGCCCACAGCACACCTATATCGGTCGTTGTGGTGATCTTTGTGGGAGACCTGTGCCCAGCAGAGGACTTAACTCGGCCGAAATGATGAAAAAAAATTATGATGATGCCGACACTGAGGTTCTATTCATCATCATGGCCAAAGGATGTCCGCTGCTGAACAACGGCCTCATCCATAGATTTCCAGTTGTGTAGTCATATGGGGTAGCAGACTAAACGAGCTGTGGCTTGTCAGGCAAGTTGGTGAGCGCAGAATGGTTGTTGGTCCATAGAAGGGGCGCTGCTGCCCATCCCTCTGGCTTAGAGTCCCTTTGTCGTCTTGTATGACATCTACGGTAGGAAATGGAGTGTTGCTTCATAGACACGTTAAATCTTGGTTGATGTCATTAGACGGTTGTCGGTAAGCCAAGTGGGAACTCTGACACAAGGTCGGTCACTTACCACACGCAAAGAAAAAGATGAAGAGAAAAGAAAAAACATCACGGGAAGATGCTGCAGCTAATGCTCTTGGTATCAACCCTTAGTCGCCTGTTACTACACCCGTGGATGAAGAGGTCATGTTTATTTTTGTCCCGGAACTATACGGGAATAAAATTAGTGTGGAGTCCGGATTAAGAATAAAGCACCACTCCATCTCCTCCCGTGGATGTCGTAAAAGGTGACTGACTTTAAATCAGCGGGATGGGCAGCAGCGTCCCTTCTTTGGAACAGCAACTATACTGCGCTTACCAACCCGCCTGCTAAATGCGGTGAGTATTGGCAAACTCCCCCCAAAATGACCACACAATTGTGGAAATATAAGGGGGAGGCCTTTGTTCAGCAGTGGACGTCTTATTGCTGATATGATGATGCGGAAATAATTAACTAAACAGAAGAAGTAGAATGTTTTGTGATTTCGATTTCAGAAAGCGGTAGAATGTTCTGTGTGTTCTATTTAAAAACAAAATGGCTTCCTCGTTACACATTGACGCACAGTTCGTGACGGCAAAATGACAAATACTGACCGACTCCCACATATAATGAGTAGTACACCATATTTGGGTAAACGCGTGCAACATTGACCTATGTTTTTGAGAGACCTAAATAAGGAACGGCTATTATTAGGTCTAAAACTCACCATTAGGCTCGCTTTCAAAGAATATTCAGCAAAAATGTTCACCAGTGTTGTTTGTCATCATCGTATAATAATATCCGTGTGGTGTCCGGATTAGCTCCCGTGTGGTGTCTGGATTAAGAATATAGCACCACTCCATCTCCTCCCGTGGTTGTCGTAAAAGGCGACTAAGGGACTCTAAACCAGAGGGATGGGCAGCAGTGTCCTTTCTGTGGAACAGTAGCCATTCTGTGCTCACCAACCCGCCTGCCAAGCGTAGTGAGTAAATTCCTTTGGAGAGTCTTTGTTCAGTAGTGTGAACGTTCCCATATCAGTCAAAGGATATCCAATGAACAAGGCCTTCCCTATAGATTGGCAGGTGGTTTGGTTGCAACAGCCAGAATAAAAAACCGGAAAAGTGCGAGTTCAACTCGCGTGGACAGGGTTCCGAAATTGCTGATATTGTCTGTTTTTGGATTCGGTAATGTAATAACGTCGTAATAACTTATCCCAAGGACAAACGTAACATCGTAGTTGAAAAACATGTTTTCCCATACATTTCAACCGCAAACGTAAGTTTGTACGCACAATATTGAAAGATCCATGTTATTTTAAGACCATATACTTCTTATAGGTTTCCCTTTATTCTATAGGCATCCTCAACCTATATTTTTTTCAGAATTTAAGCTCTGTAGTTTCGAAGATAAGGGGGAATGGTAAATTTTCATCTATTTTCTTAAATAATTTGAATATAATTTATAAAATGAATATATTTGAGACCCTCACAACAAGCCCTTCCATTTCATATTTTACACGGTACGGTTTGCAAAACTTTATTCTTTAATTTTCTATCATCATTTCATCATTTCGGCCGAATGAAGTCCACTGCTGGACACAGGCCTCCCCCAAAGATCACCACAACGACCGATATGGATATGTTGTGGGCTCATTGGGGGGTTTTGCCATAATCACCACGCTTGGCAGGCGGGTTGGCGATCGCAGTTAAGTTGTTAATTTACTCGAAGGACGCTGCTGCCCATCCTCCGGCTAATCCCTTGGTCGACTTTTACGACACCCATGGGAGGAGACGGGGTGGTGGCATTCTGGGCCGGCACCACACGGCAATTTTCTATATTGCTCCCCAAAAAGGACCCCATATTCACAATTCATTTATTTACGTTACACGTACGTGTTTGGGTTGCAGAAATCCATATGTGTACCTAATTTCAACTTAGTCGGTCCAATAGATTCGGAGCAAATTGGCTGTGATAGACGGACAGACAGACAGACACACGAGTGATCCTATAAGGGTTCCGCGGTTTTTTCCTTCGGACTTTTGGAACCCTAAAAACAGCCATAAAATTCCTTTTTATTTCTGGAAGTAGGAAGCGAGCCCGGGGCCATATGTTAACTAGCTGCGCTTCGAATACTAGACCACTAAGGAACTTTATCTGTTTCTTGCGCTTGACCAATAAGTTTGCTATCAGTTTTTTACGCAAGTATTTGTATAGTCGTGTTCTCGTGAATCGATAAAATCGGATCCGGTTAAATTAAGTTACAGAATCCGGAATCGTGTCGAGCGTGAATTGGAAATTGTGCCCGATAAATAGGATGGCGATATCGCCCCATGTTACATGTAAAGTTATCACCTGAGGAATTATGGACAACAATACAAGAGTGGAAGCATGAATCATTAAAACAAGAGACGCTGCGGATGATCTTATAATTTTGACGGCACGGTTGGTGCAGTGGCTGATAAAGTCGGCTGCTGCGCACCGAGTCGTGGGTTCGATTCGCGCACGGAACAAATATTTGTACGATCCGCATGTAGTTGTTCCGGGTCTGGGTGTTATTGTGTTTGGAATTTGTGTTTGTAAACGCACCCACGACACAGGAGAAATCCTAGTGTGGGGCAAAGTTTAAAAAATAAAATCAAAAATGGGGCCATGGAGACGCCTTTAAGAGGTTATCGTCATCATATATGCCCAATGACGTCCACAGTTAAACAAACGCTTCTCCCATTGATTCCCACAACGATCGATTATATGCCGCCCGCATCCAACGACTCACAGCTACCTTTACCAGATTGTCAGTTAATCTCGATGGAGAACATCCCAGGCTGCGTTTTGTTTTCATCAGTGCTGTGATGAGACATTCCTAAAGAACCTTTCTGTTCTGACGGTCATCAGCGAAAAGCAGGTGCCTAGTATTTGCATCCAGCGCGGATGTATGGAGAAATGTATGAAGGATTAGACTAACTTTGTCCGTATGGTGCCCGGAAAGAACATAGCACCAGTCCATTTCATCCCCTGGATGTCGTATAAGGCGACTAAGGGTCTATAAGCCAGAGGAATGGGCAGCAGCCTTCCTTCTTTGAAACAGTAGCCATACTGCCCTCACAAACCCGCATGCCAACTGTGTGGAGTTCTGGTAAATTCTCCTCATAATTACGATACAATTGTGGAAATCTATAAGAGAGAACTTTGTTCAGCAGTGGACATTCTTTGGCTGATTTAGGCTTTGCCCGTGGCTTCGTCTGCCTATAATTCGGGTTCTCACAGAAAGATTTATCACGCAACCCTCGGGAACAGTTTATTATCCCGGGATAAGAAGTAGCCTATATTTTAATTCGGATTATGATCTATCTATGTGCCAAATTACTTCTAAATCCGTTTTGCCGTTTAAGTATTGATTATGATAGGCATCGTACAAATTCTACTGGGGAGTCGTGCGGCAGTGGCCCTCTACGGGATCATTTATGGTCTACTCGACTATCAGGCGTCCAGCGCTGCAGAACCAAACTGGGGTCTGCAGCGTAGAAAGGCTATACGGATCGCACAAGGGTACTTAACGGTATCTTATGAGGCGGCAACACTCCTCGCGCGCTTTCCGCCTTTGGTCATCCTGGCAGAGATGGATTAATAGGTCTACGACCAGACTCGCTCCCTCCGCCACAATGGCGAAAGCGCGCCTCCAGGGGAGTTCGATAGGCTGAGACGGCTGGCCCGGCGGCGCGCACTCTAGAGCTATTTTCTCTTGTATCGTGGATACAGTTTACAGACATAAATCTCACACACGCAAACACCTGGACCCGAAATAACTATCCGTACATCACCCGAATAATGGCTCCGTGCGGGGACGAACACGCGACATGTAGTGCAGAGAGCCAATCGCTTAGCCACTGCACTAACCGTGCCGTCAAATCCACCTGCTACAAAATATTCGCCGTGTGGTGCCGGCTAAGAATACCACCACCCCATCTCATCCCGTGGGTTTCGTAAAAGGTGACTATGGGATTAGCCGGAAGATCGTCCAGCACGAGTACATTTATAACTCAACTGCGATCGCCAACCCGTCTGCCAAGCGTGGAGATTACGGCAAATCCCCAATGAGCACACAACATAAACCCGTACGGGTCGCTGTGGCAATCATTGGGCATCCTGTGCAGCAGTGGACGTTTTTCTAAAATGATGATGTCTTAGGGTTTTTGCGATCTTTACTTACTTTTAAACGGATTATATCGCGTATATTATATATTTTTGTTTTTTTCTGACGTTTCCAACACTTTCCAGGGTTCGTGGTCGCAGGATGACTAAGGTGACAGGCGTCGTTACAGATTTAAAAAAGATTTATGATTTTTAGTGCGGTATGTTTTTTGGGACTTTATTATTTAAATAACCGGATTCCAACTATTCGAAACGTCAGGAAAAACTAAAATCTATATATACGCGATATAATCCGTTTAAAGGTGTTTTATTTATAACATGATGATGATAAAATAAACGTGCTCATCATCATCATTTCGGCTGAATGAAGTCCACTGCTGAACACAGGCCTCCCTCAATGATCACCACAACGACCGATATCGGTGTGTTGTGTGCTCATTGAGGGGTTTTGCCATAATCGCCCCGCTTGGCAGGCGGGTTGGCGATCGCAGTTGAGTTGTTAATGTATTTGAAGGACGCTGCTGCCTATCCTCCGGCTAATCCCTTAGTCGCCTTGTACGACCCCCACGGGATGAGATGGGTTGGTGCTATTCGTAGCCGGCACCACACGCCACGTGCTCAAACACTACCTATTTTTAAGAAAATGGTGAAGGAGTATTGTACCTTTCTCTATAATTTTTCTTCTCCTTTCCCAGTTATATTTGATGTTTATTAGTAAATTTTATCATCGTTTTATATATATAATATTTATTGTATATATTGTTATGTATTTTATATTTTTATGTCTAAGTAATATTGTGTATGATATATTGTACACTGGACAGCCCAATATCTCTCTCCTTTCTTCCTATCCATCCAAAGGTTGTCTGGAAGAGATCGTCCTGTGCGATAAGACCGCCCATTGTACATGTATCTTTTTCAATATTTATCTCTATGTATTATGTGGTGTACAATAAAGAGTACATAAATAAATATAAATAAAATATCCTACATAAATCATCATAAGTTTATAATAATAAAAATATCTAAACACATGTGACTATAACAAGATTGAAACTAAGAACTTGACAGAATGAATAATAGTTTCTTAGTATTACCACTGCGCCGTTTAAAGAAGGGGGTGACAGAAAAAACAGCTGTTTGGCGGACGTACATTGAACTCATTGCTTTAGCATCCGATAGACCGTTTGGTGGCGCGGCTCCATTGTTACCTGTCACGGGTTTAAAATGGCTTTGTTACTGTGATAATCTATTAATTGTAAAAGAAAAGAAACATTCAAAATTGACTACTGACAGTGGCCCAATGACAACATATTAAAATAATGAAGTCCCAAACAACATACCGCACTAAAAAACAAGACACTGTGAGTGCTTGCTGCGCGCATCGAAACTGATTTAAAAAAATAAAATTGTACGGTATATAAAATAAAATACCTTTTTAAAATCTGTAAAGACGCCTGTCACCTTAGTCATCCTGCGAGCACGAATATTGCATAGTATTCCAAACGTCATGAAAAATTAAAATCTAAAATATACGCGATCCATTAACTTTTTGTTTTTATAAAAACGTTGCCCCACACTAGGATTTCTCTGTGTCGTGGGTGCGTTTACAGACATGAATTCCACATACAATACACCCAGACCCGGAACAACTACCTGCAGATCATACAAATATTTGTTCCGTGCGGGAATCGAACCCACGACCCGGAGCGCAGCAGCTGACTGTATCAGCAACTACACCAACCGTGCCGCCGAAATTGTTTTATTATAATATGTAATAATCGCGAAAACCTAAGACATTACAACATATGTGATTAAAAATCACATATGGGTTCCGGGTTCCGTTTGTCCGAATGAAAAAACGGCGGAACCTTATAGGATCACTCGTGTCTGTCTATCCGTTCATCACAGCCAATTTGCTCGGCATTAACTGGACCGATTAAGTTGAAATTTGGTACACATAATATGAAGTTCTGCAACTCAAAGACCCGTGTAACGTAAATAAATAAATTGTGAATATGGGGGTCACTTTTGGGGGACAAATTCATCATCATTTGCATTTTTCATCATTTCAGCCGAATGAAGTCCACTGCTGGACACAGGCCTCCCGCAAAGATCACCACAACGACCGATATGGGTGTATTGTGGGCTCTTTGGGGGGTTTGCCATAATCGCCACCCTTGGCAGACGGGTTGGTGATCGCAACTCAGTTGTTAATGTACTCGAAGGACGCTGCTGCCCATCCGCCGGCTAATCTCTTAGTCGACTTTTACGACACCCACGGAAGGAGATGGGGTGGTGGTATTCTGAGCCGGCATTACACACGGTTATTATTTTATTTATTTTTTATTGGTACCCAGTGGAAATTCTTCATGAACTTCCTTTGCCCCGGGGGGGAAGGGCGAAGGGGTATGGCCGGACTCCTACCGGCTAAAACCACTGGAGCGGTCATCTTCGGTACCTAAGGGAGGCTCCAGGTCTTCGTATGATCACACTAGAGCAAGGAGTAAAACCTAATTTGAATTTAAATAAAAAAAAGATTAATGAAAAAGATTATAATCCTATTCCGGCACGGAACAGACCTACTATTATGAATGTGGTGACCAAAGATCGTGGGATGACATTCCATCAAGACCGGCAAAGAGGTGTCAAAAAGGAGAGGTTGTTACGCAGCCGTGGTTAGATGCAGGCTATCAAAAATAGTACTTTTTGAGCACACACACACACACAAATCAGCCCATAAATGTCCACTGCCGAAAACAACCCTTCCAATGATCACTACAATAAACAGTTATAAGGGATATTGGCATAATTACAACGGTTGGCATGCGGACCGATGATCTGGGTCTTGTAGAGAGTGTATGGGTGGGCGAGCTGTATATTGATAGCATGGTGCGCGAGTACTTCCGCACTTTGACGGCACGGTTGGTGCAGTAGCTGAACACGGAACAAATATTTGTTTGATGTGCAGGTAGTTGTTCCGGGTCTGGGTGTGTATTGTGTGTGGAATTGATGTCTTTAAACGCACCCACGACACAGGAGAAACCTAAGTGTGGAGAAAAGTTGAAAAAAAAACAAACAAAACCTAAACTTCAGGATTTCAATTTGGATACTCCGTTT
Organism: Diloba caeruleocephala; assembly: GCA_947459985.1. Classification (NCBI taxonomy): domain Eukaryota; kingdom Metazoa; phylum Arthropoda; class Insecta; order Lepidoptera; family Noctuidae; genus Diloba; species Diloba caeruleocephala. The sequence goes on along the minus strand of OX381629.1, from coordinate 3,142,054 downwards.
ATTACTTTATATCTGTAATATGCTGGCTGTCTCCATCCATCCATCCATCCATCTTATTCTATCTCTGTCAAAACGTTCTCACTTTCACCAAAGAGTTTGAACCTTATTATAGTATGTTATGACTAGCACACGGGGGATGTTGCTGCCCATCCTCTTGATATAACCCCTAATCGCTTTTCATGACACTCTTGGGTGGAGAGCGGCGGTCTACTCTTTGCTGGTTCCCACATGGAACATTCGGAACATCCGAATAAAAATTAAAGGAAAATTAGACAATACAAATTTGCTCGCCCTTCACTGCTTCCTTTGTAGGCAAGGAGAAGCGTCGCATAAAACTACCCAGGAAGTCTACGACAGCATAATGAAATTAAAAATAATTGTTAATTAACATTATCAAGTTAAGCATTATTTGAAAGCTAGCACACAACATTTTCACATGGAAAGTTGTATTATAAAGAGGTCCCAGACACATTCAGAACACCTATCTTTTAAGGGCCTGCAAACTTTGCTCCGTCCGGGGATTTAACTCGAGACACGTAGCGTGGAAAGCCAAGCTATTATCCACTGCGCCCAACAGAAAATGTTATGAATAATTGTCGCTTAAAGTCTAATTAACCTACATAATTCGCCAACCCGTCTGCCAAGCGTGGCGATTATGGCAAAACCCCCCAATGAGCCCACAACTCACCCATATCGGTCGTTGTGGTGATCTTTGGGGGAGGCCTGTGTCCAGCAGTGGACTTCATTCGGCCGAAATGAACCTACATAATTATGATTCTCGTGCGACCGCGGACCCGGTGAATGTCAAGTCACGCACGGGTAAGTCACCTTGATCGACCGTCTGCCACACATCCGTAATGCTGCTAAGAATGAGAGCTTGGAGGACTCTTCTCAACTCTAAAATAATTATGTGTTACTTATGCTACAACTAGATTTTGTCTTTTTACCTTATACTCAGCTGTGATAATTTTATTTATAATTTATTGATTAAGTCTTTAAGTAGTGTAATTGGCGTTGGCCGTTCTTTTTAAAGTACATAAATTAATAAATAACTAACATACATACATATACATGCCGGCTCAGAATGCCACCACCCCATCTCTTCCCATGGGTGTCGTAAAAGTCGACTAAGGGATTAGCCGGAGGATGGGCAGCAGCGTCCTTCGAGTACATTAACAACTCAACTGCGATCGCCAACCCGCCTGCCAAGCGTGGCGATTATGGCAAAACCCCCCAATGAGCCCACAACACATCCATATCGGTGGTTGTGGTGATCTTTGGGGGAGGCCTGTGTCCAGCAGTGGACTTCATTCGGCCGAAATGAATACATACATACATACAATATAGTCAATTGAGAACCTCTTCTTGTTTTTAAGACGATTAAAATAACAAGAAAATCCTTTCAAATTTACTTCTCAGTTGAAATAGTTTTAATGGATTTATTCAATAGATACTAGATTAATGACGAAATGAATATATCCGATTCAATATCACCCGCACAACTTTTCACATCCTCATAGGTTTTAGACACAAAGAAATTATGATAATTGCTTGAAACTTGAACGGTTATAACTCCAAGACAGATACGTATTTAGAAAGAAAGAAAGAAGAAAGAAAACAGTTTTATTTCGGACTCACACAGGTAATTACAGATAATGTACAGATAGGATATATAATAAAGTTACAACCTGCGCGGAGCCAAAAAAAGGTCCCTATCTCAGCATAATGCTGCGACACTTAAAAAAAGCCGCGGCGCTGTTTTTCAGATTTTTGATCGCTTTATCTAAATGCTCTTTCATCTATTTAAGCTGGTGTCTCGTTTCACCCGAAAATGATATTTCTTTCCTCGCATTTATAATATATATACACTATACATAAAGATATGAAATGAAATAATCGTTTATTCAAAATATACTAAATTATTAGTTATTTTTGAACGTCAACATTAGACAGCACCCTTAAAAGCCCACTCTTCACCGCTTCCTAGTGTTTAAGCTGGGGAGACGAAACGGCGCAACAAACTTTCCAGCAACACGTTAGTCTGTCATATACAATATTTATAAATACAAGTACACAAAAAATTTAACAATACTAAAATGTACTTAAATGCCAAAATATTTTATGTACATAAATTTTATGTCACAAATATAAATAAAACGCAAAAATAAAAATATAAATCACATGTCAAGAAACTGTATAAATTCAATGTCAATATAGATATAATGTGTGTATATAATAATAAATTCACTTTTAATCCGGTCAAAGATTTTAAACGACGAGTCGCAAGTCCGGCCCCATAGGTGTACTGCTGCCATTTATGAGCGGGAGCACCTGGTACCAGTTTGGACCTTCTGACTCGGTACAGAAACGTGCAGTTAGGATTGTCGCCGATTACAAGCTTACAAGCGGTCTAAAACCTCTGAGTCTGGGGAGAGACTTCGCCCCCATGTGTGTATTCTACTGGCCGATCTAAATGGCCGATATGATGACATCAATGTTGAATGATGTAAATATTTTTTCTAATTTTCGAATGTTCCAAATATCAAAATTCAAAATGGCGGCGTCCATCGAAGAGGAAACAGTTGTGGTCATTCACAAGGACAAACGTTAATAATTAATTATCAAGCCTGTACACATTCCCACGATACTTTATTTATCGAACTGTGACATGAAAATTTTGTTACATCATTTGAGTTGTTGTCATTATTATAAAACTCCTTTAAACTGATTAAATTGCGTTTATTATACATTTTTATTCGTCCTGCGAGTTGCGAATGCTGCAAAGTGTACGAACGAACTAACGCGATGTAATCTGTTTAAAAGTTTTGAATTTCGAATTTGTTGTCATGGTTTAAATGTACTGATATTTTGCGCCAGCACCGCGACCAGTGTTGGAAATAAGAATCTCGTGGGTGTCGCACAAGCGACTGTGGGATTAGCCATAGGAAGGCGCAGCAGTGTCTTTCAACTACATTTACAATTCAACTGCGATCTCCTACCCAACCGTTCCCAATTCGATTTCAATGCCAATTCGACAATGCGGTTGACGCAATGGTAAACAACAGGCTGTCTACGCTACGTGCCGCAGATTCTGTTTATGATTTGGTTATGATCTAGAGATCTTTGGGTCGGGTGTGTATTTGAGCATGTGAGATTTGTGTATGTAAGCTGTACCTACGATACAAGAGGAATCCTAGTGGTACAGTGCCTGCCAAGCGTAGTGATTATGACAGAACCTCCCAACGAGCATACAACACACCCCGACCGGACGTTGAGCGGCTAGGGGTGTCGAGTGGTGCGGCACCAGTTTCACCATCGCACGTCTCGAAGACTCGGAGCGGGTTTCCCCGTTATTACGCCATTAGACACTCCCACCCCCGAGCATATAGCTCTGGCGGCCATTTAGGGGGCCCATCTTGTAAGTGGCGAGTCACCGTCTGCCACAGAATTTCACGTTCAAGGTTGAAAGGCGATTGTTCCCGTATTTATTAGTCTTCTTATTCCATGTAACACCCTTTGCAATAGACCTTATCGTTATAGTTTCCATCTCATACAATAGCCTTACACCACCGAGGACAATCCATGACTTCATTTTATAGTGCAGCTATGGAGAGTCCCCAGTTGGTGTCCCATTACATTTTAGATTAAAATTCTCTAAAGGGCCTCTGCGTGTTGGACCCATGTCCTTGCGTAAGCCTATCAAAAGACCGGGTTCGCCCTTACAGGGAATATAAATCCGTGAAAAGAGAGACATGTTGATAATAAACTTTTATTTGGACAGCGAGATACAATATAAATAACACAATAAGAATAATAAACAATTATAAAGAAACAAAAAGCAATTTATGTCTCATGGCTGCCCAAAATGGTGTCCATATCAGCTGAATGCCAAACCCTTATTACGTGCATTGCGCTGATTTTCATCTGGAACCTTGTGCTCGACAGACGTCAATGCTGTAGCAGTACACATGTACTTAATATATTTATTTTTTGTAGTAAAAAAAAGTCGTAAATAAAGTAAACGTAAATAATAAATCACATAAAAAAATCAATATAGAATATATAAAGGAATAGTGAATGTCGAGTACCGTGTGGTGCCGGCTCACTGTCGTGTGGTGCCGGCTCAGAATGCCACCACCCCATCTGTTCCCATGAGTGTCGTAAAAGGCGACTTAAGGATTAGCCGGAGGATGGGCAGCAGCGTCCTTCGAGTACATTAACAACTCAAATGCGATCGCCAACCCGCCTGCCAAGCGTGGTGATTATGGCATAACCCCCCAATGAGCCCACAACACATCCATATCGGTGGTTGTGGTGATCTTTGGGGGAGACTTGTGTCCAGCAGTGGACTTCATTCGGCCAAAATGATGAATGTCGAATGCAACTACCATTTTAAATAAATAAATAATATTCTGCGGTTTGATCATATTTATTCATTTTAAAATTATATTTCAGCAACCCTCTCTCCGGCTCCTATAACACTCCATCAGAGTTGGACATTTTCAATTTTACCACATCCTTCACAATTCAGTGAATAATCTTTATTCAAGAGATATCCAATCTCCCTTCATGGAATAAGTAGGATACCATTTTATTGAAATTATAAAAACATCTATTATTTCATTTACGTCCAGCTTGTAACTGCAGTGATAACCTTAGTGGGTGAAAGCTTGCCTTCTATACAGGAGGGTCAGACTTTTTGGATTCGTGTGCGGATCAGATTGTGATTATCATTTGCGTTAACGATGAAGGAAAACATTGTGAGAAAACCTGCACACCCGAGAGGGCTCCAAAGCGTTCTCAATGGTGTGTGAAGTCCGCCAACTCACACTAGGCCAAAGTGGTAGACTAAGGCCTAGCCTTTCTCATCGTGAGGAAAGGCCCGTGCCCAGCAGTGGGACAACGGGCTGATTATGTATGTAACTGCTAGGAATATTATGTGCACAATGATATACAATTGGTATTACACAAAGTGACATAACTACATTATCATGCCTTGCACGCCAGATGCAGTGACAGTTGGTGAATGTATACATTTACCTTGAGCCGGTACACCCGGTATAATAATTATTGATAAAGCCTGATAGTAAACTGTCGCCTTATTATATATAGTTCACGAATTAGTTAGTTCATGTTTATGTTTGTATATGTTTAACTCTCTTCTATCCTCCACTTGGTTCCAGCTCCCCGATTCCACGTATGTGCAAATTGGCCAATGGGTGTAGTGGTGACACTGATATATTCCTAGAAACAATTTCACATTTTCGAAATAGTATCGAGCGATGTGTGGTGGGGGGTCGCAATGAATAAGTAACTTAGTGATATTGTTCCAGAAGGAGCGATGTTGCTTATTATTTAATATTTGTATGAAATGTGTTAAACATTTACCAGAATGCTGTGTTTCTTTGCTTTAATATAAGTATCAATGTATTAACTGTAAGGAAACCACAATAAATAAATAAATGAATGAGTTACTTATGAAAGTTATTTGTCAGCAATTCTGATTAAAATTGTATTTTTGTTGTATTTGCTAATCGGTATAACGGCAAGGTGGGGCGCATTGACTAAGCGATTAGCTTTCAGCGCTACGTGTCTTGGATTTGATTCTCACACGGCACATTTATGATTAGCATAACATTTGTCCGCCACCTGAGGCTTCAGCTGAAAATCAGAATGAATCGATTGGTGAGGTTAAGCAACGCTTGGTGGATTCAGTCAGTGGATGGCTGACCATATAGTGGTATTTGAACTAAACGTCTCTGTGCTTCGGAGGATACGTAAAATCGTTGATCCTGGTTGTTGTCATTAGACGGCAGTCGTTAAGCCAAGTCGGAGGCCTTTGGGCGACTTGAATAACTCTGACACGAGGTTGGCCACTTACCACACGAAAAGAAAATAAAGAAAGAAAAGTACTAAGTACTCCGCTCTTTGGCGAAACTGATCACTCATCCGGTTTGTGAGTTCGACTGCTGGAAGAGCACCATTCTAAGACTTCGTTCACTTCTCCTTACTTCGGTATATCGTTCCAGCTACCAGATTAAGCCAAGAAAACTGGCAGCGAGCTGCTATGTCTGTCAAAACTAATATCGTTGTGCAGACGAGCATTTAAGTAGTTCTCACACAGATAAAAGGAGTAGCTGTACCAGGATGACAGCTGGGAGGCGTTCAGCGTTGATTAAGGTCAAAGAGTAATTGTCAAGAACTTCTCTAGTATGAGGAGTTTCATTTTTCTCTTTTTTATAAGTCATCCCTGGTGTAAGCTTTCTCCTGTGTACAGACCCGCAACAACAATTTGCTCAGCAGTTAACGCTTAATGGCTTATGATGATGTCGCGATGGAAAGCAATATAACATCTAGGATGGGATGAATCTCCAAATATTACTTTTTCTTCTTAGAGTGTCGATGGCAACCTGAATTGTCATCATCATCATTTCGGCCGAATAAAATCCACTGCTGGACACAGGCCTCCTCAAAGATCACCACAACGACTGATATGGGCGTGTTGTGGGCTCATTGGGGGGTTTTGCCATAATCGCCACGTTTGGCAGACGGGTTGGCGATCGCAGTTGAGTTGTCAATGTACTCGAAGGACGCTGCTGCCCATCCTCCGGCTAATCCTTTAGTCGACTTTTACGACACCCACGAGAGGAGATGGGGTGGTGGTATTCTGAGCATAATACAGCAAAAAACAAAAAAAACACAATTTATTTTTATGAAAAACTAGCTGGGACTCGCGGTATCACCCGCGTTTAATTTAAAAGAAATTTAGAGTACTTCGACATTATACACTTGACATAGAATATGTATATTGGATTTCAAGGGTTTAATTCTTTTTGCGCGGAAACTAATCATTTTTCTAAAATGAAAGTAGCCTATGTTATTCCTTATAACATCAGCTATCTGCCAGTGAAAGTCCCGTCAAAATCGGTCCAGCCGTTTCGAAGATTACCCGGAACAAACAGACAGACAGACAGCCAAAAAATTTAAAAATTGTTTTTTTGTTATAGGTACCGTATATACTTTCATAGGCATTTAGAAAAAAGCTGTTATTTTGAAATTACAAACAGACACTTCAATTATATTTATTTGTACAGATGTATAGATAAAAGCGTGGGTTGTTTTCTAGGTACATAAATTCTGCTCTAGTGTGATCATACGAGGACCTGGAGCCCGCTTAGGTGCCAAAGATGACTGCCCCAGTGGTTTTAGCCAGTAGGAGTCTTCGTTGTTCCCCAGGGCGGAGGAAGTTCATGAAGAAATTTCACTGGGCCCAATAAAATATAAAAAAAAATTAAATCATTAATTTACCTTTGATATCAAATACCTTACACCGATAATTTTATTTTTATACGAGTGTATATATACTTCGAAAAAAAAGTGAGAGCTCAATGCTCAGCCTAGGATCTAACCTTCAAGCTCAAGGTTTCGTACCCCACTATCAATTAAATATAATACCATTTAATGAAAAGTTTGAACTAAATCTCAGTGGGTGTTCCAAGCCTCTAAGTCTGGGCCTCACCAAAGGCTACGATATATAGCCTCCGTATAATGCCGTAATAAAGTAAATCACGTTTACGGTACGCGTTAATACTTAATTTGTTAATTTGCTTTCACGTTGTAATGAATAGGGCCTGAGAAAACATTCCCTTTTTACACCGGGCCTTTCGAAGTCTCTTGCCGAACCTCCCTATTTGGCTAAAATTAAGGAAGTAATTTTTAGTAATCACGTTTAACTTCCACATCACATGCCGCGCTCATCTAAGGACTCCCAGATCTCCTCGCCAACTCTAGGGTGATCTTACGAGGACCTGGAGCCCATCCTTCGGTGCCGAAGATGACTGCTCCAGTGGCTTTAGCCGGTAGGAGTACGGCATTGCCAGCAGTAGTGTCGACTATGTTGGCAGAGCATGAAAACTGGAATGCAGTGGTCTCCTTCTGTGAGAGCGTCTTGCTCCAGAAGGAGACCGCAGAGCGGGATCGGGAGAGAGCCGATCCCGCTCGAAGGAGGAGACGGCGCCGGGGTAACAACCACCCTGGCGCCTAATCCCATATGCCTGAAGAATCTGCGTGCCCACACCGAGCGACCCAAGAGAAGTCGGTAGTACGCATGTGGTCACGCGCTGCCGTGGGACGCTTTGGGGGATCCTTTACAATCCCCCCGGGGGGTGACCGCTTTACAGTCACCCTCTCTGAGATGTGCCTATAGGCGTGGCACCAGTGGGCGGCTCTAGTGTCATCATACGAGGACCTGGAGCCTCCCTTAGGTGCCGAAGATGACCGCTCCAGTGGTTTAAGCCGGTAGGAGTCCGGAATACCCCTTCGTCCGTCCCCGGGGTGAAGGAAGTTCATGAAGAATTTCCACTGGGCACCAATAAATAAATAAAAAAGGAGTACGGCATACCCGTTCGCCCTTCCCCGGGGCGGAGGAAGTTCGTGAAGAATTTACACTAGGGGCAAAAATACAAAAAAGAAATCGAAATGTTCGTTGGAGGTTGTCCTGCCTCGCGTTTTTCAGTGTGTGGTCTCCACTCGAGAACCTTTAACTCACTAACACTAACGCCACTGTAGAAATTTATGAGGGGATCCTTCAGCTGTGGTCTTATAACTTGGCGAAATTTGAGCTATTTAGTCACATATTGCAAACAAGTTCAGCTTCATGGCTTGTCTTCTAATCATATTAGCCAGAATACGTCCACTGCTGCACAAAGGCCTCCCGCATAGATTTCCTGTGTCATAATTTTGCCAGAATTTGCCAGTAATCACCACGCTTGGCTGGCGGGTTGGTGAGCGCGGTACGGCTACTGTTGCACAGAAGCACCGCTATAGCCCATCCCTCTAGTTTAGAGTACCTTAGCCGCCTTATACGACATCCACGGAAGGAGATGGAGCGGTGTCATATTCTTAACGTGGACACCACACTTCATGATAATATACAGTTCATAACCAGGTTACAATATCCTCACGGTTCTTACCATCTATTCTTGTGACAAATGACATTTTTCTCAAAAGTTAACGCCCAGTTTACTGATCTTGAAACAGAAATGGCACTCATGTAGTTTCAAACCTACTGCAGCTGACCAAAGACAATAGAATCCCTATGGAGTGGACAAGATATTATGAGTTTTTTTATTATTTAACTACTTCGCAGCCGCTAGAATAATGGGGTGATCATCGTGGGGATAATTTTTTGTATTGGTTCTCTTATTATGGCAAAGTGTTTATTGTTTTTTTTATGGGGAGATAATATTTTAGCTATTCTGTGATAAGAGAAATAAGAATAATGACATAAACTTAGCAATAGCTGTCGCTAGAATAATGGAGTGGGTCAGAGTGGGGCCAACTTTATATTTCACTGGGTTTAGCGTTTGGACTAATTATTTCATCATCACCATCATCATTTAATGCTGAATAAAGTCTTCTGGACACAGGCTTCCCACAAAGATCACCACAACGATCGGGTTAAGTGTATCATTGTGGGTTTTTCGATACGATCGCTTGGCAGGCGGGTTCGCGATAGCAGTTCAGTTCTAAATGTAATCGAAAAAAGAATCCCTTTGCCGCCTCTCACGACTCCGACGGGAAGAGCTGGGGTGGTGGTATTCCTAGCCGGCATCACACGGCAGTCATCATAGTTGTATCAAAAGAAAACATATAAGAACAATAAAGAAGAAGTAAAACTGACTCGCAATTAGAGCTCATGCTAGGCTTCAGATCATAATTTTGTCAAAAGCAAGACAAAAACCAGTTATCCAAATTAGACAAAAAATATTTTTTCTTTTTGAACGTCAAAATTTACAAGTGACAGCATATATCATTCGCCCACCCATCAAAGGTTCCTAATTTCCTAGTGTTATAGGTGTTATGTTTATAGCTGGAAACATTGGAAAGAAAAAACGGCCCAACGGACTCCTCGGCATACATCCCCGGCTGGTATATGAAGTAATTATAGAATTAAGTAACGATATAACCCTCATATGAGCAATACTTAAAGTCAGCGCTTTCCATCCGTATATTTTGCTAATGTATTCTTCTATCCTCTGCCAATCCTGTGAAGTCATCTCTGTGCGCCAGCTGTTTGTATTGTTCGTATTCATGAAGCATTCCATTACATAAACGCAAACAAAATCGGATCGGCCCTCACCCGATCCCGCTCTGCAGTCTCCTTCTGGAGCATGCTGCCCTCGCAGAAGGACACTACTTCCTGCAGAGAGAGGTCTTGCCTGATCCGATCGACCAGGATCCACCGCTCGGCTGTAGTACCAACCTAGTCAAGCTCTTCACATAGTACTCTACTAACAATATATCTATAACGTAAAACCTACAACACCCCTTTTCATCGACTCCTTTCCATAACTTCTCGTTCTCAAAACTCACGCAATAAATCTACAATAGGGCATCAATTCGCAACACGGCTTGAAAGCTGAAATGCGCCGGAACTCGCCATGGTACAGTCTAATCGTGGAAAAGCAGGTACATATCGTGGCTAAAATAGACGCGCTTCCGTTGTGATGCGGTCCAAGGTGTGAGAAAAGCGGGGTGGAATTTCTGGGTTTTATAATTCAGGCGTTGAGAGTGAAATGGGAGTAAAAAAATTGTCGAGTGTGATTTCACACACGGTAGAAGTGAAACTTAGTATTTAGGTTAATTTGGAAGAGAAGCGAGAGCGAGAGCGGGATCGAGGGCGAGAACAGAACGAGAGTGAGAGCGGGAGCGGGAGAGAGAGATTGACAATAAGAAATAGGGAATCTATACAGAAACGTGTTTTATTTCATTCTCCTCACAGCCTGAACCCTATAAATACACTAATCTTTCGTTACACATTTTCGTTTCATAAAACCCAATTCACACCGTCCCAAAATAAGTTTACCTTCAAAAAGACTTGGAATCACGAATGTTTTTAAAAAGGTACATTTTAGCTAGTGAAATTACTGGGCATAAGAGACTAAATTAGTAATGTAGGTAATGAGCGCAATGTGGTGCCACGCAGGACTAGGTCAAGGAACACGTAACGTTATATTTGTTATGGGTAGGAATGACGCTTGCCCTCAGTCGAATGGCTTACCCGTCTTAGTCACCTGGTTGTAAAACGACAAAGAAGGGTATCTATCTTAAATTGAAAATTTAAAGAAACATGATTAACTTTATGTTGTACTAGATGTGCTCCGCGGTTTCACCCGTCATTTAATTTAAAAGAAATTGGATTTTTATAAATAATTTATAGTACTTCGGCATAGAGACTTGATATAGAGTATATATATATTGGATTTCATGGATTTTAATGATTTTGCGCGGAACCCAATTTAGTTTTTAAAATAAAAGTAACCTAAGTTATTCCTTATAATATCAGCTATCGGCCAGTGAAAGTCCCGTAGAAATCAGTCCAGTAGTTTCGGAGATTAGCGGGAATAAACAAACATACAGACCGACAGACAGACAAAAAAATGCACTCCGGGATGCCAACAGATGTGAAAACTTATTTCGGCGCGTTAGAAGATTTTATCTCATCTAAAAATATGCGTACCGCGCTAAAAGAAGTTTTCAATTCAAGCGTCTCGTAACGGTGTCGTGAGTCCAGATATTTTATCTCATCTAAAAATATGCGTACCGCGCTAAAAGAAGTTTTCACTTCAAAAACATTTTTGTTTTTTTTGTTTTAGGTACCGTAAATACTTTCATATGCATTTAGTAAAAAGCTGTTATTTTGACATTACAAACAGACAATTCAACTTATTTTTTTCGTTTAATATAAAACCATTCATGTTTACTCTAATACCTAACCATTTCAATTCGAAGAATCGTCATCTTATTGTTCCTTGTATATTCTTTAAAACATAAAGTTCTTATAAGTAGATACAAATTCGTGGAAGCTGGGATATGTATTGTCGTTGTATGCAGAAAGGATTAAAAAAAAGAGCTAGCTATATTGCTGTTGATTACTTAATGCTGATGACGGTATTAATGATCTCATTAAACGAAATAGGTGTCGCCTTACAAGTTGATGATGGACGGCACGTAACATACCAATGTTACGTGCCTAAAATTCTAATCATGGTGGATAACTCCTATGGTATGGTTTAAGCAATACTTGAAATGAAACTTAGTACTTTCCCACTGTCCATTGCAATTGGTCAATTGGTGAACATTTCCCCCTTCCATCTATACCAATATAATAAAATTCAAGTGTCCGTCAGTGATATCAAAATAAATGCCAAAATTTAAGTAAAAATTGCTATTTATACGATGCCGTTTGTTTTAAATCCCAGTGGAAATTCTTCATGAACTTCCTTCGCCCCGGGGAAAGACGACCCCTTCGTCTATATCGGCTATACCGGCCTCCTACCGGCTAAAACCACTGGAGCGGTCATCTTCGGCACCTAACGGAGGATCCAGGTATTTATGCGATACCTATCATAAATGACCGTTTTTATAGAAGTTTTGTTTGTCTATCTGAAAGTTTGTCTCAAATGGGCTCAACGGATTCCAATGAAAAATTTCGGGATTAAAACAGGAGTTTTAACTAAAATTTTCGTGTATTTTCCATTTCGATATATTGCAGGATTCATATGATATAAATACAAATATAATCTAAGCCTAGCAAAGCGGGCGAGTGACGACTGGTGATAATAATAAAATAATATAAAGAAACAAAGTTTTTTTTTTAACATCGCACTGCATTTAAAATGTAATCTCAATGCACAAGACATTTCACCATCATCATATCTGCCATTTATACATCCACTGCTGAACAAAGGCCTCCCCCAAAGATTTCCACAATTGTGTCATTGTCACGTGTCATATTGGGGGATATTTGCCAATACTCACCACGCTTGGCAGGCGGGTTGGTGAGCGCAGTATGGCTACTGTTCCACAGAATGGACGGTGCTGCCCGTCCCTCTGGTTTATCGCTCAACCTGAGGGACTCAAAATGATGAAACAATGAATGAAACAAAAGTAAATCTATGGAGGAGGCCTTTGTTCAGCAGTGGATGTATAAATGGCTGAAATGATGATGATGATGACAACATTAAAACAATCGTTAAAATTTAGTTACAAAAATAAAACAAAAATGTCTAATGCCTACTTAGTTAATAATAAAACCAAAGCATGTTAGAAAAATCGTTCCTCCATATATTACCCGCTACCGCTATTCGCCTACACCATCCCGCACGCTCCACCCAGCGGTCGCGGCAAGGTGCGGCATGCATACACTGTTACTAATGGATTCCTTTTGTGTTATTTATCATTGTTAGGTACTGATCGTTACGTCATCAAGAAATCAAATCTGACATCATTGCAAATTTTGTTATAATATTTGAAATATTTTGACGCTGGAATTGTTTAGATACTTTGAATATACAAAACGTTTAGATTAAACTAATCTATCTACTGATTTGGGTTATCACTCGTGTACACATAGGCCCACGCTTGTCACATTTGTACTAAGTCAGTAATTTTTTTTATTTACTCACCAGATTAGTGAAAATGTTACAGTATTATTCAAATTTATTGTGGGAGACTGGTGCCTAAACTAGTCTTAAGCCTGTATTTCCGGTCACTGGGGCTTCCACCCCAGAAGTGCAACTGCACTCTTTCATAAACTGTGCCAAGCGAAATTTTGTCAATGACGTTGGAGGATCCTTTTGCTCCAACGGCCATCACTTCTACGAGCAATGTGCCCCGCCCATAGGTTTTCACAACGAAAGGTTGTGACGAAATTTTGGGGGGAATCTTCCACTACTCAGCATGCTTGGCAGGCGAGTAGGTTATCACAGACTGGCTACTTTTCCACAGAAGGGACGCTGCTTTCCATCCTTCTACAGAAGGAGAAGCCTGCACTCCAATTTTCTAGTTCTGCTTGCATAGCCGATACTAATGGCAAAGAAATATTTTGTCCGATCCGATCTGCCAAGATACGCCACACAACCCGTGCAGGGAACTTTCCGAGATGTTGCGAAAATAATCACCCTTGGCATCTGCAAAATGTTTCGTAATTGCATATTGTTGTTTTTAACACACATAGAAAAAGACGTGTTCATCTTCTGGATAGACTGTCTGACTTGTCTTTTACGACTGTTTTTAGATATTTTTGTTTTCCTTTATTGGTTCCAAAGATTGTCACTGAAAAGCAGCGGTGTTCTCAGCATTAAGCTAAGTGACAACCCTATTTGCATCTGAATTGCACATTGTGAAAGCCACGCACAGTATACTTCCAATGTTAAAAGTTTATGTTTAACAGTTAATATTCCTTTTGGTTTGGCTGTTTTATGGTTCCTTTATATACTTAATTTTAGTTGGCTGCGTCAATATTGGTGCAAAAATTAATTGTTTTTGTTACGCATTACAAAATTCTGAAATATTTGTTGGAAGATTTAACGATAGCGTAGTTTCTATTTCCGAAAAAATACCTGTGGCGACACCTACATCGCCAGCAAACAAACTACAACTTACAGCGACATCTATTCAAACATTAATCGCAACTCTCCGATGACGTCAAACAATCCTGAATCACGCTTGTAAAGTATTCGCGCAACACTGTATATATACAGTCGCCCAACATCAACCGTTGGGCTTCAGCCCGCCAGGCATACCATTCGCCTGGCTGGAGGATCCTCCCTTTTCTATAGAGGAACACCACACCTTGTTCCCCATACTGGTAACCCCGACGTGATACATTCGTCACCCATACTGGTGCCCCTGACCAAGAACATCAGCGCAGCCTTCACGATACAGAGAAGCAGTTACTTCGCATCATCGCTAACGCTCCCCACCATTCGCAAGAAGCAGCAAGCAACAAGTCATACTGCCAGTCAGCAATCTCGGCCACAAGGTTGTACCACACGCTGCAGCAAATGCAAGCCTGGTCCTTAACCACATCAGCCCCTTCCCTTCAAGCACGGCACAGCACACTGCACCTACGGCCGGTCCAAGCAGTGAAACTTCTCCTCGTCCATGCAACAGCCAGCCACTACGCTTCACTGCACCACTCCAACTCTCTGGAAAATACGCAGTATCAGCCCCAACACACTGGGGATATTCACCGTAAGCAGTTCCACGGCATTCAGTTCCGACGCACTGGAACCATTCACTGGCACATTGGCAAAATTCAGAAGACACAAGAACAGCTAAATCATCAACCACGACCACCCTCCAGTCTTCGGGGGGGAGTGATGTGGTGACACCTACATCGCCAGAAAACAAACTACAACTTACAGCGACATCTATTCGAACATTAATCGCAACTCTCCGATGACGTCAAACAATGCTGAATCTCGCTTGTAAAGTATTCGCACTACGCTGCATATATACAGTCGCCCAACATCAACCGTTGGGCTTCAGCCCGCCAGGCATACCATCCGCCTGGCTGGAGGATCCTCCCTTTTCTATAAAGGAACACCACACCTTGTTCCCCATAAACCTATCACATAAATATTTTAGTACGAAATCAGAACCAATAATTTATCACTTTACCAATATTGCATGACGTCAAATCATTTTTTAACCGCCAATCGCATGCAGACCGTTACTTAGCAACCAGAAAACAAGTCTCCATAACCATGAACTACATTACCAGTTCCACAAAATATTCCCATCGAATACCACGCGTTTAAATTTGGAATTCGAATTCTAGATATAAGGAAAAAGTTCGGTTGTGGAATATGTTATATATATGTTCCTCGTTTCAATTTTCATACAACGCGATGAAGGAATCATTTTGAAAGTGATATTGACTGTAATCGATTTGATCGTGACCTTTCGATGTATCTAGTTGTGTACTAGGACAAGGTAAGAAAATTTCTATGTAGAGCTTTCTATTCTTGATTTGTTATATAAGCTTCAAGTATTTGACATTTGCTTGAAATAGACTTTATATATATATAATCTATAGACAATCGAAAGTATTACTTATGGATGATATCAAGATATGTTGTTTTCACTAATTTTCTGGATTTCATCACATCGACCATACAACGTCCATAACTGAACAAAGGCCTCCCCAGTAAATTTCTACAATTGTGTCATCATATTGGGGGGAATTTGCCAGTACTCACAATGCTTGGCAGGCGGGTTGGTGAGCACAGTATGGCTACTGTTCCACAGAAAGAATGCTGCTGTCCATTCCTCCGGTTTAGAGGCAGTCCTCGTATTACCTAAAATAAACAACATATCGTTGTAGTAGCGGTTTTCAAACTTTTGTTTTGTTAACTCTCGTAGCTCGTTTGTGAAGCTCCATGAGTATAAGGTTATAATAATTCCACACAGGAATTGAAATTAATGATTTTCGTATTAATTCTCTGACTTGTGCCAAAAGACCTTCCTTCACTGGAGTCTATAGACCTCAGAATTTGTTATTCTAATAATTTCTACTTGACCTCAAGCCGTTTCTAAGAAAAAAGGGCCTTGACACAAAGTATTCTTATAAGGGTTTCGTTTTTCCATTATGAGGTTGATACTTCTTGTACTCTACCCCCCTTGTCGTTTTCCATCATTTTCTTGTGCATTCAAAGGTTGTCTGTAAGAAATCGCGAATAGCAATTAGACCGCCCATTGTACAATTACTGTTCACAGTATCTTTGTTGTTTCTTATTACGTGAGAGCCTAGTTTTTAATCCTCGGTCGACAAGAGCTTGTAAATCGGTGGGTTTGACCGGGGTACTTCCCCGCCGTCGCCGCCAAGCCGTCACAAAATACCGCTGTAAAGTAGCGATATTGCTGCGTTTCGTTTGGTGAGGGGCAATTACCGGAAGCCCAATACCCACATGTATGGCAGACATATGGCATTGGAGCCGTCAAGGAAAAAGTGTATGTGTGCGATAAATTTTGGCAACAAATCAGCAACTTCACTGGTGTTGCGGATGTTTCTGGGCGGTGGTAATTGCTTAAACGACCGCATGCTCGATTTCATATCGGCCATTTATACGTCCACTGCTGAACAAAGGCCTCCCCCACAGATTCCACAACTGCGTTATCATTTTGGGGGGCACTTGCCAATACTCACCACGCTTGGCAGGCGGGTTGGTGAGCGCAGTTTGGCTACGCTTCACAGAGAGGACGCTGCTGCCCATCCCTCTGGTTTAGATTCCCTTAGTCGCCTTTTACGACATCCAAGGGAGGCGATGGAGTGGTGCTATATCCTTGCTCGATTGCCCTCCTATATAATAAAAAAGGTACGAACCCTAAAACTAACTTCTAAATCATCAGTCAAGTATTTTCCCAACCATGTTGTTGTTGGCTTCCAGTCTACCTAGATACCGCTGAATTTCAGTGACCTTCATAATGCAATAACTGGTTCATAGCGATATTAAAAGACGGACATAGTTACATTGTAAATTAATATGTCTCTCATTGCAAGAGTCCAGTTAGGTAGGTATCACCCCTCCTCCCTAGTGTGATCTTACGAGGACCTGGAACCCCCCCTGCGGTGCCGAAGATGACCGCTCCAGTGGTTTTAGCCAGTAGGAGTCCGGCATACCCTTTCGCCCTTCCCCGGGGTGAAGGAAGTTTCATGTAGAATTTCCACTGGACACCAAAATCA
This sequence comes from Diloba caeruleocephala, assembly GCA_947459985.1. Classification (NCBI taxonomy): domain Eukaryota; kingdom Metazoa; phylum Arthropoda; class Insecta; order Lepidoptera; family Noctuidae; genus Diloba; species Diloba caeruleocephala. Next base: position 3,124,521 of record OX381629.1, on the reverse strand, counting down.
CCACTCCTGGATTGAATGGACAGAAATCCACGGGGGAGAACCTATCGTATGATCATGGGTGAGACCCTATCGTATGAGTAAGTTGCGCCCAAGTGCCCGAAACCATGGCCCCGGATTTGGTGGAATGAGTACTTTCCACGCTCTTTCCGGTAGTCTGGGACCATCCCGGCCCTCTCCAACCCCGACGTTCTCTGACTGGGCAGATAATTTGGGACTTCGGAAGATGAATTGAGTCGAGCTGTTGGCCGCCTGAGGGCTCACAGCACCGCACTGGTTCCAGACGTCATTCTGGGTCGCACGTGGGTATATCTACCGCAGTTTTAGGGTATTGCTTGTGGCAGCTGTTCACCAGCTGCATCCAACGCAACGTATTCCCGTCTGGCTGGAGGACGGACTGGTTTTCTTGAAGAAGGTAGGAAAAGCCGCAGAATCTCCCTCTGCAGACCGTCCTATTTGCCTGTTCGACGAGGCTTCGAACCTATTCGAAAGGATAATTACCTGAAGACTCTTCGAGAACTCTCGTCGATGAACTTGTGCCCCCCTAATCAAGTCCCGTGGGGCGCGATTCATCCTTTGAGGGAACCATCTGGCTTACCGAGCAAGCAGTGGCAATTGTCGTGGCCAAAATCCACGCTATGGTTCCACAAACTACCGAGGAGTAGAGAACCACCCAGTTCGTGAATGCGCGTTGGAGACGCGCAAATCAGGGTGAGCCAGTACAGAAAGCACCACGCAGAAATAGTCCTGGGTAGCATTTCATCATTGTTATAGCCAGGCAGGCTTACCACCAGGCGAGGACTTACTCATCTCGTCATTGCTTTGTATAAAACAAAATCAATATATACTATAGTTTCTTCTTATACAGAAGATTTCATAATAATCGTTATTTCAGTCCAAAACGTTCACTGCTGGACATAAGCCTCCCCAAAGACCGGTCGGGATCAGTATTTTGTGCTCATCGGGGGTTTTAGCATAATCGCCATGCTTGACAGGCGGTCGCAGTTGAATTGTAAATATACTCGAACGGCGAACTGCCCATCCTCCGGCTAATCCCGTAGTTTTACGACACTTACCAGATGAAGTGATGATACTTTTTGCCAGCAGGAAGATTTGCCCGGTAAATTAAAAATTTATTTGTATTTAGAATTTTATATTTTTTGTACCTCTTTTCGATGCATTTCTTTTCACCCAAAGGTTAACTGGTAGAGAATGCCATATGGCATTAAGTCCGCCTCGTGTACCATCATTGTGCATAAAATTATAAATTATTAAATATCATCATATCAGCCAAAGGATGTCCACTGCTGAACAAAGACCTCCCCGACTTCCACAATTGTGTTGTCATTTTGGAAATTTGCCAGTTCTCACGTTTGAGTTTCGTAAGCGCAGAATGGCTACTGTTCCACAGAAGGGACGCTGCTGCCCATCCCTCTAGTTAAGAATCCCTTAGTCACCTTCTGCAACATCCACTGGAGAGATGGAGTGGTGCTTTATTTTTAATCCGTACACCACACTGACGGTATTTAGAATAGATCTAATAAAGTATTATAATACATATAAATTTCTACGACATATGGATGTATAAATATCATAATCAGCCCACTACCATCCCACTGCTGGGCAAGGGCCTTTTTCTCATGATGAGGAAGGTAAGGTCCTTAGTCCACCACGCTGGCTTAGTGCGGGTTGGCGGGCTACACACAGCATTGAGAACATTTTGGAGCCTTGCCAGGTGTGCAGGTATTCTCACGATGTTTTCCTTCACCGTTAACGCAGGTGATAATCAAATTCAGACCTGCACATGAATCCGAAAAGTCACAGTTGCGGGCCGGGATCGAACCCAGGCCCTCCTATATGGACGGCAATCGTTCAACCCCTAGGATATCACTGCTTTATGTATAAATTATTTAATCCTAAACACACTGAAAAAGTCCAATAACCACCCAGAATTATGAGGTGCTTTTCGATCTACATTTGACCTTGTTTTCCGACTGAAGTTTCCACATTGAACTTTTCCTGACCACGTGCCGTGACTTACAAATTCAATGCCACGGTCAATGTCTGCACGTGATCTGGGGTAGACTTAATTCTGAAGTTATGGTAGAGTTTCTTTTGGGTCTGGAACGCTTATAGTAAGCCTATATAATTCATCTATTTATTTAAAATATACTATAAATATTCATGGTAGTGCTAAGCCATCTTAGTACTTATCTTAGGGATCTTTGGAAGGCTAGCTAGTAGCAAATCACTATCAGTTATATAATTAAAATGAAAAATTGAAAAGCGGATGCAATTGCTACCTTTGAATTTTAATGATTTGAGTCTATATAACACCTTTTGTTTATTGGGCCCTGTAGAAATTCTAATTGAACTTCCTACACCCCGGGGGGGCACCTCCTACCGGCTAAAACCACTGGGGCGGTCATCTTCGGCACCTAAGGTGGACTCCAGGTCCTCGTATGATCACACTAGAGCCGCCCACTGGTGCCACGCATATAGGCACATCTCTAAGAGGGTGACTGTAGGGGTCACCCCCCCGGGGGGGAGTCCATATAACGCCTATTGCATGATCATATTTTAGCGCCCGTTTCATACAATAGTCCTACAACCCCAGGGACAATCCGTGACTGATTTTCTACAGTACAGCCATGGAGACAGTTAGTGTCATTTTAGATTAAAATTATCTGAAGGGCCTCTCCGTTTCGAACCTACCCATGTTCTCTTATAAGCTGACAATAAAGCCAGTTGGGTACCTCCTTCTCTGGTAATCCTCTGACTTAAACTTCCCAGATTAAGAGCCCCAGCTTAATATTTATCATTATAGTAATTATGCATCCGGCTCGCACTTGACTGATCTCCTTATCTAACGCCATATATAATCCTGATGTCACCAAATGACTCATGTACATATAATCAAAGTTCCATTATATGCTTATCACAATGTAATTATGTATCTCTGGGAACCCATCAAATTATACGCTTTTATCTTAAACAGAGATTTACTTGTTGATGCTAATTTTGTTGTTACCAAGCAAAATATGTTTAAAGATAATTCGTATTTTAGGAGCTCATTGCTTGGCACCGTATGATACCCGGCAAAGAAAAGACCAACCTTCTTTACCCAGGGGTGTCGTAAAAGGCTACTAAGGGCCGATATCAAGATGATGGACAGCAGAGCGGCCTCTTGTGTTCTAGTAACAACATTCTGATGAATATAGCAATATGACCATTCTATTGTAGATCATTGGAAGGCCTTGTTCAGCAGTGAACGGGCTGATGTGTGTATTTAGCCTCCAAATGATCGTGAGGCTAGAAGGACATAGCTCGGGAGAGGGCCGATCCCGTACGGAGAAGGACGCGGTGCCACGGTCTAGGCGCCTAGGTCCAACACGCCTGAGCCCTCTGCCCTCGCTTTATGGTAGGGGCCACGGGGGTCATGGGTGCGCAGATTGGAGAGTCTCAGTGCGCATACCGATTGAACCCTTTGGGAGACAGAGGCGCGTATATAGTCATGTGCCACCAAAAGTGTCTGGGGGTGACCTTTTAACAGTCGCCTTCCCTATGCTAGAAGAAGTCATCGTTTTACAGTCATCCTCTCCGAGATGTGCCTACAGGCGTGGCACCATGGGCGGCTCTAGAGTGACCTTACGATGACCTTGAGCCCCCATCAGTGCCGAATATGACGCTCCAGTGATTTTAGCCGGCAGGATTCCGGCATGTCCCTTTACGCTTCCCCGGGGCGAAGGAAGTTCAGAATGAGTTACCACTGGGGACGAATAAAAAAATTGAGTACTTCGCTGCTCATTCTCTTAACATAATATCTTAAGCAGCTAAGTAAATCTTTTACTACATCCCTAGTTAGGTAGTCCTTTAGCAAAGTCGAAGACCTATAGGTGACTGAAACCTGACACAAGGTTGGTCAATAAATCGACGAAATAAAGAAGAAGAATAGATAAGAAAGAATTTCTAATTATTGTTCTTACATTGCTTTTGAGAATGTTCGAGTAGAAGCCTTATTGATTGGCCAACAGATAAAATTACTTACAATTACATACGTTGGACTTAAACTCATAAAACATAAATTTTAATAAACAGCAATCCGGCTTGTTTAGTGTAGACTTTTTAAGAAGTTAGGTCTCTTTTCTCCTGCATTGTCCTTACATTACCTTCATTTCAAAAATAATGTAATCAAAATATATTGTAACATTATGATTTAAAAGGAGTATCGATGGAGCTTCTTGCCCGTTCTTCTCCATAGGAAATCTACTCCTGGAGACTTAATGCCATATGGCATTCTGTACCAGTCAACCTTTGGGTTTAAAAAGAAATGCATCGCAAAGAGGTCAAAAAAAATATATGTTACAAAAAAATTATAATAAGATTACTTACATAAAAATCTACATACTATAGATACAAGGGGTTTCAAATATACTACATACAATACGTACTATTTATTATATAAATACGGTCAAATACAAGGGGTTTAAAATATACTACATACAATAACTGTTTATTATTATAACTATGCCCGTAATTATCAATTAGGATTCCAGCGAATTCAAAAAGTATTCCTGTACTTTGCGTTTGAAAGAAAATTTACTTGGGAATTTGGTCTTTGTCTTTATATCAAGGGGAAGCTCGTCCCATATTTTGATTGTTGAGAAAGTAAAGGATTTAGAATTAAAACCTGTACGGTGGGAAGGAAACTGAAGAATCAAATTCTCGGCAGCAGGCGGGTTACGGCTATGAGAGTTACCCAACACTAGAAACAATCTTTTGAGATAATCAGGAACACAAGGATCGTTAATAATGGAGGACAGGAGACAAAGAGATCTCAGTGATCTTCTCTGACGAATCAGCCATATAAGCTGGAAACGGTATAAAGAGATGTTCATGATATTACATCTGTATCTTTACATTCATCTGCGTTAATTCCCTTGTACATCCTCAAAACACGAGCGAACATATGTTCTCAATCCCAATAAAAATCAAACGGGCCACATGAGATGTATTACAGGAAATGCACACCGCAAAATACAAATTTGTTACTCGTAAAATATATGATGGCTTTCTGTCGACCGACGCTTTACGATGTCGGCCCGACTAAATCTGTTACTTTATCGGTTCTAAATGATATTTTGGGGGTTTCGAAAATATGGATTTTGGAGGGATTGCAATATGATTTTGTGGTCATGTCAGTGAAATAAGGATGCATATTAGGCATCGTACTCTGACATACTCCACGTCAATCAAAGAATACGAAAGAGCAGTTTGTGGCAAGAAATTGTATCGAGAGGGGTTTTTTAAAGAAACTGTGCACCATGCTAAGATTGCTGTATTTCCCCTGTATCGTTGTTACAGTTTACAGATTAACCTCACATGCACAGACATCCCAGAGCTGAAACAGCTATGGGAGGGTCGAGCCCGCGACAATTAACCCAGAAAGCCAACTAACATATTATTAACTATTATATTTTCGGAAAAAACGGCATTTTTAAAGCTAGCAGAGCTACGACTGGGTGGGTGTTTTGAATGAAAGCGTTAAAACTTTGAAGGTATGTGACAATTTATAGCCTCTTGTAGGCTCACTATATATTACTGCTCTTGCAAGTTAAGATGTTACCTACCATGCTCCTGTATGTCTCTTGGTTGGACACAGAGGGATCGTGCGATAAGATCCTTCAATACACCACCAGGAAGGTGAAGGAGAGGTGTTAAGGTTGAATCAGTGCCGAACAAGAAACGATACTGAAGCTGTGGTGGATGGCATCGAGTAGGACTACAAACTTCAAGTCGTACATTCCCCAGATACACGCGACGTACAAGTACATCTTTGTCAGCGCCGATTTTTGGCAAACATGATTGGTGTTCAAAAATTACCGGAAAACACGGCATAAACTTTCTAGTGTAAAGTGTAAGTTGTAAAGTGCATAATATAACAATGTATTTGGTCTATAAGGCATTTTTGTACCAGCCCACTGCCACTTCAACTTGCTAATTCGGTGTGCTGTTTTAGTCCTCTTTCGTATATCCTTGTTTTGGATCCTTTAGAGAGTCTCCAAACATAGCACGTTCCAAAGCCCGTTGAGCGACTTTAAACCTGTGAAAGTGTCCACGTTCCGGCTCCGTAGGTCATAAAAACGTACTGTCTTCCTCTAATTAGTCATTAGACAACTTAGTCCAGGAAACTGGACACATAAAACTATACTTTGTTTTATTTGCAACTACTATCTACCGGGAAGATTTTCACGCTTGATTCCGTTTACGAGATACACAGAAATACAAACGGACACTAGTGCATTTCTGATGTCATGGAATATATATATAGTAGATTATCGTTTGACGACATTAAATGTGCGTCTCCATGCTCAAAGCCTATCACAGGAAGCATTCTGTTCCAATGAATGAATGAACGTGGAAGATAGGACAGTGTGTTATGGCGAAGAAAACCTACTGAAAAGCGGCCTCGCAGACCCTAGTCTGCCGTGCTGTAAGTCAGTAGACTTGCAGTGCAGTTTCGATCGGATCGGAACGGACGGGAGGAGATGGAGTGGTGCTATATTCTTAGCCCGAACATCACACAGAACAGAATTCTGTTAGAACCTGGTAGTTATCCATCGGAAACTGTGTTCTCGAAGTTGTTGACAAGTGTGTCTTGATGGACTTGTTTGATCCCCGCATGGACAAATATTTGTATGGGTTACAGATCATTGTTTTGAGGTTTGAGTGTTTGTGCATGTGAAATGTATGTCTGTAAACTGTAAACCAACTTCTCGACTAGCTATGCACTCCTCGGGTCCCTTGGTGATGTCTATAAAAATATATAAAAAGCTACCAAATGTCATGAAAATTGAAAACAAATTTAATATTTTTGTATTCAAATTAAAAAATATTTGCTTAGCAAAAGCTACTCCCTATAGCATAAAAGATTTCATCGACGATACATTTTAATTACGATTTATTATTAATACTCTTCCTCTCTCCTAATTAACTATGCTGTGCCCAACAGGGTCCATAATTGGTCTATACATATAAACCTTTTTTTATTGGTGCCCATTGGAAATTCTTCACGAACTTCCTTCGCCCCGGGGAAGGGTGAAGGGGTATGCCGGACTCCTACCGGCTAAAACCACTGGAGCGGTCATCTTCGGCACCTAAGGAAGGCTCCAGGTCCTCGTATGATCACACCAGAGCCGCCCACTGGTGCCACGCCTATAGATATAAACCTACCATCAGTTTTTTCTTTCTTAAACGGGCAACGTTTTTGTTTTCTACTATTTTTCTTGCGTCGTGGGTAACAGTTCAATTCAATTCAGTTCAATTATTTATTTGCATTCCATAAGTAAATTATTAAAAAAATTGAATTGAACTGTACCTACGACGCAGGAAATATCTACTATATTTCCTGCGTCGTAACGTGGGCAGTGGGCAACGTTTAAAAAACACAAGAAACTATGTCTGACTCGCAATATTGTGTTCTGGCAAATTCACAACGTATTCTCTTCAACTAAACCGCAGTGCCTCCAGACGAAAGTCTTTAACCTGCTGCTGTATGGCTTAGTTAAGGTGCTCCTCATCGGTGTCACTGCGGTGTAGCTGACGATCCTCTGGACCAACATGGCCTTTTTGCATTAGAAGTAACCACCACACCAACCGTGTATATACAAAAAGATAGCCAGCCACTGCTGATACAGTCGGCTGCTGCGCTCTGGGCTGCGGGTTCGCTTCCCACACGGAACAAATATCTGTATGATCTTCAGGTATTTGTTCCGGGTCTGGGGGTATTGCGTGTGGAATTTGTGTCTGTAAACGCACCCACGACACAGGAAAAATCACAGTACGAACGTTTAAAAAAAAAAAGTCTCATGATGAAAGTCTTTAACCAGTGTGTGTTTCCGGCGATGACTTATGGCACAGAGACGTAGTCGCTCAGAATGGGCCTCATAAGAAACCTCAAGGTCATCAGTGAGCTAATACGGACTAATAAAAGACCAATCTTTTCGTCATGACTAACCCAACGCTCAATACCGGTGTGCCTTGACTCGACCATGCTAGGGTTATCAGCAGGTCAATAACGCTTCGTACATCAATAGCCACCGCTATCAGACCAATAAGTTTTAAGTGGATTAAACTGCACTCGTGGGTAGAAACAGTAAATCTTTATTTTATCTTTAATGTTCCCTTATCTGTTGGAGGATGGGTAAGCAGTAACTGAAGCAATTTGGCACTAGCGAAGTACACTTTAGCGTCACACACACACACACATATCACCCCGTAAACATCCACTTGGCAAGCGGATTGGTGATCGCAGTATTTTATTATTCATTTGTTTAATTTCATTGTCATGGCCCATATAAAAAATACAGTATAACAATACTAAAAAAGACTTACAATTAACCTTAAAATAATCTGCAGCTCCTCGTGCTCACACCGAGTGACGAGACGATTCCCGAGGGAAGACGGTGGTGCGCACGTGGTCACGTGCCGCCGTGTGCGCAGCACAGCGCAAAGCGAGGCTTGGGCTCCTTTACAATCCTCCCCGAGAAGTGCCTGGTGGGGCGACCTTTTTGCAGTCGCCTTCCCTCCGCTAGAGGGGGTGACCGCTTTACAATCATCCCCTCCGATGGATGGCACTAGGACCAATGGGCGGCTCTAGTGTAATCTTACTAGGACCTGGAACCCAGAAGGGGTGCCGAAGATGACCGGTCCAGTGGTTTTAGCCGGTAGGAGTCCGGCATACCCCTTCGCCCTTCCCCGGGGCTAAGGAAATTCCATGTAGAATTACCGCTGGACATCAACAAATAATAATAATAATAATTTTGATTTCACGTACCACAGACTCATATTGTTAGTAACAGTTTCCTTACGAGCTATGTTAGTATATTCTATTGGATACTGTCGAATTCATGAAATCACTACCGCAAGGTCACAGGTCCAGCTGAAACCTTGCAGCAGTGGTTCAGAAAATGACAGTCTAATCTGCTAGCTATCATATTTTAAAAAAAGTGTCCCCAATTCTAGAAGAATCCTTTTGATCATTCATTGAGGAAATAATTAAAAAAATTCTATGACCTTTCGGAAATCATCATTTCGGCCGAATGAAGTCCACTGCTGGACACAGGCCTCCCCCAAAGTTCACCACAACCACCGATATGGATGTGTTGTGGGCTCATTGGGGGGATTTGCCATAATCGCCACGCTTGGCAGGCGGGTTGGCGATCGCAGTTGAGTTGTTAATGTACTCGAAGGACGCTGCTGCCCATCCTCCGGCTAATCCCTTAGTCGACTTTTACGACACCCATGGGAGGAGATGGGGTGGTGGCATTCTGAGCCGGCACCACCTTTCGGAAAGGCTTTTCAAAATTAATTTACGTTCGGCTTTTACATGTACAGCCTTCGCTCTTTCTTTTTATAGATATCGTTACAACATTTATGTAGAGTAAATAGACATCATTGTAAACAATACATTAAGCTCACTTTAAATGTGGCTCTGGATGACCGAGCTTTGATACAGGCCTCGGCCTCGGCGCTCGCAAACATTTTAGTTTAAATTTTTCCTGTTCTCAGTCCACAGTACGGATAAAATACCCACGAAAATGTTTGCATCCACACTGGTTGAATTTATGGTATCATGTATGACTGACACTGTAAACGCTTGGCAAAATGGCTTGCACAATTACGGTTTTTCCTCTGAATCCTTGGATCCAGAGAAAGTGGGTTTAGTACGTCCACCATTTCTATTGTGCGTGCTCGTCTACATAATTGCTGTGGGAGAATGGGAGTCAGAGTTATGGGTTCAGGTGCTCCCATTGTCCAACATAGGCACCATGTTGGATGACACCACTTTTCGAGTCGCTGCATGCCTTAGTTTAGGTTCTCCTTATGGGGCTACTCATCGGTGTCACTATGGTGAAGCTGATGGCCTTGTCAGACACTACGGCTTATCTGGCATTAGAAGTGCATGTCTTATAGCACGGTATGCTAATATTAACAATATTATCCGTCATTCTCTTGCCACCGGTGCGTGCCAGCTGTGTTAGAATAATAACCTCATCGGTATTTTTTTTTTACTGTTTCGGTTCTAATCTGTCGGTTCATGGGGCCAGAGTCTTAGCGAATACCAAAATTGGGTTATCACCATTATTTCAATTATGTATTCAAGGATGTATGGATGTTTGAGCTTAGAGAATTGCACCCCTGATCAAAGGTCCGAACCTAATAAAAGATAATGTAGCTACCAGACTTCTCATTGGGGGCTTTGGGGGATCCTTTACAATCCCCCCGGGGGGATTCGAGTTTATTTATATACTCTTTATTGTACACCAATCGGTAAAAGATACAAAAACAGTAGCGCTTGAAAGTATGTCTTACAGTGCAATGGGCGGCCTTATCGCACTCGGCGATTTCGTCCAGGCAACCTTAGGATGGAGAAATACTGAATTGGCTATTATATGCGGAAGTCGATGGTGCACACAAATACATAATTCTATAACTAAATTACGTATACTATCCTAAATATATAAATAATGAAGATTATACACAAATAATATAGATATATAAATACATATGCACATAAATCTGTGATTCATTCATACGTATCTATTTATATAAAAAATGTTTCTGTAGCGCTTATAGCACTCACTGATCGGCAAACTATCATCGAGGTTAAGCAACACTTCTCGCGGTCAGCCTGTGGATGGGTGACCGCATAGCGGTATTTGAACTGTCTCCATTCTTCGGAAGGCACGTAGAATCATCGGTCGCGGTGGTTGTTAAGCAAAGTAGGAGGCCTTCGGGTGGCTTGAACGATTCTGACACATGGTTGACCACACGAAAAGAAGAAGAAGAATGTTTCTTTCTCCGTTTATCCCGTATGCTTGCTATAGCATTCAACCGATTGAGGCGAAAATTTGCACAGAACGCTTATTCTCTTAATTAAATATGTTCAAAATAAAATTCCGATCCCAGTGTCGTACATGTTTCAAATGGTATTCTCTTAAACTAGCAAACAGTGCTGGCCGGCTACGGATACAACCACCCCATTTCATCCGGTGGGTATCGTAAAATTCAACTATAGGATAAGCCGGAGGACGGGCAGAGGCTTGTGTCTAGCCGTGGACTTTATTTGGCTGAACGATGCGTTTAGTAAAAAGCTGTTATTTTAATATTACAAACAGACACTGCAATTTTCTTATCTGTTTAAAAATAATATTTGCAACACACTCCTGCTTCAACGACCATTCTAGTAGTCACGGTAACCATGGACAACATAATTATTCATAAAATATGGCGTCTTAAATGCTGCACATACCACATTATCTTCGGGTTATCACGAGAAAACACGAATGTTGCCGAATCTCATTAGTGTAGTGATAGGATATACGCTTTAGTTTTGCAAATGACGTCAGTACGGCGATGTAAATTCGAAATTAAGAATTGTTTGTGTGAGTGAGCGAGCCCTTAAAAATTGACTGTTATGGAAAAAGCTTTTATTTACTTTTATTACATTTATTACAAACTTATAAATAAGTAATTTACTTAAACAACGCAGCACTGAAATCTAACCATTTGTTAGGAAAGATACAAAGTATCAAAATAGGCTAATAATTTGAGACTGTCCCAATAAATAATCTCTTTATTTCAGTGCTGATATAGGGCCTAATTTAATTTTATTTCTTTACGTCACGGCACGTTTTTTATTTTTTATTGATCTGCAATGGAAATTCTACATGAACTTCCTTCCCCCCGAGGAAGGGCGAAGGGATATGCAGAATCCTATGGCTGGCTAAAACTACTGGAGCGGTCATCTTCAGCATCGTAGGGGGAACCCCGCGATCTCGAGAACGATCGCTCCGAAGCGCAGTCAACTTAATTAAATGTTTCTATATTTTCGCAGTCAACCGCCTGAACCATGGATGACCGCACAGTGGACCTAATCTTCGGGGGCTCCCTGAAGTCCCTGCCACCGGTCAGCTCCAAGATTGTCAGGATCTTCACCAGTTCCACCTTCACAGGTAAGGCGTTAATGAAGCAATCGATTTACACAAACGTTTGGTATAAATACAGATCTTTATATAATGTTATGCGGGAGGTTTCAACAAAGGAAAACGAAAATATTCTAGTCCTAACAATCCATTGAAACATAAATTATTATTGAGCAACTGTTGCACAACTGTCGCGCAACCCATTCTCATAGCAATTACGTAAAGGAACCTATAAATATCTATTCCCGGTAACAAGTTTAGTACAAAGTTATTGCTCAGTCGCCTGAAGTGTTATTTCAGACGCATTTAGAGCAACTGACGGCTGGAGATGGCTCTAAAATTTTAAGAGTTAGTTTGGACTTGCTGATCTTCTTCTACCCTGGCCCTTTTTCAATCATATTGTGGTCGGCTTCCAGTCTATCCAAGACATCACCATGTCAACCAAAAGTACGTCCACGGCCGAACAAAGGCCTCTTCCTTAAATGGCAACAACGACGGCTTACATGCCGTGTGTAGTAATTCTGGGGGATTTGCTAGTACTCACCACGCTTGGCAGGCGGGTTGATGAACGCAGAGTGACTGCAGTTCAACAGAAGTGACGCTGCTGCCCATCCCTCTGGTTTAAAGTCCCTTAGTCACCATTTAGGACATCCACGGGAGGAGATGGAGTGGTGTTATATTCTTAATCCGGACACCACACGGATTCTTTTTATTCCCGTATAGTTCCTGGATATAAATAACACATGACCTATCCATCCACGAGTGTTGTAACAGGGGGTTGCGAAGGGGGCTTCACGTCCTCGATACAATCACACTCATCTCAGAGATAATTACTGTAAAGCGGTCATCGTTACATCGATCACAAAGCTTGTATCCATCTGAAATACTGTAGCTTTTCTCCGTAATCGGTACAGCAGTTTTCGAGATGATTGCCCTTATACAAAAAACATACATCCTTTTTATAATCAAGTATTCTTAACTTGACACTGGCAAAATGTTATACAATTGCTATTAAAAAAAAAGAAAGAAACTTCCCACACTCAAGGTATACCTCTCTTTACGACTCCCTCGAAAATATGTCGATGCCTATTTTTATCCAGGAACTACAAGGTAGCACATCACTATTAGTTAAAGAGCCGAACAAAATAAGCTGAAGACGAAATGTATCCTATAAATCGACGGCACGGTTGGCGCAGCGGCTTAACGATTGGCTTTCTGTGCAACGTGTCAAAGTCATAGTCAAAGTTTTTATTTCATAAAGGCACTTAAGAAAAGTCAAAAGTTAAGGTGCACGGTTCGGAAAAGTTGATGTTATAGAGAAGAAAGACGATAAAGAGATCAATCCTCGAATCCGACTCGGCTGGGCAGCGTTTGGGAAACTTCGCAGCATCTTTTCGTCAACAATACCGCAATGCCTCAAGACGCAAGTCTTTAACCAGTATGTTTTACCAGTGATGACATGGAATAGAGACGTGGTCACTCACAATGGGCCTCATAAGAAAGCTCAAGGTCACTCAGCGAGCTATGGAGAGAGCTATGCTTGGTATTTCTCTACGAGATCAAATCAGAAATGAGGAGATCCGTAGAAGAACTAAAGTTTTCGAAATAGCTGAAAGGATTAGTAAACTGAAGTGGCAATGGGCAGGGCACATTGCTCGTAGAACTGATGGCCGCTGGGGCACAAAGGTTCTAAAATGGAGACCGCGCACCGGAAAACGCAGCGTGGGACGACCTCCAACGAGGTGGACAGACGACCTGGTGAAGGTCGCTGGGAGTCGTTGGATGGGGGCGGCATGTAACCGCTAGTTGTGGAAATCTAAAGGGGAGGCCTTTGTTCAGCAGTGGACGTCCTGTGGCTGATATTATGATGATGGAGAAGACCAACAATTTTTTTTTAAATGTTACATAACAATCTAGTCTCTATGATTCGGAATCTAAGACTGAGGTGCGGGAGTATGCCGCGTTTGTGTTTGTGCGAGTACGTTCTTTAATCGTGTGGCTACCTTTCAAAGCCGAGTTACTCTCGCTGTTTAACTGTTCCACTCGTCATCTATCTTCTAGGTATGGGCCACTAGTGACTAAATACTCCTCAACTCCTCTTGCTTCAGCCACTGCTACATTTGCACCATGTGTTACAAACCAGAATTTGATTATACTGAAACAAAAACGTGGGTATAAAAAAAAAAGCTAATTCTATTAACCTTACGTATACATATAATGAATAGTTTCCGTTTTATTCGGTAAACGGTGAATCGGAAGATTGACTTACCTCTTTTTTGTGCTTAATTGTGAATTAGGATTTTTTTTCTTTCGTTTTCTCCGCTTCTTATTATTTATCTACCACTTCCGGTTGTGATTGTGGTGGGTCCACCTTTTTAAATTTAAAAATTTTCGTTTAACCACACTGACACTAAAGTTGTAATTTTTTCTTCTTCATTTATCTATTTATTTAACTATTATGTTTTTAAGACGGAGACGCTTACAGTGAGCGCCGCGTCGCGCCGCCGTTTGTCGCGTATTGCCATTACCACCATAAACGCCATGACCACTGACAGATCATAAGATTATTTTTTATTTAGTGATGGGCGGTCTCGGTTACCTACTCATTAGATTATTTAAATGCCAATTATGAAATTATTGTTAAATATATTCGATTTTATTATTTATTTTTTGCGCTTTGTGTAGTTCTTATTTGTATATATATTTGTTGATTTATTAGAAGGTATAATATGCAATAGTTATGTTATATACTGTTTTTACACCCGTAAATCACCGAATCACCGAAGGGTCCAGTTGAAAACCAGCGCCAGGCTCTTGTCTGGCAAATGCTGAACTGGTTACCTGTTTGGCGCAACTGTGGGGCACACAACAAACTCTAGCCTAATATTGTTTTTTTTTTTTCTGTCTTGTTTATAACCCTATCCAAATTTTTATCGTGTTTTTTTTTAGTTTTATATTAAGTTTTATTACCGTTTGTGATGTCTCACTTTGCTGTCAAATAAAAAAATTCTTTCTTTCTTTCTTTCTTTCTAGTCAGTTTTTTTATTACTACTCACTAACGACTGGATACTGAATCGCCATAATAAATGGTCTTCAATTTTCCCGATTATTATGCATATATATTTTCTTTTTCCTAAACCCTTTGCAGCGTGTCATCCTCCTTAATGCATAATTCTCACAGTCATCCTGCACGGCACGGTTGGTGCAGCGATTGATACAGTCGACTACTGCGCTCCGGGTCGTGGGTTCGATTCCCGCACGGAACAAATATTTGTGCGATCTGCAGGTAGTTGTTCCGGGTCTGGGTGTATTGTGTGTGGAATTCATGTCTGTAAATGCACCCACGACACAGGAGAAATCCTAGTGTGGGGCAACGTTTATAAAAAAAAAAAAACCTCTGCTAAGGGTTCGGAAAGTTTGGCTACATTTGTAACTTATATATGTGTTGTAATCCGTTAAAAAGTGTTTTATTATATTGAAACGCTACTCAGTATGTAAGACCGTCTGAACTATTTGAAACGCTGGCGTTATCCTTTGAAAAATTCGAACCTCAAATGGTTGAGGGAGTCTTAAATACTGATCAGCATGTCAGTATAATAAATAGTCACGACAATCCAGGCGAGTAAAGTCCACTGTTGGACCTCCCTCAAAGATGGCCACAATGACCGGTCGGAGTCTGGGGTGCAATTCCTTAAGCTCAAACATCCATACATCCTTGAATATAGAATCGATAACGGTGTAAAACCAATTTGGTATTCGCTAAGACATGATTGAAGCTATTCAAGGACATGTTGCAGACGGTGAGCCATGAGGACCAGCCTTGGCGAATACCAAATTGGGTTATCACCATTATTTCAATTCTGTATTCAAGGATGTATGGATGTTTGAGCTTAGAGAATTGCACCTCTGTTATATGTTCATTGGGGGGTCTACCTTAATCGCCATGCTTAGCAGGCGGGTTGGTGATCGCAGTCGAGTTGTAATTAATGTATGCGTAGGACAATGCTGCCCATTCTCCGCCAAATCCCATGGTCACCTTTTACGACACCCACGGGATGAGATGGGTTGGCGCTATTCTTAGCTGGCGCCACACGGTGTAATTAGTTTTATATTTTTGACAGTATATTATCTACCTAAGAATAGGAACAACCTGGATATATGTCCTTGTATAAAACTCTCTTTATTGATTTAAATGAAGAAGAAGCTAGAAGTGTTTCGGTATTTCGGTTCTCACCATAGTAACCTGAGTTTATAGGTTCTACAATATTCCATTTTATGAATGTATAGTTATTTTTTTCTAAAACCTATGCATCACTAATCAGCTAGCAGTAATAGCCTAGTGCCTGGACGGTTACCTTCCATACAGGAGGTTCTGACTTCGACCCCAGCCCACAGCTCTGATCTTTCGGATTCACGTGCGGATCAATATTTGCATTAACGGTGAATGAAAACATCGTGAGGAAACCTGCACACCTGAGAGGGATTATAATGTACTTAATGGTGTGTGTAGTCTGCCAACCCACACTAGATTAGCGTGGTGAATTAAGGCCTGGCCCTTGTCATCGTAAGAAAAAGACCGTGCCCAGCAGTGGGCCAGTTATGGGATTATGTAGGTGCCTAAATCTTTGCACAAATGCCCAGATTTGGTCTTAATGACTAAAATATTTGAATCTTCGTTGTTTCTCGAGATCAGGTTGAAGCTGCGAACTTTATTGGTATGTACATAAATGCTACACTAATCTAGTATCCAAACAAATACGCACAGAGCTTTCCAATCCACTTCATATAACCGTTTGTACTAAGCTAAAAATAGTCAAAATTCAATATAACTTCTTAACTTCGCCTTTGTTTACGTAGTCGTGTTCAAATGCAATTTCAAACACACCCCTACTGTCGGAGTGCGGTGACGTAATGTCTTTGTTTAGTTGTGGCTTCGATTCCCTCACCGACAAATATAGGCTAGATGTACCGAACATGCTTTTGAAACGTGGGTTCTTAGTGGTTCAACACTTACTGCCCACTGTATTTGGATAATAATCAACGTCAAGTGTCAAGGGAAAATGAAGATGAGAAAAATTGAAAATGCATTTTGATAAATCGTTAATATTGGGTGTCTCAAAGCCACACTTAACATATACACATTTATTAGAACAGTGAGTTTATTGTTATATCAAGATGTTGTCTGCAGCAAAGTACATTCATGGGATGCAAGATGATAACTGGCATAAAAGAACAAAATCAACCAGTATCGGGGCCTGATAAAGTTATATCAAAGTATTAGAGAGTATTCATCAAAAGAACTTTAACAAGAAAATACAAATTGATAGAATCAGATACACGAAGAAGAAGAAAATTGACACATTTCACTTGGCAGTTTATGAAAGAGCAAATGACTTCTGGGGGGCCTTGTGACCTAAAATACAGGCTTCGGCCTAGCTTAGGCACCGGTATCTCACAATAAACTTCAATAATACTGTAATTAGACAATATAATACTGTAATCTCGTCAAAAAAAACAAATATCATAAAAAAATAATTCAGAGGCCGTAAAGTCAGGAGACCTCAACCTTTGTAACCGTAGCGACATCTACATAGCCACCGTGAAACTACAATAACTAACAGCGACATCTTATGAGCCATTAAGCACAACTCTCCGATGACGTCATGATGCTGAATCACGCATGAAAAATATTCACAATAATACTTGCAGACTGTCCTTCTGGTGTCCGGATTAAGAACATAGCATGACTCCATCTCCTTCTGTGGATATCTTAAAAGGTGACTAAGGGGTTCTAAACCAGAGAGCTGGGTAGCAGCGTCCCTTGTGTGAAACAGCAGTTATTCCCGCCTGTCAAGCGTGGTGAGTACTGGCAAATTTTCCGCAAAATGATCGTTCGATCGTTTATCGGGGAGACTGTTCAGCATCGGACTATTCTTGACGGATATGATAATGTTGATAAAACAAATATTCAATATAACGAATGCCAGTACCTTCATTATTCATATAAGCCAGAAAGCCCTGCTTGTCCCGAAAATACTCAAATTTACGCTCCAAAAAAGGTTTATTTTCGCCGTATACATAAGTCGTTGCAATTTGCATCTGCTAATCGTGTCCGCGACCAGGCAAAATCGTTTACTTATTTATTTACACAACTCAGTGACTGGACGAAGAAGTCATTTGTCAGATGGTAGCCATCATGCCTGCCCTTAATAATAGTAATGCTACCCGGGACGAGTCCGGCACCACACTGCACTCGTCACTTCGAGAAATTAGCTATTTTGTGTCTTATGGCCAGCATTTTCTCTAGCTACACTGCCTTTCAAACTGGAACACAATAATGTCTAAAGTTTATACACTACTACTTGGCGGCGAATATCTAGCACTGGTTTTATTCGTATCCAGTGGACATTCTACATGGAACTTCCTTCACCCCGGGGAAGGGCGAAGGGGTATGCCGAACTCCTACCGGCCAAAACCACTGGAGCGGTCATCTTTGGCATCGAAGGGGGGGCTACAGGTCCTCGTAAGATCACACTAGAGAATGCGGTAGTACCTATCCGACCTCTTGCATTTAGAAACCTATCACCAGAAAAGACCCTTGTTACTGAAAAACCGATTCTATTCTATACACATTTTAACAAACCAGCCCGGTTGATAGCTTCGCCTACGAATCGTGATCAAATGCAATTTTAAAGACCCTCCTTCTAGGGGGCGGGGATGGCACGAGGGGTTGAAATGAACAACTTTTAATTAACGCCATTTTATCTGATGGTAGTGATCGGTTTACGAAAATTTAATTTTGCCTGACCTACTTTTAATGGTTTAAGTTGTAAAGAACGTTTTCGGTTTCTAATACAAAGTGTGATGTGTTTGCAAGTAATGGGGGATTTGATATTGGTTTTGGTATGATATGCCGTGTGGTGCTGGCTATGCCGTGTGGTGCCGGCTTAGAATACCACCACCCCATCTCCTCCCGTGGGTGTCGTAAAAGTCGACTGAGAGATTAGCCGAAAGATGGGTAGCAGCGTCCTTCGAGTACATTAACAACTCAACTGCGATCGCCAACCCGTCTGCCAAGCGTGGTGATCATGGCAAAACTCCCCAATGAGCCCACAACACACCCATATCGGTCATTGTGGTGATCTTTGCGGGGGGCCTGTGTCCAGCAGTGGACTTCATTCGGCCGAAATGATTTGGTATGAGATTTTATTATTATATATTTACTAGTTCTACCCTGCCACGCGTTGCTGTGGCAATTTTTTTTTTTTTTTTTTATAACGTTGCCCCACACTAGGATTTCTCCTGTGTCGTGGGTGC
The DNA here is from genome assembly GCA_947459985.1 of Diloba caeruleocephala. Taxonomy (NCBI): domain Eukaryota; kingdom Metazoa; phylum Arthropoda; class Insecta; order Lepidoptera; family Noctuidae; genus Diloba; species Diloba caeruleocephala. The sequence continues at coordinate 3,105,220 of OX381629.1, read as the reverse complement.
GTTTACAGACATGAATTCCACATACAATACACCCAGACCCTGAACAACTATCTGCAGATCATACAAATATTTGTTCCGTGTGGGAATCGAACCCACGACTCGGAGCGCAGCAGTCGACTGTATCAGCCACTGCACCAACCGTGCCGTGCAATGCACGTAATTACAACATAATTTTGATTCCGAATAAAAAAAACAATTATGGATCTCCGGATATAATAAAAACATGCGCGTATATGAATAAAACGATGTGTAAAGTCTTAGGTTTTCGCGAGTATTACACATTTTTACACACTTTACACATCGTAATAATAAAACACTTTTAAACGGATTCTATCGCGTATATTTTAGATTTTTGTTTTTCCTGACGTTTCGAACACTTTGCAGGGTTCGTGGTGGTGTAAGTTTTCGAAACGATCTATAAACATTACGGATGTGTTTTGTCAGTAACTACTACTTCCATTGACTTGGACCTTGGCAAAGTTGTACACGTCATTTGTCTAAATCAAATTCTGGTGAATTGCTAATTGTGTAAAAAAAATTTAATAGAAATATCTATACATATAAATAAAATAGCCGACTCTGTTTGTAATGTCAATATAACATTTACTAATAATATTTACTAAATGCATACAAAAGTATATACATCATTTCGGCCGAATGAAGTCCACTGCTGGACACAGGCCTCCCCCAAAGATCACCACAACCACCGATATGGATATGTTGTGAGCCCCAATGAGGGTTTTGCCATAATCGCCACGATTGGCAGGCGGGTTGGCGATCGCAGTTGAGTTGTTAATGTACTCGAAGGACGCTGCAGCCCATCCTCCGGTTAATCCCTCAGTCGGCTTTCACGACACCCATGGGAGGAGATGGGGTGGTGGCATTCTGAGCCGGCACCACACGGCATAAGCCGGCACCACCATATAATTTCAAAAAATACAAAGCTTAAGTCTGTCTGTCTGTCTTTTGTTTGTTCCAGCTAAACTCCGAAACGGCTGAACCAATTTTGACGGGCAGATAGCTGATGTTATAAGGAGTAAAGTAGGCTACATTTATTGTAGAAAAAAAAAGAATTAGAGTCCTCGCAAAAAGATGACCAGTTACATGCTATGTGTCCTAATTTTGGGGGGCATTTGCTGGTACTCACCACGCTTGGTTGTTGAGCGCTGTAAGGCTACTTACTGTACTACAGAAAGGACGCTACTGCCCATCCCTCTGGTCTAGAGTCCTTTAGTCGCCTTTTACGACCTCCACGGGAGGAGATGAACTGGTGCTATATTCTTAATCCAGACATCAGACGGATAACCTTATTTGTTGTCTTTTTATCAAATTATTACCACTTACTTTTAATCTAAAACTAGGAATCTATTTGGAATTCGGTTCGAAATCTTGGTGAATATTCCTGAATCTAGGTTCTAAGTCTTGCAGCAACTTCTATGTAGGTGCCGCAGTCATCGGATAGCACCTCTCAAAACCGAGGCGCTATGGTTCCACAAATTGCCGCGGTGCAGAGAACCACCTGGTTTCTGGACACGCGCAAATCATCATCATATTACTATACTGTGCAATTACACGGCCATACAACACTGAAACAGTCGCCGTTTCACTGCTTACCGTTATACGGCATAAACCGTACGACGTGACGGATCAACAGACAGCAACAAAGTTGACGCTATGAATAAACTAGGTCTTTGGGCCAGGGCTTGAAGTACCTGGGGCTCATCCTGGATAGTCGTTGGGGCTTCGGGGAGCACTTCGAGCGCCTCGTCCCCTAAGTCGAGTGGGTAGTGGGTCTAGTACACCAGTTGCTGCCCAATCTAGGGGGACCGAGTGAAGAAATTCACCGTTTCTACGGGGGGATTATGCGATCCGTGACCCTCTACAGGGCACCTACATTTTCATCCAAGATGTCAGGTGTCCAGTGCTGCAGAACCAAACTTCACGGTCTGCAGCCCAGAGTGGCTATATGGTTCGCACTGGGATACAGGACAGTGTCCTACGAGGCGGCAACTTTCCTGGCGCGCTTTCCGCCTTTTGACATCGTGGCGGAGATGGACGCTTGGGTCTTTGGTCAGACACGCTCCCTCCACCAGAGCGGCGAAAGCGCACCACCAGGGGCGTTCGACAGGCTGAGGCGGCTATCTCCTCGGCGTGCACTCGAGATGTGGTGTCATCGCCTACGGTTGCAGTTGGCCATCAAGCGCTTCGTCGGGGCCATCCTGCCACTCTTCGGAGCTGGAGGCCGATCCTGCTCAAAGAACGAGACGATGCCGGGGTAGCAACCGTCCCGGTACCTTTTTCCCATATTATGACTTATGACTCATTTACTTTATTCGGCTGAAATGATGATGATGGTCACCCATCTATGGACTGACTGCAACGAGCGTTGCTTAACCTCGCCGATCATTTACTGACCAGTAAATTCAACTGTATATAAGCGCCTCTAAAATGTATCTTCCCATTAACGCAATAAAATATATCACATTGTCTATTCCACGACATAACCCACCTCTCTACCAAATTTCCTTTGAATTCTTTCAGCCGTTTGAGCCTGAAAACATAAAAAGATTCACATTTATAATATTAATAAGTCTATATTCCACGAATCTATTTCGATGTTACCCATCTTTCCAAACATTTCTCCGAACTAACCAAACTGTGGCGCAGTATTACTCGCCGTTTGTGTGGAAATGATCTAATTCCTTAACGGGCAGCCAACGGACTACATAGCGTACTGCAGTACGATCTTGTTATTATAACCAAAAATGATATACGTATTTTCAAGCATGAAATGAGAATATAGTTTTTCTAACCCGATTTTACAGTACACGGGTTACACAGGACAGCAAAATTGCCAGATCCGTTATTCTAAAAGAAAATGTACTCAAAATTGCCAGATCCGGTATTCTAAATTAAGATGTACTCAAAATTGCCAGATCCGTTACTTTACATGAAAATTTACTCAAAATTGCCAGATCCTTTATTCTAAATGAAAATGTACTCAAAATTGCCAGATCCGTTATTCTAAATTAACATGTACTCAAAATTGCCAGATCCGTTACTCTACATGAAAATGTACTCAAAATTGCCCGATCCGTTATTCTAAATGAAAATGAATAATCAGTTACTAGTAATGTCAGGGCACGGAGATGTGGGCGCTCGCTATGGACATCATAAGAAAGCTCAAGGCCACTCAGCGAGCATACATACAAAATCATCGTGATTGTGTAAATTATTTAGCTATGAATTTATTATACTAAATAATAAATCTAGTAATTATTATTTTAAAAAGTCTTAAGTATTTATAGGGTAACAAAAATGGCGTATGTATTTCAGTTCGTACATCAACTATGATACATTGTTGATATAAAATGTAGCAACTAAAATATATCGCCAAATAACTATAAACAATCTAATAAAAGCTATACAAGTGTAGCGTAAACTGAAGGTAATTTTTTTACAACGAAACATGAAAAGAAAGGTCAAATGAAAGTTCATAATACCGCATTGCCTGGCAAAATTTGAGCAGATGTCAGATCAGTTCAGATTTAATACTACACAAATAAATGCATCGGAACTTATAATATGAAATGTAAACAGATGAGCCCCAAATAATATATTTATATTAGTAAAAGATAAAAAACAAAGCGTGCACTTATTGCTAGTCTTTATTACTCTCGATATTTCTTCCATCTTTCTCACACACATTCTCTGCAATGTATACGAATAGCGGCACCCTCATTTACAAAATCATTCTTATTCGATCGTGTATTACAAATACAACTTCAAGCCCTTTACCTATGCGAGAGGGTAGAGGCCATTAAAGTTCGTGTTACATACTTACTAGGTCCTCCAAATAACATTAATTATCCTGTACGAGTTAACGATCATTCATTTGCCGTGAATAGAAATTTACCCACAATGCGGCATTTTGTAAGCATCACGACCAGTTTACCGTCAGCAATATGGTGTACTCGCCTAACAATATTATTTATTTTTATATTCAGACTAGCTGGGACACGCGGTTTCACCCACGTTTAATTTAAAAGAAATTTAGAGTACTTCGACATAGACACTTGACATAGAGTGTATATATTGGATTTTAAGGGTTTTATGTTTTTTGCGCGGAACCCTAATTATATTTCTAAAATTAAAGTAGCCTAAGTTATTCCTTAAAACATCAGCTATCGGTCTAGCCGTTTCGGAGATTACCCGGAACAAACAGACAGATAAAAAATTTGAAAATTGTTTTTTTGTTATGTGTACCGTATATACTTTCATATGCATTTAGTAAAAAACTGTTATTTTGACATTACAAACAGACACTTCAATTTTATTTATTTGTATAGGTTATATGTACCGTATATACATTCATATGCATTTAGTAAAAAACTGTTATTTTGACATTACAAACAGACACTTCAATTTTATTTATTTGTATAGATTGGCCTCGACAGATGCCGTATGGTGCCGGCTAAGAATACCACCACCCCTTCTCATTCCGTGGGTGACTATGGGATTAGCCGGAGGATGGGCAGCAGCGTCGTTCGAGTACATTTATACCTCAAGTGCGATCGTCAACCCGTCTGCCAAGCGTTGCGTTTATGGAAAAGCCCCGCAATTAGCCCACTACCCAAAACTATACCGGTCGTTGTAGCAATCTTTGGGGGAGGTTTCTGTCCAGTAGTGGACGTTTTTGAGCTGAAATGATGTTCTATATTGGCACTATCAATTTGGTGAGGTTGAATAAAGCTTGATTCGGTCAGACTATGGATGGGTGACCGCATAGTGGTATTTGATGCGCCGATAACAACTGCCCTGCTGCCCAAGGCCTGCAAGCCTGAACAGCTCCTGCGGTTACGGTGAGGCCCCTCGGATTTCGCTGACGTTCAGATTGGGGATCCTACGCATTCATACCGAGCGACCCCCAGGAATAATGGCAGTCAAGTCTAGTTTACAGCCACCTCCCCTTCACTAGATGGGGTGACCGCTTTACAGTCATCCCCTCCGAGTTGTACCTCAAGGCGTAGCACCAATGGTGTGATTGTTATGAACACACCAGGCGAATGACTTGCTCGTGTCGTCACCAAGTTATATAAAAACTGGACAAGTGATCATAATAAAGTACATCCTCAAAGCTGTTCAGATGCTCAAGTAAACCTGATAATCTAAATCTGATTTATTTCAACTTGCAGATACCACGATGGAAAGAAACACACTGATGGCGAAATGTTACCCTCGAATCAAGGATTACTGCCGGGAGAAGCATGGTCTGGAGTTTCAGGTAATTTCCATCATCATTATCATCATCGTCATAGCAGCCGCAGAACATCTGCTGCCATCGATTTTAACGATCGGTTACATGCATGCTGCCCGTATCCAACGACACCCAACCTTCGCGAGGTTCTCTGACCATCTCGTCACCATCTCACGTTGCGATTTTCAGTGCAAGGTCTCGTAGGATTAGTAATTTCTGAAAACCCCTGCCGTTGCTATAAGGTGGGGGACCTCTGGGTTCGCGGGTGCGTAGATTGGGGAATCTGCGTGCCCACACCAAGCGACCCAAGAGAAGACGGTAGCACGCATGTGGTCACGCGCTGCCGTGGGACGCTTTGGGGGATCCTTTACAATCCCCCTGGGGGGGTGACCGCTTTACAGTCACCCTCTCCGAGATGTGCCAATAGGCGTGGCACCAGTGGGTGGCTCTAGTGTGATCATACGAGGACCTGGAGCCTCCCTTAGGTGCCGAAGATGACCGCTCCAGTGGTTTTAGCCGGTAGGAGTCCGGCATACCCCTTCGTCTTCCCCGGGGCGAAGGAAGTTCATGATGAATTTCCACTGGGCATCAATAAAAAAAAAAGGATTAGTAATTTAAAGCAGTTGTGGTGAAGTTTCTCTGAAAGTGAGTGTTGTTTACTTTGTAATGAATGGCCCCATTATTCAAGAACTCAAAACTGTTTACTTAGTTTAAATAGAGGCTGTACGGGTTAGGTACATTGATTGCTAAATGATACGAGGTGGTTTTGGATACTGTTTCATCATTTCGGCCGAATGAAGTCCACTGCTGAACACAGGCCTCCCCCAAAGATCACCACAACGACCGATATGGGTGTGTTGTGGGCTCATTGGGGGGCTTTGCCTTAATCGCCACGCTTGGCAGACGGGTTGGCGATCGCAGTTGAGTTGTTAATGTTCTCGAAGGATGCTGCTGCCCATCCTCCGGCTAATCCCTTAGTCGACTTTTACGACACCCATGGGAGGAGAAGGGGTGGTGGCATTCTGAGCCGGCACCACACGGCAACTGGATACTGGATACTGTTTATTACTATGTAATATCTAATAAAATATAACTAACTAACTAACTAAGTAAGTGGATGAACTGCACGCCGATGGCGAGAGGTGCGATGGTAGAAAGTAGCCGTTGGCATCATATCGAACAATCCTTTAGAACACTGTCCGTTGTACAAGCGGTAGAACACACACAGGCAGGCAAAGTCTCTCCTCAGACTTAGAGGTACTTTACGCCGAGAGTAGCACACAGTAAGACAATACTGTCTATGCTCAAGTCGATTTTTGTGAAGAAAGAGGTTGTCCTATTTGTACTGCTGGTTTATTCACCCATCCAAAGCTAAACCGCTGCAACGTTAAAACAGTTACAGTAGTCATTTTGCGACAAGTCGAACGAATCATTCATTGAAATTACCACTGATATATTCTTTTTAATTACATGAATCTACTAATTCATCTTTCTTGTATGATTAAACGCTTGCGTAAAAGAAATATTTTACTTAAAGAAGGAAATCCTCAGATTTTCGAAGAATATCGTTTGAAATGATTATTTTCTTAAGATATCATGAAAATTTATGCTTTCCTTCGAATCGCAGTCAAATCTTTGATATCAATTAAGGGCAAGCGTAAAACAATAATAAATTCTAGATATTTTTTGATAGTTTCGTGCTATGTGGTGCCGGCTACGAATAGCACCACCCCATCTCATCCCTTGGGTGTTGTAAAAGGCGACTATGGGATTAGCCGGAGGTTGGGCAGCAGCATCCTTCGAGTACACTAATAACTCAACTGCGATCGCCAACCCGCCTGCCAAGCGTGGCGATTATGGAAAAACCCCCCAATGAGCACACACCACACCCATATCGGTCGTTGTAGTGATCTTTGGTGGGGGCCTATGTCCAGCAGTGGACTATTCGGCCGAAATGATGATTATGATGTGCTATTAGTATTATATCCGCTCGTCACCTCTACAGCTAATGCCCAGCTTCAGGCCTTCAAGTAGAACGCTACTGAATGTTCGTTGCAGTATATTGCCAAAATCAGGGGATTCGGCAATATTCTGTAAGCGCGGGTTCGCGGATTGCGGCACGTTTGTCGCGGTTTCGACAACCACACGTAACAAATATTAGTGTAATAGTCTTAGTTGTAGTGAAATCAACAAGTTTAACGCAAAAATTCCACTATCTTACCTTGGATCATGACAAGACTAAAACGGACATAACAAATATTCAAAAACGCATAGACCTCCTAGAATCAAAGTACACCAAACTAAAATCTGAACTGCAGGAATTAAAACAAACATCAACCCCTCATGCCGTGCCCACATCCGATTATATCGCATCAAAAACTGACCGTATCATTGAAAACTCAAAAAAAATTGTGCTCTTTGGTCTAGCTGAACAATATCATGAAACTGAAACCGATTTACATAACCAAATAACACATATATTCCAAAATGTAGCTAATGTTAATCTTGTGGGCTATATAGAAGATGTATCGAGGATTGGAAAAAGAGGATACCGAAGACCAATAGCAATTGAACTGCTAAGTAAAAGAATGACCCGATACCTACTACAGAACCACGGACTCTTTAGAAACACTGGATTGGCCGTAACGGAATTTATGGATAAAAAGTCCGTACAAGAATACAAATTACAAAGACAAGTACTTCTGGAAGCGAGACAACAAGGACATTTTGCTATTATCAAAAATAATAAATTAATAATCAATGGAAAAGAATATAGAGGATCATATGAACAGGACGATATTAACAACAGCATTAAAATATTAGACAACACAACAACAACACAACCTCCTTCACAAAGCGAAAACAACCGAAACCCTATAGAAACTGGTATCTATTACAATACCAGAAATCACATTCAAAAGCCTACACAAAAAGAACTAACAACGGAGCGCCCTACTTTTCGTGAATAACTTCGAAATATTGTATCAAAATATATGTGGCTTAAGTAATAAAACTCACTTAATTGAATCAGTTACAGAAGAAAAACAAAACATATATGCAATTTGCCTAACAGAAACATGGATAACTAACAAAAAAATAGACCTATTACACCTAGAGGGGTACTATCCGGCATCCTACTACACAAGAGAGAACTATGTAGGTGGCGGCGTATGCATATTTATACAAGAAAACATTGAAACCATAGAAAGAAGCGATATAACGTCAATGACTGTCGAATATATATTTGAGATATGTGCAATTGAAATTGAACAGCAAAATCTGGTTATTATAGTCATATATTGGCCAGAAAAAAGCAGGGAAACACATATATTTTTCTGCTCTTTAATAAAACTGTTACAAGCATTAATAATAAAAGACAATAAGAAAAACATTATAATCGGAGGAGACTTTAACATCAATGTTTTAGATAATTCTAGCTTGACAGTAAATTTTCTGAACGTTATGAATAGCTACAACTTTCAACAGTATATTGAGGAACCTACTAGAATAACAAGTACAAGTGCCAAATGCATAGACCTAGTCTTCACAAATTTTAAAATGGAAAACTTAACCACCACAGTAAACGAATACGGCTTTTCAGACCATAAAGGAATCCTAGTAACAATACCAATAATATCTACTACAAACGAACGGAAAACATGGTACGTAAACAAAAGATTATTTAACGAAAAAAACACAAAGTACTTCAAGTCAATGTTAGCAAAAATAGATTGGAACTATATATTATTAAATGATAGAAATGTAAATGCAAACTATGAATCATTCCATAACATAATCGAAAATGCATTAAATATTTGTATACCAAAACGTAGCAAAAAATTAAACAACAATAAGAAAAAGGCGTGGTTAACAACTGGTGTAAAAATATCTTGTAAACACAAACGTCAGCTTAAAATATTTATTTCTCAGAATAAAAACTCTATCCTCAAAAAATACTACAAAAAATATGAAAAATTGCTAAAAAATACGGTCCTACAATCTAAAAAGTTACAATATATACAAAGAATGAAAAAATCAGACAATATCTCAAAAACTATGTGGCAAATAATAAAAGAAAGAACTAATAAAACAACAAAAAGACCTAAGAAAAATATAAAATTAAACGTGAATAAATATATAACGGATAATCCTATCACGGTAGCAAACACCTTGAACAACTTTTTCATTTCAGTAGGTGGCGAGCCTGGTAAACAGGCTGGTCTACCTGTCACATCACGCACTGAGAACTCAATCTTCATCCAACCAGTAGATCCCTATGAAGTCCTCACTATAATAAATAATTTAAAAAATAAGCGCAGTTTCGGCATTGATGAACTTCCGCCAATACTAATAAAAAAATGTGCTAATGAATTAGTCATCCCTCTTTCTCTTCTCATAAACCAATCGTTTTCAGAAGGGATCGTTCCTGATCTTCTTAAAATTTCTATCATCAAGCCAGTCCACAAAAAGGGCCCTCAATCAGACTGCACCAACTACCGGCCAATATCTCTCCTGCCTACCTTTTCTAAAATACTGGAGACCGCTATGACCACACGCTTGTACTCGTATTGCGAAACATTTAATATATTTGACGAAAGTCAAAACGGGTTCAGAAAAAACAGATCGACCGCCAATGCAGTTTATAGATATATCCAAGAAACATTAAACATAATAAATGTAAAAAAATATGCAATAGGCATTCTACTAGACATGAGCAAGGCGTATGATAGAGTCCAATATAACATCCTTTTGAAAAAATTGGACGGAATTGGTATACGTGGCGTTGCACATGATTGGTTTACATCTTACCTCATTAACCGTAAGCAATACGTAGAACTTGAGAACTATAACTATCAAACCGGAGTGATCTCAAATATCAAATCAAAAGAACTAAAAACAGACAAATCAATTCCGCAAGGCAGTGTACTCGGATGCATTTTGTTTCTGATCTATATAAATGATCTTCCAAAAACAATAAACAATGTTAGTGTCTTATTTGCTGACGACATATCCGTAGTCTTCCCATGTGCAAGCAACGAAAACCCAAACGTAAATATTCATAAAATACTGTCAGACATATCAACTTGGTTAAATGAACATAATCTTGAATTAAATTTTTCCAAAACTAAACTCATGCAATTTAAACCGTACCAGAAACGTTCTTTAGACATTAACTTTTCATTTAACGGAATAAAATTGGACTGTGTAGACAACTTCAAATTACTAGGCCTACACATTGACTCTAATCTGAATTGGAAATCGCACATAAAACATATTACTAATAAACTATCTAAATTCACATACGCCCTATATCAGTTAAAAATAAGTACGGATTTAAAATCAGCAAAAGCATCATACTATGCATTTGCCCACTCTTGGCTCCGGTACGGCATCATGCTTTGGGGTAACAGTGTAGACGCGGACAAAGTATTCAGACTGCAAAAAAAGTGCATACGGATCCTGTCAAACATAGACGGCATGGAAAGTTGCAGACCACATTTCATAGAACATCAGATTCTCACACTCGTCTCTCTCTATATATTTGAAGTATGTCTCTTTGTAAGAAAACACACATCACTCTTTTCTCAAAATAAAGACCACTACACCCAACCCCGCAACCTACGAAATCGAAATAAATTAGCGCTACCAACATCTAGCCTATCCTTATTCCATTCAGGTCCATATGTCATGTCCATAAAAATTTATAATAAAATACCTCAAACATTAAAAGAAAGTCTTAATAATAACATATTTAAAAATAAATTATTTAAACATCTTTTGCAGAAATGCTACTATACACTGCAGGAATTTTTCGATGATAAAAATTATTTACAGTAAGTAGTAAGAAAATTTATTGTGCAATAATTAGATTACAATATAATACGTATAATAGTATTGAAAACATAATTATAATAAAATAAACAATAATAATAATCACACCATGAATGTAATTCTAAGAATTAAATTCGTAAGCCCGTATATACTGTTGCTTAGATATAAAATTATTAATAAAATAAATTAAATTAGATTAAATTATTATTATTATAAAATTGTGTATAAGTGCTGTGCCCTGACAGGGTTTCATGTTGTTTATCATATTGTATTGTTAAGATCTTATGTACACATGAATGAAAGCAATAAATACTTTGACTTTGACTTTGACTTTGACTTTGAAATCCTGGAGTGAATAATTTCATAACTCATTAACGGATCACAGACACAATAAAAAATCTATTGCGTCTGGTCAGCCCACGGCTTGTGCCAGTTGAGAGGAAAGAAATCTCTAGATATTATCCATGTTTTATTTATTGAAACTTTATGCAGCAACACCAGTAAATAGGCGGTTGTAATGCCGTAAGCTGCATTTTCTACCAAACAGCCATAGTTTATAATACATATGAAAGTAAATGTGGCCTATTATTATATGCCGGGAAATTGGGATTACTCGCCGCTTACCAGTGCAGGTTGACGGATAAAAAAAACAAGCAAGTATGTCTATAAGTCACTACAAGTATAAACATAATCCATAATGGGAAAATTCCCATGATTCATTTTGACTATCATCGTATCAGCCGAATAGAGTCCACTGCAGGACACAAGCCTTCCCCAAAGATCGCCACCATGACCTGTTTGCGTGTATGTACTGCATTGCAGGGTTTTGCCATAGTCGCCACCTTTGGCACACGGGTTGGTTATTCGCAGTTGATTTTTAATGTAGTCGGAAGACGCTGCTGCCCATCCTCCGGCTATTTTGACTATATTTTATTAATATAAACGGACCAATCCATTCCCGCTGTTCGTCGCCAATGGTGCGTTGATACAACTGAACACATACACACAAAAAGATAAAGCGGTCCGGGCGTGCGGCCGTGTCACTCCGCACTGAGCGACCGAGCCACTGCTTACCGAGTTATGCCCGGATCCTATATCTATGGAACGACTCGTTTCAGTAACGAAAAGTAACATTTTCTAACAAACGTAAGCTAAAACTGATCCTATAAAATCGACACGTAGTGCAAATTAACGAATGTTTGTTACTAACGGATGGGAGGGTTACCAGATACGTTCCGTTAGCTAAAGTTAGCATAATGTATGGAGATGATAGACAGTGGTGTTCCTATAAAAAAAATTAAACGTCAGTCAACTGTCAAAGTAACCTTCCGTCGTTCGTTTCCCTACCGCTCGATTTTGGACGGTTTCACGGATCTGACGGATCAATTCAGCGATTTTCAACAATAATTTTATGAAAGATTCAATGTCAAGTTCAGATAGTGATACGGAAGTGCTCAACATGTTGTCGGACTGGAATTCGCTTTCAGCTGTTCTTTAAACCGCGGAATTTGCCCATTTTAACACGCTTTTATTAGCTTCACCTGTATGTATGTATGTATGTTTGTTTGTAACCGACTCCTTTGAGCTCGATTTTGCCCTACTTTGAACGATCAGATTTGATTCAAACTTTGCACACCTGTCAAAGGTCGATGACAATGCAATAATCCGATCAAAATATCCGATTATCCTAATTAGATTCGCCAGGATTAATTAATTTCTTTCCGCATCCTTTGCATGCGAGTAAGAGAGACAGCGCTAGTGCGCGAACTACGTATGCGTGCAGTTCCAGACTTGCTCTTTCGGGCAGATTATTTAATAGATAAAATTATTTCTTTTACATCTAATTCAACACATAATTACTAAATTGTCTATATTTCTAACTATAACTTAATTGTTTTATAAGTAGGCGTTAGTTTCTTTGGTATATTATAAACGCTTGTTGAAGTGACGAAACGCATAGAGGAACAAAGAGGCCCCTCGGTAAGCGGTAAAACTACGGACACTCGTCGCGTGTAGTCGGTGTAAAAATCTTGTGGAACACTTTGTAACGCCTCGTTAGTATTAAGCTGATTAGGAATAGTTGCTTTGACGAATGACGGGTCGTTAATTATAGGAACCGGGAGTTAGTCTAGCTGCATCGTTTATGTTCAAGACATCACAGCAACACAGCGTTCATCATCATCATTTCTTGAAACTTACGGCCGAATACTGAAACGCCAATTATGTCTAAAACCCGCTTAACAATATTCGACTGTTAGATTAATATCACACTTATTGTTTTAAGACATATTACAGTAAAATCTGTTACAAATGATTAGTAGAGTAAACCTTTTCTAAAATACTTCAGACATAGTAGGTACTTACATTAGAATCTGCTACAAGTTATTAGTAAAGAGTGAATCTTTTATGAAATACGAAATAACGCTGCTATACGAAATTGAAAATATTAACAAACATTTTTTGGGGTTATTGCTAGTGATATTGACTGAGTCCGTTTTTATGTAAATACGGGGCACTGGGGTTGGCGAAGCTATCGGTAAAATATGTAAGGTCAAGCCCTCTTGTGGAAAATAGAAAGGGTATGTACCCTTACATATTTTCATATTACTTACCTAAGTCTTTTTCATATTGGAGAGACTTCTTAAAATATGTAAGCAAATATTGTTACAACAAAACTAATATAATTGATTATCTTATATCTTTAAATGAGCAATTCTTGTATATATATAATTGGAATCTCGGAATCGGCTCCAACGATTTTCATAAAATTTAGTATATAGGGGGTTTCGGGGGCGATAAATCGATCTAGCTAGGAATCATTTTTAGAAAATGTCATTTTATAGGCGTTTGAGTAGTCTCAACTGAAAAATATGACTCTTCCTGACATCTATTGGCGAATAATAATACTATTTTTTGTGAGCAACCAATTGCTTTAACGACACAACAGCAGATGGCGTTGTTAAGTAACACGAAAATACCGAGCAAAGCTCGGTCATCCAGGTACTATTATATTAAAAAGCAGTGATAGCCTAGTGGTTGAACGCTTGCCTTGCATACAGGAGGGTCTCAGTTCGATCCCGGCCCGCAACTGTGACTTTTCGGATTCGTACGCGGATAAGAATTCGATTATCACTTGCGTTAACGATGAAGGAAAACATCGTGAAGAAACCTGCACACCTGAGAGGGGTGATGTCACCTGTGTAGTCCGCCAACCCGCACCAGGCCAGCGTGGTGGAATAAGGACTAACATTTCTTCATCGCGAGTAAACGCCAGTGCCCATCAGTGGGACAGTAATCTACATCATGTCAGAAAAAATATGTCCACTTAATAATGTCTTAGGCTTTCGCGAGTATACGTATCGAAATAATTTTTGATTATAATTGTACGGTAGATAAAATAAAATAACTTTTTAAAATCTGTAACGACGCCTGTCACCTTAGTCATCCTGCGACCACGAACCCTGCAAAGTGTTCGAAACGTCAGGAAAAACAAAAATCTAAAATATACGCGATAGAATCCGTTTAAAAGTGTTTTATTATAATATGTCCACTGCTCTAAGGCCTCCCCTATAGATTTCCACAATTTTTTCGACATTTTAACATTGTCTCATGCCACCCACATACAACGACTCCTACCGAACTTCACCAGGTCGTCTGTTTACCTTGTTGAAGGTCGTCACGCACTGCACTTTCAAGTGCGCAGTGTCCATTCGAGAAACCTTTTGCCCCAACGGCCATCTACGAGCACTATGCCCCACCCATTCCCACTTCAGCTTACTCATCCTTTCAGCTATGTCGGCAACTTTAGTTCTTCTACGGATCTCCTCATTCCTGATTCGATCTCGTAAAGAAATACCAAGCATAGCTCTCTCAAGAGTTCACTGAGTGACCTTGATTTGTCTTACAAAGCCCATAGTGAGTGACCACGTATCTCCGTGCTATATATCATCGCTGGTAGCATACACTGGTTGAAGACTCTCGTGTTGAGGCACTGCGGTGTTGTTGACCTTGTGAAGTTTCCCGAACGCTGACAGATGGATTGGATGACAGATGGGCTGATTATCTTCTATACAAATAAATAAAATTGAAGTGTCTGTTTGTAATGTCAAAATAACAGCTTTTTTTTTTGTCTATCTGTCTGTCTGTCCGTCTGTCTGTCTGTCTGTTTGTTCCGGGTAATCTTCGAAATGGCTGAACCGATTTTGACGGGACCTTCACTGGCAGATAGCTGATGTTGTAAGGAATAACTTAGGCTAAATTAGACTTGAAAATATTACTATCTAAATTATATAATAGAAGTTTGAGAAGAATAATGTCCGACAGTGAGTAACATACTCAAGTACAATGATAGCGCCAATGTTATCGAACCTTCAAAACCCTAAGGGAAATCACATTTATGCTGTTTACAATATATAATATATTATGTATGCCAATGGATACCCATATTATTTACCTTTTTATGTGATCAATACATGCCTGCGTTTTTTGACAAAACAGCTCGTGCAGGAGTCCAACTAGGTAGGTACCAAGCGACCCCAGAAAGACGTGGACATGTGCTACCATGTGTGTAGCACAGCGCACAGCGAAGCGTAGGAGGATCCTTTACAATCATCCCCGAGCAGTGCCAGAGGAGCGACCTTTCTACAGTCGCCTTCCCTATGCTAGAAGGGGTGACCGCTTTACAGTCACCCATTCCGAGATGTACTTAAAGGCGTGCCACCATAGGTGGCTCTAGTGTGATCTTATGACGACCTGAAGCCCCCTTCGGTGCCGAAGATGACCGCTCCAGTGGACTTAGCGAGTAGGAGTCCGACATACCCCTTCACCCTTCCCCGGGGTGAAGTAAGTTTATGTAGAATTTCCGTTGGAGACCAATAAAAAATAAATAAAAAAAGAAGATATTTTGCATGAGTCCGACTAGGTAGATAGCACCCGGGATCTCTCCCGATCCCGGGTGCTATCCGATTCCGCTCGAAGAAGGAGGAGATGGCGCCGGGGTAACAACCGCCCGGGCGCCTAATTCCCATACGCCTGAAACCAGGGCCGTTGCTATTAGGCGGGGGTTACCTCTGGGTTCGCGGGTGCGTAGATTGGGGAATCTGCGTGCCCACACCAAGCGACCGAAGACGGTAGCACGCATGTGGTCACGCGCTGCCGTGGGACGCTTTGGGGGATCCTTTACAATTCCCCCGGGGGGTGACCGCTTTACAGTCATCCTCTCCGAGATGTGCCTATAGGCGTGGCACCAGTGGGTGGCTCTAGTGTGATCATACGAGGACCTGGAGCCTCCAGTAGGTGCCGAAGATGACCGCTCCAGTGGCTTTAGCCGGTAGGAGTCGATATGACTGCAATGCGAAGGATCTGGTCTGAACTTAGAAAATCTCGATGGGCTATCCAAGGCCTTAGCCGTTAAAACACTTATCTCCTGAACATTTACTCAGATTCCGTGAAAATTAAATGTTCATAATGGTGCTGTTATCACCGATAAGGTGAAAATCACATTTCACGGGCCGTAAAATATTCATAATCGGTTTATATCGATTATAACATCGGCACCCAATAAATCGAGTGGGACCAATATTGAAAATAATTGTGGCGGTCGCCGTCGCACGCCTGCTTCATACATAATTCACGGTTTTCATGTATATTTAATGCATTTTCAGGGTATTCTCGATAGAGGTGTGAAACGCTTTGAGTGACCATATTTTTTGTCGGAATTTGTTCCATGTTACACGTATTATTTTCTAGTAATATAAACAGCAATTTAATGGTTGATCTCATATTGCATATGAAGAAATCCTAGTGTGGGGCAATGTTTAAAAAAAATGAAATAGTTTGATCATAAGTTCAATTCTACGATCTCATAATTCTGGAAGCCATGGATTGGTCATTGCATAACATTAGCCCACAGGGAAATAAACGCTATGACACTGTTATATTTCAAAAAGCAAAGAGCTCACCCTTAACTCAGTCCTTTGATGGTCCCTCCAATAATAATCCGGATCCCGCAGACATTTTTACGTGGAAACGAGAAATGAATTTATATAATACTAACTACGGTCTCCGGTTTTGTTTTAAAGTATTTGGTTGAGATGAAATGTTTTTTGCTCAGTTTCATTATTCACTGTCCATAGAACGTTGTAAGATATTCTCAATTGATAAATGGCTTTATTTTGTAAGTGTGAAGAAACACTTTTGCTCTTCTGTAGATCTAGAACAAGGCTTTTTAATAACAAAAGACATCCAGGCAAAGAATAGATCACTTCTCTCCAACCATGAGTGTCGTAAACGTAGTCACCTAAGGGTTGACATCGAGAAGATGGGTAGCAGCAGCTCGTGAACAGGTGTTTATTGGGACTGGTCAGCTAATCTAATTATAACCCTTATTTTACAACTAGCTTCATCATTTCAGCCTAAAACGTCCACTGCTGGACAGAAGTCTCCCCCAAAGATTGCCACAACTACCGGTATGGGTTTGTGTTGTGTGCTCATTGAGGGGTCTTGCCGTTACCGCCGCTCTTGGCAAACGGGTTGGCGATCGCAGTTGTGTTATAAATGTACTCGAAGGACGCTGCTGCCCATCAGCTAATCCCCAATAATGTATTAGTTTAATAAATTTATTACAAAGGAATTGAAAGCATTTGGATAATTCTACTTTTTGAAATGGAAACCGTGTATTTAGGAACTATCTTTGGAAATCAAAACTTATATTATTTATACGGAGGAAAGTTATATCAGGAGCTCCTAATATTAAATAAACAATTCAATTTCCAAATCCTCCGATTATAATAGGTACTACTATAAAAAGCATGATCTGTTACAATAGTAGGTATTATATATTTCGGGGGTCGCGGGCGCGCAGATTGGGGAGTCTGCGTTCTCACACCGAGCGACCCCCGGGAAGACGGTGGCGCGCACGTGGTCACGTGCCGCCGTATGCGCAGCACAGCGCAAAGCGAGGCTTGGAGGGATCCTTTACAATCCTCCCCGAGAAGTGCCTGGGGGGCGACCATTTTACAGTCGCCTTCCCTCCGCTAGAGGGGGTGACCGCTCTACAGTCATCCCCTCCGTGATGTGCCTAAAGGCGTGGCACCAATGGGCGGCTCTAGTGTGATCTTACGAGGACCTGGAGCCCCTCTTCGGTGCCGAAGATGACCGCTCCAGTGGTTTTAGCCGGTAGGAGTCCGACATACCCCTTCACCCTTCCCCGGGGTGAAGGAAGTTCCATGTAGAATTTCCACTGGACATCAATAAAAAAAAAAAAAAAGGTATTATATATTTGATCATCACTAATTAAAGTTGCAGGATTTCCTAATTCAGCTCGAATTAATAATCTCAAAGATCTGCTATTCAGTCTCAAATACCAAAAATATAATATAATGTCTGTAATATAATGGGGTGGTGCCCATGCATGTCGTAAAAGGCTACTATAAGATTCTCCGGAGGACAACAATACAACATAGGCGCCTCTCGCCAGTTGCACTCACTTATTGCTGCTGCCCATCCTCCGGTTTATCCCGTAGTCGCCGTTTACGACGACACCCACGAGATGAGATCGGGTGGTGCTATTCGTAGCCGGCACCACACGGTACTCATAATATATACAGGTTGTCCAGGTATTGACCCAAGCTCTCACTCCCTGCAGTATGTCGTGCTATTTACTGGACAACCTGTATATGTGATTTAAATCGCAAACGAAATATACTCTTAACATATCAGTGACCGTATTATAATAACACTTTGGTTTGGAGACCGTTCAACCAACTTTTGGGTTTAGACAATTTTAAACACACGAATACGGCCGAATTAAAATTTATCGACACATTCATTGATGTTAAACAGAACAGCTTTCCAATCATAACCATCGAGTAATACGCCTAGAAACAGCTCCGTAAATCACAGTTATAGCTGCGCACGTGGGTTGCCTTCCGTCAACTAAAATAGCCCAGAGGGTGCCTAGCTCGGTTTTTGTAAATGTTTACAATTCCTATGCCCTGTGTTTGCGGTCGCTATTTTAGGATTGTTGAACTAAGGGGCCATAGAATAAGTAGCAATAGAGCAGATTGGACAATAGACGTGAAGTTTAGTCTCTTTCGTTCATTTTCATGTGGATAGTGGTCAACATTGGGTCACAGTTGACGGCACGGTTGGTGCAGTCGACTACCGTGCCTTGGGTCGTGGGAACAAATACGTACGATCTGTAGATAGTTGTTCCGACTCTGGGTGTATTGTGTGTGGAATTTGTGTCTGTAAACGCACCCATGACACAGGAGAAATACTAGTGTTGCGCAAAGTTTAAAAATGAAATAGATCTTCAAGCGGCCCAAAGGCCTCTGATTTGGCTTAACGACCTGTCTAATAACAACAACCGGGTTCAACGGTTTTACGTGTCATCCGAAGCACAGAGATGCTAAAATCAAAAACCACATAAGACATAGACAAGAGTTGCTTAACCTCGTCGATCGTTTACCGATTCTAAAGTTGATATATCCCTAAATATAGTAATATTCTACCTTTAGGTTGTAGACATGCGATGGGGCGTGCGAGATGAAGCTACAGATGACCACATGACTACAGAGCTGTGTATGCGAGAGATCAAGAACTGCCAGCGACTGTCCATGGGGCCCAACTTCGTCGTGTTCCTTGGACAGAAATACGGATACCGGTTTGTTTTCTTTATTTGGATTTATTTTGACGTATCTGATTTGTCCGAGGCTGAGTTCGTACTTTCTACCTCTGCTTCTTAGCATGGAGGTGCGGTGGTGTTACAGCAGCTTTCCGGAGAATGATGGTTGCCATAAATGCTCCCGTGGATGTCGTAAAGGATGAATGAGGGCCTCGAAACCAGAGGGATCCCTAGCAATATCCATCCTATACTATAGTCATCCTATCCACTGCTGAACAAAGGTCTCCCCCAGAGATTTCTATAATTGTATTGTCATTATGGGGGGTATTTTCCAATTCTCACCACGCTTGGCAGACGGGTTGGTGAGCGCAGTATAGCTACTGTTCCATAGAATAGACGCTGCTGCTCATCCTTCTGGTTTAGCGTCCCTTAGTCACCTTTTGCGAGACCCACAGGAGGAGATGGAGTGGTGCTATATGTTCTAAATCTGGACACAACATGGACTAGTTTTGTTTAGGTATAAATCTTGAACTAACGAACAGAAATGAAATTCATACTAAAATATCTTTCCCAGGCCAATACCAACATATGTGCTATCGTCAGAACTCCAGATGTTAAAAGACGAGCTGGTGGTGGGTGGAGTGGACGTCATTCTTATGGACACCTGGTACAAGAAGGACTCGAATGCTGTACCGCCAGTGTCTGTACTGCAGCCCATCTCCTCCATATTGATCAATTTTAATAACAAGGTACTTGCGTTGCTATTTTCGATCGATTACCGTAGTATGATGTCTAATGCCCGGTTCCTAGATCTTATTAACTCCATAGGATATAAGTGGCATGGTAACAACACTGACGCTATGGATTCAGTAGATGATTCTGGAACCTTCAGCGATAGAATGTTGCGTCAGTCTTTCTATTATCAAATTTTTTGCCAGCTTATTTAACAGATTTCAGTACAAAATAAGCATAGCTCTCTCCATAGCTCGCTGAGTGGCCTTGAGCTTTCTTATGAGGCCCATTGTGAGTGACCACGTCTCTGTTCCATATGTCATCACTGGTAACACACACTGGTTAAAGACTTTGGTCTTGAGACATTGCGGTATTGTTGATGAAAAGACGTTGCGAAGTTTCCCAAACGCTGCCCAGCCGAGTCGGATTCGACGATTGACCTCTTTCTCGAAGGTGGACCTACCTAACTGGACAGTTTGTCCCAGGTAGACATACTCGTCAACAACTTCGAGAACAGAGCTCCCAACGGATATTGGGATGGGCACGACATGGGCATTTGACATGACTTTTGTCTTGCCCATGTTCATTTTAAGGCCCACCTGTTGGGAAACTCTGTTGAGATCATCGAGCATTGTGCTGAGGTCTTGCCATGACTACGATGTCATCGGCAAATCGAAGGTGAGATATATATGATATGATATATCAACATAATAAAATCACATTAAGTGTATTACTGGTCTTAGCTGGACCAGCATTTTCCAAGCAAGGTATTTATAGAGCACCAGTTAAATTAATTAATCTGAATATTTCTAGTAAGGAAGGGGCACACAATGCCACCTAGAGTGGCCCCTTGCCAGCCATGAAAATCGTATAATAATATTAAATCAATATTGTTTTCCAGAGGGTCCCTAAACTGCAAGCTGAGGACCAGGCCGTATGGTGGGACACTCTCGGTAAAATGCAAAAGTTGTTCCGAAAGGCTTCGTTGCAGCTATACAACGCTGGCAAGATCGATAAGGATTGTATGCATAATTATTTTATGTCTGGTGAGTTCCCAGATTCAAGCATTCTGTATGGTGTCCGAATTAAGAATATAGCACGACTCTCATCTGCTACCGTGGATCTCGTAAAAGGTGACTTAGGAAATAATATGAGAGTACTGAGAACATTTATCTATACTCTATTCTCCCATTTCGTCTTCTTATTTATCTTGTTGGTCCATCTAACTTGTTGTTCTCTGCATCTCCCATAGGTCGTCTGGCAGAGAATCGCCTTGTAAACTGTTGTAGCATCAATAAAAAACAAAATAAATGTAGCCAGTCATCTATAGGGGAAGCAATTGTTTAACGGTGGATGTCATGAAAACCCAACCATTTTCTTCGATTTGATCATCCTCAAGTCCTCGCGAAAGAAAACCGTTATGTACCAAGAATGTTTCGAGAGGCTATTGAAATTAAAAAACATCCTAATTTTAATAGAGAAGATGGTTGGCAGGTACCACCTGTTTGGAATCCGGTTATTAAATTAATAAAATCCCAAACAACACACCAAACTAAAAAACATCAAGACACTGTGAGTGATTACTGCGTGCATCGAAACAATTTTTGATTAGTTTTGTACGGTAGATAAAATAACTTTTTAAATCTGTAACGACGCTTGTCACCTTAGTCATCCTGCGACCACGAACCCTGCAAAGTGTTCGAAACGTCAGGAAAAACAAAAATCAATAATACACGCGATTTAATCCGTTTAAAATTGTTTTATTATAATTTGATGATCACAGATAGTACAAATTAACACATTCACATACTCAAATTTCAGTAACGGAACGCGAAGTAATAAATGGTGTACTGAACGTCAAAAACACGAAGAACCACTGCTTGGCGTACGTCCGGTACATCAACAACATTAACCTTCAGAACCTGAAGAAGGCCAGTAACTTCGTTGACATCATCAATAGGAGCTTGGACGCTGAAGCCTCGAAATTGCTCGCTGATCTCCGCGATGTTCGGCTGCCAGAGAAGATTGAGACGACTAATATACAGAAGTAAGTTGTATCATAACAACAAAATAATATAGTACTATATTATTTTTGACTCTTTCTTGCCTTTTTAAATCAGTTACTAAGATTATTTTTTCTCAACATTGCAAAGTCAGAAATCATTACTTTTCTCTGTTTTCATTTTTCTTATATTCTCACGTAGTATGAGTAAAGAATAATAGTAATAAGTGGACAATGATGTTGGTTGTATGATAAGTAATTTTTATAGTAAGACTTTTATGTACTTTTTCATTGTACTACTGTTTTTATCCCGAAACCAAAAAAGGGAAAACGTTGGCAAGGTAGTAAATAAATAAAGGTGTTGTAACCTATTTGGGTTTTTATTGCCGTGTGGTGCCGGCTCAGAATGCCACCACCCCATTTCATCCTGTGGGTGTCGTAAAAGTCGACTAAGGGATTAACCGGAGGATGGGCAGCAGCGTCCTTCGAGTACATTAACAACTCAACTGCGATCGCCAACCCGTCTGCCAAGCGTGGCGATTATGGCAAGACCCCCCCAATGAGCACACAACATATCCATGTCGGTCGTTGTGGTTATCTTTGGGGGAGGCCTGTGTCCAGTAGTGGACTTCATTCGGCTGAAATAATAAAAATAAACCTATTTGGGAACGGGTAGGTGGTTATGTGTTATACGACCAAATACTGATACGCCAATTAGTATTAAGACCTACTTTAACTATTTAAGAAACCAGCTTTCAGTAGGACACCGGCCGGGTCAAATAGTTAAAGGGGAGACTTTCACCCGCGTTTCAGTATTCGGCCGTTAGTATAATAACACTTAGAAACGAGTCTAAGCTAAGTTCACGCTTCCATCTGTCAAAATTAGGGGCGTAAGTAGTGCATTTTGACATATGGAAGCGTAAGTTCACGCTTAGACTCGTTCCTGAACAGAGCCTTATACTTCCGCTTATTTATCTGTATTTTAGAGGTTCAGTATACATCCGTAGAATTTAATCGTTGATTTCTCATTGAATTATTTTCACGACGTTTTGTATGATAAACGTCAGTCGAGCCATTTTCCAAATACATCTTATTTGTAATAAAGGATACTTTTTCTTAACTGTCAGTTATCGCCATAAAATAGATTATCACCCTTATAGTACTTACTGAAAAAACGGCAAATCAGCTCGTTCAAAACCTAATATTTTAACCGTATTTTTAATCAAAGTGTGGTGCCGGCTCAGAATACCACCATCCCATCTCCTCCCATGGGTGTCGTAAAGTCGTCGACTAAGGGATTAGCCGGAGGATGGGTAGCAGCGTCCTTCGAGTACATTAACAACTCAACTGCGATCGCCAACCCGTCTGCCAAGCGTGGCGATTATGGCAAAACCCCCCTATGCACCCACATCACACCCCTATCAGTCGTTGTGGTAATCTTTGGGGGAGGCCTGTGTCCAGCAGTGGACTTCATTCGACCAAAATGATGAATCGAAGGCACTTAGTAAGCCCATCATAACGGAAAGGCCTTAAGGTAAAGTGAAAGACTTAAGCAAAATCTATGGATATTCGAAAGGGGATTTTTCATTGTGTGCTGATTGAGGCTGCATGGATAATCAAGTATTCGTTAATATTTTCTGAAGTTTACGCGAATAGCATCCATCGAATTGAAATAGCTTACGGAAATATATCACGTTTAATTCATTCATTCTATATAGGTACTTACGCACAGCATCTATACGTGCAACATGCTAATGTGAGTATATAGGGTAGAACAATAAAATATTGTTTTATTTCATTTCAGATATTTGTGTATTAATAATTTTTTTATCGAGTCCATTAATTTTATTGTATAAAATAGTAAATCTACCTACATACAATATAACTAAAGATAAAACTTATATATACACATAACTAAAAAATATACACAATATGGATGCCATAAATAACTAACAATAAATAAAAACCCTAAAAAAGGAAGCATTTAGGCCTCAAAGTACTCCTCCCCATAGTTGTCAACTGGTAACGTTCCAGAAGACTGGCAGCATTGCCACGTTGAATGGCAATACTTATTCTTTGGCCAAAGAAAACGCCAGCCCTCTGATCACGCAAAGTGTAATATAATAATTGTATGTGCTAGGGCTGCACGTTCCCCTGCCGTTGCTATAAGGCAGGGGACCTCTGGGTTCGCAGGTGCGTAGATTGGGGAATCTGCATGCCCACACCAAGCGACCCAAGAGGAGACGGTAGCACGCATGTGGTCACGCGCTGCCGTGGGACGCTTTGGGGGATCCTTTACAATCCCCCTGGGGGGGTGACCGCTTTACAGTCACACTCTCCGAGATGTGCCAATAGGCGTAGCACCAGTGCCCTCTAGTGTGATCATACGAGGACCTGGAGCCTCCCTTAGGTGCCGAAGATGACCGCTCCAGTGGTTTTAGCCGGTAGGAGTCCGGCATACCCCTTCGTCCTTCCCCGGGGCGAAGGAAGTTCATGAAGAATTTGCACTGGGCACCAATAAAAAAAAAACGTTGCACGTATAGATGCTGTACTTGTGTATATAGAATTAATGAATTAAACGCGATATATTTCCGTAAGCTATTTCAATTCAATTATTCGTTTTTACTCTATTTCAGGTACACAGTTGAGTGGATCGGACGCGAGGGTCTCGACACAGAGACGCACAGCGAGTACCTGAGCCATTTCATATCACACTTCTATAAGAACATCGTCAAACTGGTTGACAGGTCGGTATACTACATAAATTCCAATCACACATATACATAAAAATGTTCTATTAAGTAAAAAGTTGATTTCCATCTCTACGGATTTCTTGTGGTTTCTCCGTTTCCTTTTGTTAGTGTCGTTAGGGAAAATCTAATAAATGATCTACCGTTGTATTCAACTACGTCATCATCGTCATCATATCAGCCACAGGACGTCCACTGCTAAACAAAGGCCTCCCCCTTAGATTTCCATGACGAGCGGTCACATACCGCTCTCATCCATCGACTCCCGGCGACCTTCACCAGGTCGTCTGTCCACCTCGTTGGAGATCGTCCGAGCGGTCTCCATTAGAGAGCCTTTTTGCCCTAACGGCCATCAGTTCTACGAGCAATGTGCCACTTTACTTCAACTACTCGTACATACTGATATTAAAATATTGTATAAATACTTACTTTATATAAAGAAGAAATAATCAATATATAACATGATGGGAAAAGTAGTAAGTACATTAAGCTTAACATTAGCATTGTTTCTGTCACTAGAGCTGCTTAACGTAAAGTCTAATATAAGATACCTTTAAGAGAGTATTTATATTCTCTAATATTCACCAATTCATCCTTCTTAACAATATACATTAGCTGTTAAATATTTACCGTAGAATTCGTAATAGATTTCAGACGATTCACATGCAAATGTTTCAAAGAGAGTACTAAAACTAATCTAGTCATTTGCATTGCATACGTTTAGTTTGCAAACTAATTTGGAAATGGTTCTGGTACATAACGCCCATATTGGACAAACTTAAACGTTCAGATCAATATTTGTAAGCGAATCCGAAGTAATTAGAAGTAGAAGTCGATTTTTTGTCTCGAGTAAATGAGAATACCATCCTTCCGGTGATAAAACACTCAAAATTAGCAAACTTTATCGCAGCTTACATAGTTACGTTAATGGAAAACGTAAGAAATGTCTCCTTCATTATGATATGAATGTTTTTCATGAGTTCCTTTCATAGTTCATAGACTTCCTCCAACCTAGGTAAGGCAAAGGGGTCTACCGGAATTTTACCGACTAACACCACCGTATTGAATATCCACCTACTGTCGAGAGGATGAGGTTCTATCGAGCCTTCATCCCATCCACGGCTTTATATCCTGCGAAACTGATGATTATAATGATGATCTGCTCCATAAGCAGAGCAGGTCATAATAGATATGCTTCACAGCTTCATGCTATAAGTTAAATCTAGTGGATCACTTACCTTCCTTCCAGGGCAATGCGCAAAGAAGACAGCAGTGCACAAGGTGTGATCGTGACTGAGATGCTGCAACATCTTCATGCCTGCAATAACTCTGTAAAAGTTTTCCACGGCAGAGAGCCAGATCTGAACTTCATCGAGGATTATATGAAGAATAAGTCAGATAAACCCTTGGTGTTGTACGGCGAAGGTAAGTGTTAGCTTATCCTGACTTCACCGAGATATTTTTTGTGTAGCTTCCCGAAAACTCGTGTCCGTATCAAGGCCTGTTTCAGATGCATCAGATTCGCGTCAAATGATTTATAGGAGACTTGCCTTTTGTAGAATGACAAATATATGCCTCTGCACTACACGATTTACTTCTGTAAAACATGTTGCGACTGATTTCCTTGTAGTTCTAATCTAAATTTTACTACCCACAATAAATGAAGTTGGTTCAAGAACAGGTTGATTATACTAAGACTCTTTTTTTCTCCTAAAAGAGAAATATATTGCTTTCTACACTCAGGTGGTTGTGGCAAAACAAGTCTCCTATCGAAAAGTGCAGCTATGTCGCTGGACACCTGGTTTGCTGACGTGCGTCCTACTAACGTGATAAGGTTCCTCGGCACAACTCCAGACTCCAGCGCTCTTACTCCTACGCTCATCTCAATTTGCCAGCAGGTATTGTATAATCTTTACAAAAAATGTTTTTGAAGCGCTCGGATTGGGATGAATAGGTTTTCAACCATCATATTATTCGACTAAAATATTTAATGGGCTTCTTGATAGACTTTTTAAGGCCGCAGAAAACAAACCTCACGGAGCTATTTGCAATGTAATCACCGTCCTTGGCAGATAAAGTGATCGCAGATTACTTAATCACGATAGTTTCTCATCTGCCCATTATTTTTAACATACATATCGATACTTGAAGGAAAACAAAACAGTATTATTATAGTGAAATGTACTCTTTTGCCTGACAGGCAATCGAAACTAACACCTCAACGTCTGCTAGAATTGCTTAATAGGCTAGAAATCAATACGATCTTAAATATAATAATTACTTGATACTTAATACTGAATGCATAATTTTTAGATATCGTACAACTTTGCCCTCCCTTTTGAGGGTATCCCTGATGACCTGGTGCCTCTCACTGCACACTTCAAGCACCTCTTAACAATGGCCACACAACAGCAGCCTCTACTTCTCTTCCTGGACTCAGTAGACCAGCTTACTGGCTTAGGCACTGAGAATAACAAGGTCTCATGGCTTCCGACTAGGTTGCCGGAAAACTGTAAGGTTAATATATTTTCTATTTCCTTCAAAACGCTTTGTATTTTTAAGCCAGCTATTATCTGATAAATTGAAAACAATACTGCAAATAATTATTTTACTTAGGGGATGCAGAACTATTATGAAACTCATCATTAACTTATTGCCGTCCACTACCTGACAAAGCTCTTTTCCAGTAGAAAGTATTGCCTGTAATCGTCTCGCTATGCAATCAAATTGGTGACTGTAAAACTTAGCCCTCACATATTGGTGATGCGGTGGCCTGTCACCAGCCTGGGGTATTTACTGGCAAGTTAAACTATTATCGCGTTATATTGACCGGCAGAGTAGACGTGAAGACGTATTTATTCCCATATCGATGTTTTCTGGTTCGTATCATAGTACAGCGAGTGCAGCTGAAGATGAAGTTGAGTAAAGTTTAATCAATCAAAAGGACAATCATGACATGTTTATCAGAAAGACGACATAAATGAAAGAACAGCAAAACCTCATTTTAAGTTTTTATTTTGCTGTCTTTTGGTTTCCAGATTATTGTCACCTGTGCGTGTGAGGAAGCCAATCCAGAGGTGTCAAAAGAGTATGATGTTCTGCGTCGCATGATAGATTCGGAAGAGAGCTTTTTAGAAGTTAAAGCTCTAGGCGATGATCTAGCTATGCAAGTTTTGAAGTAAGTTGTAGACCGATAATGTAGAAGCATGCTAAGACAGAAATATTTCTAGACGTCCCTGTTGCCAATGACAATAGTTTGCTGAAGCATCGGATCATTGAGCTTCTTAAAATAGGGTTGGCTTCACGATGACCTCTATATATATTTATGCTTTTCGGCTGTCAAAACCTACGCAAAGCTGCTTAAGAACTTTCATTAAAATGCAATTCGGAACGTTGCCCAGATTTCTTATTTAAAAAAAAAAATTACATTTACAGTACCGCGTTATTCTCGCTAGATCAACTCAGATTTTTTTCTTGTAACATTTGAAGAGAGAGTTTGTCTTTATAAATATTTTAATTAAGTTGACTCTGGAATAAGATTACATAATATTATAAATCTAAAAATATCTCAATATGAACATTTAAAAAATATTAAATTATTGTACTAACCCACTTAATTTCTGTAATTTCAGATTGTGGATGGCTTCAGCTGCTCGGGATCTGTCGAACTACCAATGGCGTTTAGTATCAAACGCCATCTCATCTTGCTCACTTCCAATATTCGTGAAACTCGTTTTTGCTGAGGTAACAACGGCCATGTTTTTGAAGTCATCTTCTTCAGAGATCGTTATTCGATCTCTCACTTCAAAAACAACTGTACACTACTATAACTTAGATGTAAATAAAAATATGAGCATGTATCGATTCATCATCATCATCATTTTATCAGAATAAAGTACCCTGCTGGACACAATCGTCCACGTAAGATCGCCACAATTAACGCTCTAGGTGTGTTGTTTGCTAATGTAGGGGTTGTGCACACAACGCTTGGCAGGTGTGTGACGATCGCAGTTGAGTACTTAATGTACTGCTGCTGCTCATCCTCTGGCGGATCTCATAAATGCCTTTTACTACAATCACGGGATGAAATGGGTTACACTATACTATATATAAACAATAACTGACAGAAAATTAAAAAATATTTTTGACCAAGAAAATTATGCTTGAGTTGGTAGCTTATTCTCACGAAAAGCACAAATTATTAGTAGAACCCATTTATTTTCATTTACAGGTATGTAGGTGGAGGAGTTACACGAAGCCTCAAGATACTCACTTGGCGTCCACCGTCATGGACTCCATCATGATGCTGTTTGAGAGAATTGAGAAGCAGGTGAACAGGATTCGCATTCATCGTATCATATCAGCCATTTATACGTCCACTGCTGAACAAAGGCCTCCCCCAAAGATTTCCACAATCATGTCGTTATTTTGGGGAGTATTTGCCAATACTCACCACGATTGGCATGCGGGTTGGTGAGCGCAGTATGACTACTGTCCCACAGAAATGACGCTGCTGCCAACCCTCTGGTTTAGAGTCCCTTCGTCGCCTCTTACGACATCCACGGGAGAAGATGGAATGGTGCTATATTCTTAATCCGGACACCACACAGAAATTGCTAACATTTAAAGTATCTAAATTGAAAAAAGTATTTTTTCTGACCTAACCTTGCCACACTTTACTCGATGTTAAAATTCTGGAGTAACTAAAAATAACTGCTGGTATTGTTCCCAGCACGGTCGTCTACTGGTCTTCCACGCTTTAGCCTACATCACAGCAGCTCGCAGTGGACTTTCGGAAACCGAACTAGAAGATCTGATTTCTTTGGATGATAAAGTCCTGGACGATGTCTACCAGTACCATTTACCACCTGTCAGAAGAATTCCACCACTTTTGTGGACTAGGTAAGTTCAGTCGAGTTTCTTTTTATGATTCTCAGTTTGATTGTCATAGTTTGACTTCTACATGTCAAAATAGCACCAACAACGTTGTCAGATAGACTAAAAAGTCTCCATGTTTCCACTTCCAATTTAACTGTAATCTTTGGGTATTAAAATAATATCTTGTATCCGTCAGAATCCGCAACGATTTGCCAAACTATCTATCAGAGCGCGAAGCAGACGGCGTCTCTGTGATGAACTGGTACCACAGGCAGTTCCGCGATACAGCTCGCGAGAGGTACTTCAAAAATATGAACATGGCCATGTACTTTCACTCCATGATTGCTGACTATTACCTAGGTAAGTATTTCTTAACCATAGTAAGATTTCTCATGGGTAGTTTATAATAATACAGGGTGGCCCATAAGTCCTTTGAAAAGTAAAATTTGAATAAAACGAACAGAGCGCGCGTGAGCGGTGCAGGGGAAGCGGGGGGAGTAACTTCGGTTTCTGGGAATTTAGTCGCGATGGAGCGTTTTACCGGAGCGGACCGTACGTTTTGTGTGTGCGAGTTTTATAAAAACGACAATTCGGCAACCGTTGCGCGGCGTAAATTTCGAGAACACAAAGGTTTACACAACTTTGACGACACTCCAACTCTTCAAACGATTAAGAACTGGGTTGCTAAGTTCGAGGAGACCGGTTCGACGTTAGATAAACCGCGGTTGGGTCGCCCAAGGACGTCACGTACGGAACAAAACATAGACACAGTGACACAGTCTATTCGCGAAAATCCGACACAGTCAACTCGTAAGCGCGCCAGAGCATTAAACGTATCCAGGACATCGTTACAACGGATTTTGAAGAAAGATTTACATATGCACCCTTACAAAGTTCAGTTGGTTCAAGAATTAAAGGAAACTGACGGTATTCAAAGACAAAATTATGCGAATGAAATGTTGAATCGGTTTACTTCCTTCAATAACATAATGTTCTCTGACGAGGCTCATTTCCATCTTAACGGGCATGTTAGTAAACAAAATTGCCGCTATTGGAGCCCCATCAATCCAAAACTTAAGCATCAGAAGCCCTTACATAGTCCGAAAGTGACTGTTTGGGCCGCTATGTCAGCCCATGGTATCCTAGGGCCTTACTTCTTTGAGGATGGCAGAGGGCGCGCAGTTACTGTTACGTCGGAGCGATATGTGGCTATGATCGAAGAGTTTTTCATACCAGAATTGCAAAACTTTTCAGGCTTTAATGCCAGGACGTGGTTTCAACAGGATGGGGCCACTTCTCACACCTCTAACACTGCTATGCCCGTTATCCGTCAACTTTTTCCTGGCAAAGTGATCTCTAAGAGAGGAGACATTTCCTGGCCTCCACGTAGTCCGGATCTGACCCCGATGGATTTTTTTTTGTGGGGCTACCTTAAGGCTAAAGTATACGACACAAACCCGCGGTCAATTGAGCCCCTAAAAGAAAACATCCGCAGAGAAATGACAAGCATTTCAGCAGTGACGTGCCGCGCAGTCATCGACAATTTTAGACGTCGTTTGCAAGAGTGCCGTGATCGCAACGGATTACATTTAGAAGATGTTATTTTCAAAAAATAATTCCCGTTTTTTAAGCTTTTTTTGTAAATAAAAATATAATTCATAATGTAATTAGTTTTATTTTAATACATTTTTTTCATATCAAAGGACTTATGGGCCACCCTGTATAAATAAAAGATAATCAGGCTTGTTTAATCCAGCAAAACGCCTCATTAAAATATATTTTTATTTAAGTGTTTTACTTTTGAGTGTGGTTTATCTTAGACACTTCTGGGAACTTAACCGGGCGATCTGGTAAGCTGAAAAAGTGTATAAATAATTATAAACTAAACAAATGCAGCTAAGGGCACCCCGTGTGGGACTCGTACCTCAGCTTAGGACGTTGCTGGGGCACCACAGCTGGTTCGGTATTATTTCGATGATTTTATCGTCCTGATCGATGAGGACAAGCCTCGGGCGACGCTGGCGGCGGTGATGGGTGTTCATAAGGGAGAGTCAGTATCGGGCGGCCGATATGACGAAGGAATTTTGAGGGATCAGGGCAGAGTCGAAGTAGCGTTTAGACACTTGATTCATGAACTGCTTTACGGTCAGCAAGTTCAAATCGATATTTTATATATAGCGAATGTGCACCTGGCATCAATTCTGAAGGGTTAAAAACCTGTGGAGTTATCCGGAGTCCGCGTGTGAGAACATAACGCATAAATAGGTTATGATTGGCTGAATGCACGGGACGTAAGTTCTCGCCTTATTTCTAAGGGATGTGTGGGATTAACTTCATTCCGCACTTTTCAATCAGCATTGGCTAAGGTTTGGAGGACATGAGGTGATGTGGTCGGGCTTGTACTGGTGTGTTAGATAGCCATGTCGTCGGCAAAGAAAGCCAACTGGGACAATAGGCGTTTCGGGACGTCGCGGTGTACAGTGTAAAACAGAGAGGGGCTATAATGGCTCCTTGAGGGACTCCAGCTCTGATAGGATAAGAGGATAAGACCGCGTCCTCTATGCGATAGCAGAAGCAGCTATCCAACAAGTAGTCACGAATAATGAGCATGAGTCGGTCAGGCATGCCGAGTTTATACAGCTTATATAATAAGTTGTGCTTGGCTTTGTTGAATGCTTTCACTACATCGAAGAAGAGCACTCCCTTCATTCCACTGCGTTCGAATCTCGCACTGATAGGTTCGACAACGGGGTGAACTTGTTGGACGTACGAGTGATTGATTCAAAAACCAAATTGCTCTTCGAGAAAGAGTTTTCGATTTCAGCCAATCCTTTAATATTATAAAGATGGGTATCTTACTTCTGGGACATGGATTTTCGCGAGGACATCATACGATTTATAGGTAACAGGATGGCTCAGACTTGGGTTTGCCGGGTTTCGGAATATCGATAATGGTTTCTTTCCACATAAGTGGGAAGCAATTGTTATTTGTTCCGCATTGAAGCCGGCGGTCATAAATATAATGAAGCGGGTAAAGAAGTGGTTGAACATCTTGTCAGTGATCCCATCTGAGCCAGGGGCTTTTCTGGGGTGGACGTTCTTGACTATGATAGTGACTTTGTCGAGCGAGACCGGAGAGAGTGGGTCATTTGGGTATTCAGTGCGTGGGACTAGCTCTGCGTTTCAATTTCAGCGCCGACCACGATAAGGTTAGCTTGGCTTTCTGGTAGAGGCTTCAAAGTAGCTCCAGGCACCAGCTGCCAGATATATACTGAACTGGATACCTATTTGGTATAACTGCAAGATTTCTGCAACAAATAAATGTTTTTTTATTTCTTTCTGTCTGTCTAATCTGTCAAGTTTGTGATTTAACGTGGAACCAATGCTGATTGACCTTGGCAAAGCTTAGAACCCACAATGTTTGACTAACCTTCAACCCGGTAACCTCTTTTTACTACAGCCACCGAAGAAGTGGTGAATTATGTGCCAGGGACTGGCCAAGGAAACACAAATACGCTCACACAAAAACAGCCCAAGAAAATGCTGAACGTGGGCTTCCTAATGATCACCACAATGAGTGGTCTAAGGTGCTTTTACCATAATGGGGGGATTATAACGCTTAGCAGGCAGATTGGTGATCGCAATACATTCTTATTGGCAAACGGGAGGATGCTGCTGCCCATCTTCTTGATATCAATCTTAATCACCTTGTACGACACCCATCTCGTGGAGAGGGGTGATCAATTCTTTGCCAGGAACCACACGGAACCTTTGCTGGAAGCCACAAGTGCCTATTTTATACAACGCAAAGCCATAATTTACAACACTGAAACAAAAATCCTACATTTGAACTTAACCTTAGCTTCTGATAGTGATTTCTATCTGTACTCATTTCAGGAATTTGGGGCGGTGGAGTACCGAAACCATTCAAGTATACAGAGATCCAGCGTCACCGTTTCAACCTGGCTGACAGAGAGGGTGTGGCAGATAGGAAGGTTCCTCTACAACCATTGGTCTTCATGTCTGCTGATGGTGCAAATAGAAGATACAATTTGAGGAAGGTAAAAAGTTCTTCGGAGGTCCGCGATGAGCAATGAGATTGATTTAAAGAAATGTCTGTGATCCCGTTTAACACGACACATTGACTGGAGTCTAGAATAGAAATCTCTGGTAGCCAGTCAGGTTGCCATTTTGACATCGCAACTCATAAAAGGGTGCTAGACCGTGACTCAACTATCTTAGGACACCTAAACTTTAAGCAAGCATTCGTACACATCACTCAATAAGCTCCCAGGTTAAGGGGCTACTCAGATCGATGGATCTGCAAGGTAAGTATGGATGCTGACGATAATAACTGGTATTTTGTTTCCAGTTCGGTGAGCTTCCATTCCACCTGATTCGCTCCAAGCGGTTCACTGACCTGTACGCCGAAGTTCTGTTCAACTACGAATGGCTCCACGCTAAGCTGAACTGCTGTCCCCTGCAAGCTGTGCTGGCAGACTTTGAAGATGCCAAACAACATGTTAATAAGGACGCTGTCAGGTCGAATATGAAAAGATATATTTATACTGTGGAAAAGGCTGTAGTTTAAAATGGCTATACTCAGTAAAATTAACCGTACTGCATCAGCCAGCTTAAGGCCTGCGCTCACATATGGCATGGCGTGGCAAAGGGTGTTTTCGTTAATAAATTATTTTCGAGCTTATTTCTATGAATTTAGCACTGACATTCCTTTATTTCAGTATGAGTATACCGAAACGTCTCGCATGATGCCGTGGCGTGCCGCAGCACATCGCTTAATCACTTCAGACGCATAGGTTATTTCATGATGTTAAAGGAATTTGAGTGCAAATTAATTGAAACAAGGTTCAATCTAGCCATTGGCGGCGATCGCATCAACTGGCGCAAGCGCCCAGAAGACGAGCGCGTAGAGCGTGCGTGGGATGCCACAGGATCGTTCTGCATACCGAAGTGTGGCATGCCGCGCCGTGCCGTCTATGAGGGCAAGCTCTTAGTCTATCGTGGTCCAGTCTGGCCTTTCACCACATAGCGCACATGAGTTAGTAACCGGAAAGTCATAGCATTAGTCAGTGAGCGAGTCATTTCTGGTTTTGGTGAGCGATTATACCCGTTGCGTTTTCCGTGTTGAATATCACTGCTTCGGCTAAGATCCGACTGTCGGTTATAACCAATTTATAATCTCAGTAACACGCAATGAGATGACTAATGAAACCTCTAGACCAATATATGTAATAAATATCTAAGAGCTATATTACTCACAACTAAGCTCTCTTAGGTACAATCGCAATTGCTGAACGAAGCTCGAAGGTGCAGGTAAATTCATCATCATCAAATGAAATCAGCCGAATAAAGTCCACTACTTGACACACTTGTCCCTAAGATCGCCGCTACGACTGCTCTGTGTGTGTTGTGTGTTTTGCCATAATCGCCAAGCTTGGCAGGCCGGCTGGCGATCGCAATTGAGTTGTTTATTGTACTCGAAGCACATTGCCTCCCATCCTCCGGCCAATCCTGTAGTCACTTTTAACGACACCCACGGGATGAGACGGGTTGGTTCTATGCGTAGGCAGCACCACACAGCCAAGTTATATATAAGTAAATTAAAACAGAAACTTATTTTTTTATTCCAGAGAGCTCATGCTGGTAGCCGATGCCTTACGTCTGGGGGGCGCCATCCTCGGCACATACTCCGACATGTTAGCCCCGCAACTAGTTGGAAGACTGCTGCCAGAAGCTCCCCACAATCCTGCCATATCCTCACTATTGAAGCAGTGTGTACACAACGGGAAGACTCACTGCGCGCTGCTACCGTCTCATCATTGCTTGCATACTCCCGGTGGACCTCTGAAGGTACAAAAAAGCTAGGGAAAGGACAACGCAAAAAATCGTGGCTGAGTCTAGCTGTAGACCATGACCATTTCAGCTAGAAGACGACCACTGCTGAACAAAGGCCTCCCCCACAGATGACCGGTTACATGACGTATGTCGTCATTTTGGGGGGAATTTGCGAGTACTCACCACGCTTGGTAGGTGGGTTGGTGAGGGCAGTATAACTTCTGTTTTATAAAAGGGACGCTGCTGCCGATCCCTTAGGGTTAGAGCCCCTTACTCGCCTTTTACGACATCCACGGGAGGAGACGGAGTGGTGCTATATTCTTAATCTGGACACCATGCGGAATCTAGCTGTAGGCCTGTAGTTAATAGTTGATAAAAGCTCGGAAATGGGCTGGCTCGACCGAAGTAGTTCCACGCCATCAGAGACTACCGGCGTGAAGTAGCAACATTGTTGGTAAGAACAACACAACAGCGTTTCGTAGGGTGAGTACCGAAAGCCTAACTCCCTAAAAGCAGACATACGACATCACCTTCGAGGAAAAGTGTATGTCTGCCCCAAAAGGTCGACATGAGTGACACCTCTGGAGTTGCGGATGTTTGACAGGCTCATTGGCCTCATAATAAAAAAGGGATGGATCGCTTGGTAGACAGACGGCTGATGTAAGAGCAGTACGAACTTTTTAGTTAACACATGGTTTCTTATTCTTGCCAATTTTAGTTTCTTTAATTCTGCAGCCCAACAATGAGTATACTGAGCCTACTACGGGACAACAATAAACTAAATATGAAGAAGAAATAAAGAAAGTTAAATGTTTTTATTGACACAAACAGTACACAATAAAAATAAAACTAATGTAACAACCATAAAACTAAATAAAAGGTACAACACCTATACGCTCATATCATGACAAAATTATAGTGTCAACAGTTCAGCATAATGTTAGGGGGCAGTGATTTGGGGGAATCCTTTACAATCCTCCCCAAAAAGTGCCTGGGGGGCCTTTTTACAGTCGCCTACCCTCCGCTAGAGGTTGTGATCGTATTACAGTCATCCCTTCCGACATGTGCCTAAAGGCGTGGCACCAATGGCCGGCTATAGTGTGATTTTACGAGGAAATGGAGACCCCTTCGGTGCCAAAGATTACCGCTCCAGTGGTTTAGCCGGTTGGAGTCCGGCATACCCCTTTGCCCTTCCCCAGAGCGAAGGAAGTTCATGTAGAATATCCACTGGACATTAAAAAAAGTAAAAAATAAAATAAAATGAAAGGAGGCAATGATACTGACCTACTACTGACTACTGATATAACGCTGGTTTTCAGCTGTCATCATCGTCATTTCAGCCGAAAAACGTCCACTGCTGGACAGAAGCCTCCCCCAAAGATAGCCACAATGACCGGTTTGGTTTTGTATTGTGAGCCTATTGCGGGGTTTTGCCATAATCGCCACGCTTGGCAGACGGGTTGGCGATCGCAGTTGAGTTATAAATGTACTTGAAGGACGCTCCTGCTCATTCTCCGGCTAATCCCATAGTCTCCTTTTACGACACCCACAGGGTGGGATGGGGTGGTGGTATTCTTAGCCGGCACCACACGGCATGTGGCACTTCAGCTGTAACCCACTATTATTGTAATACTCTATATTACCCACCTGATGCATGAATCGAAAGCACAGCCCCAAGTGTATCGAATGAATCTCATAACTCCACTTTCTCACCTCTCGTTTTTCAGTACTCCTTAGAAGGTCACCAGTTTGCTGTCTTCGCGTTCCGGCTTAGCTCTGATAAGCGCTACGTAGTCTCCATCTCCAGTAGGGTGATATCTTGGGATTTGGCTACGTCAGACTTGGCAAGAGACCTCTGTCCACAGCTCGAAGGTATTATGCAGAACTTGGAACTTTCACCCGATAATAAATGGGCAGCTGCGTCTACTAATAATTCTGTGGTGAGTTTGTTAGAAGTCAGTGAGTCTCTGATCTTGTTTATCAGGTCTATTTATTACCTGATACGTTTCCCGGTCTTGATTAAAGTATACATTTACAGTCAATGCTCCTCAACATGCTGACAAGCGAATACATTACAATTGAGAACCCATTGGATGAAGGTGAGCTTTGATTTGTATTGCCAGTTATATAAATATTTGGTGTAAATAATGATATAAAATAATCTTGTGAGTGGCAAGTCACCGTCTGCCACAGAACCTCTTTTATAGGGGAAAAGGTAGACGGAGTTTTTCGAAGTTTTCAAGCCATTTAGCACTCATTGCAGTTGACCTTATAATTGTAGTTTCCACATCATATAATAACTTACACCTTCAGAGCCAATCCAAACCTGTATTTTTATAATGCAGCCATTATTATTTATCCATTACATTTTAGATTAAAATTCTCTAAAGGGCCTCCACGTGTTGGTCTCATATCCCCGCGTAAGCCTATCAATAGACCGAGTTCTATATGAACTCATGAATGCCATGCATCATAATAATGATGATACTGTTTTAATTTCTTCTTCGAACATTCTTCGTTCTTTTAGGAACATTTTGGTATCGACGGTTTTACGGTAATTATAAGGGCAACTTCAGATAAATTAACTATTTGGAACATAGATTTAGGACTTCCCTTAGAACACTAGAGTCCTGCGCTCTTAAGTTCTAATTCTTTTTAATATTTGAAGTAACAATGACACTGCTCCACCACCACCAGGTGAAACCGTCCGGGGTGTTTTCGTCCTCAACCACCACATGTTCATCTACGGCCCCCACACTTGGGTGCAGTACAGCATGCGAGGAGAGCATGAGCAGACCCTGCCGGCTCCAAATACCGCACCCTACGATGATGTTACTTGGGAGATACTTTGTGAGTGTACACACAGAACAGAAGAACAGAATCAGATTTGCATCTAACTTACAAAACGTCTTTAATCTTTTATCTCATATCGATGCAATTGTAAAACAATAAATATAGCAAAGAATGTGATTATTCCAGAATTTTACACTTTTTTTATCGAACAGCCTACGCTGTTCTTCTGCAATGTACGCAACACCCCGGCCTTTGACGTGAATGTGACTACATTTATTTTATTAAAATCAATTAGTATGATTTATCCAATCTGAAGGGTAACATTAGTTTTTAATTGTGAATTCATTGCCACTGTTAATAAACATATTTCAGCCAGCATCTAACTGGAAGAATTTCCCATTTTGTCAAATATAGTGGGGACTTAGTCAGACAGTGAGTCTTGTGAGAGCTTGCAGAATATTCAGCACCTTCCAAAATGAAAACGCACCTTCAGTAACAAAAGTAATGACGTATATTTGCAGCGATGGACTTCCGAGACCTAGAGAACTTCCTCCTAGTCATGTGGAGTGGAGACCTGGACGAGGACAGACTACTGGTGCAGTTCTGCAAGAATGGGGAGTGGATGAAGCCGCTGAGATGTCGCGGTGCACTAGCCATGAACAAGCATTGGACTAGGATCTATTGCAGCGATCCTGAAAGGGGTTATCAGGTGAAAGCTTTGTAAACCGTATCTATAGCTTTAGGTAAGAATCACAAACTGAAAAACCAAACACGTGGGCCGTCGTGGTCTTTAAAATCACGCACCGTGGGAAGCCAACATAGGCTCTATAGGATCCCAAATATATAAAAACAGCAGCTTATTTCATGTCAACATTAAAAACTGTTTTTACCCGTGTAATTACAGAATGTCGTCGTGTTCTATTCACCAAATGCAAAAATAATCTACAGTCTAATACACTACTGTCTCCGTTTCCACTTCACTTCTACAGCTGGACTTAAACCTCTTCCAAATTGCACCACAATACTCGTCCTCCATGCTTAGACTTAATCTAAAAACATATAAATAATCGGATTTCAACTCATATTATTTTTTAAATTTAGACACACCGTAATTCTATTTTTTTCTAATTCTTCATCGTTTTTTTATTGCAGATATCAATTTTCGAACTAAATGTAGAAGAAAAATGCTGGAACAAGGTAGAAGAGATTTATCATCAAGAGACTGACACGGCTGAAGCGATGCTGCAACTCAAACGTGGCAAGAAGGATCGAATGCTGTTTGGTAATTAATTATTCTTTACACGACTATTTTATGGCTACTAATTTGCATCTCCCTTAGTCTACCGACCGAGGTGCGATTATGAGCTAAGTTACAAAAAGAGAGATAATATGATACCCTAAACCCCGCCCAGGAAAGAAATCAGAGGGCCAATTCTCGTAATTAATTTACACTATGACTGAAACTTGACCGAACTGAGATTACATTATGAATTGACCGAACTAATGGTATTCTGCTACTCTTAAAGTTCAGTCAGATTTCAGTATAATCTCGATCTAGTCTCATTTCAATCTAAATTTTGACGTTTATTCAATGACAATTTGTACATGTGACAGTTCGAAATGTTAGCAAAATACCGTGTTGACTTCGATCAACTTGCGATCCCTTTTCGATCTCATCACAGTGTAAGTTCACGTTTGACGTTGTTTGTTAGTTTAGAAGATTACCATTTGTGACGTTTATGACACTGAGACTAGATCGGAACTAAATTTTGAACATTTTTGAGTTACGAGAATTGGCCCTCAGATTGTTGCAGTATGATCTTAGATGTGCTCCGCTGGTCTTTATCAACCGCAATCCTTTCTTAAGATGCTTAGTAATGAGTTAAGTTTTCGGCTACAAATATAATAGTGATTGTAAAACAGTATACTAAACAAGCAATAACAATCTTATTTATTGAACATTCTGTTGACGAGATGAGCAAGTAATTCACCTGGTAAGAAAATCACCACGCCTGCCCATAAAATTGTAATGCACTCAGGACAAGTCCTGCGTAACACCACACTGTGCTGAGCACTTCGAGACATTGGTTATCTCTTATTTTATGTTATCGCCGGAACCGGAACACAGTAATGTCTAAAGTTTAAACACTAGTCCTGGACGTTCAATATTTAGCACTGCGGTGGTATGTATCTTCCCAGCTGAATTATTGCAATAACAGACCTACCACCACATGAAAGCAAGAATAAAAGAGAGAGTAAAAATAAATAAATAAATTTACTTGCAAAACTGTTACTTTCTGAGCCCTATTCTCATGAAATTTTACGTAATCTCCAGGATGAAGTAATATCTTCCTTCCTGAAAACGACAGTGCATTTTATTATGCACGCGGATTTTGTAATACTGACTTCAATATGTCAGCATTAAATTTAGCAGGTCGCAATACTCAAGTGGTTTCTCTTTTTTAAATACCATATAGATGTGACTGAGCCATAATTATAGACTTTTACGTAAAAAATTAGATGCTGGCGATTCTTACCAATAGTATGGTGGGTATCATAAAAGGTGACTAAGAATCACTAAGCCAGATAGATCGACAGCAGCTTTCCTTCTGTTGAAAGTAGCCATAGTGCGCTCACCAACGCACGCGAGTACTGTCAAACTCCCCCCAAAATGACGACACGCGGCATGCAAACAATCTTTTATGGGGAGGCCTTTGTTCAGCAGTAGACATCCTTTGGCTGATATGATGTGATTCTTTATTTTCAGCAACAACAACTTACAGTTTTGTGGTGTGGGACTTTGATCACAAGATACCTAGAGTTAAACCTGAATCTCAAAATAAGGAGGGAGACGATGAAGCGGAAAATGAGGAAGTAAGTGACTTACTATAATTTCCTTATTCTGTTCTATGAATTGCAATCAATGTCAGTTTGCTAAATATGAAGAATAATTAATCTCAACTCAATATAAATTTCGATCATCTGAATTTATTTTTAATATAAAACTGTGCCACTTGGGTTTTTGGTTTTGCTGCCAAATAATTACAGCTTGGTTACTTGCTACCATGCTGATTTCTCCACAATTCCAGGAAGAAAAACCAGAAGAACCAGAGATAGACCATCGTCTGCACGGCATAGTCCTGAAGCTGCCGCACACCATCCGCAACATATCCACCAAGATGACGCTCTCGAACTCCTTCATGATCAGCAATAACAACACCTATGCTGTTGCTGGAGTCAGGTATGAAGCTCGGTTGCTTATTATATGTTTATTTCATCAAAAAGTTAGCATAATTTCAAGCGTTGTGAGAGTTCTTACGTTCCATGTATAACCTCATCTATTTTTTAGATGAAATGAAGTGGCTCTATTGAATAATATTCAAGAAAGAAGACCTGGTCATTACACAGTATAATAGTTTGACCTTCACTGTAGGAAACCCTGAGTTTTTATATCATTATATTTAATCGCATGCTCCAGCATCCAGTCTCAATGCAAATACTAAACTGCTGTCTACGAGACTGGACATATTCGTAATAACTAAAATATAACCGTCTTACCGTGTGGTGCCGGCTAAGAATACCACCACCCCATCTCATCCCATGCGTGTCGTAAAAGGCGACTATGGGATTAGCCGAAGGATGGGCAGCAGCGTCCTTCGAGTATAGTTTATAAGTCAACTGCGATCGCCAACCCGTCTGCCAAGCGTGGCGAGTATGGCAATATGGGGATATGTGTATGGCAATGTGGGCTCTATGGGGGCATAGAGCCCACAATACAAACCCATACCGGTCGTTGTGGCAATCTTTTGGGGAGGCTTATGTCCAACAGTGGACTTTTTAGGGCTGAAATGATGATGATGAACCGTCTTAATCGTGATGTAGTCCTATCGCATAAACGTTTAAAATCTGATTTTCATCAAAACAAATATTTCTATTCACAGAAAGAATCTCTACGTCTGGAGTTTGGAGACGACAAAACTGATCAAAATCTTAGATGCCCACTTCGGGAGAATTGTCCAGCTGGAACCCTTAACGGTAGGGTCATGGAACAACGTGATCACCTCCTCCATTGACAGGACAGTGAAGATATGGAACATTGACAATATTTTCGAGCAAGTCCATAAGATTGATCGACAGGAGCTTCCTATTGATTCTATCAGGTTATTACTCCCGTTTTTATATTAGTATTGAGAGGCTGAGAGAGTATAATAATTTCATTATACTAATTACCTACGTAGTGTTTGAAAAGGCGAACTAAGCCACAAAAATCGCGGAACTACACATACATATTTAGTCAAACACTAGCTAAACCACACGAGCAAGCACACGCAAACACTCACACATCCACATACACGAAACACGCACACACACACATATACACGTACACTCACGCTTATATATGACGGCACGGTTGGTGCAGTGGTTGATATAGTCGACTGCTGCGCTCCGGGTCGCGGGTTCGATTCCCGCACGGAACAAATATTTGTACG
Source organism: Diloba caeruleocephala (assembly GCA_947459985.1). Classification (NCBI taxonomy): domain Eukaryota; kingdom Metazoa; phylum Arthropoda; class Insecta; order Lepidoptera; family Noctuidae; genus Diloba; species Diloba caeruleocephala. The sequence continues at coordinate 3,062,004 of OX381629.1, read as the reverse complement.
ATCTGCAGATAGTTGCTCCGGGTCTGGGTGTATTGTGTGTGGAATTTCTGTCTGTAAACGCACCCACGACACAGGAGAAATCCTAGTGTGGGGCAAAGTTTAAAAATTATATATATATATACACACTCACATACACCAATACTAATTACTTTTTTCTTATAACTATTTATGATGTAAGTTGAATGATGTATGTATGAATGTAATCAGAGAAGGAACTACAGATACAGAGTACAGAGGAGATACAGGCTAAGAACCTTTGTAACAGTATGTAACAGTATTTGTCACTAAAGGTTATCAACAAAGGATTATTGTTATATAAAAAAAACAGGTTCAAAAAAGTTGCCACCCTCCGAGCATTTTTCCTAACTATGTCGGGGTCGTGTTTTGCTTAACCTAATGGGGTTGAATATAGATATTTTACATGGAGCGACTGCCATCAGACCTCCATAACCTAGGTACTGGGCAATATCGAAACTCGGTTTCAGACTACCCGTAACAACGGTCATAGATAACAACCGAGACCAATGACGACGTGCTTTCCAATTTTTTTGAAAAAGTCATTAATGATTTGGCTGTCATGCTGCAGTAAATAATGAATACTAAATACATTCTGACATCTTGGAACGTGACAACCAAAGTCTGAGTATTTATAAGCGCCAGTGCTGCTATGGATCTTTCTTTCTAAGACCATTCCAGCTGTCGCCACATTGTTTGTTCAAATAATTGTGTATCTAAATATATCTGGGCTTTAAAACAGAAACCTTTGTTCCGGCGTTTCTTCTCAGAAGGAGTCAGTAGGAAAAATGCCGGCTTCGTTTAAATTTATTGACGAGTAAAAGTGTTTTTTAAACCTACTAGCTAAAATTACATTTCATTAGTTTGCATGAATAAAATTTTTAGCCAAGATAATATATTAATTACCTTACTCTAAATTTTTCTTCTGCTTTCCCAGTCGTGTTTATATTGTTATGTATTTTATAATGATGCCTAAGTTATATTGTATATGACATTTCGTACACATGACACCCAATATCTCTCTCCTTACTTTCAGTCTATCCAAGGGTTGTGTGGAAGAGATCGCCTTGTGCGATAAGACCTCCCAATGTAGTGTACATTGGGAGGTCTTATCGCACAAGGCGATCTCTATCTTCGTAAATGTATATCTTTTATGTGTTTATGTGGTTTACAATAAAAAAGTATATAAATAAACAATTATATATAACTAGCTGCGGCCCGTGGTTTCACCCGCCGCTTAATTCAAAAGAAATAGGATAGTTTATAATTTAGAGTACTTCGACAATATACACTTGACAAAGAGTACATATATATACTTATATATACGAGTATATATATATATATATTGGATTTCAGGAGTTTTATTTTTTTGCGCGGAGCCCTAATTATTTTTCCTAAATGAAAGTAGCCTAAGTTATTCTTTATAACATCAGCTATCTGCCAGTGAAAGTTCCATCGAAATCGGATCAGCCGTTTCGTAGATCAGCGGGAACAAACACAGACAGACAGACAAAAACGTTTTAAATAGTTTATTTGCTGTAGGTACTGTATATACCTTTCATATATACCTTTCATATGCATTTAGTAAAAAGCTGTTATTTTGACATTACAAAGTGTGTGCACTTCAATTTTATTTATTTGTATAGATAATAGAGAGTATGACATGAAATATCCATAAATTCTACTTCTGACTCTCAACTGACGTGACTTTCAGCCTAGCCCGCGACAAATGCCTAGCAGTAACGGCTACGCGCAGTTGCTGGGGTCTCTGGGACACCAGTACGGGGAAACTTCTGGCACAGCTAGCTGAAGCACCACTTGGAGCCATCGTAACCCATGCTGTAATCACGCCAAACGGTGACAATGTTATTACTGCTGAGTCAGGCAACGTGGTGATTTGGGATACACCAGAGAAACAGGTATAATTTTTCTTGGATGTACATTTTTATTTATCCCAGTGGAAATTCATCATGAACTTGCTCCACCCCGAGGCAGGGCGAAGGAAATTCCATGTAGAATTTCCACTGGACACCAATAAGAAAAAAAGGAGACCGGCACGCCCCTCCGTAGTTCCCCGCGGCGGAGGAAGTTCATTTAGAATTACAACTGGGCCCAATATTTTTTTTTAATAAAAAATGTAGCGTTCGTCGCGATAGGTCAACTAAGGGCCGAGATGTGCCTATAGGCGTGGCACCAGTGGGCGGCTCTAGTGTGATCATACGAGGACTTGGAGCCTCCCTTAGGTGCCGAAGATGACCGCCCCAGGGGTTTTAGCCGGTAGGAGTCCGGCATATCCCTTCGCCCTTCCCCGAGGCGAAGGATGTTCATGAAGAATTTCTACTGGGAACCAAAAAAAAAACAACTAAGGGCTATAGAATTTTGCCCAATTTGTCGAGACTTTCATCATCATCAGCCGAAGAACGTCTACTAGATAGATTTTCACAACAAGCGCTTACATGCCGCCCGCATCCAATGACTCCTAGCTATCTTCACTAGGTCTTGGGTCGTCCAGACTTGTCCACACTGTTCTCACATATAGTTTGTTAGGAATATCAAATAAATTCATAAAAATTGTGTTGACACACACCAAATCCAGCTGGGTGGTGCGGGCTACGAATAGCACCAACCCATCTCATCCCTTGGGTGCCATAAAAGGCGACTATGGGATTAGCCGAAGGATGGGCAGCAGCGTCCTTCGAATACATTAACAACTCAACTGCGATTGCCAACCCGTCTGCCAAGCGTGGTGATTATGGCAAAACCCCCCAATGAGCCCACAACACACCCATATCGGTCATTATGGTGATCTTTGGGGGAGGCTTGTGACTACATGACAACCTCTTGGATTACGGTGTTATCATCCCACACACGTCTTCTTAATTACGAATAAATGATTATATTTCGTTCTATTATATTCACTGCAATTATATTAATACACATATATTGAATTCGTATCTATAAGAAATTAAAATCAGTATTATCATTTTACTTTTCTCGGCAGGTCATATTCAAAGAAGAACAAAAAGGAATAAAGCAAGTACTTCTGCTAGAAGACGGCACCAAATTCATTACGATCTCTATGCAGGCGTGTTCTGGAAACGTCGACAATATCGCTGTGGCTACTGTCGTTGCAAGGACCATCCCTGGTAAAGAGTCCATAGAAGATGTCTGATACTAGCTACTTCGCAACTTTTTTAGCCTTAGTTGAAGAAAGTCTAGCCAAGACCACTTTGCTAAAGGGAAGGGGACAGGTGGTACAAGCGTGCAACGAATCATATCTTGTCTCAAGTGTGGCAGAAGATATTTTACGAGCTAATCATCATCATCTTCATTTCGGCTAAATGAAGTCCACTGCTGGACACAGGCCTCCCCCAAAGATCAACACAACGATCGATATGGGTGTGCTGTGGGCTCATTGGGGGGTTTTGCTATAATCGCCACGCTTGGCAGACGGGTTGGCGATCGCAGTTGAGTTGTTAATGTACTCGAAGGACGCAGCTGCCCAACTTGCAGCAAATCCCTTAGTCTACTTTTACGACACCCATGGGAGGAAATTGGGTGGTGGTATTCTGAGCCGGCACCACACGCCTAAGCGAGCTAATATTATGATCTAATAACTGGTAGAAAAATATCAAGATGAAGAAGAAAATGTGTGGTATCCGGATTCTGAACATATTACCACTCCATCTCCTACCGTGGATGTCGTAAAAGACAACTATGGGATTCTAAACCTGAGGGACGGGCAACATCGTCCCTTCTGTAGACCAATAGCCATACTGTACTCACCAACCCACCTGCCAAGCTTGGTGAGTACTGGCAAATTCAATCCTATGGGGGAGGCCTTTGTTCAGCAGTGGATATCCTACAGATTACAGATGATATGATGATGATGAGAAAGAAAACTTAGGTGTTGTAACGCAACGTAGCACATATCTTCTGTATATCAGTTATTGGTGCAGTGGCTGATACAGTCGGCTGCTGCGCACCGGGTCCTTGGTTCGATTCCCGCACGGAACAAATATTTGTACGATCTACAGGTAGTTGTTCCGGGTCTGGGTGTATTGTGTGTGGAATTTGTGTTTGTAAACGCACCCACGACACAGGAAAAATCATAGTGTGGGGCAAGTAAAAAAAAAAACATACATATATATTTTAAAAAAATACTGGTTCAATTTTCTTCAGATAATATACTCCACCGCAACACCCAAAACGTAAAAATTCAAATGGTAAATTTGTTCGACATTTTAGTGTGAGGCACGTTTGGTTTCAGATGGTGAAAAGATCTACAACGCAGAATACGAGCTCCGAGGCACAGGTTACAAGGCAGCCGTAGTATCAGCGGACGAACACCACATCGTGGCTCCAGGAGTTGACAAATCGTCCAGAGAATGTCTGCACGTGTTTCATGCCAGGACTGGCGCAAGGTTACACAGGTGGGTCACTAGCTGCCTTCTTCACCTTATTGGGTGTTTTTAATGATTTTAGACCTAAGTTTTTGCGCAGATGCGACAATTCTCACTTTTATAGTCATAACAATATGTTTATTTATGTAATAAATTCGCCAAGAGGCAGGCAAAGGTCAGTATAGAGCCTACATTTTGTCATAAAAAACAATGGTAAGTTGGATACATAAGACGTATGACTTATGTATTCAATTATGTAATCAACGTCTAGGCATAACATTTTCATTATTTTTTATTATAATTTTGGCCTGGAGTCTAAGTCCTTTGACCATAGGCGTTACAAAATTATCAGTGCTGCCAGCACGTGTATAAAATGTAAAGGTTTAGGTTTAGTTATTAAATTCATAGTTTTAGTGTGTAGATTTAAGCATTTTTATTGTCTTAAGTCGAATTTTCATGTGATTTTTTTTAATGTGTGTTGTGCGTTGTTGTTGTGCAAAAATAAATAGCTTCTTTCTTTCTTTTCTAAACTCAGCCACGGAAACGACTTAAAATTTTTAGGGTTCCGCACGTCCAAAGGAAATACGGCGGACCCCATATAGGATCACTCGTGTGTCTGTCTCTCTATCCGACTGTCACAGCCAATTTGCTCCGAATGTATTGGACTGATTAAGTTGAAAATTGGTACACATATAGATTTCTGCGACCCAAACACGTACATGTACATACGTAAATAAATGAATTTGGAATATAGGGGTACTTTTTCGAGGGGCATAATAGAAAATTTAAAAATAAAGTTTTGCGAACTGTACGGTGTAACATATGAAATGAAAGGGCTTGCTGTGAGGGTCTTTACCCACAGATTCTAGTGTCTCTACAGCACTGTCTTCAAGCGTGATTCGGACTAGCAAATTCCTGGCAGAGCACAAAAACTGGAATGCAGTGGTCTCCTTCTGTGAGAGCGTCATGCTCCAGAAGGAGACCGCAGAGCGGGATCGAGAGAGGGCTGAATCCCCCCGGGGAGGTGACCGCTTTACAGTCACTCTCTCCGAGATGTGCCTATAGGCGTGGCACCAGTGGGCGGCTCTAGTGTGATGATACGAGGACCTGAAGCCTCCCTTAGGTGCCGAAGATGACCGCTCCAGTGGTTTTAGCCGGTAGGAGTCCGGCATACCCCTTCGCCCTTCCCCGGGGCGAAGGAAGTTCATGAAGAATTTCTACTGAGCTGCAATAAAAATAAAAAAGAACTAGCAAATTCCACCCAAAATGACGATACTTGAAAACAACTTTATGGGGGGACTTTTCTTTAACAGTGACGTAATTTGCCGGGCCAGAATACCACCACCCCATCTCCTCCCGTGGGTGTCGTAAAAGTCGACTAAGGGTTAGCCGGAGGATGGGCAGCAGCGTCCTTCGAGTACATTAACAACTCAACTGCGATCGCCAACCCGTCTGCCAAGCGTGGCGATTATGGCAAAACCCCCCAATGAGCCCACAACGCACCCATATCGGTCATTGTGGTGATCTTTTGGGGAGGCCTGTGTCGAGCAGTGGACTTCATTCGGCCGAAATGATGAATTTGGCTAATATAATGATGATGATGATGAAGATTCATGTCTGTAAAATGTACCCACGATACAGAAAAATCCTAGTGTGAGACAGTTTAATTTTATTTTTTACCTTAATCTCAAGCTCTATGGCTCGTAAATTCTGAATCATGATTCCGGCTTGAAAATGCTGAAACGGTCAGCTAGTCCTGTCTCATCATCATCATATCAGCCAAAAGATATCCACTGCTGAACAAACTCCATCGACAATCAGCTACATATCTCTGCTGTTGCATAGTCGTCCTTAGTCGCCTTTTACGACATCCACGGGAGGAGATGGAGTGGTGCTATATTCTTAATTCGGAAACCACGGTAAAGTTTGATGGACAGCCTTATACCAAAGTAATTCTTAAACTTTCGCGAATTGAATTCATATCTTTAAGATAATATCGGGTCTATTCGCGCACAGAGTAATATTAAAACAATATTTTACTACCTCAGTCTACTGGTCACCACGGTCAATGCAACTTGATCGAAACGTTGAGGTTAGTTAAATTATTATGATAATATTAATCTGTGCGCGAACGGACCCGATATAATCTTAAAAGCCTTATACAAAAGTTGTATAACAGTATACAAAAAAATATGTTCTTCTTTTAGGATTCCAATCAAGAACAGCGGTATCAAAGACATGCAGTCGATAGTGGCGCTACCACACAAGCCTTTATGGGTGGCTGTGGTGGGCAACGACAAAGCAGGCATACTGGACATTAAAACCAAGAGGCATGTTAGGTGAGCATCTGTGGCTGTATCGTTCGGGAATCTATGGCTAGAGCACTCTCCAGCCAGTATTGATCAACCCCATCTGTTAGGGCAACAAACAAATAAAATAATGTTTTGTAGGAAAACAAACAGCTTAAATCTGACATTAGATTGGGTGAAAACTTCTAAATTGCCTGTTTGGCTCCCTAGCAGTTAGGCTATTACCACCTCATGGTAATGTTACTTCTAATGCAGTAGCTACAGGCCACTTATAAGTAGGCCTATGGCAGCACAGATGTTTGGGCTGATACAGACACACACTCATCAGCTCATACTGCATACCGGGCTCCCAATGTGCGGTCATAGAGGATATTGTCGTAATCGCCACGCATGGCTATGGCAGGTGGATTGGTGATCGCAGTATGTTGTATAGCACACGCACACAGGATGCTGCTACCCATCCTCTTGATATCAACCCTTCGTCGCCTTTCACGATCCCCCGTAGAGATATATACTATATTAATTCCAATAATTATTTCAGATTCGTCCCCCGTTGGAACGGAGCTTGCACCCGCGATGGTAAAATTGGACTCTGTGCCCCTTCTAGAGGCGGTCTAGACCTCATAGAGCTGAAGCGAGGTGCCTCAGTCCAACAACTGATCTACAGGGCTGCTGAGGGAGTGTTCTCTATCATCACAATGTTTAGTTCCACAGACCAGTATGTGTTTTATTACCATAGTGGGAGAAAGACTTTGAGGGTGTTTAGGTTGGTACTGATTATTTCTTCTTGAACCTTTCTGTGTGAGATAGTTTCACTACTACAGTTTTAATAGAAAACTCAAATCTTATGTAAGAGCGAGAGATAAAACGAACACAACAAGGCTTAAAAATCCGTTTAGTTAATCAGTGTGGTGCCTGGACTAAGAATACAGCACCACTCCATTTCATCCCGTGGATGTCGTAAAAGGTGACCAAGGGACTCGTAAACCAGAGGGATGGGTAGCAGCATCCCTTTTGTGTAACAGTAGCCATTCTACGCTCACCAACCCGCCTGCCAAGCGTTCTTTGTATCATCATTTCGGCCGAATGAAGTCTACTGCTGGACACAGGCCTCCCGCAAAGATCACCACAACGACCAATATGGGTGTGTTGTGGGCTCATTGGGGGTTTTGCCATAATCGCCACGCTTGGCAGACGGGTTGGCGATCGCAGTTGAGTTGCCAATGTACTCGAAGGACGCTGCTGCCCATCCTCCGACTAATCCCTTAGTCGACTTTTACTACACCCACGGGAGGAGATGAGGTGGTGGTATTCTTAGCGGCACCACACGGTACTTTGTATAATATAATGTTATTCAATATTTTTCAGGACAGTAGATGGTCGCACCATAGCGGAGTACAGGGCCCCGGCGGAGGTCACAGGCATCGCCAGCGCACACGGGGGGAAGGCAGTGGCCATAGCCTCACAAGACGGATGTCTGACCGTGTTGGATATCGTGGATCCACATGAGTAAAGCGGGGAGGAGTAGGTTGTGAATTGCCTAAGATGTGAAGTCTGATGGTAGCCCAGTATTGGTATTCAGGATCGGGAGCAAAGAAGGGGTTCACAAACTTATTTGAATGATGTTGGTATAAAATTCGATCCGACATTACGTTGTGAAATATTTGTATTACTATTGAACGTTCCTACGTTTGGTCAACTCTCTCCATCATCATCACATATCACCCAAAGGACGTCCACTACTGAACAAAGGTCGCCCTCATAGATTTCTACAACGCCCGGCTACATGTGGCCCGCATCCAGCGACTCCCATCGATCTTCACCAGTTAGTCCATCCATCTCTCATAGTATTGTCTTAGGTTTTCGCGGTTATTACACATTATAATAAAACAATTTTAAACGGATTAAATCGCGTGTATTATTGATTTTTGTTTTTCCTGACGTTTCGAACACTTTGCAGGGAAAACAAAAATCAACAATACACGCGATTTAATCCGTTTAAAATTGTTTTATTATAACATCCATCTCTCATCAAATTGTTACAAAAAATATTGAATGTTGCTGCGTTAGATCAATTCTTTCCGTCACCGATTATGTATCTACAACACAGTTTACTACAAAGTTAAATAAGCACAGTTTTAACCATAGTTCAGCTGAACACTGTTTAGATATTTAGGCACCGTGTTACATGAACAATCTAAGCCATGTTTAACTTAACTTCGGCTAAACTCGAAAGTTTTCTAAAATGTGTTCAATAAGTAATGTTTTCTTTCATGTGGTGATTGTAATGGCTCGTGGCCGGGCGATTGATGAAATTAACTAATATGTGACAGATTACCGGGTAACCCTTCTTCTTCTTCTTCTTCTCTTAGATGATGGCTTCTGCAGAGTATCTGCCGGGTAACCCATTACATATGCAGTAGTCAAATACATAAACAGAATACCAAATTACCTTCTCCCATCTAGACGATACGAAGATGAAATGGGAAATGGTATACTCTATACTTCGCAAAGTATTTGTCTCTCAGCACATGTAATTCTGTTTATTTATAAATAAGAATGAAGTACACGTTTTATTTAACCATAATGTTAACCAGGGGTTTAAAAAAACTGGGTCGTTTGCTCTGTGATAAGAAGGGATGTGAACCAATGTAAAGTTAAATAGTATTGATCTCAACTAGAGTTGTGATGTAGTTATTTTTCACACTTTTCATTACTTCAGCACGAAGCGTAGTGGAAATCATTTCTAGTGGACAGTAGGCGTAGTAAAATTATGTCAATATTTTCTTTAATATGTAAACTTAAGAGTTGTAACATAGAACGCGATTGCGGGGACGTGCAACACTGTAATGCGCAACAATAGCTATAAAAACCTTGTCATAAATAGCGGGTCTTTTTAAATAAATCGCTCCACTCTCTTGCATTTCGCCTCTGCCGTGTCTGTAGAAACTATCTGTAGGCCACACAAATAACTCTAGTGTGATCATACGAGGACCTGGAGCCTCCCTTACGTGCCGAAGATGACCGCTCCAGTGGTTTTAGCCGGTAGGAGTCCGGCATAGCCCTTCGTCCTTCCCCGGGGCGAAGGAAGTTCATGAAGAATTTCCACTGGGCACCAATAAAAAAACAAAAAAGGCCACACATATAAAAATATATGTTCTGTGTGGGGATCGAACCCGTGACACGTAGCACAGAAAGCCAAGAGACTTGACACTTCACCAAACATGCCGTTGAATCACGTCATTATCTTTTGTCTTTTTTCTGGCTGTAGGATACACATGTCATCGAAATTTTATATGACAAGTTGCCTGCGTAATTAGCGTCGCGGATTATATTGATTTATATAAGCGACGTAATTCTGACGTAGCGTTCGTGTAACGGTATCAGTGTCAAGTCACTAATACGGAAATAATAGTTATAACGTCCTAGTCATATCGGCCATTTACACGTCCACTGCTGAACAAAGGCCTCCCCCATAGATTTTCACAACTGTGTCATCATTCTGGGGGGTATTTTCCAATACTCACCACGCTTGGCAGGCGGGTTGGTGAGCGCAGTATGGCTACCGTTTCACAGAAGGGATGAATCACTCCATCTCCTTCCGTTGATGTCGTAAAAGGCGACTAAGGGTCTCTAAGCCAGAGGGATGGGTAGCAACATCACTTCTGTGGAACAGTAGCCATACTGCGCTCACCAACCCGCTTGGCAACCGTGGTGAGTACTAGCAAATATCCCCCAAAATGGCGACACAATTGTGGGGATCTATGGGGGAGACCTTTATTCAGCAGTGGACGTCATTTGATGATAAAATGTTTACTAAATTAAATTAAATTTGTTTATATTTCACTACTTTCTTGCTAAACCAATAGAATGGTTTACTCAGGAACTAACTATAATTCACTGACACATGACAACGACAAGGAGAAATACCGAAGAGAAATTCAACTCTCTATTTTCCTTAGATAAAGATAAAAATATTTTTATTCATATAACACCAATTAAAGGCACTCGTGAATAATTAGACTTTAGCTGCCGCGTTCCAGGCTGTAAGTTTCCTATGGAGAAGAATGGGCAGGAAACTCCATGGTAACTTTTCCAACTTTTTAAATCAAAATATTTTTGTTACAATATTTGACTACATTGTTCTTGAAATGAAAGTTATGTGAGGACAATGTAGGAGAAAAGAGTCTAAATTACTTTAAGTCTAACACTTAACAAGCCAGATTTAAATATTTATTAAAGCTTATGATTAAATTGCCATGGCTGTATTAAGCCGACTAGTCCCAACAGTCAGCACTCGTTCACGAGCATGACGCATGCATCAGCGTCGCTTAGCTCAACCATATTGTAGGGAAACTCAGCGACCCGATACACGACGCCACTGTAAGTAGGACACTTGAGTGAGCATGACATACCTGCCTATAATCTGCCAGACAAATATCATGTCAATTAAACAAAATGAATTAATTGGTCCAAGTGCTAGCACTTTTTGCTAAAAGGCTATCGTCGCTGCCGCCCGCTCCGCGTTCTATGAGAGTCTATTCGCTTGTAGGTATCGCATTCTTTAATATACTTAAAATATCCTGCTGTTTTTAAGTCTACAATTGTATCGGTTATCTATAGTATGTATGTTCAATATACCTACCGTCTGAGTATTCAACCAGTAAGAGATCTTTTGAAATGGTGCAAGTCTAACGTTAGTTAAGTAAATCTAACCTATATACCATGGTGTAAGTGACATGGTACCTAAAACTAATACTATTAATTCGGTACATGAGTCTGGATGAGCGTTAGGAGTCAGATGGTTTTCCAGTTTATTCCGCCGATTTCAGTATAAAATAACTGTTGTCGTCTATCCTACGCTATTTTAAAACACATTGAACTATTTATTTTCACATAGAACTGCAATGTAAATAATAACTAAACGGCTATTGTTTCACTACTGTTCATGGATAAGGTCAACGCTCGCAGTAGCATAATAATATCTTATCATAATAAAATAATCATGAAGCGTTTTGATCGCATTGTTTGCGATACACTGCGTGCTCTAAAATGACAAAAACTGTAACCTTCCTATGTTACTTTCGGCATAAATGGCTGTCCTATTTTTATTAAAGGCCTAAGATTTTGGTATGACATTCTTAAAAAAACATTAGATTAAAATGGAACGCACCCGTAAATAGCTGAGCTACGATTCATGTATCCGAACTATGTTGACGTTTTAGCTTAATTATTTGGGATTATCCTACCACAAACAAACAAACGATCCACAGTGGCCTCAAAAAGGCCATTTTCTACAGCTTACATACAAACACAAAATAAACCTATAATAATACCTAACTAAACAGCTTGCATTTATATTTGGCAGCCTGTTTTATTTCCTTCTACTAAATACTATAAGGGTCCAAACGTGCTCATAGGTAAATTTAGTAGTGGGATACGAATACATATACTGTAGTCTACTGCTGCTGCTGATTTTATTCATTTCTGTTAGTATTCACTTCTCAATTAATAATGCAATACGTCCCGACAAGCTTGTTGCTACAGCCGAATTCCTTTTCTGTCAATGTCATCTTCAAATACAAGTTTTAAAATTAATATTTCTTTTCTAAATGGCTAGGTCTCACACCAAGCTCCAGTGTGATCATACGAGGACCTGGAGCCTCCCTTAGGTGCCGAAGATGACCGCTCCAGTGGTTTTAGCCGGTAGGAGTCCAGCATACCCTTTCGCCCTTCCCCGGGGCGAAGGAAGTTCATGAAGAATTTCCACTGGGCACCAATAAAAAAGAGGTCTCACACCAAAAAGTATCATCGATGTTACAATACGTTCAACGTAGTATTCATTGAATAGTAGAATCAGTATGCGTATTCGTAAAACAAACGTGATAATTGCTAACTCTGTCTACACACGTCTAGTACTGCACTTATGCGCAAAAGTGTTTTCTGCTTGCCTCTGATAATTTTTAATAAATTACCAAGAAGCTGAAAGGAACTTAGTAATGAAGCATTTAAGCTTAAAATAAAATTATTTTTAACATACAAAGCCAACTATAATAGTGTAACAGAATTTAAAATAGAATCATTAATTTGATCTATGTTTTTTCTCTTTTTATTATACTGTTGAATGTTTTAAATGTGTTTTTACATTATACAGTTTTTGAAGTGAAACTTCTTTAGCACCGTTGTGATTTGGAAATTCGATGATACGAAAAAGCGAAACCACAAAGAGACAAACATATTCATAAACAGGGTTTATCCTGCGAGAGAATGAGATGTTAGTACGTGTCTTTGCGCTTGCGTACTACGAAGCTTTCAGATGACGAATTGCGTCATAGTCAACGTGGTGTGTCATTCACGTGTATCATTTTTATGCATTTGTATATTAAAATATGTTGGTTAATAAATGTATATTAAATATTGAACACATCTGGTCAGACTTTTACATAAAGTATTAGTTAAATTATATTATTATTTTATGAAGTTTCACCTATGTCGTGTGTGAATTGTACTCACTGACATCGTTATTTCGACATTTGTAATTTTGACAATGTAATATTAAAATTGGAAAGATTGTTTCTTAAATTAAACTGGAATTGAAAAAATTATATTTCATATTATTAAGTATTAATGTTATATTGTTAGTATTGATAATGATGGTAAAAATCCATAAATATAGGTAATTAGATCATCTTAGTATTTGCGTTTCTTGTTTTGTTATCTTGCATGCACGTGTCATTCATATTGTATGTACACACATTTTTGAGCAAATAAATTTATTCTAGTATTTGTTGCATTACTAATTAATATTATTAAGGAATATATATATTTTTAAATCAAATTTAACATAACCAATGCTTCCGAAATACCTTCATGAAACATCTGTACCTGTGTATTGTATAAGATATATTAACATGACTCAGAATATTTTTTCATAAATAATAGAAATGTTTAATATTATAAGTGCAATAACTATTGTCAAAGTTAAAATCGTTAATAAATTCAATTCATCAGATAGTTTTTTAAATGCATTGGAAAATATAATCAGGTTTTGTTAAGAAATAAAACGAAAAATAAATGTACTTAATCATACTTTATTAGGTATAAATCTATACAATAATAAATACTACGCATTATACCTATTGTTTCATTTATAGAACATTAAGATATATTTCAGATGAACTGCACAAACTGCAATTGTAAACACGTCAAATACAGACAGAAAATTTGTACAATAATGTCAGAATAAGTAACCCCAACTTGTAGACATCATTTTTGTGTACTGCCCACAATGTCAAGAGCATTTCGTTCACTTGGCGGTAAACGTCATGCCTGGCCGTGGCTATTGTAATGCTACCCAGGACTAGTCCTGCGTGGTAGCACGCTACGCTCGTCAGAAATTAGGAATTTAGTCTCTTATGTCCAGTAATTTCTGAAGATACAGTGCCCTTCAAACCAGAACACATTAATGTCTAAAGTTTAAACGCTACTGCTTAGCGGGAGAATAGATCTGGCACTGCGGTGTTACCCACCTAGCAGGACTCTAATATTTGCAGTCATTTGCAGCAGTAATAGTTGCAGTCAACTATTCAATAGCTGCAGTACTTGAAATTTTGTTTGATTTTAATGTAGTGATTCGTTACTTTATTCACAACACTATTTAATTCTTCGGTAAAATATTCGTTTACTAAATAGTAACAATGTAATTATTTTGACATTAATCTTATTTATATTTTATTTATACTTATTAATGTACTGGAATTAATTCATGATCCAAATTAGCGTGTATTGTATCATCTGATTTCACTCAAATTCATATTTCATTCAAAATATTATAAAACCACAAATATTATGACGCTGGGTAAAATTATGGCTACAAAAATAAAAATACGTCCTTAATTATAATGTTTAAAACAAAACAATACTGAATTCACAGAATGCAGTTCAAAAAATACATTGTAGGCATTATAAAAATGGCGAGCAATATATATTAGGCTTTCACAATAATTTCTTTTTGGTTTGAATTAGTTATTATATAAAATATTAAAAATTAAGTTCTGAAAAAAAATGTCTGTGTATGTTTGTAATTAATTATTAATATTATTCAGAAAATTCAAGTTCATGGAATATTAAATACAAATCTAATAAAAAAATACGGAACTTTACTTTTTAATTATTTCAATTATGACGGAAAGAATAAAGCTGACCCAATTTTCTTGCTCGCCATTGTACGTCATTTTAGAACTCGTATTCGGACACGTATATGAACAGTTTGGCGATGGCTGTGCCTCCGAATTGCTCGTGAGTGTACAACTCCATAGACATCTCCAGCTCTATGCTTTGTGGTCCTTCTAGAGGACGTACTAGAGAGGTTAGACCTTCGTTGTTGTCTTGTGTTAATCTGGAATGAAAATAACATTATTACTGAGTAGTATTTATGAAATTATATTTTTATTCTGGCCCGGTTGGTGCAGTGGCTGATACAGTCGGCTGCTGCGCTCTGAGTCGCGGGCTCGATTCCCGCATGGAACAAATATTTGTATGATCGGCACGTAGTTGTTCCGGGTCTGGGTGTATTGTGTGTGAAATTTGTGTCTGTAAACACACGACGAAACGACACAGGATAAATCCGAGTGTGGGGTAACGTTTTATACAAAATGTTTCTTTTTAAACATTGGGTGTCCATGAAAATGAGAATCCTGCTATGAAAAAGCACAACAAATCTAATGACAAGAAGAGTACAACAAATCTAATAAGAATAAGAAATTTAAAACAGTCTTTGTATCAGAACCATTTAAAGTTTGAAATTAATATAGACTTGGACGCAGTTTGATTGATCACCATGAAAGTTGGCACATATATGTATTTAAAACGCTGTGATCATTATCTCTGTGTACATATTTTTTCACGGAGAAGGTTGCACGCTATCTTGTTTTTTATAACTCGCCACTAGATGGCGCCGCCGCATGTATGTGCTGGATATTTATTTCACGACTTCTATATGTACCTTTCAATCGATCGCCATGAAAAAAGCAAGACAAGGTAAAATAATTACGTCTATCCTAACGCTATTTTGAATAAAAACACAATATACTATCACCTAAAATACTGTAGCGTTTTAATCGCATTGTCTACGATACATTGCGTGCTTGAAAATTACAAAAACTGTTTTCTCGTATTTTATTATAGGCCTAAGTGTAACCTGATGATATCGGCCATTTATAGGTCCACTGCTGAACAAAGACCTCCCCCATAGATTTCTACAATTGTGTCATCATTTTGGGGGGTATTTGCCAGCACTCACCACGCTTGGCAGGCCGGTGAACGCAGAATGGCTATCGTTTCACAGAAGGGACGCTGCTGTCCATCCCTTTGGTTTAGAGTCCATTAGTCGCCTTTTACGACATCCGTGGGAGGAGATGGAGTGGTGCTATATTCTTAATCCGGACACTACACACACAACCTCTTCCCAAAGTTTTCGATAAGTTGTCACTTCCAAATTGTATATAAATGGTGTAATGGTATACTCACAAGAAGTCATTTATATCAGCTTTCCTCTTGATGCTCGGCGGCGCGTTGACATTCACAATCCGAAGCTCGAACCTCATCTTGACGAACGGCCAAACGGGTCCTCGCATAGTGAATAGTTTCAACTACAAACAAATAGGTATATAGGTTTAGGTTACATATACCAGAATATCAGGCCATTACTGTCCCACTGCTGGGCACGGACCTTTTCTCATAATGAGAAAGGTTAGCCTAGTGCGGGTCGGTGGACTAAACACCCATGCGAAAAATTTTGGAGCCCTCTCTTTCTCTCGATGTTTTTGTTCACCGTTAACGCAGTGATAACTAAATTCTGATCTGCACATGAACCCGAAAAGTCAGAGGCAAAGTCGGGATCGAACTCAGACCCTCCTGTATAGAACGCAAGCGTTTGACTAAGCTATCACTAGTCAACTCGAACAAATTGTAGTCTTAAAAAATCATAGATCACCTTCATAGGCACCTTATGTAACAATTTT
Organism: Diloba caeruleocephala; assembly: GCA_947459985.1. Classification (NCBI taxonomy): domain Eukaryota; kingdom Metazoa; phylum Arthropoda; class Insecta; order Lepidoptera; family Noctuidae; genus Diloba; species Diloba caeruleocephala. Next base: position 3,045,255 of record OX381629.1, on the reverse strand, counting down.
GAAAATATAAATCGTTCTAAAGCGTTGTACGGTAGATTTTGGCTGAATTAAGGTTGGTTAAAATCAAAACTTCCTTACATAATGTTGATTTTCTAATTTACACTCAATCATCATTCAGGTATTTAGTGAAGCCTTTTACATTCATTCTAACCCACTTCAATAGACAGAAAAATCTCATAGATGTCGCTATAAAACAGCACTCTGCCTATTTTTGAGGCACTAATGCTGACATCTGTTTTAAAATGGAGGAAAATATTGCCAGTTTTATACACTACCTTGGAAAGATGACATTTCTTTGTATGGACTGGGTATGTACGTACAGTATTATATTATCTATGTCCCAACTAAACTAAGATATTCTTGTAGTAGTAGATTCACATCAGCAGTGTAATGAGTGAAAGTTGAACCCGTGACCTCTATGACCACATGTTCAAAGCATTAGATGTTGGGCTATAGATACTTAAAAACACTTTTGCATCTCGACTACTTTGTTGTCCACAATTAACTTTTCATTACTTTGCCTTTATTCTGCTCTATTTTTCTTTTTACTACTAAATTATCAGTTGGCTTAATTATATTTTCATATATATATTATATATATCGCAGTATTATTTATATATGTTTTATGTATATATGTATGTTTATATATATATATATATAACTATATCATCTTTAGTATTTATTTAGAATCGTTTTGTTTAGATATATTGTTATGCATTTTTGTGTGCACCATCGACAGACCCATTCTTGTCCAATTCAGTTTTTTCCATCCTAAGGTTGCCTGGAAGAAATCGCCGAGTGCGATAAGGCCGCCCATTGTACTTTATATACTAGGCCTTTCTGTTTTTATTTTTTGTATAGTATTTGGTGTGCAATAAAGAGTTTAATAAATAAATAAATAAATAAATAAATACATAACTTTTTTTAGCTAACAGGCACGGCAAACTGTCGGTAGCTTATCTGATGGTAAGTCACCCATGGATATCAGCAATCTGGTGATTATGGATGAGAGCCCGACTTAATGGAATACCTCGTTTTCTGGTGCCGTTCATCCGGAACACAACTACACTCACACAGATTGTTATGCCAATAACAACTATATGTAAGCATATTGTTTATCAGTAGACTGCGATAGGTTGATATGATTGCGGCTTTTCACAATTAAGAGTGCATGTCGACAACGAATTGCCACGTGCCGCCATGCAGGCAGCACAATGCACTGCAAACTGGAAGACTCCTTTACAATCGCCCACGAAATGTTCCTGGGTGGTCTTTTTACATCGGCCTTCCCACCGCTAAAGGGGTTGACCACTTTACAGTCATCCTCTGCGATGTGCCCTAAGGCGTGACGCCAATCGGTAATCCAAAGATAGCCTCGTTAGCGCCAAAGATAAATACTTCTGTGGTTTTAGCCAGTAGGAGTGCAGCATGTCCCTCCACCCTTCCCCGTAACGTACATGACGTATTTTCACCGGGTGAAATAAAATAGGCAACGAATTACACGAGAGAGAAGTATAGATGCTGGAACCTGCTTCTTAATGACTTGTAAGTCAAACATTAGTGGGGGAACTACCTTAAGATGGTATTGTTATTTGAAGAATATAAGAAATTGATGTAGTAAAGTTGTAGATGCTGACGAAATGGGAGGCTTAGTTCCAGTCACTCCATCTCATTGTTTATACTGCTAAAGTAAATTGTACTGACCTTAGAATCGGGGATGTATAGGTTAGAGACAAAGGTGATGAAGTTGTACGATATGGTGGTAGGCTGGTGGGCGCATTCCCAGTCGCCTGGCTGACACACACGCTCCACTTTGTTGCAGCGGCTGGAAAATAATTTAACATTTTAGATACTGTCCTCTTAGACGTTTTCACGGTGACTCTACCAAGTAACAGTAATTCATTTATTGCATTACAATTAGAACGGCTGTAGGCCACTTAAAGGCTTATTAAAGACACAACTAGCACACATACGGCTCACAGTACTCCAAATATACTGATAAAATCATCTTCCATCCATCCGCAAACATAATACAATCCAAGTTTGACAAGACAGACAGTGAGACAGTGTTCAACGCAGTGAGGTCCCGAGTAATAAGTGAATTTTCACGTGCTGCTTTATATTGTGTTTTCTGCAACGCATATAATTATGCGAATAAACAATCGGCATAAGTTTTAATGTAGAGCTCCGAAGCTTCAAATTTACAAAGCAGAATTTTACACATGGTTGTCATCTAATACGAGTATATAGCCTCTTCCTGCTATCTAATGAGCTGCTGCCCAAGAGATATTTTGTGGGATACCCACATAAAGGGCAGATTTCCAGACTCCAGGAGCTGGATTGTAGTTTGCTGCGAATCAATGCGTTGAAAATAATATTAACTACATTATTAATTAACCCAAGCCAGCTGAAAGAATACTTTGCAGCTAAAACAATATGATTATGTAAAATGAACCTCGGATCAAATGTGGAGCCCAATTTTTTTATTCTAGAGGATTTAGTAATTCTTCTGAAGCTTCACTTTCGTTTGAAGTTCATCACAAACATATCGAAAAATTCAAAATCTATCCTGTAATTCAATGCTCTTTGATTATCGCGTCAATATCATGTTGTAGATTCTGTAAGTCATATAACTGATGTCGCTAAACAACTTTTAATCATCCGCAGAAAATAAAATATTTGGCATGCGTGAGCTCTCGCTTACTCATTAGCAAGTCGTTTTAATAAGGAACAGCAAAGGTCCAAGTACCAAACCATGGCTGACTTCAGAACGCGCATGGTATAGTTTAAATCCGTAAAATCGAATATTTACATAAAACTGACGATCGCGTAGATTGTCTGTGAGTACGTAAAGAAATCTGTGTGGTGTCCGGATTAAGAATAGCTCCACTCCATCTCCTCCCGTGGAGGAAGTAAGAGGCGACTAATATGATGACACAGTTGTGGACATCTATGGGGGAGGCTTTTGTTTAGTAGTGGACGTTGTATGGCCGATATGATGATGATGATGACGTAAAGAAGGTCTAACCATGCGATCACACTAAATTTTGTCAGCAGTAAGTCATTATACTCATTATTGACTCTATCACACAACTGTTTTAGGTCGAAGTGGAAAATATCCAACCTGGCCGTCACGGTTTAACCTTCTAGAAATTAAATCAATGGTCAGCAAATTGATGTGAACTGTTTTTTTTTTACTTAAAGCCCTTGCTCATCATAAATATACTTATTGACTTGCGAGTACATATATTTAAGAATTATATGCTCGAAAACTTTTAGCAGGGGACGAATCGCTTTTAGCGCTCTACTCTTAAACTGAAGTTTTACTATCGAAGGCAGTCTTCTATTCAGAGCTGTCAGAGTGCAAGTGAGAACTCGATGAGCACCTATGCTTTAAAGATGTCTTTGAACATCATCTGGTAATAGCTCGCTTAATTAACTAGAACATTCTAGAAGTTAAGACATAGTAATGTCAGATCAGATGCAGATGAAACTGTGTATATAAGTAAATAGGCGTTTTAAAAGAGCAAGAATATTTCTGTCATAATATTGTAATGAGTTAATGGATATTTTAAGACGAAAAATCTTCCACGTTTATAGGGCCTGCTCTGTGCCTTTATTATTCTAACGCTTTCAGAGCTATTTTGGGGTTCACTTTGACCACATGGCCAGTGCAACTTTTGTTTTTAATGTTTCGACAACAGCCTTTTTTATATAAAATATTTCATGATGTTGGTGGTTGATGGTTTTATAAATGTGAGGCAGCTGTAATTACATTGTTGTCTATTCTCTGCTCTCTATGTTATCTGTATCTCTAGTTCTCTATAACAACTTTTCAAGTCATTCAACTGGTGGTAAGTTTTACACCTGCCAATAACAATTTTAAAGCTATCCAGAAATAGTCCAGCGTGACACCACAGTGCGGTCGTCTCCTCGAGATATTAGTTTAGTTAGTGTAATTTCATTAGCTACCCCCGTAGCTGTAGGGCACTCTCTTCTAACCGGAACACAGTAATGTTTAAAGTTGAAACACACACACACACATTTTGGCAGCAGAATTTCTGGCACTGTGATCGTACCTACAGTTTGATAAGGTGGTGCCTACCACGGACTTTTGAGATAAGGAACATATCACCAATAATGTTGGAATAACTTACTGTTTGTTCTCGAGCTGGTAGCCAACAGGGCAGGAGATGCGCTGACAACGGTAGCTTCCTCGTGTGTTTACGCACACGTCGCTCGAGGTCGTGGATATGCTGATCTTGGAGCACGGAGCTTCGCCCGTCTCACATTCGTCGATGTCTATAAGAACATGTCCCTTGTTCATTTCAGAGCTAGCTTTACTTATAGCCAGGATCAGATAAGCTTAAAATAATTAAGAAGTTTGCCGTTTCCTGGATTTACTTTTCAAACTGCTAATAATTCTTAACAGTGTAGATTACTTTAAATCCCTGACTTCCTATGGTAGAATTGTTCTAAACCAGCTAGCCCATGCTAGAACATGATTTAGAAAAAGGAATTAAGAGGCTAAAGTTAGCCGTAATCTGTTTTATCCTTATATAGAATAGGGCTTTCAGTAGGATTGTTTAGTGTAGCGATAAAGTTAGGTGCTGGACCAAGTAAGCCTTAATATTTATAGACATCATTCTTTTTGGAAAATTTTCGGCACACCCTCCCTCTGCATCTCCTAATCCAGGATATACAATGGCGACTACTGGAAAAAACGCCAATCAATGACAGTCAGTGTGTCCCAGCGAAATGAATATATGTCTTGCAACCCGCAATGAAAATAATCACAAAAGAAGGAGTAAGAAAGAAGAAAATTTCACTTTCATCCGTAGCAAGTAGGAGACAGAATATAACTATAGGCCACAGGCACAACATTTTAAACGTAAGTCATACCTATACAGCTCCTCTTGTCTTCAGAAAGCCTGTACCCTATCGGACAGGCACAGCGGTAGCTGCCTGGCTCGTTTAGACATCTGCCGACGCACGGGATCTTAGATTTGAACTCCGTACATTCATCCACATCAGAGCATGTTCTGAAAATAGAAGTGTGTTCATCATATCTGCCAAAGAACATCCGCTGTTGAATGGACGACTTCACATAGAAAGAACGCTCCTGCCCATCCCTCTCATTTAGAGTCCTTTAGTTAACTTTTACGACATCCACGGGAGATGGAGTGGTGTTATATACTTTATCTGTACACTATACACTGTAACTATGTCTAGTTTGTAGTTCCAGTTTTCATGAAAGTTATGAAATACTGTGGATACATTGTGGAGGATGTTGGAGCAGAAAGGTTTCCAAGTGGAGAACAGGCACCAGAAAATGCAGCGTGGGACGGCGACAGCGAGATCGATTCGGTGAAGGTCTCTAGGAGTCATTAGATGCGGACGACATGTAACCACAAGTTCTGGAAATCTATGGGGGAGGCCTTAATTCAGCAGTGGATTTTCTTGAGCTGGTATATGATGATGCTGATAGATTCTACAAACTTGACAACGTTAAAATACAGAATCTAAGGGGATTTTATTCTTCAATTGAGAAATTCCACCTACTTGTTGTCAGGGTTGAGCCGGTATCCTCTATGACACGAGCATCTGTAGGCTCCCCATACGTTGTTACATCTGTGCTGGCAAAGAGAACCTTGCCGAGATTCCATACACTCGTCCACGTCTACGCAAACCTAAAACACAAATGAAAATTAAATTAAAAAGCGTCTATTCCGTGAAAACAACAAGGAACAGGTAGGTGCTATTACTTGCCCCCTGCCAATCACTACATGGTGGGGGGCCTCGGGGGTCGCGGGTGCGTACGCGTGTGCGCAGCACAGCGCAAAGCAAGGCTTGGGGGGATCCTTTACAATTCTCCCGAGAAGTGCCTGGGGAGACGACCTTTTTACAGTCGCCTACCCTGCGCTAGCCGTGATGTGCGGCGTGGCACCAATGGGCGGCTCTAGTGTGATCTGGATTCCCCCTTCGGTGCCGAAGATAACCGCTCCAGTGGAGTAGGAGTCCGGCATACCCTTTCGCCCTTCCCCGGGGTGAAGGAAGTTTCATGTAGATATTCCAATGGAGATCAATAAAAAAAAAGAAAAAGAAAAGCTAGATGGCGCTGTGGAAACCACCGCCAAGACGCTTAGGTCCAACACGCCTACGGCCCCGTTATCGTTATATGGCGGGGGCCATGCTCCGCGCTTTTTGAATTTATTTTTTGTTAAATACAATTATTTTTTAATTTTTTGTTCCGTTATCTACAAAGGCGTGTTTTTTGCCTTTTATGATAATTATTTTTTTAGTGCGGCTAACTACAAAAACGTGATGTTATTTGTGGTTTTTTTTAAACGAAGTTGCATTGTTATCGGTCCTTGATAAGTGTACGAAGTTTAAAATCAATCCGACGTTTTGAAGAGAATGAAAATCGAGTTCATAAATTCCGTTACATAGATACATACCAAGCTAATAAAAGCGTGTTAAGAAAAGTAATTACTACTTCTGCCTTACTTTACTGCTTAATTCTGCTAAACTGCTGCATCTGCCAACAAATCATAAAGCAGTTGGTCGGCAGACGCAGCTCCCTTTATTTATTTAGTTAAAAAGATATGTATATAGGTGATATGTGTATAGGCAGAAATTAATGGCTTAACATATTGTTCTCAATCAGACACTTCTATTCTTTGACACAGAGTGACTGCCATTCCGTGTGGTCCCCGACAACTCCTGTAAGATTATACTACCTCTCTCCACCCATGGGTGTCTTAAAGGCAACTTAAGGTTGATATCAAGAGGATGGGCAGCGGCATCTTCCAGTGATCTAACATACTGCGATCACCAAGCTGCCTGCCGAGCACTGCAATTATGGCAATATTCCCTTTCACCGCTCACTGTAGCTATCATTTTGAGGCCCATGTTCAGCGGTAGATGATAACGGGCTGATAAATGTGCTTAGAAAATTTAAGTAGATAAATAAATCACATCAACATTATTTTTAGTTGAAATATCCTCTTAATATTAGGTTTTTTTTTTACTTTATCTATACAAATTAATAAAATTGAAGTGTCTGTTTGTAATGTCAAAATAACAGCTTTTTACTAAATGCATATGAAAGTATATACGGTACCTACAACAAAAAGACAATTTTTAACTTTTTTGTCTGTCTGTCTGTTTGTTCCCGCTAATCTCCGAAACGGCTGGACCGATTTCTACGAGACTTTCACTGGCAGATAACTGAGGTTATAAGGAATAACTTAGGCTACTTTTGTTTCAGAAAAATTAAATTACGGTGCGCGCAAAAAAATTAAAACCCATGAAATCCAATATATACTCTATGTCAGGTGTCTATGCCGGAGTAAATAATCTAATTTCTTTTAAATTAATCGGTGGGTGAAACCGCGGTTCCCAGCTAGTCGATATATATTTTTGACTTCATCACCATCATAGTATCAGCCAAAAGACGTTAGATGTTGAAGAAAATCTACCCCCATAAACGATTGGTTACATGTGTGTTCTCATTCTTCGGAGAATTAGCCAGTAGTCACCACGCTCATCAAGCAGCTTGGTGAGCGCAATTTAGCTACTGTTCCACAGAAGAGACACTGCTGCCCATCCATAAAGGTTGGTGCAGTGGCTGATACAGTCGACTGCTGCGCTCCGGGTCGCGGGTTCGATTCCCGCACGGGACAAATATTTGTATGATCTGCAGGTAGTTGTTCCGGGTCTGGGTATATTGTGTGTGAAATGTATGTCTGTAAACGCACCCACGACACAGGAGAAATCCTAGTGTGGGTCAAAGTTTAAAAAAAAAAAAACCCTTAGTTTTCGATTGTCCGGAGCTGGTGTCACAAGTGGTGCGGCTATTTATTCCGAATATGCCTAAGCACCAGCTCAGGCCGCGTAGACATCAGTTACTGGCAGTACCGGAGGCCCGCACAGTTTCCCATGCCAACTCTCCGCTCGTCCGTTCGCTTACGATGCTAAATCCTCTCCTAACATCAGCACCGGAGTGTGATTTGTTTGTAGCGAGATGGATAGATGTGTGTCGGGAATGTTTAAGATTTTGTGAGATGATGGATAACAGATAAATTTTGTTGATTTAAGTGCCATATTTAAATATATATATTGCTTTACATAGCCAAATGTTTATTTTTACTTTTACTTGTTTTTTATGTTCTGTAGTTATCTGTACATCAAATTAGTATAATCTGTAATGTTGTGCATGTATATGTGAAATAAATAAATAAATCAGTTTCTTTTTACGACATCCACATGAGATGAATTGGTGCACCACAAGGATGGACTAGCGATGACTAAAGCAGACGAAAGGCTTTTCCTGGTGACAAAAACCCAAGCTCCAGGTGTACAATAGTATAAATATCTTACCTTATCATTAACAGGCGCAGATCTAAATCCAATGTGACATTTACATTGGTAGGACCCGATGGTATTCACACAATCTGCGTTCTGGGAGCAGACGGGCTGAGGGAAGATAAAATAATTAATTTAAAAGATAATGATCATTTCAGATCCAGCGCGCGGCAAACCAGGAAGAAGATGGTGAGACCACGACAAAATTAATCTAGAACGTTACACACTGGCTAGACTGAAAGTAAAACATGGGAAGAGGCCTTTGCCCACTAGTGGAATTATATGAGCTGACAGTAACAGTAATACTGTCACACGCAATTACAAAAATCAGTTTATTTCTTTATTTGTTATAATTTCTTCGTTTATGGTTATTTTTATATTTTTAATTTAACTGTTGAAGCTGAAATTTCAGATGTTGTGTTTGTTCGTTATTTTCGTAAACACGAGCCGTCAACCAATCTAATTAATGTTTATGGGTATGTTCTTGACCAACCAGAATAACTTACCAAGCTTCCAGCCAGGATGCACTCGTCAACATCCTCGCACTCATGGTCTTTGATCAAGCGGTGTCCACTGGGACAGCTACAGGAGTACCCTCCAGGCAGGTTGGTGCAAATCTGCTGAAGACCGCACGTCGCTTCCCCAGTAACACATTCGTTCACGTCTACAATTTTGAACAGGTTTCATTATGAACATCTGTTTTTTGTCTTTCTAGCCTGAAGCAAATATTTGCTTGGATTTAAACAGTTAATCTTTTTTTAAACATTGCCTTACACTAGGATTTCTGCTGTATCGTTGGCATATTTTACAGACGTAAATCTTACATGTACAAACACCCAGACGGCCGGAGGCTAAAACCTGTGTGTTCCTTCTACTTACTTATGGCTGGGGGTGCTGTTGTGTTAGTTGCCTTTTACGATACCCATGGACTGCCTGTCTATGGGTCACGTGAAAGGCAACTAAGAGAACTAACTGAAACCTTTCCTTTCTATTGTACAGCATTTATATGAAAAAGTCAAATTATTCTGAATGGGTTGAATCAACCATTTACCAACTTTAATGTCAAAAAGCACATTTTTTTTAATCTAAGCCTCCAATTAGTACAGGCATACGTAAGATGCTGCAAATTAGGATGTTGTAGTTCTACGGTTAAAATAATAAATATCAGTAAATATCGTGTACTTAAAAACACCAAAATAATGTAATAAAAAAAATGTCCTGGAATTTCTGTTATTGTCGTCTTGGAAATTGCTGGTGTGTTATTTCGTTGCATACCGAAAATAGAAGATAATTGTTTATTATTTTTAATAAGCATTGACTGATTAAGATAGAGTTATGTTTTTGCATATTTATCTTACCTATGCAAGTGTTTTCGTCTCCAAGCCTGTAACCAGCTGGGCACCTGAACACTGATCCTCGGTCCTCAATCTGAGTGATCTCAGGGTCCACGTAATTTGGGCCTGATGAGTGAACCACGCTTTTTGGAGGCAGGGATGGGTAGACTGTAACAAAATTGTGGAACTAATTTAACGTATTGTTCGTAATCCGCACCACTATTGCAATGTTCGAATTTGTATCATTTCAAGTGTGCTCACTATAATGCTTGATTCAACGTATCCACTGATGTAATGCTCGAATTCAAGCTGTTACATTATACGTGATATCTAACTGTCAATATCCACCTTTGTAGTAAATAAGCTATGTGGAAGGTTAATGTTTACTCGTATTTATAATCGATTGTATTGACAAATCATGTGACAAATTTTTCTTTCACAAGATTTTTTACGAAATTAGAAATTTTCTTGACTTCTACTACACTAACCTTAGACTTAAATATTTGCGTGAAAAAAGAGTGAACATGTAACAACTGTGTGTGGTGCCGGCTACGAATAGCACCAACCCATCTCATACCTTGGGTGTCGTAAGAGGCGACTATGGAATTAGCCGGAGGATGGGCAGCAGCGTCCTTCGAGTACATTAACAACGCAACTGCGATCGCCAACCCGCCTGCTAAGCGTGGCGATTATGGCAAACCCCCCAATGAGCACACAACACACCCATATCGGTCATTGTAGTGATCTTTGGGGGAGGGCTTCGTCCAGCAGTGGACTTTATTTGGCCGTAATGATGTAACGACTATATGCTGGCAGTTGAAGTGAATTCATCACGGTAACTTAGCAGCACCGACATGCCAGATTTGGCATTCGTTTAAAAACAAATGGACTTACTGGGCTCATTCCCATATCCAGTAGGAAACTGGCCGTTATTCTTGACGGGCACGCACCGATGCCTGATCTCGTCCAGCCTCCAGTTGGGGGGACACTCGCAACGGTAGCCACCTTGAGTGTTGGTGCAAATCTCTACGGCCGCGCAGTTGGCTTGACCGTTTGTACACTCGTTTATATCTAAAGAACATAATTAAATTAATTATTTAATGTTATTTATACTGTTATGTGCCTCTGTCTGACTTATTGGGCAGTTAGAAGCCCAACGTATTATAAGAAGTCAACTAAAATAAACTACTATATAATACAGAAGAAAAACAAAAGCAACCTTAGCAAAAGAAACGCTAACTAGACTCTCGCTGAAAACCAGCGCTGTAATGATTAATGCGCTGTGCAGCATTATGCTGAGTGTGGGACCTTATTGGCACAACAGCGATGTACACTATAATCTATTTATAAGTCAATACCTACTGTAACTGTATGAGGATTGCTTTAATCCCTAGTTTATTTTCTCCGTTGTATCTTTGTTTTTATATTGCCTGTGTCTTTATGTACATTTCTGTGAGCCAATAAAATTATTTTCTTCTTCTTTTCTTTAAAACTGGCAATACATAAACATAAAAAAAATGACTGTGCAAAGAAAGGTCTTCGCTCGGCTTAATGCTTAGGCTTTGCAATAGATCTAATGACAACAGCGCTGATTTTCAGTGTCAACCTTCGTGACGTAGTGAAGCATTTCGGTCGCGGTACCCCAATAAAAAATTACATATTCTTATGACATGTCTACATATCTTAATATTAACACTGGTTTAACCATAGGAAACCGTTCTCTCCTTCTTTTCTTGATGTGGAGTTAAGATCCCTGAGTAAACTACAGTTGTTCGGCCATATTTGGTCCGATCAGAAGTTTAACCCAAAATCCTTCCTAATCCTCCATTCTCGTCACAATTATCATATCAGCCAAAGACCGTCCATTAACGAACAAAGGCCTCCCTTCATAGATCTTCACAACGACAGGTTACTTGTCATGTGTCGTCATTTTGGTGGACTTTGCCAGTACTCACCACACTTGGCAGGCGGGTTGATGAGTGTAGAATGGCTGCAGTTCCACAGAAGGAGCACTGCTGTCCATACATAGTTCGGGGTTAGTTTTAGAGTGCGTTCTAGTCCTTTAGTCGCCTTTCATGACATCCACGGGAGGACATGTAGTGGTGCTATATTCTTAATCAGGACACCGTACGGAATATTCAAAATAATTAGGAAAAATCTGAGCATCATTATTTGTAAGCATTAACCAGTAAATTTTAGAGCACTTATTAAACATTACTTACCTTCACATTCTCCAGTTTTAGCATTGTGATGGAACCCAGCGTCACACAGGTTTCTCGGTCGGAATGGTCTGACCGTTACTCGATACTCTGGGTATCCCCAGAAGGAATCCCTGTCTGCAAACGAACGTTCATAAGTTAATCTGTGTATGGCCACAGCTTGCTTAAGAGCTGTAAATAAATCCTGGAGGAGAAATACCAGAAACCCTGCGCTTGAGCGCTATGGCCACAAAACCTTACCAAGTCCAGTCAACCAACAAGAAATGCAGCTCTGATGATAACGTATTTATTTATTGGTTATTATTCGGCACGGTTGGTGCAGTGGCTGATCGTGGGTTCGATTCCCACACGGAACAAATATTTGTATGATCTGCAGGTAGTTGTTTCGGGTCTGGGTGTATTGTATGTGGAATTCATGTCTGTAAAACGCACCCACGACACAGGAGAAATCCTAGTGAAGGGCAACGTTTTTTTAAACAAAATAAAATTATTATACTCTTTATTGTACACCAATCGATAAAAGATATAAAAACAGTAGTGCTTATAAGTATATTTAAGAGTACAATGGGCGGCCTTATCGCGCTCGGCGATTTCTTCCAGGCAACCTTAGGATGGAGAAATACTTAACTGGATAATATATGCGGCAGTTGATGGTGCACACAGATACATAATGAAATAACTAAATTACGTATACTGTACTAAATATACAAATAATGGAAGATTATGCACAATATAGATATATAAAAACATAAACACACAAATACTCTTTAATTAATTCGATAAAATATCGAAAGGCAGTTATTTCAGATGTAATACTTAGTAAACTCTGAGCAAAAATAATTACAGTGACAAGTAACGTAGAGTGAAAACCAATCCAACAAAACGAAATCATTTATAAATTATCCTTCCAGGATTATTCTACCGCACCAGGCTATAAATAAGTTTCCAGGCACTGCTGCAACAGCTAATAATAAATATGGCTGACAATCAGCATGTCACCAAGAAGACTGGATCTGCATCAACTTGATTGCCCCATGCTTCAACTGGCGACTAAGGGTATTATTTTCTTTCTTTGGCTAAGTATATCCAGTAGTTGACTGAGTAAAGTAGTATGCTGAGTAAAGCTATCCAACCAGGACGTCTGCAAAAACCAACTGGTAGAAAATCTTACCGGTAGAAGTAGGTGGTAGTGGCGCAGGAGTCGTGGTGGACGTGGTAGATGATGTGGTGATGACGTCACAAGCCGCCGAGACCAGGTCCCGTCTGAACCCTGGTGCGCAGCTGCACATGTACCCTCCTATCGTGTTTCTACAGATTTCGGTGAGACCAGAACAGCTGTGTCGGTTTGTGGCGCATTCGTCGATATCTACAAAATATGAAATTGTGTCCATTTTCGAATCGAAAGAATGACGTAGTATCGTCAGTATACTATGCTTTAAATATCACACAAAAGACATCCACTACTGAATAAAAGCGCCCATAATTTCCACAACTGTGTCGTTTTTTTGAGGGGATTTTCCAGTACCCGCCACGCTTAGCAGACGCGTGAGCGCAGTATGGCTACTATTCCACGGAAAGTACGCTGCTGCCTATGTCTCTGGTTTAGATTCCCTTAGATGCCTTTTACGACATTCACGGGAGAAGATGACTCCATACGGAAAACTCTCTAACTCATGTAGTTCCGGGCAAAGATAGACCGCGCTATAGGTGTCGTACACTAACTAAGAGTTGACATCTCATAGAATTGCTTTAATCCCTAGTTTATTTTCAACTAAGAGTTGACATCCATCCTCTCGTGTGCTAATACCAACATCCTGCGATCACAAATCCACCTATCAAACTTGTTGACCATGGCAATATCCCCTTTGACTTGTAGTAATCATTTGGAGATCCATGTTCAGCAGTGGACGGTTACCCACCAATGTGTCTGTAGTGTGGGACAAGTCAATGTCTCGTTCCACAAGACGAAACTCTCTAGTAACACATTGGTAGCGGGAAACCATCCTCTTCATCCACTTATTCTATACTCGTAGGTACTTCGGCTCCCAAGTTGTCTGCCCTAGAGATCCGAGGTGTCATTTTAGGAGAAGTATAGATCCAGCAATGGACTTCTAAAATGTTTAGTACAGATACATATCTTACCAAAGCAAGCTCCATATTCATCAGCCTCAAATCCAAGGGGACATTCTTTTGGTTTAATGTTAACTTGAGTCCACTGATTTTTCGGTAGCAGTTGAGTGTCCTTTTCCCCGGCAACTGTCGCTGTTTCTTTATCTATATTGACGTTAATTTGGTAAGGGGGTGAAGGAGATGGTTGACTTTGCTCTGTAGGTAACTGTTCTGGACTGAATGTAGTTTCAGGTTTGTTTGGCTCTGCATCTGGTGGTATTGATTCGTTTGTTGGTTCTTCAGGTCTAAGAGGGTATGTAGACTCTGGTTGTCGAGGTTGCTCTTCTGGTTGCTTTGGTAATTCGGATTCAGGGATGTATTCGGGGGGCGTAGGTCGGTTAAAGGTTACTTCTGGCGTTGGGTTATAATAGGGATTTTGGGGTTCATATTTGGTTAGTGATGGATGTGACTCTGTAGGTATAAGTTGTGGCTCCGTGGGTATGGGTTGTGGCTCTGTGGGTATGGGTTGTGTCTCTGTGGGTATGGGTTGTAGTTCTGTGGGTGTAGGTTGAGGCATGGTTGGTATTGGTTGTGCTGTTGTAGATCTTGGTTGGAATTTATATACATTTTCATCATTTCCATATGTATCTGGAATAGTATTGGCATATTTTGGTACGTTGTTATATGTAGGTGGTGGTTCTACGTTATTGTCTTCGGGTTTTTCTTCAGGTTTTCTTTGTGCTACCGTAGTTGTGCTGGATGTTGTTGGAGGTTCCGGTTTAGGAGTCAAGGTTGTTGTTGTGGATGGTTCGTTCGGTCGTTTATCAGCAGGTGCTGTACGATTGACTTCCGATTCTTCCCTGAAATTATGTTATCTTTACAATTATGTCTTTGAGTCGGGGTGTTGAAAATCAATCTCAATCAATCGATTTTCGAGCATATGCTATGTCGCAACTCTATCGTCGCGATTTTATTGCTGTGTACCAACGCTGGCGTTCATAGTGATGCAGTCTAAACTGTATAAAACACATTGTGACATTACCAGGTTGACGTCACAATGAATCCCATGAATAAATTACAGTGGTAACGTAACATTCGCATAACACCCACGCTAGGAAATGACTTGACGTGAAAAGAGCACTTTGAAAATATTGCATAACATCTAGACCACACAGAAGTATGTATGCTTACGGTCGTCCCTCGTTTTATTAACAAAGTTCTAGCGACTGATTATCAATGTGATATCAATTCCGATTGCTCACCTAAGCACTATACGGTGACGGGCGGACGTGTTTACGATGTGGTTTTGTAAGCATCAAACCGTTTCGACAGCATAGTGTCTTTAGCCTCTTTTGGAAGAGTTATATATCCTGCATAGCTGCGAGAAGACTGATTAAATATGACCTTTTCATCGCAATCAGTCTACCTGAACTGTCTTTAGCTGGGACTCTATATACATGTAAAAAGTTACTCACTCAGAATCATAATACTCGTACTCATACTCGGGTTGCGGCGTGGTGGATGTTGTGGATGTTGTGCGTCTGCGTACACAGCGGAAGGAGCCACGGATATTAAAGCATAAATAATCCGGACCACAGTTGTCTAAACCAAGGCCGCACTCGTCGATGTCTAGAAAATAAAACATGTTGGAATAACTAAGGATCTAAAGAAGAATCCAGCGACTGCTACTTTCATGTATTTGAAAATGCTAAAGAACTTGTTTAAGGTGTCGAGCGATCAGGAATATTGAGCTCGCCACTAGGCTCTGGCTGTCATAGGTGCAGTCAAAGCATGAATCAACCCTGCGCTCCTCGTGCAAGGTCGAAGGATCACAGTAGTAGTAGTAGTCTTAACCGGTAAGAAGCCCACCCTAGTGCCGTACCGGGGGAGGAATAAGTCAATTAAGGATTTCGTCATGTCTGGAGTCATTGTCAATCCAAACAATTCAATGAGTCAGTTTACCCCTAACGAGTAAGCGGTCTTTTCACAGAACCTTGATCAGAAAAGGTTCAATGCCGCTGGGTAGGCAGTTTGACTGTCGATGAGCCAGGCTGGTTAATAGGTAAACTGTGCTTAATTCATAGTAAGTTCTCAGTATTTCTCCTTACCCTCGCACTTCCCAGTAGAATGATGCAAAACATAGCCAGTGCCGCATGAGGTGATTCTGATGCATAAGTAAGAGCCGACCGTGTTGTCACACCGCTGTGCCTGAGGGATGCATTCGTGCTGTCCTGTCGCGCATTCGTTTACATCTGGCGAATAAACAAAAACTATACAATGAGGGAATTTGTTGCAACAATAACGCTAAACGGTTTAAATCTCACCGCATAAGGAAGTGTATCTGTGTGGTACCCGGCTTAAGAATATAGCACCACTCCATCTCCTCCCGTGAAAGTCGTAAAAGCCGACTAAGGGACTCTGAACCAAAGGGATGGGCAGCAGCGTCACTTCTGTTGAACAGGAGCCATTCTGCGCTCACCAACCCGCCAAGCGCAGTGAGTATTGGCAAATAACTCCCAAAAAGATAACACAATTGTGTAAGTCTCTATTTGTTCATTAGTGGACGTCCTTTGGCTGATATGATGACAGAAGTGTATTGTAAAATTGCTCCTTTTGGCCCAGAATAGTACCTATGAAAGGATGGAAGGCATGAGTAAATTCTGCGCCAACACGCGCTATGCAACATTAAGTTATTTATAGGCAGCGTAAATTGATTTCTTAAGCAGTCACAAATTGATGTGAAGTAGTGAACAAGAATTTTTTGTATAAGTTATTCTTTAGTACATCTTCCTCTTTAAGATATCGTTGACCAGTTCATACAAAAAGCGGATGTAAGCGGCGGACCGACAGTTTCTGGAAATGTTCTGTTCAAACAACTGTTTTGGCTACAGAATCCGTCAAAGCTCGTCCAACTTCATCATCATCGATAGTTCTAGCACCCCACTTTCAGTGATAGATGACGGTTTTAGTCAATAAGATTCCAGACAACCTTTCCAGGTGAAAAAAGGTGCTTACCCACACATGCTCCTGTTGTGATATCCAATTCATACCCAAGCTTGCAGTGGCACTCGTAACTGCCGTTAGTGTTCAGGCAGTTCTGGTACTGGTCGCAGAGATGAGTGCCTTCAACGCATTCGTCGATATCTGAGAACAGATTAATGCAAGAAAATGAATTAGATCACTATAGAATTGGAATTAATGCCATCACTGTCGTTGATCATGAGACGTCAAATTGATGTTAAGAGTTTTGAGGGAAGTAGAAATCATCTCCCCTGATCAATCTTACGGCAAAAGTAGTATCTATATATGTGGAGAGTCGCTCTTAGTCCTATCTGAAAAACAGCGCAGTGGCATTTTTTTCTTTAAATGTTACTGCATTATGCTGAGATAGGGGCCTTTTTTCTTCGCGCAGATAGCTTAAATATGGTAAAAAAATTATCTCTATGCTTTCTGTAATGTCCTGTGTGAGCCTAAAATAAAATTGGTTTCTTTTCTTTTCTTTCTCTTTTCAAAATTACTCCACGTTATCATAGTGTCTTTAAACACTCGTGCGGTTAAGGGCATGCAGTTGACCATTTCTTTGCAAGGCGGATCTGAGTAATATGGTGGCTGGTTGGCACCGTGGCTAATAAATTGGCTTTCTGCACTACGTGACACGGGTTCTATAGTTGTTTCGAGTCTGGATGTGCGTGTGGTTCGAGCATACGAGATTTATGTCTGTAAACTGTACCCACGAGACGATAAATCCTAGTGTGGGACATCGTTTATTATTTATTTATATATACATAAATTCTGCCCCCATTACGGATAAAATCATCTGAATAATGAGACACTATTCGAGTCTCATCGCACTCTTGCCGTGGAAAATTGAATCGGCATTATATGGAGGTATTATTTTCCGTGCAAGTTTGTGTATGTTGATGAATTTGCCATTTTTTCCGGGTATCAGAGATGAAAAAATCGCTAATCCTGAGATTCCTGGCAAGGATAATGAGACAAACTATTTAAATTATTGCATTGTCATAGGTCCTTGTTAAGTGTGCGAAGTTGCAATCCGACGTTTTGAAGGGGATGAAAATCGAGTTCACAAACTCCGTTACATAGATACATAGCTAATCGTGTTAAAAAAAGAA
Organism: Diloba caeruleocephala; assembly: GCA_947459985.1. Classification (NCBI taxonomy): domain Eukaryota; kingdom Metazoa; phylum Arthropoda; class Insecta; order Lepidoptera; family Noctuidae; genus Diloba; species Diloba caeruleocephala. Next base: position 3,027,093 of record OX381629.1, on the reverse strand, counting down.
ATATATTGTTATGAGACGTTTTATTAAAACACTTTATTCATAGTTTTCACAATTGTTGCACTGAATTTTGCTCTTCACTTAATCTTAAATAAAGATTTAAGTTTGAGTATTGCAGAGTAAACTGACTCTTACTCGTTTTTCTATTGGGCTTCTTGCAAACAACTCAAGGTGTGGTTAAGCAGTAACCGAACAAATTGGCAAAGCCGTAAGGACTTCTAGCTTACTATACTCAGCAACACATCTCAGGGCGTTGCCGGGCAGGGTAGCTAGGGTGCTTGATCAAGAATAAATGGTCTCTCCTTCCTTCGCGGCAGCTTGTGTATAGGCCGACCAAACTTTGTATAGCTACCTAGAACACTCGGGATCCAGACGTTTCTAGCCTGCCACTAGGCACTAGATTGCGCCACGTACCCTAGCACCTAGTTCCACTATTAAATACTAGATAGCGTAACTATACCGACCGTGACCTGTATTCCCAGAAGTGTGAGACAGTGCTATACTGGTTACTTATTAAAAATTCTCATATAATAAAAAGACGGCAAAACCATAGCCATTTCTCAAGCACAATTCCAAATTTCGAACCACTACTGAGATTTCTTATATTAAACACAATAACAGTGCATGACCTCATGGCAGAAAGGCGGATGATGCTAAAGTCCTCCGATGATATTACAGCCTTCAGCAATACTAGTTGCTCAACAGATGATGTATATATCTGTTGTCTATATATATTTGGTGATGGTCTGTATTTATATAGACACCATCCCGAAGCTGTCTTGGACTTCATACATACATAGCCTTGAAAGAATAAAAAATAACTATGCGCCAACAAGGTGGTGCCGGAATTATGACAGAATTTATGAAAGCGACTGGAACAAAAAGGGTATTCGATTCTGTTTTACTCGATGGCACAACGCCGGAAGCATGTAGGTAACTGAGACGAGATAGTGCTAATGTTCAAAAAAAGTGGTAACACCCTATTGAAGAATTATGCATCCATCTCGCTTCTGATCCATATTTATAAGCTGTTTTAGGATCGTCACGAATCATCCCGAGCGCAGGTTTTCGAAAAGATTTTAGTACCACAGACCACATCGATACGTTGCGGCAAGTCTAACAGAAGACCTGAGTCTGCCACTATGCTTAGCATTTGTAACCAGATTCGATTGAAAATTGGGCGGTGCTGCAATCTCTACAGCGGTTTCACAGTGACTATCGGTACATCGAACTGTTGAGGTGATTATACCGAAACGCCACTATGTCAATCCGATTACATGAACGGAGCATGGGGGCAATGCTTTTGCAGAGGTCAGAGACATGGGGTATTTCCCCAAAACCGTTCACCGCTGCAATGAAAGACCTTCAAGCTACTGGTATGGAACGAATCCGGCCAGTCAGTGGAAAATATAGCAATCACCTTCGATTTGCTGACGTCATCTTAGCCAAAACAGAATCACTGCAAGAGCTGAGCATAATGCTCGATAATCGCAACAGCTTCCCAACAATGGGACTTAAGATTGACACTGGCAATACGAAAGTCATATCAAACGTCCATGTCACGCCCGTCCCAATATCCGTTGAGAACTGTGTTTTCGTAGTTATTGACGAGTATGGTTTCCCCCCAAGTAGACATACTCATCAACAACTTAGAGAATAGAGTCTCAATAAACTGTCTGTACCCAATAGTTAGTATAGGTTCAATTTCGAGATAGAGGTCAATCGTCGAATCCGACTTGGCTGGGCAACTTCGTAATCTCCTTTCTTCAACAATACCGCAGTGCCTCAAGACGAAAGTCTTTTACGAGTGTGTCTTTTGCAAGTACATATGGCACAGAAATGTGGTCACCAAATGTGTGCCACTTAGCCAAGGTCACTTAGTGACTTATGGGTTTCCATAGCTTTCTACCTGTGCTTGGTATTTTCCAACGAAATAGAATCAGAAATGAGGAATACGTTGAAGAACTAAATTTGCGACACAGCTGAAAGGATTAGTGAACTGAAGTGACAATGGACATTGTTCGTAGAACTGATGGCTGAAATGATGGGACAAAAAGGTTCTCGAGTGAAGACCTCACACCGGATAACGCAGCGTGAGATAACGACAACAAGATGTAGAGACGACCTAGTGAAGGTCGCTTGGAGTCGTTGGATGCGGGCGACATTTAACCGGTCGTTGTGGAAATCTATGAAGGTGGCCTTGGTTTAGAAGTGGGCATTTGGATCTGTGAATGGAATACTTCTAGACCAATGAGAATATTTGTCATGGCTATTTGATGTATTTCAAAAAAATTTTCAGATGTGTAACAAAGGTACAATTAAAACTTGCCTTCACAGTAGAGGCTTCCTTTCTTCTTCCGCATGCCATCAGGACACTGCGTTGCCAGTTTTATCCTGTAAAACGAAATGATTAGATTTTTAGTTTTGTCAAGTATATTTCTCAAGGGCGAATTAAGGGAATCCCTTATGTTACTGAACAATTGCTTTTTTTATTGCCCCACTCTAGGATTGCTCCTGTGTCGTGGGTGCGTTTACAAACAAATTCCACACACAATACACCCAGACCCGGAACAACAACCTGCAGATCATACAAATATTTGTTCCGTGCGGGAATCGAACCCATGACCCAGAGCGCAGCAGCCGACTGTATCAGCCACTGCACCAACCATGCCGTCAAGTTATTGCAGAGGACTTAAGTTAGAAAGTTCACCACTTACGTAACACATGATAACACAGCTTGAGAGATGCATTTACCTGGTATCATCTACTTTAAGCTTGCAGTCGTATTGTCCCAGTTGGTTCACACAGATCTGATCCTGCCGACATATATCACCATCATCTTCGCATTCATTGATGTCTGTAATCATAAGAAATGACATTCCCTAAGACCATGTTTACTATTAAGAAAGTTTAAGTTCAGTGTATTCGCAAAGTATGACAGATGTAAAAGACATCCTAACGAAAACAGATTCCATGGATTCAGTATTGACATACATGATTCTGGACCCTCAGGGCTAGAATTTTGAGTTGGTCTTTTGGTGAATTATCAGTTTCTTTTCCAGTTTTATTTGACTTAATTCGGTATAAAACAATTGCTTTCGTCTATCCTAACGCTGTTTTGAATAACAACATAGTAAATTATTTATTTTCACATGAAACTGCAATATAAATAATAACTAAACGGCTGTTATTTCGCTACAGTTCATAGACGAGGTCATCGCTCGCAGTAGCTTAATAATATCATATAATAGTACAATAATCACGTAGCGTTTTGATCGCGTAGCTTAAAATACATTGCGTGCTCAGAAACGACAAAACGTTTTAACCTATTATTTCCGAGATAAATGGGTTTATTATTTATTAAGGCCTACGTATAACCTCTTCCCAAAGCTTTTGGTACGTTGTCACGTGTATAACCTAACCAGAGTTTAAATCACTGCATTTGAACTTAATAACACTGTCTATCTCACGATATTCTAATAACACAGTTACTTTTTTTTTTCGACATTTCTGAGGTGCAAATGTTCGATTTTTAAATATTATGACATATTTTTTAAACATAAGAATTAAAAAAGAGATAATTCCCGACATTCTAATAAAATAATCGAAATACATTTCATTAAATTAAAATCACATAAATCAAATAATACAAAAATATTTCCATTAATTAAAATTATTTAAGTCAATAAAATGAAACAACTCTACATTTTCATCAATAAAAACAAACAATTAATAGGTCAACTAAAACAAATCGTAGAAGAATTTGCTCCGGTTTAAAGGGCACTAACGGTATAACTAAGTAACTAAATAACTCATGTCTTGAAGTGACGAGCGCAGTGTGGTGCCACGCAAGACAAGGCCTAGGAGACTAGGCGAACGCCTTGCTCGTCTCGTTACTAATTAGTATAAACAATCTTATGGTCTATCTTGAACCGTAGCCTAAACCTCACCTATAGGTAGCTAGCAGCTCGCGTCACCTACCGCCTGACGCAGGTGCTCACCGGGCACGGTTGTTTCGGTGCGTACCTGCACAGGATAGGACGCCAGGCCACGGCACAATGCCACCATTGTGATAGCGACCAGGACACCGCACAGCACACGCTCGAGGTGTGGCCTGCGTGGGCCACTGAGCGGCGTATCCTGATCGATTGGATCGGGCAAGAGCCCTCACTGCCAGCAGTAGTATCGGCTATGTTGGCGGAACACGAAAACTGGAATGCAGTGGTCTCCTTCTGTGAGAGCGTCATGCTCCAGAAGGAGACCGCAGAGCGGGATTGGGAGAGGGCTGGTCCTGCTCGAAGAAGGAGGCGACGCCGGCGCCGTAACAACAGTCCTGGCGCCTAATTCCCATACGCCTGAAACCCCTTGCCGTTGGTATAAGGCGGGGGACCTCTGGGTTCGTGGGTGCGTAGATTAGGGAATCTGCGTGCCCACACCAAACGACCCAAGAGTACGGTAGAATGCATGTGGTCACGTGCTGCCGTGGGATGGTTCGGGGATCCTTTACAATCCCTCCGGGGGGCGACCGCTTTACAGTCACCCTCTCCGAGATGTGCCTATAGGCGTGGCACCAGTGGGCGGCTCTAGTGTGATCATACGAGGACCTGGAGCCTCCCTTAGGTGTCGAAGATGACCGCTCCAGTGATATTAGCCGGTAGGAGTCCGGCATACCCCTTCGCCCTTCCCCGGGGCGAAGGAAGTTCATGAAGAATTTCCACTGGGCTCCAATAAAAATAAAATAAAAAAAAGGAGTCCGGCATACCCCTTCGCCCTTCCCCGGGGCGAAGGAAGTTCATGAAGAATTTTCACTGGGCAACAATAAAAAAAAAGGTAGCTAGCAGCTAGCACAGCACAGGTGAGGTTTAGGCTACGCGTTTTTGCGTGTTAATACAAGATTTAGACAGACTAGTCTAGACTAGTCTAGAAGTTGACTACGTACCTTCGCATTTATTAGACCTCTGATCTATTTTGAATCCTGGGGGACAATGCTTGGAGGCCTTGTCCTGGCAGTAGAAGGAGCTGTGCGTGTTAATACAGAACTGAGATAGAGGGTTGCAGTCATCTTTGTGCGTAGCGCATTCATCCACATCTGGAATAAGTGTCATTATTTTGTCCTGTTGTTATATCTGGCTTTAGACTTCAATGTCTTTCCGTGGATTGCAGCATTTAAAATCATAAAATGTCCGTGTGGTCCGGGTTAAGAATATAGCACCACTCCATCTCCTCCCATCGATGTCGTAAAAGGTGACTAAGGGCCTCTAAACAGCAGCAGCAGCGTCCCTTGAAACATCAGCAAGACTGCGCTCACCAACCCGCCTGACAAGCGTGGTGAGTACTAGCAAATTACCCCAAAATGAAGACAGTGGACGTCCTTCGGCTGTTAAGATGATTCGCTTTTCTGGGTATTATCCGGATCTATTAGGTTAATTCAGACAATGAAACTTTAAAATAAAATTGAAAGCGTAAAATGAATTAAGACCTTAAGTGATTCAAACCTTCACACTCCTCTTTGACCCCAATCTTGAATCCAGGTGGACACCGATCTTCAACAGGCGATCGGGGCGAGGTGCTCAGATTGATGGGGTCTCCGGTAACTCCACCACAACTATACGCGCCGATCGTATTCTCACAGATATAGGAAGGGCATGGCGGGTTTGGCAAAAGGCATTCGTTTACGTCTGGAAAAACAAATGAATATCAAATTCCAAAAAGAAAGTTACAGGAAATACAGCCTTGCCGTAACCACCAAGCTTAGACTTATAAACCGATGGCACGGTTCGTGTAGTGGCTGAAACAGTCGGCTGCTGTGCTCTGGGTCGTGGGTGAGTGGAACCAGTTGCATAGGCAATCATTGGATTGGGATTTGGGACATGGGATTGTCTGTGCAATCAGCGTTTTTTTTATTTATGACTATTTTTATTATGACTTGTAGACCATATAATTTCGAAGAAAGTCAAAGTCTCAAAGCATCTTGTTTTTCACACATAAGATTAATTACAGCTACTATAATTATGATGTACGCCTAGTTTGCAAATAAATGTTTGATGTTACTTATATTTCTACTACTCCTTGTGGTGTCCGGATTAAGAATATAGCACCACTCCTATCTCATCCCGGATGTCGTAAAAGACAACAAAGAGACTTTAAACAAGAGAGTCCCTCAGCAGCGTCCCTTCTAAAAGAACAATAGCCATGATGCGCTCACCGACGCCTGCCGAGCGTGGTGGATACTGGTCATATTACCCCCAAAATGATGCCACAATTGTTGTAGAAAGCTATGGCTTTTATTCAGCAGCGGTATGGCCAATATGATGACCATATTTCTCTCATAATTGCATATGTTTTTCGGGTTTATGCAGATGATTATTGAATATTCCAGCTTACAGGAATCAATGCTGGGCTTGGTCAATAAAATGCGACACTATACCCTAAATTTTAAATTAGGATCATGCTATCATTGCTGCAGTGGTTGATTCCGTGTGGTTCAAGGCAAAGGAAAGACCACTCGTCTCCACCTATGGGAGTCGTAAAAGATGACCAAGGGTTGATATCAAGAGGCAGCAGCACCCTGCACGACGATCACTGATCCGCCTTCCACTATGACCACTCATTGTAGAGATTATCGGGAAGCTCATCTTCAACAGTGGACATTTTCGTTTTATATTTTAAAGTCGATAAAATCGAATCCTTCTCGTACTTACCATCACAGACATTATTGTCGACGTTCCTGGAGAATCCTGGTGGACACTGTCCCTTTTCCACGTTGTTTTTCTTGAGAGATATACATCTGTATGAACCCTGAATGTTCTGGCACTGAGTGCCTGCTAGACATACCGAGACATCCAGCTGACATTCGTCAATGTCTGGAAAAAGCATTAATAGGATTAAGCTAAGAATTAACTTAGATGAGGACGTCTAGACTCTATAAGATCATAATTCCTGAAAAGTAGTGAGGAAGTTAAACTTAAATAAGAGATAACAATTAAAGAAGGAATAAATATTTTAGGTATTTTTTTTATTGTATCTTAAGTAAATAGTTTCTAGCTTCTCCCGTGGATGTCGTAAAAGGTAACTAAGGGCCTCACTACACTACTACACTAGAGGGAGGGCCAGCCACGTCCCTTTAGTAGTACAGTATCCATACTGCGCTCACCAACCCGCCTGTCAAGCATGGTGAGTCTTGGAAAATTCTTTGTCAAAGTGGCTCAGGAATGATTTAGACATTACTAAGTCTCTCTCTGACAAGCTATCTAAATCAAGGGCAAACAAGCATTAGTTTCATAACTTAAGGAGCAAGCACATCAAAATTGGCACGAAATTATCTAAAGCTTAAATGATGAAGTAAGAATACATTACAGAATACATACAGTCCTCTGCAAACTGCAAGACCATAAAAATTAGAAAACAACGTTTATTTGAGCTCTGTTATGGTCGTGATATGGGCTCAAAATCGCTTTTTTTCTAATTAACGTTTTGACCTTTATTTTTATGGCACCAAGACACTCGAGAAAATGAATAAATAATGACACCATTCCATGTTATCCTCTTTTCATTTATGGCAAAATTTATCAGAATATCAGAAGACGGTCTTTGGATTAAAAAACGATGTAATGAGGACAAAGAACATACCCTGACAGGACTTCCCATCAGGCATCAACTCATAGCCTCTCCTGCAAGAGCACTTGACTTCTACGCCATTATCATTGCACTTGTGTTGGCAAGGATTCCGAGGTTTACACCTATTTTTATCCACCTGAAATAAAAAAAAAGGATAAAAGATTACCTAATTGAATTAAAGATATATACAGAAAGTTATGCTGTACGTAATGATCCGTGTGGTATACGGATAAAGATAGCACCTCTCCATCTCCTCCCATGGAGGTCGTAAAAGGCGACTAAGGGGCTTTAAACCCAGTTTGTTGACCCAGAGTTGGACAGCAGCATTCCTTCTGTGGAACAGCTGCCATAACTGTGCTCGCCAGCCCGCCTGCCAAGCATAATGAGTACTGACGAATTCCAAAAAGACGATACACGGCACGGTCATGTGGAAATCTATGGGGAATCCTTTGCATAGCAGTGGGCGTACTCAGCACGCTTAGCAGGCGGATTGGTGAACGCAGTATGCTGTTTCAAAGAAAGGATGGTGCTGCCCATCCTTCTCGTTTTGAATCCCTTAGTCACATTTTACAACATCCACGTGAGGAGATGGTATGGTGCTATATTATTAATCCGGACACCACAAGGACACGCTCATAACTATTTAAACAAATATACCGATAAAGACACCAACCTCCTTACAGTTCCTTCCATCAGGCATCAGCATAAAGCCAGGGTTACACTCGCACTTGTAGGATCCTGGCACAGGTATGCAGTGGTGTGCACATAATTCGTTCGGAGCATAATCCTCGCATAGAGATGGTAATGCTGAAACAAAGTTATAAAAGCTTAAGTTGGAGGGAAGGTTGAAATTTGTGTTCCAATCGGTGGAAATATATCATGTACTTCCTTCACCCTATGGAAGCCTGTCCGGCTTTCCTGTCTTCTATCGGCTTAAAACACCGGAGCGGTGATCTACGCCCCCGAAGGAGGGCTTCAGGAACACGCAACAATCACACTGAAGCGAGAAAAGACCAGATTCCAAATGCCAAGCTGTAGGCGGTAGAACACTTGATGAGGCATTTGTGTGGGAAACATTTGTTCTTGCCAAACGTTTTCAGAAGCTGAGTAATCACGAATTCAAAACAATATTTATTAATATTTAAAAAGATATATTTCCAAATATAATGTTATCAGACCTTTAGGTATCTGCGTACATAGATAGACTCTTTTTATTTCTACTTTTTCATTTTCGCTACAAGCAAAAATCTTTTGTAATTTTGAAGCCCGAACTTTTATATTCGTGGGTTTATATACTAGTATGAATAGAAAAAGCCCTCAACGAACATTCCATGTGTCCTTCCGTGGATTTCGTAATAGGTGACTAAGGGACTCTAAGCTAGGGGGAGCTCTACGTATCTCCTGTAGAAAACAGTAGCCATACTGCGTTTACTAGTTGGCGCCTGCCCAAGTGTACTGAGTACTGGCAAGTTTTCCCCCTCAAATGACGATACGATCACGCAGATAAAAATTGAGCTTGAAAATCCTGGTTAGTACGTTTTAGCTATTACCTGACAGGTATTTATACTTTTATGCACAATTATGGTACACAAGGCGGACTTAATGCAGTATGGCATTCTCTACCAGTAACCTGTACTAACCTGTAGGTTGACTGGTAGAGAATGCCATACCCAGTACCTGGGCGTCAATAGCAAACATTGAGCATAAAATGGGCAGTCCTATTTGCCAGATATTCAATAATATAGAACATGCCTACATGTACAAACTCCTAGCTAGAATTCATGTGTAAATTATTATTTGATAAGTAAATATCTTTAGAAGATAATGTTTCTTTTATGAGCTCAAACTAAACATCGCTTATCAGTTCGCGAATACATAATGTAAATGTTAATAGATTGTACTTACTAGATAAAGTGATGGAATTTGAACCTCTCTGGGTCGACTCGCCCTTCCAATCTTTAGCTGCTTTCTGTAACAGAATACAGTTGTTGTAATCTTGAGGAAACCTTATTGGCCTAACAGTTGTGAGCGTCGCTGCCGATAGAGCAAGTTTCTGGCTCTTAATGCCTCGTCATACTAAACTTTTTAATTCGCAGTAACAGCAAATGCATCGCTGTATTAAATCAACAAATTTAAGTTCATGATAAGAGCTTAGAGTGCAAATAATCGGGACGCCTATAGGTTCATATTGCTGTCCATCTTTTCCTCAGGAACGGCTTAAGATCTCCCCTCGCCCTTCCTAGGGGCGATGGATGTTCACGAATAATTTCCAATGGATCAATAAAAAAAATGACTATGATCAGACTAGGGAGAGCTTTCCCTTCGTCAGAACGGCAAAAGGATGCGTCCAGCCCCTGGAGGCACCCTTTCGTTCCGTTTGACAGGCGGGACAGCTGTTCCTCCCCGTTCTTCTCCATAGTAGAAAATATACGTCTTGGAAAGTTTCAACAAAACTGTTTATATACATTAACTTTACTAGTTTACCTTACAACACGTCACGAACGCGTCATCAGCCAGCATCTCCTCTGCGCTGATTCCAGTGTGTCTGTGCACACAAGCGTCGGGACCCTTAGAGGCACCTGTCGATATTCCTCTTGAGCAGTCGTTGCAGCACACCTACAAAGAAATCATTGTTATAATAAATTAAAATTAATATAATAAGTTAAAATTACCTGGTCGAAAACAAGCTCCAACATCTTCATTTCTTCATTTCGGCCAGATAATGTGCACTGCTGGACACAGGCCTCCCTCAAAAATCACCACAATGATCGATATCGGTGTGTTGTGTACTCATTGGGGGGTTTTGCCATAATCGCCACGCTTGGCAGGCAGTCTGGCGATCGCAGTTGAGTTGTTAATGTATTCGAAGGACGCTGCTGCCCACCCTCTGGCTAATCCCTTAGTCGCCTTTTACGACACCCACGGGATGATATGGGCTGGTGCTATTCGTAGGCACCACACGGCTTCGGCACGGCAGCTCCAACACAGCTACATCATCATATCAGCCACAGGACGTCCACTGCTGAACAAAGGCCTCCCCCTTAGATTTCCACAACGAGCGGTCACATGCCGCTCTCATCCAACGACTCCCAGCGACCTTCACCAGGTCGTCTGTCCACCTCGTTGGAGGTCGTCCCACGCTGCGTTTTCCGGTGCGCGGTCTCCATTCGAGAACCTTTGTGCCCCAACGGCCATCAGTTCTACGAGCAATGTGCCCTGCCCATTGCCACTTCAGTTTACTAATCCTTTCAGCTATGTCGACAACTTTAGTTCTTCTACGGATCTCCTCATTTCTGATTCGATCTCGTAGAGAAATACCAAGCATAGCTCTCTCCATAGCTCGCTGAGTGACCTTGAGCTTTCTTATGAGGCCCATTGTGAGTGACCACGTCTCTGTTCCATATGTCATCACTGGTAACACACACTGGTTAAAGACTTGCGTCTTGAGGCATTGCGGTATTGTTGACGAAAAGACGTTGCGAAGTTTCCCGAACGCTGCCCAGCCGAGTCGGATTCGACGATTGACCTCTTTCTCGAAGTTGGACCTACCTAACTGGACAGTTTGTCCTAGGTAGACATACTCGTCAACAACTTCGAGAACAGAGCTCCCAACGGATATTGGGATGGGCACGACATGGGCATTTGACATGACTTTTGTCTTGCCCATGTTCATCTTAAGGCCCACCTGTTGGGAAACTCTGTTGAGATCATCGAGCATTGTGCTGAGCTCTTGCAGCGATTCTGCCATGACTACGATGTCATCGGCAAATCGAAGGTGAGTGATATACTCGCCATTGATGTTAATGCCGAATCCTTTCCACTCCAGTAGCTTGAAAGCATCCTCCATTGCAGCGGTGAACAGTTTCGGGGAAATGACGTCCCCCTGTCTCACACCTCTCTGCAATGGAATTGCCCCCGTGCTCTGTTCATGTACTCGGACCGACATGGTGGCGTTTCTGTATAAGCACTTCAACACTTCAATGTACCGATAGTCAATCTGGCACCGCTGCAGAGATTGCAGCACTGCCCAGGTTTCGATCGAATCGAAGGCTTTCTCATAGTCCACAAACGCCAAGCATAGTGGCAGATTATACTCCTCGGTCTTCTGTATAACCTGCCGCAGCGTATGGATGTGGTCTATGGTACTGAAACCTTTTCGGAAACCGGCTTGTTCGGGAGGCTGGAAGTCATCAAACCTGCGCTCGAGACGATTCGTGATGACCCTTGAAAACAGCTTATAAACATGGCTCAGAAGTGAGATGGGTCTATAATTCTTCAATAGGGTGTTATCACCCTTTTTGAAGAAGAGCACCACCTCACCTCTGTTCCACGCTTCCGGCGTTGTGCCCTCGAGTAAGACGGAATTGAATAGCTTCTGAAGGACTTTAAGTACCGGTGTGCCACCCGCTTTCAGAAGCTCTGTCGTAATTCCGTCCTCACCCGGCGCCTTGTTATTTTTAAGCTGTTTCAAGGCCATCCTAATCTCGTACAGGCTGATGTCCGGGATATCCTCGGTATAGTGTCGGGTTAGTTTGGCTCGCGGGTCTTTGTCAGAGCCAATGGTAGGTATACTTACCGAGGTGTATAACTGCCGGTAGAACTTCTCAATCTCTCTCAAAACCTCTGACTTAGTCGACGCTACACTGCCGTCCTCGGTCTTCAGCTTCATAATACGACTTTGCCCAATAGACTTGTCTCTTGCGAACACTTTGGAGCCTTGATTCCGCTCAATCGCCTCTTTAACACCGTTGGTGTTAAAGGTGCGGATATCGTGACGCAAGGACTTCCATATCCGTCTATTGAGCAGTCGGTATGCTTCAGCATCACCGGAGGACTGCAGCGTCATGGCGCGTCTTTCTGCCATGAGGTCGAGAGTGTGATCGGAGAGACTTTTTTGGTCTACCTTTACGGTGGGCCTTAAAGAACTTAGACCCAACCGTTTGGACAGTTTCTACAAACCTACCATTTAAATCGTCCACAGATACGCAATGTTCTAGGCACTCGAAGCGGTTTTGGAGTTCGAGTTGAAAGCTCTCGGGGTTTTGGACATGAGCACTAGAGGGCCGGAGCGTAGACCTCATCAGACGAGACCTCTCAACTTTGAGATTAATATTCAATGTGCCTCTTACCATTCGGTGATCACTACCGGTTTTCACCCTGTGGATCACAGAGACATCATTGAATATTTGCCTCCTATTGGTCATGATGAAGTCAATCTCATTCCTCGTGGAACCATCGGGACTCATCCAGGTCCATTTCCTGTGAGGCGGCTTTTGGAAAAAGGAGTTCATCACGAAGAGTCCCTCCTTTTCCAAAAAGTCGGCCAGCCTCTGTCCCCTGGGGTTCCGTTGCCCATATCCAAATTGCCCCACTCTCAACTCACCATCGCATCGAGTGCCCAGCTTCGCGTTGAAGTCCCCCATCACAACAGTGAAGTGTGTCTTCGAGGTATGTATGGCCCTACTTACGTCCTCATACATACTCTCTACTTCATCATCTGGGTGTGTCGAGGTCGGTGCGTAGACCTGTATGACCTTCAACGAATACCTCTTGGATATTCTGAGTATAAGGTACGCTACCCTGCTCGACACACTTTCGATGGCCACTATGCTGTTAATGAGGGACCTGCGGACGAGAAACCCGACACCACCTTGAGACAGATGTTCGCCTTCCCGGTAGTAGAATAAGTTGCCAGATTTCAGGGTTATCGTGTCCTCGCCCTCTCTTCGGACTTCTGATAGACCCATGATATCCCAGTGCAACTTATCTATTTCTTCTTCCAGCTCAACAATCTTTTCGTCTGCCCTCAGTGTGCGTGTGTTATACGTTACCAGGGCCAGTTTTCGTTTGGGGTGGTAGCCGGATCCCGTCCGGTGATTCTTAGCACCCCCTGCCCCGCCGTTACCGTGGCCGCTACCATGACCAGGAATAGCGGGGCTGCCGGGAACTGGGGGCCGGTGCATTAGTCGTGTCGTCATTTTGGGGGGAATTTGCCGATACTCACCACGCTTGGCAGGCGTGTTGGTGAGCGCAGTAATGCTTCTGTTCAGCAAAGGGACGCTGCTGCCCATCCCTTTGGTTAAGAGTCCCTTAGTCGACTTTTACGACCTCCACGGGAGGAGATGGAGTGGTGCTATATTCTTAATCCGGACACCACAGCTACATATATCTACCTAATAGGTCGACAATTCATCAGTAACTCCTCTGGTACTGCTGATGTGGATGGACCGCGATAATTGAGATATTGAAAAGGCTGCATGTACATTATCCATCACGACTGTTAACTCTAAAGGGGTAAACAGAGATCTGATACAGTAGGTACCCACACTGCTCTAGTGTGATCATACGAGGACCTGGAGACTCCCTTAGGTGCCGAAGATGACCGCTCCAGTGGTTTTAGCCGGTAGGAGTCCGGCATACCCCTTCGTCCTTCCCCGGGGCGAAGGAAGTTCATGATGAATTTCCACTGGGCACCAATAAAAAAAATAAAAAAAACCAAAGGTACCCACATCTACAGTCCTACGCAGAAGGACCGAGACTATTACCTACCATATAACGCGTCAATTGACTACCACTGCGAATTGCATAACAAGCAAATCGACAATACTGCGCGATCTGCCGTTCGAACCATTACGTTCCTAGTTCCTGTATTTGACTAGTACCGTATGTTTTAAATCCATTATGACAAAAAAGAGGCCATACAATCCTCTTTATATGTAAAAGTTGATGCCGAAATGGGTTGTGTTGTGTGATACAGCTATAGACAACAGCGTGGTATCACTCCATGCTTCGAAAGCCTGGTTCGGGTAAGAGCTGACGTTAAGCTGACTGATGCTAACAGCTGGCTGGTGGGAGTCCCTCTGCTTGAATTTAGAAGATGGCCATGTCAAAGCCCTATAAAAATTCAAGACTTATGATGTCCGCACAACCAAATTAACGGCATTGTTGGCGTAGTGGCTAAGCAGTTAACTTTCAGCACTGTATGCCGTGTGATGCCAGTTCAGAATACCACCACCCCATCTCCTTCCGTGGTTGTCGTCGACTAAGAGATTAGCCGGAGGATGGGCAGCAGCGTCCTTCGAGTACATTAACAGCTCAACTGCGATCTCCAACCAGTCTGTCAAGTGTGGCGATTATGGCAAAACCCCCCAACGAGGCCACAACACACCCATATCGGTCGTTGTGGTGATCTTTGGGGAGGCCTGTGTCCAGCAGTGGATTTCATTCTGCCGAAATGATGACTGTGTGGTCAGTTACCGCAAGGAACAATTATTTGTCTGATCTCATCTCACCGATATGGGTGTGTTGTGGGCTCATTGGGGGGCTTTGCCACAATCGCCACGCTTGACAGACGGGTTGGCGATCGCAGTTGAGTTGGTTATATACTCGAAGGACGCTGCTGCCCATCCTCCGGCCCATCCCTTAGTCGACTTTTACGACACCCACGGGAGGAGATGGGGTGGTGGCATTCTGAGGCGGCACCACATGGCATTTTTCTGATCTACAGATGGTTATTTCAGATCTGGATATTCGTGTATGTATTTATGTTTGTAAACTATACCCACATCAGCAGAAATCCTTGTGTAGGGCAACGTTTAAAAATCCTTCAAATTAAGCAAAACTTATCAGTAATACTCGTAATAACAATTTAGACTTCCGTTATGTAACACCTGGGCTTCTGCATACCTTTACAGGAAACAGACATGAAGATAACCAAGTATTCGCCTGTCCAAACAAGGAAGAGTTATTTAGTTATAACAACTCCGTCACGTTAACTAAACAAACACGGATAACATCTGTCGTTATCAGTTGGCGTGATGATAACAGATCCCCAGTTACCTAGTTCCAGTGTGTGTTCAAGTTGAGGCTGTGTTCCATCAAATTGATATGCTATAGCGATTCAAAGATGTGCAGTAAATGTTTTATGTTGCAAAACCTAAATTAGACACGAATTATTTGATGAAAACAAAAGCTACGTCTTAGGTTTTCGCGATTATTACGCGTTATAATAAAACTATTTTAAACGGATTCAATCGCGTGTATTCTTATCATCCTGCGACCACGAACCCTGCAAAGTGTTCGAAATGTCAGGAAAAACAAATATCAGTGAAACACGCGATTTAATCCGTTTAAAATTGTCTTATTATAAAACAAAAGCTAATGATCAAACTTATGAAGTAAACCATGAAAAGTAAAGAAGACTTGGTCTGGATACCTTAGGCTTGAAGCCCTGGTGGAGAAAGTAAGCATACGGTCAGGAACAAAAGAAACTACAGATTTAAGATTTTCAAGGGGGCATTATCTGGAAAACACAGTATGAGATGAGTTGGTGATATTCTTAGTCGGCACCACATGGACATGCGTATGAAGTGTTGTTACCTTTATCTATTATCTACTGGTACTTTTAGTGTGCCGCATCCTACTGCGGGCTAAAACCTGCCCATGGCTCGGTACCAATGATGACTATAGTCCTCACTTAATCCCTCATCCCACTGTTTAACGGTGGATGATTATTTTGCAATTTCCAGACTTTGTTTTGGGCCTCACAATGGGCCTCATAAGAAAGCTCAAGGTCACTCAGCGAGCTATGGAGAGAGCTATGCTTGGTATTTCTCTACAAGATCGAATCAGAAATGAGGAGATCCGTAGAAGAACTAAAGTTGTCGACATAGCTGAAAGGATTAGTAAACTGAAGTGGCAATGGGCAGGGCACACTGCTCGTAGAACTGATGGCCGTTGGAGCACAAAGGCTCTCGAATGGAGACCGTGTACAGGAAAACGCAGCGTGGGATGATCTCCAACGAGGTGGACAGACGACCTGGTGAAGGTCGCTAGGAGTCGTTGGATGAGGGCGGCATGTGACCGCTCGTTGTGGAAAGCTAAAGGGGAGGCCTTTGTTCAGCAGTGGACATCCTGTGGCTGATATGATGATGATGAGACTTTTTTACACAGACAGTCTAACAATGAAGTTTTTATCTACTTATACAATAGCCTAATGAGTCAAATTTTAGTTCGTGTGGTGCCGGCTCAGAATGCCACCACCCCATCTCCTCCCGTGGGTGTCGTAATGGCCGTGTGGTGCCGGCTCAGAATGCCACCACCCCATCTCCTCCCGTGAGTGTCGTAACTGGCCGTGTGGTGCCGGCTCAGAATGCCACCACCCCATCTCCTCCCATGGGTGTCGTAAAAGTCGACTAAGGGATTGGCCGGAGGATGGGCAGCAGCGTCCTTCGAGTACATTAACAACTCAACTGCGATCGCCAACCCGCCTGCCAAGCGTGGCGATTATGGCAAAACCCCCCAATGAGCCCACATCACATCCATATCGGTCGTTGTGGTGATCTTTGGGGGAGGCCTGTGTCCAGCAGTGGACTTCATTCGGCCGTTAGAGAGGTGTCAGGATTATAAATGAGTGGAGGAGGAGTGATGCTACCACTCCTTTTCCAACCAGAGGCATGGGCAGCAGCATCCTTTTTGTGGAACAGCAGCCATTCTGCGCTCACCAATTCATCAGGCAAGCTTGGTGAGTAGTGGCAACTTTCCCCCTAAATGACAACACCCGGCATGTAATCGGAATCAATGTGGAAATCTATGGGGGGAGGCCATTGTTCAGTAGTGGACATCCTTTGGCAATATGATGATGATGATAAACTAGTCAACAAAAGTTATACTGTTTACATGTCTGTACATATTTGAAGTTGGGGTATTCGTGAAAAAGCACGGTGACTTACGTGAAAAAGTAAGCGAAACCAAAAAGTACATGTCCAGAGACCCAAGTAAATTGGTTCTCCCAATGATGTCAACTGCCCTGTTTAAAATAAATTGCAGCTGTATGATGATTTAAATTTTTAACAAGTTACCAAAAGCTCTAAGGTCCGTATTACAGAACGATACTCAAGCATTGATCTCAGTTTAAAACTAGTTTTGAGTTGAGCATTAATTTTAAAACGTCCCGCAAGCATAGATTTATTGAACGTAGTTCAACTGAGTCGTGGCTTTATTCTAAATAATAATTAATCGTCACTCAGTTATAAGGTCTGTACTTGAGCAGAGATTTGAACTGTGATCACGTGAGTGTGGTCCGGATAGCGCTTGAGCACAGTTTTTAATGTATATTGTTTCTTGTGCATTGATTTTTGGTTATATTGTTGTTGAATACAAGCTGTTTTTATAAATGTCTCTGCAATGATATTATTTATTAATGTATATGTAAAATGTCATTGAATGGAAGTATATATTTATCACAACATGGATATTTTTGGCGAAGTTGACTATTACAATGAAGTATTTAACGATCATTCGAAAATAAGTTTAGTCTTTAGTGTTCCTCTCAGATGTACCTATATGAGATGTACAGGACTTATGTAATTGTATTTTTTTTAATGAGGTAGTTTCTTTTTCCCCAATATGTGGTGAAAAACGTCATACTTTCTTTTCTTTAACTTTCTGGAGGAGCCAACACGATTTCGCTTTTATGTTAATATGTACATCAAATTAATTATATATTTATTTATCAACATAACATCTGTAATCAATCATAACAACAAGTGTTCAATGACAATAGGCGCCAGCACACGTTCCTTTATAGTTTTTACTTCAACAACATTCATTTCGTTAAAATATTACCTAGTATGTAAAATAACTGTAGTCTTTGAAAATAACTCTTTTAAAAATGAACCTTGTATGTGAAGAGAAACTACTTTGTGAATATCTATATTTCTTAATTAATAGGGTTTTTGAGGTACATTTCATTACTTCTTATTCTGCGCAGATCGGAACAAAGTTGGTAATGGAAATAAATCGTAATCGAAAACAGGCTGATGCATAGACAATGAGTAATATGTGCTTGAGGCGTGATTTGAATCTCGTCTCAACTGAGTTTAGATTGATTATCGTTCTGGAATATGACCGATACTCAAGTACAGATTCTATACATAAACAGTGATCAGGTGATTAAAGATCAAACTGGACTTGAGGATCGTTCTGTAATACGGACCTAAGAGAACTACCACAAACTCAGTTTAAAAGAGAACTTAAGAAATGGCTTATAGAGAAATGTTTCTATACTTTCACTGAATACATGAGTCTTAAGTGGATGTACGAGTAAGCTATTAAAATATATTTCATTTAATGTTGTGCATATTATTGAAGATAAATGGGGGTTTCAAAATAATATTGTTAACAATATATTTGTCTGATAATGTAATAGTATTGTTGTAATGTCAATACTTTTTAGTATTTTTAATTAACGATGATGTACAAATGAATTAATAATGCGATTAAATAATCATGTTTAATGATATTGAAATGCAGGTGGTCTTTGGAACACGATCAAAACACTATGTATTTATAACACCGTCTTACCAAACCATGTTTCTCGCAAATAAATATTCTTATTCTATACGCCACAATTTTATATAAAATTATGCAATTACAATACCGTAAGTAGTTAATTATAACTATTACTTTCTGGAATAATCACGTATCATTACTAGGTACTCATAAATCAGACTTTTCGTGGTAGTACACTCTGCGTCCATAAAAACTAAATTGATTCGAATATAGGTTTCCATGTTAGATAGCATGGTATTTCAAGGCTTAAAGCTACAATAAATCTTGGGAAAATATCGTGGAAAATATTCCATAGGAGAGACGCTGTTGCCCATTCCCCTGGTTTAGTCCCTTAGTCGCCTTCCACGACATCCGCGGGAAGAGATGGAGCGGCACTATATTCTCAATCCGGACACCACACGGGAAGATCCTAGATTACGTTTGCCCAGACATGGGCTTGATCATCATAAATTAATTAACTAAAACTACTACTAACCTTACTTGTAGATTTCGTGGTTTCACAGCTGTAACTGCTCGTCGCTATGTTTATACCAGTCTCGCAGTCACTTTGTTTTCTGAAACAATTCAATTTATGTATAACTAGCTGGGACCAGCGGTTTCACCCGCGTTTAATTTAAAAGAAATTTAGAGTACTTCGACGTAGACACTTGACATAGAATAAATGTATAGGTTTTTTTTTTTACGCGGAACCCTAATTATTTTTCTAAAATAAAAGTAGCCTAAGTTATTCCTTATAACATCAGCTATCTGCCAGTGAAGGTCCCGTCAAAATCGGTTAAGCCGTGACGGAGATTACCCGGAACGAACAGACAGACAGACAGAGAGACAGACGGACAGACAGATGTTATTTTGACATTACAAACAGACACTTCAATTTTATTTATTTGTATAGATTAATAATTATATAGGTCCACTGGTATAATACATGCTTGATAAAATTAGTACCTTTGTGACCATATCGCATCTTGACGTTTTTTTTTTAAACGTTGCCCCACACTAGGATTTCTCCTGTGTCGTCGGTGCGTTTACAGACATAAATTCCACACACAATACACCCAGACCCGGAACAACTACCTGCAGATCAAACAAATATTTGTTCCGAGCGGGAATCGAACCCGCGACCCGGAGCGCAGCAGCCGACTGTGTCAGCCACTGCACCAACCGTGCCGTCAAATTATCGCTGTGTATAAACACTTTTAAACACTTTTTGCTTTATTTTTCTTTTCTACACACATTTTACGCATCGCAACATTGATTTATTATTACTATATTATATACCATACACTTATTATTATATTACATACCTACTAATTACATTCATTCACTACATACACAATAGCTGATGGTGAATCAGTAATTATTGGGTAAAATAACTAACGGACTGTCTGCTCCTTCTATCTTTTCTACGCCTATTTAATTCATCGTTACATGTATTTATTATTACTGTATACTAAACAAATATCATTACATTACGTACCTAATTATTATATCACATACATACATTATATACATACAGAATTTGTTAAATTTATTCTACTAGTTTCGTGCGTATGGCACTCGTGGGTTGCAGCTGAAAATCAGCGTTAGGTAGTGGTACTTGGTACTACCACCTGACATCATGCTGAGCTGTTGGCCCTTTTGGCACTTTTGTTTTAATATTATGTTTTTGTTTGCTGTGTAATTGTTTGTGCCAATAAATACTTTTCTTTCTTTCTTGACTCTATCGCGTGTATTTTAAATGTTTGTTTTTCCTGACGTTTCGAATACTTTGCAGCATTCGTGGTCGCAAGGTGACAGGCGTCGTTCCAAATTTAAAATTATTATATTTGAAATATATTTTAAACTAGTTGGGACCCGCGGTTTCACCCGCGTTTAATTTAAAAGAAATTTAGAGTACGTCGACATAGACACTTGACATAGATAGAATATATATATTGGATTTCAAGAGTTTTTTTTTATACGCGATTCCCTAATTATTTTTCTAAAATAAAAGTAGCCTAAGTTATTCCTTATAACATCAGCTATCTGCCGGTGAAGTCCCGTCAAAATCGGTCGAGCCGTTTCGGAGATTACCCGGAACAAACAGACAGACAGACGGACAGACAGACAGACAGACAAAAAAAATAAAAATAGTTTTTTTGTTATATGAAACGTACATACTTTCATATGCATTTAGTAAAAAGCTGTTATTTTGACATTACAAACAGACACTTAAATTTTATTTATTTGTACAGATGATTTAAAGTTATTTTATTTTATCTACCGTACAATTTTAATCAGAAATTCGTTTAGACGAGACACCCTGTAATCACTAATAGTGTCTTGATGTTTCTTAGTGCGGTATGTTGTTGGGACTTTATTATTTTAATAACTGGATTGCAAACAGGCGGCACTTGCCATCCATCTTCTCTAGTAAATTAGGATGTTTTTTAAATTTTAAAAGCCTCACGAAACATTCTAGGTACATATCGGTTCTATTGCGCGAGGAATTGAGGTTTTTCCTTATTTTGATAAACGAAGAAAATAGGTTTGGCTGAGGCATGTTCACACACTGCAGAATTTGTGGAGCGTCTGTGTTTGATCATTTTTAATTTCTAGCGAAGCCAAAAGAGGCCTCCAGGCAGGCCTAAAACTAATATTATACGCTAAGCAACTTGAGCGCTCCATGTGGGACACGAACCTCGGCTTAGGGCATTGCTGGGGATAACAAGCTATTGTTTGGCGACAGCTGGATCAGTAATCGCGAAACCAACTAGCTAACTTAAATACCCCCGGTCGGTGATAGCCGCGAGGGTAACCAAAGCAAGACGGTTCACTCTGCTGTCACCAAATTTCTCAGCGTGGTTACAAATATTTAAGAAGGCGTCTACAGTGAGCCCCTTGATAGCCTATGGTTATCATACAAAATGACAATATCTTGGTGTCTTAGCTAGATACCTAATAATAATTACTAAGCACTTCGGAGTGCCTAAGTCTCGTTTTGAACTCAACTGGACTGCGAAATGTATTTTATGGGCAATTACCATTGCTGGTACAATACTTAAATTTTACTAGAGTAAAAGTAACTTTACGTTTATTTATTTCAAAGAAAAACAGAATTACCGATTACCGATTACCGATTCAATTCAAATATGGAACACAACACTTTTCCGGCCAGTATAACGATACTCTTAAAAATAAATCATTTTAAAAAGGGTGCAGCGATGTGCCTCTAAATTAAAAAAAAAACATTTATCTCAAGATAATTAACATCTCGTAATTATTATTAGATACTTGGTCACATGTCGTATTTTTTTCACGCACACCTATCAAACATAAATTTTCGTAATAACTGATTACAGATAATAAAATAAAAAAAGAATGTATAGTAGGTTTAATTAGTTTTAGATGTGATTTGAAAGACATTATACTCTCGGTATACTTACGATGATCGCTCGAGTGTCTGGATAATTGTAGGTAAGTACTTACCTACTTAAACTACTCTATAATTAGCACAAAATAATACAACGACATCATGCTCTTATTTTACCTTTATTATGTACTTATTCAATCAGGCCATTAGGTCTATAAATCATATTGTTTTCCTCATTAAATAAGTAGGTCAAATTATTCAAGATTCGAAAACATGACATTTAAGCCAAAAGCCTTGTTGCTAATTCATTATGATAAGACTTAGAAACTTGTTTCACTTACCGTTGGCAAACAATACTCAAACAATCCTAACATTGTTGTATTTGAGCTAAACATGAATTCCTAGTACCTTGATTTAGAATTCAAAACAAGGTAATTGTTTGTTAACAATATTAAAATAGGTTGTCTGTATTTATACTCTATATCCTTGCCAATACCAGGAATTATAAAAATGAATTAAGATGTTGTTCACATTTCGTTAGTTTGCTATTTTTTGTTCTCACGCAACGTAAGTCAAAATAGGTTATGTATTATTTTAATTAAATCTTCATGTGTTCTTCTTCCGTGTGGTGCCGGCTACGAATAGCACCGTCGGTACGCAAATTAATGTGTATATTGATTGTAGTGTAACCATGAAATGGACGTCACTACTGTGTTTTCAGAATTTAAAATATTTGCAAACCCGCCACCAAAATCGGGAAAAATATACTAAGCCGAAGTGGTATTAAAGTACCCACGCATGACTTAAATGCATAACGTTTTATCCACGACTCTTCATCATCATATCAGTAAAAAAATGTCTACTGAACAAAACCCTCCCCCATGAAACGACCGGTGAAATCCCGTATGTCATCATTTTGGGGGAAATTTGCCAGTACTTACCACGCTTGGGGGGCGGGTTGTTGAGCGCAGAATGATTACCGTTTCACAGAAGGGACGACGCTGGACGCTCTGGTTTAGAGTCCCTCAGTCGCTGTTTACGATATCCACGGGAGGAAATGGAGTGGTGCTGTTTGGACACTACACGGATAACCACTTAACTCTTCCCACATTTTAATAGCTTTAGATAAATTTAATAGTGTCTTAGTGGCCCGGATGTTTATGGATTTGCTTCTTAAGTCAAGGTAGCGAGCTCAAAACTTGGCATATAGGTACCAGCGTGACTTGATCAATCATCATATCAGCCAAAGGACGTCCACTGCTAAACAAAAGCCTCCCCCATAGATTTCCACAACGAGCGGTTACATGCCGCCCTTATCCAACGACTCCCAGCGTATATGTTATATTGAATAAATGATAACTACGAATAATAAAGGTCGCCCACCGTATATAATAGAAAAAGACAAAGAGAAGGAAAGGTCGACTACCATGTATAATAGAAAGAAACAGAGAGAAAGAGAAAAAGTGGGAAAGGTCTCCATATGGAGGGGCCATAACGCTTTTTCCTTACGTGACGATTTCTGCTAGTTCACTCTACTGTAAGCCGAGTAAAAGAACTTCGTTCCAAACAAATTTGTGGCTAGGGTTCACACACTAAATTAAGTTTCCAACACTCTTATACGTAAAATACTACTATCCTGGCTAGCAGCAGCAATGTAAAATTGCAGCAGTAGAACTAAATTTCAGCTTCTAAAAGGCCCGTGAGAAGTGAAGTAGTTCATGAAGCCACACTATCACCAGCTCACAATACCAAAAGTTTTTTTAGTTTTTTTTTTATTTATTTATTTAATAACACACATAATTATCATCACAGGGTTACCTAATACAATAGTGTAGTTATAGTTATAATAGCTTACAAGATTAGATTAAAAGTACGTATTAAAATCAAATCACACCAATAAAGTTCCTGATTTCTGATTTTTGTTCCTTCCGCTTTGACCAGCAGTGGAACAGTTACAGGGTGATATTATTGATAGATTTAGAGAAACAGCTGTTCATGTGTGATATGAAAAGTTTGTGAAAGCATCGCAAGCTATACTTACATTGAAGGACATGATGAGGTGTAGAAGATCCTCTACGAGTGACGCTATCTAAGTACGTTCGGCGCATTAAGCCAGGTAGTCCCGATATAAAAAAAAATGGTGACAAGGTAATCTTTGCACCATGGCATGAGCTATACCAACGTAGAAAAATTAGCAGGTGGTTTGGTGGAACCACACAAAATAAATAGAATATACACTTACCGAAAATATTCCTTGCAACACTGCGTCTTAGCCATGATGCACATAGAGTCAAAGGCAGGTTGGACTGCATGTGGTATCGTGAGCGATCCCTGGCAATCGTTAAGAGAATGATTCCTGGCGAACCCCGCGCCTTCGTTGCAGCACAGCTGGATCGTTTCTGCCATGTCATCGCCGAGGTATCCTGGCAACAATAAATAGAGGATGAAGACCTGGCTGGGACAGTTGCTTTCTTTCGACGTTACGGATATCGGTTTCAATCCTCTTGCTTAACTAGTCATGGCTGCATTTGACAGACCAGTCTCAGCAGCCCTCGTTCACGAGCATGACGCCTGTATAAGCATCGCTTAGCTCAACCATATTGTAGGGAAACTTAGCGACCCAATACACAATGCCACCATCAGCAGAACATCATATCACCAAAATCCCACGCTAAATATGCTTCCCCATAATTTCTTGATTATTTTTGTCTATTCTCTTATAGCAATTTACTTATGATCACATCGAATGCTTTGCGGGCTGTCAAAAATGGTCGCAGAATTATTCGCAAACATTACGAAAGAAAATGATATTTTACAAAAAGACGAGCCATACACGAACATTATTGCACTGCAAAATGGCGCACCGGCCACCATTATACCGCGTAATAAAAATAAAACAAAATAATATTTTTTATTTAAAATATCGATTAACGTTACATATTTATTTGTTTATGCAATAAAACGTTTTTTTCTCTTACAGTTGCAGTATACTTCGTGCATCGTCTTTAAACACCAGATGGTATTATTTCTCGCATTATGTTGCTGAATTACGCTTTCACGTCGAGCCGCCACACTGGTCGGTGCGTGACTAAGTGAACTCCGGGCAATTACCTTGCTTTCATGTGCTTCTTTCATGAGTCATGTGACCGCCATAGAGCGCGGGCAACGCATCAATTTTTTTTTTTTTGTTGGGCTTCTCGCATACATTTCTGGGAAATGTGGTTGCTTAACCGGTTATTTTCTGGCGAAGCCAAAAGAGGCCTCCAGCCAGGCTTAAATTTAGTATTAAAAACTAAGCAACTTTCGCTAAGGGCGCCCCCTGCGGGACACGGACCTTGGCTTAGGGCTTTGCTGGGGATAACAAGTTATTGTTTTGGGGACAGCTGGATCGGTATTATTTAAATTGTGTTAAGGGACATTTAAAGCTACAGGCTCGGCGCGGGCCGGCGCGAGCAAGAGACGGGAGGGAGAAGTGCTAACTTGAACGGGAAGGTGACGCGGCGATAGGCCTCCGCGACGTCGGTGAGGCGGGCATCCTCGGCGGCGAGGGCGGTACAACGGTCGGGTGCAACGCATCTACACTTATAAAAATATCTTAGACGAGAGATCGTAAAGCTTGCGAAAAAGTTCGACAAGATACCGATAACAATCGATAGCTTACTGTTAAAGACTATTAATTATCGTTATATTCGGATCTTTAGTACTTTGCGACCGATTTTCGTCATAAAGCGATCGCTATTTAAGGCGAGACTGCAGCCTTGGAACTAGTCCTGGATGGCACCACATTGCGCTCGTCACTTCGAGACATAATTTATTTAGTCTCAACTTTAACCTTCAACCCGTAACATAGTAATTTCTGAAGGTTTAACACTACTGTTTGGCAGCAGGACATTTGGCTCTACAGTGGTGCCCACCTAGCAGGACTCTTGTAATAAGAAAGTAATAGCTTTGTTCCACATACTTTGAAAATATAACTATATATTGCACGACCTTATAACATATTAGTCATACCTACGCGTTGGTAGGTTATAAATAATAACATTAAACCATATAGAATTAATTGGCATCTGTCTACCATAACCACAGATACCTAACGCTTACTTACCAATCAATCAATTTCGTGACGGAAAATCGTAAATAAATTATATTACTATTTAATGGACAGTAATAACGAGAAATATATAAGAATAATATATCCTTAAATTCTGATTTAGGTAAACAATTATCATTATCAAACTGCCTCGTTGGTAAAGTGGTCGCAAGCGCGGTTCGGCATTAGGCCTGGGTTCGGTTCCCAGCTCAGAAAGCGTTATTAGGTTTTTGTTAAGAAGTTTTCAATCTCCAGGAGTATTGTGCGCAGTACCACCACCAAAAGGCTCATTGGACCCAGGACCATGGACCATTAGAGCACTTACTTTGATAAAAGAAAACCTCTGAACTTAAAATGTATTTATTTATTGGACCTCTAACCACGCTTAATACAAGAAATCACTTATCACAACTAAAAATTTGAGACACGTGTACTCCCAAAATTAAAGGAGGCCGCAGCATGCACAGTGATAATTATAATCTATAAGCATTACTCTAAAATTACAGTCCAATAATCGATAAATTTAAAAAGCGTGGTGTGCTCTCTATTTATATTCATATACTTCCCTGTCCCTGCTAAGGACACGCGGTTTCACCCGCGTTTAATTTAAAAGAAATTTAGAGTACTTCGACATAGACACTTGACATAGAATATATATGTTGGATTTCAAGGGCTTTATTGTTTTTGCGCGGAACGCTAATTATTTTTCTAAAATAAAAGTAGCCTAAGTTATTCCTTATAACGTCAGCTATCTGCCAGTGAAAGTCCCGTCAAAATCGGTCCAGCCGTTTCGGAGATTACCCGGAACAAACAGACAGACAGACAGAAAAAAAAAAATTGGTTTTTTGTTATTGGTACTGTATATACTTTCATATGCATTTAGTAAAAAGCTGGTATTTTGACATTACAAACAGACACTTCAATTTTATTTATTTGTATAGATTTAATAAAACAACAAATAAAACTTCTGATATTGAGCACCCCACGCTTTTATTTTACATAACAAAATATTGTGTGTTTTAGTTCATATTTCATTAAAAGGTGTTTTATTAGTTTTTTTAATATAATTTTATTTTTATTCTTTAGTTTTAAATCAAAATTAAACCTAGTAACCCTAATTCCGTTTTGCTTGTAACTTGTGCCGTGGTCGAATGTAGTGAAATTTAAATTTATTGACTGTTTTAAATTAAGCTTGAACTTAAAGAAAGAGCACATCTCTACACATTTATTACAACATAAACATATTTTATAAGTATCGTGCCATAGCAAACTGAAATTTAAAATATTTGTTATTCTGAATGACAATTTACTAGTTATTTACCCTTTATATTGTTTAAACCACAGAAAATATATACTACTCAAAAAAAAAACTAAGGCGTGTTTACTGTTACATGGCACTAAATTCGAAAAGCGAACAAAAGATCAATCACAGCGATATTCAAACTAAGAACATGTTTTATGGCTTCATTCAATGTTAAACTAAACAAACATTATTGGTTTCGTTCATATGCCAACATTCTGTTGCCAGTCATAATTTTTGGAGGCAGTTAAAATTTTTGTTTAATCATGCAAAACACTTTTAGATGGACGAAGACTCGAACATGTCTAAATATCAGAAAATCCGTATACCAGTTAAATAAACTGCAATAAATAAAACAATATAAATAAGCAGCCGTCTTTGTTCATCTAACAACAAAATATTACACTCACATAATAATTGAATGGTTCATCATTTCAGCCGAATGAAGTCCACTGCTGGACACAGGCCTCCCCAATGATCACATCAACGATCGATATGGGTGTGTTGTGGGCTCATTGGGGGGTTTTGCCATAATCGCCACGCCTGGCAGACGGGTTGGCGACCGCAGTCGAGTTGTCAATCTACTGGAAGGACGCTACTGCCCATCCTCCGGCTAATCCCTTAGTCGACTTTTACGATACCCACGATAGGAGATGGGGTGGGTGTATTCTGAATGGTTAGTCAACGTCAAAAGTTTTTTTATTTACATGTATTCATGTAAAGCACTTGCTGGCACTTACGAATGGTTAATATTAAAGCCAAATACTTATTCTCTTTTATGTAGGTTTAACTTCAACCTACATATAACATGGGATCATCTCCACGCAGCGCGGCCGTATCAACGCGATAATTTATTTGCTTGCAAGGAATTTTGAGGGAATTTTCGAGAGCAACTCGGCCGTGGTGGCGGTCCCATGAGGCAACCACATGGCGAGCCAATCAAGTGAATAATCTGGGCAAAATAAACAAATTGCAGGCAATAATAACATGTTCCAAATAAGCTTGGTAAGTGGGTCAGTAGTTTAGCAGCACAGATATAAATTGTGTGGAAAATACGGTCAAGTGCGAGCCAATTAATGGCCCTGTGAATTGTTTTTTTAGCACAGTCCTGTGTTGCAACTCTTGTATAATGTACCTGTCCATTTAAATGTATTCATGTGGTGTACGGATTAAGAATATAGCTACTACTATGCCCCACGTTTTCGTTTTAATCTTATGTGGCTAAGAGAAAGTATTCGTCTTAGTCCATTACAAAATGTGAATTATTGAAAAAGTTTTCTTTTTGTAATTATTTTTAACGATCTCCCCACTCTACGATTTTTGCTATAAATGACAAACACTAACACCTGGACTCGAAACAACTATCTATAGATAATAAAAATATTTGTAACGCGCGGAGATCGAACCCACGACCGGTAACAGAGGAAACCAATCGCTCGACCACTGCGCCAACCGTGCCGTTTTTGTTCAGCTGTGAACGTTTTTCGGCTGATATAATGGTGATGAGTACTCACGAAACATATTAACATTTGGTTTTAGTAAAAGAATAACCAAAGAAAATCTATGGTTAAAGTGTTCTAGTTGTTGAAGGAAATGAACAATTTTAGGTTTATTAGTTACGGTCAATAACCGGTCATTTTTTTTATTTGCTGGCTGCTATCTTTATATCATCATTTTCCTGCCCTGGATCATAGTTACTTGGGGTCAGCGCAATATGACGACACGATTGGTACAGTCGGCTGCTGCGCTCTGGATCGTGGGTTCGATTCCCGCACGGGACAAATATTTGTATGAACTGCAGGTTCATTCACTCGCGCATTTATCACACCCCCAGTTAGCCACGATAGCCGCACAGTCCTCTAGAGAAGCGCTTGCGGGATACTACGCGCCACCGTCTCCGGTGTGAACTGATTGGGGGACAGACTGCCCTAAGTCCTTCGACCGAAGCCACAAGTAGTGGAGGTCGGGGATCGGAAATAGGTCTATACCTGAGAGACAATAGCAGTCCACATCAAATTTCTTTGGTTTCATTGAGATTCAGGTGAAAGCTGCGTAGTGATGTTGACATTCAAAAAGAACTAGTTTACTGGTCTACTGGCTGCTTGCCCTGGATAGGAACATGCTTGAAGCTCATTGGTTGGTGCAGTGGCTGATACAGTCGGCTCCTGCGCACCGGGTTGTGGGTTCGATTCCCACACGGAACAAATATTTGTACGATCTGCAGGTAGTTGTTCCGGGTCTGTACTGTAACACCAAGTAACTTGTGGAGTGCAATAAATGTATTGAGTATTGAGTATTGAGTCTGGGTGTATTGTGTGTGGAATTTGTGTCTGTAAACGCAACCACGACACAGGAGAAACCCTAGTGTGGGGCAATGTTTTAATTTACAATTATGATTATAGGTTGTATTTCGCTACCACTGTAATAATAAACGTTTAAACGATATAACTTATGTACCCCCATGGTATGACGCAGATTTTCGGGCTTAGATGTGGTGTAAATACGAACATATATTATGTATGAACATCATCAACATATAATATCGGCCATTTATACGTCCACTGCTGAACAAAGGCCTCCCCCATAGATTTTCACAACTGTGTCACAGTGTGGCTACCGTTTCACAGAAGGGACGCTGCTGCCCATCCCTCTGGTTTAGATTCTCTTAGTCGCCTTTTACGACATCCACGGGAGGAGATGGAGTGGTGCTATATGCTTAATCCGAACACAACATGGAATGAACATATATACATACAACATATATACATACAACATATATACATATATATATGGTGTATTGTCGCAGTCAAAGTATTTTTTTTTTAATAATCTAGTCACTGGTACTTACGAAATGTCAGAATTTAAAGTGCACAGTTCGAATGATTGATCCTATAGAGAAGAGCCGGTAAGAAACTTCATGGATACTCTTTTAAAATAATTGAGGTTACAATCTTGATAGATACAAATGATGTTAAAACATAACGAGAATAAGGTAGGTTAATGTGTAAACAACTTCCTACTACGAGTACAATAATATAATAATAATTTATTTACCATGACAGTTAACAGTTGACCAATCCCAACAGACGGCACCTGTTCACGAGCATGACGCATGCATCAGCATCGCTTGTTTCAACCATATTATAGGGAACCGAACGACCCGATACACAATTCCGCCATCAGCAAGACATTTTAGTGAGCATGACAGACCAGAATTGCCAGGCAAAAGACAGTCTATGTATTAAATACTTACATAACATTAATGGCTACATGGTGCTCACACATTTTTAATTTTGTATGAATTTTATAGGATACATATTTGAACGTCGAAAATTAAAATACCTACGGGTAAAATGTCAATGTTCAAAACATCGAAAATTGTTATACCTAAGCTTAAAATGTCTAAGAATGAAATGCCGATTGATTAAAAATGTCGATAGTCATAATACCCAAGTTCAAAATGTCAACATTTAATAGGTACACTTACGTTCATTACATTCCCCCACTAGGACGCTTTTAGCTCAAGATATTTGCCGGTCTCTGTACTAAAGTTTATTGTCTAGACAGTATTGTGACGTCGTGCACAATTATGAAACTAAAATGCACAAAGACAGCCAGAATGATAACAAAATTGCAATAAGAGCGTGTGTAAGATATTAATTAGGTGGAAAATACTTTCACGACGGACTCGCCGACGGACACCCTTCCCGTAGTGTTTTTGGTACCGAAATAGCAGAGCGGGTAAATAAAGGTATAGGTTCAGATTTTGTGACCTCTTTTGTATCGGTATGATAGCAGTGATTGGAACCGGTATTGTCTGCCGCTTTCAGTCCCGGTCCTGGAGTAATGTAAGTAATTTTGAATAAAGCATATTTCTTGATGTGTCACTAAAAGAAATCGGTAAGCAAAGTCGACACAACTTCCTGGCTCCGTAAAGTGAAATGATAATACAGATTTTATAAACTTGTATTACGAACACTGATAACGAAAACAGCTGTATATACATTCCATAATCTTGGCAACTTTACCCGCCAATCAAAATAAAACCTTAACGTCATACATCTAAAGTGCACCCTCGTCAACTTTTGCTAAACTGCAAAGCAAATCTTAATTGTGGAGAAACTTCAGCGACCTGATTTTAATGACACTTTAAAGTGTTACGATCTGTTAACAGTATATTCAAGCTGCGTCAGCTACGGTACAAGGTAGGAATTTGTTTTGACTGCAAGATCCATCATTAAATGTTTACCAATTGCAATCTCAAATTTTTTATTAAATAATCTCTGCGTTCAAAATAGCTTTCGCGCTGATAAATCCTCGCCACGGTGATATTTTAGACGGGTGACCGTTGTTACCCAACCAAACCCTTCCATAGGTCTAAGGGGAGAGCACGTTAAGCCGTCGGTTCGAGTTGCAAAGGGATACCTACGACTCGTTATAGGCGCTTTTACCAGTTGTATTTACTGATCGGTAAACGATCAGCGAGATTAAGCAAAACTTGGCTCGGTCAATATGTGGATGGATGATGTGGTATTTGAACGACTGATGGCTGACGGGGCTTGCAATGGTCTGGAGTATATGGCGGGTTTGTCCCATTAAGAAGATGATAAACATCTCAAAATTTAGGTACTGCTGTTTTACCTATGGGGTGAAATGCCTTAAGCTCAAACATCCATACATTCTTGAATACAGAATTGAAATAACAGTGACAACCCAATTTGGTATTCCCTAATTCCATGGCTCACCGTCTGCAACGTGTCCTTGAATAGCTTCAATCATATTTTAGTGCATACGAAATTGATTTTAAGCCGTCATTTTAATTCTGTATTGAAGGATGTATGGATGTTTCACAACAATTTGGAGACATCGATAACTTAAGGTTTAGACTCATTATGTTATACTCACAAGAGTTGGCTAATCGAAAGAAATCAATCATTTGGTGACCGATCTCTAATCAACAGACCAGATTAATAAATTCCAATGAAATCCTTATCGCTTCTTTGTCTATCCAACTTTCGGTCTTTACTCAATTAACAATTCTAATTTAGACTTCATTTAGTTGTTAAAAAAGAGTGCAGATAGCTACAGTAATATTAATATTTATCAATGGTTTTATTTGTACCTAAAAAAACTAGTACCTATATGTAACTAAAATATTTTCATTACAACTACAAAAATGTTAACCCAGAACTTGAATTAAATGTAAGTAGCGATATTCAATGTACTTCTCTCGAACCGTCTAGTTACCGATACATTTTTGAGCCGGATTTTTTGATGACGCTTCGGCATGAAAATGTGCAAAACTAGAGCCGAGAACCGAGGCAGCGTATAGTTTTACGAGACTAGGGCACTCTAGTCTGAGACACCGATATACAAACACTTTCCTTTCTCAATCCACTTTCATAATTCTCTGCATATAGGTTCTTCCAGTTTAATGGTTTATTAAATATAGATATGTATCTATAACTCTATCTAGCGAAAATCTGGTTCTATCGATAACAGAATACTGCGTTATAATAAAACACTTTTAAACAGATTATATCGCGTATACGAGTATTATAGATTTTTGATTTTCGTGGTCGCAGGATGACTAAGGTGACAGGCATCATTACAGATTTAAAAAAGAAAATTATTTTATCTGCTGTACAATTTTAACAATCGTAGCATTGACAATCTTGAGTGTTTCGCCTCCAGCCATAACACTTGGCGGTAATCCACCCGAAATATCCGTCATCGCCTTCGTCTTGGACATGTTTATCTAGAGGCCCACAGTTACAGATGCACGGTATATGTCTTGCAATATCACTTGGAGATCTGATATTGTTTCGCTGATAAGAATCAGGTCGTCTGCAAACCGGAGATCAGACAAATGGACACCATTAATGTCGACTACTTTGTTCTCAAAATTGAGCAGTCTTAGGACGTCATCCAAGGCCGCTGTATAAAAATTCGTGACATAGTATCTCCTTGTCGTGCCCCCTATCTGATTGGGATGTGGTTAGAAAACGCACTTGCATTGATGCTGACTCATATATAAGCTCTGGAGGACAAACACATACCGTGCCTCGATATGGCAGCGATGAAGATAATAAAACACAGCCCAGTGCTTTACGCTGCCAAAGGCCTTAGCGTAGTCTACGAATGCAAAAATGACCAGGATGATTGTAAGCTGCAAAATCCTTAATGCCATGCCAGATGCCACTGATCTCCACGACAAAGTGTGCCGGTTATTTGTTCCTAACAATTACCGTCGCAGCAGGAGCCATCAGTTATTAGCAGTCCCTGCATGCCGTACTGTTACAGACTCCAAATCTCCCATACCCCGGACAATAACTGCGCTTAACGCTCTCTTGGATTCTAACCCCGACTTTGATTTGTTTGAAGATGCCTGGAAGACTATTCTGTCGAAATATATAAAGTTTTGTGAAAATAATGCATGAATGTGTTAATGGTGTCTTATTTTTAATTAATAATTGTGTCTTATTTGTAATTCATGATTTTGTCTTTTTACCGTCTACTTAGTTGTGATCGTTTCATTTATAATTTATTGATAATTGTTACTTTAAGTAGTGTAATTGGCTTTAGCCGTTCTATTCAGAGTAAATAAATAATAATAATAATAAATAAAACGTAAGCGCCTGTTATCTTATTCTATAGCTTTAAATCAACATCTAATTAAATTTTAGCAATTTGTCACCATTCCGATCATGGTAGTAATGACAAAAAAATCTATATTATAAATTAGTGAAAAATAAAAGCTTTACGAAGTCAGACAGAAGTGTTAGGTAGCGTAATTAATTACGGGGTAACACCCGCCCTGGCGCCTAATTCCCATACGCCTGAAACCCCCTGCTATTGCTATAAGGCAGGGGACCTCTGGGTTCGCGGGTGCGTAGATTGGGGAATCTGCGTGCTCACACCAAGCGACCCAAGAGAAGACGGTAGCACGCATGTAGTCACGCGCTGCCGTGGGACGCTTTGGGGGATCCTTTACAATCCCCCCGGGGGGGTGACCGCTTTACAGTCACCCTCTCCGAGATGTGCCTATAGGCGTGGCACCAGTAGGTGGCTCTAGTGTGATCATACGAGGACCTGGAGCCTCCCTTAGGTGCCGAAGATGACCGCCCCAGTGGTTTTAGCCGGTAGGAGACCGGCATACGCCTTCGCCCTTCCCCGGGGCGAAGGAAGTTCATGAAGAATTTCCAATTATTCATTCATATGAGCTGTGGTTCTTGCAATTTACACGGTTGACAATGGCAAATGAAAATGATGCATGGCGTAATCCGTTTATAATAGGTTATATGCATTGATGAAAATATTTATATTATAAGATGACAATCACACAAGCCCGGGCGTGGTCACAATAATACGTGATTTGAATACCACTGGAGTACCATTCTAAAACAAAAGAGGTACGATGAATAACTAATCGAAGGTCTGGTATATTAATCGAGAATATAAAACAGACCAAACAATTTAAACTCCATCTTCTAATAGATAAAATTGATCTTTAAGCTTATCTCGTTGCATTTACCTTTTTCTGCACCTATTTCGTCATAAAATGACACAGAAATACATAATACAAGTGCAGCGAATTGTTTTATATTTGGATACAGTCGTTATGGCTCTAATCTTGAACTCGGATCATTAACAAAATCATTCATCATCATCATCATATCAGCCAAAGGACGTCCACTGCTGAACAAAGGCCTCCCATAGATTTCCACAATTGTGACGTCATTTTAGGGGGCATTTGTCAGTTCACCACGCTTGGGAGGCGAGTTAGTGAGCGCAGAATGGCTGCTATTCCACAGAAGAGACACTGCACCGAGCCCTCTGGTTAAAAAGTCCATAGTCGGGAGGGGATGAAATGGTCCTATGTTGTTATTCTGCACACCACTTGGCATTCCAACGTCCCGTTGGACGTCACAATCGTTAAACTAAAATAAAATATAAAATCATTTATCGATAAATGTTATCATTTGGTATTTATTTATTTATTTATTTAATACTTTATGCACTAAAACTGTACAAAGGCGGACTTAATGCCATTAGGCATTTTCTTCCAGTCGACCTTGGGGTGATGCAGAGAAAAATAAAATACATGGTAAGTGCACAGACAGTGTAACTGTGAGTAGTTAAATAACGAAAGAAAATATATGCAAGACATTTATCGTTGACTTAATATAAATATATACATATATAAATATATTTTTGTAGGAATTACTAACAAAGAGATATTTCTGCCAAAGAATTGAGAAGGTATTTGCGTAGTTTATTTTTAAAAGAGTAGCGACTGGTGGCCATCCTGATTTCAAGAGGTAGCAAATTCCAAAGAAGAATAGATTGGACAAAGGAAGAAGAGTGTATAAAGTCCGAACGGTGAGACGGACATTTCAAGATACGATTATGTGAGGAACGAAGATTTTTGTCATGATTGGAGCAAATACACTGAAAATGAGAAGTAAGGTAAGTAGGGGATGTGGGAGAATCAAGTAAGGAGAACAAGGTTGTCAATGCCCTTAGTTTTCTACGCTGACGGATAGGCAACCATTTAAGAAGCGTTCTGTATAAGGACACATGGTCATACTTACGTAAATTGAAAATGAAGCGAATGCAGTTATTCAGAAGGCGGTCAATTTTGTTAAGCATATCTGCATTCAGATCATAATAACACACAACATTTATTATGTATTACCATTACCACAACATTTGTCGTTAATAATAATTTATTTTAAGTAAATTTCATTTCTATGTACCTACTAGAAATTTATATGGAGATTTTAATTTACTTTCTACTTGCACTAAATTAGTCGATAATATTTCAACAGAAATGTAAACATACGCTTACATAATTACATAAATGTAATAATGTAAAAAACCCGTTATGACACGTAAAAAGGTAGGGAACAAGTTAGTCTGACGTTACGGTTGGTGCAGTGGCTGATACAGTCGGCTGCTGCGCTCCGGGCCGGTTCAATTTCCGCACGGAACAAATGTTTGTATGATCTGCAGGTAGTTGTTTCGGATCTGGGTGTATTGTGTGTGTCATTTGTGTCTGTAGACGCACCCACGACACAGAAGAAATCCTAGAATGAGGCAACATTTTTTTAAATAAATAAAAAGTTAAACTGTTGATAAATCATGTATTTATTATATACATTCTATAAGCTGTATTATTAAGTCCCCAATCAAAAACATCATCATAACAAATTACTAACGCCATTCATCAATCATCTTATCTAAAGGTTCAATCTTCACTTGAACCACTTTAGTTTGATGGGCTTTCGAACTTCATTTGTTCAACTTACGTACCTATATGCAGTTACGTATCTCACAACGACGGAACGTGATTAGGGATTGCAATACCGGTACAAATTAGAGATAAAGATAGAGATAGAAAATATTGATATTCATTTAAATAGTCGACACTTTGTTGCTTCGTTCCAAGATGTAAGATTCCTAAGGAAAAGCACAGGCAAGATACTTCTTTTTAAATCATAGTTACAGTATTTATGAGCACATTTTTCTCGAAATCAAGTGAAAACAATATAGGGAAAAGAGTCTAAACTTTATAAGGAGTTTACTAAACAACCCTGATTGTATTATATTAATTAAAGTTTTAATTAAATATCATGGCAGTATTTGGCTGAGCAGTCCCAACAAACGGTACTTTATCACAATCACAACACTTGTTCTATCCTCGGTACTTAAATAAAAAGTTTATTTAGAAGAGTACTGTAAAGAAATAAAGTAGAATTAGCCTACCATAATTGTTCTCCCCCAAGCCTTCCGTGTGGTGACCGGATTAAGAATATAGCACCACTCCATCTCGTCCCGTGGATGTCGTAAAAGGCGACTCAGGGAATCTAAGCCAGAGGGATGGACAGCAGCATCATATGTGAAACGGTAGCCATACTGCGCTCTTCAACTCGCCTGCCAAGCGTGGTGAGTATTGGCAAATTCCCCCCAAAATGATGATACATTTGTGGAAATCTATAGGAGAGGCCTTTGTTCAGCAGTGGATGCATAAATGGCCGATATGATGAAGCCTTTGGAGATTTGATTCACAATGTCTTTTCTCTCTCACTTTATCATTTAATTCCTCCACCGCAACGTTATTAATAAGTAACAATACTTTTGTATAGTATTGATTATTATCACATAGTTCATCATCATCATCATGTAAGCCAAAAGAGTCCACTGCTGAACAAAGGCCTCATGCCGCCCCGAACGACTCCCAGCGACCCCCACCAGGTCATCAGTCCAGCTCGTTGGTGCGTGGTGTCCATTCGAGAACCTTTTTGCCCCAACGGCTATAAATTTTAAACAGGAAATAAAAAAATGAGTACTGTTTATCTGAACAAGCGTCGAAATTTTGTTTACTTGGTAGTTTAACAGGAAACCTTCAATGAAATTCTCAGAATCAGAAATATTTATTTGAATGGGTAGGTATTTATGCAAATAAGATGACAGTTAAATGATAGCCCCAGTACATGCTACCCATAGACTATACACTTAATACTGACAATGCTACCTTACGGCATGCAAATTACACGATAAATGGGCCAGAGGAAGACACGGCGGGGCATTTTCAATTTGTTGCTGTATTTTAATACCGTGTATATAATCGAAATAAAGTATGTGGCGACACCTACATCGCCAGCAATACAACTACAACTTACAACGACATCTACTTGACTATTAAATGCAACACTCCGGTGACGTCAAAGAACCCTGAATCACGCTATTAAAGTATTCGCGCAATGCAGCACGTATACAGTCGTCCAATATCAACCGTTGGGCTTCGGCCCGCCAGGCATACCATCCGCATGGCTGGAGGATCCTCCCTTTTCTATGGAGGAACACCACACCATTGTTCCCCATAAGTACATATTTAATTCTCCGAGAGCGGTATCGGAGAGCATGCTGAAGGACACTGCTGCGGGAGCCATCAGGGAAGATGCGCTGTCCTGCGCTGACAGCGGTGACGGCGAACACGGGGGATGGTTGTAACGTGGACTATTGACACGTACCTGTTCTACTTCATCTGCGAGAATTTATGTTAACACTAAATAAAATCCACAACAAACTCGTTCAAAAGCAACTTCATAACTGCATAGTCGAAAGACACATAGGATCAAATACGGAAGATCGGTAACATCACGACGGATTCCTGCGGACGCCACGGTATGCTGGCGCACTCTCGTGGTATCGCAAACGATTTTCCACATCAGTATACGCTGGAGGGCAGAGCATTCTCCTCGTAATCTCCACCGTCATCCGCCAGTGAACGCTGGGCCTTAATACTACGGTAACCAATATATGAAAAGGTTTCTGACAAACAGGCAGTTTTTTTGTCACTTTTTGCGAGGTCATGTGTAACATACGCAACCAATGA
Source organism: Diloba caeruleocephala (assembly GCA_947459985.1). Lineage (NCBI taxonomy): Eukaryota > Metazoa > Arthropoda > Insecta > Lepidoptera > Noctuidae > Diloba > Diloba caeruleocephala. Next base: position 2,987,984 of record OX381629.1, on the reverse strand, counting down.
AAATGACTCAGTCTAATCTAATCTATTGTCAGCTATATGTCGGGCTCAGCTGTCGCCGAACGTACCTCGACCCTTGTGGATCTTTGTGCATACCACCTAGCTACCTGCTAGCCCTCTACTGCGCTGCTGGCATTTCGATAAGTTCTTATAGGTACCCTGCGATTGTGCCTGCATGGGACTGCGCGGTATCATTTGGTACAGGATAAGCTGTTCCCAGGTGATTCGCCCTACGCCCAGCAAGAGCATCGCAGACACACAATATGTGTAACATTGACTCTTTTCAACCCCTGCAGAATCTGCATGTATCTATCGTGCTCAGTTCCATTCTGTGGAGGCTCATTGGTACTGAAGTGAAGCGATGACTTATAACTCAGTACACATCACATAAGTCAAACTTCTTTATTCCAGTACACGCATTATAGAATGGTTTTTTGTATGGCTTCTCGCTTACATTTCGGGGAAGATGTGGATGCTCAACCGGACAATAGGCGAAGCGAAATAGCAAATTATACACGTTTTAAAATGTAAATCAACTACAACGTATTTTATCACCAACCATTTAAAGAAGTGCCACAGTTTACGTAGCTACAAAATTGTTTATTTAATTTAATAACAAGATAGGACGTCAAAGGTTCTTTTTGGCTCATCGTTCCGTCTCTCTCGTTTATCCGCGCCTGCGCCTACATATTTTGTGGCCACGCATGCGCTCGCTACTTGTCTTTTTCAAATATATAGTTCTCTCTTTTTCTCTATCTGGCCAAATACCAATTTTTCATACTTTCGTGTCAGGATTGTTACACAAACGTTGCAGCAAATTTGACCTTGAAATTTTACTTTCATTGCGCTCAAAGAAGTTTTACTTCAAAAAACACCATTATATTTTAAACTAGCGACCGGCCCCGACTTCGCACGGATGCATTTACGATGCATAAAGAAAATAAGCAGTGCCCTTAGTAAGAAAGTAATCATATATGTATTTTATGACGTTCATTTTATAGGCCGTGGCGTGGACGCCATCGGCGCCGGCGCCGGCCGAACGCTCGTTTCGCTACACGAGACTTTTTTGGTTGCACGTAATTCTAAATTGATGATATCTCTTAAAGTATTCATTTGAATGAAATACTGTAAAAGGCAATTTTAATCAGGCCTTTTTTAAGGTCTAGCCCCTTGCCGTTGCTACATGGTGGGCGGCCTTGGGGGTCGTGGGCGCGCCTATTGGGGAGTCTGTATGCTCATACCGAGTGATCCCTGAGTAGACGGTGGTGTGCACGTGGTCACGTGCTGCCGTGTGCGCAGCACAGCGCACAGCGAGGCTTGGGAGGATCCTTTACATTCTTCCCCGAGAAGAGCCTGGGGGCCTGTAAACTCTATCGCCTTTCCTCCATTAGAGGGGAGGCCGCTTTACAATCATCCCCTCCGAGATGGGCTTAAAGGCGTGACATCAATGGGGGGCTCCTGCTCCTGCTCCTGCTCCAGTGGTATGAGCAGGTAGGAGTCCGGCATGCCCCGTTGCCCTTCCCCGGGGCGGAAGAAGTTCAGATAGAATTTCCACTGGATACAAATAAAAAAGGCCTTTTTCAGACCAACATTTTTTTGTGCATTTTGTTGTCTATCCCTTAGTATTTGGCCAGCTGTAGCCATGTAAGCGTACAAAACAAGTTTGTATTGATAAAACACCGTCGTAATTCAGCCATTTTCGGCGGCACGGTTGGTGCAGTGGTTAGCACAGTAGGCTTCCTCCGGGTCGCGGGTTCGATCCCCGCATGGAACAATTATTTGTTGATCAGCAGGTTTTTCCAATTCTGGGTGTATTATATGTGGAATTTGTGTCTGTGAACGCACCCACGACACAGGACCAATTCTAGTGTGGGCCACCGAATTATAAAGAAAAAATAATTGCACAAAACATTTACAAATTATATAATTATATATATCGCTCTTTCTATTAGTGGAAACCATATCAAATTCCGTTGCGTGGTTTAGAAGTAAGCGGATAAACAGACGGAGGCAGATAGTGATATTGTTTTATTATACTATTTAGAGATATACTCGCGTTTACACTCTTCTCAGTTGCACTCACAGACTTACTAGTCGGTAAACGATCGGCAAGGTTAAGCAACGCTTGGCGCGGTCAGTCTATGGATGGGTGACCGCATGTCCCGGCTGTTGCCATTTGACGGTAATTCAATTTTTTTTTTTTGGGCGGCTTGAAGAACTCTGACTCAAAATTGGCAACCCACGGAAAGAAAGAAAGAATACTGTAATCATATTTATTATTAATATTATTTTTTATTTTTTTAACGTTTCCCTACACTAGGATTTCTCCTGTGTCGTGGGTGCGTTTACAGACATGAATTCCACACACAATACACCCAGACCCGGAACAACTACCAGCAGATCTCACAAGTATTTGTTTCGTGCGGGAATCGAACCCGCGACCCGGAGCGCAGCAGTCGACTGTATCAGCCACTGCACCAACCGAGCCGCCAATTAATTGAATTGTTTCTCAGCGCAGACTAAAACATCTCTTTAGAGTAGCCAAAAACAATAAATCATTCTTGGGTAACTGCGTTCGATTTTATAACGAGTTACGTAAAGCAATCAAGTCAGTAATTGTTCTCACAGATGGGAAGTTTAAATTTAACGTTAAACCAATCTCATAAAAAAGCTTCATGCGGCCGAAATTAAAAATCATAGTTTGATTTCAGTCCAAAATCTTAAGATTTAACATTAAAAACTTGATCTGTTTTTGTGCTAAGATAGTGCACACTTGATACAAAAATAGACAAATCTTTATCGTCGTCGTTTCAGCCAAATAAAGTCCACTACTGGACACAAGCCTCCCTAAAGATTGCCACATTGCGACCGGTCTGGGTGTGCTGTATGCTCATTGAGGGGTTTTGCCATAATCCCCACGCTTGGCAGGCGGGTTGGCGATCGCAGTTGAGTTGTTAATGTACTCGAAGGACGCTGCTGCCCATCCTTCGGCTAATCCCTTAGTCGACTTTTACGACACCCATAGGATGGGGTGGTGGTTTCTGAGCCGGCACCACACGGCAGCCTATATATACCTATATTTAGTTTTGTACATTCTCTTGCCACTTTTTATAATTTTATTTTATGTGTCCATTGTGGTGTCCGGATTAAGAATATAGCACCACTCCATCTCCTCTCGTGAATGTCGTAAACCTAACACCTATATATAAATAAAAACTTATCAATGGACACATCATCATATATATATCATCATATCGGCTATTTAGACGTCCACTGCTGAACAAAGGCCTCCCCATAGATTTCCACAACTGTATCATCATTTTGGGGGGAATTTGCCAATACTCACCACGCTTGGCAGGCGGGTTGGTGAGCGCAGTATGGCTACCCTTTCACAAAAAGGACGCTGCTGCCCATCCCTCTAGTTTAGTTTCTTTTAGTCGCCTTTTACGACATCCTCGGGATGAGATGGCGTGGTACTATATTCTTAATCCGGACACCACACGGACAGATAGATACTCAATCCCAAATCCTGAGATTTCGGATAAGATTGATTATTAATTTCAGCCGTTATAAGATTAATGACCATATTGACGTTAGGGACGTATGGCATTAGTGCAATTCTGCACATGTGGCTTCCCTGGGAACCAGATGTATCTGTAAAAACAATATTGTTTAAAGTTATGTATTAATGTTGTTATGTGAGTTGCGTGTCTTTAAACTGTACCCATAATGCGGGAGAAATTCCAGTGGCAGGTATCCTCTAAATAAAAATTCAGCACGATTTTGAACATTTTACAAAAATCTAATTTCTAATAGGCCAAAAGTGGACCAACAGAATGAATCAAAGGACTTTACCTTGAGATTCTTTCTCAAAGATTGTTATAAAAATATAAGTGGCCCAATTTTAAACATTTTGTAAAAGACCAAGAGAATTATTTAAAAAGACCTGACCCATTGAACGCAGTGGATTTCTACATGAACTTCCTCCGCCCCGGGGAAGGACGAAGGGGCATGCCACAACCTTAACCACTCGGGCTGTCAACTTCGGCACCCAAGGGGGGGCTCCAGATCCTCGTATGATCGCACTAGAGCCGCCCACTGGTGCCATGCCTATAGGAAATCGTTTCTTTCGGCATTTTTTCCCCGAAGATTGTTTGCATAACAATGAATGATGAAATGCCCTCCGTTATTTCAATGTGAGGTATAAACATTTTGTGTTGCATCCTATTTACTAATACAATATTTCAATTCTCGTTATAGGTGATCACAAGAGGATGACCCGCAGCATCCTCTATCGTGGTAATCATGCTATGATCCCTTCAGCACCATTCACTATAGATTTCTATAAGTCTATTATGAATGAAATGTAAGAAGATAATAGAGATCTTGTTACAAATACTTATTGTTCCGAGAGTCATCATTATTAGGCCTTATTGTGAGTTACGTAGCTCGATAGCTTTTCTATAGCGGTTGCGTTTTTCATTATTGATGATGTATAGAAAATCGGGAATTGTGTGGGTAAACTAGAATAGAATAGATCGTTTATTCAATAATTCGTTGACAGCATGCTTGGTGCAGTGGCTGATACAGTCGGCTACTGCGCTTCACGTCGTGGGTTCGATTCCCGCATGGTTTTTTTTTTGTATGATCTGCAATGTTTAAAAAAAAAAGTGCCAACCAGATACTTTTACACGTAGTATTGAAATAACAGCATTTTAGTACACGACAAATCCTGATAGAAACTCAGGGTTAGGACTTTTTTAATTCTTATATACGTTTGCCAATATTGTTGATTAAATTGTTTTATGACAATCAATATGTAAACAGTGTAAATAAAGGTAATCTAATGTAACTAACAGGCAACTCCAAATGGGTGTATATTTACTTAGTTCATCATTTCGGCCGAATAAAGTCCACTGCTGGACACAGGCTTCCCCAAAGATCACCACAATGACCGATATGGGTGTGTTGTGGGCTCAAGGGTGGGTTGGCGATCGCAGTTGAGTTGTTAATGTAGGTACTCGAAGGACGCTGATGCCCAACCTCCGACTTATCCCATAGTCACCTTCTACGACACCCAAGGGATGAGACGGGTTGGTGCTATTCGTATTCGTGGTTGATTACATCGTGTACTGACATAGTAGTGATAGCTTAGTGGATGAACGCTCACCTTCCATACAGGTGGATTTAAGTTCAATCCCGACCCACACCTCTGAGTCTTCGGATCAACGTAATGATCAGAATTTGATTATCGCTTACATTTAACGGTGAAGGAAAACATCGTGAAGAAACCAGCACACCTGAGGTGGCTCCAGAATATTCTCAATGGTAGTACTAGGCTAGCGTGGTGGACTAAGGCCTAACCGTTCTCATCGTGAGACAAGACCCATGCCGAGCAGTGGGATAGTAATTGTTTTTATACTCACATTTACCAGGATAAAAAAAATACGGGTTGCACTCCGGGAGTGCCGACAGAAGTGAGAACTTTTTTTTTTATTTATTTAGACGCGTTCGCGGTCTGCTATATGTACATGCATATATGCACACACTATAGCTGCGTCTCGTAACGGTGTCGCGAGTCCAGAGTTTTTATCTCATCTAAAAAGTTTTCACTTCAAAAATAAGAGCTATATATTAATATTAATAATAAATAAAAAGACAAATAATTATTTATATTTGTGTCACAAATTATAAATAATTAATAACATAAAATAAATAACGTCGTCGGTACGTCAACATGTATAATGAAATTACATCATGTCAAATCATGTGTGGTCGTAGTCTTGCCTGCCTCCGCAACTTATCTTAGGGCCTGTGGTCTGCGATACAGTCGGGGCCTAAGTATGAGCTTTTATTGCCAAGCATGTGCCAGTAACAAACTGTCATTTTGAATGAAAATGATAGCTTACTGACTTTTATTTACTGGGAAACCCTAAGTCGCAATTTTAGCCAGTAAATAGTTGAATAAATCTAAGCTTTATTTATTTGATTATTGAATCATTTTCAAATTTTAATTATTAAAGCATGTCTTCGATAAGCTGCGAGCTTTAAATCATTTGGTAAAAAAGATATCATTTAATAAAATTTAATATACTTATAAGCACTACTGTTTTTACTACCTTTAACGATTGGTGTAGAATAAAGAGTATAATAAATAAATAAATATTTCTTTTTTAAGTTCAAATTATAAGTTTGAGCTAATCTACTTAAATAGTCACCCAGTACACTATATTTCTATGATAAAATTAAATATTTCGCTTAAATTCCATTTATCAAGTGCCGCTAAATATTGAAGAAATTATAATCACAATAAACACACAAAATTATCTTGCAATTAATAATAAGAATTGTTACAAAGGTTTTCAATCAAATTACAATGTCTTTATTTTTCGATCACGGAATATGTCGAAATAAAGTGCAAAGGACCAAAACGTAAAAACAGATTAACTTGAAAAACTCGACTTATACCAGTACAGATACAAATTACCGCAATGAACTCGTGTGCTCGTGGCCCACATCCCAAAATCTTACACGAATGCAAAAACAAAACAAAAATACGTAATTTTAATGGACTTACCAAAAGCATCTGGACACAAGGTCACAAAGACAAGCATGCACACTGCAAAACACCACCGCATCATCACAAAATTATGACAAATAAACAAACAAAAAATATCCAAGTTCGTCTTCAAAATCACGGTGCCATTTCAATTATCAGGGCACCTATAATATCTTCGATGAATTCTTTAACGAGAATGATCCATGGATCCTTATTTTGAACGGCGCGCGGCGCAGGAGTGCTAGGCGTGCGCGTACGCAACGCGATCTATTTCGGTCGCGTTCGCACTGCACCCGTCTCTGTCTTAGCATAGATTACTTTATGAACAGATGGGACAAGTATGTATTTACTGCCTACAAATATTTTAGGGAACTCTTCTGTATCCAATAAGATACTATGCAATTTTATGTTATTTACTATTCAATCCATGATGATAAAGTAAATTTAATAGTCTTTAATTAATAAAGTGGAATAGTTCTCTTGCCGTGTGGTGCCGGCTCAGAATGCCACTACCCCATCTCCTCCCATGGGTGTCGTAAAAGTCGACTAAGGGATTAGTCGGAGGATGGGCAGCAGCGTCCTTCGAGTACATTAACAACTCAACTGCGATCGCCAACCCGCCTGCCAAGCGTGGCGATTATGGCAAAACCCCCCAATGAGCTCAAAACACATCCATATCGGTGGTTGTGATGATCTTTGGGGGAGGCCTGTGTCCAACAGTGGACTTCATTAGGCCGAAATGATGAATAGTTCTGGAAAGTAAGTATCAACATGATAAAAATGGCCGCCGAGAGCAAGTGTTTTAGACACCTGTCAGTTGGACTAGTTTCTTAAATATAGAGATTTAAAGCCTATCTGTACCCCGCGGTTTAACCCGCCATTTAATTTACAAGAAATGGAATTACTTCGTCATAGAAAGTTGACATCATAAATAGGTTATTTTCGTGGAGTCCTATTTCTTTCTCTTTTACTAAACTTTACGGGTCGTTTTTTATTTGTCCCAGTGGAAATTCTTCATGAACTTCTACACCCTGGTGAAAGGGCATGCCGGACTACCGGCTAAAACTACTAGGGCGGTATTCTTCAGCACCTAAGGGGGCCTCCAGGACCTCATATGACCACACTTGAGCCGCCCACTGGTGCCAAGCCTTTAGGCACATCTCGGAGAGGGTGACTGTAAAGCAGTCACCTCGTCGGGAAATTGTAAAGGATCCCCCGAAGCCTCACTATGCGCTGTGCTATGTTGCACACACGGCGGTGCACCGTCTCGTGGTTCGCTCGCTTTGTAATACGGGCCTGCATCTGTCGATTCTGCGCGCTACTCTATGTCCTCCCTCCCACCGTCAGGCATGTCGGCTGACTAAGCGGAATGTCTCAGGACATGTTCTAATGTCCTATTTCAGTCTAAAAACGTGTTTATGAAAACTAGCTCTCACCTACCTGAATACAAGAGTCCGAATACAACGGGATCGAAGTTATGGGGATGTTGACTTCGAGTCTTCAAAAAGTCAGTCAAAGTTAAAGATCAAGTAAGTCTGAACAGTCAGAAATGAAATAGTTACACGGTCATAAGTTATTTGTCCTTAAGATAAGACCCGGTAAGATACTCCATGAATACTTTGTTTAAAATATTCCAGTAGAATTGTGAAGGTGCGTGTACAAATTATTCCAGTAGAATTGTGAAGGTGCGTGTACAAATTATTCCAGTAGAATTGTGAAGGTGCGTGTACAAATTATTCCAGTAGAATTGTGAAGGTGCGTGTACAAATTATTCCAGTAGAATTGTGAAGGTGCGTGTACAAATTATTCCAGTAGAATTGTGAAGGTGCGTGTACAAATTATTCCAGTAGAATTGTGAAGGTGCGTGTACAAATTGAGAGTTACACAGCGAGCTATCGAGCGTTCTATGCTCGGTATAAAGATGAAGGATCGAGTTCCAAACGGTGAGATCCGAAAACGCACTAAGCTCTTTGACGTCGGAAATCGAGGGATGGAACTCAGATGGAGTTCAGCAGTACATCAGGCAAGACAATTGGAGTAAGACTGACCGAGTAGCGGCTAAGGACTGGAAGGAGGAATGTCGGTCATCGGCCGCAATATTAGCGGACGATACTTTTGACATCATGGGTCGAACCTGGATGAGACCCAGCACTCAAGCTGTGGATGATGATGATGATGGTCCATTAACTATCCAGAGGTCTGCTTGTATGGCCAAAATAATCCCAAAAAGTATAAACGAGTGATTTATTTTTTAAGAACTCATAATTAATCTAAAAGTGACAATGTTCATTAAATTTCAATTAGCAATATTCAAGGATTCAGTTGAGAACGTGTGGTTCCCAGCAAAGAAGAGACCACCCTCTCCACCCATGGCTGTCGTAAAACGCGACTAAGGGTATATCAAGAGGATGGACAGCATCCACGCGTGTGCTAATAACAATATGCTCCGATCATCAAGCCTAGCGTGGTGATTATGGCAATATGGTATGACTGCTGATTGATTGATCATTAGGAGGCCGTTTTATGTGTCAGCTAAGACTTCTCTAGAATATTTGTTTAATCAATTATTTTATTATATCTGGTGATGATGAGCATGTCATTCATTCGCCTGTTAGCGTCATGCCTGACCATAACAACTGTAACATTGCCCACGACTGCTCCTGCGTTGCACCACACTGCGCTCATCAGTGGTGGTCCTAGATCATTTTCTAGGTGGTGCACGATCTCCTGTTTGCGCTTCTATAATGATGGTTAATTATGGGAATTAGAGTTTTTTCTGCAGATGTTTATCTGTGGCTAAACCACATTTAGACAGACTAAAGAGTTATTTTTTCACTTCATATCAGCCATTAATACGTCCACTGCTGAATAAAGGCGTTTTTTGTCAAAACTCATCACGCTTGGCAGGCGGGTTGTTGAGTGCATTATGGCTACTGTTTTACAAAGGAGGCGCTGCTGCCCATCTCTCTGGTTTGAAGTCCCTTAGTCGCTTTTTACGACATCGAATGGGAGTGGTGCTATATTCTTAAGCCGGACACCATACGGACTTGACGCTTTCTTCGCTTGCATATATTATATAGTACTGGGTAGAAGAAACTACAAATATTCTAGTCAAGAATCAAATATGTTTGCTTGATATGGTTTGTTTAGAATATCGGCACCGCTACCAACTACGCGATTTGCAACCATCGAGTATTTGCTCCGATTCTTTGTTCGTCCTCCTGATGGCGCCCGCCTTAATGCGGTCGCACCGCTCGTACCGCTCTAGAGTTGTCGCTGTTCGTTACCTCGAAACGTTAGTTATTTACTCTGTTAAACCCAGTAATTAAACTAGCTGCGGTGTCCTCCAACCTGGGCTGATTACGGATGTCGCAGACTGTTTGCGACAGGCGTAAATCGGGCAGACGCCGCAGTCAAATACAGTTTTGGTATTACGTATTTGCTGATAGCGATTCAACTGGCGAAGATCTCTGACGCACAGTCGCACGATCAATGAACTAAATTGCATCCTCGCTTTTCAATATCAGGTGATTTGCCACCGGTGGATCTTTGGCTGCGCGTTAGCTGCTGTCGCGTCTGCTGTAGCTGTTCTTTTGCTAAACAGGGTGCCAAGCACAGTAATGTTTAAAGTGTAAACACTACCGCTTAGCAACAGAATATCTGGTGCTAAGGTGGTACTTACCTTCTTTTTTTTCTTTTTTGTTGTTCCCAGTGGACATTCTTCAAAAACTTCCTACGCTCCGGAGAAGACCGAAGGAGCATTGCAGACTCCTGCAGGCTAAACCGCGTGACACGGTGGTACTTAGCTTTTTTATAGTTTTTATTTATTCCAGTGGAAATTCTTCATGAACTTCTTCCGCCCCGGGAAAGGGCGAAAGGGCATGCCGGAATCCTCGGCTAAAACCACTGGGGCGGTCATTTTCGGTACCTAAGGAGCGCTCCAGGTCCTCGTATGATCACACTAGAGCCACCCCCAGTGGGTGCCACGCCTATAAGCACGTCTTGGAGAGAGCGACTGTAAAGCCTCCCCGGGGAGATTGTAAAGCATCCGAAGCCTCACTGTGCGCACGGCGGCGCGTGTCCACATGCGTGCCACCGTCTTCTCGTGGTTCACTAGGTGTGGACACGCAGATTCCCCAACCTGTACACCCGCGAACCCAGAGGCCCTCCAACTTACATCGACGGCAATACTTACCCAGCTGGACTTTTGCAATAAAAGACCTGCGACCAATAAAAACTTTTGGGATTGTTGGAACATATATAGGCAATATTACAAACATCCTTAGAGCTGACTCTAGGTGTACCCTTAAATTGTTCAGTCCCTCTATGGGAGATACGACACACCTTTTACTTGATATGAAAATTCGATATGATGATTTATATGAAACGAAACACTAGATACCATAAACATTAAGAAATAACAATTGAATAATAGATATTGATATAGTGACGCGTTTTAAACGTAAACCGAATTAGTACGTTACGTAATAATGAATGAAACCTAAAATCTAAGCCAAAGCAACAGCGCAGGAGCAGGAGCAGGAGTTCTTAGGAGCATACTGCGCTCACCAATCCGCCTGCCTAGCGTGGTAAGTACTGGCAAATTTCCCCCAAAATGATGACACAATTGTGGAAATCTATAGAGCAGGCCTTTGTCTGTATACTTAAATTTTTATTATCTATGAAAAGGTTACAAGCCACTTAGAAGAGACAAATTAACTAGTCAAACATAAATCAGTATACACCTACACCTTTTAAAAATTACTTCAGGCTCATAACCGAGAGTGCAAGTGATACCCAGCGTTAGATTACGATCATTTCGTCAGTTTCACTGTCGCAGTTAAAAGCTGCTAATCATTTAACCAAATGTTTCGCTAGAGATGACCGGTCAGTTATCACGTCTTTCAATGTTAGGGTTCCATGAAATAATAAACTGTGGCACAAAAATATGTAACCGTTCGTCTTTCTGTATATTTTTAAATGGACAACATTACCCCTTATCTATAATTTATAATTTAAAACCTTACTGTAAAAACCATACTTCCATACACCAATATTCATCAATGTTAATTTTGAGAAAAGGGATTCAAAGATTTGATTGTCAAATTCTTTATTATAAACTAATAAAAACTACTATGTTTGAATTACGATATTTTATTACCTACTAGCACGAGGAGAATGGCAGTTATAAAAAAATAGCTTTTTGTTACCATCATCATATCAATCAATGGACGACCACTACTACACAAAGGCCTCCATAGATTGCCAGAATTGTGTCGTGATTTTGGGGTAATTTTCCAGTACTCATGCTTAGCAGGCGGGTTACTGAGCGCAGCATGGCTACTGCCTAGCCAGCCTCTTGCAATAAGAGGCCTACGTGTTATGTACAAAACGACAATCAAACCTATAACACCAGCAAGCAGACATTCTATAGTTATTCTGTTCTTATAGTCCGTAAGGCTATGAGGCAAACGCCTTCAACACTAAATGCAATGACACGCCTCAATTCGAATTGAAGATATCATCTTGCCTATAAACAGCAAAGATCAATTAACGAAACCTTATTCATATGCATACCATATACCTTTTATCGATCATAAAATACCTACCTACTTAAAATAATTATAATATGAGTATGGTTCTGAGCAAGTGAGTATGGCAGTGAAAATAAAAATTTATACCTTCAGACCGTAAGTTTTTTAATACGGTCATGTGGAAAATGTTGCAAAACCGCTTCCGTTGCTATGTGAACCATGCAGTTTAAAAAAATAGCACTGTATTTTTGTTGAATTGAGCTTTTACAGAATGAGAATACTTCTGTTGTTGTATGCCTTCTAGCAGAAGTTAAATGAGGAATTTGATTGGGAAGTGTCTTCTTCGTATTTTATGCACACTATCCACCACCCTACATTTATCTGTGTTATGAGAACAGTTTACAGACATCAATTCCACATACACAAGCATCTAGTCTTAGAACAGCCTAGGTCGATTAAGTCAATGAGGACTTCTCTCCTTTAAAAGAAGAAATTGGTAGTTTAAAATGGTGTATAATGGTCAGCCAGAATCAGTTTCAATTCTTATTCTCTCTTTCTTTTTAAAAACGCTGTTCCATTCTAGGTTGTTTATCGTAGGAACAGTTTACAAACATACATTTCACATCCTCTAACACCCCGATCCAGAACAACTACCTGAAGCCACCCATATTTGTTCTGTGCGGGATTCGAACTCGAGACCCGCAGTGCAATATGTTATTCACTAAGCCACTGCGCCGATCGTCATCATCATCATCATATTAGCCAAAAGAGGGCCACTGCTGAACGAAGGCTTCTGGCATAGATTTCTACAACGACCAATTATATTCCGCCCGCATGCAATTGCTCCCAGCGACCATCACCAGATCGTCCGTCCATTACGTTGGGGATCGTCCCACACTGCGTTTTTTGAAATTCATCTCTGGTTTCGCTCTTGACATAGAGGTCGCTCGCCTTATGTAAAGCGATAGATGAGGCCTAAATACCCACAAAAAATGTGTGACCCCAAAGAAGTTCTTATAATAATGTCTGAGGTATTCGCGATTATTACTCACTATAATAAAATAAAAAAGCGTGAAAGAGAACCGATATGTACCAAGAATGTTTCATGAGACTATTTATTATATATAATTATATACGGCAGTTCGTCCGATTACCGCCCTAGACAGAGTGCGTCAAAAACTATATGTATTTATGATAAAAAAAAATTATATGACATATTAAGAGAGACAATATGGGATGAGACTAACAATTTAACGACCTCGAATTCCATTTATGAGTACATAACAACTGCTTTTAATGGTGCACTAAATAGGTCGAAACGAATTATCAACATTAAATATAAAATAAGAAAACATCTTCCCTGGCTTAGTAATGACATTATAAAATTGTGTAAGATAAGAGACGAATGCTTCAGTCTCTGGAGAAAAGATCCAAACAATAAAGTTCTAAGATTAAAGTATAATAGATTACGTAATAAAGTGCACAAAACTATTGAATTTTATAGAAATAAATACAATAAAGATCTAATTAAATCAAACTATAGTAATCCGAAAAAGCTTTGGAAAATAGTCAATTCAATATGTGGTAAAGTGACGCAGTCTATAGATAAATTTATTCAAGATGCGTTTAGCTCGCAAAATCTATCATCTTTTGAGATAGCAAATAAATTTGCCAAAGGCTTTGATAAATCTGTAAAGGACATCTTACCGAACTGTGCTATTCCTCTTCTCGCTAATCATACAGATGAGTCAGTTAACGTCAGTATGAGATTCCAAGAAGCTACACCGGAAAATATTCAGAAGCTAATTCGATCTCTAAACAGTAGGAAGGTTCCAGGTTTGGATGCGATCAGTGTGCTAGATATACAAGCTATTAGCACTAAGATCGCATCTACTATAGCTAATCTCATAAATGTCAGCATAAGCACAGGCCAGTACCCAGACGCTTTAAAAATGGGATGTGTGAGACCAGTCTTCAAGAAAGGCAAAAGAAATAACGAATATAATTACCGACCTATTACGTTACTATCATCCATAGACAAAATTGTCGAAAAATTTGTTTGCAACCAAATATCTAATTTCTATGAAACAAATTCTATTATTAACGAATCCCAATACGGATTCCAGCAAAATAAAAGCACGACCTCGCTTCTTTCAAAATTTTCTGATTACGTCAATACTGCACTTAATGATAAAAAGCATGTCCTAGCTCTCTTTATAGATTTTTCCCGAGCTTTCGATACCCTTGACCACAAAAAATTATTAAAAAAGCTAGAAGACTCGGGTCTAAGGGGACCTATTTATGGTTGGTGTGTAGACTACTTAAAAAATAGGAAATATCAGGTGCGAATCGATAAGAGCCTCAGTGATACAATTTCTGTAACCTATGGAACAGCTCAAGGCTCTGTATGCGGCCCTCTGCATTTTTTGTCATATGTTAATGATATGCATACAATATTCCAAAGCTGCAAATCGTACCAATTCGCTGATGACACATGCCTTCTTATAGACGGAATTGAGTTAGATGAAATTGGCTTACTCTTACAAACTGACTTTGATAGACTTAATATGTGGTGTCACGACATGGGACTTGTACTCAATTCTGATAAGACAAAGTTAATGCACATAAAATCAATTTACTTAAAATGCAACACCCAAGAACCTATTCTGGTAGCTCACACCCACACTTGTCTACACAGGAAACCATTTATGTGTGATTCTCAATGCCCAATTATTGAGCAGGTTGGTACACATATGTACTTGGGACTATTAATTGACAATAAATTTAACTGGGGCCCACATATTTCGCGAGTATGCGACAAATTACGTGCTATCTTAGCAAAGTTTTACATAATAAAAAACCAATTACCTTATAAAACTAAACTCCTATTGTATAAAGCACTGTTTGATTCAGTTGTAGCTTACGGACTATCCAGCTATGGTCGGACCTATAAGACCTACCTGGACTCATTATATAAATTACAACTCCGGATATTAAAATTAATAGTTTTGCCAAAAATCAAGTCTAATCTTGTAGACGATTCTGAGTTATTTAAGTACTCCAAAACCCTTCCTATACATGATAAGGTAAAATTCAGCCTCTTAAAAGAACAATTTTTCAACAAGCAACTACAGAAAGAAATAAATCATTCTGTATTTACACGTCAAGTCGCAGAAAACAAACTTATAACAATACCGGCAAAAAATTGCTACGGCGAGCGAACGTGTGCTTATTTGATTCCACGACTCATTAATTCTTTACCTTCCGCCATACGTAATATTATAACTGATAAAAACATAAAATACAAATTAAAAGCATACTTCCTATCCGAATTATAATTCATGCAGATATCATCATAACGACATAAATATATCATAATAATAATATATGACATCATAGCTGTCTAAACTTCATTTATAAGGAGGATCAAACACCAGAATAAAATACATTTATATTGTTGTTATTAATATAAGTAACAAGCGACATGTTCTTATATATGTTAATACGATATATAGAATTGTAAGTACCGCACACAAACCCAAGAGGTTTAAGTGGTGCTTTTTTGTATTTAACAAACTTGAATTGTATTTTTTTATTGATAATGTAATAAATAAAATAAATAAATAAATAAATATAATTAATTAACATCCTAATTTTAATAGAGAAGATGGCTGGCAGGTTCCACCAGTTTGGAATCCTGTTATTAAAATAATAAAGTCCCAATCTAAATACTACACTAAAGCCATCAAAACACGGTGAGTGATTCGCCATCGAAATAAAGTTTAAATAGAATTGTACGGTAGATAAAATAAAATAACTTTTTAAAATCTGTAACTACGCCTGTCACCTTTGTCATCCTGCGACCACGAATACTGCAGTGTTCGAAACGTGAGGAAAAATAAAATTCTATAATATACGCGATGTAATCCGTTTAAAATTGTTTTATTATAATAAGTTCTTATAGCTTCTACACCCGCCTTTTTTAGGAGCTATGGGGTTAATTACCCCCTCTTGTATAGGACCAACGAGTTGGAACCACGTAACTACCGCAACAAACCGCAAGTGACAAAATACGCGCGGCAACGCAGTAGACTTGACAGAAGTGGAACTCCTTTGTTTCAGGACACCGACTATGGCAGGGAAATAATTAGTGATGCAACAGAACTCTGCTTCTGCTTCCGCAACTGCGGAAGTTCCGCGCGCTTTTTCACATCCGCTTCTGCTTCTGTTTCCACAACTTTTAAATCGGATATTTGATCGGAAGTATAGATCATTTATTTAATAACAAATCAAAATTTGATAGTGATAATTATAATTTTTTGAATATATTACCTTTTGATATATATTGTCTATATAATATATACTTTTGACATATCAATTTTACTCAAATATTCTATTGATTCTGGCGTTTAAAATGCCTTCTATTTTAGATAATTTAGTTTCTTCTACATTTTGTAAATGTTTGAACTTCGTCGACTTTATTAGTGGTATACGTTAATTGTTATCAGTTTTCTATTGTGTTAGAGGCAAGTGTCTGTTTTGTTATTGTGTGATTTTACATTTAATTAGTCTACTTTGTTCACACATACCTAGCTTATTATCATGTAATAACAAAATTGTATATAACTTTTTTTTTAAAGAGTATATCCATGGATTTTCTTGCCAGCTCTTCTCCATAGGACCGACTTTTCCGAACCGTGCACTTGACTTTTCGAAAGAGCCTATTAGGGCCTATATGAAATAAAAAAAATGAGTTTGAGTTTAGATTTCTTTTTTCTCGTGGAGGATGACGCGCGTGTGTAGGTCTTATATATGAATAACACCGGAATCGATTTTTAGGTGAAAGAAGTGGCCTAACTACTTTTTACAAAATGTAATTTACCGCTACTTCATTTTGAATAATAATTTTATAAATAATTACATTTGTAAAAAACTGTGTATAGGTATATAATTTCATAGAATTTACACTTCCGTTACCGTATAAGTTATAGGTATCCAGTATAAGCTGACCTCGAATTGACTCAGCTTTTCATACGATGAGAGATCAGCATAAACTGGTTATTTATAGCTTGATATGTAGCCGTGTGTACAACATACACACAACGTTGCATATTCTGTAAAACGTTACACTCACATTTAACCTTGAAATGTTTGTCTCATCGCAATTAAAAAAGCTACACTTTATAAAAACATACATAATATTGTAAACAATTATAAAAAGCACCATCGTATCAGCCACAGGACGTCCACTGCTGAACAAAGGCCTCCCCCTTAGATTTCCACATCGAGCGGTCACATACCGCTCTCTTACAACGACTCCCAGCGACCTTAAAAATATAGTAAGATGAATAATAGTAAAAAAAAACTAAAAACCACGCTCTTGTAGAACCGAACTAAAAAGTAGAAAATAATTTTCAATGAGTTTGAAATAACATTACAGTGATTAACACATCATGTTCAGGTTCTGGTTCATGAGCCAGAGGATGGCCAACCCGTCTGCCAGGCGTGGCAATTATGGCAAGAACCGCCATATGAACGTACGACACAAACCCATACCCGTCGTTGTGACAATTTTTAGGGCAGGCTTCTGTCCAGCAGTGGACGGTTTTCGGCTGAAATGATGGTGAAAGAATAAGTATTTATTTTCTACACTATCTGCTTACAAAATATAGAGTCGGATCGTATCAAGAACCCTCCTAACACAAAACGTTTGTTCTTGACTATAATTTTTGTTTGTAAATACTTTCGAAGCGTTTCACAGAAACTCACAGTGATGTTTATTTAGATAATTTGAGTGGCCCACGGTCCGTCCGCATCGGTAGTAGGTTCGATTTCTAGTTAATGCATCTTAGCGCTTACTTACATCATTTGACGGTAGACATAGTGGGGAAGCAATTGATTTTCTTCGGATCGCGTGTTAGATTCTCGCTCGAAACAAAAATAAAATAGGTTTTCGCGATTATTACTCATTATAATAAAACACTTTTAAACGGATTATATCGCATATACTATAGATTTTTGGTTTTCCTGACGTTTCATACACTTTGCAGGGTTCGTGGTCGCAGGATGACTAAGGTGACAGGCGTCGGTACTGATTTTTCAAAGTTATTTTATTTTATCTACCGTACAATTTTAATCAAAAAATTAGTTTCGATGCACGCAGTAATCACTCACAGTGTCTTGATGTTTTGTAGTGCGGTATGTTGTTTGGGACTTTATTAATTTAATAACCGGATTCCAAACAGGTGGTACCTGCCAACCATCTTCTCTATTAAAATTAGGATGTTTTTTAATTTCAATAACCTCACGAAACATTCTAGATACATATCGGTTCTCCTTCGCGAGGTCTTGAGGTTGATCAAAACGAAGATAATGGTTCGGTTTACCTAAGGCATGTTCACACACTGCAGGGCTCGGACATGGACGCCAGGGCGGTTGTAACCCCGGCTTCGTGTCCTCCTTCTCCGAGCGGGATCGACCCTCTTCCGCGCTCTTCACTCCTAGACATTAATTATTATATACACCCCTAGACATACAGTCTCCTTGTTTTATTGGTGCCCAGTGGAAATTCTTCATGAACTTCTATCGTCCCGGGGAAGGGCGAAGGGGTATGCTGGACTCCTACCAGCTAAAACCACTGGAGCGGTCATCTTCGGCTCCAAAGGGAGGCTCCAGGTCCTCGTATGATCACACTGGAGCCGCCCACTGGTACCACGCCTATAGGCACATCTTAAAGCGGTCACGATTGTAAAGTATCCCCCAAAGCGACCCACGGCAGCGCGTGACCTCGTGCGTGCTACCGTCTTCTCTTGGGTCGCTCGGTGTGGGCATGAGATATATAGTCTCCTATACCCAAATATTTCGCTAGCTACAGTGCCCGTCAACCTTAACGAGGGGAAATCCTCTTGGACTTCCTCCGCCTTGGGAAGGGCGGAGGGGCATGCCGGGATCAAACCGGCTAAAACCCCACGGTGTCCTTCTTCTTACCTCTAGCCGGGGGTGAGTTGTACGCTTTTCTGCATTGGACCGCTCCCCCGGCAGGTATCGGCCCGTCAATGATTGGCGGGCCCCTTCTGTGTGTGGCCTTGTTGGCCGCACCTATCCTTCAGAGAGGCGCGCTCGGAACACGCGCGCCGCCATCTCGGGCCTGTTTCTGTTCGGGCGACGGGCCGCCCCTGGTAGTGCCCGTCAACCTGGAACACAGTATTGTTTAAACACTACTGCCTGGCAGTGGTATATGTGTCACTAAGCTGGTACTTAGCAAACCGGACTCTTAAAATATAACCTATATGAAGGAGAGAAAGAAGAAAGAAATCTATTTATTTTTGCACCAGTAACTAAAATATTTATAAGAAACACAAAAACTACTAAATACGTGAGTATCTTCCATTTCATCACTATCCATCTTTCACCGATTCCTAGTTTTTAAGCTTAAACGGCATAGCAAACTCCTGAGCAACACGTCTGGTTTACACACACACAGATCTCAATATCTATAAGAAATATAACAGTTAATTTTTGCTGATTCTAAGCACTGATTACGTGACCTATAATTAATGTTACAACTGCAAATTATCTAACAGTTACATGCTTCCCTATTACATTGTATTTTGTAGTGACTTCCCATTGTTCCCTTAAACTCAAGCAAGAAAAATTCCCATAGATGCAAGTTTTATGCCGATGGGCTTAGCAATTTCCGTAGTTATAAGACAAGCATATGACAATGCCATTGTTTGTAAAAAATTTATCAAATACGCTTCTATTTACATAACTTCTAATAAACTAATACATAACATTTACTATAGCCTCTTAAATATCTTTAAATGAGCAATTCTTGTATATATATAATTGGAATCTCGGAATCGGCTCCAACGATTTTCATAAAATTTTGTATATAGGGGGTTTCGGGGGCGATAAATCGATCTAGCTAGGAATCATTTTTAGAAAATGTCATTTTATAGGCGTTTGAGTAGCCTCAACTGAAAAATATGACTCTTCCTGACATCTATTGGCGAATAATAATACTATTTTTTGTGAGCAACTAATTGCTTTAACGACACAACAGCAGATGGCGTTGTTAAGTAACACGAAAATACCGAGCTAAGCTCGGTCATCCAGGTACTAGCCTCTTAAAGGTCCCATAGTAATTTAACGACATATTTGGGTCAACGGCAGTAGGTAATTCGACAACGCCACCGCGGAGCTGATTTAAATTATTTATGTAAAATTTATATATTTATATTAACCGGATACCAATATTGTTATTGTAAAATGTTTAACAACCAGCTTCGCGGAAACTTATTTTTTTAATACGTTGCCCCACACTTGGATTTCTCCTGTGTCGTGGGTGCGTTTACAGACATGAATTCCACACACAATAACACTCAGACCTTTTGCTTATATTCGGATCCAGTACTGTAGAATAAATTAGAACTGTTTATTAAATAATTAGGTCGCAACAGAGACTTTTACACGTCAACTTGAAACGACAAAGAACATTTCTCTACAACAGCCTCTGAGAAGAAATGCCGAAAGAAACTTAAGGTTATGACTTTTTTGAACTTGAACTTTACTTACCAGGGCCCTGGTGTCGTCAGAGACCGAAAGGAGAAGGAGAGAATGGTAAACCAATGGAATGAAGAAGAATGGCAAAGGATGATCATGTATAACCAACAATATTTTGGAAACAACCCAAGGGAACCCGCTTTGACCTCTTAACTGTCATTTTACTTCAAAGTCAAGGTTTTTATTTCAAATAAACCACATATATATATATATATATAATAATGATATACACATTAAAACTAATTATATATACACTATTTATGATTAAACTAACGATTACAAACAAATATATATATACAATATAACTAAAGATTAAACTTATATATTCATGTAACTTAAAAATATACACAATATGTATGCCTTAAATAACTAACAATAAATAAAAACCCTAAAAAAGGAGACATTTAGGCGTCAAAGTACTCATATATTGGCACTTATGAATCGTCAGAATCTAAGTTGCACGGTTCCAAATAGTTGATCTCGTGGTGAAGAGCCGGCGAAAAACTCCATGGTTACTCTTTTAAAATAATTGAGTATACAATGCTGATTGATACAAATTATTGTAAAACATATACCGAGAAAAATGTAGGTCAAGTTATATGTTATATAGTATATAGTTATATGTATATAATGTAGGTTAAGACAATAATATAATAATAATTTATTTGCCGTGGCAGTTAACAGCTGACCAGTCCCAACAGACGGCACCCGTTCACGAGCATGATGCATGCATCAGCATCGCTTAGCTCAACCATATTGAAGGGAACCGAACGACCTGATACACAACGCCACCGCCAGCAAGAAATTTTAGTGAGCATGACAGACCAATACCGCCGGGAAAAGGCACAATCAATATAAGTACAAAACCCTTTGCGAATGTCAAATATGAAACTAGAAATTCCGGCAGTTGGTATGTTACAGTTTATTAGTTGTTACATTAAGAGTAACTAACTAGTTAATGGTGCCTCACTTTTCGAGAAAAACCATTTCTCCAGTATTGTGGGTGCAGTTTAGTTTAGTTTCAGTGTGGAATTTGTGTTTGTAAACGCTGGGTGCGTCGACACAGGAGAAAATACACCGAGACCCAAAACAACTCCATTTTTTTATTTTTTTTTATTGATGTCCAGTGGAAATTCTACATGGAACTTCCTTCACCCCGAGGAAGGGCGAAGGGGTATGCCGGACTCCTACCGGCTTAAACCACTGGAGCGGTCATCTTCGGCACCGAAGGGAGGCTCCAGGTCCTCGTAAGATCACACTAGAACCGCCCATTGGTGCCACGCCTCTAGGATGTGCATACGCATACGCAGGGGATGACTGTAAAGCGGCCACCCCCTCTAGCGGAGGGAAGGCGACTGTAAAAAGGTCACCCCCCCAGGCACTTCTCGGGGAGGATTGTAAAGGATCCCCCCAAGCCTCGCTTTGCGCTGTGCTGCGCACACGGCGGCACGTGACCACGAGCGCGCCACCGTCTTCCCGGGGAAAACAACTCCCTGCAGTTGACATAAATAATAGCCGCGTGCAGGATCGAACCCGCGACACGTAGCGCAGAAGCCAGTCGCTTAGCCACTGAGCCAACCGTGCTGGCTAACGTATATGAGCACGATAGTCTAAGATAAAGAGGGAAACACTATACACTTAACCTTTATGTACTTCTACATGTAGCCATGTAGAGAATACATTAAAATAACAAAAAGCCCAGACAATTGATACGAGTACTCGTATAATCCATGAATATTTCAAGCCAAATAAAGTTTTATAAATTTTCCGCCTCGAAGGCCATTGCTGATCTGAGATGAATTACAATTAGTTAAGGTGAGATACATACGTGGCTTTGGAATGCTGTACTGTGATTTTTTTTAACAAAATAGATAATAATTGTCATCAATAGAATAAAGCTAAATTTCACTGTCAATTTAAAAATATTTTAATATTTAGCTTTATATTGAACCTATTTTTTACTGGTTGGCATCCGTATGTCACTAAGGGCTCCAGCTGAAAATCAGCGCTGGGCATTACTGCTGTTATGCTTGGCATTATGCTGAGCTTCCATACCAGTTTGACACGAACATGGGACACACAATGATAGTATGTATTTTTAAGATATAGTTGCATAATTAAATCATAAGGCAAGTCACATTTATTATTATTTAGAACTATGTTAATGTAAACAACATCCTAATGGTGTCACATGTATCTGAATCAAAGCAATGTTTTACTTTCTTTTCTTTACCTTTAAAGACTGAAACCGCATTTTTGAAGTTATGCTTTTTATGTTTATGTGATGAGAGTAAATTTGGGAGGCGCTCGTGCATGGTGTAAATAAAATCTGACAGAATAAAGTTAGCCGTTTCAGGGTACGCATCTTTAAAAACAAGTATTTAAAAGACTAGGAAAAAAATACACACCTGTTTAAAAACGTTTTCTAACAGTTGTTTTAAACACGTCTAAAACATTCATAAAAAACATATTAACTTTTTAATAAAATTATCAATATTTTTACGTTCCAAAACTCTACAAACCACAACGAAATCCGATAGTTTGATTGTCTGCCAAATATAGGTACATGCATATCATTATATTACGCACCATCTTTGAATTTGGAATGTTTGTATTTTCTTTTAAATAATTGTATTTTAGAACTTAACTTAAAAACAAACTTTTTTATTATTATCTATTTGGCCTTTTTTTTATTGGTGCCCAGTGGAAATTCTTCATTAACTTCCTTCACCCCGGGGAAGGGCGAAGGGGTATGCCGGGCTCCTACCGGCTAAAACCACTCGAGCGGTCATCTTCGGCACCTAAGGGAGGCTCCAGGTCCTCGTATGATCACACTAGAGCCGCCCACTGGTGCCACGCCTATAGGCACATCTCGTAGAGGGTGGCTGTAAAGCGGTCACCCCCAGGGGGGATTGTAAAGGATCCCCCAAAGCGTCCCACGGCAGCGCGTGACCACATGCGTGCTACCGTCTTCTCTTGGGTCGCTTGGTGTGGGCACGCAGATTCCCCAATCTACGCACCCGCGAACCCAGAGGTCCCCCACCTTATAGCAACGGCAGGGGTTTTCAGGCGTATCGGAATTAGGCGCCAGGGCGGTTGTTACCCCGGCGCCGTCTCCTCCTTCCCCTCTCCCGATCCCGCTCTGCGGTCTCCTTCTGGGATATTATCTATTTGGCCTGGAACAAATTACACACTCCTACACCATTCGAATATTGGTCATATTAACATTTACTAAACAACAATTATTAAACTCCTAACAAAACAACAAAGTCATGATAGCAATAGCCTAATCCGTACAAAACCTACGAGACGTAGAAACCTAAGACATTCAATGTTACCAGCAACACTATAAGGTTATAAGCAGATACCCCTCTTACATACATAATGAACGTCTGTGCGAACTCACGTGCCGAATAACTTAGAAGATTTTTTACTTTCAATTTCACCTTATGATTTAACATTTATGGTCAAGGTTTTTGCTTAAACTTGGAGTGTTTATGCGTAAAACTTCTGGAGACTAGAAACCCAAACTAAACGCTCAAAAGTAGGGTTCTTTGGATCGCAAAGGTCAATGTTGGTAGAGCCCATCAGAGACGATTTCGAAACAGGATCCTAGGGTTAATTTAGGCAACATAACATAAAGAGGAAGATAAACAATCATTTAGATACATACCGCAGGCGCTCTTGGGTTCGCGCTCCTCCTGATCTCAGTCAAACCAGCCCGTGCTGAGCCTGTAGTTTTAAATCAAAATAATCATTCTGAGTCAGCTTCCAAGCTAGACTCCCCAGCAACGTCATAAGCTGAAGTCCGAGCCCCACTAAGGGGTGCCTTTAGTGTCCAAGTTATTGCCTGGTTGAGGGCGCTTTCGGCTTGGTCTTATTTTATCGCTCTATCATCATTTGGGCCGAATGAAGTCCACTGCTGGACACAGGCCTCCCCCAAAGATCACCACAATGACCGATATGGGTGTGTTGTGGGCTCATAGGGGTTTTTTCCATAATCGCCACGCTTGGCAGACGGGTTGGCGATCGCAGTCGAGCTGTTAATGCACTCGAAGGACGCTGCTGCCCATCTTCCGACTAATCACTTAGTCGACTTTTACGACAACCATGGGAGGAGATGGGGTGGTGGCATTCTGAGCCGGCACCACACGCTTTGTCGCTTTCCGGCTAACCTATTAGTCAAATCATCATGTGAAGAAATGTGATGAGAGAAAGATCATCATATCAGCCAACCTAAACAGCTTCTGATAAACATGGGTTTCTGGCTTGGCATGGCTAGACATAGCTTAGCACAACTTGGCACAGCTTGGCACGGCTCGACACAGCTTGGCATGGCTTGGCACGAATTGGCATGGCTTGGAACCATAGCGTGATCTAATTCGACATTAACGCCATCTAGTTACAAAGAAAGAAATGTTTAAATTAATACATTGAATACTTAAAAACTAAGTAAACCGGAGACATCGTAATAAATAGAATATAATTATTTTTTATTTCATCATCATCATCATTTCGGCTGAATCAAGTCCACTGCTGGACACAGGCCTCCCCCAAAGATCACCACAACCACCGATATGGATGTGTTGTGGGCTCATTGGGGGGTTTTGCCATAATCGCCACGCTTGGCAGGCGGGTTGGCGATCGCAGTTAAGTTGTTAATGTACTCGAAGGACGCTGCTGCCCATCCTCCGGCTAATCCCTTAGTCGACTTTTACGACACCCATGGGAGGAGATGGGGTGGTGGCATTCTGAGCCGGCACCACACGGTTATTTTTTATTTATTTTGTTTTATTTGGGAAACAAACAGATACAATATGATATGATTTTTTTAGCAATACATAATCCAAAACAGTCTCCACATATTAATAATACATTTATGAAGTTAAGGATGGTAACGAATGAAAAAAAAATACATGCAATAAATTTAACCTTTTTTTACAAAATAGAGATAGCCAGGTATAGGGTATAGTGGTATTAGGTTAATAACACATAAAATGGAAAGTGTATCCGTGTGATGTCCGGATTAAGAATATGGCACCATTCCATCACCTCTCATGGATGTGGTGAAAGGCATTAAAAGGACTCTAAACCAGAGAGATGGAGGAGCGTCCCTTCTGTAGAACAATAGCTACACTGCGCTCACCAACCCGCCTACCAAGCATGGTGAGTAACTGGCGAATTGCCCCTAAATGATGACACATGTGAGGAAATCTATAAGGGACGCCTTTGTTCAGCAGTGTACTGATAGAATGATGATGATGATGATGATGATAGAAGGACGATGCCGCCCAACTTCTTATCATAATCCCTTAGATTTACCAAGTTCTTATCACGCATCTTCGCATTGAATTTATCAACAGCAACACAAAATAAACAGCCGTAAGTTTTAATGTGTAGTTGGAATATAAACCACGCCTACTTACTCGCATATTTTATCGCCTAGACCATAAATAAAATTATTATTTTGTAACCTAGACACCAAGGCAACAGCCCACGCGGTTACATCATAAGACATATAAGGAATCGGTCAATTTACAAGCGCTTGCCAAAAGTTGGGTAGTGAAATAATGATATAATCAAATAGTAAGATTTTACGTAGTAATACGATATTCACATCAACGTCATATGAAGATCCTTCTCCTAAGCACAGCTCTAAGTAACAAGAATATTGCTCTAGCAATACCACCAACACCAACTTAAATGTTGCTTAACATCAGATGAGATAATGGCCAAACACAGGCTCTTTCATTTTTTTACTTAACCTTACATTAAATTTTTTTTTAAACGTTGCCCCACTCTATGATTTCTCCTGTGTCGTGGGTGCGTTTACAGACGTGAATTCCACATACAATACACCCAGACCCGGAACAACTACCTGCAGCTCATACAAATATTTGTTCCGTGCGGGAATCGAACCCACGACCGGAGCGCAGCAGCCGACTGTATCAGCCACTGCACCAACCGTGGTGAATTCCATTTTAACTTGATTATTTACCTTTTTTTTGGTCTCCTGTGGAAATTCTACGTGAACTATACTTGCAGCTAGTTTGCGATTGGCTTAAATCTCGCAGTCGCTGCTATCGAACTATTGACGGCCGAAATTAATAACCAATCTAATCCAGAATCTTTAGATTTAAGATTGTGAACTTGATCTGTTTTATGTTAAGATAATACTTAACACAAAATCAGATAATTGCTTAATCGCAAATCCAAAGATTTTGGATTAGATTGGCTATTAACTTCGGCCTTAAGTCAACTATGGAAACCAAAGACTACGGAGTACGGAAGGCATTCCACTTGTAAAAGATTAAATCAAATATCTTTCATGCTTATGCTATCTTTTCTGCTTCATGTCAATCAGCCAATATACGACCAAGTTATTCTATACTATTTAATGATCAAGTCATAAGCGGTAAGGTAGGCGCCATGCTTGTGGCATAAGATGTGTACAAAACTCTACTTATCTTATGTCAATGCTATACCACGTGTGCTGAAAATCCTGTCCTATCTGTAAAGGTGATAATCACTAACAATATCTAATTATATTCATGTAATCCTTTTTTTAATAAAAAAGAAATACTTAATAAAAGTTTGTAACAAATCACAGCCACACTGATGGCAACGCGCCCCGCCCGCGCCGAAGCAAACGTGTTCAAACGAGCTGATTGAGTTTAGTATAGTAGTTGTAATTGTTTATAAGAAACTAGCTTTTTCCCGCTATTTTGCACGCGTGGAATTCGGCAATCTACATCATGTTGTTGAAAACATGCAAATATGAACTGCACTTTGATTAGGAACGTGCAATAGGCATAGAGGGATCATGTTATATCTCCGAATAACATGACCCATGTTGCATTCAGCCCAGCCAGCCAAGTGCTAGACCGCGCCCCATTTTCTTTTGTTGCAAGCACTTCCGGCATAGCACTAGGTGTCGTCATTACGTGGCCGCCCGGTAGGCCAGATATAATTGCTTTCATGTGTATTTATTGCTGTCATGTGTACATAGAAGGTGTTACACAGCATAAGTTTACAAACAATAAGAAACCCTGTTAGGGCGCAGCAGTTTTAGTAAGAGGCTTCATGTAGGTATATTGTTATTAAACATTAGAAATGTACCATAATACGGCAGCGGAAGTATTCACTATAACAGAATAACATATACAATAAACTCAGTATAACAGATTAAACTGAATAGAAAAGTTAACCTAAAGAAAGAGGTAGCATCAACAAAACATTAACTATAAGATGAAAATTAAAATATCAAAATTATTTATTATCTAGAAATATTGATCTACTCATCACTCTTATCTTCAAAAAACTCTTGCAAGTTATAAAAACACTTTTTTACTAGGTATAAATTTAATTTATTTTTAGTAAAGTATTGTTTTTTGGATCTTTTAGTGCGTGAGGTATTTTATTGAACACTTTAATGGACATAACATATGGACGAGAATGGAATACAGATCGGTTGGAAGATGGTAATGCTAATCTGTTTTTGTGTCTTAAGTTACGGCATTGAGTATAGAGGCCTATCTGGCCGACCGGGCGGCCACGAAGTCGCTACATATTGCATGCAATTCGCGAGGCGAAGGCTCGGTCCTCGAGCGAGCTCCTGGAGGGACTGGACAGGAATCCGTGGGGGAGACCCTATCGTATGGCCGTAGGCCAATTGCGCTCGTGGGTCCCCCCGGTGACCGAAACCATGGCCCCAAATTTGCTGGAGGGGGCACTTTCAACGCTCTTTTTAGCGGTCCATCCTGGTTCCTCTCCACCCCCGACTGCCTCGGATTGGGCCGAAGATTTGGGGTTTTCGGAAGGGGAGCTGGGCCGAGCCATTGGCCGCCTGAAGAGTTGCAACGCCGCACTGGGTCCGGACGGCATTCCGGGCCTCGCGTGGGTGTATGCACTGGAGTCTCTTGGGGACCGCTTGAGCCGGCTGTTTAACAGCTGGTGAACAGCCACCTCAAGCGCTGGCCGAAAGTCAGTATGGCTTCCGGCAGTGACGGTCAACAATTGACGCGATTCTTCGCGTCCGCTCGCTGTCGGAACAGGCAGTGTCCCAGAGGGGTAGGGCGTTGGCGGTCAGTCTAGACATCGAAAACGCCTTCAACTCCATCCCGTGGGGCGCGAATTAGGGGGCACTAGTCCATCATCGATGCCCCCCTACCTGCAGGGCATCATAGAGGCCTATCGATATGTGCGATAGCCACATTCGCTACGTGGCGCTATTCCCTGCGGTCGCGAAAAGCGGAGGGAGATTACGTGAGGGGTTCCCCTCAGGACGGCGGCCCCATCTTATCCCCATCTTATGGAGCCTCGCCTACGACGCGGTTCTGCGTGTCATTCTCCCTGCTGGCGTCAGCTTGGTCTGTTACGTTGACGACACTCTTGTGTTTGACTTTTCCACTATAAACTAAGGTGACGAGTGATGAGTTTTATAACATAACACGTTGTCCTTTTACTTCATTCAAAACTTCTGCGACAACGTTTTGGTAAACAATAAACAGTATATATAAATAAATAATTAAAATAACATAAGAAAAATAAATTAATTTCTAGATAATCTATAAGGTTATAAGAGTAGAGCAGACAGAGAAGTTCCTAGGATGCAACTCCCAGATGTACTCTGAATTACGTCGATAGCTTACTCAACTTTCATTAGGAAACCTCCGGGTAGTGATTAACTTGCGGAGAATCTTAACACTATTCAAAAGTATTACGTTATGGTACAACGCCATTAGTTCTGTCTGAATGGTGGAAGTTTTACATTAACTTGAATGCTATTATGCAGTGAACACATAATAAGCATCGTTATAGTACTAAAAAGGTTATGTTACACATATTCATTAATAAAAAAGATAAAAATATAGACTACATACACCAGACCAAATATTTTATATAGAAATTGCTTTTCAAGAGAATAAAATTAATGCAAAACATAAACCAAAAAGTTAAATTGGCGTGTCAATTTGATGTTTGTGTCAACAAACAACCACATCCCACATATCAGGTCAGTAGGCCACGTAACCAATTACAAAAGTTTAGCTCCCTTTAGATATAGCATTATGGTAAAAAATACTGATTACATACTGATAACGAATGTGTTCCTTGTGTGAACTATTTTCATAATATTCTTTGTAGTAAACATAACTTTGTAGACATAGTTGTACTGCATACGTCCCAAGTACAAAAATGTAATAATTTATGCTTTAGAACCTTACCAGGACTATAACAAATATTTTTATCAAATATCAACTAATTGTATACTGTAATTTTGGCGTTCTTATCAAACATACAAACCGACAAAAATAAAAAAATGCCGTTTTGGCACCAGTCTCGTTTCTAGAACACGCAATAGTAATTATTATTGTCTCGATGCGATTTTATTATAGTAAATAGATACATTTGCACTACTTATTTTAAACAGTATATTTTCGAATATTTTCGCATTTTTTTCACTTAATACACTGTCAATTTTCGAAATATATTCCCGGTCCTTTTGGTCGAACAGGGTTGTTCTCCTGTTTCTTCTGCTGGTAATTAATCCTACATATAAGCGATAAAATAATAATAATTAACCCCTCTGGGGCTCATCATGGGATAACGCAATCCCGAAAAGCCGCTTAAAGCAGCTTTCTCAATTTTTCTAATTGCGTAATAAGTTAATAACGGAGAAACATGCTCAAAGTCTTCGAGAAGCGTGATGGTGGTGTGATGTGAAACCGGTGCCGTACCTCTCAACACCCCGAGCCGCCCACACCGGTGTTGCTTCCTGGTCGCCTCTTGTAGAGGCCATTTAGGGGACCCATCTTATAAATGGCAAGTCACCGTCTGCCACAGAATTTCACTATACCGGGTTAGTCGGTGTACTAAGCCGCGGCCAATTTATAGTATCACTGATGACTGTTTCACAGTGAATGCCACATCTTATGAAATTATATTTGTGACATTTAATTTATGTACATACGTTTTTGACATTTAAGTACATTTTAGTATTGTTATAATTATAGATTTTTTTGTGTACATGTAATTATAAATATTGTATATGACAGACTAACGTGTTTACACACACAGTGACAGTTTGTTGCGCCGTTTCTTCTCCCCAGCTTAAACACTAGGAAGCGGTAAAGGGTGGGCTTATGGGGTGCTGTCTTTTGTTGACGTTCAAAAAGAACTAATCGTTTTAGTTTATTTTGAATAAATGATTAATTCATTTCATTCATTTCGTAATTTACTTCATATTTTCAAATTTGTCATTTTCTAGTCAAAGATTGATTATTTTCATTCCGAAATAATCGTTTGCCAGAAAACCCAAATATGACGTTAAATGTAAGACGCAGCTGTTGATAGGGTTGTGTCAGCGTATTTTTCATGGATAGTTTGAACAGCTATAACTCTATAACTATTGACTTTTGGAAAAAGTTGTAGAACAAAAGTTGTTCATTACCACCCATAGTATTACACTCTCTCGGCCTAGTACACCATTTCCGACTAACCCAGTATAGGTTGAAACGTAGACGCCGTTGTTCCCGTTTTCCTTCAAGTTATCATTCCATATTACACCCATAGCAATAGACATTATCGTTACACTTTCCGTCTCATACGCCTCTGCGTGTTGGACCCATGTCTTACACAACCAGGGACAATCCATGATTTAATTTTATAGTGTAGCTCTGAAGAGTCCCCAGGTAGTGTTACATTACATTAAAGAATAACATTATCTAAAGGGCCTCTGCGTGTTGGACCCATGTCCCCGCGTAAGCCTATCAAAAGACCAGGACCTTCTTTTTTCAGATGCTCTTAACTCATGAATAGAGAGAGACGAGTAGAATAATAACAAAACAAAACGTACCTACCAAATTATACAAATTAGGTTTTAAATCCTGAAATATCATATCTAAAATCTTTTAAATTTGTTCCGCTAATTTGGTTACTATTACTAATACCTACATTATTAGTGAGGTAAGTAGAAATAAATAAAACAAATAGTTTTTCATCTACTATTTAATTAAATAAATATTTTCATGATTTAAAGTATGTTACATTGTATAAATATCGTAATTATTTCTTCAAAATTTTAAATGTTTAAAGTTAGAGTTACAATTGTATATTTTTTATACTCCAATTACATTATTCAATTTTGAATGTTATATAATATATCTTCAATAGCCAAAATTGTACAATGTATAAATATATTATTCACTTTGTCGACTCATTCTTCTCTGTTTTTATTTTAAGAAGTTACAGTACTATAGAGTATTTATATTATGAGTAAATCTGTGGCTTACAGCATCCATTATCAATATGTTTTCTTCTGATACACTCGTCAATAAAATTTTATGTTTAACAGAAATTGCTTCCGTCTATTAAATTAACATTTTTGGAGATGCAAAATCTTTTCTAAATTATGTATCATCTGTCAGTCATCTTAACAAATATTTATTTGAGTAAATTATGAATAGTTGTTTTTGTAATTATCAAGAACACAGATTATCAATAACATTAAAATAATTTTAATGTAGATATTAATAACTTATTTTTAAAATACATGGAAGCACATTTACCGACAACTTCGATACCGATATTACAAAATCGCATATCAGCCGTAAGACCACCGTACAATTGATTAATTATAATGAATGATTAAAGGACAACAATCATTAATTTATAGTTAAATTAATGTATGAAAATATTCTTCATTTTAAATTAGAAAATTATATGAACGTTAGTCATGATTATTTTTGTAACAGTTAATTATTTAGTACCCAATATCCAATATAATTAATATACTAAAAATCTACAAATAATCGCGTATTCTTCTCACTCACACGTGTAAAAACATTGATGAAATCTGGCTACGAGTATCTTATGCCTAAAATATAGATATTTAGTTTGCCTAAAATATTAGTTATTTTTCAAACACTACAATATATAATATGTATATAATTTTAGTAAAACTATAAGATTAAACATTTCTTCCTATTATATTGTCTTAATTTTAGGAAATGTATAAATATATTTTGTATATGGGCTAGAGCAGTAGATACTATTAGTTTAATTTAAAAAACTGACAGTATAAATAGACATTCAAATTTCATTTTAAACACGCTCATTCGATTTTAATTGAGCATATTTTGTGTACAAGATTATTGAAATTTAAACATAGAAATATTATTCTAATATATTAAGCGATGTGATCATCATTTTATAATATATTTTTTCTAATTGTACACAGAGATAATTTGACAGTTATTTTCAAGAATTGTATAAAATCTACAGTATATAATTAGAAAGTATTTAGATTTTTGGTCTGACTTAGAACACAGAGGTTGAATATCAAATGTTTAGGGTCGCTAATACTCCGAAATGATTTTATTTAACACGGAAAATTATTCTATTTATAAAGTCTATTTTATAAAGCTTAATTAAAAATGAATTCAAATATGTTTATTTTTAAAGCTGATTAATCAAATAGTTATACGGACTATATAATTATGATATAGATACAAAAAACTATAAACCACGT
Source organism: Diloba caeruleocephala (assembly GCA_947459985.1). Classification (NCBI taxonomy): domain Eukaryota; kingdom Metazoa; phylum Arthropoda; class Insecta; order Lepidoptera; family Noctuidae; genus Diloba; species Diloba caeruleocephala. The sequence goes on along the minus strand of OX381629.1, from coordinate 2,954,800 downwards.
TTATATAACATAATATTTACTAATAAATAGGCCTTTGAATAATATGTGCATAAATGCATTTAAAAATTGATTAACAGCTTGAATCATAAGTTTTTTAAAAAACACCATTTAGAAAGAATAACGCGTCTCGTTGCGCTTTTAATGTAAACTCTTATGAATCTATATACTAAACATCAAACTTATACTTAACTCCTTTAAGGATAACAAATCATTTTAAATAAAAGATGTATTTTCTACTTACGCATAATTTCGACAATAAGCGATAAATTAAACACCTTAAAATAATGACTGAAACCTACGGAATTCCTCAAGTAAGCTTATTTTCCTTGTACTGATATGGAGAAATTGACACGAATTATAGACAAAAAAAATATAATTCCATTCCTCAAAAGGTTTACAAAATAATTATTCACCAGATTTCAGTCAGAAATAACAAATAAACATTTATTATGTCAATAATAATTAGAGTAAAATCTAATCATCATCTAAATGGAAGACAAATAGACAGTTTATATTTCAATATACCGTTAAAACTTAAATATACTTAATAATTATCGTACAAACTAAACGTACATGAACGTGTCGACACACGGCAAACGGAAAGTCATCAAATTATTCTAAAAATCTAAAAAATATGAGTTAGAATACATTTTTAATACGACTATACGATATTTTTGGAATTAATTATTCATTACATGTAAATATAATTTTAGATTTATATAATTTGATAGTAGGTATAATATGGCACAGTTATATTTTGGCACATATTAATACGATAGCATATAAAATTGTGCGTGTTGTTTTAGATTTTTAATTTCAAACGATGATAATCTTGTTTGCTTAGTTTTGAATTATACTATTAAAAGTATTTCAATTAATATTATGTTAATTAACACAAAAATTATATTGAGAGATTTCAAAACTGATACGTCTTACGTACATACCTATCTATCAATTTCTTCCTTGAAATCTATCCGAATTCAACGCCATATCAATTCTAACCAAACAGGACTATAATCCTACTTTCCGAATCCCATCAGTCTGAGATCCTGGTCTTAAGTGGGATGAGATGAAATTAAGCTTTGTTGTGTTTTGCCAGCTCCTCCGCTTGCATCTTAGTCCTCAGAGATGGCACGTCTTCTGGGATGCGAACGATTTTGTAGAATTTCTGTGAAAACAGTTTTAATAGCATAAACACATGGCAAAAATATGTATATTGAAACGATAAGGTAACCTCAGAAATATATTAAGTGAGTATTTAATGCTTTTGTAACCCCGATAACAAATTGAAAGATGAAAAATTTACTTTGAATTAAACTTCAAAAGGATGAATGCGACATATCGAGCAAATAGATTTATATAATACTAAGGATGTATTATCACTGTTATAACTGCTAAACAATTAGCAATAAAATAAAGAAGATCGTTAATAAAACTTACCTCTCGCCAAGTACCAGGGGTGACGTGCCAGAGATAAACCATGTAGCCAGGGATGCACATCATAGAAGACAAGGCAGTGAACCAACCGAATGCGTGCGACCACCACGGGTATTCATAGTTCATGTACTTGATCGGCTTCCATTGCACTAAGTTGAAGATGAAAACGCTCTGACAAGTTAAAAGAAAAATTATTAAACCCATGAAGCATAAAGCGCAACTTTTCATGTAGTCAGTAACAATTAACAGTTTGCATAAAATGTAGACATCGATCTCTAAAAAGAAATTGAGTCAGAAAACCAAAATCTATTTTATTTTTCTTTAAAAATAATCATGACACACTAGGATTTCCATTATGTTATAGGTAAAGTTTACAGACATAAATATCACATGCACAAACACTCAGATCCGAAACAACTATCTGTAGATCATACAAATATTTGTACCATTAGGGAATCGAACCCGCAGCACGTAATACAGACAGCCCATTGGTTAGCCACTGCACCAACCGTGCTATGTATTTAGTAATAGTCTCACCATTTATCAGATATTTTATAGTTAAAGAGGAAACTAAAGTAAAATTAAAGACCAAAACTTATACTTACAATGCAAATAGCAGGCGTGAAGCCGACCCAGCAGAACTTCCACCAGATAGTAGGGTAGTAGCCAATCATTTCCTTGATGCCATCATAAAAACGGTTCACGCCAAAGGCCCAGGATATGGAAACGCACTCGAAGAAGATCAAGAACAGCAGACAAAAGCCGGAGACGGCGTACGAGTCGAGAATTTGGAAAACGTACATACCACCCTGAAGAAAGTAATAATGATATCAGATTCTATGATTGTTAATTCAGCCTAACGGAAACCAGCGCTGGACAAAGGCTTCTCTCAAGTTGAAATTAGACTTAAAAGTACTAGAATATTTTTGTATTCTTTCTGTAGACAGTTCAATTCAAGGTTTATTTTATTGAAAGGCAACATTTTTTAAGTTCTCGTTTTATTAAGTACATTGATTATTATCTTTCCGCACTCCACAAAATTATACCTATGTATTCATGTGAGATTCTTCCAACGACACTTATTGAATTCTAATTAGAGTTACCAGTACCTTTCAATGCCACACTAGGAGTATTGCTACGGTTTTGTAGACAGTAACCTTGGCGATGACCTTGAAATAAATTCCTATATCTACGTGAAAATCAATAAATGAATCTTCTATTAGATTACATACCTATGAAATCTAATAGTAAATTAATTAATTTCATCATGCATCTAAGCCGGAAATCGTCCACTGCTGGACACAGGCCTCCCCATAAATCGCTAAAACGACCGATCTGGTTTTATGTTGTGTGCTCATTGGGGGTTTTTGCCATAGTCACCACGCTTGGCAGGTAGGTTTGCGATCGCTGTCGAGTTGCAGTTAATGTACTCGAAGAACGCTGCTGCCCGTCCTCCGGCTAATCCCATAGTCGTCTTTTGCTACACCCCCGGGGATGAGCTGGAGTGGTGCTATTGTTATCCGGCACCACACGGCTATTAAATCGGTAATAATTATAGACAAATAAAGTATTTATTAATCGCGGCATAATAAGTCACAATATTATGTAATGTGAAAAAGAACTAAACGGCTGTTGTTTCGCTGCAGTTCACGGATGAGATCATCGCTTGTAGTAGTATAATAGTATTATATCATGGTACTATAATTACGTAGCGTTTTGAACGTGTTGTTTACGATACATTGCGTGCTCAAAAATGACTAAAACCTCAAACTAAGTGTAACATCTTCACAAAGTTTTAATGAGTTGTTACGTACATCCTGTATATAATGCAGTTACAGCACGAGTTATTTAAAATAAAGTGAAGATTACAAATATCTATGTGCTGCAACAGATATTATATATACTTTTAAATTTCATAAAGTAATTCGGTCATCAAAAATAGAAATATACTAACCTCAGAGATACACGACAGCCCAACCAAATAGGAGATAACACAGGTAATAGCGATGAATATTTCCTTCCTCCTTCTGAGGAGCTTCGGCCACTCATCAATGACTGCCGTGATGAACCCTTCCATTGTACAGAACTGGCTGTCTAAACCGATGAGTAAAAGCATAAAGAAGAAGAGACATGACCAGAGTGGAGCGCCAGGTAGTTGTAGCACTGCTGATGGGTAAGCTAAGAAGGCTAAACCGGGACCTGAAATTTTAAAAAACATAGTTTGTGAGTTGATAATGTCAGAACTATATTTTTTCTTATTTGATTTTATTTAAAAAATAACGTTGCCTCATACTAGAATATCTCTTGTGTCGTGGGTGCATTTACAGACATAAATTTCACACACGAAACACCCAGACCCGTAACAACTACCTGCAGATCATACAAATATTTGATCCCTGCGGGAATTGAACCCACGACCGACTTTATCAGTCACTGCACCTACCGTGCCGTCAAATATGTAGATCTACGCGTCAAAACTCATACCAACCCCAAAAATTTCAAGCATTGATTACAAAATCACACCAGAATAAGCATTAACATTAGTTTTAAATAATTTACCTGACGCAGCCACTTCAGCAACTGGCCGTTGCTGCTCATGAGCCATAAACCCAACCACGGAGAAGATTACAAACCCGGCGAACATCGATGTACTTGAGTTAACAGTACACACGATCAAGGCATCCCTAGAAAACAACAGTGCGATAGTCAAAATACTATTAAGTAAAATGCACATACTCATTATTCACATCTACGTGTTATATTCCATATATATTTCGTTCTTCTAGCTGACATTAGCCACATATATAGTGATCTTGGTTTCCAAGGAATTCAGTAAAAGTAGGTTTGTAAAATTAACTGTAAATATATCATCATCATCATTGTTATATCAGCCAATGGACGTCAGCTGCTAAACAATCATCACGGAAGGAAATGGAGTGGTGCGATATTCTTAATGCAGACACCACATGGAACTATACAACTCAGACTAATGCTAAGGTTCATTCTACTTTTTCTGCCAGCGTTTATCCAGTCTACATTGCTAGTCTTTTCGCTTGAAACTCATGTTCATCTACCACACATACATAAATAACGTTGCCCCACACTAGGATTTCTCCTGCGTCGTGGGTGCGTGACACAAATTTCACACACAATACACCCAGACCCGGAACAACTACCTGCAGATCATACAAATATTTGTTCCGTGCGGGAATCGAACCCACGACCCAGGGCGCAGCAGTCGACTGTATCAGCCTCTGCACCAACCGTGCCGTCAATATTTGACTCACATCATTCATAAGAAGAAAAAGGTCGAGTTATTTTTACTCGCGACCCACACAGCAAATCAAAGATGTACTTCAACAGAAATAATAAAAAATCCAAATCAACTCACTTGTAGACATTGTTAGTAAACTTGTTATAACTTCCCAGAGCAACTAGCGTTCCCAGCCCCAAGCCGTAAGAGAAGAAGATTTGAGTGACGGCGTCTATCCACACTTCTGACTCTAGCAGTTTGGACATGTTGGGCATCACGTAGAACTTGATACCTTGCATCGCGCCTGGCAACGTTATTCCTGGAATCATAAGTTATATTAATATTATGATATTTACTTAAGTCTAGGTAACAAATCTCGCATGTCTTTTCACGCAATTCTGCATTGCTGTTTATTCCAATATTTTATAAATCTCAATCTCGATGACCTCAAATATTTGTTTTTCTCTTGTGTGTGTGTTAATGTGTTATGATATAATAATGAATTTAAAAATATACATTTGTATGTCATTCTTTCCCTTTTTCTTTCTTTCACCTGCGGTTATTTTATATCTAGTAAAAATGTATATAATTTACGGTCTTTTGAATAACGAAAAAAACATCCACACACAACGCAAAAAATCCGATATCACTTGGTTGCTAGAGCTATCATTACTGGAATCAGCTTTACAAAATGATTGTATTATTAACACACAGGACGTTAATTATTACAACTACAACTATACCCCACCTCTGATCAACAAGACGGTCAGCAAGAAGTAGGGGAACAGAGCAGTGAAGTAAACGACCTTGCCGGTCCACCGAACTCCCTTCCAGATACAGAAGTAGCACAGCACCCACACGAGAAGCAGAGTCCCAGCGAGTTCCCAACGGATATTGCCGATGTGTTCAATGCCACTGGAGATTTGGAGTGCGCGTCGCCTGGAATGAAAAAAAATGTTTTTATCATGAATTTAGATTTCTGTATTCTATATTTCTTCTTTTTATGAATTTACAAACTATTTAATTCCGAAATAAGGCATTTTCCTGAGCATTGGTTTAATTTATCTATAAAATAAAGCGAAAATTTCAGGTAATTACAAAATAGAATCAGAATTTTAATTTATTTTCAATAATATAGAATTTATCATTAAATTGGAAAATGGAAAGTACCGGATAAACATTGATTCAAACCTTTTCAAAATGAATAAAGCTTATTAAGCTGTCGATATATTGAATGTCGGTAAGAGTGATGTCGCCATTAGTACAGGTGAAAGTCATGCTTGTTAATGAGTGAAATATTATTGCACGATAAGTTTTGAAATCACCTTCTTTGTTTTTGGTTTTTTAACAAGGTGTTATTAAATATCAATTAACATCTCATTCATAGGACTCATCATCATATCAGCAAAAAGAGTGCACTGCTGAACAAAGGCCTCTCCCCATACATTTCCACAACGACCGGTTATATACATACCATCCGCATCCAACGACTTCCACCTGTCTTTACCAGGTTGTCTGTCTACCTCGTAGGAGGCAGTACAATACTGCATTTTCCAGAACTGGTCTGCACTCAAAGACTTATGGGACTCGATATCAACAAATAATGAATTAAATTACTACTAACTACTTGAACTTTAACATATCTTGCCTTTTTCATTTACAATTAATTTGCTCAGGGTATTCTTAGATCCCCCATATCTTTCTTTTATTTTTTTACTTTTGCACCACATTTTCCCGCACTAAGATTTCTCCTATGTCATGGGTACAGTTCACAGATGCACATGCACAAACACTTACCTTTCAGGTACGACATTCTGTAGACCATACAAATAATTGTTCCGTGCGGTAGTCGAACCCGTAACACGTAGCGCTTATTATCCCTTTGATTATATCATAGTAGCAATGCTTACTAAAACACGATCACGATAGTATCATCAATCATAAATCTTGAGAAGTGACTATAGCTGTAATATTGTCCATAGTTCTCTGGGGCCTAAGACTTTATATTTAATAAATTCCTAACTTACTCCCAAAACTCCTTGACTGGATCAGAGAGTATGGCCTTGCTGATATTCTTCCCGTTGAGTGTGCAGAAAGTGGTCATGTCCATAGTAGACCAGCAGGTCAGGTTCCTTCGGTCGTAGGGGTTCACGCAGTTGGCCGTGTTCCAGTAGTTGTCGCAGTTCCGCCAAGGGACCTCTGATTCAAAAAGTTTGCATTTTACAATGAATATGAAATATGAAAATCCTTTCAGATATTGAATACAAAACAAAACACAATGTCAAAGGATACAAAATAAATAACGTAATTGGAGAGCCACAGAATAAAAAATAGAATATTGTATTATTCGAGGCTATTACCAAATCTTCTGGGTCTTCATGATTACTAGTTATTACTAGAGAACGTTTCTACATTATTAGCATGTTTCACTAGCGAAACATGCTAATAATGTAGAACCAATTTATAAGCATAACAGGTGTCTCAGGTAATATGAAATCCAATGAAACCATACGCGAAAGCTCTTGGGGTGCAAAATACGGTCACTTTCACACAGATTAGAACGTCAGGTTATTTCTACTGGCACTGGAACTAATTGCCACTGGAATTTCAGTGAGTGAATCATTACTAATATGGTGGCTTACAACTTCGTGTCACGTTAAGCAACCAAAGTATTGGATAGTATTGTCTTAGGTTTTCGCGATTATTACACATTATATTAAAACAATTTTAAACGGATTAAATCGCGTGTATTATTGATTTTTGTTTTTCCTGACGTTTCGAACACTTTGCAGGGTTCGTGGTCGCAGGATGCACGCGATTTAATCCGTTTAAAATTGTTTTATTACAAAGTATTGCACTCTACTAAAAACTTCTTCAGACTTGTTCAAGCCACCCAATGGCCTCCGACTGCTTAATGATTGTCGTCTAATGACAACAATTGGAACCGATGATTTTACTTACCCTCCGAAGCATGATGACGCTCAGTTCAAATTTGCAAATACCACTATGCGATCTGACATTAGAGTGACCGCGCCAAGCGTTGCTTAACCTCGCTAATTGTTTATAGGGGCTTTAGAGATAATATTATATAACTAGCAGCAACCACCAGCATCATAGTCTAGAAACTCAAACTCAAAGGTTGTCTATTGTTTACCACATTTAGTGCACGAAAATCCAGTCCGGTAACAAAAAATTATAACTATCATGTCTATCTCTACATATTATCATCGATACACCTGAAGAATGCCGTGTGGTGCCGGCTCAGAATGCCACCATCCCATCTCCTCCCATGGGTGTCGTAAAGTCGACTAAGGGATTAGCCGGAGAATGGGCAGCAGCGTCCTTCGAGTACATTAACAACTTAACTGCGATCGCCAATCCGTCTGCCAAGCGTGGCAATTATTGCAAATCCCCCCACTGAGCCCACAACACATCTATATCGGTCGTTGTGGTGACCTTTGGGGGAGGCAGGGGACTTCATTTCGACCGTAATGATGACCTGAAGAATATTGCCATTTACCTGCTCGCATGGACATGAAGAAGTAGAAGATGGCCCACGCGAGGATCACGATGTAGTACACGTTCATCCAACATGACATGACTGCTGCCGCGTAACCAATACCTGGACCAATTTGATGTTATTTTAAAATCTGTCCTAATTTCCAGTTCTAAATTATCAAATGAAAATTATAAAGTAGTTATATTAAAATTTATAAAGACAATGTATACGTACATGCATATCATTAAAAAGAATCCTCATTAAACTAGTAGGTCTACTGTACTAGTTGAGAAAGACTTATCTTAATGATTAATAATATTAGAACCCTTTTGGAAATCCGTTTAACCCACAAAGAACGTAGAATTGAATTGCGACAATTAAAGGTTTTTTCTATATTGGTATTAATTTATAATACGGATGTTGGGACCAGTTTTGATCATAAAGGACCAAAGATTTTTATTAATCATATTTCGTCAGGGTATCAAAATCGTAAGAGTTATATATAAAATAAACTTATAGATGCAATGAATTAATATTCTACTAAATATTAAATCCATTTCAAAATACAGGTTAATTGATTAAAGACCATTATTTTAATACGAAAGACATCAATAAATAAATCATTAAACACAAAATTCTACAAGGACTTCATAAGTCTACAAAATGAAATGAAACAGATTACAAGAAAAGCTCTTTTCATTGAGCTATAATTACAATAATCTAAACAGCGAGTCCACTGACAATAACAAACCGAAATATCACAAAATATTTTTTGAATTTAACCTTCATATAGTACGATAGAGATAACAATTTATTAGACTGAACAAGTACTCCTATATTCGTTTACTATACTCAAATGATCCTATCAATCTGATCCATGAAATTAAAAATACCAAGGTATATATAAAGTAATATCAGTATTCCATACCTTTGAAAATCGGTGCTATTTTGAACACGCCCAAGCCGCCAATTGTAAGCATCTGTCCCATGGCCAACTCCATGAAAAACATGGGAATGCCAGCAAGAAATAAGGTAAGGAAGTAAGGAATGAGGAATGCACCGCCGCCATTTTTATAGCAGAGGTAGGGAAACCGCCACACATTGCCAAGACCGATGGCTAAGCCGATGACAGAGAGGATGAAGTCCAATTTGTTAGCCCAGGAACCTCTTTCGGGTAGGTCGGATTTTGTTGCCACGGTGCTGTGGAGAAAAGAAATGTGCCATTCAGTAGATATTGAAATACGTATATACAGGTCCAGTAAATAGCACGACATACTACAGGGGGTGAGAGCTTGGGTCAATACCTACCAAAAAAACGCAATATATGTCAATAAATCTTACGGATTTACAGTTACAGTTCAATTCACCACTGTAGGTCAAAGTTAAGCGATAAGAAAATAGTGCTGTGAAAATTTAAATAAAATTTGTATTTCTTGAAAACATTTTAGTTTTTAATACAATAAAGACTTATCAATGAGTAAAGTCACAAATAATTTGAGGTAAAAAAAAACTACAAAAGGAATTTTTCATTACGAGATGCTTAAAAATCTGTGTCAAGGTAGAGATTTTTCGATATTTCGGAAAATTTTGTACTACTGTAAATCCGTAAGATTTTGCTGAATAGATATTGTGTTTTTTTGGTAGGTATTGACCCAAGCTCTCACCCCCTGCAGTATGTCGTGCTATTTACTGGACACCCTGTATGTAAGGCAAACTTTACTGATTGAGTTTTACGATAAGATACCTAAAGCGATTACAGATCTACCAGCTGAGAAGTTTAAGTCGCACGTCAAATCAATTCTCAAAATGCATATTATATGATTAAAGGCTATGTTGACTATAACGACATATGGCGTTAGTTATTTTCTACACATAGAAGTCACATGTGTGAAAACAAAACCTATATTTGTAGTATGTACTATTTGTATTGTGCTGATAATGTTTACTTTTATCAATGAACAGACATCTGTTCTATTAAGTGATGAAGAATCGATTTGTAAAAGATTTAAAAAATACTAAACGCATACAAAGGAGACCAAGTCTTCAAGTCAAGTTTCTTTCAGAATTTCTTCTCAGAGGTTTTCATGGAGCGAAATGCCTACTGTTGTTCCAGTATGGCGTGTAAAAGTATATGCAAAGACTTACTTACTGAATAAATCATTATATTCTAAAGATATATATGTCTCTCCTTAAAAGGTAGGTAATATCAAGATCACCACTGTAGCACTTGCTAGCCAGCCATTTGGATTGATGACTATATAGTCTGTCATCGATTTTGGATTAAATAGAGGTGCTGGATTTTTCATTAGCTTACCCAGTTTTGTTGCTTGATCCTTGAGCACTGAGTTCGATGTCATCTGTGCATACGTCGTTCTTAGTGTCCATCTTTGGTTTTTATATTTTTTCTCTTTATTCTAACGTGTTATCGACTGTTTGTCTCTTTCCCACACTTGTTAGATGCTTAGGGAAACTGTAATAACATTTTCGTTGAAGTACGTTCACTAGATGAGGCTTGCCGTTAATTTTGTACCTGTAACAGAAGATAAGGAGGTTGTGTCTAAACTGGAAGTTAGGATTCATCATCATCAGTTCAGCCGAAATACGGACACTGCTGGACAAAAACCTCCTCAAAAAATCACAGCTCTGCTAGAGGGGGTGAACGCTTTACGGTACCAGTTGGGAATTATTCGAGTTACTGGAGCCTCCCTTCGGTGCTGAAGATGAACCACTCCGGTGGTTAGAACCGGTAAGAGTCTGGCATACCCCTCCGCCATTCCCCGGGGCGGAGGAAGTACATGATATATTTCCACTGGATTAATAAAAAGATAGGTGAGATTGAACCCCTGCCGTTGCTATAAGGCGGGGGACCTCTGGATTAGCGGGTGCGTAGATTGGGGAATTTGCGTACACACACCAAGTGATCCAAGAGAAGACGGTAGCACGCATGTGGTCACTGCCGTGGGACGCTTTGGGGGATCCTTTATAATCCCCCCGGGAGGGTGATCGCTTTACAGTCACCCTATCCGAGATGTGCCTATAGGCGTATGTGTGTCACCACCCCAGTGGTTTTAGCCGATAGAAGTCTGGCATACCCCTTGGCCCTTCCCCGAGGCGAAGGGAGTTCATGAAGAATTACCACTGGGCACCAATAAAAAAAGGTTCTTCAGCTGACATGATGATGATGACGACTTATATTTATACATATGTATGGTACATAACGTAGGCTTAACGCCATTAAGCATTATCAACTAGTCTACTTGGGAGTGAAGAAAGCGCTTAAACATTGTTAAAGACAAAGATAAAAATATTATTTATTCACGTAAAACAATTTATATTTACTAATATTCTAATTATAACTTTCTTTTTAAAGTGTAAGGAGTGTTGGTTTATGAGTTCTGTATCCCCATAATATAACGCCGTAGCTGAACTATGTATGTGCTTATGCGTAATAAGTAGCTGGAGCAGTTTGAAGGTTGGTGGCTTTCTACACTTCACCGTGGGCATATGCAAATTTTGAAAGTATTGCTCTTATTTGTTGATATGTGATTTTCAACTAATATTCATATCTTTTTATAATAAAACACTTTTAAACGGATTCTATCGCGTATATTTTAGATTTTTGGTTTTCCTGACGTTTCGAATGCTTTGCAGCATTCGTGGTCGCAGGTTAAAAGTGTTTTATTTTAATGTGTAATACTCGCGAAAACCTTAGACATATTCATATCTTTTGATAGACCGAGAAGAGTAAATTCTGAGATAGTTTATCATATCGGCCATTTATACGTCCACCGAACAAAGGCCTCCGCCATAGATTCTCACAACTGTGTCATAATTTTGGGGGGTATTTGCCAATACTCACCACACTTGGCAGGCGGGTTTGTGAGTATGGCTACCGTTTCACAGAAGGGACGCTGCTGCCCACCCCTCTGGTTTAGATTCCCTTAGTCGCCTTTTACGACATCCACGGGAGGAGATGGAGTGGTGCAATATTCTTAATCCGGACACCACACGGAATAGTATATATTTTTAAGTAATTATAAATTAAATTTATTTAGAAAAGATAATTGCGAGGTTGTGATCGTTCTGTCTAGAAAAGAAACTGTTTTGTCTAGTGTAATTGATAGTTTTTCGTTCATATTAGTGTTGTCTTGGCATGAAGTGAGGAGTAATTAAGATTTCCTCTGATTACTCCTCTTAAATCATAATATGTTTACAATATTTATATCCATATTGCTCTCGAAATGTAGGTTATGTGAGAACAATGTACAGTCAGCGATATAAGTCGCTGAACAATTAAGAAATTTCAAATCCTTAATATTCTTTATTTTAGAAACGTTGGTGAACATTCTAAGATAATAGCAACATATTTAAATATTGTTATGATTAAGAAATAAAATGGATATGATGCAAAACGAGACGGTGCAAGCAATTTAATTTGTTTTATTGTTCTGCGTCTCACGTAGCTGACCGTTCCAGAAAAGAGTCTTCTTAAAAATGTTTACACTAAACAAGCCTGATTGCTATATTTAGATTGTAGCCTTAATCTGACCAATCCCAACAAACCGCACTCGTTCACGAGCATGACGCATGCATCAGCCTCGCTCATACTTAGAGAGGCTAAAATCATAAAATATGTACAAAATATATAAGTTATTTTAAATGGATATAAACACAATACATTTTCTTGTACTAGGAGAATATCCTATACAACATTCCCACACAATGCCATATCCACAATCTCTCCATTCCCCCTTTAGTGTGCGCTCCCTAAAGCCGGGTTTACACGGTATCACCATAAAATATGAACTGGCATTAACATCACCCGTGTTCGTGTAAGCGCGTTCATTTTATTTCCTTGAGAAAATGAGATAGTTACATTGGGTTTGCATTAAGTTTATATGGAAATGATACTTACATAATTATGTACTTACATAATGAGTTTTATTGGACTGTTAGTTGCCTTCCCGTCAACCAGTGCTGTGTTTTACTGGACTGTTGATTTGATTTTGTTGATTTTGATTAAACTTATTGATTGTGCAGGTGTCAAATATATTAATTTTATAATTTTAAAATAATCAGTTTTAAAGTTATTTAAGAAAATAGGCGAAACTGACCATCCTATACCTCATCTCCGAAACTATTGAGCCTAAAATTTTGAAAAAAAATGTGGCAAATAGCTCTTTACTTATAGATTACAGGAAAACCTATAAGAAGTCTATGGTCTTAAAATAACATGGTAAATCTTTCAATTTGTTAGTACAAACTTTCGTTTGCGGTTGGAATGTATAGGCGAACATTTTTTACTACTGCAATATTCAAGTTTATTCTTAACAATAGACAATATATTCAGCAATTTTGCAGTCCTCTCCCAGAGAGTTAAACTCGCACTAGTCCAGTTTGTTTGTGTTTGTTAGCTAGTCGTCAACCTTGTGTCAGGGTTGTTCAAGCCGAGCCGAGAAGCCTCCAACTTGGCTGCACGACTGCTACTGGCCATTGGTTCTAGGGCTAATATGGCTAGCCCATTGTCACTTAGCACTTGCCGTGTGGTGCCGGCTCAGAATACCACCACCCCATCTCCTCCCGTGGGTGACGTAAAAGTCGACTAAGGGATTAGCCGGAGGGTGGGCAGCAGCGTCCTTCGAGTACATTAACAACTTAACTGCGATCGGCAACCCGTCTGCCAAGCGTGGCGATTATGGCAGAACCCTCCAATGAGCGCACAACACACCGATATCGGTCATTGTGGTGATCTTTGGGGGAGGCCTGTGTCCAGCAGTGGACTTCATTCGGCCGAAATGATTGATTGCCACTTCAGCTTGCTAATCCGATGGGCTATGTCGGTGACTTTGGTTCTCGTCGGATCACCCCGTTTCGGATTTGATCGTTCAAACGCCAAGCATAGCTAGCTAAGCTAATTTAATTTTGTGGTTTAGCCGAACTATTAGTGTCCACGATCGGCATCCTATGTCACAACAGGTAGAACGCACTGATTAAAATGCCGCCCAGCTTAGTTAAATTCTTCTAGTAGCTTCCTTCTCGAAATTGTTCGTACCCAACTGCAGAGTTTGCCCGAAGTAAACGTATTCCTGAACAACTTTGAGAGCCCCGCCATGTACTGCAACCGGTTCCTGTATGACATGTTGCTTCAAGCACACGTCAAGTTCATCACCTATTGTGGGTAAATCCCCCTTCCTCCGCCTTAGGAAGGCGGAGGGGCATGCCGGACTCTTACCGACTAAAACCCCACGGTGTTCTTTCTACTACCTATGACTGGGGTGAAGTGTTTGCGACCTGGCCGGCCACACATCCCTTTAGAGACGCCGCGCCGTCTCGGGCCTGTTTCTGTTCGGGCAACGGACTGACTGCCCTTAGTTCATCACCCGCAGGCTACTCATGGTCCCAGGAGATCACCCTTCAACACCCTTCTCGACGCCCACGCGTTTTCTGCGGCGGGGATCAAAGGTGGTCTTTTCCAGTTCCCGCTATGACACCTCCTTTGCTTGCATCACGTCATCGCAAAAAGAGGCGAGGGTATCTGACGTGCTCTCGCTCCAGACGATGGACTGAACCACTTGTGGTACGCCGTGTCTTCTGGGCAGTCTCCGCAGTCGTTCCTTTCATTTCGCTATCAGGAGCCGCCGAAGCACGGACCGTCGTGCCTAGATCTCATGAAGTGCCGTTCGCCCTTACTTTGCGCCTCCCCACGCCACTGATATAGGGACGCGAGGACTCTCGCTTCCAGATCCCAAGGCGGTGATCTTCGCCATCTCATAGAAAACCATACGATGCCTTTTCACCCTGAGGGCCATCACTCGCTGATGACTTCGCAGTAAAGCAATGCTGAGGACCATCACGAAGTTCGCCCATATTGGGACCCGTAAAGAGCCATGAACCGCACGTCTCCAAAGTAGAGCATTAGTGCTGCCCCCGAATTATATATATAATGAATTATTTATTTTATTTATTTATTTATCACATAAATATTGGTATATATTGGTACAATTTATTGTGGGAAACTGGTGCCTAAACTAGGTTGAAGCCTGTATTTCAGGTCACCAGGCCTTCCACTCCAGAAGTCCAATTTCATAGTCCTTTCATAAACTGTGCCAATCGAAAATTATCCATTTTCTTGTTTTTCGTGTATCTGATTCTATCAAGTTGTTTTCTCTTGTTAGGGTTCTCTTGATGAATACTCTCCAATACGTTGCTATAACTTTATCAGACCCCGATACTGGTAGATTTTGTCCTTTACCCATACCCAGTTTTCATCTTGCACCAAATGAAGGGGCACTTTCACTGCAGACAACATCTTGATATTAAAATAAACTCGCTGTTTTAATAAAATGTATATATTATGGCTTTGATACACCCATTATTGACGATTTTTCAAAATTACTTTACAATTTTTCATATTTTTGTTGGATTGGATAGCCGTAGCAACCGTAAGCTTGAGGTATTCAAGAACACGTTTACTCCACCGGCCTGCCCATTCTTACTTCTGCCTGCTAATCCAATGGGCTATATTGTTGACTTTGGCTCTCTGCCGGATCACCTAACAATCTCCCTTATAACCGATTGATGTAGTGATTATTTTAACGCCCTTGGCCACTACCAGATACTTAATACGATATGATACTCGGGAACATACTAAAAAAAATATTTAAAATAAAAACACAAGTATAACACACAAAATAGACATAGCTAAATGAAAGTTCTAAATATACCACGGCCACCAACACTTCTGCTTGCCTTCTCCCCCATATGCGTTACTGATAACTACTTAACCATTTGAACGTAACCCCAGTGAACCGAGCAATTTGGCTGATGAGATAACAAGACGACTATTTATTAATCCTACCTATAACTGTACGCTTTTGGCCACCAACTACACTAGGAGTTGTGATTGAAATTAAAACTGCTAATATTTATCCGTTTAGTGTGCGGATTAAGAATATAGCACCACTTTATTTCCTCCCTTGGATATCGTAAAAGGCTGTTAAGATGGGCAGCAGCGTCCCTTATGTGAAACAGTAGGCATACTAAGCTCATCAACGCACTTGCCAAAATTATGACACAATTGAAGAAGTTACTGTACAGAATAGAATACCACCACCCCATTTCCTCCCGTGGGTGTCGCAAAAGTCGACAACGGGATCAGCCGGAGGATGGGCAGCAGTGTCCTTCGAGTACATTAACAACTCAACTGCGATCGCCTACCCGTCTGCCAAGCGTAGCGATTATGGAAAAATCCCCCATGAGCCCACAACACACCCATATCGATCGTTGTGGTGATCTTTGGGGGAGGCCTGTGTCCAGCAGTGGACTTCATTCGGCTGAAATGATGACATTACGGATACGGATTCTACTGACAATTCTGAAAAATATATTTTTATGTCATTGGATTTGTCATTCAATTATCTATCGAATGGCCCTAATAATAAGATCATCACTAAACATATTACGGAGATTTTCAGAAGGGTTCTAAAAGGGTTCTCAGAAGTTGTGTTAAAGGCCTCGTATGACTAGTTCTGGGTAGCATTCTAATTGTTATGGGCAGGCGTGTCGCTTAGCAACAGGCAAGTGACTTGCTCGTCTCGCCACAAAGTTGTGTAAAAAGATACTATGGAAGTCCCTCAACCCTCTCCAGGATATGGTTGGCGGATTGGGGAGTCTGCGTTCTCACACCGAGTGACCTCCGAGAAGACGGCGGTGCGTACGTGGTCACGTGCCGCAAAGCGCAAAGCGAGGCTTGGGAGGATCCTTTACAATCCTCCCCAAGTGAAAAAAAAAGGACCACTCAAGTGTCTGTCTATCTGTCTGTCTGTCACAGCCAATTTGCTCCGAATCTACTGGACCGATTAAGTTGAAATTAAGTACACATGTGGGTTTCTGCTACTCAAAAACGTAAGTGTAACGTTAACAAATCAATTTTGAATTTGGGTGTTACTTTTTGGGGGCAATATAGAAAATTAAAGAATAAAGTTTTGGAAACTGTACTGTGTAACATATACCCATGTAAGCCCCCAAAAGTGACCCCCATATTCAAAATCTATATATTTACGTTACACGTCCGTGTTTGGGTCACAGAAATCCATATGTGTACCAAATTTCAACTTAATCGGTCCCGTAGATTCAGAGAAAATTGGCTGTGACAGACGGACAGATAGACAGACACTTGAGTGGTCCTTTTTTTTTATTGATGTCCAGTGGAAATTCTACATGGAACTTCCTTCACCCCGGGGAAGGGCTAAGGGGTATGCCGGACTCCTACCGGCTAAAACCACTGGAGCGGTCATCTTCGGCACCGAAGGGGGGCTCCAGGTCCTCGTAAGATCACACTAGAGCCGACTTGAGAGATCCTATAAGGACTCCGCCATTTTTTCATTCGGACGTTCGGAACCCTAAAAACATGGTTAATCTTACAATACCGTGCATACAAACTTACATTTGTAGTTGGAAGGTATGGGAGAACATGTTTTACAACTACAATGTTAAGTTTGTTCTTGGGATTAATTATTGGTATAACATCATATTGAGAAATTTCCTCTACAATCGGGTGCGATACATACTTTTTTAGTTACCACATCCAAATTTGGATCAGATTAAAAAAAAACATGGGCGATAACATGTTCATCGTACGGAACCCTCTCCACACGAGTTCAACTCGCACTTGTCAGATTTTTTGTTTAGATGCCATTCTCTGCAATATTTTTACATTCATAAGGAACAATCGACTGAATTTCTATTTATAGTCACTGTGGATTCTAAGTTGATGTCGCAATACTTTTTATCAAATACTCTTAAGCTTCACTGTGATTCACTCACGTCTGGTAAGCCGGGACTGGAACCGGGCTCTTTCCTTGCATCAAAAAACTTTTCCCCGTAATCTTCTCAAGAGATAAGAACCAAAAATATCTCAAGTGTGAGGGTGCTTGCATATACAAAGAGTCCAGTAAATAGCACAACATACTGCAGGGCGTGAGAGTGTGGGTCAATACCTACCAAAAAACACATTTTTCGATATTTCGGAAAAATTTGTACTACTGTAAATCCGTAAGATTTTGCTGAACATATATTGTGTTTTTTTGGTAGGTATTGACCCAAGCTCTCACCCCCTGCAGTTTGTCGTGCTATTTACTGGACACCCTGTAGAAAACAGGTGCCTGCTTACAGGTGAATCCAACAGACCTTAATCCTGGAGTTACAAATGAGAACGCACATATAAAAAAGTTGGAACTTATCGGTACCGGAAATTTGTACTTGTATGTAATATTTTTAGTTTTTTGAAGAAAATTCTTTTGGGACGGTTTGAATTGGATTTTATGAAACGAAAATGTGTAACGAAAGAGAGAACTATACATGTTATTATAGGCTGTGAGAGAATGATATAAAACACGTTTCTATATAGATAATCTATTCTCTATTGTCAATCAAATTATCCGTGTGGTATCCGGATTATGAATATAGCACCACTCCATCTCCTCCCGTGGATGTCGTAAAAGGCGACTAAGGGAATCTAAACCAGAGGGATGGGCAGCAGCGTCCCTTCTGTGAAACGGCAGCCATACTGCGCTCGCCAACCCGCCTGAGTATTGGCAAATATCCCTCAAAATGATGACACAGTTGTATAAATCTATGGGGAAGGCCTTTGTTCAGTGTAGAGTGGAATCCTGTTATTAAAATAATCAAATTCCAAACTAAATCCCACACTAAAAACATCAAGACACTGTGAGTGATTACTGCGTGCATCAAAATAATTTTTGATTATAATTGTACGGTAGATAAAATAAAATAACTTTTTAAAATCTGTTACGACGCCTGTCACCTTAGTCATCCTGCGACCACGAACCCTGCAAAACGTTCGAAACGACAGGCAAAACTAAAATATACGCGATAGAGTCCGTTTAAAAGTGTTTTATTACAAAATCATCCTCAGCCTGAGGGATCAGCGCCCCTAAACATCTGCTACAACAGGAGAGTCGCTGATGAGTTGACGACCTTTAGGCAGATATACACTTTTTCCCTCAAGTCCCCTATGTCGTATGTCTGCCATATTTTAGGAAGTATGCGTCACTGACCGGTCCAAACACTATTGTTACCATGAAGGTTGTTACTTGTCAGCCAGCGCATTCACGAGTTTTATTTAACTAATGACTACATCCAGGGTCTTTTACCCAGGATTAGAAGAGGCGTTTTTCCTACAGTGGGACAATTATATCCGGCTTAGAAATCCCGCTGCGGATGCCCTTAATAATTCTCTGATTCAAACCAAACTGTGATTTCACTTTGCTATATAAATATCGCAACTCTAGAACAGCCATGCCTCCTACACAGGCCTCCCCCAAAGATCGCTACAATGACCGGTCTGGGTGAGATGTGTGCTCATTGGAGGGTTTTTCTATAATCGCCACGCCACGGCGGGTTGGCGTTCGCAGTTGTGTTGTTAATGTACTTGGTTCATCCCACAGTCGCCTTTTACGACACCCACGGGATGAGATGAGATGGTGCTATTCGTAGCACCACACGGCAAAATGTAAGATAATGTTATAAGACGCTAAATAATTCTGATTCAAATCATACTATTCTATTTAAATATTGCAACTCTAGAACAGTATAGTTTTGAATTTGAAGCTAATAACTTGAAACATATTAACCCTTCAAGGTAACTCAGAATATTTAATGGAATATTTGTACACGGTAATGGATGTGGGTTTAATACAACGCCGGATATAATATGAACCCGCTAGCGTTTGTTTCTACCGGAAGTGGCAGATGTAATCGTTCTCAGGGAGTGACACGCTTTTGCAATTTGTAAAACCACATCGTTTTTAATCACCCCTCTTTAACTATGTAAAGATTAAGCGGATTTTGGAGCATATATGCACTGATGCTGATTATATATTTTATACACACTACGCATTTTGCGGTTTCGTATGAAAACAGACACATTATTATTACGACACTAGCTGGGACCCGCAATTTCACCCGCATTTAATTTAAAAGAAATTTAGAGAACTTCGACATAGACACTTGGCATATAATATATATATTGGATTTCAAGGGGTTTTTTTTTTTGCGCGGAACCCTAACTGTTTTTCTAAAATAAAAGTAGCCTAAGTTATTCCTTATAACATCAGCTATCTGCCAATGAAAGTCTCGTCAAAATCGGTCTAGCTGTTTCGGAGATTACCCGGAACAAACAGACAGACAAAAAATGTTAAAATTGTTTTTTTGTCATATTACCGTATATACTTTCATATGCATTTAGTAAAAAGCTGTTATTTTGACATTACAAACAGACACTTCAATTTTATTAATTTGTATAGGTTATTACTTCCTGTTATGACATTATTACTACCTGGCTGCTAAGTATCTCTTATATCTTTAGTTTTTCTTATTGTGACTCGGGAATGATAAAAGTCATGAAACTGGATGAAAAATTTATAACTTTCTAACTAATACTGCCAAAAAAAAAATTTTCGGTGCACCTAAGATCATTGTTCAAAGTGATTTCCATCATCAACAGTCTCTACACAGCAAACGCTGCTCCAGTTTCATCATTGATCATATTATGACACTATTTTTCAATAATTTACACGATTTTTACTACACGGCAGCTACCTCAATTATAGAGGTAGTGATAAGATATTGCAACTTTTGAAAAAAGGTAAACAACTCTCAGTGAGATTTAAACCGAACATTGCCCTAATACATGGTTTCTGTGCCTTAAAGATCTCATGATCTTTGTCGGCTGACTTCTCCCAGAAAACTACGCCATATCTAAGAACAGATTATACCAGCCCATGGCATGCAGTTAGTACTAGAACTTATTTTATATACAAGTACATAGTAGCATAAGCTGATCTACTTACACGCTTGCATATATGCGGTTTGCAAGCCTAGAAGCTTTAATGTCTATTCTGTGCCCGCTTCTTCGATTGGTTGGTCATCAATATTAACATTTAGGTATTTTCATGTTTCAATATGACGTGTAAAAGTGTCTGTTGGTACTTAAGTACTGAATGAACTATTCTATTCTATTCTAAAACTTGTAAAACAATATCCAAAAACGACTCTACAGTTTTGCTTTCAACAATCCGTTTGGTGAGGCGACACCATAATATAATTATTAAAACCATTACTTCTAATGCCTAGGAAAACTTTTAGCTATGAATATACTATTCTAATAACTTTTCAGCTAACTCTTTTGCAAAACACAAAAATCATTTAATAAGTCGATCATTAAATAGTACCCAACCCAGATTTTTCTATAGGAAAATGATTAACAGTTGGTCAGGCTTAAAATATATTTTTTACCACTTCACAATCGGTAGGTATCCAAATATTTTTGAAGTGAAATCTTCTTTTAGCGCGGTACGCATATTTTTAGATGAGATAAAATCTCTGGACTCGCGACACCGTTACGAGACCCAGCAATAGTGTGTGCATATATGCATGTACATATAGCAGACCGCGAACGCGTCTAGATAAATAAATAAGTTTTCACTTCTGTCGGCACTCCCGGAGTGCAATCCGTATTTTAACATCCTGATAAATCTTTGTTATATACAGATATTATTCCAAATTCAAAAACACCATATAATTAAATTGAAAAACAAATACTTACACAAACACTCAAGCATCACAACACAACACAGTACACACACATCACAAAGTCTAACAAAATACTCCGAGCCCGATTTTTTTAAATGGCGGCTATACGTGGTTCCTCAACACATGCTGAGCCGATTGTGAGGTCCAAAACTGACATGGCAGCCACTACATGGTGGATATACTAGCCACGAAGCTGTCAGGTTTAGAAAGAATTTATGAGCACCTATACGTCCCCACCGGAAAGGGGGATCGATGCGCGGGAGTGGGTTGATTGGTAGGTACTGCGAGGGTGAACAGCGATGCTGGTAGTTCACACTTTGGTAGATCGAGAGGGAAACATGTAGCATGTCCTATTTATTCGTTACTCAATATGCCGTTTTTGGACACTAATAATGGGTGATGAATTACCGTAGAGGATACGGAAAGGTTAATAAAGAAGACTTTAGTTTGGACTGATAGAGCTTTATAATGACAGAGGGCTAATTCTCGTAATTAATTACACTGTGACTGAAACTTGATCGAACTGAGATTAAATTATGAATTGACCGAAAATATGGTATTCTGCTACTCTTAAAGTTCAGTTGGATTTCACTATAATCTTGATATAGTCTCATTTCAATCTCAATTTTGACGTTTATTTAATGACAATTCAGTACATGTGACAGTCGGGAATGTTAGCAGAATACCGTTTTGACTTCGATCCATTTTCGATCTCATCACAGTGTAAGTTCACGTTTGACGTTGTTTGTTAGTTTACGAGAATACCATTTGTGACATTTGTGACACCGAGACTAGATCGGAACTATTTTTGAACATTTTTAAATTACGAGAATTGGCCCTCAGTTTAAAATGAGGGTTGTAGAATGTAGTCTTGGGAAAGAGACGAAGACTTTCAGTGAAAGAGGCACACAATCCACTAGGAATAGCACTACACAATTTTGCGCTTATAGTATAGGTGTACTTGTTGATGGGCGAGGTTAAGCAAAACTCGGCGCGGTCATTATACGAATAGGCGACCGCTTAGTTTTATTTAAACTGAGCGTCTCCGTACTTCGAAGGGCTCGTATAATCGGCGTCCCGGTTGCTAGACGTCAGTGTTAAGCCAACTCGCTAGGTCTTCCGGTTGGCAACAACTCTGACACATGATTGGCCACTAATCAAACGAATGGAAGAAAAAAAGAAGCACCACCAAGTACTCGTATTTCTTAAATCATTTGTCATCATCACCATCATCGTCATCTCTGCCAAAAAACGTTCACTGTTGGACATAGCCTTCCTCAAATAACGCCACAACGACGAGCCTGTATTTGCGGTTTAGCCATATTCTATAGTAGTTTTATATTGTAGCATACTACCCATGTTTGCAGCGTATATAATCGACAATTCTCCGAGATGTTATTATTCAAAGCAATTAGCTTGAGATTTAAGAATAGCTAAAACGGCTGTGCCGTGTTGTGCCGGCTAACAATACCACCAACCCATCTTACCCCGTCATTTCAGCCGAATGAAGTCCACTGCTGGACACAGGCCTCCCCCAAAAATCACCACAACGACCGGTATGAGTGTGTTGTGAGCTCATTGGGGGGTTTTGCCATAATCGCCACGCTTGGCAGACGTGTTGGCGATCGCCGATGAGTTGTTTATGTACTCTAAGGACGCTGCTACCCACCCTCCGACTAATCCCTTAGTCGAATTGTATGACACCCACGGGAAGAGATGGGGTGGTGGTATTCTGAGCCGGCACCACACAGCTATCTCACCTCGTGCGTGTCGTTAAAGGCGACTATGGGATTAGCCGGAGGATGGGCAGCAGCGTACTTCGAGTACATTTATAACTCAACTGCGATCGCCAAACCATTTTTGCTTTTCTGTGGGAGGCTTCTGTCCAGCAGTGGACTTCACCAACGTTTTTGGCTGAAATGAGGATGATTATGACGCCGTAAACACGTTACAATGAATCATAAATTAACCAAACACACAAAATTGTAACATACAAATGAACAACCCTTTGGCTTCGCGTCTAAAAGTAAACAAAAAGTTAACAAATGCCAACGTAACCATTATTTCTAACAAAGTTTATGGAAACTTTCAACAACAACAATTCCAAACTCAATCTCCTCCCGTAAACGTCGTAAAAGGCGACTAAGGGACTTCTAACAGAGGAATGGGCAGCGGAGCTCCTTCTGTAGAACAATATAGCAATACTGCGCTAACCAATCCGCCTGCCCAGCGTGGTAAGCACTGGCAAATACCCCCGAATGACGTCACAAACAAGCCGGCCCCTAGTATAACCATTCGTTGTGGAAATCTATGGGGGAGGCCTTTATTCAGTAGCTCAGCAGTGGACGTCCTTTGGCTGATATGATGGTGGTGATGATGAAGTTTCAAAAAACCTTCACACACAGTGGCCTCTCAATCTCCACAACGAACCATATTGCCATAATCACCACAGTTGGCAGGCGAATTGGTGATCTCAATATCCTGTTAGTATACGGGAGGATGTTGTTGCCCGTCTACTTGATATCAACCCTTAGACTTTTACGACACCCACGGGTGGAGAAGAGGTGGTCTATCTTTGCTAACCACACGGAACCAAAGTATGAGTTAATCTTGTACAAAACATAACCAAATTGTGTTTTATAATCTTAATTTGTAATAAAAATAAGGTGTGTATGGTTGTGCCATACAATACAAGAGGAAAATTCCATTCCAAAACTTTTCGTCCTCGAATTCTCTTTTCAATTAAGTTGTCAGTTTCTCTGTAGGTTTATCATAAAACCATGATCGAAACCGTGAATAAACATTAAAATCCAACGACGTAATACATTATTCAAATCCAACAAAATACTATTTCCACATCAAAACCAATGCAACAGTTAAACCGAGAGATCAACTGAGAAAGCAGTCTGCACTTCGTACCAAAACAAATACATTTACGTTCCCCAAAAGGCAAAAGTAAACACCTATGAAAACAGCTTTATAATTCTCAAGTACTCAAAGTATCCATGAGTTAATAAAAAAAACTTACAGCTTATCGAGAGTAGATTCTTCAGTTATGAAAGTACCACCATGGACGATGGGTCGGTTTCACGGATGCCACCCTTGTGGACAAAGGAGCGTTTCAACACAGCCTCCTGTAACGCGCATGCGTAGTGCACAGGTGATATCCTTCCACCCCTACCATGGTAGGTATTTATTTTTAAGATTTGAGTAGTAGTTTACTTTTACGATAGAATTTTCTGGAGTTAACTTACGCGTATAGCATCCATTGAATCGAAATAGCTTACGGAAATCATCCATACGTACCGTATAGACACGCGCAACATGCAGCCCTTATTTTTAATTTTTTTATTGTTCCGGTGGAAATACCTCATGTGCTTCCTTTGCCCCGGGAAAGGGCGAAGGGGCATGCCGGACTCCTGCCGGCTAAACGCACCGGAGTGGTCATCTTCGGCACCGAAGGGAGGCTCCAGAAACTGGAATAATCTCCATCTAGAGCCACCTATTGGTGCCACGCCTTTAGGCACATCTCGGAGGGATGACTGTACAGCGGTCATCCCCTCTAGTTGAGGGAAGGCGACTGTATAGAGGCCCTCCAGGCATCTCTCGAGGGGATTGTAAAAAAATCCCCCGAAGCCTCACTATGCGCTGTGCTGCGCACACGGCGGTACGTCACCGCATGCACACCGCTGTCTTCCCGGGGGTCACTCGGTATGAGCACGCAGATTTCCCAATAAAACCTGCAGCCCTAGCACATAGAATTATTAAAGATCATCATATCGGCCATTTATACGTCCACTGCTGAACAAAGGCCTCCCCCATAGATTTTCACAACTGTGTCATTATTTTGGGGGCATTTGCCAATACTCACCACGCATGGCAGGCGGGTTGATGAGCGCAGTATGGCTACTGTTCCACAGAAGGGACGCTGCTGCCCATCCCTCTGGTTTAGATTCCCTTAGTCGCCTTTTACGACATCCACGGGAGGAGATGGATTGGTGCTATATTCTTAATCCGGACACCACACGGAATAAGGTAAGGTATTTCAAGGTACTCCTTAAAACATCAGCTTTATCAGGTAGCCGAAGTTACTAATACTAAAAGGCGACTATCGGATTAGCCGGAGGATGGGCAGCAGCATCCTCCGAGAACAATTATAACCCAACTACGATCGCCAACCCGTCTGCCAAGCGTGGCGATTATGGCAAAACCCCCCAATGAGCACACAACACAAACCCATAACGGTCGTTGTGGCAATCTTTGGGAGAGGCTTCTGTCCAGCAGTGAACGGTTTTTCGGCTGAAATGATGAATGATGATATTGGCACCAGGGTGTTTCCTGAATCGTGGATATAGTTACAGAGAAATCTGCCATGCACAAGCACCCGGCCTCGGAGCAACTATCGAACTCGCGACCTTCAACGTAGAAAGTCACTTGCTTAGCCACCGCGCCAACCATAACATTTACGAGTTATTTTTCTCATTTATCATAAGTGTACTCACTCAGAATATGTCAACGACCCAAGAATCTCATCTGTCTATCATCCCCTTACGAAGGCTTTCACGGCAAATGTCTTTATCCACCTCCAACGAACATATCGCAAACCAATAGTAACGCGACTTAATATCATCCAATTTAAAAAGGTCCTGCATTACGGCTTGTAATAATTGATTATGAACCTTGTTCTACGGCAATAAAACTGAAATTCGCGTGTTTTTGTAAATTTTCAAAGTTTAATGACACTCGCTTTTAAGAAAGGAAAATACCGAATATACACCCAAGAGTAACGATTCAAGGCAGTTTTTCCTTTGATAATTAATTTGTTGAATTCCGTAAATGTTTTCAGTAACTGCAATTTTGCTAGCTGGCTTTGTTGCCTTTTGAATAGTATTCATTGCTTTAATGATTTATTTGGTAATAAACGGTATCAGAGAGAACATTTACTTCACAATATATTTTATTTGGTTATGTTATCGGAAATGTTTATGATTCCGGAATGCGCTGCGCAATAGTATTCCTCGCTTACCTCAGTCACTTAAGTAGACGGCACGGTTGGTGCAGTGGCTGATACAGTCGGCTGCTGCGCTCCGGGTCGTGGGCTCCATTCCCGCACGGAACAAATATTTGTATGATCTGCAGGTAGTTGTTCCGGGTCTGGGTGTATTGTATGTGGAATTCATGTCTGTAAACGCACCCACGACACAGGATAGATCCAAGTGTGGGGCAAAGATTTTACAAAAAAAAAAATTGCCGTCCATAAAATTTGTATTTGAGAGAAACTGCTTTCAGCACTCATATAAAAACAAACGATTTTTATAATTCGACTAACTTTATTCAATAGCTTATTTGTTTCCCACTGCTGGGTACCTCACCTTTTTCTTTACCAGCTCTCTATGTTAAGCGACGTCTGGCCATGTCTACACCACGTAAACTAACTTGCCTTCGAGTGTCTCTCGAGTCCAGCTATTTCAATACTTAAGCAAAGATATGGCAAGTGAGAACTCGACACCTTGTTTCATAATCCTATAGAAAACCAATTAATCAAATCATAATTTATTATTTTCCGTCAGCGTATTCTTTTTTTATTGCTTTTAATCCACCCCAAAGTAACTTTGTATCCACTTTTCCTTGAAATATTATTGAGAAAACGAATTCTGTTTGTTAAAATGAAATTGTGATCGACAGAGACCTCTCTGTAACCTCACTCAAAAGTGAAAACCCAGTGTCAACGTCTTAGCTTCCTGAAAAATTTACTCATCACGCGGTGAGAGTCGCGTATACAGGTTGTCCAGTAAATATCACGATATACTGCAGGGCTGAGAGCTTGGGTCAATACCTACCAAAAAAACACAATATATGTTCAGCTAAATCTTACGGATTTACAGTAGTACAAAATTTTCCGAAATATCGAAAAATCTCTACTTTGACACAGATTTTTAAGCAGCTCGTAATGAAAAATTCCATATCTAGTTTTTTTTTTTACCTCAAATTATTTGTGAATAGTTACTTTACTCATTTATAAGTCTTTATTCTATTAAAAACTAAAATGTTTTCAAGAAATACAATTTTTATTTAAATTTACACATCTTATCTTAAAAATGTGTACAACTGTAAATCCGTAAGATTTTGCTGAACATATATTGTGTTTTTTGGTAGGTATTGACCCAAGCTCTCACCACCTGCAGTATGTCGTGCTATTTACTAGACACCCTGTATAAAAGTAAAAATAAGCTAACAACGCCTATAACGGCCATAAATCAGGCTTCATCTTCTTGGAGTGACACTCTGAAGAGCACTGTAGCTAGAATAAATTACTGGGCATAAGATACTTAATAACTTAAGTCTGAAGGTAACGGTGAGAGGCAGTGATAGCCTAGTGCCTGAACGATTGCCATCCATATAGGAGTGTCTGAGTTCGATCCCGGCCCGCACCTCTGACTTTTCGAATTCATGTACGCATCAGAATTTGGTTATCATTTGCGTTAACGATGAAGGAAGACTTCGTGAGAAAACCTGCACTGAGAGGGCTGCAACATGTTCTAATAAATGGTGTGTATGCCAACCCGCACTAGGGTGGCCTCCTTACAGTCATCCCCTCCGCGATGTGCCTAAAGACGCGGCACCGATGGGCGGCTCTAGATGGAGATTATTCCAGTTCCTGGAGCCTCCACCCTACTCCGGTGGTTTTAGCCGGTGAGAGTCCCTCCACCCCTCCACCCTTTCCCGGGGCGGAGGAACTACATGATGTATTTCCACCGGATCAATAAAAAAAGGCCAGCGTGGTGGACTAAGGCATAACCTTTCTGATCGTGAGAAAAAGCCCGTGCCCAGCAGTGGGACAGTAATGGGCTGATTATGTGAAGGGGACGAGCGCAGTGTAGTGCCACAAAAGACTGGTTCTGGGCAGCATCACAATTACTGTGGGCAGGCATGATGACTTTACCACTGGGCGAATGACATTCTCGTCTCGCCACAATGTTTGTTAAACCTCTCGCGTGTCAATTGCCGGAAGCCGTGTAGACACAATAGATTTTTAATTGTGTCTCGTTTTAGGACTCTCAATGAGATAAAATCTCGGTTTTCACAATCATCATCAACAGCCTAAGCCTATGTTAAGCTTCCCTAGAATCCACTGTGATATCGCAAAATAATCAGTAAATCACAAAACGGTTGGAATCTTTGGTTGAAAGCTCAATTGAACTCAACGTTTTACGTTCTTCTCTGCTTTGCACTATGTTTTAGGAATAGTAAATTAAGTACGGTAAATAAGTAAGTCTTATCTTGCCCTAACCGTATCATTAAGTTGAGGCGGGTCTCTCCGGTGACCGGACACCAGACAGTTAGTTGATGAAAAAGTCACGTTTTGACTTATCTAGGAGTATTAAGGCAGATAACTTATAAAAATATCTAGAGAAACCAGTTTATTATTTGAAAACGTCTAGCTTTTATTTTCGTAAGCTTTTCAGAAGCATTATATAGTTATTTTTATCAATTGAGTTTTACGCTTACGTTAGTTAAACATAAGCTCTTTTTTAACGTGTGGAATGTGAATCTGTGTTGTGTCCGGGTAAAGGAAAAAGCACCACTACATCTCTTCCCGTGGATGTTGTAAAAGACGACTGAAGGCCCCTGAACCAGAAGATGGACAACGGCGTCCCTTCTGTGGAACAGCAGCCATTTTGCGTGAACCAACCCGCCTGCTAAGCATGGTGAGTACTAGCAAATCCTCCCAAAATGACATCATACCGGCCATACAACGTCCACTGCTGAACAAAGGCCTCCCCCATAAATTTCCACAACTGCGTCACCGTATTGGGGGGAATTTGCCAGTACTCACCACGCTTGGCAGGCGGGTTGGTGAGCGCAGAATGGCTGCTGTTCCACAGAAAGAACGCTGCTGCCCATCCCTCTGGTTCAGAGACCTTTAGTCGCCTTTTACGACCTCCACGGGAAGAGACAACCACAATGACAACACCTGACATATTTTTATTTTAGCAGTGGTCGTCTTTTGGCTAATACGATAATGATTATATGATGTGAAAACCTTCATGGACTTGCTCCACCCTGGGTCAGGCGGAAGGGTAGCTCAAAAAGGCGGACGCAGGTGAAACGGCGGAGTTTTTAGTGGGTGCAAACCCCACATAACCACGCCATGTCTTGCAGATTAACCTAACCCCTGACAGAACCTAACCTCTTAGTCTAGTCAGCGCCATCCCCCTGTATGGCCTGGCCAGCCGCACAATCCTCTATATAGACGCGCGCCGCTGTCTCGGGCCTGTCTGAAAGCCTTTACCAAGTTCCGTCTCAATACTTGGTCCTCCTTCTGCATCCAGTCTACCTCATCTGCCTCCTTTAGGTCTTCGGTTCAACTTTACTGGTGACTAGTATAGTTGAACCAAACACCAGTCGGTCTCATGGTTAATTCTAGTGGCATATACGACCGTTTTAAAAGGAAACCTCTTTTGTACAAACTCGTAATTTTGTCAAATTTCCAAACCATATAAGAATTTTTTGATTAAAATTGTACGGTAGATAAAATAATATAACTTTTTTAAATCTGTAACGACGCCTGTCACCTTAGTCATCCTGTGACCACGAATGGTGTAAAGTATTCGAAACGTCAGGAAAATCTAAAATATACGCGATCTAATCCGTTTAAAATTGTTTTATTATAACAATTAAGTTCTGTTTGTAATCAGGCACTGAAAAATTGTGTCATCTTTATTTATAACTAGCTGGGACCCGCGGTTTCACCCGCATTTAATTTAAAATAAATTTAGAGTACTTCGACATTCACAACTGACATAGAATATATATTGGCTTTCAAGGGTTTTATTTTTTTACGCGGAACCCTAATTATTTTTCTAAAATAAAAGTAGCCTAAGTTATTCCTTATAACATCAGCTATCTGCCAGTGAAGGTCCTATCAAAATCGGTCCAGCCGTTTCGGAGATTACCCGGAACAAACAGACAGACAGACAGACAGACAGACGGACAGACAGACAAAAAATTAAAAAATTATGTTTTTGTTATATGTAACGTACATACTTTCATATGTATTTAGTGAAAAGCTGTTATTTTGACATTACAAACAGACACTTCAATTTTATTTATTTGTATAGATTTTCGAAGGTACTATTGATTGTAGAGCTTAGAAGAGAGTCACGTGGTGCTATAGTATCTATCATCTAGCATCTTCTTTAATGAGCCATTATTGCTAACTTCCTGCAACCTTTGATTCAAATCACATTCTATAAAAAGCTAATTCAGATATAAATTACAATAACTCAATTTCAAAACATAGGACCCCAATGTAGATAACTAACTGAATCAATCAACCACTTTATGATTATGCCAGCACCTGTCAAATCCGGATTGTGATACCTCAGTGGCCCAAAGTTTCAAGTTCGGCCTTTTATCGATCCCATGACCTAGTTTCCATTGCATCCCGGCCATGGGTTAAGGGGAAGTATCTAATAGTAAAAGTTAAATATATTAAATTTCCTTCCTATTAATAAAAATATTTGGATAAGCCGAACCCGAAGCCGTGTAGTGCCGGCTAAGCCATGTGGTGCTGGCTACGAATACCACCACCCCATCTCATCTCGTGGGTGCCGTAAAACGCAACTATGGGACTAGCCGAAGGCTGGGCAGCAGCGTTCTTCAAGTACATTAAGAACTCAACTTCGATCGCTAACCCGCCTGCCAAGTGTGGCGATTATGGCAAAACCCCCAAATGAGCACACAATACACCCATACCGGTCATTGTTGTGATCTTTGGGGGAGGTCTGTGTCCAGCAGTGGACTTTATTCGGCCGAAATGATGATGATGATGAAGCCGAACTGACTACGATTTACTATTTGTGATTCCTGTTAAAAATTCGTGGTACTGGTTGTAGTCAAAGTCAAAGTTTTTATTTCAAATAAACCAAATATTGGCACTTATGAAACGTCAGAATTTAAGTTTAACGGTTCCAAATAGTTGATCTCATGGAGAAGAGCCGGCAAGACACTAGGATTTATCCTGTGTCGTGGGTGCGTTTACAGACATGAATTCCACACACAATACACCCAGACCCGGAGCAACTTCCTGCAGATCATACAAATATTTGTTCCTTGCGGGAACACGGGAATCAAACCCACGACCCGGAGCGCAGCAGCCGACCGTATTAACCACTGGAGGAGGGGGGGACTGTAGCTAGTGAAATTACTAAGAGACTAAATAAAGTCTCGAGGTGACGACCACAGTGTGGTGCCACGCACGACTAGTCCTGATCAGCATTACAATTGTCATGGGCAGGCATGACTTACCACCAGGCGAATGACTTGTTTGTGTAGTCAACAAGTGGTATAGAAGAAAAATCATGGGGAGCAGCTTTCCTTTCGTGTGCTAATAGCAACGTACTGCGGAGCATGGTGCTTATGGTAATATCCCCTATGACCGCTCATCCTAGTGAGCATTGGGAGGGCCATGTACAGCAGTGGATGTTTAAGAGCTGATGTGTGGTCTCATGCGCGGCTGCCGAACTTAAGTTTTGAATTCAGGCAGTGTAATGGGATTCCCTGTGAGAAGTTTGTGTCGGAGAACCTAGCTGTAGTCCATTGGGCTGGCTGGACCGAGAGACCGCTGTCACACAATACCGGTGTGAAGTGGCAACATTGTTGATAGCAATAGAGTTGTTGCATTTGGTACAGTGACTGACAAATTCTAGATACCAAACACCCAAAAATATGGCAGACATAGGACATGGAGGAAATTAAAAAACATCCTAATTTTAATAGAGAAGATGGCTGGCAGGCTTTTTTTTGTTTTAAAGCTTTGCCCCACACTAGGATTTCTCCTGTGTCGTGGATGCGTTTACAGACATGAGTTCCACATACAATACACCCAGACCCGGAACAACTACCTGCAGATCATACAAATATTTGTTCCGTGCGGGAATCGAACTTCGAATTGATTATAATGGTACGGTAGATAAAATAAAACAACTTTTTAAATCTGTAACGGCGCCTATCACCTTAGTCATCCTGCCAACACGAACCCTGCAAAGTGTTCGAAACGTCAGGAAAAAATCTAAAATAAACGCGATAGAATCCGTTTAAAAAAGTTTTTTTAATGTGTAATACTCGCGAAAACCTAATACATGGAGGCATTTAAGGAAAAAGTGTACGTCTGCCCTAAAGGTCAGCAACACGTTAGCAACTCCCTTGCCGATTTAGGCCAAAGAACGCCTACTGCTGAACAAACGCCTCCCCATAGATTTCCACAATTGTGTCGTCATTTTGAAGGGAATTTGCCAAATTTTTACTCCCCACGATCAGCAGGCGTGTCGGTAAGCGCAGTATGGCAACTGGGCCACAAAAGGGATGCTGTTGCCCATGCCATTGGTTTAAGAGTTCCTTATTCGCTTTTTACAATATCCATGGAAAGACATAGAGTGGTGCTATATTCTTAATCCGGTCATAATATCTGCCCTCCTATACAAAACAAAAAAAGAGTTTTAGAATTCTGGCCCCGTACATGATAATAGACTCCCGAAACTAAAATCATACCCAGCAAAATTTGTATAACATGTTAGTAAATACAATAATAATATTACTTCATCGCCTGTGTCTCCCCTTTAAACAATTCGTTGAATGTTGTCATTTCGCGAACTGGGTGAAGCCCGGCCACATCCCTGCCATTCCACAAATTCTCGTGTCACAGTGTGAGTAAAATGTTGATACAACCACATACTTTGTTGAAATTCTTTTGTTTTTATCTTTATCCTCCTGTAAGCCAGGATCTACAATGGCGCTCACCGGTAAGAACACCGATTAATGAAGTTCGGTGGGTCCCAGACAAATGAATAACTGTCTTGGAACCCTCAACATGAATCAGAAAAGAAAGAGGAAGAGTAGGAAAGAATATAGGGGAATATAGGGGGCAGGATAATGAGGGTGGTCGGGTAATGGGAGCGATGGTGATTGAACAGAAAGTATGTACATTTGCGCGATCGTAAGCACTCTGCCCCTTCCGTCAACCATCGAGAAACTTCGCCTGACGCGCACGAGTCGTTAGCGCCATGCATTAAGTTACGAGGGACGGTTGTGTGGTTTTCGCTCCACGCTTATAAAAAACTGCCGATTGCTAGCGCCAAGGTAAGTATGAAGTTATATTTTTATTTTATTATGTTTATGCTTATTACATCCCTAGATTCATTTACTAACAAGTTCAATTGGTTAAATTGTGATTGAAAGCAGAATTATATATTTATGTTATTACTTTTCAAAATGGTGGTCAGCGGGTAATGGTAGCCTAGCTTGGCTCTCACTACCCGACATAGCTCGCATTACCTCATTAACTTTCACAGTATATTTTATGCCGTTATAGATACATATATCTTCTTTCATATATATCTTTAGAAACTGCAGTCATGGTTTTCAGAAGAGGAGGCGTTTCGGTGTACACAGCTAAGGTATGCCACCTTACAGCACTTTATAGAAGTGATACAATTTAGTGAACCTAACGATGGTAGCCACAAAAACTCTTCTAACCTGGTAAGACATACTGTATTAAATTTTGCGCAAGACGAAATACTGGCTAGCCATGTTCGGACTATGTCAAATAAATTTTATAGTATGACCAGAGAACAACTTCGCGAAGAAAGGTTTAACCATGTCAATCAAACCGCGGGAAAAGATTGGATGGCTGGATTTTTACAGCGTTATTCTGATTTGAGTATGAGAAAGCTATCAGTATCAATAGAATCCTTGGTATTGGAATATTGTGTCCATTGTAACCCCACTGCCACAACATCTCATCTCTAATAAAGACAGAAAGTTAAATAAGGAACAAATAACATTCCGAAATATTAACAAGTACACCAATGAAAGCAGTATTTGAAGAAAATAAGAGGAAAAGCACTAAAAATAGAATAAGACAAAGACAATTAAGAAAAATAAAGGAATTTGTAATAAAGAAAATTGTACCAAGGGAAAATGTACTATAGGAAAATGAAACAAACGGAAACTTACCAAAGATAAAGGAGTTAAAAGCAAGGAGACTACAACCAGAAACAAAAGGGCTAAACGGATTTTTTTATTTATTTAACAGTGATGATGAAGATTCGTCTACTGATCAAGAAGACGAAAATGCAATTTGCGACGATGAATCAGAATATTCAGAAGAAGAAGCTTTAAGTCCAATTTGTTTAGACACGGGAAAAAGTGGGGAGACGTGGTACCGATGCAGAAGTTGCGGAAACTGGGCCGATAAAGAATGTTCTGGCGACAGTGATAGTCCAAATTCTTATATTTGTTTTCTTTTAATAATATCATTTTTATTGTTTAAAAAAAGTGTTTTTTATTTGTGTTACAAATAGTTCTTTATATAAATATGAAGGATCTCATTTAAAGTATGTTTACTTACATTTTTATTATGGCTCTCATTTCCCATATGAGCGTTAGATAGGCTCTCATTACCCGCATGTGTAGGGTAACGGTAGCGACTGACTTTTTTTGTAAAATCGTTATTGTATCTTATACATGACTGTGATTAATTAAAACTATGACTAAAATTTTATTTAATAACCAAGTCTTTACCTTGGTTGGTAAAAATCTATAATATACAGGGTGTCCAGTAAATAGCACGACATACTGCAGGGGGTGAGAGCTTGGGTCAATACCTACCAAAAAAATACAATATATGATCAGCAAAATCTTACGGATTTACAGTAGTACAAATGTTTCCGAAATATCTAAAAATCTCTACCTTGACACAGATTTTTAAGCATCTCGTAATGAAAAATTCCTTTTCTAGTTTTTATTTTTTTAAATTATTTGTGAATAGTTAGGTACTTTACTCATTGATAAGTCTTTATTCTATTAAAAACTAAAATGTTTTCAAGAAATACAATTTTTATTTAAATTTTCAGATTTTTCGATATTTCGGAAAAAGTTATACTACTGTAAATCCATAAGATTTTGCTGAACATATATTGTGTTTTTTTGGTAGGTATTGACCCAAGCTCTCACCCCCTGCAGTATGTCGTGCTATTTACTGGACACCCTGTATATTATAGATATTTTCCGGCGTGTTCCGCATATGCGTTCCATTCGAAAAAATACTTGATTGTTTCTGGAATCTCCTTGGGATTAATAAAAAAACTAGTATTGTAATATTATTTTGTTAGAGCCAAAGTGTTATAATTTGATTCTATTTTTCAATTTCGGTATTCGATATCTCAATTGGCGAACCAGCTAACTCCATTTAAGTAAAATTTTCAGGAGACACTTTAAACGTTGTGATATTTTTTGTAGACCGCTTGTGAGAAACTCTAAAATACCGTTAGTAGATAATATTGTAACCTATTATCTACTAACGGTATTTGAGAGTATCGTATTGTGTTTATAAAGTATGTCAATATAAAACTCATTGATCAAATCAAATAACACGCGCTTCTCCTATTACACACTTCCGTCCCTTTTCATGAAATCGTTCCTACAGATTACACATCAATAACAATATCAACATATAACTATCTCACTTCAGGGCAAACGCCTCTTCACTTACATGAAAAGAACGAGCAGTGATCATCACCTTTCTCACTGCCTGTTGACGATTTCAGAACATTAGACCCAGGTTTCCCCCACAATGCTTTCCTTCAACTAAAATCAGTCGTGTCTAAGTTTAACTAAAAACGTACATATTACATTTAAAATGTCCCGTCTGACACGCCTGTTCTATGTGAAGGTAATTTATCCGATGGCAGTGTGTGAAGGAATAAATAAATATGTAACATACTAAAACACTCCGTAACAAAAATGCATTAATATCTTCGTGTGCATCCGGCCTAAAGACATTACTTTATTTCCAATAATTAATTTGCCCTTCCCGTGCTCAAGGGTAGTGCGTGTGCACTTATAAGAACAATTTGTCACTCACAATCTTATTTATCACGACCATTTTAACAAAATGAATCATCATCTATATTAATACGTGAAGAAAAGACTTTGTACCCCATTTTAAGCACATTGCACGCACGGAAGTGTGTGACGTTTGGTATAGTTAAACTTAACATGGAGGAGAATCGTATAAAATAAAAATGTATGTACAATTTTTTTTATTTTTTATTTACGTTCGAATTTCCACCTTTGGGCTACCACTAGTGCACAAATCCAGACAGAATAAGCAGCAAAAATCCATGTGTTTTTCTACAAACTCACACATAAGCTCGTCAACGCCCACTGCTGAACATGGGCCTCCCAATGATCACTATAATGAGTGGTCATATGGGATATTGCCATAGTGCGTGGTCGCTTGGCAGGCGGATTGGTGATTACAGTATGTTGATTAGCACACTGGCAGATGCTGCTGGTGCTGCCCATCCACTTGATATCGACCCTTAGTCGCCTTTACGATACCTATGGGTAGAGAGAGTTATTCTATTCTTTCCCGGGAACCATACGGAACAACTTACATGTACAACCTAACCAGTATCAAAATCAAATTGCAAAGATTTTTATTCATGTAAATCATTTACTTACTTTACTAAGTAATAATATGTTTACTTACTTACTTTACTTATGTATAATAAGGATTTAGGTAAAGAATTAAGATGCAAGAATTATTAACTATTAAGATAGGTTCGGAATAGTCAGTCCTATAGAAAAGAAACGACAAGACACTCCGTGGATATTCTTCTGAAAACATTTAAAAACGTTATATTGTTCATAGTTTATCATAGTCATTATCATAGTAGCCGAAGGACTTCCAATGCTAAACAAAGGCTTCACCATAGATTTCTACAACAATGGTTACATTTATTTATTCACTTTAAATAGAACGCCCAAAGCCAATTGGCCAACACTACTCAAAGATACAATTATCAATAAATTATAAATAAAATTATCACAACTAAGTATAACGGAAAAAGACAAAATCGTGAATTATAAATAAGACAATGATTAATTAAAAATAAGATTAAGAGATATGATTAATAACAAATAAACACACAATTAACACGGCACGATTGGTGCAGTGGCTGATACAGTCGGCTGCTGTGCACTGGGTCGCGGGTTCGATTCCCGCACGGAACAAATATTTGTATGATCTGCAGGTAGTTATTCCGGGTCTGGGTGTATTGTATGTGAAATTCATGTCTGTAAACGCACCGACGACACAGGAGAAATCCTAGTGTGCGGCAACGTTTTTTTAAGAATAAAAAAAAAAAAAAACATCCATTATTTTCGCCAAACTTTATACATGGCATCCTTCGACTCCCAGCTACCTTCACCGAGTCTTCTGTCCATCTCTGTTCGGGTACGCGGTCTCTACTCGAGAACTTTTTGCCCCAACAGTCGGCGAACAATCTCCTCATTTCTGATACGATCAAAATACCGCATAGCTCGCTGAGTGACCTTGAGCATTATTCTCAGGCTCACAGTGAGTGACCACGTCTCTGTGCACTCTTGATGGTTAGAATAGATTTTTTTTTAGAAAAAAGTTAACTGGGATTATTGTTATGCCTGTCTTTAATTAGGAGTGTCTGTCTTTTCTTTCTTTATAATCAGGAGAAATTTGGCAGGCACCATACATGGTAATTATGGAGATATCCCCTATGACCGCTCGTTGGGAGGCGTATGATCAGCAGTGGGCATCTACGGGCTGAAACTGTGTGTATGCGCGTGTGTGAGCTTCTATATTGCCATTGTTTTACACACTGATCGAATATTTTATCGGTGACAGTCTCATAACGAACCCCATCTTTATTGGTGGCAAAGGTAACGAGTAGCTGGTATCGTGCGCGTATAGATGGCAGTGGCGTCGCCACGAGTCCCACGGGAGCAGGCGCGACATCCGGGGGGGAGCCGCGGATGTGACGACATCCGGTGCAGGAACACATGAGGTGCGGTGTCGAAATGGGTACGGAGATATTTAGTAGGATCACTATAACGATTTAACCATATCCGAAATATGAAAACTTACACAAACCAATCCTCAAAGGCACAATCAACATTTTAGGTTTTTGGAAGTTTGTTTCCTATTGGAATTTTTGTATAGTCATGGAAATAAACAAACTAAACAGTTCGTTTTAGCTTTAACCTCATTCTTCCTACGAGTAGATACCTCGATTTTTATCCATACCCCTGACTTTTATAGCTCGTGATAGGTGTGTATACTATTACAAATCTCACATACAGAAAATATATTTTCTCGGAATCTTTATTATTTATCTATCACAACTATCATTACAGGATATTCCCAATGCGGTAGTGTGGTCCTTAATTATAAAAAACATAACACATATAATGTAAATTTGTGAATTCATTCACAGAGCAGGAAAACAAATCAATTCTCTCAGTAACGTCATTTAGTGTGTGCAAGGCGCGCATCATAGGCGCTTTGCCGAGTAATTTAGTTCACCCGCGTGGAACTGCGATTAATCGCGGTCTCCGCCGCCGTACAACGTAATTGTCAGGTACATACAAACACATCTCCTTCAATACACACGGATTACAAGTGTGACCTCTGAATACATTATAAGTATACAGTATATGTTTCCAACTGGTTGTACCCAACCATGCCTAGAACGAACAAGGTTGGATATATCAACGGATAAAAAGGATAGACCCCGTAGGTATATTTTGCACATACAATCTGTGCTTTCTTCTCCGTCTAATTTATTGCGTGTGGTCCCAGGCAAATGAGCTTTTCCTGTCGTTTTGCTTGTGGCGTAATAAACACCTACAGAACTTTAGAAAACTAGTCAGACATACGATCGACCAAGTAAATTAAAATTTACTTTTGAAATGGAATGAAATGATCTTTATTTAGCAAGTAGGTTTCAAGAAACACTTTCACTCGTCAATAAAGTATGAAACAACTTTCTGGCAGCTAGCCATACCGAAAATCTAGGTCTCAATTAGCAATTTCAAATTCTGTTTGTCTGAACCTAAAAAAGGTGCAAATAAGCAGAAATTCTGAATGCCAAATTCTCAGCTTTCATCTACTTTTAATGAAACTATTTACGCACATACTTCTGTCTGTTCAAAGGTTCATATAGCATCACAAATTATATTTACACCTACCACGTCTTAAGGAACGATCATGACACATCACATCACTTGTTACGATGATCAAAAGAAACACAGAAATAAAACATATCAAACGGACCACGCTCACCTTCATGAAAGAGCCGTTTCCATAAAGGCAAGTCGAGAAACAAAAATCAATAAAACATCTCTTTTATTCCATTAGACGGCACGGTTGGTGCAGTGACTGATACAGTCGGCTGCTGCGCTCCGGGTCGTGGGTTCGATTTCCACACGGAACAA
The DNA here is from genome assembly GCA_947459985.1 of Diloba caeruleocephala. Lineage (NCBI taxonomy): Eukaryota > Metazoa > Arthropoda > Insecta > Lepidoptera > Noctuidae > Diloba > Diloba caeruleocephala. The sequence continues at coordinate 2,914,679 of OX381629.1, read as the reverse complement.
TTATTTGTATGATCTGCAGGTAGTTGTTCCGGGTCTGGGTGTATTGTGTGTGGAATTTATGTCTGTAAACGCACCCACGACACAGGAGAAATCCTTGTGTGGGGCAATGTTTAAAAAAAAAAAACTATCGTGTTGAGAATTACTGAAATTCGTCACAAAATATATGATAAAAGATCACTGTAAAGTTATTTGTTTATCCTAGTGGTTGAACGCTTGCCATTCATACAGGAGGGTCTGAGTTCGATCCCGGCCCGAACCTCTGGCTTTTCGGAGTCATGTACAGATCAGAATTTGACTATCATTTGCGTTAAAGGTGAAGGAAAACATTGTGAGGAAACCTGGACAACGAGGCTCCAAAATGTATTCAACGGTGTGTGTAGTCCGCCAACCCGCATTAGGCCAGCGTGGTGGACTAAGGCCTAACCTTTCTCATCGCGAGAAGAGGCCCATGCCCAGCGGTGGGACAGTAATAGGCTGATTAATAAATAAGCAAAGAGGTGGACTGGAAAGCAAAAGAGTTTTCTGGACCTTTAAAGCAACAATAAAGAACTGCACCTAAAATTGAAAGACGAAAGTGTGTCAGGCTCGTGTGCTATTTGGATGTCAGACATGTACCTACAATAAAGAAATACTTCAATAAAGATTCAGTTACGTCATCATGATCATTTCAGCCGAATAAAGCCCACTGCTGGACACAAACCTCCACCAAAGACCGCCACAACGACCGGTCTGGGTGTTGTGTGCTCATTGGGAGGTTTTGCCATAATCACCATGCTTGGCAGGCGGGTTGGCGATCGCAGTTGGGTTCTTAATGTAGTCGACGGACACTGCTGCCCATCCTCCGGTTAATCCCATAGTCGCCTTTTACGACACCCACGGGGTGAGATAGGTTGGTGCTATTCGTAACCGGCACCACACGGCACAGTAACGTAGTATGCTTAAAATTAAAACAACGAATTAATCATCTTTGACGGTACGGTTGGTGCAGTGGCTGATACAGTCGACTGCTGCGCTCCGGGTCGTGGGTTCGATTCCCACACGGAACAAATATTTGTATGATCTGCAGATAGTTGTTCCGGGTCTGGGTGTATTGTATGTGGAATTCATGTCTGTAAACGCACCCACGACACAGGAGAAATCCTAGTGTGGGGCAAAGTTTAAAAAAATAAAAAAAAATCTACGCAGGAAATCGTGGGACGTATCATTGCACCTTTTCCCCTGTACACCGTCCCATGCCATACATACATGCGTAGCAACATTTACGCCTGTCGCGCTATCGGAAATTATTAGTCGCGCCGACGTTGGAAGTCAACACTTCCGCTACCAGTTCCTACGAGGAATTTAGGGCGAAGGGATCCATGTGCTAGTGGCCTGAGACTTATTTCCTACACCAATTTTTTTTTCATTACCTTTTTTTTTAGTGGAAATTTTTCATGAACTTCCTTCGCCCCGGGGAAAGGCGAAGGGGTATGCCGGACTCCTACCGGCTAAAACCACTGGAGCGGTCATCTTCGGCACCTAAGGGGGGCTCCAGGTCCTCGTATGATCACACTAGAGCATGGAACATTACCTACTGCTCTGGAATGACAGTCGCAGTCTGCCTACATTTTATCATTGGTCGGATCGGATAGCATCACCTATGTTTTTTTATGTAACCCAAATTTGGCTGTCGTAACTAATATATATTGTCTATTGTTGAATTCGGTGTTGTACCTTTAATGCCAAGAACAAACTTAACATCGTAGCTGAAAAACATGTTCTTCGATACATTCCAACTGCAAACGTAAGTTACGCACAACATCGAAAGATTTACCATGTTATTTTAAGACTTCATAATGGTCTTCCTGTAATCTATAGGTAAGCAAAGAACTATATTCAGTACTTTTCAAAATTTTTGGGTCAGTAGTTTCGGACCCTCATAACAAGCTCTTCCATTTGAAATGTTACATGTTAATTTTCGATATTGCCCCACAAAAGTGACCCCTATATTTAAAATTCATTTATTTACGTTACACCTCCGTGTTGTCCGTGTCTGATGTACCAAATTGTAACTTAATTGGTTTAGTAGATTCAGAGCCAACTGGCTGTGACAGACGGACAGACAGACAGTCACACGAGTGATCCTATAAGGATTCCGCCGTTTTTCCCTTCGGACGTTTGGAAATAAAAAACATTGAAATTTCGCTTTTATTGCAATATCCATCGTTTTTCTCAATATCTTAATTGGTTTTATTAACCGACTTCAAAAAGGAGGTTCTCAATTGGATGCGTTTTTTTTTTAATGTTTGTACATCGATTACTCCGAGATATGTAGACCGTTTTGAGCTATTCTTTTTTAACTGGTGCAGAATGCTTTCGAGATGGTCCCATATACATTTCATTTACATTTGATTGAGTAATTTTGTAACCAGCTGCAATAAACAGGCTTATTTCACTGCGCTTATCTAGATGATGTCTTAATAGTTTCGACTCCTCTCGGATCAGAGAACCGATTTGAGTCATTCTTATTTTTAGTGTTAAATACTGATACACAATTGGAAAATGTTTTTATATTTATTTACACTAAAAAGAATACCGACTTCAAAAACCCTACACAATATAAAAATATTAAAACCACTGAAAGGGAAAAAAACTTTATTTATGAAGTCGGGCGGGGCCAGGTACGCCCCAACCATGCTTCATGCAGACCAACGAGACGTTATATTTATACCTGATATATACGCTGATATACATATATATATGACGGGTCTAAAATGAAGTCAGGTACGGGAGCAGGAATTTAGCCCAATGACTGCAAGATCAGTCAATCCATGGGGCATTATACATCGGTTTTACAGTCGGAGTCCTATGCAATAATTGCCAGCATTAGCATACTAAGGAGGAAGGACAAAACCGTATGCATACTCAGCGACTGTCAGGCAGTACTGAAGGCATTAATCTCCTTCAAAGTAAATTCGAAACTAGTCAAGGAAGGTGTTATCCTACTAAACAAACTAGGAAAACACAATAACGTAAAGCTTATCTGGGTACCTGGACACGAAGGTGTTGAAGATAACGAGAAGGCAGATCTACTAGCAAGGGCTGGCTCGAACAAGCAGCTCATTGGCACTGAGCCATTTGTAGGAATACCTCATGGTACCTATCAACAGGCATAACATGCATTTCCTGGTAAAGAACATGTCAGAGAATGGACGCAAGCGAGAGGCCTAAACCATTCCAAGACTCTGAAATCTACTATACTATCTAAATCTAACCAAACCCATTTAAGGCACTATATAGGCACGGGCCACTTCGGCACCAAGGAGCACCTCCATAGGATGCAGCTTAGCTCAACGGATACATGCAGATTCTGTATGGACAATCAAGAGTCTATGCAACACATTTTGTGCAGCTGTGACGCTCTGGGAAGACGTAGGGCAAAACATCTAGGAATGGCTTATCCATTGCCTGATGATTTTGCACGGCTCCAGGCAGGTATGATTGCGAAGTACCTACAGGGACTTTTTGATTTGCCAGTGGAGGAGTAGTGCAGGGCTTTGGGCAGCACAATGGACCCGATAGGGTCGAAGTGCGTTCAGCTGATGCTGAGCCCGTGAGAGCCACCCAATAGCATAGAATAGAACCATAAAAAAAGACAATAATAATGTCTTAGATTTTCGCGATTATTACACATTATAATGAAACACTTTTAAACAGATTCTGTCGCGTATATTTTTGATTTTCCTGACGTTTCGAATACTTTGCAGCATTCGTGGTCGCAGGATGACTAAGGTGACAGTCGTCGATACAGATTTTAAAAAGTTATTTTATATTATCTACCGTACAATTTTAATCAAAAAATTTGTTTCGATGCACGCAGTAATCACTCACAGTGTCTTGATGTTTCTTAGTGCGGTATCTTGTTTGGGATCCTGCGACCACGAATGCTGCAAAGTATTCGAAACGTCAGGAAAATCAAAAATCTAAAATATACGTGATAGAATCCATTTAAAAGTGTTTTATTATAAAAGACAATAACATGGACACAATGGTACATACTGCGCTCGCCAACCCGCCTGCCAAGCCTGGCGAGTACTGGCAAATTCCCGTCAAAATTAAATCTAAGGAGGAGGCCTTTGTTTAGCAGTAGATGTCCTTTGGCTGATATGATGAACAATAAAACACAAAATATTTTATAAACATTTTATTCATTAGAACTATAATCTCTCTACAACTTATGATCCACCCTATTAGACCACATCGTACGGAATATATAATTTGACACCTGTCTTGTATAACCCTTCAACTAATTTTAGTCGGTGCCTTAAAACAGACAACACACTAGGTAGTCAGGTCATATACGTAGCTAGAAATTAGACTGGGGGCCCTCCCCACCCCTCTCAGGTCAGTTAGGCTGTCTGAACGGTACAGCTTTAGGTCTAAAAGTCCTAGTACATTTTTGTCTTAGTAGATGGCGCATGGGATATGTTGCATCTTTCATCTTTATTAAATACCAGCTAATGTATTGCAATACCACTTTGTTATATGACAGAAACCTTCACACTAGTGCCAACAACTTTACAGAGTTTCAACTCCAACGGATGACTGGTATAGGAGCGATTAAAGGACAAACAAACAGTTCACCGATGAGGTCATCGCTCGCAGTAGCATAATAATATCATATCGTAGTATAATAATAACGTAGCGTTTTGATCGCGTTGTTTACGATACATTGCGTGTTCAAAAATGACAAGAAATATATTTTTATTATATGGCCTAACTGTAACCTCTTCCCAGTTTTCGGTACATTGTCATTTACACCCTGTATAGAAGAAAAGCATTGGTCGACTTCACAAGACATTATCAAGTCTGTTCGGTGTTCCAGTAACCAGATAGATTCTCCTAGATATCGGTACTCCATAAGCGACTTTGTTGAGTGAATAATCCACACTAACGATCTATACCTAAACTGCGATTACAGTTACGAGATATAGCCGGGTGGCGGCCTTTTAATAGTCGCCTCCCCTCCGCTAGGGGGGGTGACAGTTTCACAGTCTTCGCTTCGGAGATGTGCCTAAAAGTGTGGTACGAATGGGTGGCTCTAGTGGTAGTTTAGTTGCAAGTTCCTGAAGCCCCCTTTTGGTGGTTTTAGCCGGTAGAACTCTGACATGCCCCTCTACCCTTTCCCGGGATGCAGGAACTACATGAAGTAATTCCATCGGGTAATAAACACTGAGTATCACTCCACTGACTCGGATCTCTGCACATCATATTCTGTGGGAGTGTGTTCTTTGGCAAGATGAACGCAATATTATGTTTGACAGCTTGCAAGTTACATCCGGAGTTGTTTACTATACAGACCTTGTTGCAACTAGGACGAATTTCCGTGCGTTCAGGCGTTTTTGCCATACATATTATTGGAATCAGTCACAATAGCTCACAACATAGGACCCGTAATTAAATATTTATAAACATTTTTGTACCCGTGGTGCTTGGCAACTAGGCTTATCCTAGTATTTTCTCTGTCCTCGCTTGCTACGGAGGGAAGTGGAACGTATACTCTTTTCTATTCCGCCTTTTTCTTATCTGATTCATTTCGGTGCGGGTTCCAAGACAGTTATTCATTTCTCTGGGACACACCGAGCTTCATTGATCGGTGTTCTTTTCGGTGGTCGCCATTGTAGATGCTGGCTTACAGGAGTTGCAGTGGTTGGGAATATGTGGCGGGCTTCCTTTTTTTTTTAAATGGTCGGATCTCAATCTTGCCGTGTGGTGCCTGCTCAGAATGCCACCACCCCATCTCCTCCCATGGGTGTCGTAAAAGTCTACTAAGGGATTAGTCGGAGGATGGGCAGCAGCGTCCTTCGAGTACATTAACAACTCAACTGCGATCGCCAACCCGCCTGCCAAGCGTGGCGATTATGGCAAAAACCCCCCAATGAGCTCAAAACACATCCATATCGGTGGTTGTGATGATCTTTGGGGGAGGCCTGTGTCCAACAGTGGACTTCATTAGGCCGAAATGATGGATCTCAAGTTAGTCATTTAGTTCAAGATGCAATTTTTTGCCAGTCTGAGGCGTACTGGGTATATCCTGGATTTGCTTAACGGCACGGCCATGTGCCTCTGTACATTTGACTAACTAGTACTATTTGAGCTTGGGCCGTCCATCTCGCGTTTGTTTGAGGTGTATTAATCTGTCGTGGGTCCGTAATACGTTGGCTTGACTGAACTGGGCAGGACACTTGCTGCACTGGAATGGGCGTTCACCGGTGTGGGTTCGTATATGACCTTTCAGGATCTGGTTACGCTGGAAAGAAACAAGGATATAAGAAAGCGCGACAAGTAGATACGCAATAAAAAAATACAGTAAAGTCAACAAAGAGACCTATATCAGTTTTCTTTTCAGGTGTGGTGTCAAAGGTGTGTCCTCCACACACAGAAACAAACACACACATTAGCAATAGACGTCCACTGCTGAACATAGGCCTTCCAATCATTCAATCACTACAATGAGGGGATATTGCCCTAATCACCACGCTTGGCAGATGGATTGATCTCCTTCTTTCGTGAGTCCTCCCAATCATTCATTCACTACAATGAGGGGATATTGCCATAATCACCACGTTTGACAGACGTATTGATCTCTTTCGTTCGCGAGGCCTTTCAATCATTCAATCACTACAACGAGGGGATATTGCCATAATCACCACGCTTGGCAAACAGATTGGTCTTCTTTCATGTGGTTCGTCGCCAACCTTGTGTCAGTGGTTCAAGCCGCCCAATGGCTTCCGCCTTGGCTTAACTACTGCTGTCTACTGTCAACGACCGGGAGCGATTTTACGTGCCCTCCAAAGCACGGAGACGCTCAGTTCAAATACCACTATGCGGTCACCCATCCATAGACTGACCGCGCCAAGCGTTGCTTAACCTCGCCGATCATTTACCAACCAGTGAGTACAACTAGGTATAAGGGCCTCACCAGATTATTGATCGCAGTATATTGTTTTAGCACGCGAAAAGATGCTGCTGGCCATCCTCTTGATATTACCCCCCCTTACAAGTTTCCCCCCATAGTCGCATTTTACAAGATGCAAGGTAAGAGGGGGGGGAAAGTCAACAGCACAACATCTTCATTCCTGAGACATCATCATCACTAAACAAACAGTTTATTCTTAACTGGTCACCCCTTAACATCACACCGATGGTGTTGTTAAGAGTTGGTGATCATCATTTCACCCGAAAGACGTCCACTGCTAGACAGAACCCACCCCCAAAGATTGCCACAACGACCGGCATGAGCTTGTGTTGTATGCTCATTGGGGGCGATTGCCATAATCGCCACGCTTGGCTCGAGTACTCGAAGGACGCTGCTGCCCATCCGCCGGCTAATCCCAGTCGCCTTTTACGATACCCACGGGATGAAATGGGGTGGTGTTATTCTTAGTCTGCACCAAACGGCGAACAAAAACATACCATGGTGGGATAACAAACCCAAAAACCATTGTGACAAGCCACAGCTTTATCAAGGGGCCCAGTATTCCCAACATGGTGACTAAAGGTAAACCTTCCATTTCAGGAGCTTTTGTTCAGCAGTGAACTACGAAAAGCCCAAACTGATAGATAGATATACTTACATCGAAAACTTTATCACACATAGGACAAGGATACTGTAGAGGTCTCTTGTAGCCTTCGTGGATTAACCGCTGGTGCTCCTTCAGTGCCCAGGAGTTCACGTAAGCCTGGAACGTAATATTTTAAAACAGCAGTCGCTCATTGGCTCACACTGGGGTGGTACCTAACTTGCCAGCCTCTTGCAATAAGAGCCTACCACCAATGTTCATCATACGGAATCATATGGAAGGCCCACTTGAAACGAATCATATCACACAGTTAGTTGGATTTACGAAAAACATATTTAGTTATGACGGATGGAATTGGTAGGACTGTATTCGTGGTGGCAGCACAGCGCACGGTTAGGCTTGGGGGGATCCTTTAGAATCCTCCCCAAGAAGTGCCTGGAGGGCGACCTTTTACAGTCATCCCCTCCGTGATGTGCCTAAAGGCGTGGCTCCAATGGGCGGCTCTCGTGTGATCTTACGAGGACCTGGAACCCCCCTTCGGTGCTGACGATGACCGCTCCAGTGGTTTTAGCCGGTAGGAGTCCGGCCATACCCCTTCGCCCTTCCTCGAGGCGAAAAAGTTCATGAAAAATTTCCACTGGGCACCAATAAAAAAAAATAAAAAATTAAAATTTTAAAAAAAGGAGTGCGGCATACCCCTTCGCCCTTCCCCGGAGCGAAGGAAGTTTATGTAGAAAATACACTGGTGAGCAATTAAAATTTAAAAAAAAGGACTGTATTACCTGCCAGAAAAAAAAAAAAAAAAATGAGCCTTTCACTTAAAACTGTACTACCACTAAATCACATTTTACTGATGATGAATTTAGATTCATTGGGTTCTCGCTTTCTGCTGCGGAGTTCGCATGCTCAGTGTGGCATTCTCCCACCGACATCTTTTTTGTGTCCAGTGGAAATTCTACATGAACTTCCTCCGCCCCGGGGTGGGGTGAAGGGGCATGCCGGACTCCTACCGGCTCAAACCACTGAGGCGGTCATCTTCGGCACTGAAGGAGGGCTCCAGGTCCTCGTAAGATCACACTAAAGCCCGCCATTGATGCCACGCCTTAAGGCACATCTCGGAGGGGATGTCTGTAAAGCGGTCAGCCCCTCTAGCGGAGGGAAGACGACGGTAAAAAGGTCGCCCCCCAGGCACTTCTCGGGGATTGTAAAGGATCCCCCAAGCCTCGATGTGCACTGTCCCACCCACACCTAAAGGAGCTAACATAGCGGTATACAATACCTGATACCGTGACCTTTCAGTACCCTTGTACTTAACATCTACACCCCTTGTTTTACTGTATGGCTGTTATAGCTCCACCAGACGGTCCCCACGTAGCATATTGTATCAAGAACAGGAAACAGACAGCCGCACGAGGAGGGCACAATCCTGCACAATAGCTTTTGTGGTAACGATGGTAGCAAGATCTGAGCTGTCAGACCATACGCTTCCTACCTCTTTACACTGCTCTACCCAGAGGGTACACCAGCCCTTGGACATAAACCTGACCGCAAACATATTGACGTTTTTAGGCACCATGGACGCCTGCCGGGGGAGCGGTCCAATGCAGAAAAGCGTACAACTCACCCCCGGCTAGAGGTAAGAAGAAGGACACCGTGGGGTTTTAGCCGGTTTGATCCCGGCATGCCCCTCCGCCATTCCCAAGGCGGAGGAAGTCCAAGAGGATTTCCCCACGTAAAAAAAAAAAAAAAAAAAAAACCCGCAATTCTATTCGGTTGTCATTCGTCGACGTCGAATAAATCATTAATCGAATACACTATTGCAGAATTATCGATTCATTCGATCGTTTCTGCTCATTATTAGTCTAAGGCCGAAACTGACAAGGCCGCTGTAGTCGCTAACAAAACAACTTAACGAGCTATTGAAAGGAAAAGAATCGATAGTAATTTACCTTTTCACATCTATCACACGTGAATGGTTTGAAGTTGAGGTGTACTCTATTTGTATGTCTCTCTAGATCTCGACGTATAGCGAAGCGTTTGTCACAATGTAGGCATGGCAATCTGTAACAATATCATAGGTTACGGTCATTATAGGTTAGGAGGGCACTGTAGCTACTGAAATTACCGGGCATAAGAGGGTGAATAACAAATGTCTCGAGGCGACGAGCGCAGTGTGGTGCTGCGCAGGTCTAGGCCTGGGTAGCATTGGGGATCTGAGTGTCCACACCGAGCAACCCCCGAGACGGTGGGACGCATGTGGTCACGCATTGCCGTGTGCGCATAGCATATAATCCCCCCGGGAGGGGTGACCGCTTTACAGTCACCCTCTCCGAGATGTGCCTATAGGCGTGGCACCAGTGAGCGGCTATAGTGTGATCAAACAAGGACCTGAAGGCTCCCTTAGGTGTAGAAGATGACCGCCCCAGTGGTTTTAGCCGGTAGGAGTCCGGCATGCCTCTTCGTCCTTCCCCGTGGCGGAGGAAGTTTATGAGGAATTTCCACTGGGCACCAATAAAAAGTCCTGGGTAGCATTATAATTGTTATGTAGGCATGACGTTGACCACCAGGCAAACGACTTGCTAGTCTCGTCACGATATACGTCGTCATCGTCAGCCCATTACTGTCCCATTGCTGGGCACGGGCCTTTTCTGACGATGAGAAAGGTTAGGCCTTAGTCCACCACGCTGGCCTAGTGCAGGTTGGTGGACTACACACACCATTGAGAACATTCTTAAATCAACTTGTTAGTTAAAAAATCTGATCTTCTGAGATTTTGGATTATTTCAATTACAGGTTTATACTTACTTATTCCGTGTGGTGTCCGGATTATGAATATAGCACCACTCCATCTCCTCCCGTGGATGTCGTAAAAGGCGACTAAGGGAATCTATACCAGAGGGATGGGCAGCAGCGTCCTTCCGTGAAACGGTAGCCATACTGCGCTCACCAACCCGCCTGCCAAGCGTGGTGAGTATTGGCAAATCCCCCCCAAAATGATGACACAGTTGTTAAAATCTATGGGGGAGGCCTTTGTTCAGCAGTGGACGTATAAATGGCCGATATGATGATGATGATGACTTATTCAAGTTAATACTTACGGTAATTCTATGTAATTAACGTGGATAGCTGCAGTTTTTAAATGGTTTTTCAATATGGCGTCTGATTTGAAACTCCTGTAACAAAATTAAAAAGATAACATTAACCATAGCTAAGGTTATATTCTTGTATGAGTTAAATTGTCAAAATTCCGTGTGGTGTCCGGATTAAGAATACAGCACCACTCCACTTCCGGGGATGTCGTAAAAGGTGACTCATCATTTCGGCCCAATGAAGTCCACCGCTGGACACAAGCCTCCCCCAAAGATCACCACAACAACCGATATAGGTGTGTTGTGGGCTGATTGGGGGATTTGCCATAATCGCCACGCTTGGCAGACGGGTTGGCGATCTCAGTTGAGGTGAAGAGCTATCTTACCTATATTTTTCAGAATGTTATGCTCAATAGTTTTGGACAAAAGGGGGGGGTCAATTTTCGTTTATTTTCTTAAATAACATTAAAACTATATTTTTAAAATGATAATATAAATACATTTGAGACCCTTACAACAAGCCCTTCCACTTCATATATTACATAGTACAGTTCGCACAACTTTATTCTTAAATTTTCTATATTGCCCCCCTAAAGTGACCTCTATATTCAAAATTCATTTATTTACGTTACACGTACGTGTTTGGGTCGCAGAAATCTATATGTGTACCAAATTTCAAGTTAATCAGTTCAGTAGATTCGGAGCAAATCGGCTGTGACAGACGGACAGACAGACACAAGAGTGATCTTATAACGGTTCCGCCGTTTTTTCCTTCGGACGTTCATACGGACACAGGCCTCCCCCAAAGTTCAGCACAACGACCGATATGGGTGTGTTGTGGGCACATTGGGGGGTTTTGCCATAATCGCCACGCTTGGCAGGCGGGTTGGCGATCGCAGTTGAGTTGTTAATATACTCGAAGGACACTGCTGCCCATCTACCTGCTAATCCCTTAGTAGACTTTTACGACCCCCACGGGAGGTGATGGGGTGGTGGTATTCTGAGCAGGTACCACAGGAAAAGTTCGGACGTTCGGAACCCTAAAAATGGTCTAACTTCAGAAACGCCTATATTCAACAGTATACTAACTTATCACATTCTACACAATAGTAGTTCCTACTGTCAGAGTGCTTTATGCTGTGGTTCTTGAGTTGAGAAGGTGCCTTGAACGCCATCCCACACTCCTGGCATACATGCTTCTTCAATATTTCCCCTGCAGACACCTCTTTGGAATGCTGCCTGCGAAGAAGTCAATTGGTTATCTCCATATTATCACTATATAGAAGCACTAGAAAAGAAATAAATAGTAGTATAAAAAACACGCTTTTATAAATAACCGAAACAAAAAGTAGAAAATAATTTTCAATCAGTTTAAAATAAGAATACAGTGATTAACAAAAACAAAAATATTTTTTTTGTAAATCAATCAATCAATCAATCATATCGGCCATTTATACGTCCACTACTGAACAAAGTCCTCCCCCACAGATTTCCACAACTGTATCATCATTTTGGGGGGAATTTGCCAATACTCACCACGCTTGGCAGGCGGGTTGGTGAGCGCAGTATGGCTACCGTTTCACAGAAGGGACGCTGCTGCCCATCCCTCTGGTTTAGATTCCCTTAGTCGCCTTTTACGACATCCACGGGAGGAGGAAGGAAGAAGGAAGGAGGAGGAGTGGTGCTATATTCTTAGTCCGGACACCACGCGGCGGTGGGTGCTTGGTGTCAATTGTTGTAAATATTTTTGTGAATATTTGTAAAAGTAGCGTCATCATGAACATATCTGATAAAGCACCCCACGCTTTTTTACAATAACATTTTTTTTTTGTTAGTCACTATTCTTATTTTAAGCTTATTGAAATTTTTTTCTTCTTTTTAGTTCGGTTATCAACAAAAGTGTGTTTCTTAGTTTTTGATGTTTTTTAATAAATAATATATTTTCTATATTTTAGTGCGACTAACTATAAAAACGTGTTTTTTTTTGGCTGGTTGTCCTCTGGCTAATCCCACAGTCGCCTTTTACGACACCCAAGGGATGAAATGGGATGGTGTTATTTCTGAGCCGTCACCACAGGTAAAGTTAACATCAGTTAACTAAAAGCATTTTCTTATTTTTATTCACTTCATACAATAGGACACTTCACAGTATTCCTTGGCCAAGATCACAGTTCCCTATGTACATATTCTAAGGGTGACTTACATAACCATATGCGACCTGAGTACGCCTTTGTTGGCGTATGATTTGTGACAGTATGCGCATTGCACGCGTTCTTTATGCGTATGCGCATAGTGAATGTGTTTGCGAAGAGACATTTGTCGTCTGGAAAAAACGGGTGATTAGATTTTATTATTTGGTGTACACAAATTACAAAGTACTATCTGAAATGTACGCGAATGGTATCTATTGAATCAAGTAACTTTCGGGTTTCAAAGTTCCAGGGCGATCTTACCTGAAATTTGTAAGTTAGTGATGAGAATAAAAACGTATTAGTTAACTGAAAAAAACGAATATATTGAAATTCAAATTCAACATATTTTAATTCATGTAAACCATTCGCAGGCAGTTATGAATAGTCAGAACGTAGTTGCACGGTTCCAAGAAGTTGATTCCATGGATAAGAACCAGCAAGAAACTCCATAGACATAGACATTTAATATTGTCAGACAGATTCATCAGCAGTCTGGTCTACGTAATAAAAAAAGTGCTTTTCATACAAAATTACAGTTTGATACTGGCCACAAACTGGCAATACCTCATATACAATACGTGCACAGATAAAATAATCTAAAAGAAAGAACAGGTTGTCAACCTTGAACTCAATTGTTTGGAGGCCAGACCACCGCAGTTCATTACAGACATGATAAGAGAAGAAGTGTTCCCAGACAGTGACACAAAAAATTCTAGTCATTTCAATGAGAACTTTACTACTATAATTACTAGGTACAAACTCACTTGAAAGTCTTGGTGCAATGTGGACACATGTGATAGAGGCCCTGGCAGTGGTACGCCTGGTAGTGATCTCGGATTGTAACACGACAGTTCCGCGTCAACCCACATTCACCACATTTGTAACGGCTAAAAGATATAAAAAATTATCAACATCATCACATAAGCCAAAGGACGTTTACTGCTGAATACAGGCCTCCCCCATAGATTTCCACAATTATGTCGTTATTTTGGGGATTTGCCACTAATCACCACACTTGGCAGGCAGGTTGGTGAATGCAGAACGGTTGCTGTTCCACACAAGAGACGGTGCTGCCCTGCTCTGGTTTAGTGTCCATTAGTCACCTGTTACCTCATCCACGGGAGTAGATGAAGTGGTGCTACGCTTAATCCAGACAGCACACGGAAAAGACACGAAGCGGAATATTTGAACATATTAATATTTTTTGGTTTTTAGAATTCAAAGCGTGTTATATGTAACAAGCAACGATGGAGACCCCGGTTGGAGCCGCAATTTGAGAGGAATTAATTTTTAGCAGTCATCATAAGTCCACTGTTGGACACAGGCTTCCCCAAAGATCGCGACAATGACCGGTCTGGGTGCATTGCGTACTAATTTTGGGGCATTTTGCCATAATCGCCATGCTTGGCAGGCGGGTTGCGCGGCGCGAAATGACGCTACTGAAGGAAGAAACAAGTTTATCGAAGCTTGAAAGGCAGAAGCGGATAAACTACAAAATTATCGTTGGAATAACGTTGAGTTTTCTGCATCAAATGGTCAAACTCAATTGCACAAATCATGTCGTTTCGTAACTTTTACCTTTCAAGCATCAGTATCGTAAAAGTAACTTACATTAAATGATACCTCATGTGGCTAATTAACTTATCTTCGGAGTCCATTCTCTGTTTACATATATCACATTCATAGTCACCCATACACTGTAAAGTAGATATACGAAATAAATACACACATACTTGGGAGTATGGGCTGTGATAATAATTTCCTGTAATAATACAGGGCATAAGTGGCAACGTATCGAAATGTTTAGGAAGAGGTTACAATTAGGCCTATAATAAAAATAGGAAAGCCGTTTATCTCGAGAGTAATAGATTAATTTTTAACATTTTTGAGCGCGCAATGTATCGTAAACAACGCGATCAAAACGCTACGAGATTATTGTACTACGATATGATATTATTATGGTACGAAATAACGCCGTTTAGTTTTTATTTACATTGCAGTTTTATGTGAAAATAAATTGTTTATTGTGTTTTTATTCAAAATAGCAGTAGGAAACCAATTGTTTTACACCGAAATCAACAATATTATAACAATATTAAATAAACTGGGAATTCATGAAAACCCAACGATCAATTCTAACGCTAAGGGTTCCAGAGTAGAGTTATGTACTGCATCCATGGTATCAGTTTTCGTGACGATATCACTTATACTCGTTATAGTTCGGGCTAATCCTATAGTCACCTGTTACAACATCCACGGCATGAGAAGGGTGATATTATTAGCTGGCAATTTAGTACATGTATATTTAGCTCAGAATGCCACCACCCCATCTCCTCCCATGGCTGTCGTAAAAGTCGACTAAGGGATTAGCCGGAGGATGGGCAGCAGCGTCCTTCGAGTACATTAACAACTCAACTGCGATTGCCAACCCGTCTGCCAAGCGTGGCGATTATGGCAAAACCCCCCAATGAGCACACAACAAACCTATATCGGTCGTTGTGGTGATCTTTGGAGGATCCAGCAGTGGACTTCATTCGGCCGAAATGATGTGTCTTTCATTGACATAAAATGACGGCACGGTTGGTGCAGTGGCTGATACGGTCGACTACTGCGCCCCGGGTCGTGGGTTTGATTCCCACACGGAGCAAATATTTGTATGATCTGCAGGTAGTTGTTAAAAAAAACATTTTTTTAAACTTTGCCCCACACTAGGATTTCTCCTGTGTCGTGGGTGCGTTTACAGACATAAATTTCACACACAGTACACCCAGACGCGGAACAACTACCCGCAGATCATACAAATATTTGTTCCGTGCGGGATCAAACCCGCGACCCCGAGCGCATCAGCCGACTATGTCAGCCACTGCACCAACCGTACCGTTGAACTGAATATAACTACGTATAATTTGTCGTAATAAATTGCCGGAAACACTCAAATTTGATCAAGTACTAATACTAATACCTGATTATGTTTCTCCATATGTCTGTCAAAGCTGCCCTTGAAACTAAACCCTTTGATGCAGTTTTGACATCTGAACGCACATCCTAGATATTTTGGATCTTGCAACATTCTTGTCCGTTCGTCAATACACTGCTTCCGGGTTATGTATAGCATTTTTACTTTGGGTGTGTCTGGAAAGGTTTTAATTTAAATAAATTCATATCATCAAAGAAAGATGGCTCTAATAAACTAATTAAGTAGCGAAATTAAGAACCAAACTTGTTTTTGATGCCAATTCAATCAATTATTCTCTAATAAGGTCCTAACAGACGCTTCATCATTTCGGCCGAATGAAGTCCACTGCTGGACACAGGCCTCCCCCAAAGATCACTACAACGATCGATATGGGCGTGTTGTGTATATAATCCATAATCGCCACGCTTGGCAGACGGGTTGGCGATCGCAGTTGAGTTGTTAATGTGCTTAAAGGACGCTGCTGCCCATCCTCCGGTTAATCCCTTAGTCGATTTTACGACACCCACGGGATGAAATGGGGTGGTGGCATTCTGAGCCGGCACCACACGGCGGTTTTTTTTATTTAGTTTTCATTATATAATTTTTTCAAGACCTATCCCAAACTCTCACACACTTATGGGCGTGATTTTTAAGCCCTTAGTTATATATATAGTCACCACCCTATATTTTTTTTCGTAATTTCCCTACACTATTGTATAGCGCTTCATAGTTCACACCTTCCCTCTAAATTTCATCTATACAGTGTCAATATTCACTGGATAAAATGGCTGTGACATACGGACGGACGGACAGACGGACGGGACAAAATTATAAAGGTTCCGTTTTGCATTTAGGTTCAAGAACCTTAAAAAGACATACCATAAAAATACGTACCTTTTTTTATTCTTTTTAAATCTTCCCTTTTAATGTTATCTTTATTCTTTACTTTGTTCTTTTTGAGTGTTGCACTAAGACTCAAGAGATCTATACTGTCAATGTGTTCTAGTTCCAATTCTTCTTTCAACAAAGCTTTCAAAGGGAAAGTATCTTCTTCTTTTACGTATGATTCTGGAAATTCTGCGGAATAATTATCAATTTTTACATTTAAAACAATACTTAACCAGGGCTACATGTTAAAAACATGTTTGATTCATCATCATCATTTCAGCTGACAAAACGTCCACTGCTGGATACAGGTTTCTCGCAAAGATCGCCACAAACACCGGTTTAGGGTTGTGTT
This sequence comes from Diloba caeruleocephala, assembly GCA_947459985.1. Lineage (NCBI taxonomy): Eukaryota > Metazoa > Arthropoda > Insecta > Lepidoptera > Noctuidae > Diloba > Diloba caeruleocephala. The sequence goes on along the minus strand of OX381629.1, from coordinate 2,897,640 downwards.
GTGGCCATTGGGCGGTTTTTCCAGAATCACCACGCTTGGCAGGCGGGTTAGCGATCGCAGTTAAGTTGTAAGTGTACTCCAAGGACACTGCTGCCCATTCTCCGACTAATCCCTTAGTCGCCTTTTACGACACAATAAATACGGCAAAATAATAATAAGTCGCAATAATTCATAACAAACTAATAACAACTATGCTAAGTGAATAAAATGAAAACTAAATTCTTCACATATGCAACATGAATGAAACATATGGGGAATAAGTAGTTTCGCATACCAAAGCCTTGAACTGCTTTGAGGTAAACTATAAATCGTCGAGAACTTTATGGCTTCATTCAATAGCTTTTCAACTGGATTTATTTATATATATTGTCCTCAAATAATCCTGTACTGATATTATTTAGGTGTTGTTGAAGTGAAGACACTGCTAGCCACCCTCCTCACATAATCCCATAGATGCCCTTTACGTTAGAGTGGTGATCCATAACTCAAACACACGGCTAAAATCCAACCTTGATAAACATTTCCGAAACTCACCGTCTCCACCATTAATAAACTCTCCTTCAAGATGATCCATATATTCCTCCTCCTTCATCTCAACCTTGACCTGACTATCCATATCCCTACTTCTGCTGCATATCACGGAAAAGGATTCCTCGAAACTATGGCCGTCCTTGTCTGACAGTTCTATCACATCAAATGGCACTTGGGTCAGGTTGACTAGAGGCTGAGCTTGCGATCTCAATGATTTTAATGTTTCGTCCATCACCTACATGGGAAAGAAGAATGTTAAATGGTTACATAAAAAGTTTAACAAGTTATACAGCTTCGGCAAGTAGTTTCGATAGTGCTTCCTCAATAACAGGTACAGTCAGCACCATAAAAGAGAGCCCGTTGCACCTTGCCATACTATGACCATAGCCATATTGGTACATGCAAAAAAAAATTATATCTACCTGGAATCTATTGCCACTTCCAGCACAATCTCTATATCTTAAGGCATATCTAATCATCAATCATCATATAATATTAAGATAAGATAAGATAAGATAAAAATATTTTTATTCATGTAAAACCATATACAGGCACTTATGAATAGTCAAGGCTTTAGTTGCCGCGTTCCAAGATGTTGATTTCCTATGGAGAAGAACGGGCAAGAAACTCCATGGTTACTCTTTTTTTTTTTTTTTTTTTTTTTTTTTTTTTTTTTTTTTTTTTTTTTTTGTTTCTTATTCAATGCTTCTGAATTCTATGTATCGTAAATTATAACTTGTTGTTATTATTATATTTCAAAAATTGTTTATAATGATTATTATGTTAATATTGCTTCAAATTTTGTTTATTATGATTATTTTCCATTTGACCGTTAACTTGTTCATAGTTCAAGTTGGTTAATAATTTAATAAATAAGGTGACTCGCATGTACAGAAGAATTATATATATAAGATGATACATTGTAGGGGGCATAGTAGTGTCTATAATTTTCATTGCTGATGTTCACAGCATGTTCATATTATCGACCGGTGTAGTGGGTCCTTTAGTCCATTAAAATTTTGGATATATTGTTTTTATTGGAGCTACATATTTTTTATTAAATTATTATAATACTTAAATCTGTATTTAAAGTGATATCTACTATACCACTATTAATTTCACAACAATCATGATGACAAAGGTTTTTATCCCTCCAAATAAGAAAACATTGTTATTTTAGGAGTGGATTCAGTTACTAAAGTTTGAGGATGGAAGGCAATATAAATATGGATATTTTTTACATAATATACAACTTGGAAATTGTAAACAGACTTACATTACTAAAGTTTTCAAGGAATATTTGATTACTTTGTACATTTTGAATAAACCTTTCAGTGTGCTGAGCCATTCTTTTGCATAAATAACATAAGAATATGCACTCCATCTGTAATAAGGAAAACAATAAACTTCACTAACAATTCATAGCATAGTGTAAAGGTGATGTGTTTTGTGTCCCTATACAAAAATTAGCAATGGAATAAATATGACTTTGTTTTGTGTGGTATCTGGCTTAATAATTAGCACCACTCCGTCTCCACCCATGGATGTCGTAAAAGGCGACTATGGGGTTCTAAGCCAGAGGGATGGGCAGTAGCGTCTCTTCCGTGAGACAGTATCAATACTGCGCTTGTCAACCCGCCTGCCAAGCATGGTGGGTATTGGCAAATTCCCTTCAAAATGACAATACTATTGTGGAAATCTGTAAATCTGCAGGGGAGGCCTTTGTTCAGCAGTGTATGTTCTTTGGCTAGGGTTAAAAGGGCCTATTTAAGCTGACCAACTGGGCTATGTCTCGTGAGTCAGCTTTATACCATAGAAAATATAAATACATACTGAATTTTATCGAAATACTACTCGTGCCAAATCACAATTGTTATAAATTTTATTTAAATAGCACTTTGAGGTCAGTTTCAGAAAGACTTTCGACTTTAGCATAAAATTGTAAACATGAACTTAAAAATTGTTGTTTTAATCTTTTTAAGTTTATTTGTTAATAATCTATTATGAAGATCCTATGAATAGTCTGTCAACTTAAGGGGAAAGGATAAATGCATGGACTTCGTATTCTGTATTCTATGCTAATGGTACATAATTACTGCTGAGATAAATAATATGTTGCTCTTTTACAGCCAGATACACTTAATGTAAATGTGTGCATGTTACCTGAAATATTTCCTTGAGAGGACCGCATTGAAATGCATAATTTTGTACGCGTTTTTCTTTATTAACACACAAACAGCCAAAACAATAGTTCTTCGACAATTCAGGTTCTTCCTCCATAACACTATGATTCCAAGTAGTCCTTTGCCACCAGACTTAATTTTAACTGCACTATTATCTATCAGAACACTAGACCTATTTATTGTTTGTTCACAAAAACAACCTTTCCGTAATTACCTAATTCTATTCCAAATACACAATGTGACATTGACTGTGAGTAGATAGGCACTAAGTATTAAGCAATTTAATTTACTACTTAGATTAAGGCAATTTAGTTAGTTGCCGTATCACATTCAATTCAATCAAAATTTACTATAATTTAGTTTCTTTAAAAAACTGTCAATTGTCGAAGAAATTGAAATGTCAGTTTCGTTCAGAATTCAAAGCAATTTATTTTAATAAGTTGTAAGTTCTTTAATTATTTACATTACATTCTAGTTAAATAACAACAGCCAATGAAAAAAAATTGAGCGGTGTCAATAGAAAACGTAGGTACGGTATATTAGGAAAAAAAGTTTTTTACGTTACGTACGACGTTGCCCGCATATTTTAAAGATTTTATTTTAATTTTTAGGAAATATTTTATGAATATGTAAAGACTCATTAATCCAAACACCGTACGACGTTGCGTTATACTTGACATTGGCGAAATTGTGGAAGATACTCTACAGAAGCCATAATATATGTGAAGAAGAAGAAACGTACGGTTTTAAATTGCGACAACTACAATTACGGCAACTTGCCGACATATTTTATTGATATTTTTCATTTTTTAGAAATATTTTATGAATATGTACAGATTTATTAATCTAAGCACCGTACGACGTTGTCTTTTACTTGACATCTCGAATGTTCCACAGTTTTTTGATACAATCATTCACGAGCCATCGTTTCTGTTCTCAGTGCAGTATTGTACATGAACTTTTCGTCATGGGAAACGAGTGAAACTCATCAGCTATGATTTATACCCAAGAACGATAATTCAAGGGTCTTGTGGTTGATGTTCTCAAATCATCATCCTCAAAATATCATATAAAACGCTGATTATTCTGCTTTATTTCCTATATATTCTTATAAAAGTTCCTACCTATAATGATGTATTGTAAATAGATTACATTTTATATTTTTAAATATACAGAAACGGCAAACAGTGAAGTCATATAAAAAAATTCCTCATGCGCAGGGGCATCCGAAAATACCACATGACTGTTCCGCGATTCTTGATAGTTTTTGAGTTATATATTTCAACAAAGATTAAATCTTTGTATTTTAATCAATAACTTGAAAATTTTGTTAGAACCTCTTCAAAAAAATCTATCTTTACAAGGCTTTTTCACATTCTTATTTTGCAATTTTCACTGTTATGGAATATTATTTCAGACATAAAATAATTATCTTCCTATCATTAATTCAAGATACAAAAATGTTGATACAGTCGGCTGCTGCGCTCCGGGTCGTGGGTTCGATTCCCACACGGAACAAATATTTGTATGACCTGCAGGTAGTTGTTCCGGGTCTGGGTGTATTGTATGTGGAATTCATCTTCATTCATCAGTCTGTAAACGCACCCACGACACAGGAGAAATCCTAGTGTGGGGCTATTAATTAAAAAAAAAAAAAAAAAAAAAAATTTATGTTAGAGTGATACAGAGTCGAAATTTATACGTCAAATAAATAAATAAAACATATTATCTGGTCCCGAAATCATCTCAAAAACTCAGGCGGAATGTAAGCTAACACAATATCACAAAAAGTTGATACCGACTGGTGTGTTGTATGTATACACACCGGGCAATGCACCTACTACCCTTTCGACTCGGGGGAAGTGGCGCACAAAGAGCTCTAAAATGCCCCAAAGACTGTCCAGGGTAAGCCCCAGGTACTTCATGTACCGGCCCAGCCCGATTCGCGCATCACCAACTAGATGGTTCTCTGCTCCTTGGCAGTTTGTGGAACCATACCTACCCGCAGACCCAGAGCGTGGATTTTGGCTACGACTATTGCCACTATTTGTTCGGCAAGCCGGATGCTTCTCTCGAAGTAACCGCTGGTTAACACGAGTGTGTCGTCACCATAATAGACTAAGCTGACGCCAGCGGGGAGAACGACACGTAAGACCGCGTCGAAGGCGAGGTTCCACAAAAGGAGGCCAAGAACTGACTCCTGTGGAATCCCGCACGTTATCACCCTCCACTTTACGCTACCGGCCTGGCCCACGTAGCGAACGTGCCTATCACGCAGATATGCCTCTATGATCAGATGTCCTGCAGGTAGGCGAGGTACTGATGGTGGACTAGTGCCCGCCTAGTTGCGCCCCACGGTACGGAGTTGAAGGTCAACGGCACCCACCCTGTAGGGGCTCGGTCTGCTCTTACAGCAAGCGGATGGAAAGGATCGCATCGATGGTGGAAGTCGTTCCCGGAAGCCATACTTACTGTCACCAGATCTGGGACAATTCGCGACAGGTGCTCAACGAGTCTTAGGGTAATTATTTTTAGAATAGCTTCGAAGCCTCGTCGATCAGACAAATGGGACGGTATGCAGCGGGAGATTCCGCGGTCCTTCCTTCTTTCTTTAAGAGCACCAATCTGGCTTCCTTCCAGCCGAACGGGAAAACGCTGCGACCGAGGCAGCTAGTGATCAGTCACCTCAAGCAGTCCCCTAGAGACTGCAGTGCATACAACCACACGCGGCCTGGAATGCCATCTGGACTCGATGCGATGTTGTGAGCCTTCGGGCGGTTAATAGCTAGGTCCAACTCCTCTGCCGAAACCCCAACTCCTCGCCCCAGTCCGAGGCAGTCGGAGGTGGCGAGGGACCGGGACGCTCCCAAACCGTCGGAAAGAGCGTGGTATTCCCTCCAGCAAATCCGGGGCCATGGTTTCAGTCATCACCCACGACCATGTGGTAATGTCTCCCGCATGGATCCCTGTCCAGTCCCTCCAGGAGCTCGCTCCAGGTCTGAGCCTACACCTCGTGGATAGCGCTATGTAGCGCCAACGTAGCCACCCGGAAGGCCCATATCTTTTTGTATAAATTTAAATTCTGCCTAATATACAGTATGTTGGCAAAGATATATTGTGATTCAACTATTAGAATGCCTATACTTTTGAAATAATCTCTGAGCGAAACTTTAGCACCCAACTGATATACAGCGCGGACTGCTCGTTTTTGTAAATTAAAAATACTTGTGTGTATTGTACTCCACCCACAGAAATAGGAAATAAGGAGTAGCCGTAACCGCGCAACCGCGACTGGATCAATTTGGGCTATCCGGAAAAAATGGCCGTTTTATAACATCAGTTGAGATTCGATCGCGTAAGTGAAACTTTGTTAAATTGTCGTGTTGTTCGTGGATAACATGCAAAAACCGAAGCGAAAATAATAAGTTTATCAAGGAAAGAATCATATACAATTTGCAAGTGAAGAAATTTTCTAGTATTTGTCTATCATCATTTCGGCCGAATGAAGTCCACTGCTGGACACAGGCCTCCCCCAAAGGTGTCCACAACGACCGATATGGATGTGTTGTGGGCTCATTGGGGGGTTTTGCCATAATCGCCACGCTTGGCAGACGGGTTGGCGATCGCAGTTGAGTTGTTAATGTACTCGAAGGACGCTGCTGCCCATCCTCCGGCTAATCCTTTAGTCGACTTTTACGACACCCATGGGAGGAGATGGGGTGGTGGCATTCTGAGCCGGCACCACACGGCAAATTTGTCTATAAAAATAATAAATTAAAATTATTGTTTTCTTTATTATGTTACATTTGGATTGATGGAGCAGCACGACATTATTATTTTTGTACAAAATACAATGCTTCTTATCTACCACTTTGAACTAGAAATCGGTGAATAACAAACGCAGTGAATAGAACAGCGAATGGTACTCCCAATAAACTTACGCGTTGCCTTAACGACAGCCGTACCGTTTGCGGTCTGTACACTTGATACGATTGGCTACCTACAAAGTCGTGGGTGTGTTTTAGTATGAGAAGCCAATTTGACTGTTTGGACATTTGACTGTTTGGACATTTTTATTTTACAATTTATTTATTTCTCACCACAATAAAAGTTATAGTATGTATTATTCAAATTTATTGTGAGAGACTGGTGCCTAAACTTGTTGAAGCCTGTATTTCAGGTCACCAGGCCTTCCACCCTAAAAGTCCAATTTTGCTCTTTCATAAACTGTACCAAACGACATTTTCCCGTTTGCAAGTGTTCTTCGTGTATCTGATTCCATCAAGTTGTTTCCTCTTGTTAAAGTTCTCTTAAATACTTTCCAATCAATAGGTTGATATAACTTTATCAGGTCCCGATACTGTTGATTTTGTCCTTTATAATCCAGTTATCATCTTCCATCCAAAGATTTAAATCTCTTTGCTTACATCCCATGAATGTGCATTTTCGCTGCAGACACCACCTTGATAACAATAAACTCGCTGTTTTAATAAAATGTGTATATTATGGCTTTGACATAATAATTGTTTTTGGCCAAATAATAATTTTAAATTTTTCATAGCTTTTTTTACAATTGTATATAATGTTGTGTTTATTCAGTTAATTGGATGAGACTTTGTACCTGTGTGCATTAGTGTGCTTTTATGAAGAATGGTAGTGGGAAAATGGATTTCTAGGTTCGCATACATTTTAATCTACATAGCATATCTCCTTTCTTCCAATATCTATGACTCCACCGAACTGCAATAGGCCAGCATGGCGGACTAAGGCCTAACCTTTCTTATCGTGAGAAAAGGCCCGCGCCCAGCAGTGGGACAGTAATAATGCTGATTATGTATATAAGTCACATATTAGGCAAATTAATCACGATCATATGAACGATTTCTTAATTCATTATGTAACTGCACCCTAAACTTCTCAACTCATAAACACTATGGATACGTATACACTTTCGCTTCTAAAGGTTTAATGTTAATTCTAAGCCAATACAAGGTTTGTTGTCCTAAATACTAAGTACCAAAAGTATTCTACCCATTCGAACTGTTAAGTATCGGTCAAGTGGTGCGGGAACCGTATTTGTCTCAGAACATCGACGCTGCTCGTGGATTGAGGAAGCTTGCTTCTTGAACACGTAGCGAGACTTCAAACTGGATATTATAGAGCTGTTGGAATCTGCAATGAAATTATGGAACTCTAGTGGCCAAATGATTTATTCATACTTTTTGAAACCCATTGTCCATACTGCTTAAATTGGATACTGGTGGACTTTGATAAGCACGTGACCTGATCCTTTATCGTTAGTGGATCGACTCCCATTTGGACCCAGAGATTAACCGAAGCATTTACGAGCTCTGCCGGGGCAGATCGGATCTTTTTTAACACTAGATGAACATGATTGATATGTCAGCTCAATCTTATTTGGTCTCAAGTTGTACCTCCAGTAAAAAAAAATACCGAGTGGTATTAACAGCTCCTATACAGGCCAAGCAAATACAGTGAGAGTAGCGTTTGACCGCATCGTGCTCAAGTGCTGTCGACCGCCCTTTCTACCCTCCCCCCAAGCGTATTACGTAAAAAGTACCATCGATTTTTTGGATGGTGAAAAATTAGATGGATTTCCGCGTTGAACTAACGTCATAATTAGGAAACTACATTTGAAACATGCCAACATCCCTCATAGATCGTAAAAGGCAATAAAAGCCTATTGGTGGGCCAGAACAGACGATAAATTCTAAGTGTCTGCTTTTGTGCGTGGCTAGCGTGTAGAACCGGCGAGCCATCCAAAGTGTTAGGGCGTATCACTTTAGAGGAGTGCCCAGCTTTGGCAGGTAAGCACCATCGTCGCTGCAGTAGTTGTAAGGGAACTCTTGTTTTCAGCCGTTTCTGTCCTTGTTCCGGGAGCGCAAGCAAGGGGATTATAAAGGATCCCCCGAAGCGTCCCTGTGTGCTGTGCACACGGCGGAGCGTGACCATATGCGCGCCTTCGTCTCCTCGTGGGTCGCTCGGCGTGGGCACGCAGATTCCCCAATCTACACACCCACGGACCCAGAGGCCCCCCATGGCAAGGGGCTTCAGGCATATAGGAATTAGGCGCCAGGGCGGTTGTTACCCTGGCGACGTCTCCTCCTTCTTCGAGCAGGATCGACCCTCTCCCAATCCCGCTCTACGGTCTCACAGAAGCAGACCACTGCATTCCAGTTTCTATGCTCTGCCAACATAGCCACAACACTACTGCCGGCAGTAAGAGATCTTGTCCGATTCGATCGACCAGGGTCCGCAGTTCGGCAGCCCACGCAAGGTATGCATCGAGCGTGGGCTGTGCGGTATCCTGGTCGCAATGGTGGCACTGTGCCGTGACCTCGCGTCGTATTCTGTGCAGGTACGCACCGAAAAAACCGTGACCGGTGAATACCTGTGTCAGGCAGTAGGTGACGCGCTCACTCCTTCTGAACCAGGCTCCGAAGAGCGGCAGGATGGCCCCAACGACGCGCTTGGTTGCAAACTGCAAACTTAGCCGATGTCGCCACATATGAAGGCGCGCTCTCGCCGCTCTGGCGGATGGAGCGTGTCTGATCGTAGACCCACGCATCCTTATCCGCTAAGGCAAGGGAAGGCCTACTCTTCACCAGGAACCACAATGCCCAAGTCTGAAAAGCTTAAAATAAAATATGAAATATTAAGGGCACACATGAATTTCGATGATAAAACAACACCTAAAAGACAAATTTAAGGTGACCATCCATTTTTAAACCAAACATAAATTACTGTTAGCGGCCAATTACAAGCAAAGAGACGTGATTTACAGCTAGCTGAATTGAGTTTAGCTTAGCTTAATATTGTAGTTGACTATAGTTTTTGCAATAATTGTGCCTTGTAATGTGGATTCACGAGAAATAGTAGGTAAGTTCATACCTCCAACGGTTACGTCTTACAGTATAGCCGCCGACGGACAAAAATTTAAAATAAAAATAGGTCCAAATCAATTTCTTTTTCTTTTTGTAGAAACAGTGCATTGTGATTATTATCCGTGTGGTATCTGGATTAAGAATATAGCACTACTCCTTCTGTGGAGGTCGTAAAAGGCGACTAAACTCTAAACCAGAGGAATGGGCAGCAGCATCCTTTCTGTGGAACAGTAGCCATTCTGCACTCACCAACCCGTCTTCCAAGCGTGGTGAGTACTGGCAAATTCCCCCCAATATGATGACACAGTTGTGGAACTCTATGGGGGAGGCCTTTGTTCAGTAATGGACGTTCTATGGCCGATATGCAGTGCATTATTAAAATCCATAATGTAGAGCGTAGGTTCTTTACATTTTTTTAAGCTATCGCCTTTCAAATTACCGCCGAAGTACGAACAAACGATTCATCATCATCATTTCGGCCGAATGAAGTCCACTGCTGGACACAGGCCTCCCCCAAAGATCACCACAACCACCGATATGGATGTGTTGTGAGCACATTGGGGGGTTTTGCCATAATCGCCACGCTTGGCAGGCGGGTTGGCGATCGCAGTTGAGTTGTTAATGTACTCGAAGGACGCTGCTGCCCATACTCCGGCTAATCCCTTAGTCGACTTTTACGACACCCATGGGAAGAAATGGGGTGGTGGCATTCTTAGCCGGCACCACACGGCACAAACGATTACGTGATGCAAATTCATTTGTATGTAAAGTCCGGAAGTGTGCTTAAAAACAAGTAAACTATTTATATGTTTTTTGTTCATAATATGGATTCTGTAGTTCAGCGATTGTTATTTAGTGACTATAATATTATATAGTTGAAAAATCAAGAAACTATCTCATTTGATATTTCGAATCAGCGCAGTAACTTTGAATTTGATGAAAAAATGTAACTATCTCATATTGTATGAACTAGTCTGTTTTATTATACTTTCTGATTCTGTAAGGAAACGCATACCTAAACACTTCATACAGCTTATATTTTTATATTATTGAAACAAAAGCACCAGGCACTACCCGTGTTTTTCTTTTTCAGTGTTTTTGTAGGACGCGTAAGAGTTTATTCACCGCAAACTTGTGAACTTATTTAGAATTAGCTGGGACTCGCGGTTTCACCCGCGTTTAATTTAAAAGAAATTTAGAGTATTTCGACATAGACAGTTGACATAGAATATATGTATATATATTGGATTTCAAGGGTTTTTTTTGCGCGGTACCCTAATTATTTTTCCAAAATAAAAGTAGCCTAAGTTATTCCTTATAATATCAGCTATCTGCCAGTAAAAGTCCCGTCCAAATCGGTCCATCCATTTCGGAGATTACCCGGAACAAACAAACAGACAAAAAATTAAAAAAAAAAATTCTTATATGTACCGTATATACTTTCATGTACATTTAGTAAAAATCTGGTATTTTGGTATTACAAACACTTCAATTCTACTTATTTGTATAGATAATAACGCCCTAAGCTAAGGCTGCCTAACGCTCGCCGGTCACCTAGTGGCCCGCCAATGTATTTGAATTTTCCCGCCAACATCGGTTAGCTGGCGATATGTACAGCCAACACGCGATCCACACTCCCTTGAAAGAAATATTGACTGAAACAGATTCACCACAACCACGGCAGACTTTTGGGACTTGGCGGAGCTCTTCTCAACTTCAAGAGCCCCGCCAAGTTTCAGGAATAAGTTTACCTTGAGCAAAATCTGCTGTTAATAAAAACAATTTCGAGAAATAGAAGAGCGCGGTTGGTCTGAGCGACATTTGAGAAATTGTGCGTTTTTATCATCTAATACCACAGAGCTTCAAGATAAAAATCTTTAATCAGTGCATCCTACATTTGGTGTCGAAACGTTGAAGTTTTTAGAAGAACGTTTTAAGTTGCTTTGCTCACCGAGTTATGGAGAGAATGTTAGGCGTTTCTCTGAAGGGTCGAATCCAGAACAAGGTAGTCCGACAGAGAACTAAACTTAACGACGTAGCCTATCGGATCAGCAAGCTGAAGTGGTAATGGGCTGGCCATATTAGCCGCAGAACGGACGGCCGTTAGAGCAAACGTGTTCTTGAGTGGAGACCGCGGCTCGGCAAACGTAGTGTAGGACGTCCTTAGGCTCGGAATAGTGACCATCTTCACAGGATGACTGGCACGACTTTTTTTTTCATTTCAATTATTTTGTACACACAAATTTGTAAAACAATATATAAAAAACACCATATGTAATCAAAAAAGGCCTAGCCCTGAGTTTGGTACCGAATATAAATAAATAATAAAATAATAATAGTTTATTATATATTTATATGTTTCACACGTGTCACTGTTTTACACGTTTTTGATACTAAGTACATACCATAAGTAATTTATACACTTTTCTTTTTTTTTTAAGAAACATTGTCGAGGATTCTCCTGTGTCGTGGATACAGTATAGAGACATAAAGCTCAGATGCACAAACGCCCAGACCTGTAACAACGATATATGTAGATCATACAACTATTTGGTTCGTGCGGGGATCGAACCCGCGGCACGTAGCGCAGAAAGCCAATTGTTTAGCCAGTGCGCCAACCTTACCATCGGCTAATTAGTAGTTTTTTTCGTATCTGAATTACTATGGAGCGGCAACAATGTACTTGTAAGTACATAGGTACATAACGTGACCATACGTCCCGTTTTCAACGGGACCTTCCCTTTTTCAAGTTCTCCGTCCCGGTGTCCCCGAGGAAAGCTTCTGGATGCAAAATTGACCCGTTTTCTGAAAGCTAGCGATCGCGACATTTGTAAGCTTCGAAAAATCAAAATGAGGTGGCGTCATTACACAATTTAGCTCAAAACCAAAGTATGTGGTTCCTCCAGTCAGTCCATAGTTAATGGTGAAACTTAAAGATAGTGATGTAATGCAATTATAAAAAAAAACTTAAAGTATTACATTATAACATTTTAATAAAACTAGTCGGCAATATAAACAGCGGACTTTGTTTAAAAATCCTAGGAGATTTTTTAATGGACAAATTAAACAAAAATACCAGCAGCGTAGGTTTTACCACACGGTGACTATAGGGCTGACATATTCGCAAAATGACTCAAAGTACCAAAAAGATAAAAAAATCACCTGCATGGAAATAAATTCAAAATGTAGTCGAATTATAGATTGAAAGGGGAAAGAAAAAAATTGACTGCAGAATAACTCGATGGATTTCACATACCTATTTCTAACCAACCTCTTGTTTTATTTGGTATACTATTTCATATAAAATGAATTATTAAAATTGTGATTTCTACTTTAAGCTTCTAACAACTATTACTGAAAGTCGGTGTTCCGTTTTAAGTAAAATAAAAAATGGTCACGTTGTATATAATAAAACACTTTTAAACGGATTCTATCGCGTATATTTTAGATTTTTGATTTTCCTGACGTTTCGAATACTTTGCAGCATTCGTGGTCGCAGGACCGCATCGCATTATAATGTGTAATAATCGCGAAAATCTAAGACATTACTACGTTATATATACATAATATCGAGCCTTTTTACTTTATGCTATAAGTTGGAAACTAAGACTCGCTGCGACGTGCTACGATCATTACGTAATATACTTTTTGCTTCTTCCATAGATATTAATTACTTTTTATTTCTTCATGTAAGTGACACCATTAGGATGTTTACATTAACATAGTTCTGAATAAAAATAAATGTGACTTGCCTTATGATTTAATTATGCAACTGTATCTAATAAGTATATTTTTATTCTTCATTTACTATTAATTGCACCACATAAAACCGGCAATGAACATTGTATTAAACCTATCAAACGTAAATATCAATGCGCATGTCAGAAACTTTAAAACGCATCTGTTGGTCAACGCGTTATTCTTTCCCGCGGCTCCGTCATTACGTTTCCCGCGGTTTTCACGAGACCTGTCAAAATTCGCGCGCTTTTATGTACACAGTGAAACAAGAAAAGCTTTTGTTTATTGTAATAATTGGGTAATAAAACAACTTCTAGAAAAAGTTACGCCGGTTCAAAATATGGTTTTAAGTAGATATTTTTCCGTGTCATTATAAAACAAATTTATAATATATCACTACTAAAGTTACAACGTTAAAATTATGTAGTTAATTAAGAATTTAAATTTATGTTGCTAAATAATTTATATCACTGTTAATTATGGTAATTTAAAGTTTTATACGATATTTTAAAATATCGGCTGCAAGATGGCTGCGGAGAAACTGCTGTGGTTTACAACAGTAATACTTCGTCTATGGCTTGGAGCCACAGATCTCTGCTATGCTCAGTAAGTAAACTTTAAAGTATGCAAGTACTGCGGTTCATTACAGTACGCAAAATATAATGTAAGCACCATTAAAAAAATAAACAAACGTATAACCTCTGGTCAGGCACTTAATTTAGATTGTATTAAAGTATAATAATAATAATGATAACCCCTCTGGGCAAACGTTATCTCACCATGGGATAAGGTAATCCTGGAGGGCAGATTAAAGTAGCTGCTTGATTTCTTCCTACCTTCTGATATAAAAAAAAAGCATAATATAAGAAAAAAAAAAAGTATATTAAGTAGCTTACAGAACGCAGGGCAGTTTGTGGCGAGCTGAATGTGAGTGGCGACACTGCGTACCCGAATGCTCCAGAGAGTCGGTCAGGGCCTCGTCTCCGGCTTACCTTTATTGGTTGGTTGGAGTGGTACCCCATGAGTGCCCGTAGGATTTTCAACTCTGGCTTGCCTTAGTTGGCCGATCAGAGGGGGGCCGCCAGAGCTATATGCTCGGGGGTGGAAGTGTCTAATGGCGTAATAACGGGGAAACCCGCTCCGAGTCTTCGAGACGCGCGATGGTGAAACCGGTGCCGCACCTCTCTACACCCCTAGCCGCTCACACCGGTGTTGCTCCTTGTCGCCTGTAGTGGTGGCCATTTAGGGGGCCCATCTTGTGAGTGGCGAGTCACCGTCTGCCACAGAATTTCACTATAAACGTTGAAAGGCAGACGCTGTTTTTTCAGGTTTAAGAAGTATATTATCCATTTAGCACCCATTACAATAGACCTTATAATTGTAGTTTCCATCTTATACAATAGTTTTACACCTCCGGGGACAATCCGAGACTGCATTTTATAGTGTAGCCATGGAGAGTTCCCGGTTAGTGTCCCATTACATTTTAGATTAAAATTCTCTAAAGGGCCTCTGCGTGTTGGACCCATGTCCCCGCGTAAGCCTATCAAAAGACCGGGTTCCCCCTTACAGGGGATATAAACCCGTGTAATAGAGAGACAAATATAATAATAAACGCAAGGCAGTTTGTGGTGAGCTGAATGTGAGTGGCGACACTTCGTACCCGAATGCTCCAGAGAGTCGGTCAGGGCCTCGTCTCCGGCTTGCCTTTATTGGTTGGTTGGAGTGGTACCCCATGAGTGCCCGTAGGATTTTCAACTCTGGCTTGCCTTAGTTGGCCGATAAGAGCGGGGCCGCCAGAGCTATATGCTCGGGGGTGGAAGTGTCTAATGGCGTAATAACGGGGAAACCCGCTCCGAGTCTTCGAGACGCGCTATGGTGAAACCGGTGCCGCACCTCTGTCCACCCCTAGCCGCTCACACCGGTGTTGCTCCTTGTCGCCTGTAGTGGTGGCCATTTAGGGGGCCCATCTTGTGAGTGGCGAGTCACCGTCTGCCACAGAATTTCACATTAAAGGTTCAAAAGGCAGACGCCGTAGTTTCCGTGTTTAGAAGTATATAATCTATTAAGCACCCATTACAATAGACCTTATAATTGTAGTTTCCATCATATACAATAGTTTTACACCTCCGGGGACAATCCGAGACTGCATTTTATAGTGTAGCCATGGAGAGTTCCCGGTTAGTGTCCCATTACATTTTAGATTAAAATTCTCTAAAGGGCCTCTGCGTGTTGGCCCCATGTCCCCGCGTAAGCCTATCAAAAGACCGGGTTCCCCCTTACAGGGTTATAAACCCGTGTAATAGAGAGACATAATAATAATAATAAAAGCGTTTATTTATAAAGTATGGCCGTGTGGTGCCGGCTCAGAATGCCACCACCCCATCTCCTCCCATGGGTGTCGTAAAAGTCGACTAAGGGATTAGCCGGAGGATGGGCAGCAGCGTCCTTCGAGTACATTAACAACTCAACTGCGATCGCCAACCCGCCTGCCAAGCGTGGCGATTATGGCAAAACCCCCCAATGAACCCACAACACATCCATATCTGTGGTTGTGGTGATCTTTTGGGGAGGCCTGTGTCCAGCAGTGGACTTCATTCGGCCGAAATGATGAGACGCAGCGATATGCGGTTCTCATCCATCATCATCATTTCAGCCGAAAGACATCCACTGCTGAACATACGCCTCTCCCAGAGATCGTCACAATGACCGGTTCTGCGCCACTTGCATCCAGTGGATTCCCGCAACCTTCACCAGGTCGTTGGTCCACCTCGTGGGGGTCTACCCACGCTGCGTCTTCCGGTACGCAGTCGCCACTCAAGAACTTTTCGGCCCCATCGGCCATCCGTTCTACGAGTAATGTGCCCCGCCCACTGCCACTTAAGGTTAGCAATTCTCGGGCTATGTCGGTTACCGTGGTCCTTTTGCGGATCTCCTCATTTTTATTCGATCTCGCAGGGTAACTCCGAGCATCCCTCTCCATTGCCCTTTGGATGACCTTGAGCTTTCTTATGACGCCCATATTCAATGACCACGTCTCGGTACCGTAGGCCATCACCGGCAACACACACCATTCAAAGACATTCGTCTTGAGACACTGCGGTATTTTGGACGAGAAGATAATGCGCAGTTTCCCGAACGCTGCCCAGCCGAGTAGGATTCGACGGTTGACCTCTTTCTCGAAGTTGGACTTACCTAACTGGACAGTTTGTCCCAGGTATATATAATCGGCAACAACTTCGAGCGTAGACTCCCCGATCTTAACAGAAGTTGGTACTCCGTGGACATTCGACATGATCTTCGTCTTGTCCATGTTCATTTTAAGACCAACTTTTTCAGAGACTCTACTGAGGTCATCGAGCATTATACTTAGGTCCTCCATGGTCTCACCCACGACCACTATATCGTCAGCAAACCAAAGGTGAGTGATGTACTCGCCGTTTATGTTGGTTGGCCTTCCCAGGCCAGAGCCTTGAAAACGTATTCCAGTGCGTTGGAGAACAATTTTAGAGAGATAACGTCTCCCTGTCTTATTCCCCGCCGCAGCAGGATAGGTTTCGAGTTCTAGTCCTGCAGTCGGACTGACATAGTGGCGTTTTCGTATAAACACTTCAGCACTTCGATGTACCGGTAGTCGACTTGGCACCGCTGGAGAGACTGTTGTACAGCTCAGGTCTCGATCGAATCAAATCATCTTTCGGTCTATTTTATCCGGTCTTCAGATTTGCAAGCTGGCTCTGCCCAATAGACAGATCTCTTGCGAACACTTTGGAGCCTTTGTTTCGCTCTATCGCCTCTTTAATACGATTTGTATTAAATAGGCGTAAGTCAGATTTCAAGGACTTTGAGATATGCCTATTGAGCTGCCGGTAAACAGAGGCATCATCTGAAGACTGCACACTGAATCATTGCACGTCGTTTTTCCATGAGCTTAAGAGTAGGGTCAGAGAGTTTTTTAGTTCTGTATGTAGGATGCGTCTTAAAGAACTTAGACCCGACCGTATGGACAGTTTCCACGAACCCGTCGTTATAATCGTCTATGTTGCTCCCATCCAAGGGTATCACTTTTTAGTGATAAAGTAGTAATGGACTTGGAGTTAGGTTACATTGCTTAGAATGGCCAGCAATATCCTACCGTGTGCTAATAACAACATACTGCGATCACCAATCCGCCTGCCAACCGTGGTGATTATGACGGGGAAGGGCGATGGGGCATGTCGGAATAGGTACTGCCGGTTAAACCCACCAGAGCAGTCATCATCACACTAGGGCCGCCCAATGATACACGCCTTTAGCCACATTTCGGAAGGTCATCTCTTCTAAAAAGGCTAAACCTCATGATACCCCAAGCCTCGCTTTGTATATATTATACTGGGCTTTTAAGATATGGCGCTTCCAGCAAACTTCACAATCGCAGCTTTTTAGCAGCAACGCACGCAGACTTAGGTAAACGCTTCTCTTGAAGAAGGAAGGAAGGGTTGCAGAGTCTCCCTCTGCGTACCGTCCCATTTGCCTGCTCGACGAGGCTTCAAAGCTATTCGAAAGAATAATTGCCCAAAGACTCGTTGAGCACTTGTCGCGAGTTGGCCCCGACCTGGCTGACAGCCAGTATGGCTTCCGGCAGCGGCGGTCTACTATCGACGCGATTCTTCGCGTCCGCTCGCTGTCGGAACAGGCAGTGTCCCCGCGGGGTGGGGTGGCGTTGGCTGTCAGACTTGGCATAGTCAACGCCTTTAACTCTATCCCGTGGGGTGCGATTAGGGGGGCGCTAGTCCACCATCAGTGCCCCTCCTATCTGCAGGGTATCATCGGGGTATACCTGCGCGACAGGCACGTTCGCTACGTGGGCAGGGACGGTAGCATAAAGCGGAGGGAGATCACGTGCGGGGTTCCACAGGGATCGGTTCTCGGTCCCCTGTTGTGGAACCTCGCTTACGATACGGTCCTGCGTGTCATTCTCCCCGCGGGCGTCAGCTTAATCTGTTACGCTGATGACACTCTTGTGTTGGCCAGCGGGGAGACCTTCGAGGGAACCATCCGGCTTGCCGAGCAAGCGGTGGCAATTGTCGTGGCCGAAATCCACGCTCTGGGTTTGCGGATAGCGCCTCATAAAACCGACGCGCTATGGTTCCACAAACTGCCGCGGAACAGGGAGCCGCCCAGTTCGTGGATACGCGTTGGTGACGCGCAAATCAGGGTGGGCCGGTACATGAAGTACCTGGGGCTCACCCTGGACAGTCGTTGGGGCTTCGAGGAGCACTTCGAGCGTCTTGTCCTCCGGGTGGAAAGGATAGTGGGTGCCTTGCACCGTCTACTGCCCAATCTCGGGGGACCGAGGGAAGAAGTTCGCCGCCTCTACGGGGGAGTCGTGCGGTCCGTGGCCCTCTATGGGGCGCCTGTTTGGTCATCTCGACTCTCGGGCGTCCAGCGCTGCAGAACCAAGATTCACGGTCTGCAGCGTAGAGCGGCGATACGGATCGCACGAGGATACCGAACGGTGTCCTTTGAGGCGGCAACTCTGTTGGCGCGCTTTCCGCCTTTTGATATCTTGGCGGAGATGGATGCGTGGGTGTATCACCAAACACGCTCCCTCCACCAGTGCGGTGAAGGCGTGCCTTCAGGGGCGCTCGAAAGTTTGAGGCGTCAGGCTCGGCGGCGTGAGCTGTGGCGCGAGCGGCTCATGCTGCCACAGTACGAGACAAAGCGCGTCGTTGAGGCTGTCTTGCCGCTCTTCGGAGCCTGGCTCCAAAGGAGTGAGCGCGTCACATTCCGCCTGACGCAGGTATTCACCGGACACGTTTGTTTCGGTGCGTACTTGCACAGGATAGGACGCGAGGTCACGGCACAGTGCCACCACTGTGGAGACGATCAGGATACCCCACACGCTCGAAGAGAATAGACCGTGCACCGGAAAACGCAGCGTGAAACGACCTCCAACGAGGTGGACAGACGACCTAGTGGAGGTTGCTGGGGGTCGTTGGATGAGAGCGGCATGTAACCGCTCGTTGTGGAAATCTACGGGAGAGGCTTTTGTGCAGTAGTGGACCTACTTCGGCTAATATGATGATAGGATTTGTTCAAGTTATTAATATTTTAAAATGATTTCGGGCATGTGGCGATCGGGGCTGTTCTTGACGAAGAGTACTCTGGCTGTTCAACATTGAGTCACTTTTTCGAGCACTGGCTGGTCGAATGTCACGAATAACTCGAACAATGTTGGCTTCTTAGGCGTCAATTGTTACAAGTTAATTAACATAAGCCATCAGTGACTATATGTAGCCCTAGAGAAAATAATCATGAGGTTTCAAATCGCATGACCGTGGAGGTCAATTGACAGTCCATTGCTCGAAATAAATGTATCTTAACTTTTCGATGCTAGTAAGTCGATGGTGAACGCAGCGCCTTCCTCTCGAAACAATATCTCGTCCAGACTAAAGTCTTCTATATTTTCAATCAAAATCTATCATAGTTTGACGGATAGCTCGTTTCTCAGGACAATTAATTGTGGGCAATAAAAATCACGAAGTCGTACGTAAGTTGCCTGAAACGATGTCTGATTTTCAATAATATATTACTGAAATGTGAAAATTCTACCCTTTCATTTGAAACTTTTTTTTGTCCCTGACTTTATGTCCTTAATGCAAGGCATAATCAAATGTCAATTTATGTAAATATTTTACAAGTTGTGAGGGAATAGATGAACATACCCACATACATTTACACACAGACATACATACATACCGGTCAAAGTCATACTCCTTTTTTTTACTCCGGCATAGTCGGGTAAAAATGTAGCGTTGTTCAAGCGTGAGTCTATTCATGATGACATGCCAGAGTAATTAATGATCATAAATGTCAAAAAAGAACGCAGTAGCTCATTTGACACACATAATATTCCGTTTTTTTTTACATTTCTTCTTTTTAACATGCTCTCGTTGTGTGGGCAGAAATAAAAAACATTAACTTTCTTTTCATTACAACTTGATGCAGAAAGCGGTACTCCTAGACACGGCTCGTATTGTTAGGAGGTTCCTCTTCCTGGAGTCCTGACCACCGGTAGCTTAGACCTTGTTCCCGATGCCTGTAGCCTACTATTTTTGAATGTATATTTTTATATGATGTACTCGTATATTATAAAAATAAATTTATATATATTTATTTTAAATAAAGATAATTTAATCATAATTATTACATTTTCAATAACACTTGCTACGTCAGACGTCATGTGGCAAAATCCAACAGTATTTTTCTAAACATTCTTCTCATACCCATACTATCAGAATAGTTTGAATTTATTGTTCCTTCCCATGCCAAGTAAAACTGCTTGGTATGTTACAAAAAATAAAACAGACTTGCATAAAACGTATAATCATATAGATGCAATAAACCATAATGATTCTATTTTATACAAATACAGGTAAAATCGCTAAAGACATTCATGCTTTTTTTAATCTATATCTCATATAGTACACAATCAACCAAAAATAATTGATCAATTGCAACAGATATGAACAATTCTAGCATATTTTTATATCCGTATTCTGGAATCGAAATATTTAAGATGTTATAATCCTAAGTAACAAAATATTATATATTCATATTCAGCTGGGTATAACGGAATAGCTACTCACATATTGAAATCGTGTGCTGGTATTACACCACATGTACGATACATACAATAATATATCAAACAATAAACTTATTCTTTATAATGTAATTGATTAATTAATAGAAAATAATCTTAAAGTGCCCATGTCGTGCCCATCCCAATATCCGTTGGGAGCTCCGTTCTCGAAGTCTACCTGGGACATACTAGCCAGTTAGGTAGGACCAATTTCGAGAAAGAGGTTAATCGTCGAATCCGACTCGGCTGGGCAGCGTTCGGGAAACTTCGCAACGTCTTTTCGTCAACAATACCGCAATGCCTCAAGACGCAAGTCTTGAACCAGTGTGTGTTACTAGTGATGACATATGGAACAGAGACTAGGTCACTCACAATAGGCCTCATAAGAAAGCTCAAGGTCACTCAGCGAGCTATGGAGAGAGCTATGCTTGGTATTTCTCTACGAGATCGAATCAGAAATGAGGAGATCCATAGAAGAACTAAAGTAGTCGACATAGCTGAAAGGATTAGCAAACTGAAGTGGCAATGGGCAGGGCACATTGCTCGTAGAACTGATGGCCAGAATTTGATTGGGGCAAAAAGGTTCTCGAACGGAGAACGCGCACCGGAAAACGCAGCATGGGACGACCTCCAACGAGGTGGATAGACAACCTGGTGAAGGTCGCTGGGAATAGTTGGATGAGAGTGGCATGTGACCGCTCGTTGTGGAAATCTAAGTGGGAGGCCTTTGTTCAGCAGTGGACATCCTGTGGCTGATATGATCATGATGATGATGAATCTGAAAGTAAATAAATCAAATTCCAAACTCGTACAATCATCAAATTTTAAACGAAAACCTGGTCTGTCTGACTGTATGTCTGTGGGATGGGAGGATGGCAGTTGCGAGCGCAGTCGCGAATTTTTTCTTGATAATATAAAAGTATAGGGCAACACACGACTTAAAGCCCTAATTTAAATGACAACATGATCGGTGTGGTTATAGTAAGTGATTGGACTGTTAATACTGGGCGGAAAAGGGCAAACTACATTTTATGAAAGTTATTGATGATGACACCCAGTGCCATGTGGGAAGCGTTTCCAGACAAAATACAAGAGCGCAGGGTTTGGCACTCGGCTGGCTGGGCTGGATGCAATTTGCGGCAGGCCTATGGATCGTGTCATTAGGAGATAAATCATGATCCCTCTACACCTATTACACGTGCCTAAAAAAAGCGCAGGTCATTATTGCATGTTTTCAGTAACATGATCTAGATTTCCAAATTCCACGCGTGCGTAGCGACGGGCATAAGCTAGTTTAATAAATAAAACTTGCAGTTTTCTTGGCATGATGCGTGTTGCTTAGCCTTTTATGATCTGTGTATTAAATTCATACTATTAACATATGAATTTAATACCTGCCAAGTGTGGTGGGTACTGGCAAGTTCCCCTCAAAATGAGAACACAATTGTGGATATCTATCGGGGAGGCCTTTGTTTAGCAGTGGACGTCCTTTGGCTAGTATGATGATGATGATGCTTTAAAAGAATTACGGAATAAAGAAGAAGAGCTTTCATAGTACAAAAGAATTATATGAGAGCAATTAGAGGAGAACCATCATGGTTTTGACATTGGTATCGATATGTATTCTCAAAATTGTTTTCGTTAGTTAGCCAAAATAGTAGATATTTAAAAGGGATCCAGCAAAATTAAACAACGATTTGTATAGAACTACTTTTCATCACAGAAACAGCTATTTAATGTCTATTAGAGTTTAAAACTGCAGTACACGCGTAGTGGTAAACAACGGTCGGTATGATTTAGTACTGCAGGCCCAGCCAAATAAAAGATAGCGTTAATACATTTCATGACAGTTTTAGCTGTACGGTATAATAGCATTGTTTCACTTTGACACTTCGATAACAGTCCTTTTTTTGTTGGGCTTCTCGCATACATTTCAGGGAAATATAGTTGCTTAACCGGTCATTTTCTGGCGAAGCCAAAAGAGGCCTCCAGCCAGGCTTAAATTTAATATTAAAAACTAAGCAACTTTCGCTAAGGGCGCCCCCTGCGGGACACGGACCTCGGCTTAGGGCGTTGCTGGGGATAACAAGCTATTGTTTTGGGGACAGCTGGATCGGTATTATTTAAATTGTATTATGGGACATTTAAAGCTACAGGCTCGGCACGGGCCGGCGCGAGCAAGAGACGGGAGGGAGAAGTGCTAACTTGAACGGGTAGGTAACGCGGCGATAGGCCTCCGCGACGTCGATGAGGCGGACATCCTCGGCGGCGAGGGCGGTACAACGGTCGGGTGTTGAGTGAACGAGACAACGCGAGTCTCTTTATGTGATCTAACGTGAGTTTGTCATCTGGATCGACCAGAACGTTCCTCGGGCGGCGTACACTACTTATACGAGAGTCGATAACAGTCCATCGTTAAAGACGAAATATCACACTCAAGATTTGACAAAATCCGTATTGGTTAACTACCATATGTGTGCTAGACCAGTTGGCTTATTCATACACCAGATGCCATATATGCTATAGAGCAATATGAAGTGTCTACTGTAATATGCATAAAATGTATTCAACACCATTTACCTCTTTAGAATTGTTCAAATATCGTTCATTCAAAATCATCCAAAGCTTCGTAAACCATATGGCGAATGACAAAAATAAACCTGAATGGGGTGCAGGTATTATGCCGATATACAATGACGCTTTTTATATAATTGTTAGGGGAATGGAGGGGTATAGACGCGAAAACGTTTTACTCCCGATTTTACTGTTTTCTGGGTTCCGTAATAAATATGGTTCAAGTTAGTTTTGTGGGTCAATACTCATTCAGCATCTAAATAAATACGACAGCGATACTTGCATGGGAGAGTCTAACTGTATTTATTATATTTATTTTATAATTTATGCACACACAGAAATATAAATATAACGAGAGATGACATATTAATAAAAGGTACAAAGTTACTGCTTATTTCTAAAGAAATCTCTTCCAGCCGCCCTGCAAGAGGAGAGTTTGCACAAGAAATACAGACACAGTGTGTAAAGGAGTAAATAAATGAAATATATAAAAATATACAATAAATAAAATATATAATAAACACACATACATACATAAAATTGTAAATAAAATATATACGCAACTATGTAGACGTGGAGAGATAGTACTCTTTAAGGCGTGATTAAATATAGAGACGGTTGTACATTTCCTTATATCAGGTGTGAGTGAGTTCCACAATCTAAACGCATGTACAGAAAAGAAGTATGAATAGAAATCAGTTTAGTGGGAACCGTTGTCATTAGTTGACTAGAGCTCGTAAATGGGGTGTTCCGACCAGGGAAGTACCACGTCGACACAGAAGACATGAAGTAGCATCATTGTGGGTGACAACAATGTTATTGCAATTTCGTACGGTGAGTGACGAATACCGGAAACCCAACCGACATGGAGGCCTCCTGAAAAAGTGTACGTCTGGTCGGTAACACATCAGCAAAATAATAATAAAATATCACTTTTTTAAACATCATCATCATATCAGTCATAGGACAACCACTGCTGAACAGAGGCCTCCACATAGAATTTCACAATATTGTCATAATTTTGAGGGTAATTGGCCAGTACGACAATGGTGCAATGACAGGCCACTTCGGCACCAAGGAGCACCTCCATATGATGAAGCTTAGCACAACGGATACATGCAGATTCTGTATGGACAATCAAGAGTCGATGCAGCACATTTTGTGCAGCTGTGACGCTCTGGGAAGACGTAGGGCAAAACATCTAGGAATGGCTTATCCATTGCCTGATGATTTTGCACGGCTCCAGGCAGGTATGATTGCGAAGTACCTTTTTTTTATTGGTGCCCCGTGGAAATTCTTCATGTACTTCCTACGCCCCGGGGAAGGACGAAGGGGTATGGGGCTAAGGGTAAGGGACTCCTACCAGCTAAAACCACTGGAGCGGTCATCTTTGGCACCTAAGGGAGGCTCCAGGTCCTCGTATGATCACACTAGAGCCGTCCTCTGGTGCCACGCCTATAGGCACATCTCGGAGGGGGTGACTGTAAAATGGTCACCCCCCGGGGGGATTGTAAAGGATCCCCCAAAGCGTCCCACGGCAGCGCGTGACCACATGCGTGCTACCGTCTTCTCTTGGGTCGCTTGGTGTGGGTACGCAGATTCCCCAATCTACGCACCCGCGAACCCAGAGGTCCCCTGCAGATTGCGAAGTACCTACAGGCAAGTAAGAATTCCCCTTCTTGATTTGCCAGGAGGAGGAGTAGTGCAGGGCTTTGGGCAGCACAATGGACCCAATAGGGTCGAAGTGCGTTCGGCTGATGCTAAGCCCGTGGGAGCCAACAATAGAATAGAATAGAATTGGCCAGTACTCACCACCCTTGGCAGGTGGGTTGGTGAGCGCAGTATGGCTACTGTTCCACAGGAGGCACGCTGCTGCCCATTTCTCTGGTTTAGAGTCCCTTTGTCGCTTAATCTTAGCAAATACAGAGATATACGTAATATTAACAATTGCATAAAGTCACTTCGTCTTCGTCTCGAGCTGTACACACTGATCCCAGGAACTTTTATCACCAGATCAACACTGCTGACGTTTCAAGACCTGCTGCCTGAGGATCCTCGGCTGTACGACAAGATGAGGCCGCCGAAGATCAACGAGCAGCCCACCATCGTCAACTTTCATGTTACCGTTATGGGCTTGGATTCTATTGATGAAACATCCATGGTGAGGTCCTTTTTTGCGTGGGGAAATCCTCTGAAATAGTCTTACGAAAGAGGGAGGCCCATGCGGGTCTCTTACTAGCTAAAACCTAGTGCCAGGTCTGTCTGTTAGGCATTGGACCACACCCTCAGCAGGGCTTCATTTTGGCCGAATGAAGTCCACTGCTGGACACAGGCGTCCCCCAAAGTACACCACAACGACCGATATGGGTGTGTTGTGGGCTCATTGGGGGGTTCTACCATAATTGCCACGCTTGGCAGACGGGTTGGCGATCGCAGCTGAGTTGTTAATGTACTCGAAGGACGCTGCTGCCCATCCTCCGGCTAATCCCTCAGTCGACTTTTACGACACCCACGGGAAGAGATGGGGTGGTGGTATTCTGAGCCGGCACCACACGGCACCCACCAGGTTATCATAATAACTTCGTCTGACGGGCCCCATCTCTGTGTGACCTGGCCAGCTGCACATTCCTCTCTGGACACTTGTTATTGTCATGTTAAAGGTTTTCGCAATTTTACTCATTATACTCTAGATCAAAATATTTTATTAATTTTTACATACATTGATAATTATTTATCTGCATTTGAATGAATTCATTCATTTCTGTCTTTTTCGTTTGGATCGACGATTTTACGAACCCTCCGAAACAAGAAGCCGCTCAGTTCAAATACCACTATGCGGTAACCCATCCGACTGCACAGAGTGTTGCTTAACCGCACCGATCCTTTACCGATTAGTGAGTAGTTACCAAAGCACGACTAATTACTGACAATTTGGGTCGGTTTTGTTTCCATCAACACTAGGTTGCTTTTACTTATATTTATTTCATTTTTTATGGCTACCCTACAGTTTTGATTTTATTATTTTATCCTACTTGCTGACGAGACGAGCACGTCATTCGTGGTAAGCGACATGCTTGCCCGTAACAATTAGAATGCTAGCGAGGTCTTGCAGGGCACTCTTTACCTCGAGATGTAAAAGTATTTAATCTCTTATGGCCAGTAATTTCACTAGCTACAGTAGGCACTGTAGCTAGTGAAATTACTGGAAGTGAAATTATTAATTCTAACCCAGCACAGTAATGTCTAAAGTCTAAAACACTACTACTTAGCGGTAAATATCGGGCTCTGGGGTGGCACCTACCTAGCCGGCCTCTTGCATAAGAGATCTACGTCCAGTAACCAATTGTTTATATAAAACATTACAAATCTAGAAGGATCTTGGGGTCGTATTACGTATTAAGTATAATTTCAAACAGGAAGGTTATTTTGTTTTAGACGTACGCTGCTGACATATTCTTTGCGCAAACGTGGAAAGACCATCGCCTAAGGCTGCCGGAAAATATGACCACTGAATACAGGTACTTTAGATATAACATTCGTTTTTTTTGGTAAAACACTCACACGCACACTCAAACTTACGTACCCCACACACACATGCACATCGTTTTGCTGATATGATGAAACGGAAATATCCTTTGATTCTGTTATAAAAATGCAGGTTGTTCTGTGTTTAGGTCTTCAATTTGGTGGTGATGAATTCAGAATTATGATGACGTAATTCCAAAATAAGTGAATTACAATATTACTTCACAGTAATTATTAGAAAATCTTGTCGATATGACGGTGGTAGAAAAAATTATAATATTATCCTACAACGCCTTACGTTCAAAGCATTGCAACTAAACATGAATATTAGATTTAAAGAGGCATATATCGCAGGTTTGAACATTCTGTGTTTAAAGAAGCTGGATGTTCAAAATCCCTTCTTGACCTTTTACTAGTGCTACTTTCATTAAATATTCTAATTATGAAGACGTTTGGACCTACGCTTGACGATGCCACAACTTTTCCAGGCTCCTGGAAGTAGACTGGCTGAAGCACATGTGGAGACCAGACTCCTTCTTCAAGAACGCTAAGTCGGTGACGTTTCAGACGATGACCATTCCAAATCACTACGTCTGGCTGTCCAAAGAGAAGACGATATTGTATATGGTGAAGCTGACGTTGAGATTGTCATGTGCCATGAACTTCCTGATATATCCTCATGACACGCAGGAGTGCAAGCTGCAGATGGAGAGCCGTGAGTAGCTTAATTTTGATATTATGTTCGGATTTTACTATTAGTACCGTAAACTACATTCGTTGTAGCGTTTTCCAGTGCCGTGTTAGGATTGGCGATGTTAACTCTGCTGATGAAGCGACCATTAACAGTGAAGCTATCGTATAGGATTGCAGATTTACTGAATTTTATCAATCAGTTTTGATAATAGATATAAATAATCCCTTAAACGAGTCATATAAGGGTGGTATAGGTCATTGTAGGTGAATTACATCGGTAGCTGTGATTATAATTAGAAATTCATTCTTTATAGGTAATACAATTCGGTTGTCTACATATAAAAGCCGAAAATTATTTGGATTACAATCATTAGAAGTCATTATAGATAAATCATTTCAATATTCATCATATCAGCCACAGGACGTCCACTGCTGAACAAAGGCCTCCCCCTTAGATTTCCACAACGAGCGGCCGCTCTCATCCAACGACTCCCAGCGACCTTCACCAGGTCGTCTGTCCACCTCGTTGGAGGTCGTCCCACGCTGCGTTTTCCGGTGCGCGGTCTCCATTCGAGAACCTTTGTGCCCCAACGGCCATCAGTTCTACGAGCAATGTGCCCTGCCCATTGCCACTTCAGTTTACTAATCCTTTCAGCTATGTCGACAACTTTAGTTCTTCTACGGATCTCCTCATTTCTGATTCGATCTCGTAGAGAAATACCAAGCATAGGTCTCTCCATAGCTCGCTGAGTGACCTTGAGCTTTCTTATGAGGCCCATTGTGAGTGACCACGTCTCTGGTCCATATGTCATCACTGGTAACACACACTGGTTAAAGACTTGCGTCTTGAGGCATTGCGGTATTGTTGACGAAAAGACGTTGCGAAGTTTCCCGAACGCTGCCCAGCCGAATCGGATTCGACGATTGACCTCTTTCTCGAAGTTGGACCTACCTAACTGGACAGTTTGTCCTAGGTAGACATACTCGTCAACAACTTCCAGAACAGAGCTCCCAACGGATATTGGGATGGGCACGACATGGGCATTTGACATGACTTTTGTCTTGCCCATGTTCATTTTAAGGCCCACCTGTTGGGAAACTCTTTTGAGATCATCGAGCATTGTGCTGAGCTCTTGCAGCGATTCTGCCATGACTACGATGTCATCGGCAAATCGAAGGTGAGTGATATACTCGCCATTGATGTTAATGCCGAATCCTTTCCACTCCAGCAGCTTGAAGACATCCTCCATTGCAGCGGTGAACAGTTTCGGGGAAATGACGTCCCCCTGTCTCACACCTCTCTGCAATGGAATTGCCCCCGTGCTCTGTTCATGTACTCGGACCGACATGGTGGCATTTCTGTATAAGCACTTCAACACTTCAATGTACCGATAGTCAATGTGGCACCGCTGCAGAGATTGCAGCACTGCCCAGGTTTCGATCGAATCGAAGGCTTTCTCATAGTCCACAAACGCCAAGCATAGTGGCAGATTATACTCCTCGGTCTTCTGTATAACCTGCCGCAGCGTATGGATGTGGTCTATGGTACTGAAACCTTTTCGGAAACCGGTTTTTATCGGGAGGCTGGAAGTCATCAAACCAGCGCTCGAGACGATTCGTGATGACCCTTGAAAACAGCTTATAAACATGGCTCAGAAGTGAGATGGGTCTATAATTCTTCAATAGGGTGTTATCACCCTTTTTGAAGAAGAGCACCACCTCACCTCTGTTCCACGCTTCCGGCGTTGTGCCCTCGAGTAAGACGGAATTGAATAGCTTCTGAAGGACTTTAAGTACCGGTGTGCCACCCGCTTTCAGAAGCTCTGTCGTAATTCCGTCTCCACCCGGCGCCTTGTTATTTTTAAGCTGTTTCAAGGCCATCCTAATCTCGTACAGGCTGATGTCCGGGATATCCTCTGTATAGTGTCGGGTTAGTTTGGCTCGCGGCTATGAAAATCTAAATGGTGGATCGAAGATTTTGACATTTTAAAATAGGATTATAAAAACAAAATCATTTGTTTAGAATTGTATATGGCACTTGTCAAACATCACATCTTGGATAAATAAATTCAAAGAGTAGCCGGACGCAGTCGTCAAAGAAATGTGATCAAATCTTGATCAAAGATATTGGATAAGAGGCATAGCAGGCATATAAAGCAGGATATTATAAGACTTCTGACAGTCTTGATGATAAAAAAGCTTGAAAGAAAGAAAGAAAAAACATTTATTTGACTATAGATACATGTGACACCCTTAGGATGTTGTTTATATTAACATAGTTCTAAATAATAATAAATGTGACTTGCCTTATGATTTAACTATGCAACTATATCTTAAAAATCTTGTGACTGAGCTGCTCGCTAGGTACAATCAACATTGCATTTTTTTATACATAACACATCTTTTATACACTTTTTATTGACATTGGATTTATAATTTTATTTTTTTACTTTTTATTTATATACTTATATATTTGTGATGTACTTTTATTTACAAAATTTTTTTTTATTCGAGCGTCTATATTATTTAAAAAGAAAGGCTTTGGCAGATGCGGTGAATTAAACAGTAAATTTTTTAAATAAACATTTGATTGGTATTGACTGGACGGGGACGGCAACACTAAAACATTACGCCAAAGCACATAAATGTCGTAACTTAATACAAACTCTACATTTGCGGAAATAGAATAAAGAACACCTCGTCCAGAAATTTCAAAGCTTAGTACTCTGCTTGTCTTATGTATCTATTTGTCGGCTCTAAAGTAGCTGTCGCCGAGAAGCACCTCAACCCTTGTGGATCTTTTGTGATGTCCCATTTTATTTTTATTGATCCGGTGGAAATACTTCATGTCCTTCCTCCACCCTGAGGAAGGGTGCCACTCCACCCTTTCCTAAGGTGAACTGGGTGGGGTCTTACCGGCTAAGACCACCGGTCATCTTGAGCACCGAAGAGAGGCTCCTCCTTTTTCTGTTCTGATTAATTTCGGTGCGGGTTCCAAGACAGTTATTCATTTCTCTGGAACACACCGAGCTTCATTGATCGGTGTTCTTTTCGGTCGCCATTGTAAATCCTGACTTACCGGAGTTGCAGTGGTTGGGACGTGTGGCGGGCTTGTCCCAAAAAAAAAGGCTCCAAGAACTCGCATAATCTTCACCTAGAGCCACCTATTGGTGTCACACCTTGAGGCACATCTCGGAGGGGATGACTATAAGGCGGTCACCCTCTCTAGTGGAGATGTGGTAACTGTCAGCAGGCCTTGATTGATGTATAACCACACAAGGAAAGCTTCATTAAAAGTAATATGCGTACAACATTATTTATGGTTTACCTATACTCTCGCAAGTCTGCTAGAAGCTATAATAAATTTAATGTCTTTTGCCCAGTAATTTCACCAGCTACAGTGCCCTTCTAACCGGAGCACAGTACAGTTTAAATCATAAACACTACTGCTTAGAGGCGAATATCTGAAAATGCCAACTATTCAATTCTAAAAGCCAAGATTAGAACCTATTGACTTAAAAACCAGTCTAACCATAAAAATATCTTCGAGAGCCCTCGAGGCAGCTCGTTATACTTTCATTGTTAGCAAGAGGTGCTCAGGACGCGCCGACACAGCCTCTCCACGTTCTAATTATAATCTATGTTTGACATTTTGTCTCGTGTACCAGCTTTGATCTTCACGTTGATAGAGAGAGATATTTTTGATGCCTTCCTTATTTTATATTGGGGAGAAGTAATTAGGTTGAGCGATGTATAACATTTTAAGTATCATTCAGACGTCCGGCTGATGGTGGCGTCACGCATAACTTCAAAGGGTTTCCCTACAATATGGTTGAAATAAGCTAAGACCAAGTAACTGTAGACAGATAGTATTAAGCATAAAAAAAATCTATCACTACCTCTTACGAGTACATGCGCAACGTCATATGGAAGAAAGAGATGTCTGTAGAGCTTTGGTTACAGCAAAATAATTGAATGGCACCGTTTCGTACTAAAGTAACGATCCACTTTTTGTTAAAACTGTTAGCGTCGTGTGTTAACCAGATGGTTTTAGGTCAACATAGATATAGGCGCGCAATGCTTCAAAACGTGCGCGAACGGTTAATGCTTTCTCTTTTTGTCACACCTATTACTCGCATAAGGATGGCAAGTATTTAATAATGGAAATGTGTTCAACTTAATAGGCTCTATCTATTTACGTAGATATTACTACTATTATTCAGTACAAGATTATCATTCTAAATGTGTTACAAACAAAACCTTAATATTTAGTCTATTTTTCCATATTTTTGTTAACAGGATTACATTGTGGAGAGAAATTCGATTCATCAGTTTTTTTTTCCGACTTTTATTTCAACAAAAAAAAGTATGTCTTTAGTTCTTTTTTATTTATTAGTCATCATTAAGGCCGAATGAAGTCCACTGCTGGACACAAACCTCCCGCAATGATCACCACAATGACCGATATGGGTGTGTTGTAGGCTCATTGGGGGGTTTTGCCATAATCGCCACGCTTGGCAGGCGGGTTGGCGATCGCAGTTGAGTTGTTAATGTACTCGAAGGACGCTGCTGCCCATCCTCCGGCTAATCCCTTAATCGACTTTTATGACACCCACGGGATGTGGGGTGGTGGTATTCTGAGCCCGCACCGCACGGCACCGGTATTACTATATCTTTGGAAATAAGCGATGCTGATGACTGTCTCATATTCGTGAATGGGAGCCGTCTGTTAGGACGTGACACTTTAACGTTGCCATGAGAATTAATGAGAATTGTTTAGTGTATATGTGCCTTTAAAAAGTTTTAACCTTTTTCTTCTACGTTATTTTGTACTACATAGTGAGCATCATTTCTGCCCATAACGATTAAGTATAATGCTAACCAGGAATAGTTCTATGTGGCCTATCAACCGATTTAAATCTTTTCCATCACCAGTATATTATCCTCACCTAACCTTCGTTTCGGCAACAACGAAGTCATGACATATTGTAACATATCTATGATGATTTAAAAAGTACCTAACCGTGGAGTTTCTTTCCCGTTATTCTCCGTAGGAAATCTACTTAGATAGACAGATATAGTTTTTTTTTTGATAGATTTAGGAATTTATTTCTCACTACAATAAGGAAAAAGTTGCAACAAAATACAATATTGCCTTGTAACAGTATTATTTAAATAAATTGTGGGAGACTAGTGCCTAAGCTAGGCTGAAGCCTGTGTTTCAGGTCACCAGGCCTTCACCCCAGAAGTCCAATATTGCTCTTTCATAAACTGTGACAAGCGATTTTATTTCATTTTCTTCTTCTTCGTATATCTGATTCTATCAATTTGTTTCCTCTTGTTAAAGTTGTCTTGATGAATACTAACCAACACTTTGATATAACTTTATCAGGCTCCGACACCGGTTAATGTTGTCCTTTATAACCCAGTTATCATTGTGCATCCCATGAATATGAAAAGTTCCATGTAGAATTTCCACTGGGCATCAATAAAAAATAAAAAAAGGTACTCTTTTTAAATCATCATAGATATGTTACAATAT
This sequence comes from Diloba caeruleocephala, assembly GCA_947459985.1. Lineage (NCBI taxonomy): Eukaryota > Metazoa > Arthropoda > Insecta > Lepidoptera > Noctuidae > Diloba > Diloba caeruleocephala. The sequence goes on along the minus strand of OX381629.1, from coordinate 2,864,328 downwards.
GTTATGACTTCATTGTTTTCCGTGTGGTGTCCGGATTAAGAATATAGCACCACTCCATCTCCTCCCGTGGATGTCGTAAAAGGCGACTAAGGGAATCTAAACCAGAGGGATGGGCAGCAGCGTCCCTTCTGTGAAACGGTAGCCATACTGCGCTCACCAACCCGCCTGCCAAGCGTGGTGAGTATTGGCAAATACCCCCCAGAATGATGACACAGTTGTGAAAATCTATGGGGGAGGCCTTTGTTCAGCAGTGGACGTATAAATGGCCGATATGCTCATTGTTTTCGAAACGAAGGTTACGTGAGGATAATGTACTGGTGATAACAAAGATTTACATCGAGGGATAATCATGAAAAAAGTGTGCACTTTCGCTGTAGACAATATCTTGATATAACAATAAACTCGCTGTTCTCATAGAATGTGTATATAATGGCTTTGAAACACCCAATATTGACGATTTATCAAAATTCATTTTATATTTTGCATATCTTTGTTTTACTTTGACACTTGACGATATAAAATGATATTACATCTTGGAGCCCGGCAACTAAAGTCTGACTATTCATAAGTGCATGTAAATAAAAATAATGTTAACTTATATTTGGAAGTTCTAAGTTTATGTTGATCGATCAACCAACTCTCTCCTGGCCTTAGGCCTCTTCGAAGTTGCTCCTCAACACCGGTTCACCACCCTCTGCATCCAGTCCGCCCTAGCTAAGGCTGAACGAAGCGGCAGTTCCTCAATGACTGAAGTGTCGGACTGCTAACCAAGTGGTTGTGACTTCATTCCCTACCCATTGCGCTACGCGTTAAGCAAATCAATTTTCTAGCACAAACATAATGTCCTACAAATATAGTGAACTTTACTTCAAAGGACTGTCCGCAGGCTATAGGAATTGAATTTATAAAAAAGTTGTGTTTTTTTAGCATGCCATTTATCTATACCAATATAATAAAGCTGAAGAATTTGTTTGTTGGAACGCACTAATCTCCGGAACTAACAGTTGGATTTGAAAAAATCTTTTTGCATTTGATAGCCCAGTTCTTGTGGAAGGTTATTGGCTATTTAATATCACGCTACAACCCTTACGAGCCGAAAAAAAGAAAAGAATACAGAAATAATACTAAGTGAAAACGAAGTACTAGCACGGGCGGGCGATGCGACGCGGTGGGTCACCGACGAGAACCAAGCATTACCGAGAAGATCCGAACTGTGCATGCTATGCCGAAGTACTCTAAATTATTTATGAATAACCCGATTTCTTTTAAATTAAACGGCGGGTGAAACCGCGGGTCACAGCTAGTATAATTCAATTTCCATTTTTATAAAGACGTTGCCCCACACTAGGATTTCTCCTGTGTCGTGGGTGCGTTTACAAACACAAATTCCACACACAATACACCCAGACCCGGAACAACTACCTGCAGATCACATAAATATTTGTTCCGTGCGGGAATCGAACCTGCGACCCGGAGCACAGCAGCCAACTGTATCAACCGTTAGATTTTAAATACACGAAACACGCGTCTCTGAAATAAAATGGTGAAACATAAAAGAAGTCGTACAAGGCTACTAAGGGACTGTAAACGGGATGTAAGATGGATGGGCAGCAGCGTCTCTTCTGTAGAACAATTGTCATACTGCACTTAACAACCCGCCTGCCAATTGACGAATTGAATTGACGGCACGGTTGGTGCAGTGGCTGATACAGTCGACTGCTGCGCTCCGGGTCGTGGGTTCGATTCCCACACGGAACAAATATCTGTATGATCTGCAGATAGTTGTTCCGGGTCTGGGTGTATTGTATGTGGAATTCATGTCTGGAAACGCACCCACGACACAGGAGAAATCCTAGTGTGGGGCAAAGTTTTAAAAAAAACAAAAAAAAAAAAACAAAAAAAAATTGTCATGCGTGTTGAGTACTGGCTAACTCCCAACGACGACACAATTGTAAAATCTATGGGGGAGACCTTTGTTTAGAAGAGAACTATACGACGACTGATATGATGATGGTGAAGTTTTGAACCCAGAATCAAGTGTATATAAAGCGAAACCGTAAACCTCTGGGCCGTCAACACATTTCTATTTATATATAAATATCTGCTTTGTTTAAATTACTTATTTTATACTCTTCAGTGAGCTCACTCCTTTGACCTTCACGCTAATAAAGTAGGTTGTCTGTGTCTATTCTTTGATACTCAACACGGTGCCAGATCTATTTCGTCGCACAGTTAATTTGAAATTACTTACAAAAAATCTTCACGGTATATTTCCCACTAGCTGTGCCCGCCAGTTCATCCGCATCCTTTCTAAGGGAACTTAATATTCTAAGTGTTATTCACTGACTGCCATAATTTCTCTCTATGCCAATTTTTTTGGAATGCTTTGAGGCTTTTGACTTTTTTTTATCGTAGGGAAATCCTCATGGAATTCCTCCATCTTGGATCAAGATGGCGACTTACCGGCTAAAACTCCACGGTGTCCTTCCACTTATCTATGGCTGGGTGTGAGGTGTTCACCTTATCAGCATTATGACTGCACCCCCGGAAAGTATCGGTCCGGCACTGCGTCTAACGATTGTAAAGGATCCCCCGAAGCGTCCCTGTGCACTGTGATATGCGCACACGGCAGCGCGTGACCATATGCGCGCCACCGTTGTCTCGTGGGTCGCTCGGTATGGGCACGCAGATTCTCCAATCTACGCACCCGCGAACCCAGAGGCCCCCGGCCTTATAGCGGTGGCTGGTGGTGGTTTCAGGCGTATGGTAATTAGGCGCCAGGGTTGTTACCCCGGTGTCGTCTCCTCCTTCTTCGAGCAGGAGCGGCCCTCTCCCGGTCCCGCTCTGCGGTCTCCTTCTGGAGCATGACGCTCTCACAGAAAACCACTGCATTCCAGTTTTCATGTTCTGCCAACATAGTCGACACTACTGCTGGCAGAGCGAGATCTTGCCCAATCCGATCGACCAGGATCCGCCGCTCGGTGGCCCACGCAGGGCACGCCTCAAGCGTGTGCTGTGCAGTATCCTGGTTGCTATCACAATGGTGGCGTTGTGCCATGGCCTCACGTCCTATCTGTGTAGGTACGCATTGAAACAACCATGCCCAGTGAGCACCTGCCTCAGGTGGTAGGTGACGCGCTCGCTCCTTCTGAGCCAGGCTTCAAAGAGCGGCAGAATGGCCTCCACGTCGCGCTTGGTCGCATAATGCATCCGCAGGCGGTGACGCCACTTTCTAAGTGCGCGCCGCCCAGTTAGCCTCCTCAGCCTGTCCAACGCCCCTGGGGGCAATGATGGCCGCACCTATCCTACAGTTTCTGTTCGGGCGACGGACTGCCCCTAGTTCGTCGCCCTCAGGCCGCTACTCATGGTGGCCGGAGATCATTCAGCGCCCTCCTCTGGCGCCCGTGCTCGGTGCGTCTGCGGCTATGATCAGAGGTGGTCTTCTCCTGTCCCTGCTCTGCCACCTCCTAGAGTCGTTTGAGCCTGACGGAGCCTCAGACATACAAACATGACAAAACAGGAGTCAAACAGGAGGTGACGGATGGCCCTTTGACATCTGTCGGGCATGCCACCGTCCGGGTGAATCTATCCGTCAAATTATTTCCAGTTGTTCTCGTCTTGCTAAAGGCGAGTACTTGTACAGACATAACCAAGTAGCCAGGATTATCCACCAGCAACTTGCACTGCAATACTACCTTGTGAGAAGAAGACTTCAGAAGTGCCATACTACAAGTATGTGCCCGACCCAGTTCTCGAGAATGACCATGTCACATCGATCTATCATCATTGACAGGACTATTGTAGCCAATAAGCCTGATATAGTGATGGTAGATCGAGTAAAGCGCCGCACAATGATTGTGGATATAACTATCCCACATGCGAGAATCTCGTGAAGGCCGAGAAAGATAAGCAAATTCAGTATCTTGAATTGGCGCACGAGGTTGTCGACATGTGGGAAGTAGACTATGCAATCATTGTCCCGATAGTCGTTACGGCCTTTGGCCTAATGGCCAAGAGCCTCGACCAACACCTTAAGAGGCTTTAGGCGGCTGGGTCAAGGGCTTGATGCAGAAAGCGGTACTCCTAGATACAGCTTGTATTGTTAGGACATTCCTCTCTCTGGAGCCCTGCCCATCGGCAGCTTGGACCTTGTTCCAGATGCCGGTGGGCTACTATTTTATATCTATTTTTTAATGTAATTTTTTATTTTGTATATAAAAAATGTAATTTTTCTGTTTTTATTTTAAATGAAGGAAACAGAACATTTTGATACTGATTCATTTTACATAAATGCGTAAGAAGCGTTGCTTCTGTCCGGTGTCCCGCAAAATCTCAAGTTTTTTTTATTACTTTTTCACTGCATAATACACAACATGCAATATCCAATCAATATGTATCGCTCCAAAGGTTTCTATAAAATCTCAAACATGAAACACTCAAAAATCCATATCCAACATAAGATATTTTCCCCTCTCCAAACGTAAGTAAAGTTTGTCGTGTGATACAGAAAATTATCGCTTCGAGTGGCTTGTAAAATGTGGGCCAAGTGGGTCTGAGGGTGCTTGACGCTCGTGAAGTCAGCTTGTTCTTATCGCGTGATCAGGAGGACCGGAGGAGCCTATAAATAGGCCTGATGGGGAAAATGATGCTTGTCTCCTATGCACTTCAATGATCAAGTTCGTTCAGCAAACGTATGTGACTTTGTTGAAGAGATCTTAATAACTTTAATGTTCAAACGGAATTTTACTTTTATTATGTTTGCTACATTAAAACTTTTTATCTGTTCTCTAATTTTATCTATTAATTAAACTAAATACTAAACTAAAAACCAAAACTTACAGTTTATTCATAACGTCAAGTAGTCTAATGGTGGCTTCCCACGGCACGTGATATCTCTTTCCAGTTCGCGCGAACGCGCAACACGCCCGCGCCGCGCGTTGGGAACGTGCGGCCCGTTGACGGCTGGGATGTTGTTCATGATTTCTTGCGAGATGCCACTGCTTAACTGGGCTATCTGGTGAAGCTAATATATAGGGTCCTAGAAAGTCGGTGAACGTGATTTTTTTCAGGTTTCTGTTTAATCTGCCACATTTCTAGGAAAGGTCTGCGAAAAGCCGAAAAAAAGCAACATTATACTTTGTTTTTAGGGGACAATCAGTGAGAAGCTTAGCGTTTATTAAAAAACAAGTTATGATGTCATTTTTTTTGCATATTTATAAGAAAATACATGCGAGCACAAAAAACTGTTTACACTATTTTATTATAGAGGAGCGTTTTCTTTATTTGGAATAATTGTTGAAATAATTTTTGACTCAAATTGTAACCTTATTCATTTAATATCATATCAGCCATAGGACAACCACTGCTGAACAAAAGCCGCCCCCATATTAGATTTTCACAATTTATAGCCTAATATATAGTTAAATATTTTCCTAAGACCCTATACAGGCGCAGAGCCCGTGATATTACGCGTCGTGGAAAGCTACCGTATTGTATTTGATTACCTCGCTGCCGTGTCTTTTGGCCGCCTATAAACAAAACCTTGGCCCGAAACGCAGTTACTAAACATAATCTAAGATACCAGAGCAGCCTAGTGCGACGCCACGCTTGAGCAATATAGGATGGTAGTTTGGAAACACAAGACGCAAATATTTGGAACCATAATGCGCCGCATATTGTGCTGACTATACTCTAGCGATTTTTTAAATGTTTTACTTGGTGTCGATGGTTCGATGGTACGTGTGTAAGTATACCACCACCCCATCCCATCCCATGGGTGTCGTAAAAGGTGACTATGGGATTAGCCGGAGGATGGGCAGCAGCGTCCTTCGAGTACATTTATAACTCAACTGCGATGGCCTATCCCTCTACCAAGCGTGGCGATTATGGCAAAACCCCGCAATGGGCACACAACACAAAACCATACTGTTCGTTTTGGTAATCTTTGTGGGAAGCTGCTGTCCAGCAGTGGACGTTTTTCGGTCGAAATGATGACCTGGTGTCGATACGAGCCACTCATTTGTTTGGACAATTGAACAATTTTAATGGACACAAAAATGACGGCACGGGTGATGCAGTGGCTTATATTGTCGGCTGCTACGCACTGGGCTGCGGGTTCGATTCCCGCACGGAACAAATATTTTTATGATCTGCAGGTAGTTGTTCCGGGTCTGGGTGTCTTGTGTGTGGAATGTATGTCTATAAACGGACCCTCAACACAGGAAAAATCCTAGTGTGGGGCAACGTTTTATAAAATTTAAAAAACATAAGTTATTTACCCGCCTGCCAAGCGTGGTGAGTATTGGCAAATTCCCCCCAAAATTATGATACAGTTGTGGAAATATATATAATATATAATAATAATAATATATAATAAAACTTTATATAATAATATAATAAAACTTTATTTAAAACTTATTACAAAAGGAATACAGATAATCGCAGTAATAATGGTTAAACCTTATATAAAGGTTTTATTAGTTACTAAATTAAAACTAGTGTATAACTAAAATATATTGATTACGGTTACAAAAATATTACTTACTTGGAATTATAATTACATGAAGCGACTTGCCCGAACTAGGTTATTGAAACCTGTGTTTCAGGCCATCACTTTACAACGCGGTATGAGACGTTAAATTAAATTAAAGTAAAACTAATATATTTATATATTTATAACTACTATTAGAATAAGCATTTAGGTACATAAACATAAACTAGAATATAAAAGTTAACGAAAATAAGTAATTATATTTTTACGAATATTACGAAGTTATATTATATTCATTCCAAAATTTCTAACATCTTTTCTGTGTCTGTGTAATTGAGTTTGGTTAAATATTCTGACAACATTGTACTACACTTTTTATAACTTATACAATATATATTTAATAACTTGTTGAGCTTATTATACAAAAAAGGTCCTAAGAACACATAAAATCTATTAGCAAAAGCATGTCTAGTGTGAGGCTTTATGCAGACCAAATCTTTCCGTCTTTTGTCTGAAGGTACTGGGTCAAAAGGAAGTTCAGTGTGCTGATGTAGTACGATGTTCAGAATAAATATGGGGGAGGCCTTTGTTCAGCAGTGGACGTATAAATGGCCGATATATGATGAAGTTATTTACGGCCGAATACTGAAACCCGCTTTAATTATTTGAGGCTTCCTACCAAAAACGGGTTTCTCGAATAGTTAAAGCGGGACTTAATATTAAGTAGCGTTTCAGGATTCGGGCCTTAGTCTCTTATGCCCAGTTATGCACTAGCTACAGTGCCCTTCGAACCGGGCGATGGTATGGTTTCCTATAAATCTGCTACCGACCTCATTCTCTCCTCCTGTCCTCTCGTCAGCCGTCAGTCGTCACCAACTTAGGGTGGCGCAGAAAATCAGTGCTCCTGTGTTGCAAGTAATTTGTAACATAGAAGTGTAATGCTGAGCGCCATTCCTTTTTTTTTTGCGGAGATGAGACTCACTAATCTTTTCTAGTTGTTACTTATTGTCATTATTTTTTAAATATGTAGTGTGTTTTAGCTTCGGAAATTAATAAATTGTTTTTCTTTCTTTCTTTCTTTCTTTCTTTACCTTATATAAGTAATGAATAGGATTAATGTAAATTTCCTTTGGATCACTTGACGTTTAATTACCTCAATATCTTGCAACGCGAAAGGTCAAAAGTTCGTAAAACACATGCAAGATTCAGAATCAGGGATAAATTCCGCGTTCCAGTGTTGTATATACAGGTTGTCCAGTAAATAGCACGACATACTGCAGGGGGTGAGAGCTTGAGTCAATACCTACCAACAAAACACAATATATGTTCAGCAAAATCTTACGGATTTACAGTAGTACAAAATTTTCCGAAATATCGAATAATCTCTACCTTGACACAGATTTTTAAGCATCTCGTAATGAAAAATTCCTTTTCTAGTTATTTTTTTACCTTAAATTATTTGTGAATATTTACTTTACTCATTGATAAGTCTTTATTCTATTAAAAACAAAAAAATGTTTACAAGAAATACAATTGTTATTTAAATTTTCACAGTACAATTTTCTTATCGCTAAACTTTAATATACAGTGGTGAAAAAAAAAATCCGTAAGATTTTGCTGAACATATATTGTGTTTTTTTGGTAGGTATTGACCCAAGCTCTCACCCCCTGCAGTATGTCGTGCTATTTACTGGACACCCTGTATAGGCGTAATTTCATTTCGTAAAAGCATTCCGCTGGCGTCAATGAAGTTAAGTAAATATCAACGCTGATAATTAACGAGATGCCTTTGAGAGTTTGACTTTGTGGTAATAATTAGTGGAGATGGAAAAAATGTCAAGCCTTTTTGCTTTTAGCGAATACCAAGAAGAAATAAATACCTACACATATCCTTTGAGGGAGAGCCGAAACCTAAACAACAAAATTGGTCTTGATCGCCATCATCATCATCATCACCATCAATAATAATCTATACATTAATATGTGAAGAAAAATAAATTAAAAATTATTGTTTTCATTATTATGTTAGATTTGGATTGATGGAGCAGAACACTATTATTTTTGTACAAAATACAATGCTCCTTATCTACCACTTTTAACTAGCAATCGGTGAATGACAAACGCAGTGAATAGAACAGCGAATGGTACTCCCAAAAAACTTACGCGTTGCGTGGTACGGCCACCGTATGCAGTTCGTATGCTAGGCATGATTGGCTGCCTACAAAGTCGTGGGTGTGTTTTAGTATGATTAGCCAATTATAATGTTGTGTTTATTCAGTTCATTGGATGAGAACTTGTAACTGTGTGCATTAGTGTGTTTTTATGATGAAGGGTAGGGGAAAACTGGATTTCTAGGCTAGCATACATTTTGAACTACATGCCATATCTCCTTTCTTCCAATATCTTTTATCGCCAAGCTTCACACGCCGCCGTAAATGAACGAAGAATCGCGTGAAACACAAAACAACGCGCCGCATATCCATAACTGACTTTTCTGCACAAAATTCAAATTTCATCATTTTAACTTCAATTTTCGCACTTACAGTATCTCACACAACCGACGACCTGATCTTCCAGTGGGACCCTGACGTGCCTCTCGTGGTGGACGAGAACATCGAGCTACCGCAACTGGAGCTCGTCCAGAACACTACTGCTGACTGCACCCAAGTCTACTCTACAGGTAAAGCGTAAGTCTATTTCGGTTTGAAAGACAGGTTTCTGGTAACTCATCTAATCTGCCTGAAAATGTCATCTGCTGAACATGGTCCTCCCAATTTCAGTCATACAGCAGGATACATTGCAATAATCACCACACTTGGCAGGCGGACTGGTAATGCCAGTATGTTGCTATTAGCACACGGGTTGATATCAACCCGTAATCAGCTTTTACGACACCTGTGGGTAAATTGCATGGATATAAAGCTATAGATTACGTTGACGACAGGGATGTTTGGCACTGATTCTTTCTGCACATGTGGCTTCCCTAGTACCTTATTGACATATTATGTATTTATCTATTAATTATTCTGAATTGCGATGAATGAGGATATAATTCTTATTAGAATTGATAACTTTTTTATATATGTCCTTTTTGACATGTTAATGTATACAATATGACATTGTTTATAGCTTGATGGCCATATTGCCCTTTATTTTAATATAATTTAGCATCTTCTACATTTTGTAAATGTGAGAACTTCGATGACTCCTACCTGTGCGTTAATAATTATCAATTTCTGATTGTGTATTACAGAAGCAATAGTGTGTTTATTATTGTGTATATCTATTTCACGTATAGTCCACTTTGTTTCCACATAGCTGATGTGTTAAATTGTAATATCACTTTTTAAAAGAGTGTCTATGCTGTTTCTTGCCGGCTTCTTCTCCATAAGATCAATTTTTCCGAACCGTGCACCTTAACTTTCGACTTTTCTTAAGTGCCTATTAGGGCCTATATGAAATAAAACCTTTGACTTTGAATGATAGCTTAGTAACTAAAAGCTTGCGTTCCATACAGGACGGTCTCAGATTGATCCCAGCCCGTACCTCTGAATTTTCGGGTTCATGTGCGGATCTTAATTTGATTGTCACTTGCGTCAACGGTGAAGGAAAACATCATGAGGCACCTGCACACCTGAGAGGGCCTCAAAATGTTCTCAATGGTGTGAGTAGTCCGCCAACTCGCACTAGGCCAGCGTGGTGGACTAAGGCCTAAGCTTTCTCTCATCTTGAGAAAGGGCCCGTGCCGAGCAGTAGGATAGTAATAGTCAACCAAAGTTTTTGGACGGCCACGGCTTTTTTTTTTAATACATTGCCCCCACTCTAGGATTTCTCCTGTGTCGTGGGTGCGTTTACAAACACAAATTCCACACACAATACACCCAGACCCGGAACAACTACCGCAGATCGTACAAATATTTGTTCCGTGTGGGAATCGAACCCACGACCCGTTGCGCAGCAGCCGACTATATCAGCCACTGCACCAACCAAATTTTTAGATCGAAATTTCCAGAACGGTTCGCTCGTGGTTCACACCTTAAACGTCGTTGATGCTGCATGCCGCTTGTGCCGCGTTGCTGCCACCATGGTACTCATATTCCATAAATACTCAGATTTTCAACGTATCCATGACGACGAAAAACGTGAATTCAAACGTGATGAAAACATAACACTAATCAATACACATAAGACTGATTTTGAACAATGGAAACAATGTCTGTAAAATAAAATGAACTAGGAATTAAAATTCATAGCCAAACTAAAATACTTTTTACCGACTTCGAAAAGGAGGAGGTTCTCATATCTAAGGGTATTTAAAAAAAAATATGTATGTACACCGTTTACTCCGAGATTTGTGGACCGATTTGAGCAATTCTATTTTTAACTGGTGTAGAATGCTTTCGAGTTGGTCCCATATAAATTTCATTACATTTGATTAAGTAGTTTTTTAACCAGCTTCAATAAACAGGTTAATTTTACTGCGCTTATCTAGATGATGTCTTAATGGTTTCGATTCCTCTCAGATAGGTGAACCGATTTCAGTCATTCTTATTTTTAGTGTTAAATACTGAACCAAAATTGAAAACGTTCTTATACATATTTACGCTAAAAAGAAATAAAATAAAACTTTTTAACAATAAAAATACCGACTTCAAAACCCCTACAAGATAAAAAAATATTAAAACCACTTAAAAGGATTTTTTTTTAAATATTTATGTATCGTGTAGGGGTTTTGCTGGCGGTATTTTTTTTTGTTAAAAAGTTTTATATTAGAAATGGCCTGTACCGCAAAACGGCGATTTCATAGGTAAAGCCCTATTCTAAGTTAGTTACACCAGCGCGTTCATTATCACTGTGTATTAGAAACCATGGCCTTACTATCTACACAAATACCGATTTTTTGGGTCGGTAATTAATTCCTATGCCATAAACCTCATTTCAAAATCTGCTAAAGCTGCTCGTATACATTACTGAAACGAAACTAGGTCACATTTCGGATTAACGTGATTACCGTAATTTTAGTACTAATGCGTATCGTGGATTAACGCTTTTTCCAAGACAAGTTTTAATCCGTAGATTATTACGACTAAATACAACCCATTACGAAAGGACACACATTTTTGCAGATATTTTTAATGTTAACTTTAACCTCCAACCAACTTCAGGGGACCCAATGATATAGGTTTAGAATACAAACATATTTAGCTTATTAATTTTCTGTTCGCACCAACAGATATTTTTATCTATGCAAATAAATAAAATTGAACTCTATGTTTGTAATGTCAAAATAGCTTTTTACTAAATGCATATGAAAGTACATACGTTACATATAACACTAAAACAATATTTTTTTTGTCTCTCTGTCTGTCTGTTTGTTCCGGGTGATCTCCGAAACGGCTGGACCGATTTCGACGGGACTTTCACTGGCAGATACCTGATGTTATAAGGAATACTTAGGCTAAAAAAATAGGGTTCCGCGTAAAAAAATAAACCCTTGAAATCCAGAATCGAAGTACTCTTAAATTTCGCAGGTCCAAGCTAGTGATAAAATAAACAATGAAATGAAAAAAATGTCTTCGTTCTACTAATAATCGTCTTCTTCACTGTCCTACTCATCACTCTGGCTTTATTCGGTTTACCTTCTTTCAATCTATTCTACTGTGGAATGGGCTGCCTCTCGAAATGAGAATGGTTACCGGTCGGCATTACTTTAAAATTAAAGTTCGTAAATACGTATGTGACGAGACGACGGCAGATTCATCTGAGCCTTGATGTTTCTTTTTCCTAGTTGTTTATATTTATTCTATATGTATGTACGTTTATTTAGGATATTTAAATATATAATGTTTATTAAATTTGTTTATGTAAGTTTTTAGTTTAGTGCCGTGTGGTGCCGGCTCAGAATGCCACCACCCCATCTCCTCCTATGGGTGTCGTAAAAGTCGACTAAGGGATTAGCCGGAGGATGGGCAGCAGCGTTCTTCGAGTACATTAACAACTCAACTGCGATCGCCAACCCGCCTGCCAAGCGTGGCGATTATGGCAAAACCCCCCAATGAGCCCACAACACATCCATATCGGTGGTTGTGGTGATCTTTGGGGGAGGCCTGTGTCCAGCAGTGGACTTCATTCGGCCTTTCTGCACCAAACGGCCGATTCGTAGCCGGCATCACGCGGTCGATTCGTAGCCGGCACCACACGAGCGATTCGTAGCCGGCACCACACGGTCAATCTATCACGATGCATGTGACTTAATAATGACGACAGTATCGTTTTATTTTCGTGGGGAATCCTCATAAACCTCCTTCGCCTTGGTGAGGGCGGAGGGGCATGCCGAGCACAAACCGGCTAAAACCCCACGGTGTCCTTCTTCTTACCTTTAGCCGGGGGTGAGGTGTGCGCTTTATCTGCACTAGATCGCGCCCCGGCAGGGCGACTAGTATCATATGCTGTCGAAGTTCGACTAATATAAATCCCTCCATCCAAAGGTTGTCTGTAAAATATCGCTTTTAGCGATAAGACCGCCCATTGTACAACGCTAACTATTGTAAATAATTCTTCCCATTTTTTGGTGTACAATAAACTTATATTCTATTCTATTCATAGTATAATATAATTTAAATTTAAATATGTTCTTCAATAGAACCTTTATTAATTGTCTTTAATATCTTCCTTTGATCAATCCAAGTCCGTGTGGTGTCCGGATTAAGAGTATATCACCACTCTATCTCCTCCCGTGGATGTCGTAAAAGGTAACTAAGTTATTCTAAACCAGAGGCAGCAGCATCTCTTCGGTGCAACAGTAGCGATACTGCGAACTGCCAGCCCGCCTGCCATGCTTGGTGAGTACTGCCAAATTCCCCTCAAAACGATAGCACAATTTGCGGATATCTATGGGGGAGGCCTTTGTTTAGCACTGGACGTCCTTTATGCATGATAAGGAAGATATAGATGTAGCACAACTAATTTTGTAAATGATCTTTGTTGCAGGCAATTTCACCTGCCTGGAGGTGATCTTCAAGCTGAAGCGGCGGCTAGGCTACCACCTGTTCAACACTTATATACCAACCTGCTTAATTGTTATCATGTCTGTAAGTTACTCACACACACCCACATCACTCTGCCTTGTGGTGCCAGCTACGAATAGCACCAAACCGTCTCATCCCATGAGTGTCGTAAATGGTGACTATGGGTCGGAGGATGGGAAGCAGAGTCTTTCGAGTACATTAATAACTCAACTGTAATAGCTAATCCGCCAGCCAAGTGTGGCGATTATGGCAAACCCCCTAAATAGGCACACGACACACCCAGACTGGTGTTGTGATCTTTGGGGAAGGCCTGTGTCCAGCAGTGGACTTCGTTCGGCTGAAATTATGGCATCTCTTTTACGATACCCGTGGGAGAGAGATGCTATATACTTCGTGGTTTTAATTGTTTTGTCGCCTTCATTTACTAATATCTTCGTTAAAGTTGCTCGTAACTCGCGACTATCCGGCTAGCACCCGGATAAAGATTTCAAGGTCAAGTGTTAGATTTACGAATACCGGAAAAACATCAGCGACTCCTTTCTGATTGCAGACGTTTGTGGGTAGCAGCGATTACACGACCTGATGTTCGTTTGCCCCCTTATACCATAAAAAATGACTTGCTGTATCTTAAGCTACAGTCTCTTCTGTTCTTATAGTTGCATCGCGTGTTATGAGCAGGCTTGACTTATTTTTGTATCATTCCCTAAGTGGGTGTCCTTCTGGATCAAGCCGGACGCAGCACCGGCGCGAGTGACGCTGGGTGTGACATCACTGCTGACGCTGTCCACGCAGCACGCCAAGTCGCAAGCGCAGCTACCGCCGGTGTCCTACCTGAAAGCTGTTGATGCTTTTATGTCTGTTTGTACTGTGTAAGTATTCTTTCCATCCAACCGAGCTAACTGCTGGGTCAGTTCCCATGAGCTAGAGTGATTCATTTACGCAACTGGACAAAGCCTCCAGCCGGGGAATAAACTAAAAAACTACGCAACACATCTAAGGGCGTCCCAATTTTTTTTTTTTTATTGGTGCCCATTGGAAATTCTTCATGAACTCCCTTCGCCCCAGGGAATGTGACTTCTACCGGCAAAAAAAGAAACTACTGGAGCGGTCATCTTCGGCACCTAAGGGAGGCTCCAGGTCCTCGTATGATCACACTAGAACCGCCCACTGGTGCCACGTCTATAGGCCTATAGGCACAGAGGGTGACTGTAAAGCGGTCGGAGGGGGGGCGTCCCCTAGAGGAACTTGAACCTCGGCTTAGGTTGTTGGTAAGCAGGATGCTAGCTAGGCAGCTTATAGAACTGGCTTATCCCCAGGCTGGAGTAAAAAATAAGCGGGAGCTGGATCATTGTGGACATATGTATAGCTGGCAGATGCTGCTGGATGCTGCAGAAGGGCTGGTACCAACCACTGCAGCTGAACATTGACCTTATCATAGAGACCTCAACATATCAGATAAACCACGGCCACTGTTGGGCAAAGGCCTACACCATAAACGAGCGACTACATGCCATGGTTACAAATTTCCGGAGGATTTTCCAGTACTCACCGCTTGGCGTGCGGGTTGGTGAGCGCAGTAAGGCTGCTGTTCCGCAGAAGAAATGCCGCTGACCATCTCTCTGGTTTATGGTATTGTTCATAATTGTTCTAACTAGAGCAAGTAGCGCTAGATACTTCCTCGCAAGTCCCTATCAACGTGGCCTTCTTACTCACTTGCTCCTTATCACTTAGATTCGGTATGCATATTGCTGAAACCGTGTCCGAGTGGTTTCCGGATTAAGAACACAGCTCTACTCCATCTCCTCCCGTAGGATGTCGTAAAAGCCGACTAAGGGACTCTAAACCTGAGTGACAGGCAGCAGTGTCGTCGAACATTACACATACTGCGCTCACCAACCCGCCTGCCAAATCTGGTGAGTCCTGGCAAATACCCCCCAAAATGACGACACAATTGCGAAAATCTTTGGGGGACGCCGTTGTTCAGCAGTGGACGTATAAATGGCTGATACGCAGACTACTGTAACGTTGGTGGCTATTATTTTATTTTATTTTATTTTATTAGGATCTCCAACAAAGAATACACATTTCATTATAAATAATAACAACAATATACATTTAAGCCTTGTGCTTCCTCAATTATAGGAGATCACAGCTAGTATTTTATCAACAACATAAAAAATAAAAAATAAAAACCATTCATCATGAGTAATAATCATTAAGAATTAAAGCAAAATATATCAATCATATTCGCTTATATAAATAAATAAACAAAATGAAAGTAAAAATTAATTGGAATAGAATTAAATTAGTTGATCAAAATAAATTAAATTAAGCTAAATTAAATAAAACGAAATTACATTAAATATGGATTAAATTAAGTGAGAATTAGATTAGATCAAGCATTTATAAGCATGTCAACATCTACACCTTTAAGTATTTTAAGATCAGGCATTTAAATTTACTAAGTGAGTTATTGAAGATATCTATTTCTTTAGAGGCCCCGGATACGCTATTATATTGATGAGTTAATTACTAGCCTTTTTCATGGTTTAACTTTAAAAGGCCTTAGTAGCCTTTTACGACATCCACAGGAGATGAAATGGTGCTATATTTATTAATAAACACCACACGGATTCCAGAATACAACAGAAAGACTGACTTAAACACTATGTATGTGTTTCGGCAACGCATCAGTAATCACTTAGTTGCTGATGTGCATAGGAGCGGTTGCTATTTACCATCAGGTAGGCCATTTTGCCTTCGGAATCCTTTAAAATCCCCCCGAGAGGTTCCAGGGCTCTTTTCAGTCGCATTCCCTCTGCTAAAAGGGGTGACCGCTTTACAGTCATCCACTCCGAGATGTGCCTAAAGGCACACCAATGGGTGGCTCTAGATGGAGATTATTCGAGTTCCTGGAGCCTTCCCTCGATGCCGAAGATGACCAGTCTAGTGTTTTTAGCCAGTAAGACATACCCTTCCCTGGGGCGGAGGACATGATATATTTCCACCAGATCAATAAAAAATAAAAAAGGACTTTTTGCCTACCCATTTGGAGAATACAGGTGTTAAGTTATATTTGTTCTTATCAGCTTTCAATTTCAGGTTCGTGTTCATGGCCCTGATGGAATATTGCTTGGTAAACATCGTTCTGGGGGACGGTGCGAAGGTCAAGGTTAGTATAGTTTACCTTCTCATTAAGGAGAAAACCTTTTTGACTTCGCATTTTTCGTGGTTTTTGTGTTCCAGTTGAGCAATGACTATCCTGCTACTTTTCATTAGCGTTGTGCTGTTTGGTTCCTGGAAAGATTAGTGTACCGCTTCTCTGGCCGTGGGTGTCGTAATAGGATCAGCAGCAACACCTGCTGTGAGCTGATACCAATATAATGTAAACACTTACGCGTTATAAGGAGGGCTACTTGTGTTGCATGTGATAAGATCATATCGATGAGATACGTGCTAAAGTAATTACAATATTTCATCATTTCGGCCGAATGAAATCCACTGCTGGACACAGGCCTCCCCTAAAGATCACCACAACGACCGATATGGTGTGTTGTGTGCTCATCGGGGGTCTTGCCATAATCGCCACGCTTGGCAGGCGGGTTGGCGATCGCAGTTGAGTTGTTAATGTATTCGAAGGACGCTGCTGCCCATCCTCCGGCAATCCCTTAGTCGACTTTTACGACGCCCATGGGAGGAGATGGGGTGGTGGTATTCTGAGCCGGCACCACACGGCAAATTAATGAATGAATGAATGGAAAATGCTGTGCTGCTGTGTGGTGCCGGCTACGAATAGCAGCAACCTATCTCACCCCTTGGGTGTCGTAAAATGCGACTATGGGATCAGCCGGAGGATGGGCTGCAGCGTCTTACGAGTACATTTTCGAACTTAACTGCGATCGCCAACCCGCCTGCCAAGCGTGGCGATTATGGCAAAACTCCCCAATGAGCATACAACACACTTATATCGTTGCAGTGATCTTTGGGGGAAGGCCTGTGGCCAGCAGTGGACTTTATTCGGCCGAAATGATGATTCCATCTGCTCCCGTAAATGGCATAAAAGCCACTAAGATACTCTAAACCAGAGGGATGGACAGCAGCGTCCTTTCTGTGAAATAACAGTAAAACTACGCTCACCAACCCAGCTGCCAAGCTTGGGGAGCACTGAGCAAATTCACCCCAATTGTGGAAATCTATGGGGAGGTCTTTGGTCAGCGGTGGACGACTGTTGGCTCACGTACAATGATTGCAAAGCCTTCGAATTTGGAGGTTAGACTGGTACCTTTCCTGTAAGACTTCATTACCATCACACTCTAGTCACAATATCCACAATAGCTTTCATATTCCAGGATGCAGCCGAAGCCGCAATAGCGAAGACCCGCGCGATCAACATCGACAGGTTCTCCCGCGTCTTCTTCCCGCTACTTTTCTCCGTGCTCAACGCTATCTACTGGATACACTTCGGCCAGTACATCTGATGGATCTACCCTCGCCCATTTAATTTGTGTTGCCATATTATTTAAATACGAAACTGTAAAATCAATATCATCAGTTCTATAGTGTTGGGAAAGATGAAATGTTTATTAATATTCGTTCAATAATGTTTCTTCTACACCCCTGCTGCTAGAAGTTTTCATTGGTGGTAGAAAGGATTAAATATTTCTATAACTTTAAAGTAAGCTAAGAATACCACCATGCCATCTCATCCTGTCGCCGTTGGGGCAAAAAGGTTCTCGAATGGAGACCGCGCACCGGAAAACGCAGGGTGGGACGACCTCCAATGAGGTGGACAGACGACCTGGTGGAGGTCGCTGCGAGTCGTTGGATGAGAGCGGCTTGTGACCGCTCGTTGTGGAAATCTAAGGGGGAGGCTTTTGTTGAGGCTTTTTTTCAGCAGTAGACATCCTGTGGCTGATATGATCATCTCATCCCGTGGGTGTCGCAAAAGGTGACTATGGGGTTAGGAGGAGGAGCCGGAGGATGGACAGCAACATCCTTCCAGTACATTTATAACCTGTGATCGCCAACCCGTCTGCCAAGCTGGGCGCGTGATCACACAACACAAACCCATACCAGTCGTTTTGCAATTTTCAGGGGAGGCGATTTCCAGTAGTGGACGTTTTTCGCCTGAAATGATGATAATAACATTTTATGTGCTCTATCATCTCATAAAATAGCTGGTGAAAATCTTCTCTTTGCCTGGTACTGATATATTGCACGATGACCACCCTAGGTGCTTCATCGTCACGCTGACCTAACGTCTCTTGCCTACGGGGAGAACTGCAAACTGGAGATCGAAGTTAGTGCCCCCAACAACATTCTAAGACGCCCCCCCAATGCCCCATGATTAGCTCCCTACCTACGAACTGTCTGTCTCATACTTGCCTTTTTAGTGGGTGGGTATGCTGGTCCAGTCTGGGCCTGATGAGTCCACGTCAGAGATGTGTAGCCCTCTCATATCAAATTGCTACGGATACTCAAGCCGTTGAGCAAGCTACACCCCTTGGTAGGAATCGCTTCACCTGGTATGTGGTCCAAGATAACATGTGCTGTCGAGAAGCTCAAGCATTTGGAAGGCATAAGACACCCGCTTTTCAGCCACTTCCTCCCTCCACCGCACCTTCTCCACACACTTCATACTTCATAGCCATCAACAAAGCTCCATCTGAGGCTAGGCTGGAGCTGTGGGTCAAAAAGTTCTCCCTACTGGATACCCGATAACCCTTAGTGGAACATGTGCCACTTGGACATCATCTTCTGTGGCTATCCAGTAAACATGGAAGATTTAAGATACCTAACAGATGCAGGCAGTTGTCGAGAAAACCGAAGAAGGTGGGGTTTCTCTGGAGATGACAGGTGTACGGGTGCCATATTTACAATGGAGAACCTGCTGTTATGCCATGACTGTCGTGTTTCCTGTAATGTGGAGGACATGGTCGAAGCCAACTAAAGCTTGAGCTGGACATGTTTTGTCCCGCAGAAATATGTCTATCTGATACTCGTATCTGTGCTAAAGATGTCTAGCTGGTTGTAAGATCTAGTGATCATACGAGGACCTGGAGCCTCCCTTAGGTGCCGAAGATGACCGCTTCAGCGGTTTTAGCCAGTAGGAGTCCGGCATACCCCTTCGCCTTTCCTCGGGGCGAAGGAAGTCCAAGAAGAATTTCCACTGAGCACCAATAAAAAGGTTGGTTTTAAGATAGCTTCTTCATTTCGTATCGGTAGCTATGACTGGAGACAAGAAGAAGAAGCCACGCTAGAACTATCTGGGTGTTATCTTCATCACACGTTAGTAGAAGTGAAGGCTAGGCTTCATGACCTCGAGATTCTTCTGCGTGTTATTTTCGCTGTTTTCCATACTCGTTACACATATGATCATTTTTGGTCTCTCATTGACTAGTATTTTAATGTATTTTCATTCATCATTTCGGCCGAATGAAGTCCACTGCTGGACACAGGCCCAAAGATCACCACAACCACCGATATGGATGTGTTGTGGGCTCATTGGGGGGTTTTGCAATATTCGCCACGCTTGGCAGACGGGTTGGCGATCGCAGTTGAGTTGTTAATGTACACAAAGGACGCTGCTGCCCATCCTCCGGCTAATCCCTTAGTCGACTTTTACGACACCCATGGGAGGAGATGGGGTGGTGGCATTCTGAGCCTTGGCATTTTCATTGCCTTGTCAATAGAAATTGTAAACTGAACTAAGTCAAAGCAATTTATTAGCAGAATGGAAGAATGAGTTTATAAGATCTTCAAAATTCTGACACAAAGAATTTAGAAAAAGGATAAATGAGCTCTGAAGAATTAATTTCTCTTCAAATTGTAGATACTAAACGGTTTCATTGATTTATTGCATTAGTATTTAAATACATTAGTGTTTCTTCCTCCGCCCAAAGGGGCATCTACTAAGGGGTCCAAGACCTCGATACAATCACACTAGAGCCGCCCATTTGGTACATCTCGGGGGGGGGGGGGGGGTGTACTGTAAAAAGGCTACCGCCTAGGCACATACTAGAGGGAGTGGCGGGGGGATTTTAAAGGATCCCCCTGAAGCCTCGCTGTGCGCTGTACTGCGCACACGGCGACACGTATGCGCTATCTTCTTCCTTCTTCTTCATGTTATTTATATTTGCAATATCTTATTCAATCATCATCTATCTAATGTGCATCATTATTTTAAGTATAATGGAACGGATATGAAAAGGAAATGAAAAATAGGAGAGTGTAACAGAAAACATAACATATATGAATTGTAAGGCAATATTTTCCTTTAGTTGCAGTTTTACGATATTAATTGTATATAAGAATTATAATTAAAAAGTTACATAATATTACAATTATTTGTTTCAATCATATTAAATACTGACATACTGATCTGATATGCCGTATGGTGCCGGTTAAGAATACCATCACCCCATCTCTTCCCGTGGGTGTCGTAAAAGTCGACTAAGGGATTAGCCGGAGGATGGGCAGCAGCGTTCTTCGAGTACATTAACAACTCAACTGCGATCGCCAACCCATCTGCCAAGCGTGGAGATTATGGCAAAACCCCCAATGAGCCCACAACACACCCATATCGATCGTTGTGGTGATCTTTGGGGGAGGCCTTTGTCCAGCAGTGGACTTCATTTGGCCGAAATGGTGATACTGATCTGATTTATTTAATAAATACATGATAAATTGTAAGTTGTGTAATGTAAACATAAAATCAAAACAAGAAGCTTTTCTTTGGCCCACACTGGGATACCTCCTGTGTCGTGGGTGCGTTTACAGACACAAATTCCGCACACAACACACCCAGACCCGGAACAACTACCTGCAGATCATACAAACATTTGATCCGTGCGGAAATCAAACCCGCAACCCGGAGCGCAGCAGGCGATTGTATTAGTCACGGCACCAACCGTGCTCAAGTCACTTATATCTGCTGATAAAAATGTCAACATGACATTTTAAAATTGCCATAACCAAAACGTGCCATGGCATGGTTCAAGTGAATTGGTTATTGCAGAATAAAACGGTTACAAAAAGAATGCCTTATTAACTTTATCCCTGTACCGTGCCGTGTGGCTACACATCAAGCTATCGAAATCCAGTTTTCGCTAAACTCTTATCATACGAAAAGCTATTGCGAGATCAGCTTAAACTGGAATTGTATAGATTGATGTGTAGCGTGTACGTGTCCTAAAAAGATCTAAAGAGAGAGATGATCAAGAGGAAGGCTCTTTTTACTAATCTACACTGTCCCATTGTTAGGCAAACGCTTCCTTCAAATGATTTCTTCTACAGGAGTCATGTTCTATGGGCTCTTATATGGACGAGCGGAAAGTCTCATGGACTTCCGCTATGAAGCAGGGCAAAGGGACAGACCCAGACTCTTATCGGCTAAAACCCCGAGGCGTTCTTTCAACCCTATCGCTGGGGTGCGTCATCCGTTCCCATTCCACATTCACCGCACCCTCAGCCCGGCCATGAATCATGAGAAGTAGCCCATAACGCATACCTCTAGCTTAAAGTCCCTTAGTCACCTTTGACGACACCTACGGAAGAAGATGGAGTAGTGTGTATTACCAGTGATGACATATGGAACAGAGACGTGGTCACGCACAATGGGCCTCATAAGAAAGCTCAAGGTCACTCAGCGAGCTATGGAGAGAAGAAGAACTAAAGTTATCGACATAGCTTATAGGATTAGTAGACTGAAGTGGCAATGGGCGGGGCACGCTGCTCGTAGAACTGATGGCCGTTGGGGTTCTCGAATGGAGACCGCGCACCGGAAAACGCAGCGTGGGACGACCTCCAACGAGGTGGACAGACGACCTGGTGAGGGTCGCTGGGAGTCGTTGGATGAGAGCGGCATGTGACCGCTCGTTGTGGAAATCTAAGGGGGAGGCCTTTGTTCAGCAGTGGACGTCCTGTGGCTGATATGATGAACACGAATCTATGGTTCTATTCTATATTATTCTTATGCCATATTCCAAGGTCCCATAGGCATAACCAATGACAGACCTTCCGAACGTAGTCGAGTAACTTCGATCCATGTTTGTCATGTGTATGTACGTGACAGATCACTTTGTATTACGAAGCCCGTATTTGTCGTAACCATTAGGATTCACATCCTTATGTAAAGGTCCAATGTAAATCAAAAGATGCAAAATAATATACAATGCAATCACAGCTATCGTCATAAGTAGTACACACATTGGATCCGGATTTTGAACCGTCCCTAGGCCATAACCAGGGTACCACGAATTCAACGTCATCATCATAATCATGTCAGCCATAGGAGGTCCACTGCTGAAAAAGCCCCCACTCATTTCCACAATTGTGTCGTCATTTTGGGGGGGAATTTGGCAGTACTCACCACGCTTGGTAGGCGGGTTGGTGAGCGCGGAATGACTGCTATTCGTCAGAAGGAACAATGCTGCCCATTGTCTTTTAAAACATCCAGGGAAGGAGATGGAGTGGTGCTATATTCTTAATCCAGACACCGCACACAATGCCTCTTATCAATCGAAAAAATCATATTATTAAATTAAATATCAAGTATAAATGTCTAATTAGTAATTACACCATTCAAGATTTGTATTTGGCGAACTTTTTAAGATTGCAGCTCGTCCCGGAGAAAATCTGGTACGTCTCCTAACATGAAAAGGCTTTCTAGTTTCCGACAAGTCTCGTCGGCCCTTCAATACTTTGTACCCCCATGATCTAGCCTATTCAGCTTATATTTTATCAGACTTCTTGAACTAACAGTTTCCAGCTTAAACACTAGAAAACGGTGAAGTGTGAGCGTGTATGTTGACTTTCAAAATACATTTGAATTAATATAATATATAATTTTAAATAAACGATATTTGTTTCTTCTTTCTCTTCCTACTAATCCCGTTTTCTTGATAGTCAATGTGATATTGAGGTTCTCGGGTGCATACCCGATTCCAATGCCCGACTGGAGCCCCATTTCTCAGAAATCTCTGCGAGACGCCCAACAAATAAAAAAGGACCCAATTCCGATTAATGCGAATTATAATAATAACAATTTGATATACACGTTGATATAATTTTTCACAATAATCTAACTTTTACATTCACTACCCAGACCGTCGTGGTACGGACTTGGTTGCAAGTTTAGAGCCCAGCATTGATTTTTTTCCAACTTCTCCTATCGTGGGTACAGTTTACAGACATAAATCTCACATACATAAACACCCAGACCCGGAACAACTATCAGTGGATCATACAAATATTTGTTCCATGCGGAGCTCGCACCCGCAACACGTAGCTCAGAAAGCCAATCCTTTAGCTACTGCGCCAACCGTGCCGTACACTAAGCTCTTTTTCTGTCATCATATCAGCCACAGGATGTCCACTGCTGAACAAAGGCATCCTGTGTGATATGATGACTGAAAAAGAGCTTAAAAGCTTAAAAGCTTAGCTTTTTCAGTATTTGCTTAGAATTGAAAGCCACCATTGACTTTAACAGTGAAGGAAATCATCGTGAGCAAACCCCAGCGCCGTCTCCTCCTTCGAGCAGGATCGGCCCTCTCCCGGTCCTGCTCTGCGGTCTCCTTCTGGAGCATGACGTTCTCACAGGAAGAGACCACTGCATTCTAGTTCTCATGCTCTGCCAATATAGCCGCAATAGCACCTACCTAGCCGGACTCTTTGCATTAAGAGATCTACCACCAGTAGACCTAACTTGGGGTCATTACCTGGCATGTACGAAAGTGATTTTTTCAATGTCTCGTGTACCTTCTGTAGCCACCACCACCAGGCTCTTAAAACACAATATATCGACCACTTAAGAAATATATATAACAGCTCCGCACACATAAAACTAAATACTGTAGGGCCATCTTTAAAAATGTAACGAGGTTGAACTGCCGATCTCCCTGAAGCGCAAATTCATCGATATGTGTATCATGCTCGTCCTAATCTACGGGGCTCAGACCTCTTTGGCCCCGAGTCACAAATAAATCACCTTGGAGTTTGCCAAAGAGCAATAGGGCGAGCATTCTGAACGTAAAAAGAACAGACAGAATTCGGGATACCACGCTGCGCTATAAAACCAGGACAGAAGACGTAGGAGAAATGGCTGCCAGACTCAAATGGGATCGGACGGGTCACGTCAGACGTATACATATTAACCGCTGGGCCAAAGCCTCCACGCAATGGGTGGCTGAAGATGGACGGCGTCGCCGAGCCGGCCCAGAAAAAAGTGGAGAGATGACATAGATACGCACTACGAGGGCTGGTTCAAGGTGGCGCAGGAAAAAAGTACCTAGAAGAATTTGGGCGAGGCCTTTGCTCAACAGTGGGACTTAGGTAATCAAAGACATCGTTGACTTTAGATCAAGAAAAACATCGTGAGGAAACCAAGATATGAACAAAATAATTATCTGGAATCACCAACACGCAGTTAGGAAGCATGATGATCAATGCTCTTCAAGGAGAAGACCTTATCCTTCTCTGTATGAGAAGAGGCGTTTTCCCTGCAGAGGGACTATTAAAAATTATTACTAACTGAAAGTATTAGTAAGTTGAAGTGGTAATGGGCGGGGCATATTTCTCGTAGAACTGATGGCCATTGGGATAAAAAGATTCTAGAGTGGAGGCCGCGCACCGGAAAACGCAGCGTAGGACGACCTCCAACCTCCGACCTGGTGATGGTCGCTGGGAGTCGTTAGATGCGGGCAGCATGTAACCGCTCGTTGTGGAAATTTATGGGGGAGGCCTGATTAAGAATATAGCATCATTCCTCCTCTACTGGATGTCGTAAAGTGCGACTAAGGGAGTCTAAACCATACGGATGGGCAGCAGCTTCCCTTCTGCGGGACAGTAGCCATACTGCGCCAAGCGCCTGCCTGCTATGCGTGATGAGCTCTGGAAAATTCCCATTAAAATGACGACACAATTGTGGAAATCTATGAGGGATGCCTTTTCAGCAAGGATGACCTTAGGCTGACTGATACTTGGAATACAAAGGGTATTCCAAGTTCCTTCGTACAGGTAATTCTGTTCTATCTGGCAAGCGTGGTGAACTGGCAAATTCCTCGCACAAAATCGATTTTGATGACAATATTTATAAAATAAATGAGGAACTATGAAATTACGTTGACACAATGATATTAAATAATAAAAAGAAGTAGATATGTTACATGCATGCCAAAAGTAAGAACCAAAACTCCCCCAATTGTAGCACCTCGCAATCGGTTCGCCTAGATAGCTATCTCTTTTGCTCATGTTGTTTTTGTATCCTCTTTCTCACGACATGGTCGTGCAAGCTAGACTGAGTTTTGCGCGCCATTTAATATGGACGTGACATATCTATGGTATAATATCACTGCGCTGACAGTGTTGCTTCGTGATTACCTGCTTATTGAATCAGCAAACATCGTTGCTGTAAGTGCAGATAACACGAGTATGTTAATAATTAGTAAATGTAAACAGAACATAAATAATTACTTTATATACCACCGTTTTAGAACGGAAAATAATGTTTAAATGTAAAATAAAAGGGCGGGATGTTCGATTTCAAAGGTTTTGGGTGTTTTCAAAGGGGTGTTGGGTTGAGGTGCACCTTAACTTTTGACTTTTCTTAATTGCCTCTTAGGCATTAGGCATTATTTATTATTCACATTAGGCATTATTCTTTTATGAAATAAAAACTTTGACTTTGAGGTTGGGGGTTTTTAATTATGAAAATGTAAGTAGAGGGCGCACTATTCGTTTTTTAAATTTGCATTGTCATAGATTTCTGAGCCATGTGTTTCAGAGTTTCAGGTTGTGGATCCACTTTGTGGGAGGTCTCCCTACGCTGCGTTTGCCGGTACGTGGTCACCGTCACTCAAACAAGATTTTTCCACATTTTGTTTTTTGATCACACCACTGCGTATTAATAATTAATAATATATTAAATATCAATATTTATATATATTAAATAAAATAATATAAAACTTTGACATCAAGTTACATTTGACACATACATGACTTTGACGCAGAAGGTGCACACAAAATTTTACTCCTCATAAATTTTTCATACCGGCGTTATATATAAATCGATTCTCGATTAAACTCCAAAAATGTAGGTTAATGGGTACAGATGGAACGTACAACAATAGTAAAATAATAACTAATTTGCCATTGCCATAGCAAGGCTGACCAGTCCCAACAGACGGCACCTGTTCACGAGCATGACGCATGCATCAGCATCGTTTAGCTCAACCATATTGAAGGGAACCCAATGCCCGGATACACAACGCCGCCACCAGCAAGACATGTAAGTGAGCATGACAGACAAATGGACAAAAAATAAGTACAAAATATATAACATGAATGCCTACATCATATAAAGTAACGCACTACTGTTTTTATTTAAGCCCATACAAGGATTTCTTCTTTTCTTCTCATGCATCGTAGGTGCAGTGAATAGACATAAATCTCACACAAACATCCAGACCCGGATCAACTACCAACTACTAAACAAATATTTGTTCCGTGCGGGAATCTCGGACTCGCGACCCATAGCGCAGAAAGCCAATAGCTTGACTACAACACCAGCCGTGTCATCTTGTCCATAAATTCGTCTCGTCGCCTGTTGCAACAGCGCGCGACATTGTTCCAAAGACCTAATAGTATAACAGTAAATACCTACCAAGTCCCTACCTAATGCACTTAGCCCCAATTACAGAAGTAGGTTAACCGGTCCAGCTTAAGTTATAACTGGCCCACATCCTTCTATTAACTAAACACAACATGCGGAAGAAAGTAATTGATAGTTTCATATTTAAGTGGCGCTCTTCACGCCGTGCTTCCCAGATAGTGTTGCTAACTTCAAGCGGAACATAGTAGGTACTTATTTTTCCGTTATAAGCACTTCATCATTCATCATTCATATCAGCCAAAGGACGTTCACCGCTGAACAAAGGCCTTCCCCATAAATTTCCACAATTGAGTTGTCATCTTGACCGGAATTTGCCAGTACTCACCACACTTGGCAAGCGGATTGGTGAGCGCAGTATAGCTACTGTTCAACAGACGAGACGCTGCTACCCATCGCTCTGGTTTAAAGTCAAGCACCAGACGGCATTATTGGTTTTTTGTTTCATTTAACGTAAATAGTAACTATACTGCCGCTGTCATGCCGTGTAATGGCGGTCGACTGGCATACTATGATGCGCCATGATGGGATGCCGTCGCCTTCTTTTGCAAGGAAGTGATGCAAACAAAGGAGGCGGCAGAGCGGGGATGGAGGGAGATCTCCGATCCCCTCCGCAGAAGACACACCGGGCGTGGGCGCCGGGATAGGGCGCTGGACGATCTCCGGCCACTATGAGGAGCGGCCTGCGGACAACGAACCAGGGGCGGTCCGTCGCCCGAACAGAAACAGGCCCGAGATGGCGGCGCGCGTATTCCGCGCTCGCCTCTGCGAAGGATAGATGCGGCCAAAGAGGCCGCACACAGAAGGGGCCCGCAATCATTATCGGGCCGATACCTGCCGGGGGAGCGGTCTAATGCAGAAAAGCGTACAACTCACCCCCGGCTAGAGGTAAGAAGAAGGACACCGTGGGGTTTTAGCCGGTTTGATCCCGGCATGGCCCTCCGTCCTTCCCGAGGCGGAGGAAGTCCAACAGGATTTCCCCACGTAAAAAAAAACAAGATTTAAGCTTGTGATTACCCGTAACGACTATCACAAGTATATGCTCAAGCTGTGACTGACGCATGTACTAATCGATAGATGGGCTTGCGGATGTGGCATGACCCTTAGCTAGGCAAGATGACCGACGAAAGATCATGTCAGTATTCGAATGCTGCCCATAAGAAGGACGTTGATAGTCACGAGGCCAACCTTAATAATAGTGATTGAATGTAATTATAGTTCGATAGAATTTTTACTTTTATTTTTAGGACAACTGCTTTGGATTTTATCATAGCGTCTGCATTTACCAATTGAGTAGATTATGTAATCTTCTAGCAGATCTGATCACGAATCAGCTGCGTATATGATATCTGTGGTATTTGGACTTTTCATATTGTAAAAATGAGAAGTTAGCGCGCGTTTTGGTGGCCAATCATATCCAATCTCTCGGATTATGAATCTCTAGGACAGTAAATGGCTCCGGCAGCGGCGCTCCACTATCGACGCGATTCATCGCGTCCGCTCGCTGTCGGAACAGGCAGTGTCCCGACGGGGTGGGGTGGCGTTGGCTGTCAGTCTTGACATAGTCAACGCCTTTAATTCTATCCCGTGGGGTGCAATTAGGGGGGCACTAGTCCACCATCGGTGCCCCCCCTATCTGCAGGGTATCATCGGGGCATATCTGCGCGACAGGCATGTTCGCTACGTGGGCAGGGACGGTAGCGTAAAGCGGAGGGAGATCACGTGCGGGGTTCCACAGGGGTCAGTTCTCGGTCCCCTCTTATGGAACCTCGCTTACGATGCGGTCCTGCGTGTCGTTCTCCCCGCTGGCGTCAGCTTAGTCTGCTACGCTGATGACACTCTTGTGTTGACCAGCGGGGAGTCCTTCGAGGGAACCATCCGGCTTGCCGAGCAAGCGGTGGCAATTGTCGTGGCCAAAATCCACGCTCTGGGTTTGCGAATAGCGCCTCACAAAACCGAGGCGCTATGGTTCCACAAACTGCCGCGGAGCAGGGAGCCTCCCAGTTCGTGGATACGCGTTGGTGACGCGCAAATCAGGGTGGGCCGGTACATGAAGTACCTGGGGCTCACCTTGGACAGTCGTTGGGGCTTCGAAGAGCACTTCGAGCGTCTTGTCCCCCGGGTCGAAAGGATAGTGGGTGCCTTGCACGGGCTGCTACCCAATCTCGGGGGACCGAGGGAAGAAGTTCGCCGCCTCTACGGGGGAGTCGTGCGGTCCGTGGCCCTCTACGGGGCGCCTGTTTGGTCATCTCGACTTTCAGGCGTCCAGCGCCGCAAAACCAAGATCCACGGTCTGCAGCGTAGAGCGGCTATACGGATCGCACGAGGATACCGAACGGTGTCCTTTGAGGCGGCAACTCTGATGGCGCGCTTTCCGCCTTTTGATATCTTGGCGGAGATGGATGCGTGGGTGTATCACCAAACACGCTCCCTCCGCCAGAGCGGGGAAGGCGTGCCTTCAGGGGCGCTCGAACGTTTGAGGCAGCAGGCTCGGCGGCGTGCCCTCGAGCTATGGCGCGAGCGGCTTATGCTGCCACAGTACGCGCAAAAGCGCGTCGTCGAGGCTGTCTTGCCGCTCTTCGGAGCCTGGCTCCAAAGGAGCGAGCGCGTCACATTCCGCCTGACGCAGGTATTCACCGGACACGGTTGTTTCGGTGCGTACTTGCACAGGATAGGACGCGAGGTCACGGCACAGTGCCACCACTGTGGAGACGAACAGGATACCGCACAGCACACGCTCGGAGAGTGCCCTGCGTGGACTGCCGAGCGGCGGATCCTGGTCGATCGGATCGGGCAAGATCTCTCTTTGCCAGCAGTAGTGTCGGCTATGCTGGCAGAGCATGAAAATTGGAGTGCTGTGGTCTCCTTCTGTGAGAGCGTAATGCTCCAGAAGGAGGTCGCAGAGCGGGATCGGGAGAGGGCCGATCCCGCTCGGAGGAGGAGGACACGGGGCCGGGGTAACAACCGCCGCGGCGCCCGTGTCCAACACGCCTGAGCCCCCTGTCGACTTTATATGGCGGGGGGCCTTGGGGGTCGCGAGCGCGCTTATTGGGAAATATGCGTGCTCATACCGAGCGACCCCCGGGAAGACAGCGGTGCGCATGTGGTCACGTACCGCTGTGTGCGCAGCTCAGCGCATAGTGAGGCCTCGGGGGAATCTTTTACAATCCCCTCGAGAGATGCCTGGGGGGGTGGCCTCTTTACAGTCGCCTTCCCTCCACTAGAGGGGATGACCACTTTACAGTCATCCCCTCCGAGACGTGCCTAAAGGCGTGGCACCAATGGGTGGCTCTAGATGGAGATCTTTCGAGTTCCTGGAGCCTCCCTTCGGTGCCGACGATGATCACTCCGGTGGTTTTAGCCGGTAGGAGTCCGGCATGCCCCTTCGCCCTTTCCCGGGGCGAAGGAAGTACATGAGGTATTTCCACCGGATCAATAAAAAAAAAAAAAAAAAAAAAAAAAAAAAAAAAGGACAGTAAATGGCAATGATTTTCATACCTTATAATAGATACAAACATAAAATCTTACGTACTTAATTTTTTTTCTTTATATTTTCGCATTCAATTTGCAAACACAGTAAAGTAATTGTAAGTAATTAGGTATCAGTTCCCAACCAGGTTTTTGTGTGCTTTTCACCGTTTTTTACAACGGAACCTTGAGTTCGGTCACGAATTCAAGATCATGGACACAAATAATTGTTTAATAGAAAACTAAAAAGATTTTGTGGTGACAGGAGACATTGCAGAGATGTATAAAAATATCCTTACTACATTTTTAGACTGTGTGATTGCAAGGTTTCAAGCTATATGTAATATAAATTTCCACAATTGTGTCGCCATTTTGAGTGGAATACGTTTACCTCGGGCAAACTCTGGAATTGGGTAAAACTGGGCTGGGCGGCATTTGGGAAATTGCATCGAGTGTTTCTGTACTCAATACCACAAAGCCTTTAATTAGTGCGTCCTACCTGTTATGACATACGGTGCCGAAACCTGTCCACGTAAAGGTTCAGCTAGTCCACAAATTTAAATTTGCTCAGCGAGCTACGGAGAGTGCTATGCTTGGCGTTTCTGTGAAGGACTAATCCGAAACGAGATGATCCGATAGAGAACCATAGCCCATTGGCTTAGCAAGCTAAAGTGGCAATGGGCTGGCCATATTAAAAACGTAGAACTGATGGCCGTTGAGGCAAATGTGTTCTTGAGTGGAGACCGCGGCTCGGCTTACGTAGTGTAGGGCGCCCTCAGGCTCGGTGGAGTGACGATCTTCGCAAGGTGGCTGGCATAAACTGGATGAGAAAATCCGAGGACCGTGCTCAGTGCATGACTTTGGAGAGGTCTATGTCCATCAGTGGACTGCTATGGGTTGTTGATGATGATGACGCCTTTAACGACACCCACGTGAGCAGATGGAGCGGTGCTTAATTCTTAATCCGGACCCAACACTCAATACACCGTGTTTTTATTATAATATGGGACAACAGCGAGAACAAAAATGAATTACTTTTCTGTGTCTTGGAGAACTGACCACAAAAGCAGTTAACAGAGAGCGACCTTTTTGGGAAGTGGCACTGGTATCAATAACCTTTAAGTGCTGACTCTACACACGTCGGCCAAGAGGGTCATAACGAAAGACTCTTCCCGTGCTTTTCTTGCCCATTCTTCAGTCATGCAGGATGAGAACTACCTGACTAACTTGAATAAATCATTATCCTGGGGATGGTGCACAAGAATAGATCCGTGACGGAAGAGCCACTCGATGAAAAGACCATGTTACGGGCAAATTCAGGCTGGCATAAGATCTCAGAGTATGTATAGTTTATACCAAAGCATCACTTATTGCGGCTTATAATCCATAGGAACCTGGCTTTCATATAATTAGCTTAGCTTAGGTTTACTTATTGTGGGAGACGGTCGAAGAAGGACGAGACGGCGCCGGGGTAGCAACCACCCTGGTGCCCAGGTCCAACACGCCTGAGCACCCTGCCGTCATTATATGGCCTCGTGTTTCGCGGGTGCGCAGATTGGGGAGTCCACTTGCTCATACCGAGTGACCCCGGGAAGACGGCACCGTACACGTGGCCACGTGCCACCGTGTGCGCCGCTCAGAGCACAGTGAGGCTTGGGGGAATCCTTTATCAATCCTCCGCGAGAAGAGCCTGTGGAGCGGCCTTTTTACAATCACCTACCCTCCGCTAGAGAGTCATCCCCTCTTAGATCTGCCTAAAGGCGTGGCATCGGTGGGCGGCTCTAGTGTGATCTTACGAGGACCTTTCGCCCTTCCCCGGGCCGAGGAAGTTCATGATGAATTTCCACTGGGGACCAATTAAAAAAGGTATCGACCTAGCAAACAAGTTAAGCTTAACTTAACCCTGAGTTTCTTTCAGCAATCCCTCTCAGAGGTTGTCATGTAGTGAAATGCCCTCCGTTGTTTCAATGTCACGTAAAAGTGTCTATTAGGACCTAATGAATGCATCTATTTATTATACTCTATTCTAAGTTATTTTTACCGTAAGTATTTATTATAATACGTAACAAGCTCTGTAGTTTCCGGAATAAATTAGGCATAAGACACTGTTCTCTCCAGTCTTCCGTGAATTTTGTAAAAGGCCGACCATGGGACTATGGTGGGATAAGACGTTTCGACTTTGGTTCTGGTACATTTTCGACTTGGAATAATGATTACAGGCCTACAATCAAATCTTTCCGGAGAAGTTGCTTACACAATTCCGAATAATGCGAATGGAGTGGGAACACTGTCAAATGTCCTCATACTAAACATTATTAAATTATTTAAATGTGTCTCTTTTCACGGGTTTCTCCTCTCCAAGGAGGAATCCGGTCTTTTGATAGGCTTACGCAGGGATATGGGTCAAACACGCAGATGCCCTTTATAGCATTTTAATCTTAAATATAACGAGACACTAACCGGGGACTCTCCACCGCAGCACTGTATAAATACAGTCACGAATTGTCTCTGGTAATATAAGACTATTGTATTAGATGGCAGCTAAAATGGTAAGGTTTATTGCAATGGGTGCTAAATTAATTTTATATTTAGGAAAACGGAAAAGTCTGCGTTTGCCTTTCCACCTTTAAATTAAATTCTGTGGCAGACGGTGACTCGAAACTCGCAAGATGGGCCTCCTAAATGGCCACCACTACAGTCGACAGAGACCAAGCGGCTCGGGGTGTAGAGAGGTGCAGTAACGCATTTACCATCGCGCATCTCGAAGAGCCGGGGCGGGTTTCTCCATTATTATGCCAGTAAACACTTCCATCCTCGAGCATATAGCTCTGGCGGCTCCCCTCTGATCGGTCTGCTGGCCACCACGATAAGTCGGGCACTTGTTGCCTCGACGCCATTTCCTCCTTCTCCAAGCCGATTTGGCCCCCTCCAGTGCCGTTCTGCAGTCTTCTTCTAGAGCATAATGTTTTCACAGAAGGAGACCACAGCACTTAAATTTTCATGCTCTGCCAGCATAGCCGACACTACTGCTGGCAAAGAGAGATCTTGCCCGATCCGATCGACCAGGATCCGCCGCTCAGCAGCCCATATAATGGACTCCTCGAGCGTGTGCTATGCGATATCCAGGTCGTCTCCTCAGTGTGCCGTGAGCTCGTGTCGTATCCTGTGTGGGTGCGCACAGAAACAACCGTGTCCGATGAATAACTGTGTCAGGCGGAATGTGACGCTTTCACTCCTTCGCAACCTCTGAAGTGCAAAAATAGTGTGAATGTACCTACATTTGTTAAGCTTATTGCGTATGTTTACCACCAAAGATTAAACCACCCCTCTCCAACCATGGGTGTAGTAAAGACGACAAAGGGATGACTACTACACTACCAAAAGGATGGGGAGCAGCTTCCTCCCGAGTACTAATAATAACACACTGCAATCACCAATCCACCCGCCAAGCGTGGTGATTTTGGCAATATTCCTTATGACAACTGATTATAGTGTTCATTGGCAGGCCCATGTTCAACAGTGGACGTTTATGGGCTGATATGTGTGTATGTGATTTACGGAGTCGTTAAATTTGTAATTAGAAAAATAATTAGGTCGTTACCTATTTTTCGCTTGGACGTTCGCGTTATTGCCATGCGAGAACAAACGAAATGCCGCACATCGATTCATACTATGGACCTAATACTCGTGTAAGTTTTCATAAATGCTGCCTACAGTTACAACGGAGATTTAAAATATATTACAATAATTATTGTGTGACTAATTGTGAACCAAACACAAGTCTCAATAACAATGGGATGAATATCTTTTGTTTTTAAACGTTTTACAACGGACGTAGCTTGGCTGCGTTTGTTTCCTTTCTAGAACTACATAACTATGACCGCATGTTGTACAATTATTAAGTGTTCCGGTGGATTTCGCATCTGTTAAAAGTAGGTAATCATACCTACTTAGTTTTACTCCCATATATTGTTGTTCAATACGTGATGCAAATTATTTTAGATGTATTTTTGATAGGTTTATCAGATAAATATTAGAAGTAAGTTTTGTAGTCACATGTTTTTCGCAAATTAATCTGATAAAACTTTATTTTATCATGAGCGCTACATGACTGAGAAGCTAAATATACATCAAATCACATGCGGAACGGAACGTAGATTGATAAATCAGAGATTAGTTGCGTTGCGTTCGGAATATCACGAATTCATGACGTTTGCGTGACTCTTCGCTCCGCCCGTGGGACAGAATTTAAATACACAACATTTTAATTACTTGTATTGACTGCAAAATTTAAATTAACATTGATAGTGAAAATTCGTTGCGGTTTCAAATAGATAACAAATATGTTCAAGTTCATGGTCGCCATTCGAATCTTTTGAATGTGCACTGTCACTTGATCGCTTGTCAAGATTTTGTCAACGGTTGTCGCTGTTGTCAGTCGGTCACTCGATGACGTTCGGATTGAACGTGTACGAATATCTACACCGGTGCGCGAGCAATTTGCATGAAATTGCGTTGATTCAGTTACAGCTACACATTATCTTATTGCGTTTGTACGTTGGTTGTTCAAATAGCGGGAAGATGGCTGAATGCTGCCGGACACTGTGATACTTTACCACTGTTTTTATTCAGAAAAAAGTTGTGATACGTGCTTACCGTCGTATTCGCATTGTTTTGATAATTCAGTTTTTGGTGTTACATTAAGAACTCTTTAGTGATAATGAAGGGTCTACACGGCAAAGAGGAGACCTCGGATGAGGAGTCCGGATTAGGATACCAGAATACATTGGTAAGTGCATATGTGCAACTTTCTATTTTCTACAAAATAGGTATTGTAAAGTTATCCTAGTTTACGACAACCGCACTGTGTGTTAACTGTGTGGTGAACATCACGTTATTTTAAGCGAGGTTTCTTTCATGGATTGTACTGATCTCAACTTTGTTTATAAATTTCAATGCTATATTTTGATACCTCTACCATACACTTGCACTGGAAGTACCTACCTACTTACTTTAAATGTAGCAACTGTCATAATATGACGAATAGTTTTATAATCTATAGAACCTACATGCAAAATATTATTATGTTTCCAAATAAGTTTCTAAAATAGATTTCTATTTTCAAATATTCCTAAATATATCAACAATGTTTTTTATTGCATTGGCTATGAACTTTGTGTTAGGAATTTGGAATTTGCAAATTTCATAATAGCCATTGATTACTATTTATTGTGAAAAATTATCTTGGGTACAATATACCTAATTATGTAAAAAAAACTTATATTTATTAGCACTAGCTATTAACATAGTACAAGATACCCTAATTCACCATTTGTCCCTCAA
Organism: Diloba caeruleocephala; assembly: GCA_947459985.1. Taxonomy (NCBI): domain Eukaryota; kingdom Metazoa; phylum Arthropoda; class Insecta; order Lepidoptera; family Noctuidae; genus Diloba; species Diloba caeruleocephala. Next base: position 2,828,333 of record OX381629.1, on the reverse strand, counting down.
AGATTATGTTGGCAACTAGAAATTTATTTGTTTAGCAGACAAACAATTATTGAGAATCCCATAACAATGCAGGGAATTGCTGGTTATATAGGCAGTTTTTTACCATTGATGGTTTAATGAAAAATGATATAAAGATGATCTTGTTACTTGTTATAAATCCTTGGTATTTCATATTCAGCATATTATGCATTGTACTGTGTATACTCTAAACACTATGAGGTGCACTTGTGCAATGTAATTTGACTTTTCATTAAATATTTGTCATTATAGTCACTTTATTTGCCATTGTTTTAAACTATGAATTATAAGACTTCAATATGGCAAACTTCTAAGAATAAAATTAATGTCACAATGCTATTGAATGAAGCTCAAATTGCAATGATTTCCTACACCATATTTAGTACATAATAGTTTCAACTTGCACTTCAGCATACATCGAAACAATGCTCGATTTTTATAATGAACTGTATATAAATTTTACCTGAGTAGGTATAGAATGAAATGAGTAGAATGGTAAGCATTTATCATCAAATTATTAAGAATAAATGGAACTAAAGTGGTGGATTATTCATGGCTAGAACCCACGTTGTTCAATAAACATTTTTTCAGGTGGGTGGGTACCTGAAAAAATTCCTCTAAATTTCAGGTGGTCTAGACCATCTATTTGGTTGTGTGTGTTGTGCCTCACATGCCATCTGCATCCAACAAATCTCAATGACCATCACCGGGTCATCTGTCTTTCTAATTGGAGGTAGTCCCATCCATGTGCATCTTACCCATGTATGACAATTTTTAAAATGTTTCCCTAATTCTAATAAAATTTCCGATAGAATTGAACCTCTAATATGATATTCATCATCATCATTTTAGCCATATAAAGTCTACTGCTGGAAACATGTCTCCCCCAAGAATCACACCAACAACTGCATAACTTGTTGTGTGCTCATTGGCTCATTGGGGGATTTGCCATAATCAACAAGCTTGGCAGGCAGGTTGGCGATCACAGTTCGAGTTATTAATGTACTTGAAGGATGCTGCTGCCCATCCTCCAGCTTATCCTATAGTCGCTTTTATGACACCCATAGGATGAGATGGGTTGGTGCTATTCATAGCTGGCACCACACGACATCTATTACTCTTACGACACACGCACGCATGGCACGTTGTATCCACTCAGGTTATATCTGTCTCAAGATTTATTTCAGTTTCACATTGACAATTATTAAAATAATAAACTTATTTTAATTAATTATTTGTTCAGTATCAACTATTGCGGCTTCATTAGTGTTGACTTATTGACAGGTAGGTAATTATTATCCTCAATTATAGTAGTGTAAACTGTCTGCATTATCAGTAGCATACACTTCATTCATAGTGTCCTACAATGTTTAATCCATTATATTATTATGTCTCTCTATTCACATGTTTATATCCCCTGTAAAAGGGCACCCGGTCTTTTGATAGGCTTATATGGGAACATGGATCCAACATGCAGAGAGCCTTTAGAGAAATTTAATCTAAATGTCTTGGGACAGTAACCTGAGACTTTTCATGGCTGCATAAAAAATACAGTCTTGGATTGTCCCCAAATTGGACATTTTCTTCGAATGTGAATCGTATTATGATTCATCTAAAGCGGCCTTTTTAGGCCTGGGGCCCTTTTTTGGCCTCATACAGCACTACAGCTGCAATCATATATATTGTAGTTTGTTGACCCCCCCTGGGTGCCGAAGATGACCTGTTGAGGAGAGATGGTTTTACCCAGTAGGAGCCCGGCATGCATTAGCCGTGTGGTGCCGGTTCAGAATACCACCACCCCATCTCCCGTGGGTGTCGTAAAAGTCGACTAAGGAATTAGCCGGAGGATGGGCAGCAGCGTTCTTAGAGTGCATTCACATCTCAACTACGTTCGCCAACCCGTCTGCCAAGCGTGGCGATTATGGCAAATCCCCCCCAATGAACACACAACACACCCATATCGGTCATTGTGGTGATCTTTGGGGGAGGCCTGTGTCCAGCAGTGGACTTCATTCGGCCGAAATGATGAATTATTCTAACAGAGTAAGAAATTGGATTTTATATAAATGTAGTTACATGAAGCAACCATCATGTTTAAACATTAGATAAATAAATGTTTATGTCTGGTAATAATTATATCTGACGATCATATTACATACATACATACATACATATAATCACGCCTCTCTCCCGTAGGGGTAGGCAGAGACCACTTCTTTCCACTTGCTACGATCCTTACATACTTGTTTCGCTTCGTCCACTTTCATTATTCCCTTCATACATGCTCTTCGGTTTAGGGTACTCTTGACCTGGCCTTTATCATAAACCATATAATATGATGATGACCATCATATTATATAGTTTATGTAATATGGAACTTCCTTCCGCGCACGCTCAGGTTGTGGAATCGGCTCCCTACCGAGGTTTTTCCAAGAGACTCCAATATGGGGTTCTTCAAAAAGGCTGTGAAAAGATTTTACAGGGTCGGTAACGCGTATGTTATGGTAAACGCTTACCATCAGGCGGGCCGTATGCTTGTTTGCCACAATGGTGGTATAAAAAATGTATAGAAGACGATTTAATATACTTTCGCCCCAAACACGACAACAAATACATAATAAAAGCGGTCAAATAGTACAAACAAAATATTTTAAAATTAACGATATATTCGAACTTTTAAAATAGACACCTTTTACAGCCTGTGATCTTAGTATAAAAACTGGTGAAGTTCAAAATCAAAAACAAAATATTTTATTTTCCTTTTTTTCTAACTTTTACCTCCACCTGGGTTAGTCCTGCGTCGTGGGCGCATTTACAGACAGAAATTCCACACACAATACACCGAGACCCGGAACAACTACCTGCACATCATACAAATATTTGTTCCGTGCAGGAATCGAACCCGTGAGGCGTGAAAACCAAACGCAGCAGCCGATTGTATCAGCCACAGCAACAATCGTGCCGTCAAATTTAAAAAAACTTAAGGTTTAGGATTAGATTGATTATTAATTTCGGCTTTTTAGTTTCTTACGACATTTATTCTAAGAGGCAGTCAGTCAGTAATTTATTGACGAGTAGACGCGCCATACTGAACATCTTGCACTACAAAACGGTGCGCTGGCCGCCATTAGACCGCGTAATGAAAAATAAAATAAAATAATATTTTTATTTACAATATCGATTTACGTTACGTGTTTATTTATTTATGAAATAAAACGCCTTTTTCTATCACAGTTGCAATATACTTCGTGCATCGTCTATAAACACAGGATGGCATTATTTTTTCGCAAAATGTTGCTGAATTGTGCTTATGATTCACGTCAAGTCGCGAGACTGGTCGGTGCGGGACTAAGTGAACCCCAGGCAATTACCTTGCTTTCTTTTTTGTTTATGTGACCATCGTAGAGCGCGGCCAATGCATCTACACTTATAAAACCATCTTAAGACAAGGTAAAGTGTTTCTTGAAAACTACTTGTTAAAGATCATTAATTATTTATCATTGTTAATCTGTAATAAAGAATTCATGGACAGTGTTTTTGTCGTAAAGATATATATCTCATAATATTTGCCTCGGGATTGTTAACGTGACAACATCACGTCATAAAAAAGACTTCACTGACATTATGTATTTATCTTGAAAGCTGTTTGATTTACGAGTACATAATTTTTATGTACATCATAATTGCTTTGCCAAAGCCATTGGATTTTGTGAAAAGTGAGCATAAGCGTAGAAGAGGGGTGGCGGTAGAAAGGTCCGGCCGTGCCCAGAATCCTAGCCCACCACAAAATTATATTAGATCATCATTATCTTCATAGCATCCAAAAGACGTCCACTGCTGAACAAAGGCCTCCCCCATAGATTTCCACAATTATGTCGTCATTCTGGAGGGAATTCACCTGTACTTACCACGACTAGCTGGCGGGTTGGTGAGCGTAGTATGGCTACTGTTACAAGAAGAGACGCTGCTGCCCATTCCTCTGGTTCTGGTTTAGTGTCTTTTAGTCCCCTTTTGCGACATCTACGAGAGGAGATGGAGTGGTGCTATATTCTTAAACGGATTATATCCTCATCATATATCAGCCACAGGATGTCCACCGCTGAACAAAGGCCTCCCCCATAGATTTCCACAACGAGCGGTTACATGCCGCCCTCATCCAACGACTCCCAGTGACCTGCACCACGTCGTCTGTCCACCTCGCTGCATTTTCCGGTGCGAGGGATCGATTACATCGCGTATAGGTATTAATTTTTTCGTTATAGTTCAGTAGAATTCGAATAGAATTAGTTATGATCGGCCTGAACTTCAGCGATATACTCTATCATACAAACAACTAGTATTGTGTATAATATTAAATAATCCAGATGTTTATTATCTACAAATTGCAGGAGTCAACAACGGGAAATGGGCCATTGAAGTGGTCGTAGGCGACCGACTGGCCACCTGTCACCACCTTAATACATGTTATTATATTTATCGCTTCATTGATCGTAAAGCCGTGTCCTCGTAACTGGGCAGCGGTGGTGGTAGCGCAGCGGAGCTAGCGCTCTCCGAGCCAACTAGCTCTCGCTGTCTTCGAAAACGGTTACTAATGTATACGCTTCGCCACATCCCGGTCCCGCCGATCTTCTGTCCGTTGTATTGGGACCACTGCTTAGTTCCAATTCATACTACTAGTTCCAAGTACTCGTGTAAGCGATCTTTATGTCGGGTTCTACGATATGAAGTCGGTTTTCAATTCATCGATTGTGCCCAATGATATTTTACAAATAGATGCGCCATACACGAACATTATGAGGCTACAGAACGGCGTGAATTTTTCTATATCTAGTACCAGTACAGCTCTAAAACATGCGCGAAGGAACGGAGAGAAAATGAAAGCCACCATGCGGCATACCGGTTGTTAGAAAGAGATGAATGTACACCTTTAGTTACGTCAAGTAGCAGCTATGCGCATGCTCGTTCGATGTCGTCCTGCCGCCGGCCGCCATTAGACCGCGTAATAAAACAAAATACTGTAATTTTAGTTACAGTATAGATTCTACGCATGGAATGACGTTTTTTTTTCACAGCTGTACTATAATTCGTGCATAAACTTTATATAAACACAGAAATGCATTTTTTCCGCAATATGTTGCAAGAATTACGTATAAGAATGACGTCTAGTTGCGACCAGCCGCGACACTGGTCGGTGCGCGACTATGTGAACTCCGGGCCATTACCTTGCTTTCATGTGACCAACATAGAGCGCAAGCAACGCGTCCACAATTATAAAAACATCTTAGATCGTGCCTGTCTTGATTCAACCCCTTATGATAGGGAGTTTGAAGTGACACCGTTAGGTTTTAGTCGGTAAGAGTTCGGCATCCACTACCCCTTCCCCAAGAGCGGAGGATGTCCATTAGGGGACCCGATGAAAAGTAGCGACGCTAATTATATTACCATCCTCTTCAAGGCCTAACCAATTCCAAATAATGGGCGCCAAAACATACATTTTTCACTTATGTTTGACAACTATCTCCCTTGATGTAAAATTACTTAAGCGCAAATGTGGGGTAGTTTCTCATCCTCCATCATTGCCTTATTACATCTACATCTACTGGGCATAGACACCCCCGCGCAGACTTTCATAACGGTTCTGCGCGACCGAAAGTCTGCGCGGGGGTGTCTATGTCTCTGTCTGGTCGATTTAATCATGAATATTAATTAATTAATTATTACTAGAGATGTACCGGCTAGTCAACTAGTCGGAAACGTTGACAATCCAGCTATATTTGCAGTTGGCGACTAATCGGTAAAGTGCCGACTTATCGGCTCTTTACTTTATTCATATTTCTCTATGCTTAAAAATACGGTGATTGAAATGAAATCGTAAACTTTATTAAAAATGAAAACTAGAATCAGTCTAACAGTTTTCTTTCTTTGGTAGTAAATAATTTAACTAACTTTTTTTGAAGTACTTTCCGTGTGGTGTCCGGATTAAGAATAAGCACCACTTCATCTCCCCCCGTGGATGTCATAAAGGCGACTAAGGGAATCTAAACCAGAGGGATGGGCAGCAGCGTCCCTTCTGTGAAACGGTAGCCATACTGCGCTCCAACCCGCCTGCCAAGTGTGGTGAGTATTGGCAAATACCCCCATGAAATAATTGAACTTAAATAAAAAATATAACACGAAAATCATTCTAAACGAGTGCTTCTACAACTCTGAATAAAGACCGTAGGCAACCTATTGTTTATTATTTGTTTTAGGATCACGGTTCTAGGAGTAGGAATATGACTCTTTCTTGGTAACAACCAAAATTAACCACAATCTCCCACGTCCTCAAGTGGTCCTCGTCCACGACACGGTTGGTGCAGTGGCTGATACAGTCGACTGCTGCGCACCGGGGCGTGGGTTCGATTCCCACACGGAACAAATATTTGTACGATCTGCAGGTAGTTGTTCCGGGTCTGGGTGTATTGTGTGTGGAATTTGTGTTTGTAAACGCATCCACGACACAGGAGAAATCCTAGTGTGGGGCAGAGTTAAAAAAATAAAAATAAAAATTATATTTATAAATTATAATTATAAACTATAAGTATAAGTATGTATGTATGATATATATTTATTTATATAGTTATGTATTTATTTCAGTATATATTATAGTATACACCTCGGAATACCCCTTTGTCTTTGTCCATCTTTTTCTTATCCATCCAAAGGTTGTCTGTAAGAAATCGCTAATAGCGATAAGACCGCCCATTGTGCAATTACTGTTCATTAAATTATTCCTAGTAGTTGTTTTGAAAATGGTGTACAATAAAGAATATTCTATTCTATTCTATGTTATGTCCATGCTGCTGTGTCCAACTAGGGTATTTTATTATTATTCTTAACTGTTGTTTTCTTCCTGAATGATTGTTCACTTGATACTGTCCTCTTTTGTTTCTATTTTTTTATCATTCAAAGGTTTGTTGGAAGAAAACTCAATGTTGAGTTAAGCTCGCCTTTGTACATCATGTTTTATTTTATTTAACAATCTATATTTTCTATTATATGTTGTACAATAAAGAATAATAATAAACTTATACAAATCTGAATAACCAGTAAGTTGCATGCAACACAAAAAATGCCTCGTACTTAACAAAAACCTGTTTCAACATGATGCACGGTGCAGCGGGAGCGAGCAACTCGGTTGTAAACGAGTCGCCACGGACTTCAAGCCGATGCCATCCATCACAGAAAGCAATGATCGGCTTGGCTGACCAGTCGGTCTTTTTGCACGGCACTGTTGGCTCAGTGGCTATGCGATTAGCTTCGCTATTTGTCGCATTATGATCAGTATGATCTGCAGATACCTGTTTCGGGTCTGGGTGTTTGAGCATGTGAGATTTATGTCTGTAAACTGACCCCACGACACAGTAGAAATGATAGAGTGGGGTAGCGTATATTTCTTTTGTCTCGGCGACAAAGTTTTGTCAGCCCATCTCTATTAATTACACGTTGTACGCACAACCAATCCACAATTAACGGATGAAACTTGAAACCACACCTTGACCAATCCGTCAATGGTTTATTACGTACCTACTAATTGATTGTAATAGCTTTCGCATACTTTTGTGTTTTAAACAAATATTTACTAAGTGACTGTGGCTTTTGACTTTGTTCTTAGTTTGTGATTGTAAGTGTCCAGATATTGAAGCGAAGGATTTGCTGGCATACACACACATCGGCCCGTACTATGTCCACTGCTGGCCTCTCAATGATCACTTGAATGAGCCTATTTTATATTGTCATTAATATCATCTATATTTATAGTATACTTCTAATTTCTAATACATCGACAGAAAACAAACTTCAATCTCCATTTATAATAAGTATTAGCAAAGGTAAGAAATTCCAGATTACTAAACTAAACTATCCTTGTATTCTACTAGTAATTCATTGACTTCACTTGACCCCACTAAAAGTCAATACAACAGAAATTAGATAACAAACAAACATCTCATATTTGAGAGAATTACGTCTTCTATTTGCCATCTGCTTCACAATGAATTGAGCACAGGACAATTAAACGTTTGCCATATCTTTACAATCGAGCCTCGTCTAACAAAAGACTCATCTAGCTTATAAATGTTAATTCTCTTGAATTATAAATACCTCAACGTCAATCAACTGTCTTGGTTCATAGCGAAATAGGAATAGACCGATATTGTCCGTGTGGTGTCCGGATTAAGAATATAGCACCACTCCATCTTCTCCCGTGGAGATCGTAAAAGGCGACTAAGGGACTCTAAACCAGAGGGATGGGCAGCAGCGTCCTTTCTGTGGAACAGTAGCTTCTGCGCTCACCAACCCGCCTGCCAAGCATGGTGAGTACTGGCAAATTCGCCCCAATATGATGACTCAGTTGTGGAAATCTATGGGGGAGGCCTTTGTTCAGTAGTGGACATTGTATGGCCGATATGATGACACGGGACTCGACATACCGACAGCCGTCCGTGGGACATTCGCTCTTTTTCTGTCTCTGTCTGTCACAAACCGCTATTTAAATCCGACACGAACACACTATAACAACATTCATATGCCCTACAAGATTCCAACAAATCTGTAAAAAATATTTTTTCGTTGCAATTCATGCCAGAACTTTTGTCTGCCTTTCTCTGTTTCCTGCAATATCTTCATTACATTTTTTTTTGTCGTGGGGAAATCCTTATGGACTTCCCTCTGCCTTGGGAGGAGCGGAGGTGCATGCCGGATTCTTACCGGATAAAAGATGTTTGCCTTGGAAGCATGACCATAAACCCGTGACAAAAGAGACATATTTATTTATTTTATTTATTTATCATATTAATATTGGTATATTGTACAAATTTATTGTGGGAGACTGGTGCCTAAACTAGGTTCAAGCCTGTATTTCAGGTCACCAGGCCTTCCACCCCGGAAGTCCAATTACATAGTCCTTTCATAAATTGTGCCAAGCGAAAATTTTCCATTTTCTTGTTCTTCGTGTATCTGATTCTATAAAGTTGTTTTCTCTTGTTAGGTTTATCTTGATGAATACGTTGCTATAATTTTATCAGACCCCGATACTGGTTGATTTTGTCCTTTATACCCAGTTATCATCTTGCACCCCATGAAGGGGCACTTTCACTGCAGACAACATCTTGATATAAACATAAACTCACTGTTTTAATAAAATGTATATGTTATGGCTTTGATACACCCATTATTGATGATTTCTTAAAATTACTTTTCAATTTTTCGTATTTTTGTTGCACATTGCACATAATAAATGAATGTCGAATCCTTGGCAACCATCTCAACTTACCCTCTATTACTCGATATATTATAATTATATGTACCTACATTACACTAACCACTTACCATCAGGTGGGCCGTATGCTTGTTTGCCACCTTATTGGTATTAAAAAAACTTGTCAATAAGTACTAACTATATCCAATATCTTTTGTCTTATCACAAAATATAACACCTAAAATGTAATGGATATCCGCGGCAGACATTATCAATATTATATAACGGTGTCTTATCAGTTCTCAATGTTACGTTCCTTTGCACGAGATTATGCAAAAAGTTATCGTAACATACATGAACCTATTGTTTCGCTTTATACGACTTTTTAATGGACTGACATGTTTTATGGCATGTTGCATTTTCCTCTTTAATCTACATGAATTCTATGTGGACAAGTATATTTTTCTATTTAAAACATTGCCCCACACTAGCAATTCTCCTGTGTCGTGGGTGCGTTTACAAACACAAATACCACACACAATACACCCAGACCCGGAACAACTACCTGCAGATCGTACAAATATTTGTTCTGTGCGGGAATCGAACCCACGACCCGGTGCGCAGCAGCCGACTGTATCAGCCACTGCACCAACCATCTATATAAGCGCTATAGAAGCGTTTCAGAAAATCTTGAAAGAGAACTTACATCTATACCTATATACCGGGTTAGTCTTAAGGGTGTACTAAACCGCGGCCAATTTAAAGCGTCCCTGATGACTGTTTCACAGTAAATGCGTCATCTTAGAAAACGTATATTTTTATTTCCGCACAAAACTAAAATAATATTTTTTTGTTTGAAAAATGTGCAGCCCTATTATGAAAATGGCGTCGCTCTCGCTTGTAGTTTTACCTTTTTATTTTTTTTATTGGGCCCAGTTGTAATTCTTCATGAACTTCCTCCGCCCCGGGGAAGGACGAAGGGGCATGCCGGACTCCTACCGGCTCAAACCATCGGCGCTCACCTTCGGCACCAAAGGGGGGCTCCTCGTATGATCACACTAGAGCCGCGCACTGGTGCCACTGCCACGCCTATAGGCACATCTCTGAGAGGGTGACTGTAAAGCGGTCTCCCCCGGGGCGATTGTAGTTACCTAGCGCATATGTGGAACCCGAATATGACGTTAAATGTAAGACATAGCTGATGATAGGGCTGTATCAGGGTATTTTTCATGAAAAGTTTGAACAGCCATAACACTGTAACTATTGACTTTTTGGGGATAATCGTAGAACAAAAGTCGGTGGTAATCACCCATAGTATTACACCCTTTCGGGTAAATACCCTTTCCGTCTAACCGAGTATAATAAAATTGAAGTCTGTCTGTGATTTCAAAATAAAACATCACTCTCTTCAAACTGTTATTTATATGCGGCCTAATCATAATTTCAGTTTTTAGAACTTTTGTCTGTCTGAAAGTTTGTTTCGAATAGGCTCCGAAACGGTTGCACGGATTTAAATGAAAATTCTAGGGATTAAAACAGGAATTTTAAATGAAATGTTCGTGTGTGTTCGACTTTGATATCTTGCACAGTTCAGAAGGTATGAATATAAATGTACACAAGAAAATTGTTGTATCGAAGTATGGTTTAGAAGCTTTCAAGGTCAGGGACTATTATGAGTCCCCATGTTGTTTTATTTAAAATATATTTTGTCTTTATCTCTCAAAACCAAACGTCGCAATGATAGATAAGGACTAAACATATTTCAACTAAAATAGGTTTAAATGTATATTTTTATGAATAAGTGGGCTTTAGCAGTGGCTATTAATGTCGCTGATATCATTGCGTGCATCATCATAACAGCCAAAGGGCGTCCACTGCTGCACAAAGGTTGATTTCCTCTGCATTTTGGGGGTAATTTCGTAGCAGTCGCAGCATTCGTGGTCGCAGGATGACTAAGGTGACAGGTACGTTACAGATTTTTTTAAAGTTATTTTCTTTCTGTCTTTACCTCGATGTGAATATCACCTTGCATTGTTGAGTACTTCATATCATCATACCGGCCATAGGACATCCACTGCCGAATAAAGGCCTGTCCCATAGATTTCTAAAATTGTGCCATAATTTGAAGGGAATTTGCCAGTACTCACCACGCTTGGCAGGCGGGTTGGTGAGCGCAGAATGGCTACCGTAACACAGAAGGAACGCTGCTGCCCGTCCCACTGGTTTAGAGTCTCGTAGTAAAATTTTACGACAGCCACGAGAGGAGATGGAGTGGTGCTATATTCTTATATCTGACATGGAATGTTGAAGTTGGAAGTTGAAGTGCCTCATGGTAATTTCTCTGGCTGTTTCTTCATCCCCTTCATCCGGAACATAACTGTCTTTACACATAGTAGTCAAGGCGGATGAGATTGGTAGGGCTTCAGTACTGCCTCGGTCGAATAATTCACATCGAACTCTAGTAGCTAACACTTGCATCTGCAGAGAGGCTGGTCTCGATAAAAATCATGCCTTGGATTCATTAGCACTTAATATAAAACAATATGTGGTTTCTTATCTGAATGGTCTAATAAAATTATTTATTTATTTATTTAAACTTCTATGTACATTTATGGTACACAAGGCGGACTTAATGCCATGAGGCATTCTCTACCAGTCAACCTTTGGGTTATAGTAAGCACATCGAAAGAGGTACAGAAACAAAGCATACTATAGACTATGTTAATTGATTTCATAATAAATCACAAATTATGTGAAACAGAGTCGATAAATTATATTAATAATATAAAAATACATACTATACAATTATATTATATACAATAAATAAAATACATAAAAATATAGAAATATCTGACATGGATATTAACATTATAATAAAACACTTTTAAACGGATTCTATCGCGTATATTTTAGATTTTTGTTTTTCCTGACGTTTCGAACACTTTGCAGGGTTCGTGGTCGCAGGATGACTAAGGTGACAGGCGTCGTAGTGTTCGAAACGTCAGGAAAAACTAAAATATACGCGATAGAATCCGTTTAAAAGTGTTTTATTATAATGTGTAATACTCGCGAAAACCTAAGACATTATTATGAATATTAACACTAATGACGAAGACAGTTCTGTATGATTAGGTTTACAGCGATTTTAAAAAGTGTTCACGCACTTTGCGTTTAAACGTGAATTTACTCGGAGCAGTCTTAATATCCAGGGGAAGCTCGTTCCAGAGTTTTATTGTTTAGACAGCGAAGGAATTGGACATAAACCCTGAATGGTGAGAAGGTATGTTAAGGATTAAATTTTCAGAAGCACGAAGGTTATGACTGTGAGATCCACCCAAAAGTTGAAAAAGTATTTATCAACCTATAACATAGCTATGACATGAACAATACATTAGTTAATGTTTATTGTTGTTGTATTCTGAGGAGACATGTCGTAAAAATGTTGTTCAAACAATACCCATGTAAATATGCCGATTACTTGCCTTTTATCTTCTCCGTAGTAAAATAAATTATAATCCCACTAATGTTGTAAATGCAAATGTCTGTGAAGATGTTTGGATGTTTGTTACTCAATTGCGCTAAAACGGCTGTACGGATTTGGATGAAATTTGGCACTCGGATCTCGAATGGAGATCGCACACCGGAAACCGCAGCGTGGGTCGACCTCCAACGAGGTGGACAGACCCTTTATTGAAGAGATCACGAGGAAATACTCGCCTATAATCATCGTAATACCGAGTAGGTAATCCATATTCTGGAAAAACTTACACAACATTTTGATAATCAGATAATACCTACAGAGTTTTCTTTCGTGTCAATATCATAATGAAATATGATTTATTGTCAGTGCAGCTTATCTGTATTACACTGGCGAATCAGCTGAAACTCCATAATATTAGCTGTAATACAGATATCAGATAAGACACTTATCTACCAGGGAAATTCATACGATAGCGAAACGGATTAGATACGTTGCAGTATGTTTGAGTCGCGGCGTCGTCTGTGTTAGTTTTTTAACTGACTTCAAAAAAGGAAGGTTCTCTGTCTCCCTTTATGTTTGTATGTGCGCGAGTTTTTCCAATACTACACGAACGATTTTTAAGATTCCTTTAAAAAATCCTGTGAAATCGAAAAATGGTATCATGGATTCAGTACTTACATTCTGGAAGACTCAGGAGTCAGAATTTGACATCAGTCTTTTCCAAAATTTCCAGATATTGTTCTAAGTTTGTTTAATTGGTTTCTGTATTAAATAATTGTTTTCTTCCATCCTAACGCTGTTTTGTTGTTTCGCTGCAGATCACGGATGAGTTCATCGGTCGCAGTAGCATAATAATATCAACATAGTACAATAATCACGTAGCGTTTTGATCGCGTTGTTTACGATGCATTGCGTGCTCAAAAATGTCATAGCTATAACATATTATTTTAGTTCGTAGGAGTCAGTCCGCCCTTCCTTGGGGCAGAGGAATTTCGTGAAGAATTTCCAACAGGCGACCAATTAAAAAAACGGGTACTGATCTATGTCGTGGTAAATATATGCACCTAGAAAATAATATAGTGGAAACCGCACCAAAAGATTTCAACACACAGACAGCCAGACATATTATCTGTTCAAAGCGATAAGGCCAAGCTAGCGATAACGTCTGTCCTGATAATCTCGACCGCTATCAATGTCACTGTTTTCCGACAGTTCCTTATATTTGCTACGATTGTTTGTTATGTTTCGTAAGGCATGACAAAATGATACATATCCACAATATCCTGTCATGGTTCCAGAAGTCGACAGATCAAACATGGGAATTATTGATGCTCAAGTCGAATTTTGCAGGACTTTTGGCAAGAGAGGTGATAGCACGTGTAGCCAAGCCTTGAGTGGAGACCGAGAAATGGCAAAGCGAGCGTAGATATCCCGCAGAGCGATCGGTCGATATCAAGAGGATCGCTCGGTTGATGTGGATGTGATTAGCACAGGACCGAACAAAGTAGCATAAACAGAGAAGCATATACTCAGCAGTGGATAGAGTAACAAACCACTCCTTCACGTGAACCACCAATAGTCTTGATGCCTTTGGCTTCCAATCTATCACTATAGAACTATTAGTATTTCACATGAAGCAACTATCACCTTACCTCCGAAACTCGATTTATTGGGGGATACTGATATCACAAGGCCAGACCGATTAAACTGTCAGGGTTCCGGAAACTGCCATAAGTGTTGGTATGGCAGCCGATACCGACCGACAGCTTAACATCAAGGTCTCGATGTGTAAAAATCTATCGTTTTTTATACACAAGCACAGGTTTACCTCTCAAATCGAACTACCTATGGGGCACCCGGTAAGCTACGAACTCCTAAAATACATATAAACCCCGTAAGTGATAACATACCTAAAACTTTGGGAAGTTACACTTAGGCCTACAATAAACATAGGAAAGCCATTTAACTCGGAAATAATAGGTTACAGTTATTGACTTTTTGAGCACGCACTGTATCGTAAACAACGCGATTAAAACGCTCCGTGATTATTATACAATGATGTGATAATATGGTTCTGCGAAGCGATGAGCTCATCCGTGAACTGTAGTGAAACAGCCGTTTAGTTTTCATTTACATTGCAGTTTTATGTAAAAATATATCGTTTCTTGTGTTTTTATTTAAAATTGCGTTAGGATAGGCGAAAACAATTATTGTACACTGAAATAAGTTGAATAAACTGGAAAAATTATGAAAAGACCGACTGACAATTCTCACCCTAAGGGTTCCGGAATCGTGTACTGATCCTTGGTAACAGTTTTCGTTGCAATGTCTCTTACACCCGTCATACTTTTGACATGAATTTAAGACTTATTTTATACTAACTGGGACCCACGGTTTCACCCGCCGTTTAATTTAAAATGCAATTATTTATATATAATTTAGAGTACTTTGGCATAAACACTTGACATTGAGTATGTATATCTGTATTGGATCGCATGGGTTTTAATTTTGTTTTTGTGCGGAAATCTAATTATTTTTCTAAAATAAAACTCGCCTAACCTATCCCTTATAATATCAGCTATATGCCAGTGAAAGTCCCGTAGAAATCAGTCTTGCCATTTCGGAGATTAGCGGGAACAAACAATTAGACAGACAGAGAAAAAAAATTAAAATAGTTTAATCGTTTGGACCAGAAACGTCGAACGAAGTCTAAATGTTTTTACTTTAAAACAACAAGACCTTCATTATTAACATATTGTCTATCAGAAAACCAGCATTGCGCAAGCGTATTTTACTTTTGCAGTATGTAGTAGGTATTTTTTTGCGTTGTACAAATTGTGGTCTTTTCATTTGAAATATTTTTTAAAAAGAAAGTTAATTATTCTTCTCCTTACGATATTATCATACGATAAAGTTTTATTTATATTTTACGTGCCTTCCGTGTGGTGTCCCTAGCACCGCTCAATCTCTTCCATTGGACGTCGTAAAAGGCTAATAAGGTACTCTAAACCGGAGGGATGTCCGGCAGCATCCCTTCTGTGGAACAGCAGCCTTTCTGCGCTCACCTCGTGGTGAGTACAATCAAATTCCCTCCAAAATGACTACACATGGCATGAAACCCGCTGTGGAGAACTATGCGGGTGGCTTGTGTTCAGCAGTGGACGTCCTGTAGCTGATATGATGATGATATCTTTTTAAGCTAGAGCCTTTAGATTTCCACAACGAGCGGTCACATGCCGCTCTCGTCCAACGACTCCCAGCGACCTTCACCAGGTCGTCTGTCCACCTCGTTGGAGGTCGACCCACGCTGCGGTTTCCGGTGTGCGATCTCCATTCGAGATCCGAGTGCCAAATTTCATCCAAATCCGTACAGCCGTTTTAGCGCAATTGAGTAACAAACATCCAAACATCTTCACAGACATTTACATTTACAACATTAGTGGGATTATAATTTATTTTACTACGGAGAAGATAAAAGGCAAGTAATCGGCATATTTACATGGGTATTGTTTGAACAACATTTTTACGACATGTCTCCTCATAATACAACAACAATAAACATTAACTAATGTATTGTTCATGTCATAGCTATGTTATAGGTTGATAAATACTTTTTCAACTTTTGGGTGGATCTCACAGTCATAACCTTCGTACTTCTGAAAATTTAATCCTTAACATACCTTCTCACCATTCAGGGTTTATGTCCAATTCCTTCGCTGTCTAAACAATAAAACTCTGGAACGAGCTTCCCCTGGATATTAAGACTGCTCCGAGTAAATTCACGTTTAAACGCAAAGTGCGTGAACACTTTTTAAAATCGCTGTAAACCTAATCATACAGAACTGTCTTCGTCATTAGTGTTAATATTCATAATAATGTCTTAGGTTTTCGCGAGTATTACACATTATAATAAAACACTTTTAAACGGATTCTATCGCGTATATTTTAGTTTTTCCTGACGTTTCGAACACTACGACGCCTGTCACCTTAGTCATCCTGCGACCACGAACCCTGCAAAGTGTTCGAAACGTCAGGAAAAACAAAAATCTAAAATATACGCAATAGAATCCGTTTAAAAGTGTTTTATTATAATGTGTAATACTCGCGAAAACCTAAGACATTATTATGAATATTAACACTAATGACGAAGACAGTTCTGTATGATTAGGTTTACAGCGATTTTAAAAAGTGTTCACGCACTTTGCGTTTAAACGTGAATTTACTCGGAGCAGTCTTAATATCCAGGGGAAGCTCGTTCCAGAGTTTTATTGTTTAGACAGCGAAGGAATTGGACATAAACCCTGAATGGTGAGAAGGTATGTTAAGGATTAAATTTTCAGAAGCACGAAGGTTATGACTGTGAGATCCACCCAAAAGTTGAAAAAGTATTTATCAACCTATAACATAGCTATGACATGATAGCTATTTATCAAATACTTTTTCAACTTTTGGGTGGATCTCACAGTCATAACCTTCGTGCTTCTGAAAATTTAATCCTTAACATACCTTCTCACCATTCAGGGTTTATGTCCAATTCCTTCGCTGTCTAAACAATAAAACTCTGGAACGAGCTTCCCCTGGATATTAAGACTGCTCCGAGTAAATTCACGTTTAAACGCAAAGTGCGTGAACACTTTTTAAAATCGCTGTAAACCTAATCATACAGAACTGTCTTCGTCATTAGTGTTAATATTCATAATAATGTCTTAGGTTTTCGCGAGTATTACACATTATAATAAAACACTTTTAAACGGATTCTATTGCGTATATTTTAGATTTTTGTTTTTCCTGACGTTTCGAACACTTTGCAGGGTTCGTGGTCGCAGGATGACTAAGGTGACAGGCGTCGTAGTGTTCGAAACGTCAGGAAAAACTAAAATATACGCGATAGAATCCGTTTAAAAGTGTTTTATTATAATGTGTAATACTCGCGAAAACCTAAGACATTATTATGAATATTAACACTAATGACGAAGACAGTTCTGTATGATTAGGTTTACAGCGATTTTAAAAAGTGTTCACGCACTTTGCGTTTAAACGTGAATTTACTCGGAGCAGTCTTAATATCCAGGGGAAGCTCGTTCCAGAGTTTTATTGTTTAGACAGCGAAGGAATTGGACATAAACCCTGAATGGTGAGAAGGTATGTTAAGGATTAAATTTTCAGAAGTACGAAGGTTATGACTGTGAGATCCACCCAAAAGTTGAAAAAGTATTTATCAACCTATAACATAGCTATGACATGAACAATACATTAGTTAATGTTTATTGTTGTTGTATTATGAGGAGACATGTCGTAAAAATGTTGTTCAAACAATACCCATGTAAATATGCCGATTACTTGCCTTTTATCTTCTCCGTAGTAAAATAAATTATAATCCCACTAATGTTGTAAATGTAAATGTCTGTGAAGATGTTTGGATGTTTGTTACTCAATTGCGCTAAAACGGCTGTACGGATTTGGATGAAATTTGGCACTCGGATCTCGAATGGAGATCGCACACCGGAAACCGCAGCGTGGGTCGACCTCCAACGAGGTGGACAGACGACCTGGTGAAGGTCGCTGGGAGTCGTTGGACGAGAGCGGCATGTGACCGCTCGTTGTGGAAATCTAAAGGCTCTAGCTTAAAAAGATATCATCATCATATCAGCTACAGGACGTCCACTGCTGAACACAAGCCACCCGCATAGTTCTCCACAGCGGGTTTCATGCCATGTGTAGTCATTTTGGAGGGAATTTGATTGTACTCACCACGAGGTGAGCGCAGAAAGGCTGCTGTTCCACAGAAGGGATGCTGCCGGACATCCCTCCGGTTTAGAGTACCTTATTAGCCTTTTACGACGTCCAATGGAAGAGATTGAGCGGTGCTAGGGACACCACACGGAAGGCACGTAAAATATAAATAAAACTTTATCGTATGATAATATCGTAAGGAGAAGAATAATTAACTTTCTTTTTAAAAAATATTTCAAATGAAAAGACCACAATTTGTACAACGCAAAAAAATACCTACTACATACTGCAAAAGTAAAATACGCTTGCGCAATGCTGGTTTTCTGATAGACAATATGTTAATAATGAAGGTCTTGTTGTTTTAAAGTAAAAACATTTAGACTTCGTTCGACGTTTCTGGTCCAAACGATTAAACTATTTTAATTTTTTTTCTCTGTCTGTCTAATTGTTTGTTCCCGCTAATCTCCGAAATGGCAAGACTGATTTCTACGGGACTTTCACTGGCATATAGCTGATATTATAAGGGATAGGTTAGGCGAGTTTTATTTTAGAAAAATAATTAGATTTCCGCACAAAAACAAAATTAAAACCCATGCGATCCAATACAGATATACATACTCAATGTCAAGTGTTTATGCCAAAGTACTCTAAATTATATATAAATAATTGCATTTTAAATTAAACGGCGGGTGAAACCGTGGGTCCCAGTTAGTATAAAATAAGTCTTAAATTCATGTCAAAAGTATGACGGGTGTAAGAGACATTGCAACGAAAACTGTTACCAAGGATCAGTACACGATTCCGGAACCCTTAGGGTGAGAATTGTCAGTCGGTCTTTTCATAATTTTTCCAGTTTATTCAACTTATTTCAGTGTACAATAATTGTTTTCGCCTATCCTAACGCAATTTTAAATAAAAACACAAGAAACGATATATTTTTACATAAAACTGCAATGTAAATGAAAACTAAACGGCTGTTTCACTACAGTTCACGGATGAGCTCATCGCTTCGCAGAACCATATTATCACATCATTGTATAATAATCACGGAGCGTTTTAATCGCGTTGTTTACGATACAGTGCGTGCTCAAAAAGTCAATAACTGTAACCTATTATTTCCGAGTTAAATGGCTTTCCTATGTTTATTGTAGGCCTAAGTGTAACTTCCCAAAGTTTTAGGTATGTTATCACTTACGGGGTTTATATGTATTTTAGGAGTTCGTAGCTTACCGGGTGCCCCATAGGTAGTTCGATTTGAGAGGTAAACCTGTGCTTGTGTATAAAAAACGATAGATTTTTACACATCGAGACCTTGATGTTAAGCTGTCGGTCGGTATCGGCTGCCATACCAACACTTATGGCAGTTTCCGGAACCCTGACAGTTTAATCGGTCTGGCCTTGTGATATCAGTATCCCCCAATAAATCGAGTTTCGGAGGTAAGGTGATAGTTGCTTCATGTGAAATACTAATAGTTCTATAGTGATAGATTGGAAGCCAAAGGCATCAAGACTATTGGTGGTTCACGTGAAGGAGTGGTTTGTTACTCTATCCACTGCTGAGTATATGCTTCTCTGTTTATGCTACTTTGTTCGGTCCTGTGCTAATCACATCCACATCAACCGAGCGATCCTCTTGATATCGACCGATCGCTCTGCGGGATATCTACGCTCGCTTTGCCATTTCTCGGTCTCCACTCAAGGCTTGGCTACACGTGCTATCACCTCTCTTGCCAAAAGTCCTGCAAAATTCGACTTGAGCATCAATAATTCCCATGTTTGATCTGTCGACTTCTGGAACCATGACAGGATATTGTGGATATGTATCATTTTGTCATGCCTTACGAAACATAACAAACAATCGTAGCAAATATAAGGAACTGTCGGAAAACAGTGACATTGATAGCGGTCGAGATTATCAGGACAGACGTTATCGCTAGCTTGGCCTTATCGCTTTGAACAGATAATATGTCTGGCTGTCTGTGTGTTGAAATCTTTTGGTGCGGTTTCCACTATATTATTTTCTAGGTGCATATATTTACCACGACATAGATCAGTACCCGTTTTTTTAATTGGTCGCCTGTTGGAAATTCTTCACGAAATTCCTCTGCCCCAAGGAAGGGCGGACTGACTCCTACGAACTAAAATAATATGTTATAGCTATGACATTTTTGAGCACGCAATGCATCGTAAACAACGCGATCAAAACGCTACGTGATTATTGTACTATGTTGATATTATTATGCTACTGCGACCGATGAACTCATCCGTGATCTGCAGCGAAACAACAAAACAGCGTTAGGATGGAAGAAAACAATTATTTAATACAGAAACCAATTAAACAAACTTAGAACAATATCTGGAAATTTTGGAAAAGACTGATGTCAAATTCTGACTCCTGAGTCTTCCAGAATGTAAGTACTGAATCCATGATACCATTTTTCGATTTCACAGGATTTTTTAAAGGAATCTTAAAAATCGTTCGTGTAGTATTGGAAAAACTCGCGCACATACAAACATAAAGGGAGACAGAGAACCTTCCTTTTTTGAAGTCAGTTAAAAAACTAACACAGACGACGCCGCGACTCAAACATACTGCAACGTATCTAATCCGTTTCGCTATCGTATGAATTTCCCTGGTAGATAAGTGTCTTATCTGATATCTGTATTACAGCTAATATTATGGAGTTTCAGCTGATTCGCCAGTGTAATACAGATAAGCTGCACTGACAATAAATCATATTTCATTATGATATTGACACGAAAGAAAACTCTGTAGGTATTATCTGATTATCAAAATGTTGTGTAAGTTTTTCCAGAATATGGACTACCTACTCGGTATTACGATGATTATAGGCGAGTATTTCCTCGTGATCTCTTCAATAAAGGGTCCTGAATATACAGGCTCTTAAAAATAGGAAACTTTATTTCAACTTCATCAGTAAGTTACAGGGATCGTGTTTACAGAACTTCCTTCGCTCCGGGGAAGGGCGAAAGGGTATCGGACGTAGCGGACTCCTACCGGCTAAAACCACTGGAGCGGTCATCTTTGGCACCGAAGGGGGGCTCTAGGTGCTCGTAAGATCACACTAGAGCCGCCCATTGGTGCCACGCCTTTAGGCACATCACGGAGGGGATGACTGTCAAGCGGTTACCCTCCTAGCGGAGGAGAGGGAGTACAGGGGACCTAAAAAGGCCGCTAAGCGGCTTTTTTAAGCCGCTTGAGACCCCCTGGACCATTTTTTTATTTCTAATGTGAATCGTATTATGATTCAGCTGAAGCGGCCTTTCTAGGCCCCCAGATGTCCGTAATTATCGGGATATATCTGTTATTTCCAGTTTATCTGTGTGGTGTCCGGATTAAGAATATAGAACCACTCCATCTCTTCCCGTGGAGGTCGTAAAAGGCGACTAAGGTACTCTTAACCAGAGGAACGGACAGCAACGTCCTTTCTGTTGAACAAAATCCATTCTGCGCTCACCAACCCGCCTGCCAAGCGTGGGGAGTACTGGCAAATTCCCCCCAATATGATGACACAGTTGTAGAAATCTACAGGGGAGGCCTTGGTTCAGTACTGGGCGTTGTATGGCCGATATGATGATCTGCAGTTTCATGGGAAAAGATTATTATCTTACATACTATTATATACATTAAGGCCGCCTTTGTACACTATTGTACATTAAGAATAAATAAATATGCTGAGGGCGATCAGTTCCGCAGAAGAACTAAAGTTGTCGACATAGCTGAAAGGATTAGTAAACTAAAGTGGTAATGGGCAGGGCACATTGCTCGTAGAACTGATAGCCGTTGGGGCACAAAGGTTCTCGAATGGAGATCGCGCACCGGAAAACGCAGCGTGGGACGACCTCCAACGAGGTGGACAGACGACCTGGTGAGGGTCGCTGGGTCGTTGTCGTTGGATGAGAGCGGCATGTGACCGTTTGTTGTGGAGATCTAAGGGAAGATCCTTTGTTCAGCGGTGGACGATCTGTGGCTGATATGATGATCAGTTCCCCATGCAAGAGTAGTAAGCGAGATAATATTTTTTTTTGCAGTTAGAATAACAAGATACGTGGTCCATTGTCGACGGTAGACAATTTTGCTACAATTTTATCATTATTATAATGATAAAATTGTAGCACAATTGTCTTTGTAACGTACTAATCTCCTGTTGTAATCAAGAAAAAAACATAATTTATTTTTGCACTATAACATAAAAATAATCCGACCAAATCCACTTCTAACGATGCAGAACGAGGACGATGACTGGTAGAATCGCAGGTAGACTTCGGTTCTCTTCCGATGACCGGAAAAATGAATTGCCATACACTTATTCCCTATGTCCCCACGTTACCACGCTTGGCAAGTGGACTAGTGGTCACCGTATGTTGTTTTTCAGCACACAGGAGGCTGCTACCCATTCTAGCAACTCGATCTTAACCTCTATCTAAGTAGCCCACGCCAACCCACTGCTGAGTATTGTCCTCCCTTCTTTACGCCATTTTGCCGCTCTTGAGCTAGATTCGACCACAGCCGTGATCTTGAAGACGTCCGACCAACGTGTATAGGTCTCCCTGGCGGTCGTCCTCTTTTGTCCACCACACGGGTACACCTTCCGTCAAACCCCCTTGTCAATTGTCTTGCACATCACCTATTTAATTTCGTGATCCGTAAACCTCTGGTAGAATACGTAAATAATATTTTCTGAAGTTTACGCGAACAGCATCCATTGAATCGAAACAGCTTTCGAAAATGTATCGCGTTTATTTCATTCATTATATAATGAAGGTATATAGATACAGATACCTACGTGTAGTATACATGCATGCAACCCTAGCTCATATAATTATTATATTAATAATGCACAAATATATAAATTATAAAATAAAACAATATAATAATGTCTTAGGTTTTCGCGTTTATTACACATTACAATAAAACAATTTTAAACGGATTCTATCAAGTATATTTTAGATTTTTGTTTTTCCTGACGTTTCGAACACTTTGCAGGGTTCGTGTTCGCAGGATGACTAAGGTGACAGGCGTCGTTACAGATTTTAAAAAGTTATTTTATTGATCTACCGTACAATATTAATCAAAAGTTAGTTTCGATGCACGCAGTAATCACTCACAGTATCCTGATGTTTTTTAGTGCGGTATGTTGTTTGGGACTTTATTAATTTAATAACCGGATTCCAAACAGGTGATACCTGCCAACCATCTTCTCTATTAAAATTAGGATGTTTTTTAATTTAACAGCCTCACGAAACATTCTAGGCACATATCGGTTCTCTTTTGCGAGGTCTTGAGGTTGATCAAAACGAAGAAAATGGTTCGGTTTACCTAAGGCATGTTCGCACACTGCAGACTTTGTGGAGCGTCTATGCTTGACGTCAGCTATGTGTTCTTTTATTCGGGTGGCTATACTACGCTTTGTTTGCCCTATGTATGACAAACCACAATCACAGTCAATCTTGTAGACCCCTGCATCTTGTAAAGGTATGTGACATTTCACCGGTTTGAGAAGTTGGCTGATCTTCTAATACGGCTTGAAATAAGTTTTGATGGAAGCACGCTTCAAGATATGACCAATTCTGTCGATGACTCCCTTAATGAATGGTAAAACAGCAGGTTTCGATCAACCGTGGTGGGTTTCGGGCGGCGTCTGCGACGGGGATGTGGTGCTTTTAAATTGTTATGTTGAAGCACTTCCTTTACATGGTTAAGCTCCCCTGCCAGATGGTCGGTGTCGCAGATGCCATGTG
The DNA here is from genome assembly GCA_947459985.1 of Diloba caeruleocephala. NCBI lineage: Eukaryota > Metazoa > Arthropoda > Insecta > Lepidoptera > Noctuidae > Diloba > Diloba caeruleocephala. The sequence goes on along the minus strand of OX381629.1, from coordinate 2,804,100 downwards.
CTCTCTGTAACAAAGATTTACCACGAACCCTGCAAAGTGTTCGAAACGTCAGGAAAAACAAAAATCTATAATATACGCGATATAATCCGTTTAAAAGTGTTTTATTTAAGACGCTTTATTAAGCACTTGTGTTTTTGTCTTATGTGCCATATCATTCTACAAACTATCTCGAACTGTGTAAAAAATTTCATCTCCTGCCTCTTGTAAAACGCCGAGAAATTGCGGACTGTCTTTACTTATTAAAAATACTATCTGGCGAAATTGATTGTCCCGGACTGTTAGGAACAATTAAATTCAATGTTCCAACTAAATGTACAAGGTTTAATCCCCCCATTCATATTCCTAAAGCATCAACCAACTATCGCCAAAACTCCTTTATAGTGCGAGCGAGTAAAAATTTCAATAAAATATGCAAAAATTATGACCTAGATCCGTTTACAACCAGTATAACATCAGCAAAACGGTGCTTGACCCTTGATTTTTTCTCGTGTAAACGGTAACACAAATTTACAAACTCTCGTTCTCATTAATGTCTCATAAATAATTATTAAATATGTTTATTAAATATAGTGAATATTAATTATTACTTATATGTATTGATCATAACCATGAAACTTATCATATAAATGTTTATATTTTTATTTTTATATATTCAATTTGTTGTAACCTGTGTAAACACCAACAGTTATCTATGCAACTGCTATATGTGAAAATCTGTAATTGGCTTTCTGTTTCCTTACTATTATTGTTACACCTGTATTTTTAGCTGTAGATATTCCAGTAATAAATAAATAAATTATGAGTAATAATCGCGAAAACCTAAGACATTACTACATATCTCACATTATTTTATTAAATAAGCTTTTATTGATTCATTTAGAACCTTTATTTTTTAGTCACCACGCTTGGCAGACGGGTTCGTGACCGCAGAAGGGACGCTGCTGTCCTTCCCTCTGGTTAAAAATCCCCTAGTCGCCTTTAACAATGTCCAAGGGAGAAGATGGAGTGGTGCTATATTCTTAATCCGGACACAAAACGGAAACCAAAATCTGGGTCAAACCTTTAGAAATAAGCCACTGCGGGTCTGGGTGTATTGTATGTGGAATTCATGTCTGTAAAACGCACCCACGACACAGGAGAAATCCTAGTGTGGGGCAACATACTAAAAAAAAATCATGATCTGTTTATTTTCCTGCGTCAAAACTGACAAATCTTTTACTACACCTACATATGAAGACGTCTTTAGACGTCAGAAGTTAAGATATGATTTAGTTGACAGTTTCGGAGAATTAATCATCATCATACCAGCCAAAGGTCAGCAGGTCACTGCAGAACAAAGGCCTCGCCATGGATTTCCACAATGACTGTGTCGTAATTGAAACTGGCCGGTATTCACTGACCTTGGCAGGTTGGTGAGCGCAGTATGGCTTTTGTCCCACAGAAAAGATGCTTCTGCCCATTTCTCTAAACAGAGTCTTTTAGTCGCCTTTAACGACATCCACAGGAGATAGAGTGGTGCTATATTCTTAATCCGGAGACAAGCCCGGTGAGGAGAGATCAGGAGAATTACACAACAATATTTTTTGTTCTATGTTTGTGAGCATTTATTACTGTAAGATAAATTCAAGGAAAATTGTGTTTTGGAAAATTATTCTTTAAGGGATTCCTTGAACTTAATTGGAATTATCGAAATAATACAAAGAAACGGAACTGTGGTACAGAATTGTCAATTATTTTGCAAAATTACTTGTTGAATTGATCTTTGTGTCGCAAATTCTGATAATTTAAGTTTTAACAGCACACAATGATTTTATTCGGGTAGGTAATATCTTTTTAAGAATAAGGTATGTTTATTTCTTTTTGTATTGCTACACATCAGCCTTTAAGCGTCCACTGCTGTACATGGTCATCCCACTGAGCAGGCATAGGAGGCATTGGCATCATCATCGCGCACGTAGTATTTGGAAGGATGCTGCTGCCATCCTCTTGATACCAACCCTTAGTCGACTTTTACTACACCCATGGGAGTCTATTCTTTGCTGGAACCACACGGGACCTTGTATTCCTAGTAACCTACAACTAGCCTAAATATGCTTATGCTACGAAGGTTCTAAACTAGGACCTCTGTATCGCCAGTCCGCCTTTCCTGCTGGACTATCCATACCCACCATATCGGCCATTTATACGTCCACTGCTGAACAAAGGCCTCCTCGGTAGATTTTCACAACTGTGTCATCATTTTGGGGGGTATTTGCCAATACTAGATTCCCTTAGTCGCCTTTTACGACATCCACGGGAGGAGATGGAGTGGTGCTATATTCTTAATCCGGACACCACACATGCTAATACTTTTACACATCAGTGGTCAATACGACGATCGTGATCGATTGGTCGATCATCGGAGACTGGTGGTGAGTCTCTTATTGCAAGATTCCGGCTAGGTGGGTACCACAGACGGGCTGGGCTGGTACATGAAGTACCTGGTGCTGACCCTGGAACGTCGTTGGGGTTTCGAAGAGCACTTCGAGTGGACACAGGCCCTGTATCCTTCCCCGGAGCGGGTAGCGAATAAATAAGTGTGATCTGTAAGGACAGTACATAAAATACGTCATGTAATTTACAACCTTTTTGCCTTATGGAAGAACTTTGGCCGAGAGGTGTAGTGTTCCGGTGATTCAGAGGCTACCGGACACCGAGCGACACAAGACTCCGCTTCTGCATGTGAACTAGTATCAATAATTGTTGCGATTATGTTTTATTGTTTACGCATAGTATTTTTATGTTAGTGGTAAGTTTTATATTGTATTATTTTAAACTACAAAGGCGACACCTCGCTTGCTCACGACGTGTTAGCGAAATACTGAACATCACTGAGTGACCCTGAGTTTTCTTGTGAGCCCTAGTACTTACCACGTAGGGTATAGTTTTGTACTATATATTTCTTCGCTTGAAATACGTTGAAAAAATCCAGTATCTAAAGCAGATAACCGTTAATTATAAAAAAAACGAACTTTTCCAACTGCTTCTGCCAGGTAACGAAGAATTGTACTTTGTGCGCACTTAGCACTGTCATAAATCTTTAAAACTGCATTTTGGTCCAGTAGTAGTCTCCGTGTGGTGTCCGTATTAAAATTATATATACCACCCCTCCATCTCCCGTGGACGTCGTGCAGACGACTAACAGCCGAAATCAATAATCAATCTAATCCAAAATCTTTGGATTGTGGATTACGGATCTGTTTTTTGTGTTAAATGTGATCGTAACACAACAACGGATGAATTTCAAATCTTAAATCTGCAGATTTTGGATTAGATTGATTATTAATTTCGGCCGTAAGGGACTAAACTACAGGTATAAGCAGTAGCGTCGCATCTGTAGAACAGTAGCCATTCTGCGCTTACCAATCCGCCTGCCAAGCGAGGTGAGAACTGACAAATTCCTCCCAAAATGATAACGTACGCCGTGTCAGGCATGTCGCTTACCACCAGCGTATGATTTGTTAGTCTCGGCACCAAGTATTATAAACGAACCGGTCGAGGCCTTTGTTCAGCAGTCCATGATGATGATGATGCCAGGTTTTGAACCCTCACCTTATTGCTTATGAAGCGGGTGAATATCTGCATTTTTATTATTCTGGTGCTAACTCACTAAAAGCAGATTTTGTTTACGTTGATAAAAAGATCAAAGACCTTGATTACGCAATTGATCATTTAAAATATTACAGGGTCGTCGACCCGTATATTTTGTGTCTTATTGATATAAAATGCCAAATTAAGTGTGTTCTAAACGAATATCAGCATCATTTCAGTCGAATTAAGTCCACTGCTGGACACAGGCTTCCCCCGAAGATCGCTACAACGAGCGGTCTGAGTGTATTGTGTGGTAATTCGGTTTTGCCATAATTGTCTATAACTATTCCTTCGCTGAAACACTTTGCAATACTTTCTGTATCGTAAATGAATATGACATAACACAGATTCGGAACAACTATCGCCGTATAAAGTACCGCCTCACAGCGAGCCTTAGGAGGGATCCTTTACAATCCTTTTTTTTTATGTTGGCTTCTCCTATACATTTCTTGGAAATGTGGTTGCTTAATCGGTCATTTCTGGCAATGCCAAAAGAGGCCTCCAGCCAGGCTTAAAATTAATATTAATAACTAAGCAACTTGCGCTAAGGGCGCCCACTGCGGGACACAGACCTCGGTTTAGAGCGTTGCTGGGGATAACAAGCTTTTGGTTTGGAGACAGCTGGATCGGTATTATTTAAAATGTATTAGGGGACATTTAAAACTACAGACTCGGCACGGGCCGGCACGAGCAAGAGACGGGGGGAGAAGTACTAACTAGAACGGGAAGGTGACGCGGCGATAGGCCTCCGCAACGTTGGTGAGGCGGGCATACTCGGTGGCGAGGGCGGTACAATGGTCGGGTGTTGAGTGAACGAGACAACGCGAGTCTCTTTATGTGATCTAACGTGATTTTATCGTCTGGGTCAACCAGAACGTGTCCCGGGCGGCGTACTTTACTAATTCGGGAGGGTTGGTAATCGGCGGCTGATACCACAAGGGGATTTGGGTGGGACAGGGCCGAATCGAAATAGCGTTTGGACGCTCGTTTCATAAACTGCCTGATGTTGTCGGCAAGTTAAGATCGAAATGGAGTTGATCATTTCGCATGTACCTACCAAGGCGTTCCGGTGGCCTTGCGCATGAAACGGTTTTGTAGGGTTTCGAATTCACGGAGTGGGCCGGATTCAGCGTGTGCGAACGCTGTGCTGGCATAGATCATGACGGGTCAAAAAAAAACAAATGATTGAAATCTAAGAAAAGTAAGTCTGAATAAATTGATGTAACAAAACATGCAACAACAAGATGGCATGTCAATAAGTCAACAATGAAAAATTTGAATCATTTCTTATAGTGGTCTTGCGGAGCCGGACGAGCATTTTGCCTGGATAGGTGATAATAGTACGATAAAATAAGTATAATAAAATACACATACTATAACTATTATGGACAGTACACTAAAAAAGTAAGTGTTTCTCACACATACTTAGAAACTAGTTTTAATAAAGGTTCCTGCTGTGCTCAGGCGCAATCTAGCGACAAAGGCCGCAACATTCTAATGATGTAATGTTATAGTAAACATCTAGCTCTTACATTTGTTTGCATACAGCGTGTGTTCTTATCGGCGTCGACCTTATGTGACGTCTATATTACTACTGATACGGTGTATTTAGGTGCGATACTTAAGGTGTTTTTTTTTATGTTTAAGAAGTTTACGTGAATAGCATCCATTGAGTTGAAATGGCTTACGGAAATATACTCGGACGCTGCAAAGTGTTCGAAACGTCGAGCGAATTAACAGTAGTATTTTATTTTATATATTATGGTGCATGCATTTATGTTCCACTATTCAAAGGTGTTGCTTAATTGTGTATTACACGTATGATTTTTTCAGGTATTATTATGAACAAGTGTGAGTATATATAGGGTAGAAAAATATAATATTGTTTAATTTCATATATTTGTGTATTAATAATATAATAATTGTATGTGCTAGGGCTGCACGTAGCACGTATAGATGCTGTACGTAAGTATATAGAATGAATTAATTAAGCGCGATATATTTCCGTAAGCTATTTCAGTTCAGTGTTTTTTATTCTAAGTTAGCACCGAGTTGGTACTAAACACTATTATTAAGCATAGTGTCACATCACTGCTGCCAGCTAAACCCTTTAAGGATTCAGTTGCTGCGTTCTGTTTGCGATCCCGTTCTAACTGCGTTCCTTAGTACCAGAACGTAAGGAGGAACGTAGTCCGAATTAGTGAACTGTTAACTATTACAAAACAAAGCACAACTTATCATGACGGAAGGCGCTATCGTCACGTAGTATACAGGTGAATATAGTTACCACATCGATAAAAAAAAAACTGACTATCTGAATCCCCAGTCAAAGGCGTCTCCCAAGTCGCCCCACGACACATCTTCACTTTGCGCATCAAGTTTACCCAGGCTACCTTCTGCAACCGTTCGGTTTCTAGTCGTTTCATAGTAAACTTGTGGGTAGTGATGTGGTCTTATCTTGAATAGAAAATACTTGTAATCGTGTTATTTCGTCAATAAAGCAGATTGCAATCGTTCCAAGTAAAACTATAATCTTGTAATAGCAAGACATAAGTCCTGATTTCCGCACTTCTGGAACGAAGTGTATTAATAAACCAAGAAACAAAAAAACATCTAGGACGACGAAAGTTTGCAAGTGTCTCTGGACCTCTTTAGATTCTCGTATCGATTTCTAGCCTGCAAAGTCATACTAGAGACTTCAGCGTGTTAATTATGTTTCTAAAAACGAGCCGTATAGCGCCGGCCACGAATAGAGCTACCCAATCTCATCTCGTGGGTGCCGTAGGAAGTGACTAAGGGAGTTTGGAACTCGCTGCATGCGATTAAGCACTTTGGGTTCCCGCAGGTGACAGGTAAACCACCAACACTAGCATACCCAAGGAGGATTGCTGTCGGGCAGGCGGCCGACTGTAAAACCCTTTTGCCAATGTCTTTGCAATTTGAAACATACTGCGCCAACCGCAAGTAACTCTAGACTAGGGCAGTAAGATGATGTTGACTTCTAAAACAACCAGTTACTTGCCGCCCGCATCCATTGACTCCCAGCGACTTTCAGGTCATCCGTCCATCTTGTGGCGGCCGTTCCACGCTGCGTTCGGCTCCAACGGCCATCAGTTCGATGAGGAATGTGCCCCGCTCACTGCCACTTTAGCTTACCCCGTTCAGTTATGTCGTCGACAACATCAGTTCTACAGATTGATTCGATCTCGTCGATATACCAAGCATAGCCCTTTCCATAGCTGACTGTGTGACCTCGAGCTTTCTTATGAACCGCATAGTAAGTGATCATGTAACCGATCGTTGTGGAAATCTACGGGGACGCCCTTTGTTCAGCAGTGGACCACTCCGAGATGACGATGACTTTAAAACATAAAGAATTCAATGAAACTTTCTGAGGAGGTTGCTATAAATAAATCTTGCATAGTTATCCGATTCGTTACAAGATGCGTCTGGTCTACTTTTTGGAATCTATTTCTGTACACAAATGAAGCAATGCAGTGCTATATTTTTGTATATGGGAACGTTAAATTTGTTCAGTGATATTTATACGATTAACTCTCTAATATTTCGTATGTATCATCATTTCGGCCGAATGAAGTCCACTGCTGGACACAGGCCTCCCCCAAAGATCACCACAATGACCGATATGGATGTGTTGTGAGCACATTGGAGGGTTTTGCCATAATCGCCACGCTTGACAGGCGGGTTGGCGATCGCAGTTGAGTTATTAATGTACTCGAAGGACGCTGCTGCCCATCCTCCAGCTAATCCCTTAGTCGACTTTTACGACACCCATGGGAGGAAATGGAGGAAGTGGCATTCTGAGCCGGCACCACACGGCAATTTCGTATGTATAATGCGTTGATATTGTTATCCGTTCAATATTCTCACTAACGTGGAAATATAGGTGATGTACTTTCAAACATATAGGTACTTACACTAAAAAGCTATTCCTGGGTCATATGTTGGTAGGTCTCTTCTTGCCTCGGGGGTCGCGGGCGCGAAGATTGGGAAGTCTGCGTGCTCACACCGAGTGACCCCCGGGAAAAAGTCGGCGCGCACGCGACCACGTTCCGTGTGCATAGCACAGCGCACAGCGAGGCTTGGGGGGATCCTTTACAATCCTCCCAGAGAAGTGACTTGGGGGTGAGCTTTTTACAGTCGCCATCTCTCCGCTAGAGCAAGTGACCGCTTTGCAGTCATCCCCTCCGTGATGTGCCTAAAGGTGGCTCTAGTGTGATCCTACGAGAAAAAAATTAAATATACGCGATAGAATCCGTTTAAAAGTGTTTTATTATAATATGTAGTGTGTTTTAACTTCGGAAATTAATAAATTGTTTTTCTTTCTTTCTATTGCAAAAGTCCAGCTAGATAGGTACCACCATAGTGCCAGATATTCTGCTGCAAAGCAGTATTGTTTAAAACATTATTGTGTTCCGGTTTGAAGGGCGAAGCAAGGCGTGACGCAAACCACCGGGCTAATGACTCTTATCGTCATTAGATGTATAAAAAAGGTACAATGAATATTGTTTTTTCCAATCATCATATCGGTCATTTATACGTCCACTGCTGAACAAAGGCCTCCCCCATAGATTTTCACAACTGTGTCATCATTTTGGGGGGCACTTGCCTATACTCACCACGCTTGGCAGGCGGGTGGGCGAGCGCAGTATGGCCACCGTTTCACAGAGGGACGCTGCTGCCCATCCCTCTGGTTTAGATTACCTTAGTCGCCTTTGACGACATCCACGGGAGGAGATGGAGTGGTGCTATATTCTTAATCCGGACACCACACGGTTTACATAATAAATATATTTTTATTGTAATCTCAATACAGCGAAGTGACGTCATAAAGTATGTAATACAAACACTTGATCCCGGAATGGGTTGTAATTTATTTCTTCCAATATGATGAATTATTTATATCGTACAGAACCTGAACCAACATTATATTTAGAATTCTCGACAATTTGCCTCTGTTTGTTCGTTGATTACGTGAGAACGGCTGGATGGTTTTTTTTATACTTCCACTATTGTATAGGTAATATTCTGACTTAAAATCTAAGACAAGATTCATATCTATTGGTTCAGTAGAATGTTTGGTTCTATACAAAGCATATTACGGTCACAAACTTTAATATGGGGCCCATTTCCTGGATTTGTTTTTGGAACACTCAAATGTAATAAGGTCGAAAGTTCCAAATCAAGCGCATGACGTATCAAAGACCTTTAAATGTCTTATCGAATGAAATCACGCCTTTTTGCATAAAAAGGGTTATAGGTAGCTGTTATGGTACACCCGGGAAGACGGTGGCGCGCACGTGGTCACGTGCTGCCATGTGCGCAACACAGCGCACAACGAGGCTTGGTGGATCCACAACGAGGCTTGAGAGACGGTGACCACTTTACCGTCATCCCCTCCGAGATGGGCCTAAAGGCGTGGCATCATGGGCGGCTTTAGTGTGATCTGTCGAGGACCTGGAGCCCCCCTTCGGTGCCGGAGATGATCGCTCTAATGGTTTTAGTCGGTAGGAGTCTGGCATGCTCGTTCGCCCTTCCCCGGGCGAAGGAAGTTCATGACAAAATTCCACTGGGGACCAACAAAAAAATGTAGCTGTAGTAGTAGTATTCGTTTGCTGTACAATATTCAGTCTTAAATGGGTCACAAATTAATATTCGCGGTTGTACACGACCAAGTAGTCCTTCCGTAGGTAGGTACGCATAGATACGCGGGCGAGTCAGTCTGTCTGTAAACCTAAGTTTAATGCTAACGACTTTAAATGTTATTATACAAAGCTGTGGGATGCCAAGGTCAAGAGTTGATCTTGGTTTGGACGTCGTAAATTTAAAAAAAAACTAGACATATTATAAATTATGCAACAGAGATCCGAAGTTCGCAAACTTGCGAATATTAGCATTGATTTAAATGTTACTTAATTATTTGATTGCTTGTTATTGTTCATTATATATTGACGCTACGATTGGCGCAGTGGCTATGCAATTGGCTTTCTGAGCTACGTGATGTGGGTTCGATCCCCGCACGGATAAAAAAGTGTTTTATCTGCAGATAGTAGTTTTGAGTCTGGGCGTATGTATAATTTATGTCTATAATCTGTACCCACGATAACGGAGAAAACCTATTATGGGAAATAGTAAAAAGCAGATAACAGTCAAATCTGAGGACTTAGGCCACTTAAACCAGGTAACGTAATGACGGCACGGTTGGTGCAGTGGCTGATACAGTCTACTGCTGCGCTCCGGGTCGTGGGTTCGATTCCCGCACGGAACAAATATTTGTATGATCTGCAGGTAGTTGTTCCGGGTCTGGGTGTATTGTATGTGAAATTCATGTCCGTAAACGTGCCCACGACACAGGAGCAATCCTAACGTGGGGCCACGTTCTTTAAAAAAAAAAAAACACATGCACGGTGTCCGTCTAAATCGCTACGGTCGAATCGTGTCCTACATCCCGGGTCGGATACTGGTCAGTTTGATCGTTCCTTTACCAAGGTTCATCATATAACCGGTTAATGTACACTACTGAACTTGGTGTCCTAATGTCCGCTACAATTTGTGATCACAGGATACAATGGGTGTCGTGAAAGGTGACTATGTAACTGCATTCTCCCATGCGCTAATAACAACAGAATACGACCACCGGCTATGTGCCGTGTGGTGCCGGCCCAGAATGCCACCACCCCGTCTCCTCCCATGGGTGTCGTAAAAGTCGACCAAGGGATTAGCCGGAGGATGGGCAGCAGCGTCCTTCGAGTAAATTAACAACTTAACTGCGATCGCCAACCCGCCTGCCAAGCGTGGTGATTATGGCAAAACCCCCCAATGAGCCCACAACATATCCATATCGGTCGTTGTGGTGATCTTTGGGGGAGGCCTGTGTCCAGCAGTGGACTTCATTCGGCCGAAATGATGACGACCACCAATTCGCCAAGCATGGCGATTATGCCAATATCCTCTAGGACCGCTCCACCTTCCACCGGATCAATAAAAAAAATGTCCGCTCATTAGGAGGCCGATGTTCAGTAATGGACGTGTGCGAGCTGATGTCTGTATATCACACAAAATAATGATAGTAAAGCTTATGCTCTTGGCAACCACCTAAGTCTCCTTTACGATAGACATGGATGTAGACGGTGACCTATTGTCTTCAGGAAACCATACGCCCAACAGAACCAAAAACAAGATCAATAAGCGCACTGTAGTCACGTGAGTGTGTTGTACACATTATGACGTCACATCGCAATAGAAACTGCGATTACAATGAAACGACTTTGAATTTCAAAGTTTCCTATAATACTACCGACTCTACTGATAATGGTAAATTGTCACGGTAAAACCACTGGAGCGGTCTTCTTCGGCACCTAAGGGAGGCTCCAGGTCCTCGTATGATCACACTAGAGCCGCCCACTGGTGCCTATAGGCACATCCCTGAGAGGGTGACTGCAAAGCGGTCACCCCCTCGGGGATGCCGGACTCCTACCGGCTAAAACCACTGGGCCGGCCATCTTCGGCACCTAAGGAGGCCCCCAGGTCCTCGTATGATTACACTAGAAATAAAACATTACCTAAAGCACACATTTTGTACTCTGTTTATGTAGAAATTGGTACATGAGTTATTATTGTTCTTAACAGATAAATAGTTATGCAAATATCGTGCTCCACTTAAGTCAAACATTATTCAAATTTATATTATCTGTGTTGCTGTAGTGATGTCAGAGAGCATCGGCTTGTAATTAATTTGCAAGGTGACGACCCAATATCGGGCCCAATCATCAGGGCAATTATTTGAGAAGACGATGTACTGGCTTTCCTGCCGTGTAAAGCAAATTCTATTGTATTCTGAGATTAGCTAGAGGTCTACTATTATTACTCCCTCATTGTTGTGCCGTGAGCACTAAGAACAATGACAAAAATTAAGTAAACAAGGGTGTGGTGTCCGGATTAAGAATATAGCACCACTCCATCTTTCCCATGGATGTCTTAAAAGACGACTAAGGGACTCTAAACCAGAGGGATGGGTAGCAGCGTCCCTTCTGTGGAACAGTAGCCATACTGTGCTCACCAACCCGCCTGCCCTCCAAAATGACGACACAATCATCAAAGTCTATGGAGGAGGCCTATGTCCAACAGTGGGCATCCAATGGCTGAAATGGTATGGGGTATTACGACACTGCCCGTCTCTTGTTTTTCTTTTTTTAGTTTTAAATGATGAGGCATTATCGCACTAATCTTTCTCCTTTGTTGTGGGCACAGTTTAATGAAATAAATCTCAGATGGGATGTGTCACATCCGACACAACTATCTGCAGTATTTGTTCCGTGCGGGAATCGAACCCACGACACTTAGCGCACGAAGCCAATCGTTTATCGACTGCGCCAACCGTGCCGCCATGTTGCTAGACATCTTTAAATTATAGTCAAAACAAAGGGCAATTAACGTGTCAATTACTTTTTGATTAGTCTCACCTTTATACATACTGATATAGGTTGAGGGCCTAGACAGAAGCGTTTTACACTTACCCGAGTGAGGCGCACGTAGCGAGTTTTTTTTTTAAACGTTGCCCCACTCTTGGATTTCTCTTGTGTCGTGGGTGCGTTTACAGATAGATACAAATTCCACACACAATACACCCAGACCCGGAACAACTACCTGCCGATCATACAAATATTTGTTCCGTGCGGGAATCGAAACCACGACCCGGTGCGCAGCAGCCGACTGTATCAGCCACTGCACCAAACGTGCCAAACGGTAAACGATCGGTGAGGTTAAGCAACGCTTGACGCGGTCAGTCTATGGATGGGTGACCGCATAGTGGTGTTTGAATTGACCGGCTCCGTGGTTCGGAGGGCACGTAAAATCGCCGGTCCTGGCTGGTTACCATTAAACGGTAGTCGTTAAGCCTAGTCAGAGGCCTTTGGGCGACTTGGACAACTTGGCCATTAACCACACGGAAAGAAACAAAGACTTTCCAAGTTTGAAAGAAAGAAAGAAAGAAACACATCCACAGAAATAGGAAATAAGAAGTGGTACGGGAGCGTACCCGCACCACCGCGACATGCGCAATCAGCTCTTGTCGGGAAAAATCTTTGTCTTCGATAACATCAGTTGAGAATTTGGGATTCTATCGAGTAAGTGATATTTTGTTAAATTGCCGTGTTGTTCGGCGATAACATGCAAAAGCCGAAGCAAATATGATGACTTTATTAAGGATGGAGCCATATGTAAGTGTAAGAATTTTTTAGTATTTGTCTATAGAAATTATAAATTATTATAATAATGTCTTAGGTTTTCGCGAGTATTACACATTATAATAAAACACTTAAACGGATTGTACCGCGTATATTTTTTTAAATCTGTAACGACGCCTGTCACCTTAGTCATCCTGCGACCACGAACCCTGCAAAGTGTTCGAAACGTCAGGAAAAACAATAATCTAAAATATACGCGATAGAATACGTTTAAAAGTGTTTTATTATAAATTATTGTTTTCTTTATTATGTTACATTTACGTTACGCATCGCGTAGACGCCGTAGTCGAACGTCAGTTTTGTATTACGTATTTGCCGATAGCGATTAAACAGGCGGAGATCTCTGTCGGACGATCAATCAGTATAAAATTTGGATCCTCGGCTTTCAATACCAGGCCCTCACCGACGTCGCGGAGGTCTATCGCCGCGTCACCTTCCCGTTCAAGTTAGCACTTCTCCCTCCCGTCTCTTGCTCGCGCCGGCCCGCGCCGATCCTGTAGCTTTAAATGTCCCTTAACACAATTTAAATAATACCGATCCAGCTGTCCCCAAAACAATAGCTTGTTATCCCCAGCAACGCCCTAAGCCGAGGTCCGTGTCCCGCAGGGGGCGCCCTTAGCGAAAGTTGCTTAGTTTTTAATACTAAATTTAAGGAGGCCTCTTTTGGCTTCGCCAGAAAATGACCGGTTAAGCAACCACATTTCCCAGAAATGTATGCGAGAAGCCCAACAACAAAAAAAATTATTTCAATACCAGGCGATTTAGAATCCTTGACTGCGCTATAGCGGCTGTCGCTTCTGTGGTCGCTGTTTAAACATAATCAAGGTGCGGCACCCGTAAAAATGTATCACGTAATTAATGGTAGATTGCTCCTAGAACTGATGGCCGTTGGGGAAAAAAGGTTCTCGAAGGGAGACCGCGAACCGGTAAACGCAGCGTGGGACGACCTCCAACGAGGTGGACAAACGACCTGGTGAACGTCGCTGGGAGTCGTTGAATGAGAGCGGCATGTGACCGCTCGTTGTGGAAATCTAAGGGGGAGGCCTTTGTTCAGCAGTGGACGTCCTGTGGCTGATATGATGATGATGATGGATTAATGGTATGTTCATAGTGTTTCTCTAGGGAATGATCCATTCATTATCGTACAGAACAACTCTAATTAGTTCGCTATATTGTTGTATGATAAAAGTTGTGAGCTTGCGCGTGAGACGAACATTATGTTTAATTGCTTTTAACTGTTAATTAGTGAAAACATTAGTAATAATATGTTTTGTTGTTATGTAAATTTTTGTGTGATCTGTGGTGAAGGCGGTTTTCTTTGTTTGGTGATTGACGATTTACTCGAATTGTTTTTTTGTTTTAAATCAGTTCAGTTAACGACTATGTACCTAGTAACAAACATTGATATATTAATTTTCAATTCACGTTCTTTGGTATTGATTTCAAGTAACGCTTCTGCAGTCAATCAATTTAACCTATCACAGTGTATACGTGTATAATAATTTAATATAATAATAAAACGAACAAACGAAGCGTCCAGCGAATAATGTCAAATCCGTCACCGTTCAAATGGTTACGCATTTCATAAGCCGACAATCCTCCGAGGTGTTTATTATTCGAAGGAATTAACGTGCGATTTAAGAAAGGCTAAAACGGCTGTGCCGTATTGTGCCGGCTAACAATACCACCACCCTATCTCATCCCGTGGATGTCGTAAAAGGCGTGTATGGGATTAGCCGCAGGATGGGCAGCAGCGTCCTTCGAGTACATTTATAACTCAACTGCGATCGTCAACCCGGTCTGCCAAGAGTGGAGATTATGGCAAAACCCCCCAATGAGCACACAACACAAACCTATACCGGTCGATGTGGCAAACTTTTGGGGATGCTTCTGTCCAGCAGTGGAAATGTTTCGCCTGAAATGATGAATAAAAGCCCACTGTTGAACATGGGCCACCCAATAAACAGTATTGGCAGATGGTGTCTTTCTTCTTTTTTTCTATGTTGCCCATCCTCTTGGTATCAGTATCCCTTAGTTGCCTTATACGACTTTAATATACTAACTGTAATATAATACAACTCTGCATCGCTCGTCTGATTTAATCTGTGGACTAGACTGACTGTCAATGACAGTTTTATGTTAGTAATTTATGATTCCTATGGATACAAGATGACAGAAAACAGGTCCAGTCATATATCTGCTTAATACTAGTAAATCAATTTATTGCTTAACTCACATTCAATAAATAAGACATTCGCTGTATTGCCCTCAATAGAATAAAACGCATGCTTTGCGATTCTCTATGCGTTATAAACCTAGGCAACGTCCTATTGTTTCTTAAGTAACTGACGGAATGTTCTAAGAATTCGGTTAATAGCGTACTGATTTAACTAATAAGGTTAAGTGAGATATTACTTAGTTGTAAATGATATCGTCATTATCATTAAGTCCGTAAAGAATGCTTATCTGTCCATGTTAGAGGCGGGAATTCATCATTTCTTTATACATCTTTGGATAATGGACTAAGATCTGGCGCATGATTTCGATTTGCTTTTTCGATTGTCTAAAGACAAACATTCACTGGCGAAAGATTGGTTCAAGCTTTTTTGGGGTCACTGGGCTTTCACGACTGCTTCAATCGGAAACCTGGACGTATCAAAATTGTATAACCCATAGAATTTTGAACTATGGGTACTTAATACTTTAGAACTTTTTGATAATCCATCCCTAAAATAAATAATAAATAATTTCGGCCGAATGAAGTCCACTGCTGGACACAGGCCTCCCCAAAAGATCACCACAACGACCGATATGGGTGTGTTGTGGGCCCATTGGGGGGTTTCCCGCCCTGATCTATCGGGATTAATACTTTAGATCTTTTTGATAATTTCGCCATAATCTCCACGCTTGGCAGATGGATTGGCGATTGCAGTTGAGATATAAATGAACTCGAAGGATGCTACCGCCAACCTCCGGCTAATCCCATAATCGCCTTTTACGACACCCACGGGACGAGATGAGGTGGTGGTATTTTAAGCCGACGCCACATGTAAAAGTTATAGATGAAACAATAAAAAAACTGCTCAGTACGAAATTAAAATGAAAGCAAAATATAGGCGCATGCGATTCCACATATATGTAGCATGTTCTAGGTGTGAGTCAAGTGATGCAAACGAGTCGTATTATTGATTCCAATCTATTAATTGCGAGTATGTCGCATCAATACTAATTTAGAAGTAACAGAAACAAAGCGACAAAGATAAATGTGAAATGGAAACATTGTTTATATCAGAAACGGCCTCGATGTCCAGCAGAAGGCAGCTGGAATAGACAGCGATAAGATTTATTGTTGTACACTTTGGGCCAGGCCTGTGCCCCAACCTCCAGAAAGATGGCTGTGCCGTATGTGGTCAGGTCCCGCCGTTTGCGCAGGCAGCGCACAGCGAAAGTTACGGGTGGTTCTTTAGAATTTCCCCCAAGATGTGCGGGTGAGTTCCTAGGGCCTGAACTCTCTAGTGTGATCATACGAGGACCTGGAGCCTCCCTTACGTGCCGAAGATGACCGCTCCAGTGGTTTTAGCCGGTAGGAGTCTGGCATACCCCTTCGCCCTTCCCCGGGGCGAAGGAAGTTCATGAAGAATTTCCACTGGGCACCAATAAAAAAAAAAAGGGCCTGAACTACGGCGCCGTAGTTTTTTTTTTTTGGGCTTCTCGCATACATTTCAAGGTTGCTTAACCGGTCATTTCTGGCGAAGCCAAAAGAGGCCTCCAGCCAGGATTAAATTTAATATTAAAAACTAAGCAACTTTCGCTAAGGGCGCCCCCTGCGGGACACGGACCTCGGCTTAGGGCGTTGCTGGGGATAACAAGCCATTGTTTTGGGGACAGCTAGATCGGTATTATTTATAATGTATTAGGTGCCTTAGATAACATCTCCGGTGGTTTTAGCCAGTAGGAGTCTGGCATGCCCCTCCGCTCTTCCTGGGAGGGACATGACGAATTTCCACTCGGTGAGAAAAAAGGTCTGTGCCCCAGCTGCGGCGAGTGATAGGCTGGTTCATCGAAATTCTGCCAGAGAAAAACAAAACGAGCAGAATAGTTTTTGTTGTTATTACGATGTCTCCTTAAGTTGGAATTATTAGTTGTTTGATTATCAATCCGGGGGGTGTCTTCATCATCTTAGAGATAACGTTCCTTCTGAGCATCATCATATCAGCCAAAGAACGTCAACTGCTGAATAAATGCCACCCCATAGATTTCCACAACAGCATTACCAACAGGTTACCAGCCGTGTGTCGTCATTTTGGGGGATATTTGCAAGTTCTCGCCACGCTTGGCGCAGGCTTGAGCGCAGAATGGCATCTGTTCCACAGAAGGGACGCACCTCTCCCTGATTCGCCTTTAACGACAACCACGAGAGCAGTAGTGCAATTCCGTAAGCTAATACATCCATACATCCTTGAATACAGAATTGAAATAACGGTGACCACTCAATTTGGCATTAGCTAAGAATCGTCTTCATAGCTCACCGTCTGCAACGTGGCCTTCAATAACTTCAATAATGTCTTAGCGAACAACATATTGCTTTTTCACAGTTATTTCAATTCCGTATTCATGTACTGTACGGATGTTTGGAGCTTAGAGAATTGCACTACAGATACCTCACCGAATAAAATATAATCACTACTGAATCTGATTACACAAAACATAAAGTCGATCCAACTTCACATCAAACATGATTTACGGCCGAAATTAATAATCAATCCAATCCAAAAACTTTGTATTTATGATTAAGGTTTTGTCTGTTTTTTTTTTTTATGTTAAATGTGATCCTGACATAAAAATGGTGAATATAAAAACCATAAATCAAAAGATTTTGGATTAGAGTGATTATTAATTTCGGCCGTAAATTCATTAATGCGGAAATGAGCAAGCACTTGATTAATCGATTTGACGTATAAACTTAATCACGGATCTTCGATTAAGGATAAATTATGTAAAAATCCCGTCTTCTACTTCCAGCTCATGTTACTTGAGAGCGCAATATGATGTCATCTTGCAAAGGTTTAGGCAAAACGGTGTTACAGACGGCCGCCTGCCTCTCACCGACCTTCCTTGAGTAATCTAGTGTTGATAGTTTACTAGCCACTTGCGGTAATCCAAAGTGCTTAGTGATAATGGTACGCGCCGGGTTACAAACTCCCTTAGTCGCCTTCTACGATGAAATTTCTCTCTTTTTTTTATTTTTTATAACGTTGCCACACTAGCATTTCTCCTGTATCGTCAAATGATATTGGTCAAATGGGCCAAATTGCGTCAAATTGGGTAACCCAATTCGTGAACGGAGCTACACGGCTGTGTAAAATCACTTTGTCTCATTTCTTGATTCACCCACTTCTACTTACCTTGCTTCACAATTTCAGTACATATGCTCTAATCACAACAGAAATCTTCGTTCCTCACACAGTCGTCTCCTGCAATGTCCCGATCCCACCGTTCTGATTTTATGAACTCTTCTTCCCTTGTCCAGTCTATTGTTCTATGGAATGCACTATCACTGGAAATCAGGGATGGCCATTAGTCGGTAATTTTTTTGTTTTTGTCGTGGGGAAATCCTCTTGGATTTACTCCTCCTTGGGAAGAGTAGAGGGGCATGCCAGACTCTTACCGGCTAAACCCCCACGGTATCTTTCCACTTACCTCTAGCCGGGTCGAGGTGTACGCTTTGTAGGCATTAGACCGCGCCCCCGGCAAAATGACGACACGGTTGGGGCAGTCGACTGCTGCGCTCCGGGCCGCGGGTTCGATTCCCGCACGGAAAAAATATTTGTATGATCTGCAGGTAGTTGTGCCGGGTCTGGATGTATTGTGTGTGAAATGTATATCTGTAAATGCACCCACGATACAGGAGAAATCCTAGAGAGGGGGAACGTTTAAAAAAAAAGCAAAAAAAAAAATACTACGGAAACACCGCCACAATCATTTTGCAGAGTCATCTCACCGTTGATCTTTCCTATTATATTACATAATTCATCGGCCCGTGCCGGCTTCGCACGGGTGGATATAAATTTTTAAAACTTTTTGGTATAAACGTAGAGTAAATGTAAAAATGGTCTGACTTTGGTCGGCGTTTCTATCAACTTTTAAAGTGTGTAAAAGGAGTTATAGTTACTTATCTACAATAGTTGGACATCATTTGTAAATATTGATATGTTCTTTAATATTGTAGCATTTTTTTTTGTTCTATCATCAATAGTTTCCGCAGCGCATGCGATGAAAGACATTTTATGGCTAATTTTCTTACACCTTAGGTTACTTTATTGAAGTTTTAGTAGGGATCCCTAATTTTTCTACTTATAAATATAGCCTATATAATATTAGTATAGATGTGTATATACTATATTATTGTTATTGTGATGTATTTATAATATGTTACTGCTTTAAAAATGTTTTCCAAATATTCATATGTTGCCGTTTTCTTTCTTAACTGCTCACAGATGTACTGTTAGTCCACCTTTTTTTTTTTTTTATTGATGCCCAGTGGATATTCTTCATGAACTTCCTTCACCCCGGGGAAGGGCGAAGGGGTATGCCGGACTCCTACCGGCTAAAACCACTGGAGCGGTCATCTTCGGCACCTAAGGGGGGCTCCAGACTGTTAGTCCACCTATCATGTTTTGTCTCTGCATCACCCTAAGGTCAACGGGTAGAAAATGCCTAATGCCATTAAGTCCGTCTCTGTACAAATCGTACGTAAAGTATTAAATAAATAAAAGACAATGAGTATGAAATCGGACTTAAGACGAGAAAAGATTCTTCTCGACTCGATATACCTATCATACGACTAGTTAAATGAATCAACTGGAAATGATTGTTGCTCTCGCACGGCACACGTAACCCGACAATCGCACAATTTGCATTTCGCTTCCGCTGTTACAATCTTTATGATCTACAATTTCATTGATACACGTACTACAAGTGGTCTCAATAGGTGCTGAAACCCAGCTAACCGGTAAACGATTGGCGAGGTTAAGCAACACTCAGCGCGGTCAGTATATAGATGGGTAACAGCATAGTGGTATTTATTTAGTCAGTGTGTGTTACCAGTGATGACATATGGAACAAAGACGCGGTTACTCACTATAGGCCGCATAAGAAAGCTCAAGGTCACTCAGCGAGCTATGGAGAGCGATATATATTCGATCTTTTAGAGAGCTATGCTATTTCTCAAAAATATTGAATCAGAAATGAGGAGATCCGTAGAAGAACTAAAGTTGCCGACATAGCTGAAAGGATTAGTAAACTGAAGTGGCAATGGGCGGGGCACATTGCTCGTAGAACTGATGGCCGTTGGGGCAAAAAGGTTCTAGAGTGGATACCGCGCACCGGAAAACGCAGAGTGGGACGACGTCCAACGAGGTGGGCCGACAACCTGGTGAAGGTCGCTGGGAGTCATTGGATGAGAGTGGCATGTGACCGCTCGTCGCGGAAATCTATGGCAGAGGCCTTTGTTCAGACATCCTCGGCTGATATGATGACGCTGATATTTGAACTGAGCGTCTCCGTGCTTCGGAGGGCACGTAAAATCGTCGGTAACGGTTGTTGTCAGTAGAAGCAGTCGTTAAGCCAAGTCGGAGGCCTTCGGGTGGCTTGAACAACTCTGACACAAACTTGGCCACTAACCACATGAAAAGAAAATAAGAAGTTTCAAAACTTCGTATTGTTAGTATTAACTATCCATTCAGATTCATCCTCATCATCATGTCAGCCGAAGGACGCCCACTGCTGGACAAGGGCCTCATAGATTTCCACAAAGACCGGCTACATGCCGGCCGTATCCAAGAATCCCAGTGACCTTGACCAGGTCCTCTGCCCATTCAGTTAAAACCACGAAATTCTGAAAACTTCTCCAGAGGTTTTATGTTTTCAAAATATTATAATATATCCTTTACTAACTGTTACCCGGGACGACGGCCGGGTCGTTTTTTAGGAAATTTGATATTCTATGTCCACGACATAGTTTACCTATATGCCAAATTTTATTTATTTATTTAAACTTTGATGCACATTGAAAGTACACAAGGCGGACTAAATGCCATGAGGCATTCTCTACCAGTCAAGCTTTGGGTTAAAGAAGCACTTCGATAGAGGTACAAGAAAGCTAAAGATAATGTTGAAATTGACTGAACATACATATACTAATATAAAAATAGATACTATATTCAAATTCTAAATTTTGTTAGAATCTGTTAAGCCATGATGAAGCCTCAAAAAATACAAACGTACACCTTTTCACATAATTCTCTCTCTTTTCACTGGTTTATATCCCCTGTAAGGGGGAACCTGGTCTTTTGATAGGCTTACGCGGGGACATGGGTCCAACACGCAGAGGCCCTTTAGAGAATTATAATCTAAAATGTAATGGAACACCAACCGGGGACTCTCCATGGCTGCACTTTAAAAAGTCATGGATTGTCCCCTGTGGTGTAATGCTATTGTATGAGATGGAAACTATAACGATAAGGTCTATTGCAATGGGTGTTACATGGAATAATAAGACAAATAAATACGGGAACAACGGCGTCTGCCTGTCAACCTTGAACGTGAAATTCTGTGGCAAACGGTGACTTGCCACTCACAAGATAGGCCCCCTAAATGGCCACCACTACAGGCGACAAGGAGCAACACCGATTCATTCATTCACATTATTATTATTAGCTTTATCTTAGGACCACTCTTGTAATTTTTTCGTTGCAAACGCTATTTTCTCTCAGAATTGACCTGAATTGACCTTGATCTACATTGAGAAATGTAATCTATATATATAAAAATGAATGTTTGTGTGTATGTCCTTTATAGAATCGTAAACTATGCATTTGATCATGCCATGATCTTCAGCAAAGTGTTGTGCATGAGCCCACAAAGGTTTCTGAGTTGGTACGACCAATCTTCCACTATCATTCCAATGAATTTCATTTCTATATATTTAAAATTTAACGGCGGGTGAAACGCGGCTCCTAGCTAGTATTTGATAAAAGAGTAGTTGACGACGAACTTCGACCTGAAGAAGGTAGACTTAATTAAGAATGAAGATAGAAAGCAGGGTGTTATGGCACTAGAGAGAGGTATATGTGGTCTATGTCTATCAGTGGACTGTGAAAGGCTGAATTAATTCATTGATTCAAAGAGGTGGTCGTACTGACGAGTTTGCAGATATTATTTTTTTCTCCACTACGAAAAGAAAAAGGAGGGTTTAGATTTTGACGGGCATGTATGTATGTTCATCTGTTCCCTCAGATCGCCTAAACTACTCGTCGCATTTTGACAAATGAGGTGTCTTTGGAAGCGTCGTGATATTCCGTATGTTATTAAAATTCACAAAACAATGTTTAATAAATATATTTCTCGTAGTCGAAGGCTGAGAATCGTTAGTTATGCTTTGTGCGTCGCGGTTGGGCCTTCGACTACGAGAAATGTATTTATTAGTTTAACATTGCTTTGTGAAATTTTCTTCAAATTTGTTTTGTGCTTTTCTATAGTTGAGTTTTAGTTTTTTAATTTATTTTTGTCTTTACATAGGACCGAGCCCTTTACGTTAGATGTCAAGGGCTCGTCTGGGGCGGTAATACATAGCCTATTTCACCTAACATATTAATATTTATATATATAGGTGTAGTTGTGTTCCATGTGTAGTGTAGGGACAGCCAGTGGAATCACCAGAACAACAGTACCCTTTAAGTATTAAGTCGGCGTAGCATCAGTAAGCATTACCTTGGCGATGCCCATCGGTGCGGTTGCCACTTATCATCTGGTAGACTATTACTTGATTGCCGGTCCAAAAATAAAAAAAGAAGAAAAAAACATGGCTCCATAATATAAGAAAAATTCTCGATTGGAGACCACGCACCGGACAACGAGATGGACATGCGACCTGGTTATCAGCGTAAACGGTCGTTGTGAAAATCTATGTGGGAGGCCTTTATTTACTTGTTTATTTATTTAAAATTTATGAGCGCCGTCTGTTGGGATTGGTCATCTTAATGCTGCCATGACAATTGAATCATAAATTTGAATACTTAAATAAGTATAACAATTAGGCTTGTATAGTGTAGACTTTTTAAGAAATTATGACTCTTTTCTACTACATTGTCCTCACATTACATTCATGTCGAAAACAATGTAGTCAAAAATATTGTAGGTACACCATGGTTTTTTATTTTTTGGTCCATTTTGAATCCCACGAGTATGGGGGAAATAAACGGTCCACCCGAGCAGTGCCCCCTGTACCCGGGTAAGCGTATTTACTACCAGGGCTTCCGCCGGTGCCCTGGAGTTGCGTGCTAGAGACTGAACCACCCATCAGCCATGCATCCCCTCGCCGCACGCCAACTTGGGATTCGGGGTAATTATTTTATAGAGGTTTTCTTCCTCGCAGTCCGGGCGATTAAGCCAAGACCCTCGGTCCTTATGCTGAGCCGCGAGACATGGCCACGACACTCTGCATACCTCAGGATTACGATGTGGAGACGTTGGCATTGCTGCCAGTCCGTCAATCGTGTCCACGACTGACGAAACCCGTCTCGGTTTCACATCCTCAGTATCCTCTGCTACACAGAGCAATACGAGGAGCGAAATTCGGGCACCATCCGAAAAATCGGGTGGCCCGTCCACACGGCAGTCCACACTGGACTCCGCCGTTGATCCCTCTTAGTCCAGAAGGAGGTCGCAGAGCGGGATCGGGAGAGGGCCGATCCCGCTCGGAGGAGGAGGACACGGGGCCGGGGTAACAACCGCCGCGGCGCCCGTGTCCAACACGCCTGAGTCCCCTGTTGTATTTATAGGGGGCCTTGGGGGTCGCGAGCGCGCTTATTGGGAAATCTGCGTGCTCATACCGAGCGACCCCCGGGAAGACAGCGGTGCGCATGTGGTCACGTACCGCTGTGTGCGCAGCACAGCGCATAGTGAGGCCTCGAGGGAACCTTTTACAATTCCCTCGAGAGATGCCTGGGGGGGTGGCCTCTTTACAGTCGCCTTCCCTCCACTAGAGGGGATGACCACTTTACAGTCATCCCCTCCGAGATGTGCCTAAAGGCGTGGCGCCAATGGTTGGCTCTAGATGGAGATCTTTCGAGTTCCTGGAGCCTCCCTTCGGTGCCGACGATGATCACTCCGGTGGTTTTAGCCGGTAGGAGTCCGGCATGCCCCTTCGCCCTTTCCCGGGGCGAAGGAAGTACATGAGGTATTTCCACCGGATCAAAAAAAAAAAAAAAAAAAAAAAAAAAAAAAAAAAAAAAAAAAAAAAAAAAAAAAAAAAAGTACACCATGGTGACTTAAAAAGAATAACTACTGAGTTTCTTGCCCGTTCTTCTCCATAGGAAATCTACATCTTGCAACGAGGCAACTAAAGTCTTGACTATTCATAACTGCCTGTAAATCATTTGACGTGAATAAAAAGTATTTTTATTTATCTTTTATGCAACAGTTATACAAAGGCGGACTTAATGCCATAGGCATTCTCTACCAGACAACCTTAGGGTGATGCAGAGATGACATGGAGGTGCCATAATGTGTTTTTAAGGAAAAGAAACTGAGCACAATATATACATACTTATTTAGCCTTTGTTCAGCAGTGGACGTCCTTTGGCGGATGTGATCGCATGACATAAGGAAGGAAAGTGCAAACAGGCCATTTTTAATACGTGTGTCAGAATCCAGACCTCTTCAAAACCTAGACTAATATCATACGTTAATATTCATACCGACATCTTTCCTCGAAAGATATATGCGACTGGCTGGCATTGGTAGTTATTCAATATTTTCTGTGACCTCTGACGTTCGTGACAAATGTAGATGAAGGAGCGACACGATGAGAATGCTGAACCAATTTGAATAGACAGCCTTGTTCTAGGATGAGTTATCGTGAATTAATTAGGCACTGAATAGGCGAAGTGTAATTATGAGGGAATGGGTTTCGTGATATGATTGGTTGATTGTCGTGAGGAGATATTTTTAGCAGGCTACAACTTTCCTTGAAGGAAATGGCGTAGTCGTACCAAAACTGACCTTGTAATTGACGGCACCGTTAGTGCAGTGGCTGATACAGTCGGCTGCTACGCTCCGGGTCGTAGGTTTGATTCCTGCGCGAAACAAATACGTTTCAGGTCTGGTTTGAATTTGTGTCTGTAAACGCACCCACGATTCAGGAGAAATCCAAGTGTGAGGCAACGTTAGTCATATCGCCCATTTATACGTCCACTGCTGAACAAAGGCGTCCCTCATAGATTTTCACAACTGTGGCATCATTTTGGGGGTATTTGCCAATACTCACCACGCTTGGCAGGCGGGTTGGTGAGCGTAGTTTGGCTACCGTTTCACAGAAGGGACGCTGATGCCTGCCTTAGACTCCTTAAGTCGCCTTTTACGACATCCACGGGAGGAGATGGAGTGGTGCTATATTCTTAATCCGGACAGCACACGGATTCGGTATGGTATATATTTATGGTACCTACTATGTCAGAATAATGTAATGCAACATCTCGAATGTCCTTTTGAAGAAGGATCTATAGCATATTTGAGTTGAACCGTCCTGACAGACGGAAATGCATTGGTGATTGTCTAGCTTAACCCCAATGATATTATATATTAAAAGAGGTAGTTTTTTTTTTTTAAACCTTGCCCCACACTAGGATTTCTCCTGTGTCGTGGGTGCGTTTTACAGACATGAATTCCACATACATTCATGTCTGTAAACGCACCCACGACACAGGAGAAATCCTAGTGTGGGGCAACGTTTTTATAAAAAATAAAAATAAATAAAATAAATACATCCAGACCCGGAACAACTACCTGCAGATCATAGAAATATTTGTTCCGTGCGGGAATCGAACCCGCGACCCAGTGCACAGCAGCCGACTGTATCAGCCACTGCACCAACCGTGCCGTCGAAGCTATATGTTACATGCGCGCCAAAAGTAAGATCCTAAACTCCCCCAATTGTAGCACTTTGCAATCAGTTCGCCCAATACAGAACAAAGAGCACACGCTGTCATAATCACATTTTTTTAATAATTAAGTGATAACAATGCCGTCGTGCGTATATAGAAAATGCAAGCAAAGAAAAGAGACAACACATATATGCTATCACAGGTGCGACAAAGACACCCAGTACACGTGTTGTCATTTTAGATAGCTATCTCTTTTACTCTCGTAGTTTTTGTATCTTCTTTCTTACAGCATAGGTAGATGTGCAGTTTTGTAGGTTTATACATACAGCGAGACTGAATTTTGCGCGCCATTTAATATGGACGTAACATATCTATGGTATAATATCATTGCTTAACCCTGTTTAAGGGAGGTCAGCGATCCGATACACAATAATACCATCAGCTTATAATGTCTTAGGTTTTCGCGGTTATTACACATTATAATAAAACACTTTTAAACGGATTATATCGCGTATATTATAGATTTTTGTTTTTCCTGACGTTTCGAACATTTTGCAGGGTTCGTGGTCGCAGGATGACTAAGGTGACAGGCGTCGTTACAGATTTTAAAAAGTTATTTTATCTACCGTACAATTATAATCAAAAATTATTTCGATGCACGCAGTAATCACTCACAGTGTCTTGATGTTTTTAGTGTGGTATTTAGTTTGGGACTTTTTAATAACAGGATTCCAAACAGGTGGTACCTGCCAACCATCTTGTCTATTGAAATTAGGAGGTTTTTGAATTTCAATAGCCTCACGAAACATTCTAGATATATATCGGTTCTCTTTCGCGAGGACTTGAGGTTGATCGAAACGAACAAAATGGTTGGGTTTGTCTAAGGCATGTTCGCACACTGCAGACTTTGTGGAGCGTCTATGCTTGACATCAGCTATGTGTTCTTTTAATCTGGTGGCTATACTATGCTTTGTTTGCCCTATGTACAACACATGTAGCACACTTGTGTTATCATAATCATCATCGTACCAGCCAAAGGAGGTCCACTGCAGAACAAAGGCCACAATGGTGTCGTATTTTAAGGGGATGTTGCCGATACCACATTTAGCCAGCGGTTTGGTGAGCGCAGTATATCTACTGTCCCACAGATCCCTCTGCTTTAGAATACCTTAGTCCCCTTTTACAAAATCCACAGAAGGAGATGGTGTTTTTTGTTTTTTTATATATGTTGCTCCACACTAGGATTTCTCCTGTGTCGTGGGTGCTTTTACAGACATGAATTCCGCATACAATACACCCAGACCCGGAACAACTAACTGCAGATCATACAAATATTTGTTCCGTGCGGGAACAGAACCCATGATCCGGAGCGCAGCAGCCGACTATACCAGCCACTGAACCAACCGTGGTATTATGCTATTTCTTAATCCGAACAGCACAGAGAATGAATGAAACATTTGTGTAGGCCACATGAATACCCAAAACCATCAGAAACATAGAGTCTACGTGTGTTAGCTTACATAGAAATCTAAAAATATTTGTTAAGTTTGAAGCTCTATGTAATTAAAATCGCCCGATCAACACTCACATCATTTGTAGATTTATGCTGTTACTTACCCAGTGAAATGTAAAGGGGAGATTATAATTATACATCTATTACTCTATTACGTCTCTTATTATTATTTTCAAAAACCCCGTAGAAAATCTAATAACTGGCATCCTACTTCAAACAAAGAATTGCGCACACGCACCTCGCGTCTCGCAAAGGAACAAGTATAATGGGTAATTGTACGCTCGTAAGGGGAAGACGCTGCTCGTGTCCATTACAAGATACGTCACGATATTTTTGTTCATTTTATAACGTAGGTACATAAACTTGCTTGGGTATTTATTTCTCATTAGGAACTAGGTACTTAAATTATTAGCAGCCGCCACGAGCATAGTTAGGTAGGTATATTGCATATTATAGCGACCCAAGAGAAGATGGTAGCACGCATGTGGTCACGTGCTGCCGTGGGACGCTTTGGGGGATCCTTTACAATCCCCCCAAGGGGGTGACCGCTTTACAGTCACCCCCTCTCAGGGATGTGCCTATAGGCGTGACATACATCATACGAGGACCTGGAGCCTCCCTTAGGTGCCGAAGATGACCGCTCCAGTGGTTTTAGCCGGTAGGAGTCCGGCACACCCCTTCGCCTTTCCCCGGGGCGAAGGAAGTTCCATGTAGAATTTCCACCGGACGCCAATAAAAAAAAAGGTTAGGTATAATGCAAATTAAGCTCCCTAATAATCAGCCTTTATATTAACTTCCTTCATTGAGTGTTAATCACATCCACCTAATTTATTGCGCGCAGTTTTCACGTTTGGAGTAGAAATCGTTTGGTACATGCCTTTTTCTGTTTAGGAACTTCATTTTGTTATTTCTGGTGTACAATAAAGAGTACTTTATTGTATTACTAAACACATTTTAAGCCGAAAACTACTTACTTTTAAGCCGAAAACTACTTACTTTTAAGCCGAAAACTACTTACTTTTCTTCATCATCGTCATTATCGGCCGAAAAAAGTCCACTGCTAAACAAAGGCCTCTCCCATAGATTTCCACGATTTTGTACTAATTTTGGGGTGAATTGGCAAGAAACCACCACGCTTGGCAGACGGATTGGTTAGCGCAGAATGGCTGCTGTTTTACAGAAGGGATGCTGCTGCCCTTCCCTTTGGTTTAGAGTCCCTTAGTCGCCTTCTACGACATTCACGGAAGTATCTGTCTATCTGTGGGTCATACAAATATTTGTTCCATGCAGGGATCAAACCCGCGACACGTAGAGCTGAAAACCAATTGCTTAGCCACAGCGCCTTTAGATCTGTATCGTATCTAATTGTGATTCTAGTCATTAAAGACTCGGGGTGAACCCAGTAGGTATCTCTTCCGCGTAACAAAATGTCCCGCGAGACCAAATCCCCAAGGAATATTCTTAAGGTATCGTGACCATGGCCGACTATACTCCATATTGACTATATATTGACGGCGCGGTTGGTGCAGTGGCTAATACAGTCGGCTGCTGCGCTCCGGGCCGTGGGTTCGATTCCCGCACGCAACAAATATTTGTATGATCGGCAGGTAGTTGTTCCGGGTCTGGGTGTATTGTGCGTGGAATTTGTGTCTGTAAACACACCCACGACACAGGAGAAATCCTAGTGTGGGGCAAAGTTAAAAAAATAAGCAGACATACTTCCCATAAGTAACTCGTCATACACTGACTTCCATACAGATGATAAGGCTGGATCACAACGCAATATTTTATCATAACTCCTCATACACGATCCCGTGTGGATCCCAGCAAAGAATAGACCACCCCTCTCCACCATGGATGTCGTAAAAGGTATCCCAGGGTCAATATCAAGAAGACGGGCAGCAAATTGTGCTCATAACAATATACTGCGATCACGAGGGCGAGATGAACTCACGCTCATTCCTCACAATGAATGTGTTATCTACCATGTTTTGTTAAATCTGACCCAAAGTTGTTTGTGGTAAGAAAAAAAGTATGTATCGTACCGGATTGTAGAGAGAAATTCATGAATACGAGGGCGGCACTGAAAATTTCGGGAATCAAGGAAGTGACACAACATTACTATTTAAAAATGTATTTATTGCTTTTCGAAGTATTCTCCGCGAAATCTGACACATTTTTCCATACGATGGAACCAATCATTGAAGCAACCATTCCATTCGGAAGTTGGGGTCTCCAAAATGGCCGTTTTGTAGGCGTCCACAGCTTCTTTAGGTGATGAAAATCTCTGTCCACGCAATTTATACTTTATTTTAGGGAAAGTATAGAAAGTTTTTGGACGACCTTGACGAGGATCATCACTGAGCTTGATACGTCCACGTTGAAATTCAGCAAACCAGCGATAAATTGTGGTTTTGGATGGGGCTTCATCACCAAATGCAGAAATCATCCGGTCAACACACTGTTTTTGTGTTAAACCACTTCGAAAGTCATAATAAATCATCGCTCTTGAATTTTCTCGAGTCAATTCCATTTTCTCAACGATACAATACAATACATACGTCGACGTTTCCTGACACCTGGAAGGTGGCCACTGTGCGTCCGCTTCCTAAAAATGCGCAACCCTATGAATTAAAAGATCTGCGACCTATCAGTATTTTACCATGTTTGTCGAAGGTCATGGAAAGGGTGATCTGTAGCCAGCTGACTGATTTTCTCGAGAAAAATGACATGTTCCCTATGCTCCAGTCAGGCTTCAGAAGGCGACATAGTACCGCTACTGCCCTGCTGGACGTTACGGATAATATCTTGTCTGCTCAGGACAGGGGTATGTCTACACTGCTGGTGCTGCTGGATTTTTCTCGTGCCTTCGACTGCATTAATACCTCGCTGCTCTTATCTAAGCTAAATTATTATGGATTTGATCGCAAATCACTGCTGTGGTTCCAAAGTTATCTTGATAATCGTCAACAGCATGTTGAACTGCGGTCAAATGATGGACAGGCGCTGGTCTCTGGCCTTTTACCTCTCAAAAGGGGGGTGCCTCAGGGTTCGATTCTTGCTCCTATTTTATTTGTCCTGTACTGCGCGGACATCGTAAAATGTGTACAAAAATGTCAATATCACATTTATGCTGATGATGTACAACTTTATATTTCTTTTAAGCCCAGCGAGTACGAAGTGGCTATTGCAGCTCTGAACGAAGATATTATGAGAATTGCAGATTGGTCAGAAAAAAATTCCCTAGTTCTTAACCCTAACAAAACAAAATATATGTTATTTGGCACCAAAAAGATACTCAATACACTCCGGTTGCGCTCATTTAACATAACACTTATGGGGGAGGCTATTGAGAAGGTAGAGGAAGCCCGAAACTTAGGTCTGATAATGGACTCCAGTCTTAGGTACGTAAGACACGTCGCAGAATCGGTTCGGAACTGCTTCTATCGCTTAAAGGTCTTATACAAAATGCGACCCTACCTGTCAGAAGATCTACGTGTGCAACTGGTCGAATCCTTGGTGTTATCAAAATTAAATTACGTTGATACGGTTTATGGGCCTCGCTTACTATCAAAGACGGATAGGCTTATTCAAAGGGTCCAAAATGCCTGTGCGCGCTTTTGTTTTGCGATTCCACCAAGAAACCATGTGACTACGTACCTAAATAAACACTTTATCCTAAAAATGAAATCTAGACGCAAATTTCACCTGGCATGTCTTATGTTCGGGGTAGTTAAATATCGGGAACCAATTTATCTTTACCATAGGCTCGGCTGGGTGACTGATAGACGTGAATGCGACAGTAGGCAGTGCTCACGACAGATATCCGTTCCACAGCACAAAACAGCTGCATTTAGAGGAAGCTTCCGTTATGCAGCATCTAAGATATGGAATAACTTGCCACCGCCAATAAGATCACTAACCAAGATAAATGCATTTAGAAAACGCCTACGGCGGTATCTTATCGATTCACAACGGAAGCTAGACATGTTGAATACAAACGCGTCTTTTATTTGATTTGCACAAATTATGAGTATTTCGCCGCGCCGATTCGCGCTCAGGACCATCCACGTCGCCGCTTGTTATTATTTACAGTGTCACCATAGCTATGCATGTCTTATCTTATCTCTATAAATGCCTTAATGTACTTACCTACTTATTTATTCTAATTTTGTTCAGGTAACTTATTTTTATTTTGTTGTTAATTTTTGTTTCTTTGTTTGGCGTTGTTTTTTTTTATTTGGTAGAAAATTGGTTTGATTATTATTTTTATAGTGTTGGTACAGAAGCTGGTATCACATCCGTGAGTCACTACAGGGTATAGTCGAAAACCAGCGCCGGGCTTTCGTCTGGCACACGCTGAACTAGACCCTATTCAGCACAACCGCGAGACACACGCAACTGTTATACTTTTTATTATTTTATTGTTTGTATAATTACACTTATCCTTTTGTTTGTATACATATATTGTCTCTCTTGTTGTGGCTGAATAAATATTTTCTTTCTTTCTTTCTTTCTTTCTTTCTAAACAAGTTTGACAAAACCTTGTGACAAGACCGTGAATCTTTTTTTAAATAAATAAATGGTATTCGATTTGTAAAACCAAGGAGTTTTCAATTAAAAAGATTTTAATATGACAGGAACAGTGGAAATATTCCATTCCCGATACTTTTAGTGCAGCCTATGTATATTGGCTATTGTGGCAAATACCCCCCAAAATGACGACATAATTGTGGAAATCTTTGGGGGCGGCCTTTGTTCAGTGGACAAATAAATGGCCGATATGATATGATGATTGTCTATTGTTGAATTCTGTCTTGAACTTAACGTGGTAGTTGAAAAACATACGTTCCGATACATTCCAACTGCAATCGTAAGTTTGTACGCACAGTATTGAAAGACTTGCCATGTTATTTGAACATTATAGACTTCTTATGATGTGATTAAAAGCACTAAGTAATATTTTTTTCAAAAAAGTTGGCGTTTACGTGGTAAATTTTCATCTATTTTCTTAAATAACTTCAAAACTTATTATTTAGTATTCTCTTAGGTTTTCGCTAGTATTACACATTATAATAAAACAACTTTTAAACGGATTCTGTCGCGTATATTTTAAACTTATTATTATATTTTAGACCTTCGTAGATTAGGGTCAAATTTACTGTGACAGACGGACATATAGACACACGAGTGATCTTATAAGGGTACCTCTATTTTCGTTCGGTACCCTAATAGTACCAAATCGCGTTTCTTTTTACGCAATTCGCGATTTTATATGAAAAGGCAGTTTTGAATAAAGTCACCCCGCGAATCAAAGTAGCCTCTACAGTATCTACGGTACTCAAGATATCGTGTCGTATAATATAGTGGACGCGCACACAATGGTCACTCACGGCCAGCTCCGCTTCCGCGACTTATTGTAACGAACTCCTTAGTAAATGGCAGAGATGCCCTCAATGTGTCTCGATGAGCGTTCCCTCTGAATAGCGAAATAATTGCTGCAGTGATTGAGCACTTGATTTTCTGCCTCACACGTGGAGATTCGATCCCTGAACAAGATTTGCCTACAGATAATTTTCGAGAGGAATTAGAAATGAGGAGATCCGTAGACAAAGTTGCCGACATAGTTGAAAGGATTAGTAAGCTGAAGTGGCAATGGGTGGGGCACATAACTCGAGTGGAGACGCACCGCACGCACCGGAAAACGCAGCGTGGGATGGCTTCCAACGAGATAGAACGATGACCTGATGAAGGTCGCTGGGAGTCATTGGATGCGGGCGGCATGTAACCGGTAGTTGTGGAAATCCATGGCGGTGACCATTGTTCAGCAATGGTCGTCCTTTGGCTTATAATGATGATGATGAATTGTTTCAGTTAGGTAGGTCCAAGCTGGACTCCTGCAATACTCTTACACCGGCAGTGAAACCATATCAAGCCGGGCTCGCAAATTGGGGAACCTAAGTACGCGTACAGTGAGGTGTCGGTGCCCTTTACGACCAAAAAAATGTGCTAGGGAGGCGGATTCTTTACAGTCGCCTCCCCTCCGCTAGAGGGGTTGATCTTACAGTCATGTCCTTAGAGATGTGTCTAAAGGTGTGGGACAAGTGGCCGGTCCTAAATGGACATTTTTCGGGTTCCTGGTCCCTTCGCTACCGAAGATGACCACTCAGGTGGTTTTAGCCGGTAGGAGACTGGCATGCCCCTCCGCCCTACCTGGGGTGTAAGAGGTGTAAGAAGGCCAAATGCCGCGAAAATTAATCATTGGTTTGAAATAAAATCTAGGCCTATTATTTTAAAACAAAAATAGTAAATTATTTGTTTTTGTTCTGGTGGTTAGTTAAACATGTGTCAGTAAATAGTCGCGGATACCCACTTCCATCCATTCGCGCTTCTCGGTCCCAAGTTCAAAGCCACTTGAACAATAAGCGTGTATCCTGTTACGTGTGAACTAGTTGGAAGACAGGTCGGGACACCATAGGTTGCGTGCCCCTGACCCGAGAAGTACCCGGGGGGCGGCCGTTTTACAGCCGCGTGCCCTCCGCTAGAGGGGGTGACC
Organism: Diloba caeruleocephala; assembly: GCA_947459985.1. Classification (NCBI taxonomy): domain Eukaryota; kingdom Metazoa; phylum Arthropoda; class Insecta; order Lepidoptera; family Noctuidae; genus Diloba; species Diloba caeruleocephala. The sequence goes on along the minus strand of OX381629.1, from coordinate 2,770,191 downwards.
GTTTTACAGTCATCCTCTCCGAGATGTGCCGAAAGGCGTGGCACCAATGGGCGGCTCTAGTATGATCTAACGAGGACCTGGAGCCCCCTTCGGTGCCTAAGATGACCGCCAGTGGTTTTAGCCGGTAGGAGTCCGGCACGCCCCTTCGCCCTTCCCTGGGGCGAAGGAAGTTCCATGTAGAATTTCCACTGGACACAAATAAAAAATAAAAAAGAGGTTGCGTGCCGTAAAATAACAGTTTCCCCCATTTGAATCATAATCACCAACGTTTGGCTACGAGTACTTCCGCAAGTTATAGTCACTCTCGTGTGTCTCGAGACGTGCCGAGCGGATATGAGCCACATTATGTTTCCACACACTAAATGTTACCTGAAGGTCAATCCTCGTACCTCATCATTTCAGAAAAACGTCCACTGCTGGACAGAAGCCTCCCCGGACCAAAGATTGCCACAACGACCGGTATGGTTTTGCGTTGTGGAACCCATTGGGGGGTTTTGCCATAATCGCTACGCTTTACAGACGGGTTGGCGATCGCAGTCGAGTTACAAATGTACTCGAAGGACGCTGCTGTCGAAATCGCCTTATACGACACTCACGGGATGAGATGGGGTGGTGGTATTCTTAGCCGGCAGCACACGGCATATTTTCGTACCTAATTATTTTCAATATGACTGAAAGTTAACCGAACTGACCAAAACATTTATATGATTTATAAATGAACTAATAATTGGTATTCTGGTACTCTTCAAGTTCAGTCTGGTTTTAGTATGATCTCATTCTAGTCGCATAAAAATCTCAGTTATGGCGTTTATTTACGCACGGATGAGAATACTAATTAAATTACTTATGGCAGTTGAAAAAGGTAGCAGAATACCGTTTTGACTTCAACTTTTGATCCATTTTTGATCTCAACTCAGTGTAAGTTCACGTTGTTTGTTTTGTTAGTTTAGGAGAATACCAGTTGTGATATTTACAACTGAGTCTAGATCGAAATTATATTTTGAACATATTTAAATTAGATACGAGAATTGCTCCTCTATCTACTTATTGTCAAGTTCAATCTCACGAATGATGGAAATGGGCAAAGAAGTACCTAAAACCGCCTAAAATCATTTGTCAAGACATTAATGATACTGGCCTATTTGTCGATTTTGAGACCCATACATACATACCGAATATCTCTATTTTGTGGTTAATGCTCCAATTCTTGTTCTGCTTGGTTCCCAGCAAAGAAAAGACTATCCGTCTCCACATATGGTCGTAAAAGGCTGTGCGATTAGCTTGATCGCTACGTGTCGTCGGTCCGATCCCCGCAACAAATGTTTGTATGATTTAGATAATTGTTTGTGCATTTGCATGCATTTGTGCATGTAAGATTTGTCTATGAACTGTACCCAGGATACAGACTATTTTTAAACCACAACCAAGCCCATCGATAACAAATAAAACCTCTTAAAAGTAAAAACAATACATGTATTGGCCCTTTAATTTTTATATAAGTAATAATATTTTGATGCGAGCGTAGTCGCGTCGAGGGACCGCTAAATAAATAAAATAAAAACATATATCTGATTGATAGAGTGGAAGTAGCTTAGAATCCCTAACCAATTTACCCTCATTTCTCTTTCCTGCTCCATCATCAGACCCTCATCACCATCCATCTATAACTATTAATTCAGACCATCCCAATGTGCCCGAACACGATCGCTCTGCTGTAAGTAAGCGAGGAGTTGGGTATCCTCTTGGGCACAAAACTTACCTATCACCTTAGTCATCCTGTGACCACGGATGCTGCAATGTACGAAACGTCAGGAAAAACAAAAAATCTATAATATACGCGATGTAATTGTGTATTCCAGGTGAAGCTGCAGCATTCGGTCAAGGTTGCCAAGTTCTTGCAATATCATTGAAGTAACAGGATACCAAATTTCGAATCGATCACACCTGTGGATGCTCACTTCTCTTCATTAACTAGAAAAGAGCTGATGATCTTCAAGCGGATGAACAGATTTTCTTGAATCATAGCTAAGAACTCTCTCGAACAAGTCACCTTTCAATCAAAAACAACTAAATCCAAATTGGTTCATTCGTTTGGGAGCTACGATGCCACAGACAGATACACAGATATCATATATCATCATATCGGCCATTTATACGTCCACTGCTGAACAAAGGCCTCCCCCATAGATTTTCACAACTGTGTCATCATTTTGGGGGGTATTTGCCAATACTCACCACGCTAGGCAGGCGGATTGTGAGCGCAGTATGGCTACCGTTTCACAGAAGGGACGCTGCTGCCCTACCCTCTGGTTTAGATTCCCTTAGTCGCCTTTTACGATGTCCACGGAAGGAGATGGAGTGGTGTTATATTCTTAATCCGGACACCACACGGAATACAGATACACACGTTAAATTTAAAACACCCCTCTGTTTGTATCGGGGGTTAAAAACATTTTAACGAAAAACAATCTCAAGTAGCGTATCATGTCTTGACATTTCATTTTCTTGATATCATCATTTCGGCCGAGTGAAGTCCACTGCTGGACACAGACCTCCCCCAAAGATCACCACCACCACCGATATGCATGTGTTATCGCTCATTGCGGGGTTTTGCCATAATCGCCACGCTTGGCAGGCGGGTTGGCGATCGCAGTTGAGTTAATGTACTCGAAGGACGCTGCTGCCCATCCTCCGGCTAATCCCTTAGTCGACTTTTACGACACCCATGGGAGATGTGGTGGTGGCATTCTGAGCCGGCACCACACGGCAATTTCTTGATATAGTAACCGCTAAAATTATGTTAGTGCTAATGAATAATAGAATTCATTAATAACTTCATTACAAACAAGTGTAGCTCCAATGATAGTGCAATGCAATATCGGGAAAAAGCGTGTTTCCTCGTGTGGACCAATTTGAAATAATGAAGGAAATCAATACATCTCAAGATCGATAGTTATTGCAGCCACAAATTTAATTGGTTTCCTATGTAATTTTATTATTTTTCTACTGCCTTTGTTGCTAATTATGGTTACCTAATCTATGGTGTAAATAGTCTATGTGATAGTTATGGTGTTGACAATTCATCCCACAAGCATTTTTTTGCTGTAGGTACGCAATTTTCCGGGGTACCTACCATTCAGCCCGTAAAGATCCACTGCTGAACATGGGCTTCTCAATTATCATGGGCGATTATGTATTGCAATAATCACCACACTTGGCAGGCAGATTCGTGATCGTAGTATAGTATATTGTTATTTTCATATGGAAGGATGCTGCTGCGCTTCCTTTTGATATCAACCGTTAGTCGCCCTTTTACGACACCCATTTTTTTTGTTTTTTTTAAAAACTTTGCCCCACTCTAGGATTTCTCCTGTGGGTGCGTTTACAAACACAATACACCCAGACCCGGAACAACTACATGCAGATCGTACAAATATTTTTTCCGTGTGGGAATCGAACCCACGACCCGTTGCGCAGCAGCCGACTATATCAGCCACTGCACCAACCGTGGCTTGAGAGGGGTGGTTTTTTGCCAGGACCGACACTTTAATGTATGCTTTCAATCTTTTTTACGATGAACCCCGAACTGGTATTTTTCCTGTGTCATGGGTAAAGTTACAGACATTAGTGCTGTGCGGGAATCGAACCCGCGACACAGCGCAGTAAGCCAATCGCTTACCCGCTGCGCTAACAGTGCCGGCAAAATTAAAATACTATAACTGGGTCCAAGCCAGTTTATCCTCATACGTCGATATGAAAGTTAATTTCCCTAGAGACATTTAGAGACACAAAGACTGCTAACTGTAAATCTATCGGACCGAACTCGAGATAATGTATCGATTCGTCTTAAATAGTAGTGAAACTGTGATTCCCTGCGCATACGCTTATAAGCGTACTTTTATACATGGCGCGTTCCTTTTCGACGCCTCACTTTCACGCAGCGATGTCAGTAGCGGAAGTAGATGTGCGATCACGCGTTATCAGTCCAACAACGCGCGTAGGCCTGCGGCTACGTTCGTAGCAGCTGGTAAACCACACGCCCCTTACCGCACGGCAACGCATATGTAGTCGTATTCGTTCAAAATCATCGATATTTTCTTTATATCAATTGTTTTTCGAGAGCTGCGAAGAGCGCGAGTTACAAAATTACCAAAACTTAAATAATGCGAACTCTGAAAGACCATGGATTAAAGAACACTAAACAAGTGCTGCCCTCGTGCGGAGCTATTCGTATATTAGTGAGTGCATTTCGTTTCGACATATAAATGTAGAATATTACACGTTTAGATAACTTCAGAAACTAGTGTCTATGTGACTGAATGTTTTTTTACAATTTATTATAGTTCCTAGTAACCAACTCTATACGATATTTCATATATCGGATAAAACATATCGATAGTATTTATCTTTTTCCGATGTTTCGATAATATCATATTGATTCGATATATCAAGCGCATATATCTAGGTTTTTTTATATATCGAACAACCCTAGGATGCTATTATTGGAACTGAAAACGGGATATTTACCATGTTTTTTGATTACTTTTGAGTTCCCGATATTTCGGCGCTGTTGCAAGCGCCATGTTCACGGATAAACTAAAGTTTTTGCGGGTGGATGTTTATGAGCAGACAAAACAATCTACCCTCTTCCTTAAACGTTTTGTGCGCTGGGTGCCGCTACCACTATCACTTAAGTCACTCACAACTCGACTTTGTTCCCGACACACGAAACTCACTGTGTCCGCTCGCGAATTTTTTACATGGCGCTTGCAACAGCGCCGAAATATCGGGAACTCAAAAGTAATAAAAAACATGGTAAATATCCCGTTTTCAGTTCCAATAATAGTGTCAGTTTAAAAACTTAAACCCTAGGATGAATGTGAAAAATACCTCTAGCAACACGTCGTACGTATAAAAAAGGTAGTCCAGTCAATACAGTGACCTATCAGTACCTCAGCCTATTATCACTGTGATCAGAGATTAAAACCGTAAAATGAGGCGTCCCGGCTAGAATATTGAGCGAAAACTTACAAAACACACGCACGCTTGATTTCTTTTTAGTCCTAAGCTATCATATAGCGCTATCTTATTCTAACATATCATGGGTGCCTTATGTGAAACTCATATTGCCAGAGCCTTATTTTAGGTTAGTGGGCCCGGTGCAAATACTTCATGTACTTCTTCCACCCCAGCGAAGAGCGGAGAGGCATGCTAGATTTTGAAAAAGGCGCCCCACCAGGCCCATCTCGGGCGGTGGATATAAATGATCTCCCGAAGTCTCGCTTTGAGCTTGAGCCAGCCCCTAGGCTGATATAACCGAGGACGCACGAAAAGCCTTTTGTCAATAATAAAAAAAAAAAAAATCATACATTGCAAAAAACATCGTAATAACGTACCAAATAATTACATCTCTCGGGATTTCGTTTTGGCGAATTTTTCAACACCTCAGAATTTCCCGCTGGGAGCAAACTGGCACGACTAGCGGTCGTGCCAATTTCTATTTTGCGGAACGATTGTCGGAAATTTGACAAATCTCATCGCCCTTTCAATACATCGCGCTCGCAAGGATCTAGCCTATTTAGTCTATATGGTTAACCGGGCTCTACTTATTGCTTATTAGTTGACAGTGGCAAAATTACACGCTACTTACTGGCGATAAGAAGAGATATTAATTATAATAACTACCAAGTACCTTCCAATGTCTTGACGTTTTGGTCAGGTTGTACTGGTCGTGATCACGAGAAAACTGACGCGGTGAGAACACTCCGCTTGAGAGGTTGATTTTTCTTCACTCCCGTTTCTTTGTTCATAAGATGTCTTAAGGCCATCGCACACTATAACGACTCAAAACCAGACAACACTGTTTCCACATTACTATGCTCCGGCTTTAAGGACACTAGCTAGTGAAATTACTGGACATAAGAGCCTAAATAACTAATGTCTTGAGGCGACCAGCGCACTGTGGTGCCACGCAGGACTTTGGCAGACGTGACGTGTCCGCCCAGGGGAATGAATTGTGGCTATATGGTGGGGGACCCCTGGGTTCGCGGGTGCGTAAATTTGGGAATCTGCGTACCCACACCAAGCGACCCAAGAGAAGGCGGTAGCACGCATGTGGTCACGCGCTGCCGTGGGACGCTTTGGGGGATCCTTTACAATCCCCCCGTGGGGGTGACCACTTTACAGTCACCCTCCCCGAGATATGCCTAAAGGCGTGGCACCAGTGAGCGGCTCTAGTGTGATCATGCGAGGACCTGGAGCCTCCCTTGGGTGCCGAGGATGACCGCTCCAGTGGTTTTAGCCGCTAGGAGTCCGGCATGCCCCTTCGCCCTTCCCCGGGGCGAAGGAAGTTCATGAAGAATTTCCACTGAGCACCAATAAAAAAAAAACAAAGGGGTATGAATTGTGAGCCTCATACCTAGTTGTAAAAAAAAAGGCTACAGGCACCATAGCAACCCACATCCTCCTTTAACTCAACAGTTCGTCACAGTACCGCGAAAATCACGTGAATTCATTGCAGGAGCTATTACAGCCCAATTATCGCATTATTAGTTTTGGGCATATCGATAAACGGTATTGTTATCGATGGCGGAGGACGCACTAAGTGTTAGAGCAAACTGTGGTAATATATGAGGCAACGATAGTAACAAGGATTGTAAGGGCGCGTGCGCGGTGAGCTGGCGTTGATGACATTTTTTTATTGAAATATATACAACGAGTCTTTGTTGTGGGTTGTACGCAAAGATAATCTTCCATTGCGGCCGAATGAAGTCCACTGCTGGACACAGGCCTCCCCCAAAGATCATCACAATGACCGATATGGCTGTGTTGTGGACTCAATGGGGGGATTTGCCATAATTGCCACGCTTGGCAGACGGGTTGGCGATCGCAATTAAGTTGTTAATGTATTCGAAGGACGCTGCTGCCCATCCTCCGGCTAATCCCTTAGTCGACTTTTACGACACCCACGGGAGGAGATGGGGGAAAGATAATCTTAACGTTGGTATACAATATGATCATGAAAATATTGTTTTATTAGAATTTTAGTAGAATAATCAGTGTGTCTGTTTCTCAGTATGTTATAAAAACATTTAAGATTTAGGAAGATAGTAGTAAGGTAGTAGAAAGGTGCATTTTACCTTTCATTCACTGAAATGTCTCCAGAACTTCTTGCCCTTGAAAACCAAAATTTCCCTTGCTCAATCTCTCATTCAGCCCATTATAGACTACGCTGACGCCTGTTATCTGGATGCCACAGAGGAGCTATTAAATAAACTTGAGAGATTACAGAATTTATGTATCCGTTTCATTTTCAATCTTAAAAAATATGGCCATGTCTCCCATTTCCGAAAGATTCTCAAGTGGCTCCCGATTCGTCTTCGCAGGAATACTCGGATATTGTGTCTCCTTTTTAATATCCTACATAATCCTATGGCCCCATCCTACCTGCGGGAACGCTTTTCCTACACCCGCCTGCCTGATGCGCCCTGCAGGTCGCATCTTAAAACCCTACTTAAATTCCCATCCCACAAAACTGATTTCTACTCTTATTCCTTATCTGTACATGCGGTTAGGTTGTGGAATTCGTTACCGCCTGACATAAGAGATTGCAAAACAGTTTATAGTTTCAAAAAACTAGTTAAAGAGCACTATCTCTCTCTATCCACTTAATTGTTTATGTATGTATTAATATTTATGTCTAAGTAGATGTATATACTATGTATAGTATGTAGGTATGTACTCTTTATGTATGTGTGTATATTTATATGTATCGTATATTCTGTCACACCATGTCTGCATTTCTTGTCTTCAAATTCTCCTTTCGCAGGTCTGCTGGAAGAGATTTCTTTAAGAAATAAGCAGTGCCTTTGTACTTTTCTTTCCTATGTAATTATATTTTAAATGTTTCTGTGTGTACATAAATAAATAAATAAAAAAATAAAAAAAATTGTATTCTAAAAACTAGCAGTAGATACCTAGAAAATAACTTATAGCCCACTTTTTTTATTCATGGAATCACTGGAATTCCACCGAAAATTAAGTAGATTAGGGACAATGAAGCAATCTAAAGGTCGTGGCCATAGAGATTTAAATAACTGATCTATTTGTTAAAATCCTAAAAGATCCTTTACAATCCTCTCCGAGAAGTGTCTGGGGGGGCGGCCTTTTTAAAGCTAGGGGAAGGCCAGTTAGGTAGGTACCACTGCTAGAGGGGGTGACCGATTTACATTCATCCTCTCCGGGATGTGCCTAATGGCGTGGCACCAGTGGGTGGCTCTAGTGTGATCATACGAGGACATGGATCCTCCCTTAGGTGCCGAAGATGACCGCTCCAGTGGTTTTAGCCGGTAGGAGTCCGGCATACCCCTTCGCCCTTCCCCGGGGCTGTTCGGTGCTGAAGATTACCGGTCTAGTGGTTTCTGAAGGAAGTCGCCTTGAAATATAGTTCCCTATTTTTAAAATAAGGTTTAGAATTAAATATTAAATTTTCGAAGTTAATTACAATTTTGCTGTATCATATATTACCCACGGATCCGTCGTCTTCAGCTTCGGTCCTCCGAATCCTGCTGAACGTCAACGTTTGGTGCCAGCTAAAAATACCAAGACCATCTCATCCCGTGAGCGCTGTAAAAGGCGACTATGGGATTAGCTGGAGGAAGGGCAGCAGCATCCTTCGATTACAATTTTAACCTAACTGCGATTGGCGAACCCGTATGCCAAGCGTGGCGATTATGCCAAAATCCCCCAATGAGCACACAAACCCATACAGGTCGTTGTAGCAATCTATGGGGTGGCTTCTGTCCAGAAGTGGACGTTTTTTGGCTGAAATGATTATGTTTATAAACATCTGGAAACACACTTGACGCTACGGTTGGCGTATTAATTTTCTGCGCTACTTGTCTCGAGTTCGATTCCCACACGGAAAAATGTTTACTTTTTACAATAGAACAAAATCACGTTTCTTTTTCCACTTCCTTTTCGCTGGGTAGAATACGGCCCAACAAACTCTCCAGCACAGATATTTATATCTTGTTAGTATAGACAGATTTTATAATCAAAACTCCTACATGCTCTTGTGTCGCACAGTTCGGTCTTATCTGCTTTTTCTGTGGTAAAGCAGTCCATTTCATTTTAAATTCTTCAAACCGCCCAAATGCCTCCCAACTTAGCTTAATGACTGTCGTCTATAGAAAAGTAGGTACTAGGACCGTCGATTTTACTTGCCCTCTGAAGCACGGAGATGCTAAGTTAAAACCACTATGCGTTTCCCATCCATAGACTGACCGCGCCAAGCATTGCTTAACCTTGTCGATCGTTTATCGTACCATTCGTACCATTAAACAAATTAATAAATATCCATTCATTCAATAAATCATTAATTTTCATTGTTGTAAATAGAAAAAAGGTTTATTTTTTTAATTTGGTTACTTGCAAGATTCAAATTAGGGCCAATTAATGTTCTTTTCACAGCTATTAAATAATATCACAAATGCATATCAAAATCCATTCTCAACAACTCAATTAAAACTTGAAAAAAGATTATGTCGAGAATTCGTTTATAAATCTCCACATATTATTTCTTTGTTCTTGTTCTTGTTACGAATAAATAGTATATTTTACTAACGTCAGAATTATGGTTTGTTAACACATTTATTCTCAACATAAACTAAAGTTAAACAATTGACAAATAAATATACATCCCCATATGTCTATCAATTAATATAAATCTCGGCAACTCAACTCTCGCAAGCTCTCAGACTCTCGCGCACATCTTAGCACACCGCCTTAGTTTTCAGCTTCAGATGTGCGCGGGAGCATCGCATCTCATTAGTTCTGTTCACCTGGACGCGACGGACGGCCGCTAAGTAAAGGACATTCCAAATTTGAATTAACCGCCAACATATTTCGTGATTTCAAAAGTTGATGGAATATAAATTCTGTGCATTCAAATTTAATGTGTAATTTAGATTGGGATTGCCATATTTTTTTCAATATACGCGACATTATTACCTGTGCATAAAAAAAAGCTATTTACCTAGTGATGTGAAATGTTCTGGGATGGTGGAATTTATTTTTGAGTGATAGTAGCGTGTTTTGTCCTTATTTTTAAGCAGATGATTGATAACGCTCGTATATCATCGCCAATCACCCGTATCATTATAGTTTTTTAGCATAATTAGGCAACTACTTCCAAGCATAATGGAAAAATGACTGCTTGTATAAAACACACAATCATTAGATAATTATTATAGTAATTTTCCAAAATTCTTGTCTAAATTGTGTTATAATGAAGGCATTTATTTAGGTTCCCAAATAATGTTTCCTTCATATTTTTATTGAATAATGGCGATTAATATTATTGTGTCTTTGCAAAGCATAACTATAAACAAAACGTCCGTTTAACCAGAATAAAAGTAGGTCTATTATTATCAGCATATCACATTAGCAGTCCACTTCTAAATGTAAGCTCCTTCGAAATACCAAAAAGGCTTCACCAAAGAGTTTTTTGGTTTACAGACTGGAGTTACATCTACTACTATCGTGGCTTTTTCATGGTTATAATATTCCTATCACTTACCTTGCGTTTATGTTCTCTCGTAAATTTCCTATTTTTATTAACTTAAAATAACCTCACTACCTTATCACTTGCTGTCCACTCACATTATAAGACAAAACAAGTGATATAAACATTCATATTCCGTAGTATAGCGCGTAAACACATTTAAACAACATAATCTGTACAAAACAAATCACGGAATTCCACATTCAATGATAATTTTCACCAGCCCCTTCGAAAGCGCGCGATTCTCCGAACACTGTTCTATTTAAATGTGTTAACACAAAAGTGATACGATGAGGTGGAAGCGACAAACCCTGGTGTCAGGAGAAACCTCCGAGGATGAGATAGGACACAGCTACTTAAGCACTTTGGTAAGTAGGAGACACCATCAAGATCTATGCCTTTACACAAGCATGTGTTTGACTTCTAGTCTAAAAGAAGCTGAAAAATAACTCTGTATACTATGTAAAAAAATCCGTAGGTACTTGTGCGCCCTGCCGCCGTGTTCGCAGCACAGCGCACTGCGAGACTTGGGGGGATCCTTTACAATCCTCCCCGAGAACTGCCTGTGAGGCGGCCTTTTGATTAGCGATTGGCACCAAAGGGCGGCTTGTGATCTTACGAGGAACTGGAGCCCCCCTTCGGTGTCGAACATGACTCCGCTCCAGTGGTTTTAGCTGGTAGGAGTCCTTAGTCCACCACGCTAGCCTAGTGCGGGTTGGTGGACTACACCTACCATTAAGACGATTTTGGAGCCCTCTCGGGTGTGCAGGTTTCCTCACGGTGTTTTCCTTCACCGCTAAAGCAAGTGATATCCACTTTGACTGTAATTTATCTAAATACCCGTGATTGTGTTATCAATTCTTGTGTAGTAGGCGTTACAGTATATATATATATCTATAATAATTTTACGATATTTTTTTAAATTTATTTGGCTTTCAAACGAAACAAAATCAAGTTAAATCCAAGCAAATGCAATATATATATTTTTCATTTTTTTCGACCTTTTTGGAGTTTACGTGCATGTGAATCGATTTATGTATAAGGCCCACGGTATGAAAAATTGATGAGTGAAATTTTGTCGAGCGTTAACTAAAATGCGTTACGTTTTTCTGCGCACCTTCTGCGTTAAAGTCATGTATGTGTCAAATGTCGTTTGATGTCAAAGTTTGATATTATTTTATTTAATATATATAAATATTGATATTTAATATCATTATTATTAACTATTAATACGCAGTGGAGTGATTAAATAAATAAATATAACACATGGATAAATGTAGTTTGAGTGACAGTGAAAGAAAATCCGACGAACACGTGGATGCAGTTACTAGGTAGGTTATAATGAATTTTTATTTATGATATAATCGGAAATCCGTGCTCTTTATTTTTTAACACTCAATTAATTACTGAGACAATTGTACTTAAGGAGTAAACTCCAGTTGTGTGTCGGAGCTGACACACACACTTCTTTCGGTGTCTTTTCAGTCCCAGCAACAAACTTGCAACTTCTCTAAAAGATAAAAAATTCTATGGCTTTTTATCAGCCTATAAATCTTCAAGACTAATAGCCGTCTTTCTCCCTTCTACGTAAAATCGGGAAAGTATCTGGTTTAGTGCAAAATATGCCTTAGACACATTAACAATTGCGTTGAGCATTAACGCCTGCGAGATCGTCTACGACCTCCAGATTAGGCCAATTCCCTCAGCTGATTCTTACTACTTACGCGTAAAGAATGTTGATGTTTTATTTCAATTCGAGGAAAGAAAGAAAAAGAACACTAAGGATATCTGTGGCCCAATTCGTGTAATTTTAAAAAGTCAACAAAAATTGAGTTCCTATCTAGTGTTGTAAATGTCACAAATGGTACTCTTATTATGGTTATATTATGTTTAGTACTTATTTTGATTGTGTCTTTTGCCTGGCTGTATTGGTCTGTCATACTCACTAAAATGTCTTGCTGGCGGTAGCGTTGTGTATCGGGTCGTTCGGTTCCCTACAATATGGTTGAGCTAAGCGATGCTGATGCATGCGTCATGCTCGTGAACGGGTGCCGTCTGTTGGGACTGGTCAGCCGTTAACTGCCCCGACAAATTCATTATTATAATATTATTGAGGTATGTTCCATCTTTACACATTAACCTACATTTTTCTCTGTATATGTTTTACAATCATTTGTATCAATCAACATTGTAATCCCCAACTATTTTAAAAGAGTATCCATGGAGTTTCTGGCCGGCTCTTCTCCATGAGATCAACTATTTGGAACCGTGCAACTTAAATTCTGACGTTTCATAAGTGCCAATATTTGATTTATTTGAAATAAAAAACTTTAACTTTTTTTATTTTTGCTCTGTTTTTAGAGCCACCTCCAAAAAACGGTCAATTATAACTTCAGGATATTACGTGCTCATGATACGAGGTTTCGCAAACAGGCTACGGCTTTTGAAGTCTTTCGCAAACTTTACTCGACTGAAGGCAGTTTTAATGTTAAAGCTATGGTAGGAACATATTTGAAGAATTATATGTCATAGTAAGCAAGATTAAGAATATAGCATATCTCTCATGAATTTCTTAAAAGTCTTAAAAGCGAAGCTAAAGTAGAGGAGTGGGCAACAGCGTCCCTTCAGTGGAACAGCAGCTATACTGCGCTTACCAACCCGCCTACCAAGCGTGGTGAATAATGGCGAATTCCCCCCAAAATACCGATGTAATCGGTCGTTTATCGGCCTTTTTTCAACAGTGAACCACTTGGCTGATATGAAGATGATGATGTATTCGAGTTCGATGCAGTCGATAACTGCAGGTTTGAAATCGACCAAAATAAGGTTTATCTCTGAAGTTACTCTTGACTTCGTTGCAAGCTCAAAATAATAGTTCTTTTAAAACCACACACACCAACATGTTTTAACGTGAGCAAGCCGGTCAACAATTGTATCCAAATTAACAAGCAACTAGTTTGGAAAGATGACAAAACAACGACAGTTTTGTATTGTATGTATAATTCATTATCAAGAACAGATAAGGTATTAACATCAAAGATTTTTCCGGCAGGGTTAATAAGTAAACCAATAAATAACTATTAATTAAAAGCTATTGTTCGAATAGGCTTCCCTTTGACGATTACACTAACAACAGACTTGAACTAATTAAAAACAATAATGCAAATATTTGTTCTGACAAAACCTGACACGTTCAAAACAGACGCAAACCTAAGTAAAAAATAATAAATTACAGATATATATACAATTATATAATCCTTATAATATTTATATACATCTATACAAATAAATAAAATTGAAGTGTCTGTTTGTAATGTCAAAATAACACCTTTTTACTAAATGCATATGAAAGTATGTACGTTACATATAACAAAAACACTAATTTTAAATTTTTTGTCTGTCTGTCCGTCTGTCTGTCTGTCTGTCTGTCTGTTTGTTCCGGGTAATCTCCGAAACGGCGGGACCGATTTTGACGGGACCTTCACTAGCAGATAGCTGATGTTATAAGGAATAACTTAGGCTACTTTTATTTAATAAAAATAATTAGGGTTCCCCGTAAAAAAAAAAACCCTTGAAATCCAATATATATTCTATGTCAAGTGTCTATGTCGAAGTACTCTAAATTTCTTGTAAATTAAACGCGGGTGAAACCGCGGGTCCCAGCTAGTAATTAATAATATTCTTTGGCCAAAGCAAAAGCCAGCCCTCTGATCACACGAAGTGTCGACGAACCGTCTAGCTATATCTTTGAAAAGCAGACGTGCGCTCTGACCCCATGACTCAAGCGTTTCGACCCCAAACGGCTCAAAACAATAATTACCAATGAGGTTATTGCATTTGCGCCGTTTGAGGGCTTCTGCTGCAGAAGCGGCAGCGCCAGCACAGCCTGCCGTGCTTGGCAGATGAGATGGAGCAAGGGTGTCGATACAGGTTGCATCCCACACCAGAGGCTGACCCATCTTCTATGGCAGTAACGACATACCGTCCGGTCTTATGCCATCGTTACGTGTCAAAGCCATTGGGTTCCAAAACAGCTGGCACGCGGACGGTGGCAAGAGCACGACGAATAATCTCGTTCATATTGGCATGCCGTGCTATGCGACCTGCACTTTTACTGCACGACAAGTCATGGTGTCCGAGGCGGTCGACAGCTTCACCACAGTCACACCAATGAGAGCAACACAAGGAGCACCTAAACGAAGGCATGCAGCGAGCCGAAAAGTGTGGTCGTCCAACACAGTGCCTATGTTGGGCGACGGAAGTGCGTGAAGCCTCTGTCTCCCGACTCCCATTCACCCACAGCAAGTGGTCGAGCACGCTCTACAGCATTAGTGGACGTGTTGGTTAATTGATTCCGTACCAAACTGCAGAGTGGCTCGTCCCATTACCTTGTCTCATTGTAAAACAATATTATTAATTAATTTATATATTATAGCTTTCCGTGTGGTGTCCGGACTTAGAATACAACCAGAGGGATGGACAGCAGCGTCCCTTCTGTGGAACACAAACCATACTGCTCTCACCAACCCGCCTGCCAAGCGTAGTATCTACTTCGCCTTAGTCTTAGATCAGAATATAAACTTCATATTTGATCAATAAACAGTACAATTACCCTTTTTCTTTTTAACCCTAATCATTTTAACGAAAGGTTTAACGACTTCATCTTAAGATCACCTTGACATAAGTTCAGTTGAGTTCAAATGAACAAAAGGTACATTTAATGTAAACATCACGTTAGCTAGGGAACCCTTTTTGCGTATAAATAAGAATGCGTTGTGGTCCCTAAAACAATCGCATTAATCAAAAGTTGTGCAATTGTGCATTCGAATCAAAATCTACATCTCCATCATCATCATTTCGGCCGAATGAAGTCCACTGCTGGACACAGGCCTCCCCCAAAGATCACCACAACCACCGATATCGATGTGATGTGGGCTCATTGGGGGGTTTTGCCATAATCGCCACGCTTGGCAGGCGGGTTGGCGATCGCAGTTGAGTTGTTAATGTACTCGAAGAACGCTGTTGCCCATCCTCCGGCTAATCCCATAGTCGACTTTTACGACACCCATAGGAGGAGATAGGGGGGTGGCATTCTGAGCCGGCACCACACGGCAGCACTCCAGCATGATGTTTAAAATCTTATCGGCCATTTATACGTCCACTGCTGAACAAAGGCCCTCCCCCATAGATTCCACAACTGTGTCATCATTTTGAGGGGTATTTGCCAATACTGTGTTTCGTATTATTACTTATTGTTACCCGCTTGTTAACCGCTACAATTTAATTTATGTCATTTCCGAGGTCGCGATTGTCCGTGACTCCTTATAAGGTCCTATCAGAAAATCAGCGCTGTAACTTCGTTGCAGCTTGTGCTGAGATAGGGTCTATTTTTGGTCTTGCATGTAATTGAACAATAATTTATTTTAATAATGTTATTGTATTTTTTGTTAATTTATAATGTTAATTTGTAATAACTATTATTTTATGATTATTTTATTACTTTTTGTTTATATTTTATTATTGATTTATGCCAATTGAATGTAATGCAAAGCCAAAATAAATTATTTCTATCTTTCTTTCTTTCTTTCTTCTTTCTACCCACCACGCTTGGCAGGCGAGTTGGTGAGCGCAGTATGGCTACCGTTTCTAAGAAGGAACGCTGCTGCCCATCCCTCTAGTTTAGATTCCCTTAGTCGCCTTTTACAACATCCACGGAAGGAGATGGAGTGGTGCTATATTCTTAATCCGGACACCACACGGACTGACGTTTAAGATAAAATTATAACATTAAAAAATATATTTTAAAACATGTTTTTAATCATTATTTTCGTATTCTACTCAACAAACCTTTTCATTTGATACTCATATCATGGGGGTGCATAAAAAATAACAGGTCCGCCATCTTTGGGAGTCCGCCATTTTGGATTTAGAATAACGTCACTTAGCTAACCTTACATTGTCATCCAAACTAAACGTGTATGAAAAATTTCAGATCAATCGGTCGGGGATAAATGTTTTAAAATTAATTTCCAAGATTTGACGCATACTTTTTTTTTATTGATGTCCTGTGGAAATTCTACATGGAACTTCCTTCACCCCGGGGAAGGGCGAAGGGGTATGCCGGACTCCTACCGGTTAAAACCACTGGAGCGGTCATCTTCGGCACCGAAGGAAGGCTCCAGGTCCTCGTAAGATCACACTAGAGCATAGATTTGACCCGTACTAACAAGACAACCTAAAGAAAAGCTTGTAAAAAGCTCGTCCATCAACCGTGCAGTCGATATCCCTAATTGTAAATCACGTACAGCGATGAATAACAATCGATCATCAATCGAATAACATTAATTTTTATTCGATAATTTTTTGTAACAGTCGGCAGACGTTACCCTAAACACGGGCTCGAATCTGGTGTTTGTGCAACTACTGTATGAACTGGCGTATAGTGCTGCTAACTTATCTTTTTCTGAAAAAAATTCTTTTAACTTCGGCCCACACTAGGATTTCTCCTGTGTCGTGGGTGCGTTTAGAGACATAAACTCCACACACAATACACCCAGACTCGGAACAAGTACCTGCAGATCATACAAATATTTGTTCCGTGCGGGAATCGAACCCACGACCCGCAGCGCAGCAGCCGACCGTATCAGCCACTGCACCAAACGTGCAGTCAAATTAGGTTATTAGTTAGCTATTGTTTTGGGGACAGCTGGATCGGTATTATTTACAATGTATTCAGGGATATTTCAAACTACAGGCTCGGCACGGGCCGGCGCGAGCGAGAGATGGGGGGAGAAGTACTAACTTGAACGGTATGGTGACGCGGCGATGGGCCTCCGCGAAGTCGGTGAGGCGGTCCGTTGTCGGAAACCACGTGGCTATCAAATAACAACTACCTAACTGTGGCAACCACAGACTTTATAAAAAGGACGAAATAAATATTCGCTTTAGCTCCACCTGCTGTTTTACCGTACTGGTTAACATGCCAAACTGTATTTCAGTGATTGACTGGATGTCATTTTTTTTTTAAAACGTTGCCCCACCCTAGGATTTCTCCTGTGTCGTGGGTGCGTTTACAGACATGAATTCCACATACAATACACCCAGACCCGGAACAACTACCTGCAGATCATACAAATATTTGTTCCGTCCGGGAATCGAACCCACGACCCGGAGCGCAGCAGCCGACTGTATCAGCCACTGCACCAACCGTACCGTCGAATTACGATTGTTTTGACGATTAACAACCCATCTTGCCACAACTGCTGTCACTGTAGCTAGTGAGACGACATGCATGAGAGATTAAATAGTTAATTTCTTGAGCGCAGTATGGTGCCACGCAGGACTAACCCTGGGTAGCATTACAATTGGTATGAGCAGGCGTGACGCCAACAGGCGAAAAAGGTGCTCGTCTCGCCATTAGATTGTATAAAGAAAACGTCATTAGATTGTCGCCATTTTGATCACCGTTTCAAGTAATTTGGTGGCATTGTATTTTGATAGTCATGAAAATATTGATAAGATAAACATTGAACAGCATAAAAGTTAGTTTTTAAAATAAATTAATCCATAAAAACCGATTTTGTGTTCTTCAAAATCTACATAAAATTTTGCATAAATGTAAATAATGTTTACAACAATGTCTTCCTTAAGACTCGACTAAACAAGGAAAATCTATTTTAGAAAATATCCAGACGCAAGTACATGATATGACAATAGACAGTCATGTGATTAGAACTATTACCCATTTTTTTCCAAAGCATTTCAAATAAATCTAAAAATATTTTCAAAGTGAAATAATTTACGGAGAGATAGATATACCAGAGGACCAATTCTTTACTTATAAATGCGTTTATTGGAATGATTAGACTAGTTTTTTTTTTAAAGTACGACATTTTAAATATACAACGAAAGAACTAGTGTAAGAAAACTTCTGCGTAGCAACAATAATACAGATAATTAAATTCGAAGGATTGCAGTTATTGGTTTCCCAGCCCGACAAGGAATTTTTAAGTAATAAAGTAATAAAATTCATCATATATCATCATCATACCGGCCATATATATTTCCACTGCTGAACAAAGGCATCCCCCATAGATTTTCACAACTGTGTCATCAATCATCATTTTGGGGGGTATTTGCCAATACTCACCACGCTTGGCAGGCGGGTTGGTGAGCGCAGTATGGCTACCGTTTCACAGAAGGGACGCTGCTGCCCGTCCCTCTGGTTTAGATTCCCTTAGTCGCCTTTTACGACAGCCACGGGAGGAGATGCAGTGATGCTATATTCTTAATCCGGACACCACATGGAAAAGTAATAATTAGGAGGTATGTATGTTCTTCTGATTGATTTATACTTTTGACTGAAAGTTGATCTAATTGAGATTATATTTGTATGATCTGCAGGTAGTTGTTCCGGGTCTGGGTGTGTTGTGTGTGGAATTTGTGTCTGTAAACGCACCCACGACACAGGAGAAATCCTAGCGTGGGACAATGTTTGAAAAAAAAAGAATATAAGTTCACGTATAGATCAAGTCCGGTATGGCTTGGTATTGACCCATTTTTGTACGTAAATCCGCATCCGCGGGGACTGAGAGGACATTGTTTATGTTTCATCATTTCGGCCAAATGAAGTCCACTGCTGGACACAGGCCTCCCCCAAAGATGACCATAACGACCGATATGGGTGTGTTGTGTGCTCATTGGGGGGTGTTATTTATTTATGTTATATATTTATGTTTAGGAGAATATAATTTGTGACTTACAACATTGAGACTAGATTTAATTGGAACTATATTTTAAACATTTTTAATTACGAAAATGGACCCTCAGTTTAAAGAAAATAATGTTAATAATGTATATTGTATATTGTTGACCAAAACAATAAGATAACAACCGTTCAAATAATCATTTAAATAATTCCAACTAGACAAATAATGTTAGGAAAACTGTTTAGTTAAGATTAAAGGCAAATATAAGTAGCCTCGTTATTTATCAATAAAAAGATAATACTTACCTTACGCGCTTTCATTAAAAGCATCCGCTATGACTTAATTCCGCAACGATGCGCAAGCGCATGAACGCATAATTATAGCCGAGCCAGAGTGTGCTTACTTTGATGAGACATCACTGTTCAATGATTAGGAGATAAATGTTCGTTTGATTTTATTTTTATTTATAATTATGTCGACCTAAAAATAATTATTAATAATTACGGACATTGTTATAGTGATTAATACAATATTTACGTGTACAATATATATACAGAAAAAAACGAAAAGTATTTAAAAACAATCTAATTTTAGATTTTTCCTAACTACACCGAAAATAATACATATACAAAACAAATTAAAGAGTGTAATTTTCATAAACGGTTTGATGTTTACAAATTATAATCTATACAAATAAATAAAATTGAAGTGTCTGTTTGTAATGTCAAAATAACAGATTTTTACTCAATGCATATGAAAGTATATACGGTACATACAATAAATAAAAATTTTTTTGGCTGTTTGTTCCCTAGCCATAGGTGATGACGTAAGGAATAACTTAGGCTACTTATATTTTAGAAAAATAATTAGCGTTCCGCGCAAAATAATAATTAGGGTTCCGCGCAAGAAATTAAAACCCATGAAATCCAATATATATACATATTTTATGTCAAGTGTCTATGCCGAGTAGGTACTCTAAGTTATTTATAAATAAACCAACTTCTTTTAAATTGAACGGCGGGTGAAACCGCGGGTCCCACTTAGTATCACATACATTTTTTTTCAAATTTCGTTTACTTCATATATAACTCAAGGCTACGCTTGGGCACGTGATCGCCTAAGATCTACGAGGCGCTAATAAGGTTTTTTTAAGTAAGAGCGCTAATTAATAATTGCCGATGATTAGCACGCGATCATGTGATGATTGATACTTCGTGTCGCTGACCAATTTGAATGCAAAGTGCGATAACCAGGGCTGGCAATGTTTTATTAAAAAAAAAAAAACATTTATTCGTACTTAGAGTTCTCTTAGTTTTCAAGCGGGGCTCGTAGCTAAGTTACAGCCGAGCGGATTGAAAGATCTGCGAGGTTAAGCAACGCATACTACGGTCACTCTTTAGATGGGTGACCATTCCTAATATACCGAGACCGATCCGTGCGTCGGAAAGCACCGTAAGCCGTTCGTGTCGGTTTTCATATAAACATCTGTCATAGTCGTTACGGGTAGTCTGAAGCCCAAGTATGTCAAAATCTGTCGAATTGTCCAACTTGTGACGAAGTCGTCCTCCATCTTCGTTTTAATCAACCTCTTTCATGACTTCATACCTTTTATCTCCATCACTGTCCACCTCATGATTCAATTTAAAATTCGAATTTAGTATGTGGTGTCGAATCGTTGTTCTTATTTTGATCATTATCACATTACACATTCGATTCTGAACGCTAGTGGTTCGACACACAGCTGTCGCTCTGACAAATAGTCTGCCTGCAACATTACAATTACTTATTTTTAACTAGCTTAAATTGTGATAGTACGCCGTGGAGAGAGCCTCCTAGTTGAACTAACCGGGAAGGAAACACTGAGGGAGGCACTTCGCGACAAACTTAAGAATTTATATTCCTCAGTACCTAGATCAGATGACGGAGGTCGTCGGAGGTCTAATGGCACTCTCGCTCCATGTATAGTATCGAAATTCAGCCGCATCTGGTGAGACCAGAAGCTGACCCGTTTGGGGAAAGGCATATTATTATCATCATCGTGTCAGCCATATGACGTTGACCAAAGGCCTTCCTCATAGATTTTCACATTGTGTCGTCATTTTGACGGGTTAGTGAGCGCGGTATGGCTACTGTTCCACAGAAGGGACGCTGCTACCCATCCCTCTGGATTAGAGTCCCTTACTCGCCTTTTACGACGTCCACAGTGTCGCTGTATTCTTAATCCGGACATCACACGGATAAAAGGCATATCATCCGAGGATGAGTTTAAGTTAGAAGAATTTTATATGAAGAGCTCTACTGGCATGGTACTACAGTCCTACCTACTGGTGATAGGTCTCAGAGCCTGGCTTGGTTGGTACCTACCACCGCTGTGCCAGATACTCGCCGCCAAGCATTAGTGTTTCAACTTCAAACACGTGGAAGGGCACTTTAGCTAGATACATTCCTGGGCATAAGAGACATAAAATTAATGTTTCAAGGCCACGCAGGACTAGCCCTGCGTAGCATTACAATTGTCATGGGCAGGCGTGACGTTTACCAGCAGGCGTTTTTGCCATACCTACTATTGGAATCAGTCACAATAACTCACAACATAGATATGGTCATGGTAACTTTAAGAGTAAATTATTTAGCTTCAAGCTTGTTACCTCACCATTCTGCAAATGTTCAACACCGGACTGTGAATATGAACAGTCTGCACATCATATCCTGTGGGAGTGTATTCTTTGGCAAGATGAACGCAATATTATGTTTGACAGCATGCAAGTTACATCCGGGGTTGTTTACTATACAGACCTTGTTGCAACAAGGACGAATTTCCGTGCGTTCAGACGTTTTTGCCATACCTACTATTGGAATCAGTCACAATAGCTCACAACATAGGACCCGTAATTAAATATTTGTAAAAAATTTGTACCCGTGGTGCTTGGCAACTAGGCTTATCCTAGTTGTACACTCCCAATTATTGTGCCTATGGCCAAGTGTTTTCTCTGTCTCCTGCTTGCTACGGAGGGAACGTATACTCTTTCCTACTCCTCCTTTTTCTTATCTGATTAATTACGTTGCGGGTTCCAAGACAGTTATTCATTTCTCTGGGACACACCGACCTTCTTTGGTCGGTGTTCTTTTCGGTGGTCGCCATTGTAGATCCTGGCTTACAGGAATTGGAGTGGATGGGAATGTGTGGCGGGCTTACCACCAGGCGAAATCTCATCACGAGGGTTGCCAAAAAGAAATAATCTTTTGTATATTTAAAATGAACAATATTTCGTCTTAAGAACATAATCACTGTCGGCACAAATTAAAAATATTTACTATGGCATTCCCGAGTATTTTTATCTCAAGTTTATTCACATTACAAGATATAGTGTTGTCGTATAAACATTACGAGAATGACATTTACATTAATTACAATAACATATAAATAACGTCATATGACTGTTATCTTGTGAGGGAAAGTGATAATTAAGAATCAAAGTGCAAGATATTATATGTAACTAGCTAGGACCCGCGGTTTCACCCGCGGTTTAATTTAAAATAAATTGGATAATTTATAAATAATTTCGAGTATTTCGGCATAGCCACTTGACATACAGTAGGTATATATATATTGGATTTCATGGGTTTTAATTTTTTTGCGCGGAACCCTAATTATTTTCCTAAAATAAAAGTAGCCTAAGTTATTCCTCAGAATATCGGCTATATGCCAGGGAAAGTCCCGTAGAAATCGGTCCAGCCGTTTCGGAGATTATCAGGAACAAACAGACAACTAAAATTCAAATAGTTTTTTTGTTGTAG
This sequence comes from Diloba caeruleocephala, assembly GCA_947459985.1. Taxonomy (NCBI): domain Eukaryota; kingdom Metazoa; phylum Arthropoda; class Insecta; order Lepidoptera; family Noctuidae; genus Diloba; species Diloba caeruleocephala. The sequence goes on along the minus strand of OX381629.1, from coordinate 2,747,121 downwards.
GTACCGTATATACTTTCATGTGCATTTAGTAAAAAGCTGTTATTTTGATATTACAAACAGACACTTCAATTTTATTTATTTGTATAAAAACCTGTTATTTTGACATTACAAACAAACCCTTAAAATTTATTTATTTGTATAAAAAGCTGTTATTTTGACATTACAAACAGACACTTCAATTTTATTTATTTGTATGTATTACAAACAGACACTTCAATTTTATTTATTTGTATGTATAGATACTTTGTTGTCTTTTTTTTTTGTACATTCTACCATTAGGTACTATTTGTGCGGTCACTACATACCGTCCTAAATAAATACATTTCTTTCTCTCTGCTGCCCACCACCAAGTACAAGATAGTACTGAAAAATTGAATACAGTAGCATTAATTCCTTGCTACTTACAGAAGAGAGTTCACTACAAATATGCTTAGAACATTAGATGCGGTAATGAGTTCATAAATGTAAACAATAATGTTGTGTTGCAACTATTTGCATACAAATACATAATTTCCTATTGGCTTGCCGTTATGTGCAATTGTGCACCAAACGAACTTGATCTATATACCTAACAAATGATCTTCGATGAGTTACTTGTTGTCTGCTTGTGTGAAACATGTCCAAAATCGTGACGAGTATTATACATACTTAAACTTGTATTGTTTATTTACATATCAAGCTATACATTTCCAGTATACGCTGATCTCGCATTGTATAGACTTTCCTTACGATGAGAAATCAGGTTAAATTAGAATGTATTGCTTAATGTGTAGCCGTGTGTACTAGGCAAAGAATCGATGCTCTCCGAGAAGTGCCTGGAAGGGCGAACTTTTTACAGTCGCCTTCCCTCCGCTAGAGGGGGTGACCGCTTTACAGTCATCCCTTCCAAGATTTGCCTAAAGGCGTGGCATCAATGGGCGGCTCTTGTGTGATCTTACGAGGACCTGGAACCCCCCTTCGGTGCCAAAGATGACGGATCCAGTGGTTTTAACCGTAAAAAAAGGCTAAGAATCGATCATCCCTCTCCATCCATGGTCAATGTAACGGTTGATGTCAGGAGGCAGCAGCATCCTCCTGTCTGCTAATAACAACAACTGTGATCACTGATCCGCCTGCCAAGCGTGGTTATTATGGCAATATCCCCTGCATCTCATGGCATTGATCACTGGGGGGCCCATGTTCAGCAATGGACGTTTACTTTCTGATATGATGAACACGAGTAGATCATCAAACATCACACCCGTAACATCACCCTTGCGCCTACTTTGAAGGAGACAATTGGATGTACGGTCAGGAATTATAACCATTCCCATTTCCTAGCTTTGTTGTAAGTACACTCCTAAGCAATATGGTTGAAATATCATCAAGCGTATGAAAGACGTTTAAATGTCTTGTCAAACGAAACTATGCCTTTCTGCGTGAAGGAAGTTTATAATCTCTTTCTATTCTCTACTACGATATTCAACCTTAAATGGGTCCCAGATTAAAGTTCGTGACTGTATAACTCCTACAAAATTTAAGTATAGTGCTTATTTCATTATTATTATTTTGCTGTGCCCTTACTTATTTCTCGGACATGTGGTTGCTTAACCGGTCATTTCTGGCGAAGGCAAAAGAGGCCTCCAGCCAGGCTTAAAATTAATATTAAAAACTAAGCAACTTTCGCTAAGGGCGCCCCCTGCGGGACACTGACCTCGGCTTAGGGCGTTGCTGGTGATAACAAGCTATTGTTTTGGGGACAGCTGGATCGGTATTATTTAAAATGTATTAAGGGACATTTAAAGCTACAGGCTCGGCACGGGCCGGCGCGAGCAAGAGACGGGAGGGAGAAGTTGCAAGTTTGCTAACTTAAACGGGAAGGTGACGCGGCGATTGGCCTCCGCGACGTCGGTGAGGCAGGCATCCTCGGCGGCGAGGGCGGTAAAACGGTCGGGTGTTAAGTGAAGGAGACAACGCGAGTCTCTTTATGTGATCTAAACTGATTTCGTCGTCTGGATCGACCAGAACGTGCCTCGGGCGAAAACGATCCAAACCCAAAAACCCAAATCAATAGCTTGTTATCCCCAGCAACGCCCTAAGCCGAGGTCTGTGTCCCGCAGGGGGCGCCCTTAGCGAAAGTTGCTTAGTTTTTAATATTAATTTTAAGCCTGGCTGGAGGCCTTTTGGCTTCGCCAGAAAGAACCGGTTAAGCAACCATATGTCCGAGAAATAAGTAAGGGCACAGCAAAATAATAATAATGAAATAAGCACTATACTTAAATTTTATTGTATGTTAAAAAGTATTAATAACAAATAACGAGTAATATTTAAATTATGTTGAATGGTAAGTTTATTAGTAATATTTATTTATCGACTCATAACAAATAATATTTTATTTATATTAAATTGCATGTTTATTTAATTTAATGCAGTATATAGTTAGGAATATGTATTTTATTTAAAGAATAAATAAAATACCAGAATACCTCCACCCCATTTCCTCCTGTGGGTGTCGTAAAAGTCGACTAAGGGATTAGCCCGAGGATGGGCAGCAGCGTCCTTCGAGTACATTAACCACTCAACTGCGATCGCCTACCTGTTTGCCAAGCGTGGCGATTATGGCAATACCCCCCAATGAGCCCACAACATACCCATATTCGGTCGTTGTGGTGATCTATGGGGGAGGCCTGTGTCCAGTAATGGACTTCATTCGGCCGAAATGATGAAAAATGTAATTTTAATTGTCATATGTTTTTTTATTTATTATGTTATAATATAATATATATATGTGTGTTTATACTTATTGTATTATTTTGTTGTATTGTTATCACGTGTATTAACGATTTTATCCTAAACATTCTGCAAGTAAAAGCAACGTTGACGGTCAACTACATACTGTACAATTTTCGTGGTGGTATGCGCGCGCATTCTCAATTATTTTACTCTCATCAAACACACGAAAATAAGTATAACTTCGAAAACCTTACTTAAGCATCGTTTAGATTCTACTTGAATTGACCAGTAACCTCAAATAAGTAAAAATAAAAATATTGCGCTTTTATTAAAATTTTGTCAAGAACTGCACGCTTGGTCTTGACACGTTAGGAACAGATGTTATCGGCTCGCCTTCAGACGGAGTCGACTCACGCACGGGACGTTGCTGTACTTATGCGATATTTATTAAGGATATTTTTATTGTTGTGATTTTGATATCTCGTTATATCCCCAAAACAAATGAAGGTTTTCTAGATTTACTTCTTTTTGAAGTGAAAACTTCTTTTAGCGCGGTACGCATATTTTTAGATGAGATAAAGTCTCTGGACTCGTGACACCGTTACGAGACGCTTGAAGTGAAAACTTCTTTTAGCGTGGTACGCATATTTTTAGATGAGATAAAATGTCCTAACGCGCCAAAATAAGTTTTCACTTCTGTCGGCACTCCCGGAGTGCATTTTTTTTTGTCATGGGGAAATCCTCTAAGACGTCTTCCACCTTGGGAATGGCGGACTCAAATCGGCTAAAATCCCGTGTCATTCCTCTTACCTCTAGCCAGGGTTGAGGCGTACGCTTAGATCGCGCCCCCGGCAGCTATCGGCCCCTGGGTTTCTGTACGACGTTGCTGGCCGCACCTATCCTACTGAGAGGTGCGCGCGGAACCCACGCGCCGCCATCTTGGGCCTGTTTCGATTCGGGCGACGGACCGCCTTAGTTCGTCGCTCGCAGGCCGCTCCTCATGGTGGCCGGAGATCGTTCAGCGCCCTCCTCCGGTTAGTGGCCAACGTTGAATCAGAGTTCTGTAAGCCACCCAAAGACTTAACGACTGACAAGGACTGACGATTTTACGTGCCCTCCGAAGCATGGAGACGCTCAGTTCAAATACCACTATGCAGTCACCGCCGTGTGGTGCCGGCTAAGAATACCACCACCCCGTCTCATCCCGTGGGTGTCGTAAAGGGCGACTATGGGCATAGACGGAGGATGGTCAGCAGCGTCCTCCGAGTACGTTTATAACTCAACTGCGATCGCCAAAACGCCTGCCAAGCGTGGCGATTATGGCAAAACCCCCCAATGGGCATACATCACAAAACTATACAGGTCGTTTTTTTAAACGTTGCCCCACACTCGGATTTCTCCTGTGTAGTGGGTGCGTTTACAGACATATATTCCACACACAATACACCCAGATCCGGAACAACTACCTGAAGATCATACAAATATTTGTTCCGTGCAAGAATCGAACCCACGACTCAGAGCGCCGCAGCCGCCTGTATCAGCCACTGCACCAACCGTGCCGTCGAAGACAATTCCCTAAGAAAAGTTTATTCGCCTTGGTTAATCTACCATAAAGGTCTGTTTGTCATGATTCTCGCTTCTTACCTCATTTCATACCTTTATCCCTTGAAACTCAACACTTATAAATGGCAAGCCATTCGCTCCTGTCCCCACTTCGCGCGCGCCAATTGCGGTAATTGTGAAATTTACTTCATCAGACGGTATTTCCTTCCCTCCCACGGCTCCGGGCAATTGTGTAATAACTTCGAATTAGTCCAGGTGTTGTGTTTAACGCATTGCAACTCGATGCCCAGGATACATTACTTTCTGTAGCCTTACCCAGTCCACTGTTGGATATAAACTTCTCAATGTTTAAGCGTATCATGATGTGAATCTCAATTCCTGGGTTTACTTTCTGATTTTTATTTATTGATACGGTGGAAATACGTCATGTACTTCCTCCGATCCAGGGAAGGCCAGAGGGGTATGCCTACGGTATGACTTACCGGCTTAAACCACCGGAGTGGTCATCTTCGGCACTGAAGGGAGGCTCTAGGAACTCGAATAATAGAGCCACCCATTGGTGCCACGCCTTTAGGCACATCTCGGAGGGGATTACTAAAGCGGTCACCACCTCTAGCGGAGGGCAGGTGACTGTAAAGAGGCCACCCTCCAGGCACATCTCGGGGGGATCGTAAAGCTTTCCCCCGAAGCCAAGCTATGCGCTGTGCTGCGCACATGGTGGCATGTGACCACATGCACACGGCCGGTGGGCTGATTACGTAAGTCGCACACGCTTTGCGAAAAGCGTAAATCGCGCAGACGCCGTTTTTAAACGACATTTTGGTATTAAGTATTTGCCAATAGCGATTAAGTTTTATATATATATATTTAATATTTATATTTTATTTTATCATCAGAACAATATTAAAATGTCCTAAATTATTCAATAAATGTCATAAAAAAGCATTTATACATTAAAATATCATTAAAATAATGCCCAATTTCAATAACAATTAATAAGTATGTTCGATTAGAGCAGCTCAATCCCAAGCATTTTTGTCGTCCATATAATCTGTAACTGTATAGAAACCCTTTTTACATAGTTTTTTTTTTATAACGGATTTAAATTTGTTAAGACTAAGATTTTTAATACTACTTGGGATCTAATTGTAGAAACATATACGTTGAATGAATTACACATTTTTTGGAGCCTGGACATTACAAGATTTTCTTTATTTCTAGTATTGACGCTAAGTATGTCGCTTTTTGTCGAAAATAAATGTATGTTCCTTTTAACGTATATTAGATTCTCATATATATATTGAGATGCGGCAGTTAATATTTTGATGTCTTCCCTCAGTGAATGTCACAACCTAAGGTTATAAATTCCAATGCATCTACGCTGCCTGTGCGCATTGTTCGATATTGGCATGGAACTTAAGCATAATCTATACAAATAAATAAAATTGAAGTGTATGTTTGTAATGTCAAAACAACAGCTGTTTACTAAATGCATATAAAAGTATGTACGGTACTTATAACAAAATAACAATTTTTAATTGTTTAGCTGTCTGTTTGTTCCGGCTTAACTCCGAAACGGCTGGACGGATTTTGACGGGACTTTCACTGGCATATAGATACTTTTATTTTAGGAATATAAAATTAAAGTTCTGCGAAAAAAAATGAAAACCCATGAAATCCAATATGTATTTACTAATTATAGTAATTAATAATAATTATTTATAGATAAACTAGCAGACCTGGCCACGCGTTGCTGTGGCTAAAGTTATTGTTATATTACATTGTAGTATACAATTTAAGAGGAACGGTAGGAGAACATCAGTCACGGGGACCACCATGCTTTTTACATAGATGGTATTTGTAAAAAAATATGGTGACCTCCATGACAGATTTTTTACGTTACGACCCTTTAGTACAATGAAATTATTTACGAACCAAGACGGAAATGTTGAAGTTGGTACACAAATTCACGGGATTGGGATTTGAAGGGGAAGGACGTTGAACACGATTGATTAAAATTTTCTTACAGTTTATATGAAGCAGAAATCAATACAAAAGAATTAATTTTTAAATTTATTATTTCCATTTAATTTTGAAACGAATGAGCATATTACAAAGTTGTTAGTGAATAACATATGACATTTAAACTTATGAATGAGGTAGTTGATTACTTACTCAATCCAGTCGAAAAGTATCGACATCTGTTAGAATCTTTTGGAGTTAACAGATAATTGTGACTGTCAATTAATTATGTAGACAAATAATTTGCAATAAAATAAAATTGCGACTATAAATTTATACTTTAGCCTCAATAACACGTGGTAATCATGCTATTGAATTGTAGCTTATATGACACGTTTGTCGGTTTACCATAGCAGTGCCATCTATTGATTACTTACTCAATCCAGTCGAAAAGTATCGACATCTGTTAGAATCTTTTGGAGTTAACAGATAATTGTGACTGTCAATTAATTATATAGACAAATAATTTGCAATAAAATAAAATTGCGACTATAATTAAAGATCTAAGCTATCGTATATCTCAAGTTGGACCAGACTGCTCACGGTGTGCCAATTTAATTTAAAATCGGTTATGTAGTTTAGGAATCCATCGCGGACAAACATCGTGACAGGAGATTTATATATATTATAAGATTAAGATAATACTATTTATTTTAAATTAAACGGCGGTTAAAACTAGTAGTAACGGCTGGTTTCAAATATAATTTCTGAGGTGTTGTCGGTGAAAGTTTTATAGTGTACGAGTATAACAATTCTAGAGTGAAATGTCTTCCATATCTTTCTTATTTTACTTAAAAGTAAAACATAACTAAAGTTTCAATTTAGTTGTTGCTTTACAGTATCGGCTACAAGCAATCACTCTCCAGTAACATCTCCAACTAGACCCGTAGTCCAGTCTAGTCTCCTGGACATAGAATTCTCACAGAAAGAAGTCAATCACAGTAAGCTGGGTTGTTGACCGCAGAATCAGCTGTACCACGCCGTTGCCGCCTATTTATTTTATCGGCGAATTGGATGGTGACCCCCAATCAGTCGGTCATCAATTTCGGTAGGGTGCAGCGTGTGTATGGACGTCTTATAAAAGATATTAGCCCGTAACTGAATACGGTTGTAAGGAGAACTGCTAGCAGTAATTACTGTTTTTAGCCTATTGGAGGACGCTGTTTGAGCGTGCACTATTGTTATTGTGGTTCGTAAAGTGGTTGTGATTTGTATGGACAGTTTATTGACGCCTAAATCGAACTTTCTTTTTCTTTATTTTAAAAAACCTTGCCCCACACTAAGATTTCTCCTGTGTCGTGGGTGCGTTTACAGACACAAATTCCACACACAAAGTAGTACTGGCAATTTCCCCCAATATGACGGCCATATACCTAACCGGTCGCTTAAGGGGGAGGTCTTTGTTCAGCAGTTGACGTCCTTTGGTTGATATGATGATTATATCTAAATATGTCTGGACTTTAAAACAGAAACCTTTGGAGTTTGTTTCGACATTTCTCTTTGGAGGCAATTTTTTTATTTTAAAACGTTGCCCCACACTAGTATTTCTCCTGTGTCGTGGATGCGTTTAAAGACACAAATTCCACTCACAATACACCCAGACCTGCAGTTCATACAAATATTTGTTCCGTGCGGGAATCGAACCCACGACCCGGGACGCAGCAGCCGACTGTATCAGCCACTGCACCAACAGTGCAGTCTAACTAAACTAGTGTTATTGAAACAGGAATAAAGGCACGTCTACAATACTTTGAGAGAGCACACGGAAGAAGCTTTTTTTCTTATGTTATACTTGGACAGTGTTGCCAGTCAAACTATAACTATTAACAATAAATAATGTAGGTTTTCTACAGACGCAACAATCCCCTTGACATAACCTCACAGACGTGTTAACGACAAAAAACGTAGCTTTTATTTCTTCCGGAGAATGAAGTACAGCGTGTTATAGAACCCAATTAAGCCAAGTGTCGTGTTGCACGCTCCGCAACTTGATGCTGAAGTTATGATCGCGAAATCGTCGCGTCCGGTAACGGGACCCAACGTTGTTAATGTAATTGTGTCAGTTAAATTAAGCCAATTTTTTACTGTGAGAACTGACGTGCCCTGTGGCGAACGCTACTTGGCCTTTTTAACACGCTTTCATGTATCTTAGCTTAGCTTGGTATGTATCTATGTAACGGATTTTTTTAACTCGATTTTCATCCCCTTCAAAACGTCGGATTGATTTCAAGCTTCTCACAGTTATAAAGGAGCGATGACAATGCAACTCGTTCCAAAAAACCAAATAAAAAACACGTTGTTGTAGTTAGCCGCACTAAAAAATAGAAAAGAAATAATAGTAAAAACAAAAAACACGCTTTTGTAGATAACACAACTAAAAAGTAGATTTTTTTTCAATAAGTTTAAAATAAGAATAGAGTGATAAACAAAACAATTTTTTTAGTGTAAAAGTTATTTCTATTTTTTAGTTCGGTTATCTACAAAAGCGTATTTTTTTAGTTTTTTTGACTATTCTTTATATTTCAGAAAGGGCAACGGATTAAGGAGCTGCTGTATGGACATTTAGAATACTATATAAAGATTATAGGAGTAAAGCAACCCCTTCGAGAAGTGCATATAGGCGTGGTATTAATGAGTGGCTCTGGAGTGTTCGTTCTCCAGGCCCCGGAGCCTCTCTTCTGCCCAAGTGTTTTTGACCGATAAGAGTCCTCCGGCATACCCTTCACCTCTCTCTCTCCAGGGACGTTGGACGAGGGGAGGCATAAGCAGTACCAACGCGGTGAAAAATAAAGTGAAGTGGCAGCCCGTATTCAAATTGAGTTGCACCCAAATTTATAAATGAAGAAACTGTTTCCCATCTATATAAGTTCTCTCTAGATAAGTTTTTTTATTTTTGTGCTTGGTGACGAGACGAGCAATCCATTCGCCTGGTGGTAAGCGACATGCCTGCCCATAACAATTAGAATGCTACCCAGGACCAGTCTTGCGAGGCATCACACTGCAGTCGTCACCTCGAGACGTAAAGTTATTTAGTTTCTATACCCAGTAATTTCACTGGCTACAGTGCCCTTCTAACCGGAGCACAGTCATGTCTAAAGCAACTACTGCTTAGCGACGAATATCGGGCACTGCGGTCACGTACCTTTTTTTTGTTTTTTTATTGGTGCCCAGTGAAAAATCTCTAGAACTTCCTTCGCCCCGGGGAAGGGCGAAGAGGTAGAAAGAACGTGGTCTCCTACCGGCTAAAACCACTGGAGCGGTCATCTTCGGTACCTAAGGGAGGCTCTAAGTCCTCGTATCATCACACACCTTTTTTTTTATTGGTGTCCAGTGGAAATACTACTAGAAATTTCTTCGCCCCGGGGAAGGGCGAAGGCGTATGGCCGGACTCCTACCGGCTAAAACCACTGGAGCGGTCATCTTCGGCACCTAAGGGAGGCTCCAGGTCCTCGTATGATCACACTAGAGCCACCCACTGGTGTCAAGCCTATAGGCACATCTCGGAGAGGGTGACTGTAAAGCGATCACCCCCTGGGGGGATTGCAAAGGATCCCCCAAAGCTTCCCACGACAGCGCGTGACCACATGCGTGCTACCGTCTTGTGATGGGTCGCTCGGTGTGGGTGCAATATGAGACCTACCACCAGTAGTTTGTTGCGTATTGCCATTACCACCATAAGCGCCAAGAGCACTGACAGACCATAAGATTATTTTTTTATTTAGTGATGGGCGGTCTCGTTTACCTACTCATTAGATTATTTCAATGCCAATTATAAAATTTATTGTTAAATATATTCGACTTTATTTTTTATTTTTGCGCTTTGTGTAGTTCTTATTTGTATAGTTGTATTTGATGATTTATTAGAAGGTATGCAATATTTATTTTATATACTGTTTTTACACCCGTAAATCACCAAATCACCGAAGGGTCCAGTTGAAAACCAGCGCCAGGCTCTTGTCAGGCAAATGCTGAACTGGTTACCTGTTTGGCGCAACTGTGGGGCACACAACAAACTCTATCGTAATATTGATTTTTGTTGTTGTTTATAACCCTATCCATATTTTTATCGTCTTTTTTTTTAGTTTTATATTAAGTTTTATTACCGTTTGTGATGTCTCACTTTGCTGTCAAATAAAAAAAATCTTTCTTTCTTTCAGTAGTGTGTCCCTAAGTAGACTTTTATGACATCCACGGGAGGAGATTGGTACTATATATTCTCCATATAATGAACTTATGTTCTTAATCCGGATACCACTGGGAATCAATTACATTAATTGCTAATAAATAAATAAAAATTATCTTGCAAATGATAACTTTGAAAGCAAGGCTATCAACAATTCTAAGGAACACATTTATAAATTAAAATAAATACCTAAGATACCGTCACTTTGTGGTCGACAAATAATTGGTATACAGATACTATGTATGCATAAAAAGTAAATTGTTTGTCAGACCGCAATAAATACCCGTGTGGTGCCGGCTACGAATAGCACCAACCCATCTCGTCCCGCGGGTCTCGTAAAAGCCGACTAAGGGATTACCCGGAGGATGGGCAGCAGCGTCCTTCGAGTACATTAACAACTCAACTGCGATCGCCAACCCGCCTGCCAAGCGTGGCGATTATGGCAAAACCCCCAATGAGCACACAACACCGATATGGGTCGGTGTGGTGATCTTTGAGGGAGGCTTGTGTCCAGCAGTGGACTTTATTCGGCCGAAATGATGAATAAATAACGCCATACTATTATTATGTTCAAGTATTAATCAGTTTCATTCACAACCCTTTCAATCAACACTTTCGCATACAATTTACCGACGACGCTGAGAAGGCTTATACCGCGGTAATTTATGCAGTCCTGCCGTGACCCTTTTCCCTTATACAATGGCACGATTACGGCTTTGCACCAGTCTCCCGGTACTTGCCCATTTCGCCAGCATAAATTGAAAAGGTGGTACAGCTGGCTAGCCACTATGCCCTGTCCAGCCCTCAGCATCTCGACGGTAATCCTGTCATACCCTGCAGCCTTACCTAATCTCATTCTTTCCAACGCTTTCACTATTTCATCCATGCTTATCTCACTTTCATCATCATTTATATCAGTTTCCATGGAAGGTGTCGGACGTTGTACCTGCTCTTCCTCTCTTTCAAACAAACTTTCAAAATACTCTTTCCATCTCTTTAACACACATTCTTCTCCTTTTATAATGCTCCCATCTTGACTCCTGATTGTACTCAGCTCCGAGGCAGAAGTTTTTCCTCTGGCTGTTTTGATCGATTTCCAGAAAAACTTGATGTTTGACTGGAAATCTTCAGTGAGCCTCCTATCAAAATCATCCTTTCGTTCTTCTTTCTTTCTAGACACAACTTCTTTCGCTGCTGATTTCAATCTTTTATACTTCGTTCTTGCTTCCTTTATCTCGTTATCCGTTGCCTTCCAAACTTTTTGGTTAGCTTTTGTTGCTAACCAATCCAACCACGCTTTCTTCTTTTCTTGCACAGCCCTTTGTACATCTTTATCCATCCACACATTATAGTTCTTTCTTCCTTTCCTTCTTTTAGCTACCCCGCATACCTCAATAGCAACATTCACGACCCCTTTCTTAAATGTCTCCCACAAATCCTCAATCACACCTAACTCTTCCATGCCTTTAAAACTTTCTTTCAGTTTCTCTACATACTCATCTTTCTTTTCTTTTTCTTGTAGATTTTCCACTTTTACTCTGTCCAAAACACTCGTAGGCTCGGCCCCTCGGTGTCGCCACCGTTTAAAGAGTATGTATACGAAAAAGTATGGGATGCACAAGCGGGATTTAGAAAGGGAATGGGATGTACGGATCAGGTCTTTTCCCTGCGGTGTATAGCCGAAAAGTGTTTGGCTAAAAACAAGAAAAGCTATTGCACCTTCGTTGATCTAGAAAAGGCCTATGATAGAGTGGTGAGAAATGAATTGTGGTCAGCATTGTCCGTGAACGGTGTGAGCAGTATCCTCATACGAGCACTGCAATCTCTTTATAGGGATTCTAGTGCTTGTGTAAGGATAAACGGGGCGTACACTGAATGGTTTAGTATCGAAAAAGGTGTTAGACAGGGATGTGTAGCGTCACCGTGGCTGTTTAATCTGTTCATGAACAATTGCTTGACAGATTTAAAAGAGAACGAAAGTGGGTTGAGAATGAACGAGTTACTCGTCAAATGTTTTCTCTATGCTGATGACCAAGTATTACTTGCGTCCTCGGCAGAGGAGTTGCAGGAGATGGTAACTGCTATGAGTGGAGCTCTTGTTAGAAAGGGAATGAAGATAAATGTAAAGAAGACGAAAGTGATGGTGTTTGAAAGAGATGAGGCAGTGACAGACTGCAATATCGTGATTGGAGATGAACAAATTGAACAGGTGAATGAGTTTGTGTATCTGGGTTCAAAGTTTACAAGAGATGGAAAGTGTGAGAGTGATATTGAAAGAAGAGTGAATGCAGGAAACATGGTGAATGGAGCTTTGCACTCCTTTATGAACAGTCGGAAGGTGTCTAACAAGGCTCGTTTGGCTGTGCATGAGGGGGTGTTGGTTCCGACACTCATGTACGGAAGTGAAAGTTGGGTATGGCAGAAGAAACATGAAAGCAGAATAAATGCAGTTGAGATGAGAGCGTTAAGAAGTATGATAGGAGTTAAACTGAGTGACAGGATAAGGAATAGTGAGATAAGAAAACGTTGTGGTCTGAAAGAAGATGTAGTGACAAAAATTGAGAAAGGTATGCTGAGATGGTTTGGCCATGTTGAGAGAATGAATGAAGAACGATTGACGAAAAAAGTGTATAAGGCGAGTGTGAATGAAAGTGCTGGAAGGGGTAGACCTAGGCGGACGTTTCAAGACCAAATCAGGGACGTCTTGGAAAAAGGCCAGGTCAAGAGTACCCTAAACCGAAGAGCATGTATGAAGGGAATAATGAAAGTGGACGAAGCGAAACAAGTATGTAAGGATCGTAGCAAGTGGAAAGAAGTGGTCTCTGCCTACCCCTACGGGAGAGAGGCGTGATTATATGTATGTATGTATGTATTAATCAGTTATTACTTGATTAGTTTTTCTTAGTATAAGTTTCTAACACAACATCAGTCCGAAAACATCTACTACTGAACAGTGGGCCTGTTCATTATATTAGGTAGCTGAATAAATAACCAATTATTTAATCATATAACCTATTATTTATTTTTTATTACATACTAGCACAACTGCCTCGAAGTATCATCATCATCATTTCGGCCGTATAAAGTCCACTGCTGGACACAGGCCTCCCGCAAAGATCACCACAACGACCGATATCGGTGTGTTCTGTGTTCATTAGGGGTTTTGCCATAATCGCCACGTTTGGCAGGCGGGTTGGCCGATCACAGTTGAGTTGTTAATGTATTCCAAGGACGCTGCTGGCCAACCTCCGGCTAATCCCTCAGTCGCCTTTTAGGACACCCACGGGATGAGATGGGTTGGTGGTATTCGTAGCCGGCACCACACGACATAGAACTGAAAATGCGTCACTCGACGAAGTAATAAATATTATACTAATATTTTAAAGCGATAAAAATTATAGGCGTTTGATAAATAGCGCATCGTTATCAATATATAGCCGTTATGAACACGCCTACTGAACAGGGGGCCCCACAATGGTCACTACAATGAGTGGACATATTGCTATAATCACCACGCTTGACAGGCGGATTATACTAGCTTTTTTGAATTTTATTTTTATTGGTCCCCGTGATGATATAGAATTTCAAACAATTTTTTTAATCATAGCATACCTTTTTTTTTTTTTGGTGCCCAGTGGAAATTCATCATGAACTTCCTTCGCCCCGGGGAAGGGCGATGGGGCGTGCCGGACTCCTGCCGGCTAAAACCGTTACAGCTTTCAACTTCGGCACCGAAGGGTCCTCGTAAGATTCCACTAGAGCCGCCCATAGTGCCACGCCTGTAGGCACATCTCGGAGGAGATGACTGTAAAGCGGTCACCCCCAGCATAGGGAAGGCGACTGTAAAAAAGGTCGCCCCCCAGGCACTTCTCGGGGAGGATTGTAAAGGAAGCCTGATGACCACGTGCGTGCCACAGTCTTCTCGCGGTTCCCGAATGTGCGCACCGCGACCTCCGAGGGGGTATACGACCTAGTGGCGAGCCGAGCAAGTCATTCGCCTGGTTGTAACACAGCAACGTCCAAAGTTCAAACACTAAGTACTGCTTGCCAGCAGGATATCTGGTACTGGGGTGGTACCTACCTAGCCGGAGTGGCAATAAGAGACCTACCTATAACCAAATCTATAGGTACGTATGTATACGTAACTTATCATCATCATATGAGCCACAGGACGTCCACCGCTGAACAAAGGCCTCCCCTTAGATTTCCACAACGAGCGGTCACAAGCCGCCCTCATTCAACGATTCCCAGCGACCTTCACCAGGTCGTCTGTCCACCTCGTTGGAGGTCGTCCCACGCTGCGTTTTCCGGTACGCGGTCTTCATTCGAGAACCTTTTTAACGTAATGTAACTTATAATAAAACATAATCCCATTAAAGTTCGCACGATTTACATAATCTCTATACATTTTAATATTTCACGCTTCGCCACGATACGATGTTTGACGTCATCTGTAAGTACATAAAGATAAAAAGAGGTTTATCAAATATTTGTGTTTATAATCGCAATGTAGAAACGTGGATTAGTAGTGAAGCATAATGTGTACAGATTCGGCTTTAAGAATTTCTCAGATACTTGTACAAATAAAGCAGATGATAAACTTTTTTGGAAAGCAATTCCATTTCCACGATCGAATTTTTATGCAATGAAAAATGATAAAAATATAAGCGACTTGACACGGTTGGTGCAGTGGCTGATACAGTCGGTTGCTGCGCTCCGAGTCGTGGGTTCGATTCCCGCACGGAACAAATATTTGTATGATCTGCAGGTAGTTGTTCCGGTATTGTATGTGGGATTCATGTCTGTAAACGCACCCACGACACAGGAGAAATCCTAGTGTGGGGCAAAGTTTTTCTGTTAAATAAAAAATTTAAAAAAAATCATAAGCGACTAGCTAAGTCCCCCCCCCCCCCGGTTTGCGTTGCAATGCTTCTTTCCTTATTACCTAAGTTTTTTTTTAATGTAAACCTTTCCCTCATGTGTCAGCAATAAGTGTATATAGTTCTAACTCGATTGGATGAATGGTATACAATAGCATACAAGGCAAATACAGTAATTTATCTATTATCATTATCATCTGAGCCGAAAAAAATGTCCACTGCTGGATAGAAGCGTCCCCCAAAGATCGCCACAACGACCGGTCCGGTTGTATTGTGTGCTCATGGGGGGTTTTTGCTATAATCGCTAGGCTTGGCAGGCGGGTTGGCGATCGCAGTTAAGTTATAAATGTACATGAAGAACGCTGTTGCCCGCCCTCTGGCTAATCCCATAGTCGCCTTTTTACGCCTTTTACGGGATGAGACGGGGTGGTGGTATTTTTAGACGGCACCACACGACAAAATGTATCTATACATATACATATATACTTGTGCTGACTGACTGACTGATTCTGATGAAGCACGCAGAGTTTAAACCGCGGGGTCTACAAAATTTAATAATGTAGGCATCTACTAAGGAAGGAATTTTAGAAATTCCACACCTAAGGTGGTAAAAAAAGGGTTGAAAGGTTATAAGAAACTCCGTCATTTTATAATTTAGATCTATGAAAAAATAATGTATAAATTAATTTAAAATATATGCATTTTTGTTGTGTTGTTGTGGTGTCCGGATGATCCGTGTGGTGTCCGGATGATCCGTGTGGTGTCCGGATGATCCGTGTGGTGTCCGGATTAAGAATATAGCACCACTCCATCTCCTCCCCTGGATGTACTGGTATGGTACTGGCACGGTACCGGCACCACACCGAAATACTAAATTACACATTTATAATAGTAAGATTACTAGTAATAATTATACTGTGTCAAAATTACTTCGTACTTACAGAACCTGTAATGATTTTTCTTGTTAGTTTTTTTTTTACTTCTTTGGTACAATAGTACTCGTAAGGCGATCCGAAGGCTCGATATTCTACCATCACTTTATGTACATACTCGTATACTATTTCCATTTCTTTATTTTCTCGATGACAGCTCCTGTGAAAACTTGAACGACCGTCTTTTTTACATTATGTATGCATTATTTTATAAAAATATGACGTTTACACACGTACAAGGTTATACCAGAGTCGGAGAAACTGATAGGGGTGGAGCTATATCGATAAACGTAACACGATAACAGACCCGATATTTTTTTACAAAATGTAAGAAACTAAACAACTGCCGGATACTTTTGTACAAATTTATTACCTTGTATTATATTTCATTACAAGATTGTTACACGTATTAATTCTTGATTGATAATGCCAACTTCTTTAAAATTTTCGAAGCTGTTGTAAAATAAGTAGGTATAGGTAGGTACTCGACAATGAAACGAAATAATTATAACGAGAGGTAATCTTTATTAATTTATTTTAATCAAAATCTTATGAATCGTTACTGTCACTCGATGAGCTCTCCCCTACATTTATTATAAGTTCCTGTACTTGTATATTATCGAATGCCACATAAATTTAATAAATATATGCGATGGGCGGTGGGCCATTGAGTGTTCCCACCTTGAAAAAAAATATTTTAATGTTTTTGTTGTATTTGTCTTTGTTCAAAATATAATAAATATATGCAATCGATATCATTACTTATTTGGTCACAACACTCCAACTATCAAATTAGAACTGTCATCGAGAAAATACAGAAATGGAAATAGTAAAATAAGTTGTTTTGGAACCTCCTTTGTTACACGCTTTATAACCTGTATGTATGTAACTATGTATGAATGTAATGGAATCCTGCAATAAAATTTTACCCGATTGCTAAGTGGCCGATTCACCTTCGTAATTTTACAGACGTATCAAGAATCGCTAATCCTACAATAATTTGACATGACTATGACCTGGAGATGCCACCAGGATCATCAGGTCATGATTAAAATATCCTAATAATATGTTATTATTATACACTAGACATGTGTAAATAATGTATTTGAATATATAAGTAAAGAAAATGTAGGATACTAGAGTTAATTTTGAACTAAAAATAGACAAATAAGATATAATTAAAAAATCTAATAAAAGCACTTTTATTGAAATAAGAGCTAAAAAGCACATCAATATGAAAGGTAGATTAATTTTGAGAATATAAATACAGAGTACCTCCCGCTTTTTATTTACATTAAATTTTTGTTTTAGTTTTTATTATTGTTTTTAAACTACAATTTTATTTTAATCATTATGTCATGTGATGTATTCAGACCCATTGCTTACATTCTATACATTCTAAATTGGTCCGTAAGTGTTTTACCTAAATACGTATTTACTGAAACATTATATTACCTACACGAATAACTATGAGATGTACGCAAATATGTGCAATTTGCGCAAAACCAAGCATTTCGTTTTATTAAACGATTGCTTGAACATTCGTGTTAATAATTTTCATAATATTCGCGTAAAAGCATCGTTATATATAAACACCCGATTAGCATAACTCACATGTATATAATTACGACTATTATGTCGTTAGTGGGTAGTCAGCGAGGATAAATCTTAGCTCGTGACTGTTAGATTTGTTCGAAGCGATTCAACCGTGCTACTCGTTACGTAGTACTCTGTTATTGTACGAAGATGTGTGAGATTTAATTAGTTTCTTGACTTTTATCTTAATCTCACATCCGTTGGTCTATGGCGATGTGGGTCCTACAGTAATTACGGTTATCATTAAAAATATAATTTAATTCTATGTCATTCTGTTTATGGCAACAACTTATACGGCTATAAGGTTGAAGTTGCGAGGCGTATGTCAAATAGGCGATGGAGCAGATGATTCTTTTAGTAGAAGCTGCAAAGTCAAAGTCTTCGTGGACATCCAGAATGGCTGACTATTGAATCCAGCTGTGACGGAGGTGGTCCGCCAGCTTTGGCGCAGCTTGAGTGAGCTCTGTATCAAGCAGGGGCCTTCGATAAGCCAAGTTGGTTGAAATCATCATCATCATATCAGCCAAAGGGCGTCCACTGCTGAACAAAGGCCTCCCCCACAAATTTCCACAACGGCCGGTTACATACCAACCGCATCCAACGACTCCCACCGACCTTAACCAGGGGTGCAATTCTCTAAGCTCAAACATCCATACATCCTTGGATACAGAATTGAAATAACGGTGATAACCAAATTTGCTATACGCTAAGACTGGTCCTCGTGGCTTACCTTCTGCAATGTGACCATGAATTGCTTCAATCATGTCTTAGCGAATACCGAATTTCTTTTACAGCGTTATTTCGATTCTATATTCAAGGATGTATGGATGTTTGAGCTTAGAGAATTGCACCCCTGGTCGCCTGCGACTTGATTGAAATTACTCAAGGATTATCATGCATTGACTCATCGTCGTACTTAGATGTCTGCTTTCCCTATAACCCGTTTAACTTTAAATTAAAGTCAATAGGCTTCCATGTGTTATCCGCATTAAGAATATAGCACCACTCCATCTTACGTTGCCCCACATTAGGATTTCCTGTGTCGTGGGTGCATTTACAGACATGAATTCCACATACAGTACACTCAGACCCGGAACAACTACCTGTAGATCATACAAATATTTGTTCCGTGCGGGAATCGAACCCACGACCCGGAGCGCAGCAGTCGACTGTATCAGCCACTGCACTAACCGTGCCGTCTCCCTTGAATGTTGTAAAAGGCAACTAGCGGGGTCCTTAACAAGAAGGATGGGCAGCAGCGTCCGTTCTATGGAACAGCTAAGACATATAACCGGTCACTATAGAAGCCTATGGGAGAGGCCTTTGATGATGATGGTGATGCACAACAGGCATCTTATGAGTGAGCTCGTTCCATTGAATACCTCGTCCACCGCTTTCCATGAAGAGATCAGAGCGGACCCCATTAATTAACAAACATAACAATTCCAAATGTCTATTAAGTAGCAAGAACTTCTCTAAACCACAATTCCCCCCAATAAAGACAAAACAACGGTCCCCAGTGTCGAAAAAAGTGTTTGAAAATCTGTGGGGGAGGCCTTTATTCAGCAGTGGATGTCCTTTAGCTGATATAATGATGATGACCGTGCAGCCGTCTCTCTCTTCGTCAAAGCACAATCGTTCAATATTGGATTTACCTCTCAGCTAGAGAACCCGTTTATGCAGGAATTGGAACAGAGAACAGGTTTCCACATCTAGGCAGTTCCCATTTAGCAGAGATTATCATATTATCATATATCTTGCCGTGTGGTGCCGGCTTTGCCGTGTGGTGCCGGCTCAGAATGCCACCACCCCATTTCATCCCGTGGGTGTCGTAAAAGTCGACTAAGGGATTAACCAGAGGATGGGCAGCAGCGTCCTTCGAGCACACAACAACTCAACTGCGATCGCCAACCCGTCTGCCAAGCGTGGCGATTATGGCAAGACCCTCCACTGAGCACACTACACACCCATATTGGTTGTTGTGGTGATCTTTGGGGGAGGCCTGTCCAGCAGTGGACTTCATTCGGCCGAAATGATGATGATGATATATCTTTTTTATCTTATACCTTCGCAGCAGAACTTGATTGTAATAAAGTGTTATCGAGTGCTATTTTCTGGATGAGGATCTACGAGTACAGTACCTAAGCCTTTCGTTCGGGGTTATTGACATCGGCTCGTGAGCACTCGTAAAGTCACATGCGCGTGCGCAGCGTTATTGCACTTTTCTTACAGCCTTGGTGAAACAAGTTATGCGACTTCTTATGTAATTCGCGGAGCTTATTCAAAAATTGAAACGGGATTTTATGGTAATATAATTTTTCACCTTAACCGAGTCATCTGATATTAAACGCCATTAATGCATTAGTAACATAGGTATAGGTAAAAGTATATCATCATATCAGCCAATCGACGTCGACTGCTGAACAAAGACCTCCCCACAGATTTCCACAACTGTGTCGTCATTTTGGGGGGAATTTGCCAGTACTCACCACGCTTGGCAGACGGGCTACTGTTATACAGAAGACACGCTGTTCCTTTTATGAAATCTCCACCATGGACAAGAAAAAGCATATAAACGAACAATCTACAATCGACCACCGTGCTCATGGCAGGCCAAATTCATTTCTTCTTTTATTCTCTCTGTCAAAATGTTCGTATACAATTATTTTAAATAATGTTTTTTTATTCTATGTGGCTAGGATTTTTCTCCCAAAGAGTTTGAACTCTATTACAATATCTTGACACAAGCGATAAAAACAGTTGGTCCATAGAAAATCCATAGATGATTTTCGACAAAAGGTGATACATAGATAGGTAGATATTGCTCGACAAAAGGTGTGGATAAGCTGTTCAATAATGAGTACTGACCGACTATTGGATGTATAAATCCTTTACGTTACACATGGTGGCATATTTAAGCCAAATTGTAATGTGGTCTGACAGAATATCTAAGACGTGAAAGAAAATATTAAAATAATATATTTAATGGTTTCTAGCAAGTATCAGAACGTATTTAGATGATAATTACCATACAGACATCAGATGAACAAATAATTAGCCACTGGTAGATTTGCAATTGATTTCGTTCTGTATACCAAAATCCCAGAATCTGACAGGACAGCGTTCGTCAATTCGTCAATACCCAAGTGGCTCAATATATGGCCCAGAAGCGTGGTCACTATCTATACAAATAAATAAAATTGAAGTGTCTGTTTGTAATGTCAAAATAACGGCTTTTTACTAAATGCATATTCAAGTATATACGGTAAATATAACAAAAAAACAATTAGTAAAATTTTTGTCTGTCTGTCTGTCTGTTTGTTCCGGGTAATCTCCGAAACGGCTGGACCGATTTTGACGGGACTTTCACTGGCAGATAGCTGATATTATAAGAAATAACTTAGGCTACTTTTATTTCAGAAAAATAATTAGGGGTCCGCGCAAAAAAAAACCCTTTAAATCCAATATATATATTCTATGTCAAGTGTCTATGTCGAAGTACTCCAAATTTGTTTTAAATTAAACGCGAGTGAAACCGCGCGTCCCAGCTAGTAAGAAATAAGACTCATAAGAAAACTCCAATGTCAAAAATGTTGACGGCACGGTTGGTGCAGTGGCTGATACTGAGTCGTGGGTTCGATTCCCGCACGGAACAAATATTTGTATGCTCTGCAGGTAGTTGTTCCGGCTCTGGGTGTATTGTATGTGGAATTCATGTCTGTAAACGCACCCACGACACAGGAGAAATCATAGTGTGGGGCAAAGTTTTAAAAAAGAAACGAACAAGGTAAAAGATCTTGGTAATTTCATGCCTTTGTACGAATGTCCACTTCTAGATTCTTTTCAAAATCTCGGACACAAATACGTAAACAAGTACTACCGTATAATAAAATGGTAACTGTTTACAATACAATTTTAAACAGCCACTGTATACGGAAGGATCTACGGATTAAGGCTACGTTACTTACGTAGAATATCACGTGAACGATTAATATAACCTTCAGATTACGGTGGAGTTTGCAGAGATTATGATTATCTGTGTGCGGCACTGATTTTCACATATTTGTTATGAAAGATAGCAAAGTAGGTAGACCTACATACATCATATCGGCCTATAGACGTCCACTGTACTGCAGTGAAAGTGCCCCTTCATGGGGTGCAAGATGATAACTGGGTATGAAGGACAAAATCAACCAGTATCGGTGTCTGATAAAGTTATAGCTACGTATTGGAGAGTATTCATCAAGATAACCCTAACAAGAGAAAACAACTTGATAGTAACAGATACACGAAGAACAAGAAAATGGAAAAGTTTCGCTTGGCACAATTTATGAAAGGATTATGAAATTGGACTTCTAGGGTGGAAGGCCTGGTGACCTGAAATACAGGCTAAATCTAGTTTAGGCACCAGTCTCCCACATTTAATGTGTACAATAACAAGATACCAATATATACCAATATTTATGTGATAAATAAATAAACGAAACTTAAATAAAAAATAAATAAACGAAACTGCTGAACAAAGGCCTCCCCCATAGATTTCCACAATAGTGTCGTTATATTGGGGGGAATTTGCCAGTACTCATTGCGCTTGGCAGGCCGGTTGGTGAGCGCAGAAGGGGCGCTGCTGCCTATCCCTCTTAAGTTTAAGTTTTAGGTCCCTTAGTCGCCTTTTACGACATCCACGGGAGGAGATGGAGTGGTGCTATATTCTGGATCCGGACACCACACGGAATACCTACCTACATATGTGAATAATTTAAGAAGGTTTAAGGTAATATGTATAGGTTGACCTACATATGTACATATGTAAATAACTTAAGAAGGTTTAAGCTGAGATGTACTATTGCAAGCCAACAGTTTGCTGTTGATGGTATTAATTATTCTTGGGTGCGGCCCAATGCGCAAGCCAACACAGCAACGATAACTAGGTCTGAGGAACACCTTGGGTTGTTAGCCAGTAACAGTCTGTCACGCCCCTCCGCATTTCCCCAGGGTGGAGGGGCAGCCACGGCAGTTAGCCCCGATGCCAACCTTGGTGACTGATAATCTTTTCACCATGGCATGAGCCATTTCCTTGTGAAATATAGCTCGGGCCGACGTGAAAGGAGATCACTAATAGAGTAGGGAGGGTTGCGATGTCTTGGAAGGCTCAAGTTATGAGGTGGGGGCGCAGAAGATTCCAACTATGATCCCACAGAATATCGAAGTAGAAAGACCTTGTCGTGTTCTCTCTTCTCGCGAGTCAACAGTCCTGGTCAACGCAGATCTCTACATTATGCCCAAATCATGAAAGGGCAAAATCCCTTTTCAATCGCATTATAATATAATCGGGTAGTCCTTACGTCCATTCAAAGATTGTAAATAGTTATCTGCAAGCATACCATGCGCTGATCACGTGCAACAGACTTTACAACAGACCCTTTACTCATACCAACATCATCATCAGAAAATAGCTCGAACTCCAGGAATTATCATAAGTCAGAATATGAAACTGTACACGCATTAACGAGTTCTAAAAATAACTTCATCCCACGTATATTGCGAGTCTAATTGCAGCATTAATTATGGTACTACGTAACGCGTATTATTAAGATCTATTTAGTAACGTCCTCTTTGGACCAGATTTCTCTTGATTACATGGGTTTTGTATTGTGTTGTTCAAATGTAAAGGAAGCCGTTAATTAAAGAAATGAACAGTATTTTCCTAGGATGTTGTTGTTTTGGTCTCTTGTGGATTTCTATTGTACTCAGAACCAGTTGGATCTATGGGACGTTGGAGGCTAACTATTCACACAAACTGTCATAGAACACTGGAGAATATAAATGAAGAACTGTGTCAGTATGGTCACGCTCTTAACTTAAAGTCCAATCCACAGGGACAAGAAATCGAACCCGAATGAGAAGAACGTAGGTACTCTATCAGATTTATTAAAATAAAATTACATGTTAAATAAACTTGAAATTGTCTAAAATCAGGCAGATATTTTATTCTTTATCCCAGACAGTACAGTAGTAGTAAATATCAATGGCGAGATGGGCAGCAGCATCCTTTAAGGAACAGAACCGCCTGCCAAGCGTGGTGAGTACCTACTGGCAAGCATAGATGAATATACCTCTTATGGCAAGTTACCCCAAAAATAACGAAACAATAGTGGACATTTATGGAACACGCCTTTGTTCAGTAGTGGAGTGGAGTGGAGTTATATCTGTCCCCGCCCGACTTCATAAATAAAGTTCTTAATATTTTTATACCGTGTAGGGTTTCTAAGTCGGCATACTTTTTATAAAAAAAATGTTTTTATTTCTTTTCAGTGAACATTAATGTAAGAACTTTTCCAATTTGGTATCAGTATTTAACACTAATAAAAATGACTTAACTCTGTTCTTTGATCACGGAGAAATCGAAACTATTAAGAAGTCGTCTAGATAAGCGCAGTCAAATTGACCTGTTTATTGAAGCTGGCTAAAAAACTACCGAATCAAATGTAATGAAATTTATATGGGACAAACTCGATAGCATTCTGTTAAAAAAAGAATTGCTCAGATCGGTCTACAAATCTCGCAGTAATCGGTTTACATACATAAAAAAAATCGCATCGAATTGAGAACCTCCTCCTTTTCAAAGTCGGTTAAAAGTGGGATTGTTACATCCGATGCAATATCGAAATGCCCGAAAGCGATGTAGTAAACATACGTGACATAAGGCGTCATCACCCCCTATTTGGAAAACATGTTCAACTTACAGCCTCAGACGACCCAATCTCTCAGGACCTGTTATATAATTTGCAATAATAAAATGAGCTCTGAACTTACATACCACAAAATTACACAAGCAATATGATACACATAGCAAATAAAAATACCGGTGATATATTAGCAATGTGTACATTTATATAACTTGTAAATAAATACCGGTGATATATTAGCAATGTGTACATTAATATAACTAGTAAATAAATACCGGTGATATATTAGCAATGTGTACATTTATATAACTTGTAAATAAATACCGGTGATATATTAGCAATGTGTACATTTATGTACCTTGCAAATAAATACCGGTGATATATTAGCAATGTGTACATTTATGTACCTTGCAAATAAATACCTGTGATATATTAGCAATGTGTCATCATTTCGGCCGAATGAAGTCCACTGCTGGACACAGGCCTCCCCCAACGATCACCACAACCACCGATATGGATGTGTTGTGGGCTCATTGGGGGGTTTTACCATAATCGCCACGCTAGGCAGGCGGGTTGGCGATCGCAGTTGAGTTGTTAATGTACTCGAAGGATGCTGCTGCCCATCTTCCGGCTAATCCCTTAGTCGACTTTTACGACACCCATGGGAGGAGATGGGGTGGTGGCATTCTGGGCCGGCACCACACGCAATGTGTACATTTATATAACTTGCAAATAAATACCGGTGATATATTAGCAATGTGTATATTTATATAACTTGCAAATAAATACCTGTGATATATTAGCAATGTGTACATTTATATAACTTGCAAATAAATACCTGAGATATATTAGCAATGTGTACAATTATATAACTTGCAAATAAATACCGGTGATATATTAGCAATGTGTACATTAATATAACTTGTAAATAAATACCGGTGATATATTAGCAATGTGTACATTTATATAACTTGTAAATAAATACCGGTGATATATTAGCAATGTGTACATTTATGTACCTTGCAAATAAATACCGGTGATATATTAGCAATGTGTACATTTATGTACCTTGCAAATAAATACCTGTGATATAGTAGCAATGTGTACATTTATATACCTTGCAAATAAATACCGGTGATATATTCGCAATGACGGCACGGTTGGTGCAGTGGCTGATACAGTCGGCTGCTGCGCACCGGGTCGTGGGTTCGATTCCCGCACGGAACAAATATTTGTACGATCTGCAGGTAGTTGTTCCGGGTCTGGGTGTATTGTGTGTGGAATTTGTGTTTGTAAACGCACCCACGATACAGGAGAAATCCTAGTGTGGGGCAACGTTTTTAAAAAAATACAAAATACAAATATACCTTGCAAATAAATACCGGTGATATATTAGCAATGTGTACATTTATATACCTTGCAAATAAATACCGGTGATATATTAGCAATGTGTACATTTATATACCTTGCAAATAAATACTTGTGATATATTAGCAATGTGTACATTTATATACCTTGCAAATAAATACCGGTGATATATTAGCAATGTGTACATTTATATACCTTGCAAATAAATACCGGTGATATATTAGCAATGTGTACATTTATATACCTTGCAAATAAATACCGGTGATATATTAGCAATGTGTACATTTATATACCTTGCAAATAAATACCGGTGATATATTAGCAATGTGTACATTTATATACCTTGCAAATAAATACCTGTGATATATTAGCAATGTGTACATTTAGATACCTTGCAAATAAATACTTGTGATAAATTAGCAATGTGTACATTTATATACCTTGCAAATAAATCATCATCATCATTTCAGCCGAATGAAGTTCACTGCTGGACACAGGCCTCCTCCAAAGATCACTACAACGACCGGTATGGGTGTGTTGTGTCATCATTAGGGGGTCTTGCCTCATTAGGGGGTCTTGCAAATAAATACCTGTGATAGGATGTGCCTTATTATACTACTAAAGTGGCAAATACCAAATAAGCATACGGGGTGCCTGATGGTAAGCGGTTACTGTAGCCCGTCTTACAGATCGAGAATCAAAACGCAAGTGGAACTTGAGTCGATACGAATACCATATGTATTAAAGTTATTTAAGAAAATATACGAAAATTTACCATCCCCGGAGATCGGGGGTATCTCCATAACTACTTAACCTAAGATTGAAAAATGTAGGTAAACCTATAGATTACAGGTAACCTATAAGAAGTCTATGGTCTCGAAATAACATGGTAAATCTTTCTATATTTGGCGTACAAACTTATTTTTGCGGTTGGAATGTATGGGAAAACATATTTTTCAACTACTCGTACGATGTTAAGTTTGTTCTTGGGATAAGTTATTGGTATAAGACCGAATCCAATAATAGACAATATATTAAGCAATTTCGGAACCCTCTCCACGCGAGTTCGACTCGCTCTTGACGGGGTTTTTTATGATGCTGCATGCTGTAGTCTCTTGGTAAAACCTCGGTGGGCAGCTGATAACATAACCGAAGCGTGCCATAAATTTCTTCAAACAGCTTACAAAAACGTCATACATATTTTTATTCTTAGGTGCTTAGAATCAAAGTACATCCAAATAACTTAGGGACATAATATGTTACCACATTATAATCCATGGTCCGATTTCAGACAGCAACTCGCCATTGCCAGTGCTGTGCTAAACATTCCACTTAACACCTTGAGACGTCCGAATGCCGAAGATTAGTGATGCTATGAAGAGGTCACCCATCTTTTCTTCTAAGTTTTGTAAGGCGTGGAAAATAATTCAGTAGAAAATCATTTCGGCCGAATAAAGTCAACAGCTGGACACAGGCCTCCCCCAAAGATCACCACAACGATCGATATGGGGGTGTTGTGGGCTCATTGGGGGGTTTTGCCATAATCGCCACGCTTGGCTGACGGGTTGGTGAGCGCAGTGTGGCTTACTGTACCACAGAAGGGACGCTGTTGCCCATCCCTCTGGATTAGAGTCCCTTAGCTCTTTACGACATCCACGGGAGGAGATGGAGTGGTGCTATATTCTTAATCCGGACACCACACGGAGGTTGTTGAGCACACCGATTTTTATTTAATCACTCATTTAGCACCTTGAAACGTCGAATATCCAAAGATAAGTTTTGGACACAACTTATCTGTAACATGTGTTCTGGTCATGCCTAAATCCTTATTGGATCAAAATACTTGTCGGACACGGAAAACTCATGTTTACAAACAAGGTCAATGAAGACTACCTGATTTTTTGCGATAAGATTGGATTTTGTTCAGTATTGTGGCTTATCTGCGGATTTTTAATGGGTTAAATGTTATCTGCATCCATTTTGGTTTATCCACGAAACCTATGCTATGATCATCATTTCAGCCAAATAAATGTACCCCTGAACACAGCCTCCCCCAAAGATCGCCACAATGACCTATCTGGGTTTGTGTTGTGTGCTCATTGGGAGGTTTTGCCATAATTGCCACGGTTGGTGGTCGCAATTGAGTTGTTAAATGCTCTTGAAGGACGCTGCTGCCCATCTTCCGATCAATCCTATAGTCGCCTTTTACGTCGCCCACAGTATGAGATGGGGTGTCCAACAGCACTCCGCTATGATATATATAGCTGTTAAAATAAAATTAATAATTGCTGCTATTATAACTATAAGCTGCGATTAGCGTAAAACTCAAAGCGAAAATAGGCAATATAAAGGCAACAGATCCCAACGCATCATAACCAGATACTCCGAACAGTAATAACGACATAAAAAATTTCAGTTTCTGAAAAATACGTAAAGATACCTTAGCCCAGAGCAAAATTAAGAGACCAAATATTTGTGATAAACTACATAAATATTGGTATTTTCCAATTTTATTATCTTTGCCAAACACGAGAGATAATCTGATAACTAACGCCAACAGAGCCTGGATTCAAGGCTGTATTACAAAAATTTGGCTTTCAGTATTTTCACTTTCCCGGTCGACAGCAGTTGGTTTAATTAAAAATGTAGTTGTTAATCAGTTGCTTTCATATCCAGTTGGATTCATTTACAATTCAAAATGGATTCGATAGAAATGGTTGATATTATCGAAAAGGGAAACAGGGTTGTGGTAGGTTACCAGTTACCTACGAATCCATCTTCATACCACTTGTCAACTTTAGTTTTTACGTCTTTCTCAATCTGTTAGGTGTTCCTAGTTGGGCTCGATTCAATTAACAAGCTTGCGACATCCTTACAGCAAGCCTTTGTCAAGAAAGAGTTGATTTCATTTTATTCCTGTTTTAGTAAATAAATATAAATAATAAAATATTTGTGAACTACCGACATTGATCTAATGTTTTTGTTAATACTAGCGCTCAACTGTGTTTTTTACGTTTAGTTTTTAAGTTTCTCGTGTGAAGTGATTGTATAATCTTATGAGAAATAAAAGTTCTTAAACCAGATTAGTTGGCCGACTTATTATAGAATGACACCTTATTTTTTATTGGTGCCCAGTGGAAATTCTTCTTGAACTTCCTTCGCCCCGGGGAAGGGCGAAGGGGTATGCAGACTCCTACCGGCTAAAACCACTGGAGCGGTCATCTTCGGGACCTAAGGGAGACTCCAGGTCCTCGTATGATCACACTAGAGCCACCCACTGGTGCGACGCCTATAGGCATATCTCTGAGAGGGTGATTGTAAAGCAGTCTCCCCCCCGAGGTAGAATTACACCTAGAAAAATCACCGCACACGCAATGCGTAACCATTTTAATGGTGGCGGATATGAGGCCTGTCCAGCAGTGGACTTTATTCGGCCGAAACGATGAGGATTTATTTTATTTACAAATATACACACTTAAACCCAAACATTCAGTCAGTCTACTACTAACTAACTATAGTTTAGTTAGAAAACAAAGAGTTGAAAATGGAATTGAAATATATATTAAATTGAATTGATAGTTCTATCATTTTCGTTGAGCACTTTTATTATGTATAAGTTCACAGCAATTTTTTTGCTCTTACAAATCTTATAAATTAATTGTCTTATTCATCAAAACCCTCCATCTTTACAGATGTATGGTCGCTACCAACGCGACCTAAGCGAAGCAGCTAGAGAAGAAGCGAGGCGACTCAGAAGATTAAGGAAGAAACGAAGAAAAGACGACAAGCTCCGACAGAAGGAACTTGAAGCGAGTGGAAAACACAGACCTAGGGGAAAATTCGTCAAAGTATTAGGTGAGTGAATTGAACACTCAATGAAAATGCAACGTTGACTATGGAGAATTATGGAATTCTGAATCCTAATTTCTTAACTCCGTTGCAATTCGCTGAGCCCACATAGCCAGTTGCCCTCACTGATCGGTAAACTTTATGAATGGGTGGTGGTATTTGAACTGAGCGTCTCTGTGCTTTGGAGGGAACGTAATGTCACGAATTACTTTTTAATTACGATGACGGCATGGTTGGTGCAGTGGCTGATACAGTCAGCTGCTGTGCTCCGTGTCTTTTTTTTTTGGTTTTGTTTTGTTTTTGTGGGTTCGGTTCCGCACGGAACAAATATTTGTATGATCTGCAGGTAGTTGTTCCGGGTCTGAGTGTATTGTATGTAGAATTAATGTCTGTAAACGCACCCACGACACAGGAGAAATCCTAGAGTGGGGCAACGTTATTAAAAAAAAAGACGTTGGTACTGGTTGTTGTCATTAGACCGCAGTTGTTAAGCCAAGCCGGTAACCTTTTAGCGGCTTAAACAACTCTGACACACGATTGGCCACTAACTAAAGAAAAAAAGTACCGTCCCAATAAAAATAAAATGGTTATTATTTTAACAATTTAATAAATCACTTTTCTTTGTTCATCTGGAAAAATGGATGTGCCCAATGAAAGCGAATAACAACACTACGGATTTTACGCAATAAGGGGCTGGTTTTGTTGGCGCTTAAATTATACAAAATTGGGTTCGATTCCCGCACGGAACAAATATTTGTACGATCTGCAGGGAGTTGTTCCGGGTCTGGGTGTATTGTGTGTGGAATTTATGTCTGTAAACGCACACACGACACAGATCCTAGTGTAGGGCAACGTTTTTTTTTTAAAGAAAAGATATTTGTCGTATCAAATCCAATATTTTCCTGGTCCTTTTAATCATCATATCGACCGACGTTGTATACGTCCACTACTGAACAAAGGCCTCCCCCATAGATTTCCACAACTGTGTCATCATATTGGGGGGAATTTGCCAGTACTCACCACGCTTGGCAGGCGGGTTGGTGAGCGCAGTATGGCTACTGTTCCACAGAACGGACGCTGCTGCCCATCCCTCTAGTTTAGAGTCCCTCAGTCGCCTTTTACGACCTCCACGGATGAGATGGAGTGGTGCTGTATTCTTAATCCAGACACAACACGGATGTGTCTTTAGGTTCACGAAATTTCGTCAGACCTTTATGACACTATATTGTTTATAATAAATAATCACGGAGGTAAAGTTTCACGCAGGATATGTTTGGAGACACACGTTCGCGCGGCTTGGCGAGGACTGGGTGTTCCTGGCCATGCTGGGCATCATCATGGCCGTCGTCAACTTCGCCATGGACAGAGGCATTGCTGTTTGTAATAATGGTAAGGAAATATATTTTTATATTGATACATTCACTGACCACCAACTACAGGCCGCTCCGTCGAGAACTACTTGGTCAAAAACGCCCTCCGAGATGTGTCAATAGTCGTGGCACCAGTGGGCGGCTCTAGTGTGATCAAACAAGGACCTGGAGCCCCCCTTAGGTGTCGAAGATGACCGCTACAGTGATTTTAGCCGGTAGGAGTCCGGCATACCCCTTCGCCCTTCCCCGGAGTGAAGGAATTTCATGAAGAATTTCCACTGGGCATCAATAAACAAAGACGTCAAAAACGCAGCTGCCACTATTTTGGCTACTATGTTGGGCTTGGTTCCCAAGTTGTGTAATGTATTACGAAGTATTTTATTCGGATATTTTATGTAAAAAGAAAAAAAAAGATCAACTAGTTCTTCAAAAGCATTTGTAAATAAACGCAATAACAAATATTTTACAGCAGTGTCATAAAAAAACCATAATAACATACATAGGCTGCACTAAAAGTATCGGGAATGGAATATTTCCACTGTTCCTGTCATATTAAAATCTTTTTAATTGAAAACTCCTTGGTTTTACAAATCGAATACCATTTATTTATTTAAAAAAAGATTCACGGTCTTGTCACAAGGTTTTGTCAAACTTGTTTAGTCGTTGAGAAAGGACAGAGGAGAATTTTTTTCATTTTTGAGAAATATTTTATGAATATGTAAAGATTTATTTATATAAATACCGTACGACGTTGCCTTAAACTTGACATTGGCGAAATTGTGGAAGATAACCTACAGAAGCCATAATCTAAGAGAAGAAGAAGAAAGGACAGAG
This sequence comes from Diloba caeruleocephala, assembly GCA_947459985.1. Lineage (NCBI taxonomy): Eukaryota > Metazoa > Arthropoda > Insecta > Lepidoptera > Noctuidae > Diloba > Diloba caeruleocephala. The sequence continues at coordinate 2,715,123 of OX381629.1, read as the reverse complement.
AAGTGTCTGGTTAGACTACAAGTTATCAGGCAAATCACATACTGATTATGTTTCTCAAAAATGTGAAAGAAATGTCAATATTCTACGTTCTCTATCTGGTGTTTGGTGGGGTGCTCACCCCTACACTCAAAAATTAATTTACAATGCCATAATCCGTAGTCATATGGATTATGGATTATTTGTTTTAGACCCAAGTAATATATCTGGTTCCCAAAAACTAGATAAAATCCAGTCTAAATGTTTACGTATAATCCTTGGGGCAATGAAATCGTCTCCTATAAATGCCATGCAAGTCGAGTGTGTTGATGCTCCCCTCTGTATTCGTAGTCAGTATCTTGCTAACAGGTTTTTCTTTAAACTAGTGCAAAATTCTGATCATCCCCTTCTTCACAAACTTGACCAACTATCTGATATAATTGACTTTAATAGTCACTGTTCAAATTATAAAATCCCTTGTCTTCTACGTGCCTATCTAATGTTCACTCGTCTTCCTAATCCACTTTTTCGAAATTCTATGTTGCCACTCTATTCTGTGCCCTATGAAGCGCTGATTCATAAACCCAACATTATCTTGAACTTTGGTATAGAAAAGAGCTCAATAGAAGCGAACAGAATGTTCTCCAGCAAAGTCCTTTGTGATTATGATAATTGGTTTACTATTTATACTGATGCTTCTAAAATCTCTGATAATAGTCCTGTTGGTGCCGCTGTTTGGATGCCTTCTACTAAAATTATCCTTAATTTCAAATGTCCTTCGGTCTACTCAGTATTTACGGGAGAATCTATTGCCATCTTGGAAGCCATTTTATTTGTGAAATCTCATAATTTAAATAAGTCAATAATATTTTCGGACTCTAAAAGTTGTCTCCAATCTATTTTATCGAATCCCTTTCGATCTAAATCTAGGTTTCCAATTATTCTTACAATAAGAGATCATTTATATCAGTGTCACAAATTAGGTATTAATATTGTTTTGGCCTGGATACCTGGTCACCTGGGTATTATTGGCAATGAATCGGCTAATTCGTGTGCCAAAAATGCTGTTCATTCCGGCTCTCTTGTTCATTCTGAGATATATTCCCATGATATTTGCTCTTCCTTAAAATCAATTATGTTCAACACATGGTCCAAAGAATGGCAATCTTCTAAGTCCTTAAAAGGTAAATTTTATGGTGACATACAACCTGAAATTCCTCTCAAACCTTGGTTTTTTAAATATCAGTTATTAGATAAAACGACAACCACAACGATTTGTCGTTTACGTCTTAATCATTCTTGCACCCCTGTTTTCTTGGCCAAACTTAGGATTAGACAGCACTCTCTCTGTGAATGTGGTTTAGATGAAGGAAATGTGGATCACATTTTCTTCTGTTGTCCTAAAATAGGCTCATCATTATATGATATTATCCCTTTTCACATCCCACGTCCCACTTCTGTTAAATGCCTTCTTTCTTATGTATTTACTTGTTTTGTATATATATTGGGTAAATATATTAAATCTAATAAAATTAAATTATAATTTTTGGGTATTGTTTATAGTTGGGTTTGCTGATACTTAATATTTTCTCTGCTTGGACAATACAAAAAAAAAAAAAAATTTGGCCAGCGATATTGAAAAAACTTCTGCATTTGATGTTCTGTGAAACTAGGTACACAAGGTACATATTTGGCAAAAATTTTTGTGGTCCTCGTGTCATATATTAAGTTTTGAATAAGTTGAACACCGAACAACGTTGATAACACAGAATTGATTAATATGAACATCGTCCATCGTTGCCTTATTACATGACATTGGCGAAATTGTGGAAGATAATCTACAGAAGCCATAATTTAAGAGAAGAAGAAGAAGAAGGACAGAGAATTGAACCGTACGACGTTGCCGACATATTTTTTAGAATTTTTTCTTTTTGACAAATATTTTATGAATATGTAAAGAGTTATCAATCTAAATACCGTACGACGTTGCCTTATACTTGACATTGGCAAAATTGTGGAAGATATTCTACAGAAGCCATAATTCAAGAGAAGAAGAAGAAGTCGTTGAGAAAATGGAATTGACTCGAGAAAATTCAAGAGCGATGATTTATTATGACTTTCGAAGTCATCATCATCATCATTTCGGCCGAATGAAGTCCACTGCTGGACACAGGCCTCCCCCAAAGATCACCACAACCACCGATATGGATGTGTTGTGGGCTCATTGGGGGGGTTTTGCCATAATCGCCACGCTTGGCATGCGGGTTGGCGATCGCAGTTGAGTTGTTAATGTACTCGAAGGACGCTGCTGCCCATCCTCCGGCTTATCCCTTAGTCGACTTTTACGACACCCATGGGAGGCGATGGGGTGGTGGCATTCTGAGCCGGCACCACACGGCAGACTTTCGAAGTGGTTTAACACAAAAACAGTGTGTTGACCGGATGATTTCTGCATTTGGTGATGAAGCCCCATCCAAAACTACAATTTATCGCTGGTTTGCTGAATTTCAACGTGGACGTGTCAAGCTCAGTGATGATCCTCGTCAAGGTCGTCCAAAAACTGCAGTCACCCAAGAAAACGTTGATGCTGTGCGTAAGCTGATTGAGGAAGATCGACATGTGACATACCGCGAAATTCAGGCAACTTTAGACATTGGCATGAGTCAAATACAAATAATCTAGCATGAACAATTAGGTGTAAAAAAGTTGTTTTCCCGATGGATACCGCATTTGCTATGTGAAGAGCAAAAAGCGGCTCGCGTTACTTGGTGCGTCAGAACTCTCGAAAGATTCCACGCAGGATCTTCAAATGCTGTATACAACATCGTATCAGGTGACGAATCCTGGATATATGCGTACGAACCCGAAACAAAAAACCAGTCACGAGTTTGGGTGTTCGAAAATGAGTTAAAGCCAACAAAAATTGTTCGTTCACGGAGTGTTGCAAAAAAAATGGTGGCCACGTTTGTCTCCAAAACCGGCCATGTTACGACTATTCCTCTTGAGGGACAAAGAACGGTTAATGCAGAATGGTATGCTAGCATTTGTCTGCCACAGGTCGTTTCTGAACTCCGTAGAGAGAACTGCAACCGCCGCATCATCCTCCATCACGACAATGCGAGTTCTCACACCGCGCACAGAACAAAAGAGTTTTTAGAGCAAGAAAACATAGAATTATTAGACCATCCGCCGTACAGCCCCGACCTAAGCCCTAATGATTTCTATACTTTCCCTAAAATAAAGAATATATTGCGTGGACAGAGATTTTCATCACCTAAAGAAGCTGTGGACGCCTACAAAACGGCCATTTTGGAGACCCCAACTTCCGAATGGAATGGTTGCTTCAATGATTGGTTCCATCGTATGGAAAAATGTGTCAAATTTCGCGGAGAATACTTCGAAAAGCAATAAATACATTTTTAAATAGTAATGTTGTGTCACTTCCTTGATTCCCGAAATTTTCAATGCCGCCATCGTAGTTGTTAGATATAAATATAAATGTTTACTATAAAATCTGATAACTCAATATATATTTTCATGCTAACGTAAAAGGATCACATGTAAGTATAAAAAACGATGTCTTATTTGAACTGTAAAGCGAAAACAGCCAGTGTTAACACAAGGTACAAATACAACCTTGCTGTATTATAATCGTCTACACAGAGTAAGCAGCTCGTTCATGGGTCAATGTATTCGTTTTTACAATAAATTTCCCATTGAAGTTGCGAAACTTTTATTGAATCTAAACTCTGCAATAAAGTATGAAGTACAATTTCGGATCGTCTTGAGAAAAGCTGGAGTACGAGCAGCTCGCTAGGTACAGACAACATTATTCAATTTTTTTTATACCTATCTGACGTCTTTAATTTTATACACTTTTTAGGGTTTCGACATCCGAAGGAAAAAACGGCAGAACCTTTATAGAGTCACTCGTGTGATCGTGTCTGTCTGTCTGTCCGTCTGTCGCAGCCAATTTGCTCCGAATCCACGGGACCGATTGAATTGAAATTTGGTACACATATGGATTTCGGCGACCCAAACACGCATGTGTAACGTAAATAAATGAATTTTGAATATGAGGGTCACCTTTGGGGGGAAATATAGAAAATTAAAGAATAAAGTTTTGCAAACTCTACCGTCTAGCATATCAAATTGAAGGGCTTGTTGTGGGAGTCTTAAATATATTTATTTAACAATTTTAAAATATATCGTTTTTAAGTTATTTCAGAAATGTTACTAAAATTTACCATCCTCGTATCTCCGAAGCAGCTGAGCCTATAATTTCGAAAAAAATATAGAAAGTATTTAACCTATAAAAAGTCTATGGTCTGAAATAACATTGGTAAATCTTTCAATATTGTGCGTACAAACTTACGATTGCAGTTGGAATGTATGGGAGAATTTCTTTTTCAACTACGATTTAAAGTTTTTTCTTGGGATAAGTTATTGGTACAAGACCGAATTCAACAATAGACAATATATTCAGCCATTTTCCTTTACAATCTGATACCATACATTTTTTAATTACGCCATAATAATTGAGTCCGATTTTTTAATAAAACATGGTTTATCAACGGTAATATTTGTCCTGATCCAGGAATCAAACTGGCATCCCATTCTACTACGCCTTCGTCATTTAGGTCATATTTTTCTCTTGGTCATTTTTTCTACCTTAGTACTGAAGATTGTTCTTAGGACATACAGAACTGGAAGCGGAAGCCATATCTAGCAACCGTCTGCAATAACTCAGCTTATGAAGATATTAACGTACGGTGTGTTTCAGCTCGCATGTGGATGTACAACGACCTGGCCACGTCCACGTTCAGCCAGTACATAGCCTGGGTGTCCCTGCCCGTGTGCTTGATACTGTTCGCCGCTGGCTTCGTGCACATAGTTGCTGCACAAAGTATAGGTAAGATTGATGTCATATTAAAATTCTAGCTGACCACACACATGGACACACATGGTCTAGGTCAACAGTCGGCAAAGCGACTCCCAGGAAGACGGTGGCGCGCACGTGTAAGCGTGCCGCCGTGTGCGCAGCACAGCGCACAGCAAGGCATGGAGAGATCTTTTACAGTCCTCTTCGAGAATTCCCTGGGGGGCGACCTTTTTATAGTCGCCTTCCCTGTGCTGTATGTTTGTCTATTAATCTGTAAGCTGGTTCAAAATGATATAATTTCGAATTAAAAGGCATTACAAAGAACAAAGGAATGGCGGTGGCGGGCGTATTATTTTTATTTGTCGGTCGCGGGTGTCGCTCGCTGTGGTCGATGGTGCTGTGTCCGTGCGGTGGCGTGGCCGGGCGGCGCGAGCTCGTCGATCCCTGCATCCCGCGCTGCCGCCCCCACCGCTGACGGTCGAGAATGTTCCGAACAGTAATCCACTCCAAGATGTGCCTGTGCGTGGGACCAACTCGAGTTGCCCAAGGCAACTGCGGTACCGGCAAAGTTTTACAATAAATGCAAATAATAAAATGCACAGTAGTATGTAAAATTTATATTTATGGCGTGTGTTCCTCACTGACCTCCACTTAAAATTTGTGGTAATCTTGTTACAAAAAGTTGCCGACCCATGCTCTAGGGAGACCTCGTCATTTATTTATTTATTTCATACATACAAATATCTTTACAGGCTAAACCCAATGCGATATTGTAACATTATTAACAATATTATCAGTACTTATACTTAATGTAATTATAAACTATAACATAAAATTTTATTACTAAATACTATAGCAGATTTTACAGACTGCTATCCTTGTGAATTCACTCAGAGCACAAATGAATATGTCTACATCGCTGTCTATGTGGTTTAGAGTGCGGAGCGCGCGCGCGGTACTACTAGTAGCCGCGGCCGACGCCGGCGACGCACATATCGGTCTGGGACGAATAGGCCCAACCTCTCCAATATGTCCGCGTTGTGTACCCTCCCTCTAATTATTTTAAAGATATAGGTAACGAGTGAGAGTCGCCTCCTGACCCTCAGCTCATAATATCCGACCATACCCAAAACAAATAGAGTAGGATACATCAGCGGATAATAATATATATCATCTTCATATCAGGCAAAGAACTTCGCCTGCTGAGTAAAGGCATCCCCCATAGATTTCCAGAACGACGACGGTAACATGCCGTGTGTCGTCATTTTAGGGGTAATTTGCCAGTACTCACCACGCAGGCGGGTTGGTGAGCGCAGAATGGCTGCTGGCACATTAAAGGGATGCTGCTGCCTATGCCTTAGTCTGAGTCGCCTTTTACGATATCCGTGGGACAATGGAGTGGTGAGATTTTCGTATGGTATTCAGATTAAGAAAATAGGGAGACCTCCTCCTTATAAATTATATGGGGTTTTCTTCAGCTGTACATTTGAATAGAAGGAAGTTGTAACATTCTTTTATTCAACAGAATTTAACGGTTTATCGATACTCCATTATCTTGTAATTTGTACTTTAAAATGGTGGAGCCCCCGAAGATGACCGCTCCAGTGGTTTTAGCCGGTAGGAGTCCGGCATGCCCCTTCGCTCTTCCCCGGGGTGAAGGAATTTCCTTGTAGAATTTCCACTGGACATCAATAAAAAAAAGTTACTAATTTTGTAAATTGCTATTTGTAATTTCGAGAATATTATGCTTAGAACAATAGAGTAATAGAGAGGGATAGGTTAGACATAAGACATCTACCAAAAAACAAAAAAGTACACTCATATAACATGATGGAGGTCCTCGAAGATATACAATTTCTTCACTTCGACTTCTTAACTTCAGGTTTTGTGAGTCCTGTATATAATATTTACGCCAGCTCCTTGTATCCAACAGGTTCTGGTATACCAGAAATGAAGACCATTCTCCGAGGAGTACACTTGAAGGAGTACTTGACCTATCGCGCAATGATATCCAAGATCGTCGGTCTCACTGCCACGTTAGGCTCTGGTCTACCCTTGGGCAAAGAGGTCAGTATTCAAAGAATTTTATATTACCCGGGAACGTATAAGATGTTATGCAAATTAACTTTTGACGACACTGTTGGCGCAGTGGCTAAGCGACTGGCTTTCTGTGCTACTCGCGCGGGTTCGATCCCGCACGGAACAAAATATTTGTATGATCTGCAGGTATTTGTTCCGGGTCTGGGTGTATTGTATGTGGAATTTATGTCTGTAAACGCACCTACGACACAGGAGAAATCCTAGTGTGGGGCAACGTTTAAAAAAAAAATCATTTGTGTAACTTGATAGTTGTTTCTGGTTTAAAAAAATTGTGTACGTTATATATTAGAAGTTAAATTTCTTTATGGTTAATACAAAGATTATTGAAGGAATGGTAAAATGGTCGAACACAGATGATAAATACAATTAATTAAGGTTTGGTTAAAGAACACAATTGAATTAAAAACATATGTATTTTCGGTAATAAAAAAATATGTATTGTTATTATTATAAACGGGTCAATATGTTTCAAATAAATTGTAAGTCAGTAAAAGAAATATACTTCTTAAATTATTATTTTTTTGACAGTGAAGTTCATCCGGTCTCATTTTCTAAACGAAATGCGTGCGCAGCTCTCCATTTTACTCATTAAACGCGCCAAATCATTGTTTTTCTTTGTGAAGTATCACCGATTCCATAAACTTTTTGTTCGTTATTTTCTGTCGAGAATGATTTTGCAGACTCAATTCACACATACAATACATCGACAGAAACTTTATAGGGCAACAAATATTTGGAATCAAACTCGCGCTACGCCTTTCATCATGCCATGCCCCGTTTCTGTCACTTGTCTTAAAGAAGTTGATCTAACTCTCATTAACACGTAAATCCCAGCTATATTCCTAATAAGCCATGGTCAGTTCAGGATATTCAAACTACAGAAGAAATGCATATGAAGCCTTACAAACGGTACAACTTTCCGTTGACAACACTTTAATAGATGTGGTATTCTCACACTCACATCTCTATACATCCTCGACATTTGCCTATTTGTCAGGAAACATATGTCATTATTTTCACTGAATAAAGACCACTACACTCAATCCCGTAACTTACGACACAAAACAGATTAGCATTACCATCTTCCAACTTATCTATATTCCATTCTGGGCTTTAAGTGTCTATTAAAGCATACAACAAAATACCTCAGGCACTAAAAGATATTAAAAACAAAAATATCTGTAAATAAATTAAATAAATACCTAATAAAAAGTGTTTTTTTACCTTGCAAGAGTTTAAGAGTTAAGGAGTAGATTACAATTTCAAGCATAATAAATAAGTTAATTTCAAGTAATCAATTTTAATTTCAAGTTAATAATTTTAATTTCAAGTTAATAATTTTAATGTCAAAATATTAATTTTAATTACAAGTTATTAATTTTAATTTCATCTGATGGTTCTATGTTTTTATACCCTTTTTTTACAAATTAATCTGTTGTGCACCACTGCCTGGCCTCAAACATTAAGCTGGTGGCACCACTGCCTTACGATACCCACAGGATAAGATGGGTTGGTACTATCTGTAGGCATCACACGGTAATTTAGCAATGCTTGTAACTGGTTACTTGATCCCTCATGCCATATGAGGTCAGGGCCTCGGGGGATTGTCTAATCTGTCAGGACCTTTTTTGTGACAAAATAGTATAAGTTACACACTCTTCCTCCAGGGTCCATCAGTCCACATCGCATCAATGGTAGCAACACTACTGTCAAAGTTGGTGACGACCTTCCAAGGCATCTACGCCAATGAGTCTCGAACTACTGAAATGTTGGCAGCGGCTTGCGCTGTGGGCGTCGCGTCTTGTTTCGCAGCGCCTGTCGGAGGTGAGTCCTGGGAGCTCCTAAGCACCACAAATGAGTCGAGGTTCTGTGTGAGACTAGCAACAGTTTGCGCCATAAAAATCGCCTTAGTACACACGGCTACATATCAAGCTATAATTTTCTAATATAAGCTGACCTCTCGTTGAACGGAAATTCTATACAATGAGATCAGCTTATACTAAATTTGTAAAGCTTGATATGCAGCCGTCTGTACAGACAGCAACAAAAGTAGCCTGGAACACCTGGAAAACGAATTGATCCACAACAAAAACTAAATGTCCTAGGAATTGCATTTGAATTATTTTAGAATATTTTAAAGCTATTATTGTACATCAATTTGTTTTCCCAAATAATGGCAGGTTGCAAAACTAAAATGTTCAGCTACTTTTGTTGCTGACTATACCTCGCCGTGGCACCTGAGAATAGGAATCTAACAGTGTTTTAATGTAATCTGTCCATCCTTTTGATGTTAATAATATATTATTGGTCTTAGGCACTATGTATAGACAAAGCTGGAGTGACGTCCACACACTACAGAGATTATATTACTTCATCAACATTATATGAGCCACAAAAGACGTCCACTGCTGAACAAAGGCCTCCCCCATAGATTTCCACGATTGTGTCGTCATTTTGGGGAAAGTTTGCGGGTTGCATCATGTCGGGCAAAAAATGTAAAAAAGGTTTTCGCGATTATTACACATTATAATAAAACAATTTTAAACGGATTAAATCGCGTGTATTATTGATTTTTGTTTTTGCTGACGTTTCGAACACTTTGCAGGGTTCGTGGTCGCAGGATGACGGCGTCTTAAACTTGCGAATGAAAGCCTGGGGAGGAAAAACAAAAATCAATAATACACGCGATTTAATCCGTTTAAAATTGTTTTATTATAATGTGTAATAATCGCGAAAACCTAAGACACTAACTGTATTGTTTTTCGCACCTCATTAGTGTTTGAAATATCTAAACTCGAAACAGGCGCACAGAGGGATAAGTGCCTCACGACTGCGGCATTTAGTTCATATTTTTAATTGAATGTACATTTCATCATCATCGTCATCATATCAGCCAAAGGTTGTTCACTGCTGAAGAGGCCTCCCGTGTAGTTTTGGGGAGAATTTGCCAGTACTAATGGCGCTTGGCAAGCGGGTTGGTGAGCAGTATGTCTGCTGTTTCATAGAAGGGTCGCTGCTGCCGATCCCCATGATTTTGAGTCCTTTAATCATTGCAATTGCCGTGTGGTGCCGGCTCAGAATACCACCACCCCATCTCCTCCTGTGGGTGTCGTAAAAGTCGACTAAGGGATTAATCAGAGGATGGGCAGCAGCGTCCTTCGAGTACATTAACAACACAACTGCGATCGCCAACCCGTCTGCCAAGCGTGGCGATTATGGCAAAACCCCCCAACGAGCCCCAACACACCCATATCGGTCGTTGTGGTGTACTCTGGGGGAGGCCTGTGTCCAGCAGTGGATTTCATTCGGCCGAAATGATGATGAATCACCTATTACGACATCCACGGGAGATGGAGTGGTGCAATATTCTTGATCCGGACACCACACGGATTATTTAACTACTGAAATCTGATTAGATCGTTTCATTACAGGTGTTCTCTTCTCCATCGAAGTAACCACCACATATTTTGCCGTCCGTAACTACTGGCGTGGCTTCTTTGCGGCCTGCTGCAGCGCAATTGTAAGTTGCTCTAATCATCTTCGTGATATCGTCTAGCATCTCATAGCCAGTGGCACTCACTGATCTTTAACGGTAGGCGAGGTTAAGCAGCACTTGGCGCGGTCAGTCTATGGATGGGTGACCGCATAGTGGTATTTGAACTGAGCGTCTCCGTGCTTCGGAGGGCACGTAAAATGGTCGTCATTAGATGGCAATCGAAGTCGAAGGCCTTTGGGCGACTTGAACAATTCTGACACAAGCTTGGATTGATACGAAAGAAAGTGATAACCAGCCCAGCGAGCCGCCCGCTCTAGTGTGATCATACGAGGACCTGGAGCCTCCCTTAGGTGCCGAAGATGACCGCCCCCGTGGTTTTAGCCGGTAGGAGGCCGGCATGGCCCTTCGTCCTTCCCCGCGGCGGAGGAAGTTCATGTAGAATTCTCACTGGGCTCAATGAAAAAAAAAGAATACTTTGAATAAAGATGAAAGTGTACTTGCATTTCGTCATGTTTTGTCAATGCATATTAATGTAAACGTTATAAATACGAAGTCTGCCTGGAGGTTTTTGGACACTTTAAGTCGGTGGTCCAATATCTGGAATGCGGTGGAGGAAAACGTCTTGAAGAAACCCAGATTTAATTGTCTGAAATCGCCACCACGTAGTGAGCACGCGTGGTTATCACTGGCCATTCCTTCTCTGTATAACAATAGGACTTTGCCCAGCAGTGGGACAGTTTATCATCATCATCATATCAGCCAAAAAACGTCTAATGCTAAACAAAGGCCTTCCCCTATGGGGGAATTTGCCAATACTCACCACGCTTGGCAAGCTGGTTGCTGAGAGCAGTAAGGCTAATGTTGCACAGAAAGCGTTCTTATGATCGTCCCTCTAATCCAAAATTTATTTTATTTATTTATATACTCTTTATTGTACACCAAAACATATTATATACAGACATTTTAAACAAACAGTACAATATAAAATATTCAGATTTAAGATTTTGAAACTCATCCGTTATTGTTTTACCATCACATTTAACACAAAAAACAGACATCCATAATCCAAAATCTTTGGATGACGGATTACATCGATTATTAATTTCGGCCGTCAGTCGCGTTTCACGACATCTACGGGAAGATGGAGTGGTGCTTTAATTTTAATCCGGAAATGTTAAATTAAAAGTGCAAGTGTCAACTGTCGGCCTTCTGACAGTTGCCGGCTGATATACAGGTTGTTTGGGAGTTGGGTGCAAAGCCTGAAGGGTAGTGTGTAGCGTGTAGCGTGAAGCGGCCTTAAAACAAATGAAGAAACAACGGGGGTGGATGAACATAAATCTACCTCACAAACAGAGTGATCTCGCTGCATCAGTCAGCTTGTGACCACTATCGTTGACGTTTCCACTGGGATACACACCCAGTGGAAACGTCAAGCTATTCCAGGGAAATTTCGCGTTAATTCCCGTTTCTTAATATTCTACTGTTATTTCATCAGATTTGTACATATATAAAAAAATTAATTTTATGCTATTTTTCATATGTAGGCAAACTCTACTGACAATTTTTAAGTAAGTCTATTTATAACTTTGAAATCAAAAATTTTAGACTTATATATCTTAGACTTTTCGTCAACAATACCGCAATGCCTCAAGACGCAAGTCTTTAACCAGTGTGTGTTACCAGTGATGACATATGGAACAGAGACGTGGTCACTCACAATAGGCCTCATAAGAAAGCTCAAGGTCACTCAGCGAGCTATGGAGAGAGCTATGCTTGGTATTTCTCTACGAGATCGAATCAGAAATGACGAGATCCGTAGAAGAACTAAAGTTGTCGACATAGCTGAAAGGATTAGTAAACTGAAGTGGCAGTTGCTCGTAGAGCTGATGGCCGCTGGGGCACAAAGGTTCTAGAATGGAAACGGAAAACACAGCGTGGGACGACCTCCAACGAGGTGGACAGACGACCTGGTGAAGGTCGCTGGGAGCTGTTGGATGAGAGCGGCATGTGACCGCTCGTTGTGGAAATCTAAGGGGGAGGCCTTTGTTCAGCAGTGGACGTCCTGTGGCTGATATGATGATGATGATGATGATATCTTAGACCATTTAGAACATATTGCCGAAGTACTCGTAATTATTTATAAATAATCTGGTTTCTTTTAAATTAAACGGCGGGTCAAGCCACGGTGCACAGCTAGTATTTTCATACGAGCGTCTGTGCATGTTCTAGAAGTAATTAACATACTCATATGAATGAACTCGACCCATCTAGTTTATAATAAAACTGCGCACGCTCATCAATATTGATTAACGAAGAAATTGTATGCTCTTCTAAATTGGATGTACGGAACTGGTCGAATCCTGCCCTCGTCCAAACATGTAAACGTATGGTTTCCCTGATGATATTGAATTTGACTATTATTTTGATTTTAGAATTTGTATTGATTGATATTTTGTGTGGTGCCGGCTCAGAGTACCACTACCCCATCTCACCCCGTGGGTGTCGTAAGGGTCGACTAAGGGATTAGCCGGACGATGGGCAGCAGCGTCCTTCGAGTACATTTATAACTCAACTGCGATCGCCAACTCGTCTGCCAAGCGTGGCGATTATGGCAAAGCAAAAAATGAGCCCACAACACACACCGTTTCGGTCGTTGTGGTGATCTTTGGGGGAGGCCTGTGTCCAGCAGTGGACGTCGGCCGAAATGAAAATGAAAAAATGATATTTTGCATCATCATTTCAGCGAAAAACGTCCACTGCTGGCCTATATCGCAGACCTGTCAGTGACCTGACAGTCTGGGATTGTGTTGAATGCTCATTGATGGCTTTTGTTATTAATAGACACGCTAGACAGGGCGTCAGCGAAGACGATGACGCTGCTGCCCATCCTCCCGCTAATCCCACAATCGCTTTTTAAAACACCCACGGCGTGGAATGGGGTCAAGGACGGATCCAGGGAGGCTCAGGGCCATCCCCTCCCCTCCCTCAAACTGTGGGATGCAGTTGACCTTAGACCTATTAGCAACACAATGATCTCTAAAAATCTTGACAAGAGACCTGAGGCCAAGATTAAAATACTGGATCGGCCCCTGAATGGGGGGTTGTTTTATTGTTAGCCGTATTTGCTTACTGAGAAAATAAGAGCAGAACTTATAATAATTTAATCTACTTATTTCCAGATGTTCCGTCTCCTGTCGGTGTGGTCAGGTGCTATGCCCACAGTGAAGCCTCTCTTCCCCACCAATTTACCCCAAGACTTCCCCTTCGACCCTCAGGAGTTCGCCGTGTTCGTATTACTCGGGTGAGTTACAATAACTGATATGATATTATCAGCCAAGCCTTTTCCCATATTTTTATGAGTGTCCTGATGGTCCAGAGGCTTACGGACTCGCTTCAGCACTAAGTTACAGATTCGAAACCTAACAGGTACACGGCTACACATCAAGATTTAAAACTTTAGCTTGACCTCTCATTGTATGGAAAGTCCATATAATGCGAGATCAGCTTGTACAGGAAATGTACACCATTTTTTTTATTTTTTTTTATTGGTGCCCAGTGGAAATTCTTTATGAACTTCCTTCGCCCCGGGGAAGGACGAAGGGGTATGCCGGACTCCTACGGGCTAAAGGCTAGAGCCGCCCACTGGTGCCACGCCTATTGGCACATCTCGGAGAGGGTGGGTGACTGTAAAGCGGTCACCCCCCCAGGGGGATTGTAAAGGATCCCCCAAAGCGTCCCACGGCAGCGCGTGATCACATGCGTGCTACCGTCTTCTCTTGGGTCGCTCGGTGTGGGCACGCAGATACCCCAATCTACGCACCCGCGAACCCAGAGGTCCCCCACGTTATAGCAACGGCAGGGGTTTTCAGGCGTATCGGAATTAGGCGCCAGGGCGGTTGTTACCCCGGCGCCGTCTCCTTCTTCTTCTAGCGGGATCGGCCCTCTCCCGATCCAAAAAACTGATTAATCGCGCATAATGCTGAGCAATTACCTACCACATACGACACACAACTTTGTACATCAATAATTTATTTCATTTGTTGTGTATAACTAATTAATTAATTAATTAATAATTTATTGGTTTCGAAACAACAAGTTTACAGTAGATCTCCTTACAGTCTAAATAAAAGTAGCTAACAATTTCATTTGGATCACGTTGACAGCTGAACTAGTATTAACTGTATGACAGCTGTCAGCGCCCTCTAACCTTAACTCATTTGCTGCTTAATTATTTCAAATGCTCAGTTAATTTACAATGATTAATAATAAAATAATAAAAATATTTTGGTTGTAAAATTAAAATAAAATTTTAAACTAATGTTAAAGTAAAAGAATAACTGTAACCTATTTGTTGTTGTTTGGTTGCACAGATTACTTAGACATACTACTTTTTTTTTATTACCTCGAGAAGTCACAACCACAGATAATACAGATCCATTGAACTTTATAAACTGGATCATGGGAGATTAGTTTCTTACGGACTGATAAGTTTTATTTAAAATCCGTGCTACAATTTTTTATATTTCTGTTTTTATAATGTTATTATTATTTTGGCTGAAGAAAGTCTAGTTTTAAGTCTTGTGTGACAATTGCGCGTAGAAATAAAAACTTTTTCTTTCTTTCTTTCTTTCTTACATAGACCATAAGAAAAACATGCTCTAAGCAAATATGACGTTATTCTACGGAACAGTCTATGTACATAGTATTATTTTTGACATAGATACCAAAAATAACAAAAAGATTCCCGGTATTACTATATTACAGCGATGTTACAGCTTTTTAATGCATTTTATTGACTGAGTATTTAAAATGAAACGGCGAGATGTGATGAAATCTCACATTTATAAAGCCTACAATAATATATGATACTAGATAGATACTGTTACTGCTCAAGGGTCGTGGGTGCGCAGATTGGGGAGTCTGCGTGCTCACACCGAGCGTCCCCCGGGAAGACGGCGGTGCGCACGAGGTCACGTGCCGTGTGCGCAGCACAGCGCACGGCAAGACTTGGGGGATCCTTTACAATCCTCCCCGAGAAGTGCCTGGGGGGTGACCTTTTTACAGTCGCCATCCCTCCGCTAAAAGGGGTGACTGGTTTACAGTCATCCCCTCCGTGATGTGCCTAAAGGCGTGGCACCAATGGGCGGCTCTATTGTGATTTACGAGGATGGAGCCCCCCTTCAGTGCCGAAGATGACCGCTCCAGTGGTTTTAGCCGGTAGGAGTCTACATAGCCGGCCTCTAGCAATAAGAGACCTGCCACCAGTTCGCAAATATTTATTAGGTACATTGTGTTATCGATATTTTTTACGCTTGGCAGGTGGGTTGGTTGCCGGCTCAGAATGCCACCACCCCATTTCCTCCCATGGGTGTCGTAAAAGTCGACTAAGGGATTAGCTGGAGGATGGGCAGCAGCGTCCTTCGAGTACATTAACAACTCAACTGCGATCGCCAACCCGCCTGCCAAGCGTGGCGATTATGGCAAAACCCCCCAATGTGCTCACAACACATCCATATCGGTGGTTGTGATGATCTTTGGGGGAGGCCTGTGTCCAGCAGTAGACTTCATTCGGCCGAAATGATGAGGTGGGTTGGAGATCGCAGTTGAGTTGTTAAAGTGCCCATCCTCCGGCTAATCCTATTATCGCCTTGTACGACACCTACGGGATGGGATGGGTTGGTGGTGTTCTTAGCCGGCACCATAAGGATATTTTTTATATTTAAAGACACACTTTCAATCGTGAAAAAGATCTAAATAATAAATCATCATCATCATTTCGGCCGAATGAAGTCCACTGCTGGACACAGGCCTCCCCCAAAGATGTCCACAACGACCGATATGGATGTGTTGTGGGCTCATTGGGGGGTTTTGCCATAATCGCCACGCTTGGCAGACGGGTTGGCGATCGCAGTTGAGTTGTTAATGTACTCGAAGGACGCTGCTGCCCATCCTCCGGCTAATCCCTTAGTCGACTTTTACGACACCCATGGGAGGAGATGGGGTGGTGGCATTCTGAGCCGGCACCACACGGCAATAATAAATAATGTATGTCATTCGTTTTCAGAATAGTATGCGGTCTGCTGGCAGCGTTTTGGGTGTTCCTGCATCGACAGTATGTTTTGTTCATAAGAAACACGAAGTCACTCAGCAACTTCTTGCAAAAGAAGTAAGTTCACAGCTATATATTTGAAAGAAGAAAAACGATTTGATTCCTTGGCGCAGAAAGGCCACCATGCCTTGACCAATTGAATAATTGATTGTTAATTGAAGGTAATTGACTCACGTGTACCCATTGATTCCAGTCGCTTCATATACCCTGGCTTCATCACGTTGGCAGTGATGTCCATACTTTTCCCGCCCGGTATCGGCAAGTACATGGCTGCGGACCTCGGTACACAAGAACAGGTAATTCAGCATCTTTTTTTCGTTTTTAATACCAGGTATGTGGGGTGCTGGCTAAGAATACCACCACCCCATCTCTTCCCGTGGGTGTCGTAAAAGGCGACTATGGGATTAGCCGGAAGATGGGCAGTATCGTCCATCGAGTACATTTATAACCTAACTGCGATCGCCCACCCGTCTGCCAAGCGTGACGATTATGGCGAAACCCCCAATGACCACACAACACAAACCCATACCCGGTCGTTGTGGCAATCTTTGAAGAAAACTTTTTTTTTTTTCTTTTTTTTTTAAACGTTGCCCCACACTAGGATTTCTCCTGTGTCGTGGGTGCGTTTACAGACACAAATTCCACACACAATGCACCCAGACCCGGAACAACTACCTGCAGATCGTACAAATATTTGTTCCGTGCGGGAATCGAACCCACGACCCAGTGCGCAGCAGCCGACTGTATCAGCCACTGCACCACCAACTTCTGTCCAGCAGTGGACGTATTTCGACTGATATGATGATGTCATGGTGCCCTTAGGTTTACGGTTCGCTTCTTAACATGATAGCCATCGTACAATTCTCATCGACATTCCACGCTGGACGGGGGCGTGCCGGACTCTATCGGCTAAAACCCTCACGGGTTTTCTATCGCCGGGGATGCGGTATTCGCTCGCGCATTCGACCGACTATGCCGTGTGGTGCCGGCTATGCCGTGTGGTGCCGGCTCAGAATACCACCACCCCATCTCCTCCCGTGGGTGTCGTAAAATTCGACTAAGGGATTAGCCGGAGGATGGGCAGCAGCGTCCTTCGAGTACATTAACAGCTCAACTGCGATCGCCAACCCGTCTGCCAAGCGTGGCGATTATGGCAAAACCCCCCAATGAGCCCACAACACATCCATATCGGTCGTTATGGTGATGTTTGGGGGTGGCCTGTGTCCAGCAGTGGACTAAATTCGGCCGAAATGATTCGACCGCTTCCCCGGTAGGTTTCGGTCCGTCACTTCGACTGACAGCTGCCCCCAAGTCCGTCGGCCGCAGGCTGCAACTTGCGGTGGCTGGAGATAGATTGACGGCACGGTTGGTGCAGTGGCTGATACAGTTGACTGCTGCACTCCGGCTCGTGGGTTCGATTCCCGCACGGAACAAATATTTGTACAATCTGCAGGTAGTTGTTCCGGGTCTGGGTGTATTGTGTGTATGTAAATGCACCCACGACACAGGAGAAATACTAGTGTGTGACAACGTTTTTAAAAAAAAAGACAGACAAGACAAATATTAGCGGCTTCCGACACCCGCACCTTGATTAGCTAAACACACTGACAGCAGATGCGACAGCAGCTATCGAGCAGCCAAGGGTCCACTGGTATCAAATCGCCTAAAACATACACACAGTCTCCATGTAGACCCTCAAGCAGGAAAAGTGCTGCCCCAATACCTGTTGATTTGTTGCCCAGACAAGCTACAAAGTCCATCAGCTGTTTATGTATATTTGTGCCAATAAGGGAACAGCTCAACCTGAGCGAATCAATCCTCTCGTTCGCCTTTTATGTAGGTTTCATGTTTGTGTTAGATTTTCCTACTGGCACGACCCTGTTTGCATAGAAATATGGTCAGTATTTCTGCTGTAGAATTCTGAAATGGGTGTCTCAAAAACGATTTGCCCTCGCCTAGATTAGTCCACGCTACGCCACTGCTTAGCCTTTTCAACACTAGGTGGCATATAAGTCCTACTGCTAGTTACTAAATCTGTCTTCATGTTCCAGGTTCTCTCCCTTTTCTCCAACTTCACGTGGACAGACGAGCTGACAGCGGAGCAGGCGTCGGTGGTGTCCCACTGGCACACTATAGATGTGGACCACTTTGGGTGTCTCATCATATACTTCTTCTCTATTGTAAGTAAAAGAAATAAACCAGTAACAATCCTTTAATAATAATCTAATATGTCAGCTCATTGTGTAGTCAGGAATAATAAGTGCCTACCGGCTTTAAAACAACCAATAATAAATATATTACTTCTAATAAAACCAATAAGTATATGTATAAGAGGCTACACTTAAGCCTTTAATAAAAATAGGAAAGCCATTTATCTCTGAAATAATAAATTACAATTATTGAAGTTTTTGAGCACGCAATGTATCGTCAACAACGCGACCAAAACGCTACGAGATTATTGTACTATGATATGATATTATTATGCTACTGCGAGCGATATCCTCATCCGTGAACTGCAACGAAACAACAATAGTTTATTGTGTTTTTCTTCAAAATAATGTTAGGATAAACTAGAAATAGGGCACACCGCGACAGCGGCGGTAAGACCCGTCATGAAGGAAAGGCTGGAGAGGCGGCATGGCGTCCTCACCTACCGAATGACACAAGTACTCTCGAACCATGGGTGTTCCGGGAAGTATCTGCGTCGAATAGGCCGAGAAAGGACGCCCGGTTATCATCATTGTGGAGACTGCCCGGAGGACACGGCGCAGCACATGTTGGAGGAGTGCCCAGCTTGGACAACGGAGCGTTGTGATCAAGTCGCGGTGGTCGAAGGGGGTGACCTCTCGCTTCTGGCCAAGGTTCAGTCCATCGCCCGGAGCGAGAGCGCGTGCGATGCCGTCGCCTCCTTTTGCGAGGAAGTGGTGCAAGCAAAGGAGGCGGCAGAGCGGGTACGGAGGGATATCTCCGATCCCCTCCGCAGAAGATACACCGGGCGTCGGCGCCGGGGTGGGGCGCTGGACGATCTCCGGCCACCATGAGAAGCGGCCAGACAGAAAGGTCACACAGGCATCTGCGAGCAATGCACGTTATTACTATGGAAGCGACCAGGACACTGCACACCCCACGCTGGAGAATTTCCCTGCGTGAGTTGCCGAGCTGCCGATCCTGGCCGATCAGATCTTTGCCAACAGGCTATGCTGGCAGAGCATGAAAATTGGAGTGAAGTGGTCTCCTTCTTTGAGACCAGAGCGCGAGATCAGGGGAAGGCCGATCCCGCACGGAAAAGGAGGCAAGGGCGTCGAGGTGTTTGTCGTCCAACGCGCTTTAGCCCTCTTTCGGCGTTATATGGCGATTGACCCTCGGCAGTTGCCAGCACGTCGATTGGGGAATCTGCGTACTCATACCGAGCGACCACGGGAAAACGGCGGCGCGCACTATGTCACGTGCCGCCACGTGCGCAGCACAGCGCACAGGGAAGTTTCGCAGGACACCTTTACAATGCCCCAAGAGATGTGCCTGGGAAACTGGCCTTTTTAGGATCGCCTCCCCTCCGCTAGATAAGGTGACTACTTTACAGTCTACTCTTCCATTTTTTTATTTTTTTATTGGTGCCCAGTGGAAATTCTTCATGAACTTCCTTCGCCCCGGGGAAGGACGAAGGGGTATGCCGGACTCCTTTTTTTTTTTTTTTTTTTTTTTTATTGTTTCCCAGTGGAGATTCATCATGAACTTCCTTCGCCCCGGGGAAGGACGAAGGGGTATGCCGGACTCCTACCGGCTAAAACCACTGGAGCGGTCGTCTTCGGCACCTAAGGGAGGCTCCAGGAGTCTACCCTTCCTAGAGTGCCTATAGGCGTGGCACCTACGGGTGGCTCCAGTTGAATGTTTGCTACTCGCAAGCTGAAGCACCCTTTCGGTGCCGAAGATGTCCGCTCCATTGATTTTAGCCGATCAGAGGCATGCATTTTCCGCGACAGAGGAATACATGATGTATTTCCAACGGAAGAAAATAAAATGTTTAGGGCAAAACAAAGCTAAATTTATTGGATCAAAGATCTCGGCTTTTTTGTAGTTGATGTTCGGGTTGTTTATTGCCTGTGCCTCTACATATCTCTCACCTCCTCTGTAAATCGAGAGATGAGTCCGGAGGACCCTCCCCCAGATTAACATTCTGGATCCGCCCTGAGTCATCATTTACGACATCCATTGGAGATGGAGCAGTGCTATATTCTTAATACACACACCACACGGATATCCGCGATGAAAAACTTGAAATGTCAATATTTAAAAATGTAATGTGGACATTTACACAAATGACACCAAAAGCAACGTTCGACGAGGATGGGATTCGAACCCACGCGTGCAGAGCACATTGGATTAGCAGTCCAACGCCTTAACCACTCGGCCACCTCGTCTTATGTCTACGGATGTTAATATACAGTGTGCCTGATATAATTGCTAACAATTTCTTTTGTTTATACAAGTGTTTTGTAGTTTAAAATCAGTTGTAAAATTTTGATTTTGTGCATACTGCCGTAATTTTAAGATTTTTCCATCGGAAATGGTTATATATTTTTAAGAACATTTATAACTATTGCCCGTTTTTGTGTTTTCCGCGTGGTGTACATCATGTATTTCCACAGGGTCAAAAAAATCCCTAACAGAGTCTTTTACACGTCGTATTTCAACTACCTGAAAACTTTCGAGAAGAAAAATGCCTTTTTATGTCGAATTAAAATGGTTATCTATTCTTTTTTTTTTTTTTTTAAAGATAAATGGCTTTCCTGTTTTGATTATAGGCCGAGATAAATGTAACCTTTTCACAAAGATTTCGGTACTCACACACAATTTTTTTTTGTGTATTATTGAATATTACCATTTTTATTACATATTAATTTACTTTTGAGTAATTTTCATTCCGATGCTCGATTCGATGCGTACGACGAGGCATTTTATTGACTGTGGATTTTAATTAGTATCTTTTTAATAATATATTTTGATGGAATTATTATTTAGATATTGTACTGGTCAAGGGGTTATCAATCTCAAAATTGTTAATTATTGAATAGACTAGTTTTAACAAATAAAACATTAGCTTTAAGCTACTTAATAACCTATTATCACCGTCGTAAAATTTGGAATTCAGAATCTATTATTTTTAATGGGGACGATAAAGCCTATTTGCGTATTTTAACGTATAAATAGGACAAAACTAAATTCAGATACGCTTTTAAACCGGTTAAAAATAAATTAATAGGCAAGTTTATTACTACGACTATTTTTTTTAAAACGTTGCCCCACACTAGGATTTCTCATGTGTCGTGGGTGCGTTTACAGACATGAATTCCACATACAATACACCCAGACCCGGAACAACTACCTGCAGATCATACAAATATTTGTTCCGTGTGGGAATCGAACCCGCGACCCAGTGCACAGCGGCCGACTGTATCAGCCACTGCACCAACCGTGCCGTTATTTATTTAATTTCCAAATCTTCCATTCCCTGTACCTCTAGTTCTTCCTGAGCATGGTATCGTGCACTCTGCCAGTGCCAGCGGGTATCTTCGTGCCAGCCTTCAAGATGGGAGCCTCGCTGGGCAGGTTCACGGGGGAAGTGATGCACTACTTCTGCCCACTCGGAGTCGCTTACGGAGGACATATACAGAAGATATTACCTGGTAAGTGATGAGGCCGTTCGGTTCCCGATAGAGAATAAGGTTTTACTGTTTCATTAATCGCCAAGATAACGTAAAGGACACTGGCCATCGGCCATAGTAAGTCCGGCCCACTTCGAGTGCCAGTTTTGATATACTCCGCTGGTATACTCAAGTGGACTCAGACAGAACTGGATGTCCTGGATAGGAAAGTTCGTACATTGCTGACCACAAATCTGATGCATCACCCTCGATCTTCGGTCATGAGGCTGTACATCCCACGCAAGTGTGGAGGTCGAGGCTTTTTGAATGTTAAGACTCCCCACAACTGTGAGGTGTGCAGTCTCAGAGAGTATTTTCTACATACCGATGATGGAATGCACCGAGATGTGGTCTCAGTGGACAAAGGTCTAACCCCGCTCGGTTTGGCTAAAGACAACTGGCGCAAAACTATAGTACTCAGTAGGTACCAACGACCGCAGGGAGGTACGGCAGAGCAAAGAGCTACATGGATGCTTCTATCGGGCACTTCATGGTCCCAATGTAGATTTTCTAGCGTCCGTGTCCTGGCTACGTTTCGGTGACTTTTTCGGGGAAACCGAAGGTTTTGCTTGTGCAATTATAGACGAACAACTACCGGAAATATATTGTTAAGGATGGCACCGTTGACATCTGTCGGGCATGTCACTGTCCTGGTGAATCACTTAGACAAATAGTTTCTGGTTGTTCTCGTCTTGCTAACAGCGAGTACTTGCACAGGCATAACCAAGTGGCCAGGATCATCCATCAGCAACTTGCTCTAAAATACAACCTTGTGGTATCTGAGGTGCCGTATTACAGGTATGTGCCCGACCCAGTTCTTGAAAATGACCATGTCACGTTGTACTGGGATCGATCTATCATCACTGATAAGACTATTGTCGCCAATAAGCCTGACATAGTGGTGATAGATCGATTAGAGCGCCGCACGATGATGTTGATGTTACAATTCCGCATGACGATAATCTCGTGAAAGCCGAGAAAGATAAATAAATTAAGTATCTTGACTTGGCACACGAGATTGTCGACATGTGGGATGTCTATGACGTGTAAGGATTTATAAAGTGAATGATAACGGTGTTCTCTTTTGCGAAATTCTGGAATAAAATATGATAATCTTAATTTGACATTTTTTTATATTGTAATTTTCAGTTACATTTGTGAAATGAAAAATTCTAACTTAACTCTTAGCAATATTATAATTTTACTTGACATAGGTACGTTTCGTGGTAAATGTTGTCTACACGCTTACATATATATATTCTAACTGCACTAATTCAATATAATTTTATAAATAATATTACTGACTATGGTGTCTTCAAATTCAATTTATATTTTGTTGCATGTGTTTAAATTCATTACTAGGTACAGCAATAATAACACTTGATTTTTGCATGCCGGTTGTACGGTGAGACGTGCTGCACTATACCAATTGATGTATAATCTCTGAAACCATGTTTCTAGCAAATAAATGATCTATGTTCTATAAATTATTATTATTTTATTTACCGTGCGGTGCCGGCTACGAATAGCACGAACCCATCTCATCCCGTGGGTGTCGTAACGACTAAGGGATTAGCCGGAGGATGGGCAGCAGCGCCCTTCGAATACATTAACAACTCAACTGCGATCGCCAACCCGCCTGCCAAGCGTGGCGATTATGGCAAAACCCCCCAATGAGCACACAACACACCGATATCGGTTGTTGTGAACTTTGAGGGAGACCTGTCTCCAGCAGTGGACTTTATTCGGCCGAAATTATTTTATTTGGCGTAACGGTTAGATGGCGTTACATGCATTTTGGTCCAGTGTCTCAGTATCGGACCATCCACCCTATCTGCCACACTAACTAAGATGTATACTTTTGGCCTAACACCGTAATAACTGCAGAAGTATTTTTATCGTTTTGAATAAATATTTTGACACGTTTGATATTATTCGCAGGAGGCTACGCAGTCGTAGGCGCAGCGGCGTTCACTGGAGCTGTCACACACACAGTATCAACCATCGTCATCGTCAGCGAGATGACGGGACAGGTACTAATCATTTTTATTATATCGTCACGTGAACTTAATACCCTCTGGACCTTCGTATGATTGAGTGATGTGAGAGATTTTATGTAGGAGGTAGCTGAAACCCGCGGTTTCACCCACCGTTTAATTTAAAATAAATTGGATTATTTATAAATAATTCAGAGTACTTCGGCATAGACACTTGACTTACAGAGTATGTATATTGGATTTCATGGGTTTTTAATTTATTTGCGCGCACCCTACTTATATTTCTGAAATAAAAACAGCCTAAGTTATTCCTTATAACATCAGCTATCTGCCAGTGATAACTCAGTAGAAATCGGTCTAGCCGTTTCGGAGATTAGTGGAACAGACAGACAGACAGACGAAAAATGAGGCATAAAAGAATAAATAACTAAGGTTTCGAGGTGATGAGCGCAGTGTGGTTCCACGCAGGACTAGCATTACAATAGTTATGGGCAGGTGTGGTGCCGGCTCAGAATACCACCACCCCATCTCCTCCCGTGGGTGTCGTAAAAGTCGACTAAGGGATTAGCCGGAGGATGGGCAGCAACGTCCTTTGAGTACATTAACAACTCAACTGCGATCGCCAACCCGCCTGCCAAGCGTGGCGATTATGGCAAAACCCCCCAATGAGCCCATAACACACCCATATCGGTCATTGTGGTGATCTTTGGGGGAGGCCTATGTCCAGCAGTGGACTTCATTCGGCCGAAACGATGAGGCGTGTCGCTTACCACCAGGCCAAGAACTAGCTCGTCTCCTCACTAGGTTATTTTTTTTAAACACACTCATTTTTTAATAGCAGTGTAGTAGTTCTCGTCCTCAGCGACACACATTAGTTTGTATTAAAAATATCTTGTGTCTAGGTAACACATCTGCTGCCAATCATGGCTGCAGTGCTTGCAGCGAACGCGACGGCCTCTCTGCTGCAGCCGTCCTGCTTTGACAGCATCATCCTCATTAAGAAGCTGCCATACCTGCCCGACCTGCTTTCTTCTGCGAGCCGTGAGTATTGATGGACTTTATAATTTTCTGGACAGCATGGAAATATATGGAATACTACGATCAATCAATTTGGTGGTCAGCAGAAGACAACCATTTGAACATGGATTCGAAGTCCGAGAGAAGATCTTATTGAAGAGGTTATAGGTCCATAGCAAAATAGAATGGTATAGCCAAAACAGATATTATTGTAATTAACTCTGACTTTAATCATCATATTTCCAGATGAACTAGCTGAAACGATATCTTTGTTTCTTTTAGTTTAAAACTATTCCCCACACTAGGATGTCTCTTATGTCGCAACGGTTTACAGACCTAAATCTTACATGCACAGACACCCAGAACCTTAAACAACTATCTACACGTCATACAAATATTAATTCACCAAAAGTGCCACCATGATTAGATGATAAAAAACAAATCTAAAAAGACATCCGACGAGGATGGGATTCGAACCCACGCGTGCAGAGCACATTGGATTAGCAGTCCAACGCCTTAACCTCTCGGCCACCTCGTCTTACGCTGAGATTTGCCAAATAACAGTATTGATTGTACAATGCAAATATGGTATAATAAAATACTTCGCCACAGCTGGGTCCGTAAATGGCTCAATTCTACGTCATAGGTAGGTCAGGTTTGTGTGAGTGAAACCACGATGGTTGTCAAACCTGGTCTATTGGAGCAACAACATTTCAAGTCTTACTAGAACTTAGGATCGGCAACGCTCGAGTGAGACATCTGGTGTTGCAAGGACCTGCCGAGCAATGCAATTCCCAAAGCTCAAATATCCATACATCCTTGAATACAGCATTGACTTCTAGCAGCGATACAAACGCGCGTTTGTGAAACGCGTGACTGCATTTATTTATTTATTTATACTTAGTGTACACTAGCGTACAAAGGCGGTCTTAATGCCGTAGGAATTTTCTGCCAGACGACCTTTGGGTGATGCAGAGAACAATAAGGTAGATGCACCAACAAAATATGCAAAGATGGGTACAGATGCGAAGACCTATTATACAAATACATAGACGTATACGACAGACGACATTACATGTATAAAAATATATTTATATATACGAAATAAACACATACATACATATTATATAATAAATAGACACCGATGAGAAAAAATAAATAGAATCAGAGTTGAGATGAATCTGCTGACATCTTTTTGAAAAGGTGTTTTCGTTATTTAATTTTAAAGTTGTTCCGATTGTTAGCCATCCTGATTTCAAGGTGGAGCGCATTCCACAGTAAAACAGATCGGACGAAGAAGGTAGAATGAATAAAGCCAGAGTTATGAGTGGGACATTGAAGAAGACGATTATTACTGCATCGCGACACTAGCGATTTGTAGGCGTCTGTATTGATTCAACCACGCGATTATATCGATGCAGTAGCTCTTATGAATGAATGAAAACAGGTTCCGTTAACCGCTTACCATCAGGCGGGCCCCTAGCTTGTTTGCCACCTTAGTTGTATAAAAACTACACTACACTACTACAAAAATCGCGACATAAAATCTACAAGTTTTACTTGTAATAGAAAGAAAGAAAGAAATATTTTATTATTGGCACACAATGTATATAGTTACATACATTCTTACAATAAAACTACACATTGTGCCAACAACGGGCCTCCCATTCAGCTATTTGCTAAAATACTGCGTAGGCAGTATTCCAGCGCTGGTTTTCGACAGGAGGCCCAGGTAACGTACAGACATCAAGTCGAAGTAAATAAGAAAAATTTACTAAATAATAGAAGTCTGATTCAGCAGTGCTAGATGTTCTGCCACCAAGTAGTAGCGTTTAAACTTTAGACATTACTTTGTTCCGGTTTAAAGGGCACTGTAGGTAGTTAAATTACTGGAAAAAAGAGACTCAGTAACTAATGTCTCGAGTTGACAACCGCAGAGCCTCCTGCCGTCATTTCATTGTGGATGTGGATTCCTCGTGAATCTGCGCAGATTGGGGAGTCTGCGTGCTCATACCGAGTGACCCCCGGGAAGACGGCGGTGTGAACGTGGTCACGTGCCGCCGTGTGCGCAGCACAGCGCACAGCGAGACTTAGGATGATCCTTTACAATCCTCCCCGAGAAGTGCCTGGGGGGCGGCCTTTTTACAGTCGCCTTCTCTCCGCTAGAGAGAGTGACTGGTTTACAGTCATCCCCTCCGAGATGTGCCTAAAGGCGTGGCACCAATGGGCGGCTCTAGTGTGATCTTACGAGGACCTGGAGCCCTCCCTTTGGTGCCGAAGATGACCGCTCCAGTGGTTTTAGCCGGTAGGAGCCTTCGGCCCTCCCCGGGGCGAAGGAAGTTCCATGTAGAATTTACATGTGCCCTGTAAGTTTAGTCCTGGGTAGCATTACAATTGTTATAAGCAAGACGCTTACCATCAGGCGAATGACTTGCTCGTGTAGTTACCGAGTTATATAAAAAACCATTGCCGAAACAGAACATAAACAGACATCATTTCAGGACGTTTTCGGACATTGATGGACACGGGCCTCTCCTAAAAATCGCCACAACGACCGATCTGGGCTTATGTTATGTTTCATTAGGGGGTTTTGTCATATTCGCAATGCTCGGCAGGCGGGTTAGCAAACGCAGTTGAGTTATTTATTTATTTTATTATAAGGCACGTCTACACTATAAACACAAACATTGAGTTGTAATTGATCAACTCAAAGGACGCTGCTGCCCGTCCTCCGACTAATCCCATAGTCGCCTTTTACGACACCCACAGAATGAGATGGGGTGGTGCTATTCTTAGCCGGCACCACACGGCCAGAAAAACAGTAGTATCGGTAATATTTATACATGTATACCTCGGCCTTCTTCATCATCTTAATGTGAGCCTATGAACGTCCACTGAAGATAGATTCTTTCTTTCTGTTTCATTTCTTATTCTTTGAAAACGTTGCCCCACACTAGGATTTCTCCTGTGTCGTAGGTGCATTTACAAAAATTAATTCCACGTACAATACACCCAGACCCGGAACAACTACCTGCAGATCATACAAATATTTGTTCCGTGCGGGAATCGGACCCACGACCCGGAGCGCAGCAGCCGACTGTATCAGCCACCGCACCAACCGTGCCGTCAGATCGATTATACTCTGAAGTTACTCTGAATCCTGTCACACCATTTTACAATTACAGGCGTAGTTATATACAATGACTAAAAGCAAAAGCAATCAAATGTTAACACAATATTGTTGCTGGTTTAATTAAACAGGTGTGTTTGATATTGACTTAACATAAATAATTTGAAGTAACAGGCGTAA
The DNA here is from genome assembly GCA_947459985.1 of Diloba caeruleocephala. Taxonomy (NCBI): domain Eukaryota; kingdom Metazoa; phylum Arthropoda; class Insecta; order Lepidoptera; family Noctuidae; genus Diloba; species Diloba caeruleocephala. The sequence continues at coordinate 2,686,534 of OX381629.1, read as the reverse complement.
AATTATTACACAACTAGCTGGGACCCGCGGTTTCACCCGCCGCTTAATTTAAAAGAAGTTGGATTATTTATAAATAATTTTGAAAACTTTAATATAGAGATAGAGAAACATAGACACGACATAGAGATCTTATATATATATTTTTGCGCGGAACACTAATTATTTTTCTAAAATAAAAGTAGCCTAAGTTATTCCTTAGAACATCGGCTATCTGCCAGTGAAAGTCCCGTAGAAATCGGTCCAGCCGTTATGGAGATTAGCGGGAACAAATAGACAGACCAACAGACAGACAGATAAACAGACAGAAAGGCAGACAGACAGACGAAAAAATTAAAAATAGATTTATTTTGTTGTAGGTACCGTATATACTTTCATAAGAATTTAGTAGCAAGCTGTTATTTTGACATTATAGACACTTCAATTTAAAGAAGAAAGATATTTAGCTGTGATGTTACGTATTTTTAACCGACTTCAAAAAGCCTCCCCGGTCGTCGTGCGGGACCAGGTTTGTCCCAACCATGGTTCATGCAGACCAACGAGAAATTTGTTACAGGCTGATATTATTCTATCATCATCATTTCAGCCGAATTAAGTCCACTGCTGGGCATAACCGTCCTGCAAACATCGCCACAAAGTCCGGCCTGGGTGTGTCATTGGGGTCTTGCTATAATCACCACGCTTGGTAGGCAGGTTGGAGATCGCAGTTGAGTTGTTAATGTATACGCCATCCTCTGGCTAATCCCATTGTTGCCTTTAAGGACACCCAAGGGACGGGGTGGGTTAAAAGCCATGTATAAGATTATAATCCATGGTTATTTAATTACTTTAAATACATCATCATCGTTTCGGCCAAATGAAGTCGACTGCTGGACACAAGCCTACCCCATGGGTGTGTTGTGGGCTCTTTGGGGGGTTTTACCATAATCGCCACGCGTGGCAGACGGGTTGGCGATCGCAGTTGATTTGTTAATGTACTCGAAGGACGCTGCTGCCCATCCTCCGGCTAATCCCTTAGTCGACTTTTACGACACCAACGGGAGGAGACGGGGTGATGGTATTCTGAGCCGGCACCACACGTCAAATACATACTTTAGGCAAATACTACATTACTTTAAATACATACTGTAGGTAATTTATATTGCAGGTATGTACGACATATGCGTGGAGGACTTCATGGTTCGCGGTGTGAAGTACATATGGAACAAGATGACCTTCCAGCAGCTCAAGGATCTGCTCAAGGAGAACAAGGTGAGACAGGCATCATATTGGGTCCTTATTTGGGTTCTACTTAAGGTCGTACCGATGCGACCGAATTTCGGAGACGCTTCGAGTGAGATCATATTTTATTGTGCATTACAATACGCCAATTTTTTTTTTTAAACGTTGCCCCACACTAGGTTTTCTCCTGTGTCGTGGGTGCGTTTTACAGACATGAATTCCACATAGAATACCCACGACCCGGAGCGCAGCAGCTGACTATCAGCCAGTGCACCAACCGGGCCGTCAATTGCGCATAATTAAGCCACCGACAAGTAGTGGCCGCATGTCGATTGCGTTCTGGACACTTTCCAGTAAGGAAATTTGCCTGCTTAATCAAAAAAGTAAATTCACCCACTTGTGAACAAAGTGGTAAGCTAGAGATGTTCAAAATTGAGTTGTGGAATATGTATGTAACGCTGATAAAATAATTCAAATTGTCAGCAATATTATTATAAAACTAGCTGGGACCCGCGGTTTCACCCGCGTGTAATTTAAAAGAAATTTAGAGTACTTCGACATAGACTCTTGACATAGAATATATATATATTGGATTTCAAGGGTTTTATTTTTTTTGCGCGGAACCCTAATTATTTTTCTAAAATAAAAGTAGCCTAAGTTATACCTTATAACATCAGCTATCTGCCAGTGAAAGTCCCGTCAAAATCGGTCTAGCCGTTTCGGAGATTACCCGGAACAAACAGACAGACAGACAGACAGACAAAAAAATTAAAAATTGTATTTTTGTTATAGGTACCATATATACTTTCATATGCATTTAGTAAAAAGCTGTTAATTTGACATTACAAACAGACACTTCAATTTTATTTATTTGTATAGATTAAGTTGTAGGCTTTTTCTATACCCCCGGGAAGCCGGTAGAGCGCACGTGGTTACGTACCGCCGTGTGCGTAGCGCATATACAGCGCACATCAAGGATTGGGGGGATACCTTACAATCCCCCCGAGAAGTGCCTTTTTACAGTCGCCTTCCCTATGCTAGAACAGGTGACTGCTTTACCGTTATCCCCTCCGAGAAGTGTACTTAAGGCGTGGCATCGTGGGCGGCTCTAGTGTGATCTTACGAGGACCTGGAGCCCCAATTCGGTGCCGAAGATGACCACTCGAGTAGTTTTAGGCGGTAAGAGTCCGGCATGCCCCTTAGCCTAGCACTGGGCCGAAGGAAGTTCATGATTAATTTTCACTGGAGACCAATAAATAAAAGGTGCTTTCTTGCTTACCAAATTCTGATACAGCTAGAAAGTTCTAGTATATAATAATTAAGGTGTTTAACTCTGGTTAATTTTGATTTATTCAGAATAAGGTACGATGGGACTGGCATCGCCATATTTATATACAAAAATCGCTTATAATAAAGAAAGAAAATCGCGCCTCACTGTAAATGTGGCTTCCATTGTTCGAGTCAAACGAACACTCTCCAAAATTAAACCTAAACTCACAGAAAAAGATAATGCTTATCTTAACCGGGGTTATAGCGTTGTCGAAGAACAAACTCACACATATTACTTTCATTCGCAGACAATCAAAAGCTTTCCTCTAGTGGACAGCCCATCCTCCATGGTCCTGCTCGGCTCCATCCACCGGTGGGAGCTGGTGAAGGTGATCGAGAAGCAGGTGGGCCGCGATAGGCGGCTGCAGATTGCCGCGCTGTGGCACAGAGAAGCTGAACTGAGGCGAAGAGACGAAGAGGCCAAGAAAAAAGTTAGGAGGCCTTCGAGGTTTGAGGTAAGGCTATATTAGAGTAGAAGGTTTTCTTCATCATAAAATAGACGTATTTGTTTGTTTGCGGATCGAATAAGTTGCCTTCAAAATTGTCTCGCACTAAGACAAAATTATTCCGTGTGGTGTCCGGACATTCCGTGTGGTGTCCGGACATTCCGTGTGGTGTCCGGATTAAGAATATAGCACCACTCTATCTCCTCCCGCGGATGTCGTAAAAGGCGACTAAGGGAATCTAAACCAGAGGGATGGGCAGCAGCGTACCTTCTGTGTAACGGTAGCCATACTGCGCTCACCAACCCGCCTGCCAAGCGTGGTGAGTATTGGCAAATACCCCCCAAAATGATGACACAGTTGTGAAAATCTATGTGGGAGGCCTTTGTTCAGCAGTGGACGTATAAATGGCCGATATGATATGATATGAACACAAAATCGAATATATTGAAAGAAGGGAAGGTCTTTGCTCTGCAGTGGGAATACTCGGGCTAAAATAATGAAACATGTTGGGGCGTAGCACGATTATTGATGTTACCATCCCCCATGACGAGAATTTCTTGCAAGCCGATTAAGATAAACAAACTTAATATCTTAACACACACAGTGCCCATCCCTCTGGACTTGCAGTCGCTGTTCACGACATCCACGGGAGGAGAGTGAGTGGTGCTATATTTTTAAGCTGGAAATCACACATATTTGTTAATTTAGTGAAATAATTTAAAAAAATATGGCTAAAAATAAATGTTACTCACAAAAAGTATAATTTATAAAAACTACCATTTTTGTTGTCCAGGTAACTCCAGCACCAGACATGTTACAAGTGCCCGGCAGCGGCATGACCAGAGGATCTTCACTGACCACCAAAGATCAAGGCGGACTTATACCTCGTAAGTATACATATTACGACTTATATAGGGGGTCGATATAGTAACCTTCTAGATGGCGATGCAGTCCACGATTCTCTATCAGAATCATTAAATTAATAGTACCATAAATTTTTTAACTTAAATATGCGTTTATTTTTAAGCAACTTCACACTTGCAAACCGATTACTTCGGGATTTGTAGACCGATTTGAGCAATTACTTTTTTAACAGGTGCAGAATGCTTTCGAATTGGTCCTATATACATTTTATTATCATATGATTGAGTAGTTTTTTAACCAGCTTCAATAAACAGTTAATAGTTTCGATTTCTCCGATATTAGAGAACCGATATGTCAGTCTTATTTTTAGTGTTAAATACTGATATCAAATTGGAAAAAGTTCTTACATTTATGAACACTAAAAAAAAAACAAATAAAACTTATTAAGAAAAAAATACCGACTTCAAAAACTCTACACGATATAAAAATATTAAAACCACAAAAAAAACTTTATTTATGAAGTTTTTACAGCCGTCAGCCCGCCGCTAGTGGGGGTGACCGCATTACAGGCATCCCCTCCGACATGTGCTTAAAGGGTGCCTCGCCCCGAGGAAAGGCGTAGAGGCAGGCCGGACTCCTACCGACTTAAACCTCTTGGGCGGTCATCTTCGGTACCTAAGAGAGGCCCCAGGGCCTCGTACTATCACACTGGAGTCACCCATTGATGCCACACCTATTGGCACATCTCTGAGAGGTCACCCTCTCCAGAAGTATAATTTGACCTACAGTTACAATACATCATAAATGAAACTAATACATTCATATTTTTCCCAGCTCCAGGCCAACTGTTCCGTCCGAAGTCAATACTGAAGAAGACGAACTCTTTCACGCTAACGCGCGGCCTGTCTTCAGGCGGGTCAGTTCCTCAAACGCCATCTACTCCACAACCCACCGTGTATACTACCGTCACTGGAGCGGAAACTAGGTAAGCCTAACTACAATACAATACGATGGCACGGTTGGCGCTGTGGTTAAGCAATTGGCTCGATCCCCGCACGGAACAAATATTTGTATGATAGGCAGTCGTTTCAGGTCTGGGTATTTGTACATGTGAGATTTTTGTACATAAACTATACTCAGGACACTGGAAAATCGTAGTGTGGGACATCGTTTAAAAAGTACTGATTATTGTACACCAGAATTAACCAAAAGAGACACGACGAGACCAAGAGAGAACACAGAAAACGGGATATGTTTATTAAAAGAAAACGTTGCCCCATTCTAGGATTTCTCCTGTGTCGTGGGTGCGTTTATAGACACAAATTCCACACACAATACACCCAGACCCGGAACAACTACTGCAAATCGTACAAATATTTGTTCCATGCGGGGATCGAACCCACGACCTGGAGCGCAGCAACTGACTGTATCAGCCACTGCATCAACCGTGCCGTCAAAATGATATACGAAGGGTGGTCTTATCGCTCTCGGCAATTTGTCCCAGACAACGTTGGGATCTTCGAATTCAATTATACTAGACTTCCGATGAGCATTTCAAAAAGGGCCCGACATATAATGGTGTGGGCTTATTTGATATTAGTATGGTCCAAACATAGCCAACAATAAGACGTTCAAAGCGCCGCAGTGCGGGTTCAAAAGTTGTGAAAATAACTACCGTAACACCAAGATTTCTGAAGGAATGTCGTTTTGTCGACAAGTTTAAGTAAAAAGTATATTTTTCTGTATTGAAAAAAAGAGTTTCACTTGAAATATAAATAAATTATCATATATTACGTTTGTTACACCAATGTTTGGGACACTGCCCCAACTATTGTGTCAAACATTGACTGCTAATACCAGAAGGCCAATTCTCGTAATTTAAAAATGTTGAAAATCTCGTACCGATCTAATCTCAGTGTCACAAATGTCACAAATGGTATTCTCCTAAACTAACAAACAACGTCAAACGTAAACTTACACTGTGATGAGATCGAAAATCGATCGCAAGTTGATCGAAGTCAAAACGGTATTCTGCTAACATTTCGAACTGTCACATGTTCTAAATTGTATAAACGATCGATCTAGATCGAGATTATACTGAAATCCGACTGAACTTTAAGAGTAGCAGAATACCATTTTTCGGTCAATTCATAATCTAATCTCAGTTCGGTCAAGTTTCAGTCATAGTGTAAATTAATTACGATAGTTGGCCCTCAGGAAGTGGCATCTAGTTTCAAAATATAAGATGTATAAGTATATGAGCGATGTGTTTTTGTTCCTGATCTATAATCTAGTAGTATTGTTGATCGAAGGTTGAGATGGACATATTTGCAATTGACAATGAATTATGAAAGGGGTAGTTAGAAGGCGATGTAACAATATAATTATAATTTATCATCATCTTATCAGCTAAGAATGTTCAGCTCTGGCAACCCCCAAGTTGTCTATAGGGACCGGTTAAATACCGTGTACCGTAATTCTGAGGGAATTTGCCAGTAAAAACCACGTTTTTCAGATGGCTTGGTGAGCGCAGAATAGCTGTAGTTCTACAAAAGGGACGCTGCTGCTCATCCCTTTGGTTTAGAATCCCTTAGTCAGGCCTTACAGGTGTTAGTATCCCGCATCAATTACCATGGTTCGATCAAGTTTTTTTTTTCCGACTGTACCAGCTACTGCACCAACCGTGCCGTCGAAATTGGCATTAGGGATGTTTTTTCTAAAAGTACTCTAAATTAGAAACGACTTAATCAATTGATCTTAAAACATTATCAGGATCCGAGCAGCATTCGAGGCGATCTTCAAGCGTTCGACGCTTCTGCAGGACGTGGAAGGAGGGTTACCTGACCAGCTCAGTCCCACGTCGCTGCCCAGGAGTCCCTCCATCAACAAGAAAGTGCAACTGGTTAGTATAAAAATCTATGGGGAAGGCCTTTGTTCAGCAGTGGACGTATAAATGGCCGATATGATGACTAGAATAAATCAAAATATCATCTCAGTACTGAATGTTTTCATAGTAATCAACGATATCCCAAACAAACGTATTCTCTAACTCATTCAATGAATCAAATCGATTCTTTTTGTTTTTTTTTTTTTTTTTTTAAAACATTGCCCCACACTAGGATTTCTCCTGTGTCGTGGGTGCGTTTACAGACATAAATTCCACATACAATACACCCAGACCCGGAACAACTACCTGCAAATCGTACAAATATTTGTTCCATGCGGGAATCGAAAAATTAATTTAATTATTTAATAAAATTAATTTATAATTGACACTACAATTAGACATCGCAAAACTTTCTATGGTCGGATTTAATACTTGTTTACCTTTCTATTAAATTGGGTTGTCATACACTTTAGCTACAGTAACTGCTATTTGGTTCAAATTAAGTTGATTAAAATATCGATTTAATTTATAAAATGTGATTTGTTTCGCTCATAGCCTCGCGAGCGTGTGTGCGACATGTCTCCTGAGGACCAGAAGGCTTGGGAGCAGCTAGAGATGGCCAAGGAGATCGACTTCGACAGGATGCTGCAGATCGCCAGGAAACGAGATATGGTAAGATCATCATTTTAGTTTCCCTTAGTACGTTGAAAGCGTCTTGCAGTCCAAATAGATGCAATAATTTCAATGTTCATGTCGTGCAGTGCCCCAACGGCATTTTGAGCAGTGGCTAGCTGGTTGTCTTTCTGCGTTACGTATCGCAGGTTCCATCCCCGCATGGTACAAATATTTGTATGGCTTAAGATTTTTTTATAGACCATAGTCACAAGACAAGCAATTGTTTTTGTGACGTTTCCCAACCCTAAGATTTTTCCTGTGTCGTGGGTGAGTTTACAGACAAATTCCACATACAACAAATACTGGGTGTAATTATTGTGTGTGACCCGGAACAGCTACCTACAGATTGTACAAATATTTGTTCCGTGCGGGAATTGAACCCACGACCCGGGGCGCAGCAGCCGACTGTATCAGCCACTGCACCAACCATTCGCCTGATTGTAAGTCACGCCTGCCTATAACAATAATTGTAATGCTACCCAGGACTGGTCCTGCGCGGCGCCAAACTGCGCTAGTTACCTTGAGATATTAGTTATTTAGTCTCTATGCCCATTAATGTTTAAAGTTCAAACACTACTGCTTAGCGGCGAATAGCTGGCAGTGCAGTGGTACCTACCTTTTTTGAAGTGAAAACTTATTTTAGCGTGGTACGCATATTTTTAGATGAGATAAAATCTCTGGACTCGCGACTCCGTTACGAGACGCTTGAATTGAAAACTTAGTTTGGAGCGTTCTAAAGTAAGTTTTCACCTCTGTCGGCACTCCCGGAGTGCAATCCGTTTTTTTTTTTTTTGATGTCCAATGGAAATTCTACATAAACTTCCTTCACCCCGGGGATTGGCGAAGGGGTATGCCGGACTCCTACTAGCTAAAACCACTGGAGCGGTCATCTTCGGCACCAAAGAGGGGCTCCAGGTCCTCGTAAGATCACACTAGAGCCCCCCAGTGATGCCACGCCTTCAGCACATCTCGGAGGGGATGAATGTAACGCGGTCACCCCCTCTAGCAGTGGTACCTACCTAACTGGCCTTTTGCAATAAAAAGCGTGCCACCAGTTGTTCCGGATCTAGGTGTTTGTGCATGTGAGATGTATATGCATAATGTAATAATATTATTTTTATTGCTAATAATACTTTTTTTAGATTCACTTCACAGCTTTTTTTTCTGTAGGTGAAAATAGCTCAAAATATTTTCATCGTATTATACAAGATGTATGGCGTGTGTTGCCGGCTCAGAATACCTCCACCCCATCTCCTCCCGTGGGTGTCGTAAAAGTCGACTAAGGGATTAACCGGAGGATGGGCAGCAGCGTCCTTCGAGTACAATAACAACTCAACTGCGATCGCCAACCCGTCTGCCAAGCGTGGCGATTATGGCAAAACCTCCCAATGAGCCCACAACACACCCATATCGGTCGCTATGGTGATCTTTGGGGAGGCCTGTGATCATTGGGGGAATGAGCCCACAACACACCCATATCGGTCGTTGTGGTGATCTTCGCAGGAGGCCTGTGTCCAGCAGTAGACTTCATTCGGCCGAAATGATACTAGATGTTGTTGGCAGCAAGGCTCAGAACGTACTGAGTAAGCGTTTAAAAAAGTAAGCACTATGTGGCCTAATGTAGGCACGCATGCCCCGCCCACTTTTCCCTTTCACCTAGATATTTTTTTTTTTGCAGAAAACTAGTGTGGCATCGTTTAATAATGGTAAAATAGCATCTCACACACCAAGGCTTAAAAATCAGTCGTGCACTTGTGAAGACTTACAATTCACTTATTATATATTATCTCACACAGCATCCGGATGATCCAGAATACGAAGATGAAAACCTGTACATCTGCCACATCGACCCTGCGCCTTTCCAGCTCGTCGAGAGAACTTCATTACTCAAGGTAAATAAAAGTGTTTTAGATATCATTCTGGGCAACTGGGCAACTGGGTGATCGCATAGTGGTATTTGAACTGAGCGTTCCCGTGCACCAGAGGGCAAGTAAAGGGGTCAGTCCCGGTTGTTGTCATTACACGGCAGTCAGCCAAGTCGGAGGCCTTCGGGTGGCTTGGACAACTCTGATACAAGGTTGTCAGCTAACCACTCGAAATAGAATAGGATAACAAATTAACGTGAATGTTTCATATCTCAGGTCCACTCGCTGTTCTCGACGCTGGGTGTGAGCAGAGCGTACGTCACAGCCATCGGCCGACTCATCGGAGTAGTCTCACTCAAAGAGGTTAGTTTACTTCATTTATGTTTATGAAATATAGAAGGTTATCGACGTGGATAGACAACCTGGTGAAGATCGCTGGGAGTCGTTGGATGAGAGTGGCATGTGACCGCTCGTTGTGGAAATCTAAGGAAATCTAAGCCTTTGTTCAACAGTGGACGTTCTCTGGCCGATTTGATGATAATGATGATGAAATATAGATATCCCTATCTGTTACTCGCCAGCTTTTGAACCCTGCAAGATACCGAAATGGAACATATATGAAAATCATAGTTATTTTCATTGAAACCCATTGAGATGTTTCGGAGCCTATTCGAGATAAACTTTCGACAGACAGACAAAATTTCTAAAAACGTTAATATTAGGATTAGGTATTATATGAAACTTATGTTTTAAGTCTAAGTTTTATTTGTTTCTTTTTTGTGTAAATAAATGTAAGAACTTTTCCCAAATTGGTATCCGTATCTCACACAAAAAATAATTCTAAGAATCGAAACTATTAAGACATCATCTAGGTAAGCGCAGTCAAATTACACATATTTATGAAGCTGGTTAAAAAACTACTCAATCAAATGTAATGAAATTTATATGGGACCAACTCGAAAGCATTATGCACCTATTAAAAAAAGAATCGCTCAAATCGGTTTACAAATCTCGGGAGTAATCGGTGTACATACATAAAAAAAAAATACCCATCGAATTGAGAACCTCCTCCTTTTTGAAGTCGGTAATAAATAGCAACTGCTTTAAACTGCTTTCACTTATATTTTGGCATTTATCTTGAAATCACAGACTCACACTTCAATTATATTATATTGGTATTGATTTTAAGAAGAATTCAGGTAAAACGGTAAATGATAAACGAAGACACGAAACCAGCATGTGCAGGTGTCATAAGGATTTTTAATGATGAGATACCATTGATGTCAAAGTATTGGATTCGTAGTAAATCCTGTTTTTATGCAATAGTAAGCATTTGGCTTTGTACGCTACGGGTCGCGGATTTGATTCCCGCAAAGTACATATATGCGTCGGGCTTTTCTTGAATTTTCTGTTTTTTATTTTCTGTTTAAATAAGTTAAGATTTCACTATGAAATAATTATTTGTCATCTGTCGTAACCCTATTTTGGATAAAAACACTGAAACACAAAACTGTTAGCCTTCCAATTAGCTAACCTAACCCTAAAACAACGATGTTTAAAATAATTTAATTTAATACATTTATTCCCACAGCTCCGCAAAGCCATAGAAGACGTGAACTCAGGGGCATTGACCCTGGCCACGCGGCCCGAGCCGCCAAGCACCCCCCTGCCCACCCTCGTCAAGGTGCAAACCAGCGAGCCTGCCCCCCCGTCCGACAGCGAGACCGCTAAACTAACGACCGCGGGGGATCACTGAACGGGACGAAGACAGTGGGAAAACTACGCATATTGTAGCCGAGGTTTTATCCTGAGACTTTTTATGATGCTCGAGAAAGTTCTGCAGTCCAGTGCCTCGGGTTTACTCAGGACGTTATATGTGAATCCAGTTGCCTCTATCCTTATCAACAATTCCATAAGATTTGCATAACTCTAGGGCTTTATTACAGTGTTGTCATCTCGCTTAATTGATAAGTCAAAGAATAGTCGAACTTAGATATAATTTTTATGATTTAAGCGTAATGGATTCTGTCAACGTTTATCAATAAGGGAGGCAAAGTTAGTTCGCACCCGCTTGGGTGGTTATCTAGTTCAATAAATCAACTAATTACTAATAATGCCCACTGCTGGACATTTGCTTGTCCCAAGTGGGTTCATAACTATACTGTTCAAGACGTTAAATAAAAGATTCTATGTTGCATATTATACAAAATTGAGATTAATTCAATTATTTTTAATACAAAACTGTACAGGTGTAAAAACACTTTTCTTTTTTAAAGAAGCTTGACTAGGCCCGCTAGTCCAATATTTGCAATTATTTATAGTAATACAGACAGATTTTAATACTTAGTGAAGCCAGTAAGGCTAAAAGGTTTATATAAACCGACCCCGTAGTCTATTATTGGGAAATGTTCCTATTGCAATAGAACTAGAATTGGGAATTTTCCCATTGAAAAGTTCTTAAAGAACTTATTTGTAAGTTTTGTAGTTTTTAGTATCCCTGTGTTTTAGAGTTATTGAGGCTCGAAGCCATGGTCATAAAACCTTATATAAGGTAATTTAGATTAATTTGTGTATTAAGTTCTTTAACAACAACAACAAATCGTGATGCTGGACCACAATTAACTTGATGTCGTCTGTAATATCTGTGATTGACTGAGAGTCAAAATTTATGCGACTGAAAATTACTCGTCCGAAGATTAGAAATTGATGATAGGAATTTTTCCAATTCAAGTTCTTCCCACAGGTAAAGTTTCCCAGTATAAAAAATAGAGCAATATATTTCCCTATGCATAATTTAAGACTTGTCATGCGAAGACATATACGAAACGATTATTTTACATAATTACGTAAAACAATCATAAACGTCACAATTACGTAACTTTTTTTTTCATTGTAGCAAGTAGGTGTATTTTTGATAGATATTTTTGATGTGCCTGGTGCTTCCGAAAAGAGATTAGTAGTATACTGTTATCAATGGATTTATTTAAAAAAAAACTCGTGTCATTTATAATGCGTGCTTCGGAGCAATTTATTATTTATCGATCAATATTTATTATTGTAGCATTTAATTTATTGAAGTATTTTTATAGAAATTAATGCCGATGAACGTATCTTTCTTGGCTAAAGGCGTTGATCGGTATATTTGCTGGTGTGCACGCATTTTGTTGAATGACACGCAATTTTATGCAAAGCAATAATTCTCTAATACATTGCTTGAACTTAGTGTATTACATTTTCATTTTTTTATGTACTGGGCGTTGCAATTTTTATATGCAAGATTTATTATATTTTTTCTGGTATTTTTTTAAAATACTCTTTGGAAAAACCAAATATTTTATAAGACTTTAGAGCTGTTAAACACGGTGCCTTTTTGCAGCGACACAAACGCGCGACTCAGTCGCGACACTAGCCTAGCTAATCGCTGCAAAAGCCCAACAAAAAGTCATAGTGTGTAACCGCTCTTACTGATAATTGCAGCGCTCGAAAGGTAAGGAAACGTAAACCAAATCATGAAGCTATACAGTATTAGCTATATTTATATATTTCAGTAAAAAAAAATAACGGCTGAATACTGAAACGCTACTCAATGTTTAAGACCCACTAAAGTATTGGAGACGCCCCCTTTCCTACTGAAAACGAGGGTCTCAAACAGGGACTTAAATATTGAGCGTCATTCCATAATTGGGCCGAAAGTGTTGCCAGTTTAAATCATTTTATTGACATCCCTTTGTATCAATAATATTTTTATTTTTAACGCATATTCTCTCAACGCCTGTACTTTAGGCAAAATTAATTTACCCCAAGGCTTGTGATCGTTCATTCATTCCAAAAGTGTTGTTTCTTAGATTGTAAGTTGTAATTGTAGTAATAATATCTTTATCCGCTAGGAGTCTAATATATTTGTGTCCAGCGCACAGTTTTGTATCATTGAACTGGGTTTGTAGTTGATGTATTTAAGATATACGGTATACAAGGCTAGTTGGAAAACTCAGCCGAAAGGGTGTTATAGTACCCATAATAATTACTGACATTTTTATACTACAATAAAAAAAAAACACCTTACAGTTGTCCAAAGATAGCATTAAAAATAACACTGGGACAGTATGCTTATGGTCATATTTGACCTAAGAGCTCTTTCAAGAACATTTTTTTTTGGGCCCAGTGGAGTTTCTTCATGAACTTCCTCCGCTCCTGGGAAGGACGAAGGGGCATGCCGGACTCCTACTGGCGAAAACCACTAGAGCAGTCATCTTCGGCACCTAAGGAGCTCCTCCAGGTCCTCGCAAACAAAAAGACTTTCGTTTCTATGAAAAAAATGACTTCTTTGTAAAGATCATAATAACTTGTATTTTCCTCTGAGTTTGTTGCCCCTTTTCCAATTGACGTTTGATGTCCACTAAAGAATATGGGACTTCTACGATCGTTACAATATATCAATAAAATCAGTAATAAATAAATAAATACGCTTTTGAATTTCTATATTGAAGATTCTCGATCTTTTTCGAGATTTGTATTGAGTTCCTATGATTTGTATCACCTTATAACTCGATTACGCTCTGTATATTGAGGCTTTTTAGAGATCATGGCATCTGTGATTAGAGCGTTTAAGTAATTGAGTATAAGATCAAGGTTCTCAGCGAGAGGCTATTTCTAATGAAAATCACGTTGATGTGATGTTACACACCAAATACAAACCCAGTCTATTCGTGCCATTTATGAATTGAAATCGCAAATGTGCCATTAAATTGGCAAAATGATAGTGTTCAATATTACAAGGGCATTGACTATTATTTTATTAGTATTGTTTACAAAATCACGACAACAATGTAAGCACGAGATGATGAGGCATTGAAGCCACATCACTAGCGCTACTTTTACGTACAGCTGCGCAAGAGTCGGCACACAGGCGATGCGGTCGCAATTCTATATAATATAAAATTAATCCAAATGTCGCGTTCAGTCGACCCAGTAGCAGAACTAAGTCAACTATAGCGTTATATTACATACAATAGATTTTATAACAAAACAATATAAAATGGTCGTGAATGCCCCGTTTCTAGTACTCAAATAAAATATTTCACTGCATAAGAAATGGTTGTAAAATACATATCTTTACGTCCGTCCCAAGGAGTAAATTATGTTACAATATTTAAATAAAACTTGTGAGAAGAGACGTTATGTAATACTTGCAATTGCTACGGATTGTTTAAAATGACAGACGATAGCGAGTGTGTTTGGGTTCCACTGGTGGTCGTGAAATAAAATGCGGACTGTACTATATACGCTGGTAAATATATTGGCATAAGCGACGTGTGCACTGGGCGGTGGTCCGAGCGAAAAGGGAGAGGTCGTGGATCGTGGCGATGGCGCGCAGCACGCAACCGCGCCGCCCTCGCCCCGCAGCATGCGTCTCCATCGTCGGCGCGCGCGGTGGCTCCGCACCGTGTCGCTGCGCCGCCGCCCTCGCCTAAGATGTCGAGGGTCGGGGTTCGATTCTCGACAGAGTGTATGTGCCATTGTAACGAAAACGGATACCAGGAACTCGGTACACGATTCGGGAACCATTTGAATTTTGCGTTTATTTTGATTTCAGCATAAAATAATTGTTCTGTCCCAACGCTATTTTGATAAAAACACAGTAAATGATTTATTTTCACATTTACTGCAATATAAATAAAAAGTAAACGGCTGTTTTTTAGCTACAGTACACCAACCAAGTCATCGCTCGCAGTAGCGTAATAATAGCATAATCATAGTACAATAATAAGATAAGTAAGATAAAGATAAACATAGTTACACACACACACACACACATAATTATAACATAAAAAAATAAAAGATACATAAAATATGGTGTAGTATGGTAAAAGAAACTGACTCAGCAATGTTGGTAGTGCGCAGTGATTATTCCACGCACTGAACAATACTAGTTTTCAGTCTGTCCCCTAATCACGTAGTGTTTTGATCGCGTTGTTTACGATACATTGCGTACTCAAAAACAAAAACTATAGTAACCTATTATTTCCGAGATAAATGACTTTCCTAATTTTATTATAGGCTTAAATGTAACCTCTTCCTATAGTTTTCGGTACGATGCCACTTACACTCTGTATATGGTCCTACCATAACAGTGAACTATTATTAATTATCTTTATTAATAAAGCTACTTAAATAAGAAACATTTGACCGAATATATAGGGGCTTACAAAAGCTGTGACATATTTGAAGGGGACAATCAGTACCTTATAGGGATAGTGTTTATTAAAAACAAATAGCAATTTTCTATTTAATTTAATAAGTAAATAAAGTTGCTTTTCCGACACAACAAAATTAACAGCTTGTAATAAAATTGTGGAAAATATTATTTGTGCTTGAATTTAAAATTTGTTTTTTAATAAACGCGATCCATATAACCTTACTACTCACTACTTTTGTAGCGGCCTGTATATTCTTTCTTATATCAGTAGCTTTATTCATCATTTCGGCCGAATGAAGTCCACTGCTGGACACAGGCCTCCCCCAAAGATCACCACAACCACCGATATGGATGTGTTGTGGACTCATTGGGGGTTTTGCCATAACCGCCACGCGTGGCAGGCGAGTTGGCGATCGCAGTTGAGTTGTTAATGTACTCGAAGGACGCTGCTGCCCATCCTCCGGCTAATCCCTTAGTCGACTTTTACGACACCCATGGGTGGAGATGGGGTGGTGGCATTCTGAGCCGGACCACACGACTTTATTAATAAAGATAAAATTGAAGGAATATTACAAAATGAAATGTTAATTGGAATTGACTACAAATAACATCGTTTCTTCTTTTTCTGAAGCCTTAATACAAATGGTTCCACAATCAGTTTCAATGTGCCGTTAGCAGTTGCAAGCTAGTCCTAGACTCCATAACTTTTAGACATTTTTGTATCCTCAAATTCTGTGATTTTTATTGTTATTTAATAAACAAAATAACGAGAGTGTTGTCTGGTCACCCTCTTTATTTTTCTTCGGGTTCTATTCGGGTGAAGTCTTTTGTGCCTATTGAGTAGAACATGAAAATAAGATACATATATAAGGTACTACATACATAGTGAAATTAATTTCAAGGGTCTTCTATTTGGATAGCCTACTAATACGTAGGGCGTAGGGATAGCGTTGATTTAAAAAAATATTTAATTACCTTTTTTTCCAATAATTAATTAATAAAGCTGCTATTTGAACACATTTTTATATTCACAATTTTTTTGGAACTTTTGTTTGTTTTCAACGTTATTGCGCGCACTAAGAACACAAGCTACTGGGTCTTGAATTTCAAATTTGTTCAAACAAAGTGAAAATGAATACTGTTTTTTAATAAACGCGATCCCTTATATCCTGACTGGCCCCTTGGAGTCATCATCATCATATCAGCACAAGGACGTCCCCCATAGATTCCGACAACTCGCGGTTGCGAACGATTCCCAGTTACCTTCACGAGGTCGTCTGTCCATCTCGTCGGAGGCCGTCTCCCACTCGCCTTGAAGTAAAGTTTACTATATTTGTAGTACGTTATATAGTTCACATGTACGGTTTTAGTGAACCCAGTCAGTACACGCATACATATGAGTACACGTATTTATTGGAGGGGATAAGGAAGTCTCTTATAAATAAATGATTATTCTGTTGTTTTGGACACTAATATAAAGTCAAAAGTCAAAAGTCAAATATTTTTATTTCAAATAAACCAAATATTGGCACTTATGAAACGTCAGAATCTAAGTTGCACGGTTCCAAATAGTTGATCTATGGAGAAGAGCCGGCAAGAAACTCCACAGATACTCTTTTAAAATAATTGAGATTACAATGTTGATTGATACAAATTATGGTAAAACATATAACGAGCATGATGTAGGCAAATGTATATATAAAAATTAAAAATACATACTAATGCAATATAACTATTATTCGCCATGGCAGTTAATGGCTGACCAGTCCCAACAGACGGCACCCGTTCACGAGCACGACGCATGCATCAGCATCGCTTAGCTCAACCATATTGTAGGGAACCGAACGATCCGATACACAACGCCACCGCCAGCAAGACATTTTAGTGAGCATGACAGACCGCTACTACCAGGCAAAAGGCAAAGTATAGGTACTAAATATATAACATTAACGGCAACATCATGCTAACAGTAACGGCTACTTGATGCTCGCACATTTACAATGTATGAATAATTAATTTAATAATGTCAAAATATTAAGAAAATATTAGAATGTAAATTGCTATAATGGCTATTATATTTAAACATAGGCAAATAATTTATATCATAATTATAGAATACAATTTTAAATAAGTCAAATTAAATGTCAAGATGTCAATAAAAAGATAAATAATAAGTCAAGTAAAATGTCAGGATGTCAACAAAAAAATTCACTACAATTTCTTTGTAAACGGTAAAGCATTGATTGGGAGTAACAACACGTCATTAATGCGAAAATTATAAAATATATTATAAAGCGCCAGAGGGTCGCAGTGTGCAGGAGGGAAACGTTTGCCAGACATCGCTATCGTCGATGTAATGATTTATATTATAGTAGGCTTTCGAAATTAAAATGCGCTTAATCAACGATTTGAATCTTATTTCTGGTAAGTCGGTAATACTACAAGGAATTTTGTTATAGAATCTAATACTGTTTCCCATAAACGACTTGCTGGTTCTACTAAGTCTAAAGCCCGGTACAACCAACTTGTTCTTGTTGCGAGTATTTAAGCTGTGCACGTCACTTTTCTTACTAAAATTAGCTATATGTTTGCGGGTATACATAATGTTTTGGAAAATATATAAGGATGGTAGAGTAAGAATGTTTGTTTCCTTAAATAGTTCCCGTAGTGACTCACGAGAGTCCAGGTTATAGATAGCTCGCACTGCTCTTTTCTGTAATATAAAAATAGACTCTACATCAGCAGCCGAGCCCCACAGTAAAATCCCATAAGACATAATACTGTGAAAGTACGCAAAATATACTAACCTAGCTGTAGCCACATCCGTAACCTGTCTAATTTTCCTAACGGCAAATGCAGCAGAGCTTAGCTTGCCTGAAAGTGCCTTTATATGGGGTCCCCATTGCAATTTTGAGTCTAAAGTAACACCCAAAAACACAGTTGAGGAGACTAGATTTAATTCTTTTCCGTCAAGTTTTACTTGTGACCTTACGTGGGTCACATTTGCTGTGGAGAATCTTAGACATTTAGTTTTATTTGCGTTTAATAGAAGATTATTCGCCGAAAACCAATCAGATATCTTACGAAGTATATCGTTGGATTCTATAAGATGGCTATCCTTTCTATTTACTTTAAATATAAGTGACGTGTCATCAGCAAACAAGACTATATTCGACATTGTATCGTTTATCATGTATGGCAGGTCATTTATATAGACCAGAAACAAAAATGGCCCCAAAATTGATCCTTGCGGTACCCCCATTTTAACGCGTGAGCCTGTTGATGTGACTTTTTCAATTTCTACTCTTTGATCCCGATTTGACAAATATGAGCATACAAAATCAATAGATCTACCTTGAATTCCGTAGTACTTAAGTTTCAGAATGAGGGTGCGGTGGTCCACGCAGTCGAATGCCTTAGACAGATCGCAGAACACGCCTAAAGCATCATGTGCATCCTCCCAGGCCCCTAAAACGGTTTTAATGAGAGTGGACCCAGCATCCTCTGTAGATCGTCCCCGCGTAAATCCAAACTGATTGTTATGAAATATCCTATTTCTGTTAAAGTGTGCTGCCATTTGATTTAAAACTAGTTTTTCAAAAATTTTGCTTAAGGTTGGTAGCACAGATATTGGCCTATAATTTGATGCATTATTTAGGCAACCAGCTTTAAAAATGGGTACAATTTTGCTGGATTTCATGAGATCGGGAAAAGTGCCCTCTGCGATGCAGGCATTAAATATTAGAGCCAAAATTGGCGCAATATTAGTTATAACAGATTCGATGGCTTTCATTGACAATCCCCATAAGTCCTCAGTTTTTTTAACTACTATGGTTTTAAATGTTTTAATTATATCACTGTCTGTCACAAAACTAAATTCAAAGACAGGTACATGTAAATCGACATTTTTCTTTAAGAATGCCTCTGCTGCTAAAGGAGACGATGGAAGGTGTTTAGTAGTCTCTATTGGAATATTAGTGAAAAAGTTTTCGAGGAAATTTGCGACTACAGACTTATCTGAAACTAGTTTGTCATCGATATTTAAATTAATTGCACTGTCACTGAATCTACCATCACTAGTTTCAGCATTAATTATTTTCCACGTCGTTTTTATTTTATTATTCGACTTTTTGATTTGGTCACTAATATAAGCAGCTTTTGCTTGAGCACAAACCTTTTTAAACATTTTAGAATATTTTCTAACGTAGATATGAAAATCAATATTAGGTATATAAGACTTTTTGTCATATAATTCGTATAGGACATCCCTACTGCGTTTTATACCCTTTGTTGCCCAGACACTGAACGTTAATTTTGGTTTTACATGTATTTTATTTACTTTGCAGGCTTTCTGAAACTCATTACATAGTGTATTAAATAGGGTACGGTACATTTCATTGGGATTGGCATAATGCGGCTTTAGAGTTTGAAGTTGAGAAGCTAGATTTTTACTAAAATTTTCTAGACTTCTTTTTGTTAAATTTCTGCAATGTATTATTTTATGCCCTTTAACTGCATTATAGTTTATTTTAACAATCTGGCACTTATGATCCGATCGAATGCCACTAATCAGTCCCTTATCTCTTATTTTAAAGTTTGTTATAATATTATCTATACAAGTAGCTGAGGTAGGTGTCACTCTAGTCGGCTCCGAATACAAAGACTTCAAGTTAAATGACCTAAAGAGCGCTATAAAGTTATGTTTATCTATGGTATCTATTAGAATGTCTATATTAAAATCTCCACAAACTAATATCTTTTTGTCAATTTTAATTTTTCTAAGTACATCCTCCATTGTTATAAGGAATAGAGATGTATTAGAAGAGGGAGGCCTATAAACACATAAAATGACAAACTCCTCCGTCTCTGCACACGCGAGCTCACAAACTCGTTCAACAGAGAGGTCGCAAATATCTAGTCGTTCTTTAAATTTCAAGTGTTGTTTCATCATAATTAATGACCCCCCACCTTCTGCTGACACTCTATGGAACGAACTGGCTACTTTAAAATTATTTATACAAAAAATCATTTTATCTGCCTTTAGCCATGTTTCTGTAAGGCATAAAATATCCACATTATATTTCTCAGCAAATAATTCAAGGTCTAAAACTTTGCCAGAGAAGCGATTGATATTCTGATGTGTCAGTGTTAAATAATGACAATCCTTCTCTGTTGTCACACACTTAAGTTTAAATTAACAGTTTGTTTGACCACATTAGGATTAGTACTACTACTAATTAGAGTGGAGGTTGGAGATGACTTCGTCATACTACTTATGACTGAGTTAATATTATAAGCTACTAGTGTAGCAAGGTGACGCTTACAACTAAAAGGCAGATACACAGTATCGCCAGTCAATTTTAATTTACCAACAAAACAATTGGTGTCAAAAAATATAAACTTGTCACTATAGTGACTTACTAAAAAGTGCATGTGCATATTTAGCACATGAATATTTTTGTTTAGTTCCTCTGACTGATGGTCTAGGTAGGGAAATGAACACAATATTATCCTACCACAGTTTAAATTTAACATCAAAGCAACACTGTCTGAGATGTCTTTTTTCCTAACGTTCAAACTATTACCTACTAGCAAAGTTATATTAGTATAAGGATTGAACTTATCTGTCAGAAGTGATGTTATTATTTGATTGTAGGATGACCCAGGCATACAATTATTATGTGCGGAATGACCCAGGCTGTTGCTTAACAAACCCCCAAGACCTTTACCTGTGCTGTCTGAATACATAACAGTGCGATAACAAATTGATTCACTTGTACTATGTACTTGTAGTGTACTTGTAGTGTTCATGTCTAATGAATCAGTTATTATAGGCTGAGAAGTAACCTCTGGCAATATTACAACACACTGATTTCCAACCTGTGACATGCCCAGTACCTCAGGTGGGGAAGTTTCACAAATAGGTTCACTCATACATTTACATAGGGTATCGCTGGACAAGGAATTAACTTTTTCTTTATTATGATTGCACATATTAACAAGCTGATTTGCAGCAAGAATATGTTCCTCAATTTGTTTTTGAGATGAAACATACTTAGTATAGAGGGAATGGAGTGACTCCTCCAAGTCCTTAATTTCAGACTGCAAGCGCTGAGTATCAATTTCATATATATTTTTACTATCTTCTAATTTTATCTGGTAATTATTGAGTTTATTGATTAAAGCAACACGTTCTTTCCTTAATTGAGTATTTTTTGAGTAGTGTTGCTGTTTTTTCCTTAAATTTTGACATTTTCTTAAAAATTTGCTAATTCTTATATATTTTTTTATTTTATTGTGACTTATTTTACTATTATGTTTATAGTCAACAAAAGAAACTTGCTCAGTTAGATCAATAGTAACTAATGATTTTAGAGACTTAGGGTCTGAACTAGAGTTAATTAACTCCTCAAACAGGTGTTGGGTTGCAACGGCCTGTGTGCAGTCCTTGTCATTCTGTAAGTTTAATATTTGTGAATTTGCATTTAATAATTCATCCTCCAGATCCCTAACTTTCCGCAAAGCCTCCTCATATAGGCAACTACACTGACTGAAACCATCCGTTACCAACTGAAGCTTGTCCCGTTCATCAATAACATCCAGGTGTAGCTGATGTAAATCTATTAATTCCCTTTTTAGGCTTGAGTTTTTGCCAACAATCTTCTTTACTTCCTCCTCGCTATCCTCTCTTTCCTGAAGCAGTTGTTGACACTGATTGTTTGATGCTTTGAGTTCTTTTAGGGCTGCATTTAATTTATGCTGCATTTCTTGGACTGTAGCTTTACGGGTGAGCATCGACATGGTCTCAGGATTGAGTTACTGTAAGGAGAAATTAAGAAACAGACAGAATAGCTAGGATAGATGGAAATGGAAAAATATGTAGAAAGTGTAAGAATAGTTTTTGTAGATAACAAGAGAGGCTGCAATTACGGGGGACCTTAAAATAATTATAATTAAATAGATTTATCTTTTTCTTTGAATTTGATGTGGGTACCTACTTGTAAATATGAAATTAAATACCGATCGATCTATCCCTAGTTAACGCTATTGTTTTATCTTTAGATAATGATAATCTACACTGTAGTGTTAAATTACAGTCACTATTTACAATAAAAGTACAGGACAAAAGTACTTATAACTTCGTTTTCAACTTATCGTCAGTTTTGGTCAAGTACTGTGCCAGATCTGGGATCACAAGATCTTCATACTAGATAAGACACGGTAAGAGTGTTGTTTAAGATCTGGGTGTGTGGTTAGTGTTATAAAAAGGTAACAATACTCCCCAGTAAAACTGATGAATTCGAAGTTCGGCCGTTGACCAGTCACCAGCACCGGTGACTAGTTAGACACTGTTTTGTAGTAGATATTAGACGGATAACTATAATTCCGTATACTATACTTGCGTTGACGAGTTAAATCATATAATTTGCTACTAATAACTATGAAAACTTATTTATATAATTTATTAAATACGGAACAAATAAATTGACATGTCAAAGCAACAGTGTTGCCAAACCAAGTCTCTATACGTACTGACATCCCATTTTATTTCCTAAATTTGAAGTGACAGAATAACCGACATATTTAAAAATCGAACATTATCTTTGGTATCAAGGGAAAACTGGATGAGTCAATAATAGTATAATTGACTTCAATTATATTAAATAATAATATAATTGACTTTAATTATATTAAATAATAATACAAATGTCTTTAATTAAATTCAATGATAATATAATTGACTTTAATTATATTCAATAATAATATTATTGATTTTAATTAGATTCAATAATGATATAATTGACTTTAATTAGATTCAATAATAATATAATTGACATTAACTGTATTAAGTAATAGTGCCGTGTGGTGCCGGCTAAGAATATTATCACCCCATCCCATCCCGCGGGTGTTGTAAAAGGTGACTATGGGATTAGCCAGTGGATCTTTCTCCCTCACACCAAAGAGATTTTATCATCAAATTGACTAGTTTCTAAAAAGCTTCACCCGAATCGAATGTTATATAAGTATTCTATAATGTGAAGTGCTCGCTTGCATGTAATGTTAGTTTAAGCAATAATTTATAGACCCTACCTGTCCTCGATGGGTTATAGATTGAAGATGCATTTCTATTGTGATCTGTTGCTATTGTGACTATTAAACGTGTTCTGTGTCGTTAACTAAGTGCTTTGTTTTATTTAATGGGAGAATTCCTTCATAGGCCGCTCGGCCTATGGCGTCACACGGAGTCCGTGACTCGTTTGGACTGCACGGACTACGTGAGACTTACTTTTTTAAACATATGTATATATTTTTGGAATAGTTCTTTTACGCGGCTTACGGTACCTTTTTTTTTATTGATGTCTAGTGGAAATTCTACATGGAACTTCGTTCACCCTGGGGAAGGGCGAAGGGGGGCTCCAGGTCCTCGTAAGATCACACTAGAGCCGCCCATTGGTGCTACGCCTTTAGGCACATCACGAAGGACGCGCCCGCGACCCCCGAGGCGCCCGGCTTACAGTACCTAGAGTGAACTGGCACAAATCGTCACGTAAGGAAAGAGCGTTACGCCCCCTCCTGGCGGCCTTTCCTTCTCTTTCACTTTCTCTCTGTCTCTTTCTATTATGTACGGTAGGCGACCTTTCCCTCTCTCTTTCTCTTTCTCTCGTCTCATTCTATTATATACGGTTGTGTCTGTATCAGCCACTGCACCAATCGTGCCGTGATGCGAGTCACTTGAAATAATAATTGATATAACGCTACAAGACTTGAAATGAAATCAAACAAAACGATCATCATCATTATATTCGCCAAAAGACGTCCACTGCGGAACACAGGCTTCCTCCATAGATTTCCACAATTGAGTCGTCATTTTTGGGGGTACTTTACCCGTACTGACTACGCTTGGCAGGCGGGTTGGTGAATGCAGTATGGTTACTGTTCCACAGAAGGGACGCTGCTGCTATCCCTCTGCTTTAGATTCCTTGGAGGAGATGGAGCCGTGCTGTATATTTCTTAATCCAGAGACCACACGGAAGGAACGCTGGTCGCCATCTTTACGAGTTACCATGTATTTTTCTCTATTCCCGTAAATAATATTTCCCGTAATTAATATAATAATATTGACAAAATTAACAATTCTATTAAATTGGAAATAATAGTAACAATAACTATAACAAAATAAGGTACCTACGAGGGCGGTTTGATAAGTCCATGACTTTAGAAAGAAGAAACGCTCTTTATACATATCATTTTTTTTTATTTTTCTATATAATCTTTCAACTCTACGCACTTAGTCCAGCGATGTTCCAACCTCTAAATCCCATCAATTTTTCGGTCTGCTTAATAGTATTAACACATAAAAAATAGTGTTTAATTAGCACAAGATACTCGCTTTTCTCCATTTTCAAAGAATACCAATAGTCGCCTAACTATTTTGTTTCTAAAAAGCTTGTTTTCGCGCCAAATTTGAAAAAAGAACGGCATGCGCTTCATAGTGAGTTTCCAAATAAGAGACAAAAAAAATATTTTAAAAGTTTTTATTCAACCTTAAAGTCATTGAGTTGCCAAACTGCCCTCGTATGTGTTTTGGTTTTTAAAAGCAATAATGCCCCTTTACGCTAAACGATAAGTTAAATGCCCGCCTAGGAAACTTTTAGCGATTTAAACTATTACAGAGAGACTTGGGAATGACTTAGGAGCTGCCCAAGTTTAGTGCACACGAACAGAAACTGCCAAATATCTGGCTTACTTTCCACGCTCGAATCCCTAAACGTGAGGTGAATTCCTCATTTCTTATGGAAAAATGTTTTAAGTAGGGGTTTAATTTTAGGGAGTGGCAATGGGCGGGGCACATTACGTGTAGAACTGATGGTCGTTGGAGCAGAAAGGTTCTCATAAGGAGACCACGCACTGGAAAACGCAGCGTGGGACGGCAACAACAAGATGGACAGGCGACCTGGTGAGGATTGCTGAGAGAGTCGTTGGATGCGGGCGGCATGTTAGTGACGGCTGTGGAAATCTATGGGGGACGTCTTTGTTCAGAAGTGGACATCCTTAAAATGATATTGACGATGTAGCTTTCATGCCTATCGAAATTGACCAAATGAGACAAGGTTATAAAAAAGCTTATTTTATTTATTGATAGTTATTTTCTTCTCTAATTTCGGACTTAAACTATAATACTTAGACACCGTTGTGACAAAATCAATTAAAAACTGGGACACGACAATATTTAAGTACATTTTAACAAACTTTGCTCACGACACTCATAAAGAACTACTCTTTTAAACTAAAGTATTCTCTTGCTCAAACAAATATTAAAGCAAGTATTTGAACGAAGCGAAACGTTCGTATTCGTAAAAACTCCGAAACCAAAAATACAACTGATTCGAAAATAAATGCAACAAAGAAAATCTTCCGTAAGATATAAACGTTCCAAACGTCTTATATCATAAAAGAGTTACAGATTATCTCAATCAACAGTTAATTTTATGAGGTTAAGTCGTTCGACAAATTTTGTATTTTTGGTCACACGAAGTTTAACTAAAACTATAGGAACAGAACAATCTTTACATAGATATATCCTACACTTAAATAAACCTCTTATAATAAAAAAGTTTGATAATTTATCATACTTAACATTTACATTATAAATAACGTAAATATTTATAATACGAATATTATTACATCTATAACTTCTAAACTAAAATATAAACAATTCATGGTGTCCATTTATTCGGTCTTTTTACAGAAGCTAAAGAGCTAATATGGACTGTCCATATTAGCTCTTTAGCTTCTGTTTTACAATTCATTTCGGCCCAATAAAGTCCACTGCTGGACAGAGGCCTCCGTCAAAGAACACCACAACGACCGATATCGGTGTGTTGTGTGCTCATTGGGGGTTTTGCCATAATCGCCACGCTTGACAGGCGGGTTGGCGATCGCAGTTGAGTTGTTAATGTATTCGAAGGACACTGCTGCCCATCCTCCGTCTAATCCCTTAATCGGCTTTTACGACACCCACGGGATGAGATGGGTTGGTGCTATTCGTAGCCGGCACCACACTGCATATTTACAATTACGGATTACAAATTACTAACCAAGAAATAGTAATTATTGATATCAAAAGGATGGGCAGCGGCATCCTCCCGCGTGTTAATAACAACATACTGCCACCAACCCGCCTGCCAAGCGTGTTTATTATGGAAATATCCCCTATGACCGTTAACTGTAGCTGTCACTGGGAAGCAGATGATCAGCAGTGGGTTTACGGGCTTATGACAGATGAGAGAAATAGTATTTTTAACAGTGGGCCATTAAATTACTAGGTGGGATACTTATGTCAACTTAAATCGAGATTTTTCACAAGAAACTAGCATTTTCCTCCTCGCCACTACGCACGTCGAAATTTTTGTAATTCAGTCTTTAGTAAAAAAAGGCGCCCACATGTTACCTTTTAAACAAAGATTCTGTATCAACTCCTTGGAAATATCATTCTGTGACCGGATTTCGTTAAGAAGTTACAAATATATTATAATTCAAATACCTACACTAAACATTATGACATCATGTTAAATCAAATTATAAATAAAATAAATGCACTGGTTATTATTAAATTAATTTTACAATCACAACGTAATTCACTAAATTCGTAATTGTAGGAGACAGTGATAAAAGTTTCTGGTAAGAAGTACAGTCTGAAATATTGAATCCGTCGAAGACATAAATTAATACTATTAACAATAAACTAACTTGAAATCAGAGAGGTGTTCTACAGTGGGATTCATAAGATGCACAAGACCCTCAGTTTATGTCAACTGTAGAATATAAATCGAGAAATCACCAAATCAAATTGGCTGCTACATCCTACATGCTACATACTGCAGCTTAGCCATCAAGGGCGTTTTTTCTTCTTCAATTAATACTTATAAATAATTAACCCTTTTATCACTAGCTCCTTCAACCACCTAAATTGTTGATACGATATCACATTTTGCTTATAGTAACAACTAATTACTTATAACTGCTCACCCTTGTCTGAAGCTTAACTAGGGTCTTTTCTCACACACAGATTCACAAATAATTACTGTTACAAAAGTTTAAACACCTTAATTATTATAGTTTATGTGTTTGGAACAGCACAGCCGAGATTAAAAAGTAAGTCTTTTGCATCCAATTGAAAAAAAGGATCGGTGCAATGTGCAAAACACCTATCTGGGACTACGTTAACCGTAAAAGGCAGGCTATGTCCATACTTGAAACAATTCACATGATACTTGAAACAATTCACATGATACTTGAAACAATTCACATGATACTTGAAACAATTCACATCATACTTGAAACAATTCACATGATACTTGAAACAATTCACATGATACTTGAAACAATTCACATGATACTTGAAACAATTCACATCATACTTGAAACAATTCACATGATACTTGAAACAATTCACATCATACTTGAAACAATTCACATGATACTTGAAACAATTCACATGATACTTGAAACAATTCACATGATACTTGAAACAATTCACATCATACTTGAAACAATTCACATCATACTTGAAACAATTCACATGATACTTGAAACAATTCACATGATACTTGAAACAATTCACATGATACTTGAAACAATTCACATCATACTTGAAACAATTCACATGATACTTGAAACAATTCACATCATACTTGAAACAATTCACATCATACTCCACTCCACTAGCGAAGCAGTTTCGTACCACTGTCCAGTTAGTCCAGCGTTGTTTGACAAGCTAACGTCACTTGGATAACTCTCACATGCACCCACAGGATTCAACTACCATATTGGGCAAAGTCTTCTGCGTCACTGTATTAGTCGAGTCCATGTACAGCAATTGCAGAGAACTGAACGTGGTTGGAGCACAGCAAGGCTTGAACTCCGCCTTCCTCTCTGATACTGTGTAGAAGTATTTCTGAAAAGAAAGATTTATTGTTAGTCCTGAGACCCGGAAACACGGAATATGGAGGACTCATGACCAAAGTACCACTAGCTTTAAGGCATGAAATGGTAGGATGATACGCTGAAGGTAGTCCGTGTGGTGCCGGCTAAGAATAGCACTAACCCATCTCATTCTGTGGGTGTAGTAGGTAAAAGGCGACAATGGGATTAGCCGGAGGACGGGCAGCAGCGTCTTTCAAGTACATTTACAAACTAACTGCGATCGCCAACAAACTGTGATTATGGCAAAACCGCCTAATAAGCACACAACACAAACCGGTACTTTTTATCTTTGGGAGACGCCTATGTCCATCAGTGGACCTTTTTTCGGCTGAAATGATGGCTTGCATTATCCTCACATATATTTTTGCCGTGTGGTGCCCGCTCAGAATACCACCACCCTATTTCCTCCCGTGGGTGTCGCAAAAGTCGACTAAGGGATTAGCCGGAAGATGGGCAGCAGCGTCTTTCGAGTACATTAACAACTCAACTGGGATCGCCAACCCGTCTGCCAAGCGTGGCGATTATGGCAAAACCCCCCAATGAGCCCACAACACACCCATATCGGTAGTTATGGTGATCATTGGGGGAGGCCTGTGTCCAGTAGTGGACTATATTCGGCCGAAATGCTGATTATATTGAATTTCATATATATTATTATTATATATTATTTCAAAAGTTTCTTGCCGGTTCTTCTCCATGGGACCAACGACTTGGAACCGTGCAACTATTTAAATGTTGACTATTTGTAAGTGCCATCAAATGGTTTACATATGGCAAAACCCTCCAAAGAGCACACAACAAACCCATGTTGGTCGTTGTAGTGATCTTTGGGGGAGGCCTGTGTCCAGCAGTGGACTTTATTCGGCCGAAATGATGGAAGGCGCCGTGCAAAAGAAAGGGTTTATACATATATTATGTAGTTCCCGCTCAAGAAGTAAGTATTGCTCAACTCACCCTAATAAAGTTATGGTGATAGCTATCCGTGTTCGTCAAAGCAGATATTGGTGCACAAGATCCTTTGCAGAAGTAGGCATGGTAACCAGTTGGTTGGATAATCCAGTCATCCCAGCCTAATTCCTTGAAACTGACGTAAAGGGGTTCTCGGCAGCATTCGCTGGTAGTTGCTCCGCATTCTAGGGCTCTGCCCCGACGACGTTTTCCCGCATACTTGGTGTAAAGGACCAGGAATGGTCTGTGTTTTTCGTGGAAGGAGAGCGGGGCGCGGCGTAGCTGAAGAAAGAAGTTTTCGTTAGTTTTGACAGTAATGAGCATACCATTCTTGTTTGAGACAATGTCATCACTTGGATACTTGCTGAAAAGGTACTTGGCTTTAAAAATATGATGTTAAAATATTTATAAGTTGCCTATTAACAGTAAACAGTACGTACACACGGATAAAAGTTTTTAAACTTTGACAAGTTTTCAAACTCATATTCGTTCCAGACGTTTCGCGCACAGATAGACAAATCAAACAATATTTTGTATAACCTTGAAATTTCGTCCAGTTGCATTGGGCCGTGGTCACGAGATAATCAAAAAGAAAAAAAAGTCAAAATGTCCTTTCCATTTATGTTCGCGAAAAGTCTCGAATTCGAGGAGCTTACACCATACGAGTGTCCTCTGTGGCAAAGATACGATTAGAACATTAACGCAATCGAACCTAACAAGACTTTATTTCGATATGTGTTCATTCTTAATAGTTCTATTTTCTATGCAAAATATCCAATCATTATTTGCCTCGAATCCCTGACCTCCATGAGATAATATAGTTTGGTGAAAAGTATAGTATGTTACCTGACAAGTTCTACACGCAACATGCAGCGTATGAAGCCTCTCCCTCCCCTCCAACCAAACACGGACTGCCCAGGCCAACTCCACCCTGACCCAGCCCTCGCCTATATCAGTCTCCTTAATGGCAATAGGCTTGGTCTTCTTGAACTGCTGCTGGCTGTCCCAATGCGCCGCCTCTGATATGACGAAGGTCTGATTGTAGTCATCCATAGGATCGCGTTCCTAAAGAATACATTTACATTTATTAGACTTAAAACAATATATTAGATGACCCGGAAAAAAACAGATTCGTCATCATCATATCAGTCAAAGAACGTCCATCATATCGTATGTCCACTGCTGAACAAAGGCTTCCCCGGAGTTACATGCCGCCCTCATCCAACGACTCTTAGCGATCTTCACCAGGTCGTCTATCCACCACGTTGATGGTCGTCCCATGCTGCGTTTTCCGGTGCGCGGTCTCCACTCGAGAACCTTTTTTCACAACGGCCATTAGTTTGCTCTGCCCATTGCCACTTCAGTTTATTAATCCTTTCAGCTATCACACGGAAAAAACAAAGACTAGACAAATCGAAATCCATAGACTACCTATCTCTCTGTCTCCCTGGATCAGGCTCATGTCTACCCACTGTTGAGTATAGGCCTCCTGTTATAATATCTTTATGAATGTTGTGGGCCAGTTCTCCTCCTTTCTCCTTTTTCATCCATTGTAGCCCCTCAATTTTTACAGTGTCGTCCATCCATAATGTTGGACTTTACCACCACAAGGATGTTGGTTGTTCACACACACACGGAACTATGAAAATAGTCCCGAATTAACTGAAACCAGTACCAAAATGCCCACTACCAATCTATATAGGATAGACAGTGTGCTAATGAGACATTAAATTTTCTTGGTAGCCTGGCTTCATTCTAGAGTGGGACCGTTTTATAGTCATCCCCTCCGCCTAAAGACGTGGCACCAATAGGCGGCTCTAGTGTGATCTTACGAGGACCTGGTGGGCTCCCCTTCGGTACCGAAGATGACCTTTACAGTGGATTTAGACGGTAGGAGTCCGACACACCCCTTCGCCTTTCCCCGGAGCGAAGAAAGTTCATGTAGAATTTCCACTGGATAACAATAAAAAAAACCTGGCTTCATTGTATGTTTGCCAGTTTATATATGAATACAACTGCTATGTAACAAATAAATGATAGAAAAATTCTCACCTTATAGAACCATAGCTCAACCACGTTGACTTCTGCTGGCTCCACGTCTGGTGGTAGCTCGAACTGTAGGCACTTGAATGGATATCTTCCTGATGTTAAGCATTCACCTGAAAAGAAAGGAGTAGTAAGTTAATATGTGTTGGTGCAGTGGATGATACAGCCAACTGCTGCGCTCCGGGTCGCGGATTCGATTCCCGCACGGAACAAATATTTGTATGATTTGCAAGTAGTTGTTCCGAGTCTGGGTGTATTGTGCCTAAAATTTGTGTCTGTAAACGCACCCACATTTACAGGCAGATGTATAGTCCGACTTTAGTTACCGCGTTCCAAAATGTTAATTTACTATGCAGAAGAACAGAAACTCCATGGTTTATCATTTCAGCTGAAAGAGGTCCACTGCTGGACATAAGCCTCCCTCAAAGAACAAATAACGACCGCTCTGGGCTTGTGTTGTGTGCTGGTTTTGCCATAATCGCCATGCTTGGCAGGCGGTTGGCGATCGCAGTTGAGTTGTAAATTCACTCATAGGTCGCTACCGCTCATCGTGAGATGGGTTGGTGCTATTCTATGTCGCCACCACACGGCACTCCATTGTTACTCTTTTTAAATCATAAATTACCATTTTTATAAGTACAGTATTCTGAAAACTAACAAAGTACTTCTGTAATTCTTGAACTTTCGCAAATTGAATACACGATTTTAAGACAGTATCTGGTCTATTCGCGCACCGATAAATATAAATACAATATTTTGACTAACCCCAAGTGTGCTCGTGACCACGGACAGTGCAACTTGATCAAAACGTCGAGGTTAGTCAAAATATTATTTTGATATTAATCTGTGCGCGAATAGAATAGGGTTATAAAACCAAAGTACATTTGTATAACATTATGTTTAGAGGTAGAGACACATCTGCCTAGCCTTGTTCTCTTTTAGGGTAATTTACAAGTCTATCCAAAACCTGAATACTTATTACGCAATGACTGCCAACCCGGTAGTCCAATTAGATGACAATACCGATTAGTCAAATAGTGGTACCGGCTACGAATGGCACCAACCCATCTCATCCCCTGGATGTGAAAGGCGACTATGGGACTAGCCTGAGGATGTGCAGCAGCGCCTTTCAATTACATTAATAACTCAACTGCGATCGCCAACCCGCCCGCCAAGCTTAGCGATTATGGCAATACCTAATGAGCACACAACACACCAATATCGGTCGTTGTGGTGATCTTTGGGGGAGGCCTGTGTCCCGGAGTGGAATTTATTCGGCCGAAATGATGATGATGATGATGAAACACACGAACAGCAGACTGTAACACAGTAATCCCTAGAAAAGCTATATTATGATCTAGAGGATCTAGAGACGTTAATTTTATGTTTAGTGGGCATCTTGATGGAGTATTACATAAAATCATATTACAATCTATAATCATTTACGTTAGTAATTTACTGCTAGAGTTTATAGCAAATAACATAAAATGATTAGCTTATTAAAATATGTATGTTGAATTGAAATCAATTAAGATTCAATTTGAAAGTAAATCTATTACCTAATTGCCTGATTAAAAAGTACGAACAAAAACCTTATGATTTTTAAATTCTTTGGAAAGGTAGTATTTATTAGATTTTATAATTAATGTCGAACAAAACATTTTTCTTTTTAAACGATTTTATTTAGGTACACTGTTGTTTAGCAAATTTACCAACGATTGTAATACGATAGTCGAAATTAATAAACAACAATTACTCAAGGTACTACTCGTATAGAATGCTAAACGCTTTAAATGGGCAACCTGTACTTTATTCTATCATCAAACAAAATCTGTTTATCAATAAACAGGCGTCAAAATATTGTAATTTTATATATTTAAACATTAACAATATCTTTAAGAACATCTGGTCGTAAATATTATTAATGTCAAAGTTCTTTATAAAATTTAAATTCCTAATTACCTGCAAAACATAAAATATAAATATTATTAATTGTATTACGACATGATATACAATAGGTGCATAAAATACGCGTACTATATGACCCTATGTTAATTGGACCAAGGAGTGACCCTTGGGGCACACCGCGCGATAACATTCATAAATGTGTAGGTATTGTATCGTTTTCCCTGTGTCACTCTTTTATTATTGATATAAAAAATAATGGTAATTCATTTTGAGGTCCGTATAACATATCATTGTGATAATAATAATTTTTCTTGTTGGCAACTTAATAATTAATTGGTAATATGGTCAGACCATATCCGTTCAAGTTGAATTTGTTTATATTGATGAAAAAATACGTGACAGAGTTAATTGTCGAACACGGACGAACACGGACTTTGATAAAATATGGTTAGATATAAAACTAGGTAGGTTGTAGGTCTCTTATTGCAAGAGGCCGGCTAATATATAAACATGTGTAGGTATTTTATCGTTGTCCCCGTGTCACTCTTTTATTATTGATATTATAAATAATGGCAATTCTATTTGAGGTCCGTATAATATGTCATCATGATAATAATTATGTTTCTTTTTGGCAACTAAATAATTAATTGGTTGTGACCATATCGGTTCAAGTGGAATTTGTTTACATTGATAAAAAATACGTGACAGAATTAACTGTTGAACACGGACTTTGACAAAATATTATTAGATAAAAAACTAGGTAAGTGGTTTCTCGCAGTAGTGTTTAAACTTTAGACATTACTATGATCCGGTTAGAATGGCACTGTAGCTAGTGAAATTACTGGGCATAAGAGAATAAATAACTTAATGTCTCGAACAACGAGCGCAGTGTGGTGCCACGTAGGACTAGACCTGGGTAGCATTACATTTGTTATGGGCAGGCGTGAGGGTTACCATCAGGCGAATGACACTTAGCTATGGTAATAGCATATAGCATTCGCTTGGCCTAGGTTCAAAAATTGCCGTAGGAGCTTTTGAAAGAGCAGCAGGTACCTGTAATGGTAGATACTGAGATTGTACATTAACCTTACTACCTACCGAGACATATCTTCCATACATATTGGACCAGAAGCCTCAAAAGAATACTTTTCACTTGCACATCCTCCAAAAATTCAAACAAAGATATCGTTTCTGGGGCGAGAAACTGCTACCTTGCCATCACTAAACAATGTTTAGTTGGTTCTACTAATAAGCACGTTTTTATTAAAGTGACACAGGATTAAAAATGAAATTATTCACATGCGCTCATAAATCGAAACGTCTATACCCGCTAATCTCAAAAATGTAATGTGGATATATTGGTGGAAATTGTCAAGTCTCTCATTGAAGATAACGTTAGGACTAAGTACGGTATAATTTTGATTAAAACGAGTTCATGATCAACCGCATCTTAGACTTGACGGTTATCAAACACAAACGTCGAGGCTGTTATGATGAATCAGACAATTAATTCAAGTTGTACATTTTTTGATATTCCCCGCATCCGGCAAGAAGGCGTAGATAATGATGAATACATGTACAAAGTATGTACTCACATGTGTACAATTAATTTAATCTATACCGAGACGAGTCATAGAGATGTGGAGTAGAAAGGTCAATAACAAGTACCTGTTTATAACATAAATAAACTAATAAACAAGTGTTTGATCCCTAATATACGTTTATCTTGTGAAAGTTTAGCAAATACTATGAAACATGGAGATTCATCTTTCCCCTAGCTTTGACGCTCTCAATAAGCTAGTTGCTTAATGTGATCACACACAACATAACCTAGCACAAAATATGAGGCCGCATCTCATTAGATCGGAAGCCGACCTTAACTTATACGTGTAAAAAAAGGCAAGGATATCATCACCATCAGCCAAATTATGTCCACTACCGAAGAAAGGCCTCCCCCATAGATTTCAACAATTGTGTCATCATTTTGGGGGTTTTTTCTAATTCTGCTCATGCTTGGCAGGCGGATCGGTAAGCGCAGAATGATGCCGTTCTCCAGAAGGGACACTGCTGCTTATCCCTTTGGCTTAAAGTCCATTAGCCGCTTTGTGCGACATCCACAGGATGAGATGAAGTAGTGTCCTATTCTTAATCCGGACACCACACGGACTTTTGTTTGTACATACATCAGAAAACAAAATTTGTTGCCAGCTTATAAAAGTGAACCGTTGAACTCTGTCCTTCCTTATTTACCAACACTGAATTTTTATTACGATAATATTGAAAACAAAACACGTCCACAGTAAACATTTGTCTTGTTTCAACAATCCCAGTAAGATTATTATAGTTAATTAAGATAAATATATCTACTATGGTATTTACGGCAAATATTTTATCATTAAAGGTTTTTTTGCTTTCGAGGTAAACAGAATTAGTGATATGAATAGGGTAGGTAGTTATATTTATATCAAAGTTACAAATAGCAGTTAGAGTAGCAATAAGCTTTTTATACCGATATGAAGACATCGCACAGCCTGCTGGTATTTAGCACCACTCCATCTCCTCCCGTGGATGTCGTAAAAGGCTATAAGGGTATTCTAAGCCAGAGGCGCCAGCGTTTCTGTGGTACATTAGCCATACTGCACTCACCAATCCGCCTGCCAAGCGTGGTGAGTACTAACAAATCCCCCATCAAATGTGGAAATTTATGGGGGAAGCCTTTGTTCAGCAGTGGATGTTCTTTGGCTGATATGATGATTATGAATGAAGACACAAGTTCTACTGCGTCAATGATCTAAGGTTTAGGAGAACATTGAAATGATTTTGACAACGAACGGACATTTGGTTCATAAAATAAAGCATGTAATAATCTATAGTACCTATATATATTTTGAGATATCTAACGGCCGAATGAAGTCCACTGCTGGACACAGGCCTCCCCAAAGATCACCACAACGACCGATATGGATGTGATGTGGGATCATTGGGGGGGTTTTGCCATAATCGCCACGCTTGGTAGGCGGGATGGCGATCGCAGTTGAGTTGTTAATGTAGGTACTCGAAGGACGCTGCTGCCCATCCTCCGGCCAATCCCTTAGTCGACTTTTACGACACCCACGGGAGGAGATGGGGTGGTGGCATTCTGAGCCGGCACCACACGGCTTTTGAGATATAACTATGTATTATTATAGTAGTTATGTAGTTAGTAGTCGCTTCTTTAATTAGTATAATCGGCCCGTAGCCGTTATAATTACAAATAAATAAACAAGTTAAAAATACGCAGCTCTGAACTTTGAACACAAAGAGATAAATATTTACATGTGATCAAAAATTGTCACGTGACTCCTAGCGGTGACAATCTGATAGAACTCGTCCTCGAACACGAGAGTGATTCGTCAGAAAAAGTCTTGAAAATTTAACTAGTCCTATACTACCTCTTAGATTCCAGCACTACAATCGTTTGGGCCAATTCATCATTTTTTTCATCATTTCAGCCGAATAAAGTCCACTTCTGGACACATGCCTCCCTCAAAGATCACCACAACTACCGACATTGGTGTGTTGTATGCTCATTGGGGGGTTTTGCCATAATCGCCACGCTTGGCAGGCGGGTTGGCGATCGCAGTTGGGTTGTTAATGTATTCGAAGGCCGCTGCTGCCTATCCTCCGGCTAATCCCTTAGTCGCCTTTTACGACACCCGCGGGATGAAATGGGTTGGTGATGTTCGTAGCCGGCACCACACGGCAATTACAGTCAATAAACTCGTATTGTTGTAGGGTAAAACGGCCAACAGGATGCTCCTAAACCTTAGAGCAACAGCAGAATTGATATTACTACTAATAAATGATTACATCTGCAATTTACAATTATGTAACTTTATTTATTAATGTTGTAAATGTGAATGTGATGTAGCTAATTAAGTCAGATTTTGGCACTAGCGTGTTAGTTATAGATAGCCTATTTCTACACTACTTTCACATATTGGTGCAGTGACTAATACAGTCGGCTGCTGCACTCCAGGTCGTGGGTTCGATTCCCGCACGGAACAAATATTTGTATGATCTGCAGGTAGTTGTTCCGGGTCTGGGTGTATTGTATGTGGAATTAATGTCTGTAAACGCACCTACAACACACGAGAAATACTAGTGAGGGGCAAAATTAAAAAAAAATACATATTAATTGCCACAAAAACAACCCTGAGTTTCTATTGGCATTTCTTCTCAGAGACTGTCATGCTCTCCGCTGTTTCAATATGACGTATAAAAGTATCTGTTAGGACCTAATTACTGAATAAACGATTCTCTTCTATTCTATTTATGCTCTACGAGATTGAATCAGCAATGAGGAGATCCGTAGCAGAACCGAAGTTGACGACATAGCTAAAGGAATAGTAAACTGAAGCAATGGGCAGGGCACATAGCTCGTAGAACTGTTGGCTGTTGGGGCAAAAAGTATCTCGAGTGGCGACCACGCACCGGAAAACAAAGAGCGGGACGGCGACATTGAGGTGGACAGACCACCTGGTAAAGGTCGCTGGGAGACGCTGGTTGACGGCAACATGACATTAGTCGTTGTAGAATATTTACGAGTATATAGCCTCGCCCGACTTCATAAATAAAGTTCATTTTTCCTTTTCAGTGGTTTTAATATTTTTCTATCGTGTAGGGTTTTTGAAGTCAGTGTTTTTTTTTTTGTTAAAATGTTTTATTTGTTTCTTTTTAGTGTAAATCTCAAATCGGTTCTCTGATCTGAGAGGAATCGAAACTATTAAGACATCATCTAGATAAGCGCAGTAAAATTTACCTGTTTATTGAAGCTGGTTAAAAAACTACTCAACTAAATGTAATGAAATTTATATGGGACCAATTCGAAAGCATTTTGCACCATTTAAAAAAATCTTCCAGCAAACCTTTGAATAATGAAAAAAGAAACATTTCTTCTTAGAGGCGCTCTCGAAATGTCCTCCGTCGTTTCAGTTTGACGTGTAAAAGTGTCTGTTAAGACCTAATTACTGAACAAATGATCCTATTATAGTATTATATCTCGCGTAACAGTCATTTTTTCTCAATTAACTCGTTCATTTAACTAATATCTATAATCGAGCGGTTAGACTCAAAGGTCATGTTTATCTCGCTGAAAGCACACGCGCTGCGCGTGGTCCATCGCGACACCGTTTTAAGAATAGGTGATTATTAGATAAAAGGGGGTGTTGAGAACTTTTTTTTAGGTACACAGATACACACGTCAGCCCGTCAACATTGTCTGTGAAATTTGAGTCTGTAAACGCACCCACGACACAGGTGAAGACCTCGTGTGGGGCAAGGTTTAGAAAAAGAAAATCGTCTTAGATAAGGGATGATTACCGCTCGTTGTGGAAATCTATGGGGGAGGCCTTTGTTCATCTGTGGACGTCCTTTGGCCGATATGATGATGATGAAGAAAGTACATAAAGCAAAATTACATTGGTACACATAGCTATATATCAAGCTATACATTTCCAATATAAGCTGATCTCGCATTGTCTTTCTTTACAATAAGAGGTCAGCTATTCTGTATATACAGGCTGTCCAGTAAATAGTACGACATACTGCAGGGGATGAGCGCTTGGGTCAATACCTACAAAAAAAACACAATATATGTTCAGCAAAATCTTACGGATTTACACTTGTACAAAATTTTCCGAAATATCGAAAAATCTCTACCTTGACACAGATTTTTAAGCATCTCGTAATGAAAAATTCCTTTTCTAGTTTTTTTTTTTACCTCAAATTATTTGTGACTAGTTACTTTAATCATTGTCTTTGTTGTATTAAAAACTAAAATGTTTTCAAGAAATACAATTTTTATTTAAATTTTCACAGTACCTATAATTTTCTTATCTTAAAATTTTGTACTACTGTAAATCTGTAAGATTTTACGGAACATATATTGTGTTTTTTTGGTAGGTATTGACCCAAGCTCTCACCCCCTGCAGTATGTCGTGCTATTTACTGGACAGCCTGTATATAGCTTGATACGTAGCCGTGTGTACATGCCCGATTTGAAATCACAACCCAGCAAGCACAATGCTACTGTGTCAATTTAATTAGCTAGCTAGCTAGTTTTAAGCTGAACCTACATTTCTCCCAAAAAGGAAATCTCCGTTTATCACAGTGCCAGGGTAGGGGTCGATGACCGGGCATATAATTATTACCGGTAGCTTAGTCTTGAGGGCTACTCGAAAAAACGTTTTATTCCAAACTAATTTAGATAGTTGTACATTATGTATGA
The DNA here is from genome assembly GCA_947459985.1 of Diloba caeruleocephala. Lineage (NCBI taxonomy): Eukaryota > Metazoa > Arthropoda > Insecta > Lepidoptera > Noctuidae > Diloba > Diloba caeruleocephala. The sequence goes on along the minus strand of OX381629.1, from coordinate 2,646,897 downwards.
ATATTCTATGGTATATGCATTTATTATCATCATCATATTTTCCTATTTATAAATAAATAAATAAATAAATATCAGCCAAAGGTCGTCCAATGCTGGACAAAGGTTTCCCTCATAGATTTCCACTTGGCAGGCGGGTTGGTGACCCTCCTACCTGCGGGGCATCATAGGGGCCTATCTGCGCGGTAGGCACATTCGCTACGTGGGCAGGGACGGTAGCGTAAGGCGGAGGGAGATCACGTGCGGGGTTCCACAGGGGTCGGTTCTCGGCCCCCTCTTATGGAACCTCGCCTACGACGCGGTCCTGCGTGAGCGGGGAGAACGCTGGCGTCAGCTTGGTCTGTTACGCTGATGACTCTCTTGTGTTGGCCAGTGGGAAGTCCTTCGAGGGACCATCCGGCTTGCCGAACAAGCGATGGCAATTGTCGTGGCCGAAACCCATGCTCTGGGTCTGCAGATAGCGCCTCACAAAACCAAGGCGCTATGGTTCCACAAACTGCCGCAGAGCAGAGAACCAACCAGTTCTTGGATACGCGTTGGTGACGCGCAAATCAGGGTGGGCCAGTACATGAAGTATCTGGGGCTCACTTTTATTATTGGTGAATATTCTACATGAACTTCCTTCGCCCCGGGGAAGGGCAAAGAGGCCGACTAAAACCACTGGACTGGTCATCTTCGGCACCGAAGGGGGGCTGCAGTTTCTCGTAAGATTACACTAGAGCAAGAGTCGAACCTAGAACCTCGATGACGCAATCAGTAACAATAGCACCACAAAACTAAATATCTCCTAATTAAAATATTAATAAATGGCACCCGTCAATAATTATATGAAGTTTATGAACTCTTCGGGTAATCATCACCACTTGAGCTGATAACGTACAAATTAGAGGCAGTTCAAGAGGGCAAGTTAAACTTAGTTTTTTATTACCTTCACCGTCCTACTTCGATATAGTTAATTAATGTTCAGTTCCGTGTCGCATTTAGGTTTAATTAGTGGAAAAGTCCGCGTGCTCACATTCTGAAAATATAATTTCTCTGATTCTAATGGACAGTCAAACGGCCAGAACAATTTGGAATACGTGCTGGGCACGGGCCTTTGCTCACGATGGGCATTAGTCCAATACGCTGGCCTAGTGTGGATTGCCGGACAATTCACACCATTGAACATTTTGGAGACCCCTTGGGTGTACAGATTTCCTCACGATGTTTTCCTTCACCGTTAATTCAAGTGGTAATCAAATTTTGATCTGCAAGTGAATCCGAAAAGTCAGAGATGCGGGATCGAACTCCTCGAACCCCTGCTGTGTGAAACGCAAGTATTGAATCACTAGACTCTCACTGCTTGCAATTTGGAATAGAGTAAAGAAACACAAACGAAATAAGATTAAGGTGAGGTGGACTTGGCACTACAATGAACCTTCTTTTAATACAACATATTCTCTTAGTTAAGCAAGATTTGGAGAAGAAACACTTCACTCCTCAATAACTCTAATGAATCCGGAATATCCTACTGACTGCCTCCAAGATGAAATTGCGAATTTTTTTTTTGGTTTAAGTCCAGCCATGTAATTGTGATGGCACATTTAGCGAAGTGACTTTGGATATTGGGTTGGGTGTGGCGGGTTGGATCGCCTCACGGTAACAAATATTAGTTTGCTCTACAGATAGTTATTTTGGATCTGGGTGTTTGTGCATGTGAAATTTATGTCTGTAGACTGTACCCACGATACAAGAGAACTGCTAGTATGCTACTAATTAAAAAAATCATGCGAGAAAAATGTAGGACAACGTTTAAACCGATGGATGTGGCCTTTCTGTTACTTCAGTAATTTTTCATCATTTCAGCCTAATAAAGTGCACTGCCGGACACAGGACTCCCCCAAAATCGCCACAACGACCTGTCTAGGTGTATTGTGTGCTCATTAGGGCTCAGCCGTAATCGCCACGCTAGGACCTCTGTTGGCGATAGCAGTTGAGTTGTTAATGTACTCGAAGGACGCTATTGCCTTTCCTCCGGCTAATCCCACAGTCGCCCTTTACGACACCCACGGGATAACATGGGTTGGTGCTATTCGTAGCCAACCATCAATTCATGAAAGGCTATTAATATTAAACTGGCCTGTAACTGAGAAATGCAAACTAGATTAATGTATCATTTGTATAGATAAGTTATCATGTCCAAAGTAGGGAGAGGCAACCGAGTGCATCAGGTCACAATATAATTAAGTATGACTAATACTTAAAGACCTAAATTCAATTTTAGGTTTATAGCAAAATAGCAAACACCTAAAGATTCGATATAATGCTGGATTAACCTGGATACAGAGGAGAGGCAGTCACCCATCCCAGCAATTAATCGGTCAAACAGCTTGGTCAGGATCTCTTGGGTTAGCTCAAGGAGCTCAGGGAGACTATCAAGTAACCCGTGTTTGTTGAGTGGAGCCATGAGGTGTTCAGTCTCGGTGTCGGGGGAGAATGTCTCCCTTTGAGACAATATGTGGAAGAGCAGAGGAGGATCCCCGGCGTGTTCTACTGGAGAACCCGCTATCCCTCCGTGTGTGCTATAGAAAGTGATTGAAGAACTTCCCCATGGTCGAAAAATAGACAGGGTGAACTTGGAGCCATCTTTACCCAGAATAAGGCCATAATAGACAGAGTTTTATAATTATTGAGTTCTCAGGTTGTACAAGGGGATTCTTTAAATACCTGTACTGCATCATCACCAGCTATCAAAGGACAACAATATTTTTTATTGATCTGATGGAAATCCCTTATGTACTTCCTCCGCCCCGGAAAGGGTGGAGGGGTATGCCGGACTCCTACCGGCTAAAACCATCTTCGGCACCATAGGCAGGCAGGCTCCGGAAACTCTAAAGATCTCCATCTAGAGCCACCCATTGGTGCCACGCCTTTAGGTACATCTCTAATCTCGGTCACCCCCTCTAGCGGAGGGAAGACGACTGTAAAGAGGGCGGCCACCCAGGCACTTTACGCGGGGGTTTGTAAAGGCTTCCCCCGAAACCTCACTATGCGCTGTGCTACGCACACGGCGGTGCGTGACCGCATGCGCACCGCCGTCATCCCGGGGGTCGCTCGGTATGATCAACCGTCTACCTAATGCAGAGCTTGGCTCTCCAAATAGTTCGCTATAGTGAACAGCCTATATAACTCCGTAATTACCCCGTTAGGCAAAGGGATTAATCATCATCATCATTACAGCCGAAAAACTTACACTGCTGGACAGAAGCCTCGCCCAAATATTGCCACAACGTCCGGTATGGGTTTGTTGTTGAGCGCATAAGCTCATTGGGTGTTTTGCCATAATCGCCACACAGACGGGTTGGAGATAGCGGTTAAGCTATAAATGTACTTGAAAGATGCTGCTGCCCATCCTCCGGCTAATCCCATAGTCGCCTTTTACGACACCCACGGGAAGAGATGGGATGGTGGTATTCTTAGCCGACGGCCCAGACAAAGGTAATGCTAATTTCTCATCGTAGTATTGCTCGGTGCATGCATAAAACTCATTTGACAAAGGCACAGTATTTAAAGGCTTAAATACCTACCAGAAACATATCTTAGGGTATTCCACTCCAGCTATCAAAGTTATTTATTAGTAATCGAGTAATTACGTTATACGACGAATAGTTTAATTCCTTAATTAGCATGACCACTATAGTTCTATAGGTAAATACTTCGCTAGCTGCGTGAAAATTGTTAGAATTTTGTAACTGTTAATTTTACAATACTCATAGTTACGTATGCACCATCAGGGAAAGCCATGAGAATATCCCGAATTTAACAATATTATTTTCTCTATTTTCTGAAACAAATCTTATACTTTTATTTTCGAAATAATCCTTCGAATAAAACGCGACTTGAAGCTTTTAAAACTGATAACATTAATTTAATAAATTTCCGGAAGCTTCACAGTTTTATAAAGAGATTCATGTTTAAAAAACTTGTTATAATCATTTTTATTTATGTATTTTATTTGTTCTCACCACAATAATGAAAAAGTTATAGTATTATTCAAATTTACTGTGGGCGACTGGTGCCTAAACTAGGCTAAAGCCTGTACTTCAGGTCACCATATCATCCGCCCCAGAAGTCCAATTTAGCTCTTTTATAAACTGTGCCAAGCGAAACTTTCCCATTTTCTTGTTCTTCGTGTATCTGATTCTATCAAGTTGTTTCCTCTTGTTAAAGTACTCTTGATGAATACTTTCCAATAGGTTGATATCACTATATCAGGCCCCGATACTGGTTGATTTTGTCCTTTATAACCCAGTTATCATCTTGCAGCCCATGAATGCGCACTTTCACTGCAGACATCTTGATATAACAATAAACTCGCTGTTCTAATAAGATGTGTTTATTATGGCTCATACACCCAATATTGACGATTTATCAAAATTAATTAAAATGTTTCTTTTTTTTTTTAAACGTGCCCCACACAATGATTTCTCCTGTGTCGTGGGTGCGTTTACAGACATGAATTCCACATACAATACATCCAGACCCGGAACAACTACCTGCCGATCATATAAATATTTGTTCTGTGCGGGAATCGAACCCACGACCCGGAGGGCAGCAGCAGACTGTCAATCCTATCCTTGTTTTACCTACTTTGACACTTAACGTTGATTTCTTATATCAATATATCTTCTTCTTTCTTATATTCACGAGCTAAACTAAAACTTTAATTGGAGAGGAGAACACGCGTCATTTATATTGGTTCTATTCTATTCTATTGTTGGCTCCCACGGGCTCAGCATCAGCCGAACGCACTTCGACCCTATTGGGTCCATTGTGCTGCCCAAAGCCCTGCATTACTCCTCCGCTGGCAAATCCAGAAGTCCCTGTAGGTACTTCGCAATCATACCTGCCTGGAGCCGTGCAAAATCATCAGGCAATGGATAAGCCACTCCTAGATGTTTTGCCCTACGTCTTCCCAGAGCGTCACAGCTGCACAAAATGTGCTGCATAGACTCTTGATTGTCGATACAGAATCTGCATGTATCCGTTGTGCTAAGCTTCATTCTATGGAGGTGCTCCTTGGTGCCGAAGTGGCCTGTCATTGCACCTATATAGTGCTTTAAATGGGTTTTGGTAAGATTTAATAGTCTCTTAAACCATATATACATTATATTGGTTACACTGATTTAGTTATGGTATTATTATTTTTTTGACTAATCAAATTATGTACTGACATTGACGATTCCGTATAAGTGAGTAAGGAGTGAGACAATCGTGCGTAATCCTTATCTAAAAATTCTTTGAGAAATGTAATAATAAAACAATAATCACTATAGATAATTTGTATATTTTGATAAGCTGCCAAATTTTAAAGCTAAAGTAATGAATATTGATGTCCTGTGATTGACTCTTGCTTTGTTTAGTCTTAATTCTAATCTTATAAATATAAATTACTATTCTTTCTCTAATGACCAATGTAAAAGAATGTAATGTATTTGAATCTGTAATTAATTAATTTTATTTAAGTGATGCAATTAGAAATCAATCTACTTCGTATAATGAATTAATGTGATCTATTTGTGTGAATGTAAATCTAATCAATAGATAGTGATTTCATTATTATATTAGTTATGATGTAATTAATACTTAGAATGGTGTGTACACCTTTAAGTGACGTATTTGCACAGCTTAGAAGAAAAATGTTATTGTTAAACCAATTGTCTGCAAATATTTCGTTGGTGTGCCTTAAATAAAAAAATAATTAAAAAAAATAAAAATAAAAATTAGTAAGTGATTGTGATTGGCTGTGTGGTGTCCGGATTAAAAATAAAGCACTATTCCATCTCCTTCCGTAAATGTCGTAACAGGCGACTAATGGCCGAAATTAATAATCAATCTAATCCAAAATGTTTAGATTTCGGATTACGGTAATGTCTGTTTTTTGTGTAAAATGTGATCTTAACACGAAAACGGATGAATTTCAAAATCTTAAATCTATAGATTTTGGATTAGATTGATTATTAATTTCGGCGGTAACGGACACAGCATCATCCTGAGCTCACCAACCCGCCTGCCAAGCGTAGTAAGTACTGGCAAATTCCCCGCAATATAACGACACAATTGTGCAAGTCTATAGGCGGACGCTTTTGTTCAGCAGTGGACGTCTATAAGCCGATTTAATGAAACTATCTGTTCAAAATCCAACCCATTCGCATAAGATGTTAGCAAAAACAATTAAATATCACATGGTACTGCGGTCTGTAGCGCAAAGTACGATACCTTTTTTTTTATTTTTTTTTTATTGGTGCCCAGTGGAAATTCTTCATGAACTTCCTTCACCCCGGGGAAGGGCGAAGGGGTATGCCGGACTCCTACCGGCTAAAACCACTGGAGCGGTCATCTTCGGCACCTTTTTTTTATTTATTTTTTTATTGGTGTCCAGTGGAAATTTTATATGGAACTTCCTTCACCATGGGAAAGGGCTAAGGGGTATGCCGGACTCCTACCGGCTAAAACCACTGGAGCGGTCATCTTCGGCACCGAAGGGGGGCTCCAGGTCCTCGTAAGATCACACTAGAGCCGCCCATTGGTGCCACGCCTTTAGGCACATCACGGAGGGAATGACTGTAAAGCGTTCACCCCCTCTAGCGGAGGGAAGGCAACTGTAAAACAGGTCGCCCCCCCAGGCACTTCTCGGGGAGGATTGTAAAGGATCCTCCCAAGCCTAGCTTTGCGCTGTGCTGCGCACGCGGCGGCACGTGACCACGTGCGCACCGCCGTCTTCCCGGGGGTCGCTCGGTGTGAGCACGCAGACTCCCCAATCTACGCACCCGCGACCCCCGAGGCCCCATCTTCGGCACCTAAGGGAGGCTAAAGTACGATACCTGCCTCAAGACAATTTAGTTAAACTACGTGATAGATAAGTGTATACAACAATGTCATCATCTTTCACGTTCACTTTAATCGTGTATTCCTTACTTAATTTATTAATTACATAATCATAATGACTTCTCTAGTCATCATTTCGGCCGAATGAAGTCCACTGCTGGACCTGGCCTTCCCCAAAAATCACAATGACCGATATGGGTGTGTTGTGTGCTCATTGGGGGGTTTTGCCATAATCGCCACGCTTGGCAGGCGGGTTGGCGATCGCAGTTGAGTTGTTAATGTACTCGAAGGACGCTGCTGTCCGTCCTCCGGCTAATCCCTTAGTCTACTTTAACACCCACGGGAGGAGATGGGGTGGTGGTATTCTGAGCCGGCACCACTCTCTAGTAAGAAGCCGCAATTAAGAGGTTAGTACAAGATTCACGAATCGTTTTGTCGCGTGTGACAAATGTTAAAATGCTTTTTAACGAATTTTGCTGATGATGAGACCTTGGGAGATCGATTTTGAGCTGATCGTACAATAAGTGGAATAGTTTAACAATATTGTATCACTTTAAGTGTCCAGCCAAGAATTAATTTGACAGTAGGCTTTTGGCACAAAGACCGTAACATCACGCTGTCTAACCATGGTAAAGGCAATCTTGGATACCCCTCTGGGGCAGTCGCTAATGTTACTGTGAGATAAACGCAATCTCAGAGGGCAGAATACCAATATCCTCACCATTTGAATACAAAAAAAAACATATATCATACCTAAGTGGATCCATCAGAAAAAAAAAATGCATTATTATAAAGAAGCATACGCTGAGTAGCTTGTGGCGAGCTGTATCTTAGTGGCGACATTGTGTACCCGAATGCCTCAGAGAGTTGGTCCGGGCCTCGTGTCCGGCCTTCATGGCTGGCTGGAGTAAAACCCCATGAGTGCCCGTAGGACTCAACTAGCCGTCTGAGCTATATGCTTGGGGCGGGAAGTGTCTGACGGTGTAATAATGGGGAAACCCGCTCCGAGTCATCGAAATACGTGATGGCGAAACCTTCTGACACCCTGAGCCGCTCACGCCGACGTTGCTCCCTCTCACCTGTAGTGGTGACTTCAGGGGCCATCTTGTCACCGTCTGCCACAGAATTTAACTTAAAAGGTTGAAAGGTAGGCGCTGTTATTTTCCGTTTATTACTTATTCCGTCTATTAATTTTCATTCATACAATAGACCATATCGTTTACAATCGCACACAATAGTCTTAGACCTCCTAAGACAATCCGAGGTTGTATTTGAATAGTGCAGCCATGGTTTTCATATTAAATTAGGCCTCTGCGTGTTGGACCCCTATCCCCGCGTAAGCCTAAGACCGGGTTCCTCCTTAAAGTATACATTCAAATACAAATGGGTATCAGCTGTGTTAAATTTTCAATATGTCTCTTCAATCAAATCTAGACGGCACGGTTGGTGCAGTGGCTGATACAGTCGGCTAGTTGATCTGGGTCTGGGTGTATTGTGTGTGGAATTTGTGTTTGTAAACGCACCCACGACAAAAAAAAACACGCTCTACTCGTATTTCCGAATGCAACAAAATTTTTGACATTTCATAAGTGCCAGCAATTGGTTTATTTGAAACAAAAAATATTAAGAAAATTTGGTGCTTTCTCAAATTTTTCTGCAAAACTATACTGATTCTACGTCTAATATTATTGTGAAATTCCCATTAATTAATATTTAGCAATAAACTCAATCTTGTGGTTTCAGTACGGAACTCTGTCCACGCGATAATTAAACTCACTTTTGGTCTGTTTATGTATTGCGATACCAGATTCTGATACGTATGAGATGGGCGGGGTGCATCGACATGCGTGTTAATAATATCATACTGCGATGGATTGAATATTTACAGTGATATGATTAATCATTGTGCCTGTGGCCGTAGGTTATCGGCTGTTGTTAAAGTCCGGAACTCCAAATTTTGAATTCATAATAACAACAATACATCAATTCCGTGTGGCGTCCGGATTAAGAATATCATTTCGGCCGAATAAAATCCACTGCTGGACACTGGCCTCCCCAAAGATCACCACAACGACCGATATGGGCATGTTGTGGGCTCATTGGGGGGTTTTGCCATAATCGCCACGCTTGGCAGACGGGTTGGCGATCGCAGTTGAGCTGTTAATGTACTCGAAGGACGCTGCTGCCCATCCTCCGGCTAATCCCTTAGTCGACTTTTACGACATCCACGGGAGGAGATAGGGTGGTGGTATTCTGAGCCGGCTACCACACGGTAAATTAAGAATATAGCACAGCAAAAATCTTGCTTCACAAAACGTGACATCTTAATCACCAATACTGGCAGTATGTTGTAGCGCAATGATCTGCCAACGAATCGATGAATCTGCTGCCAACCTAAAGAAAATCCTGTACTAGTCTTACGATACAGAAAAAGAGGGGCTGTCTAAATTTTGACCGATACTGGTGCTTTTTTACTGATTTACTGATTATTTATACGTTTGGACATGTTCGGTGTTTGCAAGCTGATCTGATCTGATTATCTACAACTGAAACGCTTGTTGATCATTTCTCAAAACGAAACTAAATCTGAGCTATTTATAATTGTAACAACTTATTTAAAAAATTAGCAGGATGTTGATTAAATTGTCAGTTTTTTTTAACTGTATTGTATTCAACACGTAGTCTATACATATAAATTACTTATCCTGACTGACTCACTGATTCATCAACGCAGAGCCTAAACCGCTGGGGCTACAAACTTAAAATTTGTTGAAACAGTTTAATAACGTAGGCATCCAATAGGGAAGGAATTTTAGAAATTCCACCCCCAAGATGGTAAAATAGGGGTTGTCAGTTAGTATGGATTATCCGTTATTTTTCAAGTTAGTTCTATGAAAAATGTTAAAATTGTTTGTGGCTTTTTGGTTGAAAATAGAGAAATACTTGTTTCCGTATTTTTGTAACGCGGGTGAAACCGCGGGCGACAGCTAGTTACTTTATTTACAGGTGAAGTCGAATGCACTGGCATAATAATTGTAAAGTCGACTAATTCTCATGATTTACACATAACACTAAGTATTCAGCTTTTGAGGAAATACAGATTAGCATTTCTCATGCTTTTTGCATTAGATTATCCACAAACAAACCTCCTTCGCAATCTCTTTTCTCTTAAAGAATATGGTAGACCTCCACGTGTACCTTGTGTATCTTGACTACAAAGAACCCAACCCAAAAACAATTATCATACAGCCATACAGATATTTGGTCCATACAGGGATCGAAACCGCAATCGAAAGCCTGGAATGACAATCGCTTAGCTACTGCGCCAAAGGCATTGCGTGATAACTCCTTAAATCATGCCAAATTCGCTTTGTAGTTACTTATAAGAACTTAAGAGAGCTATAACACTATTACATACACCAAAGCTTTAAGAAATATCTATGTCGTCATCTTCCTGCCCTTGTTAATTATTTAAAAAAGAGTTAATTGGGGTACTTTGGCAAAAGATTTTACCATACGATTTAACATAAGACTCTACATTGGCTCCAATTTAAGATACGATTTATCAAAAAAATTGATTGTATAAGGGCAAACCAATTTAAAATCATTGGCTCTCCTCATATACGTGAACTGCACACAAAAAGAGGTATTATTGTTCTGCGCAGGAGCCTTTTAAATCTACTTACAGGTACGTCTTGTGCACAATAACATTTTCTAAGACGAATCCATAGGTATCGAAGCTTACCTTCGACAGGGAATATAATCTTCTGCTCTGTTCTGCCATAGTAGTCGTCAAACTCCGGTGGCTTGCTGGTTCCTTCACTGAGGGTCTGCCCTTCTGCCACCGGCATCGGCAGACTGTTTAGCGGCAAGGCTACAGCAGGCTTCTTACTCAACCTCAGTTTCTTCAAAATCTGCTGCTTCACAAACTCTATCCGCGCCTGGGTCAACTCAGTCACGCTCAGGTCTCCGTTCGCGCAGTTAGCACAACTACCCATAACCAACCCTTCTAAACTTAAAAAATTTGTGACTAGAACAAACACGATCACACTAGTTATTTTACCCATCGCGGTAAATTCCTACGACGTAGACAATTGAAGTAATAGAGTAGATCGAGCCGCATACGTGCGGTGACTACGACAAGCGGCGCGCAACTGACACGCGTGAAAAAATACACGGATTAATATATGTTGCGTACGCGCAGGTTTGTGTCGTTCTGGGGGTGTTCCGTGGACATTTTTTATCAGAGCATTGTTTCTCGTATCGGAACCCCGGAGGTCGAGGCGTGGACAATGGACCTGCGTGATATTCCTAGGTATAATAAATCGTTAGTTTCACTGTCATTAATGTGTTTTCGTTGAGTTTACGATTCTGGGAAGCTTTTGTAATGATGTTTTGATGTTTGTCTCTCTGTCTCTGTCTAATAATGTCCTGGGGACAAAGTCTCGGTTCGGTGTGGTGCAGTCAGGAGTCTGGTGTTGGCTATGGGCGGTAGCGTTTTCAAACTATACTCAATAGTTTCGGGAAAGCATCGATGGCCTGAAGTCATTACATTATTTTTACACACATCAGCCGGTAAATGTCCACTGTTGAACACTGGACTCCTAATGATTACTACAATGACTGGTCATAGGGATATTACCATAATCACCACACCTGATAGGCAGATTGGTGATCGCAGTTTGTTGGTATAGCCACCCATTGTACTCTTTATACTTATTAGCTCTACTGTTTTAGTTTTTTTTTACTATTTAGTATACAAAAATGAGTGGTAAGATAATAATGATAGATCGATTAGAGCACCGTTCGATGATTTGTGATATTCTTACTACGAGAACCTCGTAAAAGCCGAGAAAGATAAACAAATTAAGTTTCTTGACTTGGCACACGAGATTGTTGACATGTGGGATGTGGACTCTGCAATCATTGTGCCGATAGTTTTGATAGGCAGTGGCTTTATTGCCAGCTACGACCAACATCTAAAGAGACGTGGTTTGATCAATGGCTTGCTATAGAATGCAGTTCTTATTGACACGGCATGCATAACAGGAGGTTCCTTTCTCTGGAGCCCTAACCACCGGTAGCTTGAACCCTGTACCCGATGCCAGTTGGTCTCTATTTTTTTTCTTCTACTTTTCAGCCGAGAAACGTCCACTGCCACGTGCACACACTTTCCACTACGACCGGTATGGGTTTGTGTTGTGTGCTCAATCGGGAGTTTTGCCATAAACGCCACGCTTGGCAGGCGGGTTGGCGATCGCAGTTGTGGGATAATTGTATTCGATGGAAGCTGCTGTCAATGTAAATGCTAATAAAGGAAATAATACAGCAGGAGCACAGGAGGATGCTACTACCCATCTTCTTGATATCAAATCGACTCCAATGAGCGGAAAGGAGCCAATTCCTTGCCGAGAACCTCACGGAACGAGACGCAGCACAGAACGCTAATCGCCTAGCCCCTGCTCCAACAGTGCCAGCAAACTATTGCCAGAATATAGAGTTGCTGCTGCTTGAGCTGTTGGTTGATCGGCATCCAGTTGTCATCGTTAACCTTGCTAAACAATAATAATATAATAATAATAATTTTCCGCTAGTAATAAGATGCAATCTAAAAATAGTTATACATAAAACGGAGGTAAAGAGCTCACCCCGTAATAAAGTAAGATGGGGAGACAGAAACGCATCTCAGATTAGTGCATATCAAAATGTGTGTAACTCTAAATTAAAATGTATTGATTTTCCCTCAGAGTTACAATTTTGTAGTGGTAAGTATTGTAATGTAGATAAACATAAAAATATTATAAATAATTTGTACATAAATATCGTGAAAATTTTGAGTGATGCAGCAAGCACTACGTGTTATGTAAAAAGAGACAGGCATAGGAAATTATTAGCTGGATGGAACAAGCATGTGAGTGAGGCTTACAGGAATGCAAGGTTGAAGTTCAGAACATGGTTAGCGAATGGTAAACCAGGTAACGGTAAACTTTTCGATGACATGATACAGACACGTAAAGTATATAAGGGAAAGCTAAAATGGTGTCAAAAACATCAGGAACAAATAAAAATGGATGTAATGGCCAAACACCATACAAAATCCGACTTTAAAAACTTTTACAAATATCTCAAATACTAAGCCGAGTATTCCTGTTAGCGTCGATGGTGTTTCCAGTCCCAGGGAGATTGCCAATGTCTTCAAGGACTATTTTTCAGTAAAGTCACCGCTGGGTCCACCACATCGGGAGTTTTACGCTGAAACTTCGAGAGAGATTTCAACTGTCATTCTTGCGAAAGATATTAAAATAGTCATTAGAAAAATGACAACAGGCAAATCTCCTGGACATGACGGACTCAGCGTCGAGCACCTAAGACATGCTGGTGTTCATCTACCTCGAGTGCTCGCAATGTTACTTAATTTATGTGTGAGCCATGTGCATCTGCCTCCCGAGCTGGTACGCACTCTGGTTGTACCTATTGCCAAAAACAGGACAGGAAACATGGCAGACAAGTCCAATTATAGACCCATTTCCTTGGCGACCATCGTAGCCAAAGTACTTGACAGTGTGTTTAACTCATATTTTGACAAGTATGTGCAATTACACGACGCACAGTTTGGATTCCGGCATGGATTGTCGGCTGAGACTGCTATCTTTAGCTTAAAACATACTGTTAAGTATTATACCGATAAACATACTCCAGTTTACGCGTGTTTCCTGGACCTGAGTAAGGCCTTCGATTTGGTCTCTTACGACATTCTGTGGCAGAAATTAGCAGAGACAGGTATACCATCAGAGTTGATATCACTTCTGAGGTACTGGTATCTCAACCAAGAGAATCGTGTGAGGTGGGCGGGTGAACTCTCGGATGCAAGCAGGTTGGAGTGCGGGGTTCGGCAGGGGCGGTTGAGCTCACCCTTGCTCTTTAACCTGTACGTTAACGCACTGGTTGAGAGGCTCAGCAGCATGCATGTTGGCTGCTATGTTGATGGTGTTTGTTGCAACAACCTCAGCTACGCGGATGACATGGTGCTGCTGGCCCCCTCAATCGGAGCTCTCCGAAAGCTACTCGCAGTATGCGAATCATACGTTGCTTCACACGGTCTGATGTACAATGTTCAAAAGACTGAATACATGGTCTTTAAATCGGGTCCCATGTGTCCTTCCATCCTTCCAGTTTACCTCAATGGTGTGTCCCTAAAAAGGGTTCACCAGTTCAAATACCTTGGACACTGGGTAACTGACGATCTAAAAGACGATGTTGACATGGAACGAGAACGCAGAGCATTGTCAGTTCGGGCGAACATGCTGGCACGCAGATTTTCTCGATGTACAGACGCAGTTAAAGTTACATTATTTAAAGCTTATTGTACGTCGCTGTATACGGGAGGCCTGTGGTTCAACTATACCCAAAGAGCTCACAATGCTCTGCGAGTCCAATTTAACAATGCGTTCAGGGCGCTGTTGCGGCTTCCACGTTTTTGTAGTGCATCAGTGATGTTTGCTGATGCGCGCACAGATGGCTTTGCAGCTATCTGGCGCAAAAATACTGCATCGCTTCTCAGTCGGTTGCGTGGCCACAGCATCTTGAATACTATAGCGGCTAAGCACGACTGTCCACTGGTGTGGAAACTTATACAAAGGACCAAGTCGCTATTTACAATTAGATAAAACATTTTTATAACTGTATTACTACAAATCTGGATCTCTGTTGTCTGAATAAATAAATTATATTATTATTCCTTTATTTCTGATACTTTCATATTAATTACATTTTTAAATATATATAGAGGTAAAAAACAAAAACACATACATTTAAAAATATAAAAAATAGAGACCAACCGGCAGCGGGCACAGGGTCCAAGCTACCGGTGGTTAGGGCTCCAGAGAGAGGAACCTCCTCACTATACGTGCCGTGTCGAGGATTACTGCTTTTTGTAGCAGGCCCTTGATCCAGCCACCTAACGAGAGCCTCTTTAGATGGTGGTCGAGGCTCTTGGCAATGAGGCCATTGGCTGTTACAACTATCGGCACGATGATTGCAGAGTCCACATCCCACATGTCGACAATCTCGTGTGCCAAGTCAAGATACTTAATTTGTTTATCTTTCTCGGCTTTCACGAGATTCTCGTCATGCGGAATTGTAACATCAACAATCATCGTGCGGCGCTCTAATCGATCTATCACCACTATGTCAGGCTTATTGGCGATAATAGTCCTATCAGTGATGATAGATCGATCCCAGTACAATGTGACATGGTCATTTTCAAGAACTGGGTCGGGCACATACCTGTAATACGGCACCTCAGATTCCACAAGGTTGTACTTTAGAGCAAGTTGCTGATGGATGATCCTGGCCACTTGGTTATGCCTGTGCAAGTACTCGCCGTTAGCAAGACGAGAACAACCAGAAATTATATGTCTAAGTGATTCACCAGGACAGTGACATGCCCGACAGATGTCAACGGTGCCATCCTTAACAATATATTTCCGGTAGTTGTTCGTCATGATAACTTCGTCCATAATTGCACAAGCAAAACCTTCGGTTTCCCCGAAAAGGTCACCGAAACGTAGCCAGGACACGGACGCTAGAAAATCTACATCGGGACCATGAAGTGCCCGATAAAAGCGTCCATGTAGCTCTTTGCTCTGCCATACCTCCCTGCGGTCGTCGGTACTGAGTACTACAGGTTTGCGCCAGTTCTCTTTAGCCAAACCGAGCGGGGTTAGTCCTTTGTCCACTGAGACCACATCTCGGTGCATTCCCTCATCGGTATGTAGAAAATACTCTCTGAGACTGCACACCTCACGGTTGTGGAGAGTCTTAACATTCAAAAAGCCTCGACCTCCACACTTCCGTGGGATGTACAGCCTCATGACCGAAGATCGAGGGTGATGCATCCGATTTGTGGTCAGCAATGTACGAACTTTCCTATCCAGGGCATCCAGTTCTGTCTGAGTCCACTTGAGTATGCCAAAGGAGTACATCAAAACTGGCATGACCCAACCGTTAAAGGCGCGAACTTTATTGCCACCTGATAAAAGACTTTGAAGTACTTTTTTCAGGCGGCCAAAGAAACGCTCCTTTAACGATTGCTTCATGTCAGCCTCGTTGATGCCTAACGCCTCTGACATACCCAAGTATCTGTATGTTTCTGCTGCGGAGAGCGATCTAAGGTTAATGGAATCTGAAAGTTGAATTCCCTCGGATTCCATTATCTCCCCTCGTTTTACATGCATGACCGCACATTTATCCATACCAAATTCCATCCTAATAGAATTACTGAAAGTTTCAGTTACTTTCAGTAACTTTATTAGTTGCAATTTGCTAGGGGTAAACAGTTTCAGGTCATCCATATAAAACAGGTGGGATACTACCTGACCTCCTCTCCGCAGCTGGTAGCCTAGCCCTGATCCCTCCAGTAAAGTGCTGAGAGGGTTCAAGGCCAGACAAAACCACAGGGGACTAAAACTATCGCCCTGGAATATTCCCCGCTCAATTTTGATCGTTTCATCGATCCCTTGAATTTGTCGACATCCTGGATAGCGAAGGACCGTCCTCCATTGCCCCATACATGACAACAAGAAAGTGCGTAAAGTTGTATTTATTTTATACAACTCCAGCACTCTCATGAGCCATGTATGCGGCACCGAGTCATAGGCCTTCTTATAATCTATCCAACATGTCGACAGATTTTTTCGGGAGCGACGAACCTGTTGGCTAATGGCCATGTCAATGAGGAGCAGCTCCTTAGTGCCGCGGGACCCATTCCTACATCCATTTTGAGAGGTAGACATGATGGCATTCTTGTCAATGTGGCTAGTAATTTTTTCTCTCAAAATGGATGTAAGAAGTTTATATAACGTCGGTAAACATGTAACCGGCCTATAATTTTTGGGTTCCGCTGCACTACCTGATTTGTGGAGCAGGTGGGTAACTCCAGTAGTAAAGAACTGTGGTAGCGATCCTGACTCCAAGGCTGACTGAAATTGGGATGCCAAGCGAGCGTGTGAACTACGCAGCCATTTTATCCAAAAGTTATGCAGTCCGTCCGGTCCCGGGGATTTCCAATTCGACATCGGACGGACTGCACTGACTACGTCTTGTGTGGAAATTACTATTTCCTCCATCTCTTGTATAGGTTCACACGCTCGCTCAATATCCCGCATCCATTCACCCTCCGTGTGACCAACGGGCGTCGACCAGATGTTGCGCCAGAATGCACTCGTGGCTTCATCAACTGGGCGACTCACATTGCTCACACTTTGGTCAGGTCGCTCCCAAGATCTATAAACCCACCTTTGGTCGCTCTGGAATATGCGATTCTGAGAGAATCGATCCACTCGTCGTCTATACCTGCGAATACGGCTCGCCCATGCATATACCTTCTGCTTCAGGAAATCGATGCGCTCTGTGACACGGGCCATGTATTCTTGAGGACTAATCCCAGTCCCCGAGAATGCCCGCCTCACAAAGCGCATTACTCTAGGTCGAGTATTGCCATCCCTGAAGCAGATTAGTTTTCCGATAAGTACCCTGGCCTCGCCAATACGCCGCTCAATCCTGCACTGCCAAGCTGGTACGGCTGATTTCTGTTGTGTAGCTCTGTCATTAAGGTGAAATTTAACGCGAGCTACACGACATGCCGCAACAGCTGCACAGTACAGGATCGAGTGAGTATCGGCGAGATCTTCGCTGCCTTCAAAATAATCAAAAAGCAGCGAATCCAGGGCACATACCAATGCCCTATTTTTGTTATTCATAGGCAAGCGAGGTATTCGTGGCCTAAGTATAGTGGGAGTGGTCCGGTAGTCCCGGATCGCATCCTCCAGCGCGTTCCTCAATTGTTCATTGCACTGGTTACTTACATTCATGGTCCTGTCATCCTCTTCCCCGTAGATATTGCTGGACTGCGATGGAACCTCACCAAACACTTGCGGTTGTATCACAGTCCGAGATGGAAGAGAAATGACACGACTGATCTGCACTTCGGAGCGTAGCCGATCAAGTACAGCGTCATCCAACTTATGATTACGTTGGATGACCCGCACTTGATCCGATAATCGTTGGGCCGAGACGTTGATGGCTGGTTCAAGTTCCTGGAACAGAGTAAGCATTCTACTACGGTACGCAGTGAGATTGGTTCCTCCCTCTGTAGACCCATAATATGCGCGCATGACGTTCTCGTTCATAGTTTGAGTCCACTTCATGCGCTGCACATAACCACCGGCAGCGGGGGCCCGGCTCGGGGCTGGTTGGCCCCTAGACCCTAAGCTATTCGGTGGCCGTCCTCTCCCCTGCCGACGTGCAGGTGATGGCGACGTCGGCGGAGAGAAAAACTCGTCGCTGGAGCTCGACGCGTCTGCAGCTGCCGGCGTCACCGGCGATCCGGGATCCGGCGGCTGCGAGGCGGAGCTAAGCGACGAGTCCGGGGGTGGTGGGTGTGCTCCTCTTGCTCTGGCTCTTGTCAGCATTTTACGGCATAAAAATATATTTCATTACATTTCGGTTTTATTTGTAGTACATCCTGATGGCAGCTGTCATAATTGCTTTTTATGTGCTTGGTATAAATAATTTGGTTTTCTTTTCGTCATTTTTAATGTGTAAAGAGTTTCTGGCCTGATTTGTTGATTAGTTTATAATTTTCCGGACTATGTATACGTTGATTAATATTTTTGAAATATATTTTATATTCAAGAATTTTTATGTTGACACGATGTTCGGTGTTGCCAGATTATTATATATTATATTATTATTATTATTATAAACGCAGCAATACAGTCTTGGTAGTTTACGTCGGGGACTTTTTGGCGGGAAGTCTAAACAAGCGGGCGGTTTTAATTTTCTCCAAATTTGTTTCAAATTTATTTGTAATTAATATCAGCAAATAAATTTAAAATCAACGCAAGTGAGTTTACGGCCCAAAATGGGGTCCGATACCGACGGGGACGAGGAGTCCTCGGACCGCAAGAGAAAAAAAATATCCATCCCCTCGGATCAGGATAAGTATAAAATGTATTTTAAAACGAACTACACAAGACTGTTCCTTGAAAATAACGCCAACGCAGACTACACTGTGTATATTGAATCTAAAGAAAAGGAAAAAATTGGCAACAAAAACCCAATTAAATTAACTAAATTATTTAGTGATAATGTAAAGGGAATCGCGAGCGTGTATCGCATAAATGCCTACAAGGTAGGTATTACATTCAAAAAAGCAGCTGCTGCTAACAGCTTTCTAAAATTAGACACCTTTTTATTGAAATATAAATTACGGCCCTTCATTCCCGCCCATTTGGTGGAGAAGGTCGGCATCATCAAGTTTGTTCCTACTGACATGTCCAATGAAGAAATCTATAAGAATATGACATCGGATGCTGATATCATTTCTGTTAAAAGATTTATGAAAAGGGATGCTGACAGAAAGTTAGTTCCTCTGTCAACAGTTGCAATAACTTTTTCTTCAACAACATTACCAAAATTTGTCTTTTTGAACCTGTTCAGATATCAGGTTAATACTTATGTTCCACCACTTATACAATGTTACAAATGTTTAAAATTTAACCACTCAGCAAAAGTATGTAGAGGTGAACAAATGTGTTCATCATGTTCAGGAAACCATTTATACAAAGAATGTTCAGTAGATACCTTATTATGCATCAACTGCGGTGGGGCTCACCTAGCCATATCCCGTGATTGTCCTATTAAAAAGAAGAAACTAGAAGACAAAAGGAATTTAATTTTAAACCACAACCGTACATACTCCTCTATAGTTAAAGACGACAACAATTTCCCTGCTTTAAAACCTAAACCTGTAGATAAAACTGTAAATACTAAACTTGTAAATAACTCTGTTAATATTGTAAATACTTCTGTACATACCCCTTTCAATAGAAAAGGCATTGTAACAGACAAAAAAACAGAAATTGAACAAATTGCTAATAATGAAATTATTCTGAATGCTATAGTTAAGTCTCTTGTAGCATTAGCAAACTCATCTGGGACAGAACCAATGACCTTAAATAAAATAAAAGATGTTTTTCTATCTAATTTACTTTAATATGGATAATAGTAGATATTATAACAGTTCTTACATTAAGACATATCTCACAATAGCTCATTTTAATATACAGAGTGTCAATAATAAAAAACCATTATTAATTAATTTTCTTACTCATAATGATATAGACATTTGCTTGCTAAATGAAACATGGTTGAAGGAAAAAAGCAATTTCAGTGTTTCAGGCTATAATGTTATAAAACAGAATGGTCCTAATGGGCATGGCGGTGTGGCTATTTTAATTAAAAATATTTTTAAATACAAGGTGGTACAGACTCCTTACTATGATAACCTTCAAACAGCTTCTGTTATTCTTAAGACCAGTTTAGGTAATATATCTATACTTAGTGCATATAGTCCTCCAAGAGATCGATTTAAATGTAAAAAATTAAAACAGATTATTGATGATTTGCCAAAGCCTATCATTCTATCAGGTGACTTGAATGCACATCATGTTGCATTTGGTTGCTTGTCTTCAAATTCTAGAGGAAATGATATCTATAATTTATTGGATAGTTGTGATCTTTGCATATTGAATACTGGAACTTCAACCACTGTAGGCACTATTCATCATAATCCATCTGCTATAGACATATCATGTGTAAGTCCTGTTCTAGCTCCTTTATGTGACTGGAAGGTATACGACGATCCAATGGGTAGTTATCACCTTCCAACAATCGTAAATATTCAGACTTCTATAGAGAAATATGAGGTAGTTTATCCATCTGAGCGCTTCATATACAGCCAAGCAAACTGGTCCAGGTATATCTCTGAAAGTGAAAAAGCATTTGATCATTTGAACTTTAGGTCTAATAGCTCAATCGATTTATATAATAGCTTTTGTGATATCCTCAATACTATTAAAGTGCAAAATATTCCGAAAATTGAGAATAATATACCATATAAAATTAAAAAACCAGTTCCCTGGTGGGACAATGAGTGCTCCATAGCTGTAAATAACAGTAAAGAAGCATGGAGAAATTATAGATTTAATCCGACAATAGATACATTTATTAAATATAAGAAGATAGACGCAACAAAAAAAAAAATACTTAGTGAGAAAAAGAAACTTAGTTGGAGATTGTTATGTGAAGCATTCAATAGATACACACCCGTTAGCAAGATTTGGAACTACATCCGTAGATTTAAACGTGTAGCATGTAGCAAACATTCGAAAAATGATGAATGGATCCCCTCTTTTCTTGATAAATATGCTCCTATGTCTCCACCTGAAAAAGATATAGACACTACAAGGTTAAAAAACATTTTTGAATTAGCTGGAAACACTGAAAGTCATTTTTTATCCGAACCTTTCACTTTAAATGAATTGGAAATTGCTCTTAAGTACAGAAAGGATACTACTCCTGGTCTCGATGATATTACTTATAAGTCAATTCGAAACCTCCATATTAAAGCAAAACAGATACTCCTAAAAATTTATAATTTCTTATGGTTATCAGAATCTATCCCAGACTCTTGGAAAACACAATGTGTCATTCCAATTCTTAAGCCTGAAAAACCTGACAATGATTGCAATTCATACAGACCAATATCACTGTCATCCTGCTTAGGTAAACTATTTGAATGTATGTTAAAATTTAGATTAGAGTACTATAGTGAAAAATACAGCATCTTACCTGAACAACAATTTGGTTTCCGTAGAGGTAAAAGTGCAACAGATAACTTCATTTCTTTTATTTCAGATATTAAAAAATCCTTCCATAGTCACTCTTATACAGCTTGTACTTTTCTTGATGTTAGCGGTGCTTTTGATAATGTCAACCCTTCTATACTTATTCAGATTTTAAGTGATGTTGGTGTGCCAGGTAAAGTCTGCAAATGGATATTCACATTTTTGTATGATAGGATAATGTATGTTAAATATAATAACATTTTTCATGGACCTAGACATGTATATAAAGGTACTATGCAGGGTTCTACTATCTCTCCTTTGTTATATAATCTATATACATCACAAATTAATAAATATTTAACAGAACCCTCTGTTAAATGTTTATTGTTTGCTGATGATATTGTGGTATATAGTGTAAATAAAGATGTAAATAAGACCATTATAAATTTAAACCAAGGATTACATCAAGTTCACAAATTTTATAACAGCTTAAAATTAGAAATTAATATCAGCAAAAGTGGTGCTATGTTATTTAGCAAAAAAGCTGTTGATTTTGATGAAATCCCTTCAGTTTCCTATAATAACAATTCATTGGTTTGGTTAAATGAAAAGAAATTTCTTGGTATATGTTTAGATATGAAATTAACTTTTGAAAGTCATATTAACCATATTTTAAGAAATGCCAGCAAAGGTCTAAATATATTACGGTCATTAGCTGGTGTTCATTGGGGTTCAGACCCTAAAATCCTGGCTATGTTGTATAAAAGTATTGTTAGGAGCCATTTAGATTATAGTTCTTTAGCCTATATGAATACAAATATTAGTTATCTCAGAAAGTTGGATGTTATACAAAATCAGGCCCTTAGAATTATCACTGGAGCCATGTGTTCAACACCAATAAATGCTATGGAATCCGAATCAGGTATAATGCCTCTTAAATTGAGACGGTTACAAATTGCACAAAAATTTTGTCTTAAATTACTGGCTACTAACAATATGTTTGTTCTAAACAGGATTTTACCAAGACAGGATCTTCCAGGGTCCTTAACTAATAGTATAAATATAAATGCTCAACAGATGGTGTCTGAACATCTACCAGAAATTTTAAGCATAACATTATATACTAAAACTATTTGTAATAATTTATTCTTTTCTGATTTTCTACCATTATATACAATTGATTATAACTGTATAAAAAGTCAATTAATTAGTATTGATTTTGGAAGGGTTAACAGCCAGTCTGATTTCTTAGAATATGTACATAATCTTTCAGATGTCTATAAATTGTATACAGACGGATCAAAAGTCTTGGATCAAGTAACTTCTGCATACTATGATCCACAAGAGACACAAACCAGATGCTTTAAATTAGACCCTCATTGTAGTATTTTTACAGCTGAATGTTATGCGATTTATAGAGCATTATTACATGCAAATACTGTTAATACTTCTAAAATTTTAATTGTGACAGACAGTCAAAGTGTTTTGTTAGCATTAGAAAATAATTATCTTAGATATAATTTAAATTTTATATTGTTTAACATTAGGCAAACTTTACTAGAGTTAAGTCATAAAGGCATATGTATATTATTCAAATGGGTACCTTCTCACTGTGGTATCTCCGGTAATGAAACAGTAGACAGAGCAGCCCGAGCAGTAGCTGATGAGGATCACTCTGCTTTACTTAAGGTTCCTTTCACAGATTATTATGAAATGATAACTGGAAACCTAAAAACATTGTGGCATGAGTATTGGAAAGTGATAAGCCAAGAAAAAGGCAAGTGGTACACAAAAATTCAGGAGACCCCGCCGCAAAGACCTTGGTATCACAAAAGTAAAGACGCTGATAGCCGAAATTTCATTACTACAATCAATCGGTTAAGATTTGGTCATTGTAAAACTCCGGCTCACCTTGCAAGACTCAAAATTGTATCCGAACAAAAATGTGACCGTTGCATCAATGAGATCGCTGACCTTGAACATATTGTGATGAAGTGTCAAAAGTTTAACTTTGAGCGTTTGATTTTAGTGTCAGAATTACAAAGTGCGTGTGATAGTGAAGTACCGATTGACTTACAATCAATTTTAGCTAACCCTATGTATTTTAAGTCTCTATATAAATTTATTATTAACACAGTAGGAACATTATAATAAGATATTTTGTTATTTAAGTTAGGCTTTAAGGACTTGTATCCATGGCCGTTAAATAAATGAAAAAAAAAAAAAAAAAAAAGTTTACGTCGGTATTTTGTGGGAGCATGGTACCTTCTACCAGCCCATTTTTGGCCACAGAATATTCTCATTAACCCTCCCTTTGCCTTCGCTGTTCTTTTATTTTATTCTATTGCAAACACACCATATAATATATATATCACAATTATACATATATTTATTGACATTTGTTTTATTGTTCTCCAGTGGATATTCGTCATTCACTTTCTCCGCCCTGGGGTAGGGCCAAGGGGCATGTCGGACTGCTTTTTTTATTGGCTCCAGTGGAAATGCGTAATGATCTTCCTCCGCCCCAGGGAAGGACGAAGGACTCCTACCGGCTAAAACAACTGGAGCAGTTATCTTCGGCACTAAAGGGGGGCTCCAGATCCTCGTAAGATCACACTAGAGCCGCCCATCGGTACCACGCCTTTAGGCTTATCATAGAGGGGAGAACTGTAAAGCGGTCACCCCTCCTAGCGGAGGTAAGACGGCTGTAAATAGGTTGACTATAAAATCTTCTCGAGGAGGATTGTAAAGGATCCCACCAAGCCTCGCTGTGCGCTGTGCTGCGCACACGGTGCCACGTGACCGCGTGCGCGCCGCCATCTTCCCGGGGGTCGCTCGGTATGAGCACGAAAACTCCCCAATCTGCGCGCCGGCATTTATTTATATACCTATATGCATAATGGTATTATATTTGTATGATATAAGGATAAAAAAGATTTTGTTTAACTGTAACTTTAATTTGATACTACACGTGACTTTGACCTCTTATACGACACAATCTTTCTATCACTCACTGGTATAAAACTCAATTCTGAGTTAAGCTAGCCTTTGTACGTAAAAGTTTGTATTGATTGTTTTAATTAAAATACTTGTAAACTCCATTGGGTCTATTAGTATATTTGAATACACTCCGTATACCACTCCGTCATACAACACGCGAGCTACGCCCAAATCTATCGACAACTCTATCGGGTGTATTAGTAGAGATACTTATCGGCTAGTTCCAACGTAGCGGTCGTGTCCGGGGTTGAAGTCTACACTTCGTTCCCAAAAACGGATAGTATAACATTTTTTAACTGATAAAGATAACATTTTATATGCGTCTCATAGGGTATGTGCTTGCAAATGCAGCTGGCGAGCGTGAGGTGCTTATGATTGCCAGGTGTCTGGAGACTTTCACGAGTGTCCTGGTGTTTGTGGCTCTGTCCTTGTTTAGTCATTTAATCGGTTAATTCTGAAAATGATGTGTCAATATTTGTGTTGTAGAGACAGCTATAACCATTTTGATTTTTATTTAAATATTTGATTTTATATCGTCTTAGAATACTGACAGCATTGCAAGTTAGCCCAATTTAAATTACAATGATTATTCTTCGTCCAAAAAATCGCTAAATCTCTGGTAACGTGAAGTGTCGCGAAGTTAGCAATGTTCTGAAAAAGGAGATCTGAATTCGGACATCATAATCTGAGCATTTCGACCCCAAACGGTTCAAAGATACAACCACCAATGATGTTATTATATTTGCGCAGTTTGAAGGTCTTCGCGGCTGCAGCGGGAGCATACATTCATGATATGCAAATGACGCGGTATGTAAATTTTTTCCAGTTCATTCAACCTCAGATAAACGCGAGACTAATATAACTGAAATTGATATGCAAAAGTTCGCCCGATTGGTTAAAAGTGAAATGTGCAGGAATTTATGTGTGTAATATAATGACGTTTATAGGGTTCCGTACGTCCGAATGAAAAAATGTCGGAACATATATATATTATATTAAAGGATCATTCGTGGGCATGTTTTTTTTTTTTAAACGTTCCCTTACGTTAGGATTTCTCCTGTGTCGTCGGGGCGTATTACAGACATGAATTTCACATACAATACATATTGTATGTGGAGTTTATGTCTGTAAACGCACCCACGACACAGGAGAAATCCTAGTGTGGGGCTACGTCTCAAAAAAAAAAAAAAAAAATACACCCAGACCCGGAACAACTACCTGCAGATCATACAAATATTTGTTCCGTGTGGGAATCGAACCCACGACCCGGAGCGCAGCAGCCGACTGTATCAGCCACTGCACCAACCGTCCCGCCAACGTGTGTTTGTCTGTCACAGCAAATTTGCTCCGAATCTACTGGAGCAATTAAGTTGAAATTTGGTACACATGA
Source organism: Diloba caeruleocephala (assembly GCA_947459985.1). NCBI lineage: Eukaryota > Metazoa > Arthropoda > Insecta > Lepidoptera > Noctuidae > Diloba > Diloba caeruleocephala. The sequence goes on along the minus strand of OX381629.1, from coordinate 2,620,953 downwards.
ATTTCTATGACCCGAATACGTACGTGTAACGTAAATAAATGAATTTTAAATATTGAGCCACTCATGGGGCACAAATTAGAAAAAAACATAGCAAACCGTACCGTGTAACATACCAAATGGAAGGCCTTATTTTTCGAAATTACGGGTCTCAAAATCTCGTTTAGAGTTTTTATAATTTTAAAATAAATCGTTTCAAAGCACTTACAAAAATACATGAAAACTGTCATTCCGGGTCCCTCCCCCGTTATCTCAAATACTACCAAACGTAACATTTTGAAAACAATACATTAAGTTGTTATTTACTTGTACATTGGAGGAAAATCTATAAGAACTCTATGGTCTTAAAAAAACATAGTAAATAATTTAATATTGTGCGAAAAAACTTGCAATTGGAATGTATTAAAGAACATGTTTTTCAACTACAATGTTAAGTTTATTCTTGGGATAAATTATTGGCACAAGACAGAATTCTTACATAACTTTTTTTATTTAACACAAACAAATATCGAGTGTGGTCCCGGCTCAGAATACCACCACCCCATCTCCTCCCGTGGGTGTCGTAAAAGTCGACTAGGGGATTAGCCGGAGGATGGGCAGCAGCGTCCTTCGAGTACATGAACAACTCAACTGCGATCACCAACCCGCCTGCCAAGCGTGGCGATTATGGCAAAACCCCCCAATGAGCCCAGAACACACCCATATCGGTAATTGTGGTGGAGGGTTTGGGGGAGGCCTGTGTCCAGCAGTGGACTTCATTCGGCCGAAATGATTGATGATTGATTGAAATATCGCGTGATGTTCCGGATCGTTCGGGAAAGTAATATTTTGTTTTTGCCTAACGCATATTGTTGTCTCTTTCGTTTAACAGCAAACCTAAATTACCTTATTTTGGCAAGTAAGGTTATCAAAAGACAGGCACACGCACGCACGCACATGCGTTTTTAACAACAGACGTTTTTTATATATTTGATACCACAAATAAATACTTTAAAATAAATTATTTAAATAACATTAATTTTATTTAAATAATTAATAAAAAAATATTTAAATATATTTATTTGTGTCTCTGATCTCCAAAAGTAAACGGACCTGCGATAGGAAAATCTAGGTCTCGTTCGTTGGCGTTCGTCGACACGATGTGTACAGATCTGGGGGCATTATCCCAATATATGACCAATCCGCTTGACGTAGTCTTGGAAATGGTAATAGTTTTACAGAAATGATTACTTTTATTAATTCACTGAGATAACAGATATCATTTTACTGGTATAAAATATAAGTCATATCTTCGCGTTTTTTTTTAAACATGTGCCGTGACACGCGTGGCCCACATGATACGCTTAAACAAATTCGGCAATCTCTAACAGATGGAGTTGCTGTACGTCACGTGCCATGCGAAATATATTCATCAAATAATAAAATAATAATAATAAAACTTTTATTTATCTCTTCACAAAGGTGGCTGATAAATACCTTAAAATTACGCGACATACAGGTGAGTATAAGCTCCTCTGTGAGAGACTGGAGTGCGTACTAGGGAAACCTTGTGTTACGGATCACCAGGCTCTCACCTTAGTTTTAAGCATGTTTTACATTATCCTGTCACATTACAATAGAACTTAACATTATGACTCCAATCGAAGAGAAAGAAAAAATATTAAATAGGTATATGCATTTGGACAAACTGCGGGGGTGTGTGTATGTATGTGGTTGTATGAGAGGATTTGAGGTTAAGTATATACTGTGTGGAGTGCATTTGTGCGTTTGTAATGTGAGGTGGGCTGTGCGTGTGTGAGTATGTGTGATCAGGTGCGTTTAATGTATTTTTGTTCGTTTGTATTTGACTCGTGGATATGAGTATGAGGGAGTGGATGATATGTGCATGAAATTATACTGTGTTTGCTTGTACGTACACATGTATGTGCGATTGTGAGACCCCTTTTGATTTTTAAGTTAGAAGGGTATAAAAAGTAGTTGCTCGGTGGCATTATAATCCAACTTGAGTAGCCAATCGAAAAGTTTTCTTTTAAAAGACTGTTTGGAGAGGAGGTATATAGACAAAGTTTCATTTAGTTTATTGTATAAGTAACTATCTAGAAACTTATAGTGTCTATGTGAGAAACTAGTATGAAAACGTATTGTCGGGCACACTGTGTGTTTACGTCGTTTATTTACTAGAGCTGCAGGGTTATAATAGAGCTGTGAGTGTTTACGAAGGATTGTATTGTGAATGAATAATTGACGCACAGTTAAGACACCAGTGGTTTGATAAATGTCTTTAGTTCGGTGTAAAAATGGTAGAAAGTTTGCCACTTTTAAAACCGCCCTCTGAGCACGCTCAAGTTTTAGTACTGACGTTTTAGTTGCTCCGCCCCATATGGTTATGCAGTAGGAAATCAGTGATTGGCACAGTGCGAGATATACCATTTTAATAATATTAGGATCTGCGACATGTCGAAGGTTCTTGAAAATATAGATTAATTTGCGAGTTCTTGAAACGAGAAGATTAATATGTGGATGAAAGCTGAGTGTGTTGTCAATCATGACACTTAGGAATCAAATTGTATCAGTTTTTTGTGAGGTAGGACACGTGCACACTGTGGTATGGGAAGAAGAACAATCGTAAGTGTAAGCAGTTATCATTTCGTGACATGTGAGGGTGGTTTTTTTTATAGAGAACGTCATGTATATTTTTTTTTCTACATTAAGTAAGATTTTATTGTAAGCTAACTATGACAGAACCAAATTAAAGCCCTGCTGTGCTGTGACATCGTTAGGAATAACGTTGGACCGAGAATGCTGCCCAGTGGAACCCCATGCCCAATAGGAATATCAAGACTAGCCCAATCACCCACATTGACTCTTTGAAAACGGTTTATAAGATAGACTGTGAAAAGTTAGCTAGCTGTGTATACCGTACACCAAATCGTTCCAACTTTCTTAACAGTAGTGGGACGGAGACTGTGTCAAACGCTTTGGCCAAGTCCATGAAGATTACTATAACTTTGTTATTTATGTCAAGATTACATGAGACAAAGTCTGTCAATTCATGTATAGCGTCGCTGGTTGACCGACCCGCCCGAAAACCGTATTGAGAGGTCGAAAGGAGAGAGTTTCTTCTCCACTCTTATAGATAGGATGAACCTCAGCTAGTTTCCAGTGGACAGGATATTTGCCAGAGCTAAAGGCGAGGTTACATATAAATGTGATAGAGGGAATTAAAAGTGTCTGTATCTCTTTATGAAGGTGGTTGAGCTGTTGTCACGACCGGTGGCGCAATCGTTCTTCGGGTTAAGGATTAGGTTTTCAATTTCTATGGTATCTGTTGGGAGTAATACTAGTGAGTGAGTGTGTGAGTTATATGCTGGTGGAGGAGTGGAAAGACTATTTATATGACTGCATTGGTTAGACAGATTTTGCCTATATTAGCGAATAAAGTATTAATTACATTTGTGGAAGAAATTGTATCTTGGTAATTGATGAGTTGTAGGGCCTCGTTTTATGATTTAATTGTATGTGTGATTTTTTTAATGGCATTCCATTATTTTTTATTATTTGTTTTTGCCGCGGTTTTTATTTCAGCTTTTCATTAAATCGGTTTGATGATGATGGCGATGAGATCCTGGGTTTGATTTTAAGGCACACAGTTACAGGCGGTAACTCAGTAATACAGTTACTGCCTGGAGCTTGGAATTGTACTCGATAAATGGAAATAAGCTTTTCCTAATCCCTTGATGGGATCGTCGTCAGTGAAAATTTATTTAAAACACACACATTAGCTTCCTCTGCTTAACATGTGCCTTCCCAAGTGGACCCGGTGTTTTTTTTATTATTCCGGTGGAAATACGTCATATACTTTTTCCCTGGGGTAGAGAGGAGAGGGACTTCTACCGGCTAAAACCACCGGACTGGTCATCTGCGGCATTGAATGAAGGCTCTAGGAACTCGTATAATCTCCATCTAGAGCCACCCATTGGTGTCACGCCTTTAGTGGACCCGATGCTACTTACTGCTAATGGGTAGGAGAGGGGTGGTCCGTTCTTTGCCGGGAACCACATGGATGTATAGCAGCCTCTACGTAACTCTTCGGGGAATACAGGGGTGAAGCTACGATAGTGATATTCCACTATATATGGGTATTGAAAACCTTTGAATTAGCGTCAGGTGAGGTATATCTATATTCTATTATCTACTATATTCCGTGTGGTGTCCGGATTAAGAATATAGCACCACTCCATCTCCTCCCGTGGGTGTCGTAAAAGGCGACTAAGGGAATCTAAACCAGAGGGATGAGCAGCAGCGTCCCTTCTGTGAAACGGTAGCTATACTGCTCTCACCAACCCGCCTGCCAAGCGTGGTGAGTATTGGCAAATACCCCCCAAAATGATGACACAGTTGTGAAAATCTATGGGGGAGGCCTTTGTTCAGCAGTGGACGTATAAATGGCCGATATGATGAGGTATATCTAAAACACTCTACTAAGTCTAATAGAAAGAAAGAAAGGAAGAAAAAAATATTATTTGGATAGAAAGGACACTTACAGAAAGCATAAATTGAGTAGATAAAGCAAAACAATATAAAAAAACAAACCATTAACAAATATATTGAGACATCATCATACAACAAACATGCAATATGAAGACAGCTGGAAGCTCACATTTATTATTTATAAATAAAGTTAATGGTTAGTGGTGTGCGTCGCAATACCGATCAAAAAGAGACATTGCTCAGCCTAAAGCCACATCGCAGTTAGCGGTGCGGCGCTGATTTTCAGCAATACTTCGTATTATGCATAGTATCTATATTATAGAATACATTGTTACAATTATATAATGTTACTACACTACTGTACTGTGTGCGTCACACAAAGCTGCAACCACAAAAACAATAAAACTATCCACAATGCCGCAGCCGAACGTATACTAAAGTACATATTTAGACTAAAGTAGATGTATATTTGTGCATAAATATACTATCCATTATATGGATATTAAGCATATTATAGATATTAAATTTCTACATAAACCGTGTTGTGGATTACGATATTACCGCCTTTGCGTGATATTATATTCAGAATTCATTAAATAATTTGATAATACTGAGAATAAGATTTTATTAGAGTAACATGTAACAGCAATTTTTTTTTTAAAAACATTGCCCCGCACTAACATTTCTCCTGTGTCGTGGGTACGTTTACAGACATGAATTTCACACACAATACACCCAGACCCGGAACAACTACCTGCAGATCATACAAATATTTGTTCCGTGTGGGAATCGAACCCACGATCCGGAGCGCAGCAGCCGACTGTATCAGCCACTGCACCAACCGTGCCGTCTCTCGTCGTCGTGGGCTCTGAACTCTTTGATGTAGTGTTCTAAGAGGTGATTTGTATCAAAGAGTGGATAATTACAAGGGGATGGTGGTGATAACATTATAATGACATATATGCCGTCAAAGATACCACCACCCCCCGTCTCTTTCCGTTGTAAAAGGCGACTATTATTAAGGGATTAGTCGGAGGATGGGCAGCAGCGTTCTTCGAGTACATTCATAACAGAACTACGATCAAAATCCCCCCAAAGAGCACACAACACAAACACATACCGATCGTAGTGGTAATTTTTGTTGCAGTCCAGCAGTGGACGTTTACCGGCTGCAATGATGATGATGAATCAATTTAATGTCGTCAAAAACTCTAATTTGGTTGCACAACATGCCCCATCGGTTACATAAACTTTTCCGTAGGCATTTTGGGGTTTGTAACCTTTGAGAGATATGGGTCCACTCCCGGAATACAGATAATTTGACTAATGCTACCTAATAATACAATTTATCAGTAATTAGAGTGAACGTGCCATCTGCCAAGTTTAGGCGCGCCGCTTGACACTCGCTTAACTCATGATTTGCTACCAATCAAGTATTTTGGATACTTTTAAATGTAAATAAACTATTTTAGAAAACTAAATACCGTTTTTATCATTGTTACAAGTATTTTTTTTTATATTCCATGAAGACACTCAATGGCTGATTGAGCTCTGCCGTGCGGTGACGGCTGTGAATAGCACCAACTCATTTCACCCCGTGGGTGCCGTAAAAGGCGACTATGGGATTTATCGGAGGCTGCGCAGCAGCGTCCTCCGAGTACATTAACAACTCAACTGCGATCGCCAACCTGCCGGCCAAGCGTGGCGACTATGGCAAAACCCCCAATAAGCCCACAACACACCATAAATGTTTTTACGAAACAATTTGTGGCGGCCATTTTGTGAAGCTTCTAAATGTGGCTCTGAAGTAGTCTTGAACCTCTTTAGCAGTCAGACATGGTACCTTTTTTGACAGTTTATATTCGCCAGTATAAGGCGGAATAGACACAATCAGTGATTAGACATATTTTAGAGTGAACAGCCAAAAAGTTTCAAGTTACGTTGTGTAAGTTTAAAATGCTTCAAAGCGTTTTGAGGTGACCGGCAACATATTGTTAATTGTTACACCCATCCATGATGAATCAATTTTTAGTAGGTATATACGGCGCAATGAATATTGCTGAACTTTCAAAATGGAAGCGATTCCGAATGGGACTGTATTACGCATAAAAGCTGCGGGTGCGCAGGATTAAGATCCGTGAGCAGCGAGACGAAGCTGTGTCACTTATCTACCAAATTATTTGACAATATTGCGATAATGGCGAGTGTATCTATACTCAAAAAAGATATTTAATTGTTTTGTTTTAATTATCTGAACACATGTGCGTCGTAAAGTGATAGTTTGGATAACATCTTATCATTTCATTACTGTCGAATGACGAAAAGACGGAACTAATTATAAAATCAATGAAATTGGATAACATCTTATCATTTCATTACTGTCGAATGACGAAAAGACGGAACTAATTATAAAATCAATGAAATTGGATAATGCATAATTTTTTTTTTCACTCTTCGTATGTTTTTATGAATATTAGTCATATAAAAAATAAAAAACTTATACATAAACCGATTCTTAAGGAGTAAACTCCAAAAAAAAAGTCAATGTCTTATTATAATAAAACTTACTTACTATAATAAAACTTATTATTATAATACTTACTTATTATAATAAAACTTTGTTCGAAACGTCAGGAAAAACAAAAATCAATAATACACGCGATTTAATCCGTTTAAAATTGTTTTATTATAATGTGTAATAATCGCGAAAACCTAAGACAATTCAATGTCTTATATTATTTCATTCAATATACACAAATATTATATATGGGAATCTAAACCAGAGGGATGGGCAGCAGCGTCCCTTCTGTGAAGCGGTGGCCATACTGCGCTCATCAACCCGCCTGCCAAGCGTGGTGAGTATTGGCAAATACTCCCCAAAATGATGACACAGCTATGAAATCTATGGCCTTTGAAAGAAAGAAAGAAAAGAAAGAAGTTCAGCAGTGGACGTATAAATGGCCGATATGACATAAATATTGAGATTTAATATCATTATTATTAATTATTAGTACGCAGTAGAGTGATTAAATAAAAAAAATAAAGAAATATAAAATATAGAAAAATCAATTTAAGTGACGGTAGAAAAAAATCTGATGAACACGTGGATGCAGTTACTAGGTAGGTTATAATTAATTTTTATAAATTACTAGCTGGGACCCGCGGTTTCACCCGCATTTAATTGGAAGGAAATTTAGAGTACTTCGGCATAGACACTTGGCATATATATATATATATATATATTACAAGGGCTTTTATTTTTTTGCGCGGAACCCTAATTATTTTTCTAAAATAAAAATAGCCTCAGTTATTCCTTATAACATCAGCTATCGGCCAGTGAAAGTCCCGTCAAAATCGGTCCAGCTGTTTCGGAGATTACCCGGAACAAACAGACAGACAGACAGACAAAAAATTAAAAGAATGTTTTTTTGTTATGTGTACCGTATATATTTTCATATGCATTTAGTAAAAAGCTGTTATTTTGACATTACAAACAGACACTTCAATTTTATTTATTTGTATAGATATATATCGTACATAGAAACACCCATGCCTTTTATTTTTTTAACCCTCACTGCCTATTAATTACTGAGACAATCTATACATATAAAAAGAGAAACTGACTGACTGACATACCAACGCATAGCCTAAACCATTGGGGCTAGAAACTTCACCACAATGACACCGATGAGCAGCACCACAAGGAGCACTTAAACGTAGAAATGTAGCGAGCCGGAGAGTAGTGACATCCAACATAGTAGATTTATGTTTACATCTGTTTATTTCCTAAATAAATAAAATACTATGCCTGTCTGATAAACGAGTACCGGTATACTCGTATTTGTTTATAGGTTATAGCCCTAGAAACAAATACACCCTAATACATCAGGCAAAGTAAATATACCAACAAACGGAAATAGATATAGTCGGCTGCTGCGCAACGGGTCGTGGGTTCGATTCCCGCACGGAACAAATATTTGTACGATCTGTAGGTCCGGGTCTGGGTGTGTATTGTGTGTGGAATTTGTGTTTGTAAACGCACCCACGACACAGGAGAAATCCTAGTGTCGGGCAACGTTTAAAAAAATACAAAAAAATATCACTCGTGTAATTTAAATACATTTTTCTACAAATTTGATAACACTAGATCCAATAAAACCGCCACGGGGGCATCACGGGAGTTACTCGTATGTTTCTGGCCGGTCAAGGCGATATAGCTCACCTTGACCGGCGAACTGGCGCTATCGATGTATCTTTTATTATAATTACAACAATGTAATTATGTGGCACGCGAAGAGCGGTCTTTTGCGCAGGAGCACATAACTTCAAGAGCCGTGTGCAGTTATGGCCGGCACCATTCGCGCGTCGGCGCGGGCGTAGAGGGAGAACTGTTTAAGATTGGCTACTAAGATCACGCCGTGTTTTTTAATTTTAGTATTTCGCATTTATTTAATTGTTTTGGCATAATATTTTCAATCATTCGAAAGAGGATGTTTTGTCCTACCGGAATCTATATTTTGGTTTTTTATTTCGAGTGAAAGTATGTTAATTTTCGGATAATTAAAATGGAATGTTGAGATAAATTATTATTTTCAACACCTGCTTCTTTTTGCTTTTAATCGATGTTCTAAGGCCGTTAAAGCGACATTGTAAGACATTTTAAGAGTAGCTTCCAGATAAACTTTCTTACAGGCTTTATAATAAACTAGCTGGGACCCGCGGTTTTACCCGCGTTTAATTTAAAAGAAATTTAGAGTACTTCGACATAGACACTTGACATAGAATATTTATATTGGATTTCAAGGGTTTTATTTTTTTTGCGCGGAACCCTAACTATTTTTTTAAAATATAAGTAGCCTAAGTTATTCCTTATAACATCAGCTATCTGCCAGTGAAAGTCCCGTCAAAATCGGTCCAGCCGTTTCAGAGATTACCCGGAACAAACAGACAGACAGACAAAAAAATTAAAAATTGTTTTTTTGTTATGTGTACCGTATATAAATTCACATGCATTCAGTAAAAAGCTGTTATTTTGACATTACAAACAGACACTTCAATTTTATTTATTTGTATAGATAAATGTACTAAAATAGTCCGTGTGGTGTCCAGATCAAGAATATAGCACCACTCCATCCTTCCCGTGGATGTCGTAATGCTAAAGCAGAGGAATGGGCAACGGCGTCCCTTTTGTCGCCATTAGCCCCAGTAGCCATACTGCGCTCACCAACCCACCTGGAAATCTATGGGAAAGACCCTGGTTCGGCAGTGGACGTCCTTTGGCCGACATGTGTGTGTGTGTGTGTGTGTATGTAAAGTCCAATAAATGTTGTGTGTCAACCAAGGACCTTTAAATAAGAGCTTACAGAAGCTTATAGGTATAGAGGCGCAAATGTCTGAGTCATCTTTGATAGCACAAGCTTGGAATTTGTTCGGCGTCGTTTTAAAGATATGGAACAATTTGTTTACAAAAACACGTGCCGTTGCATTATTATTTTTTTACGTAGTAAGACATAATCCACTGTATTTTGCAGAAAAAAATTCTTATGCTTGATTTGCTGCACAGCTCGCTGAAAATGTCGGGTATAAATGTATCCTTAATCAATAAATATTAATTATCAGGCCATAAATGTCCAATGCTGAACTTAGGACTCCTGTTATAATCATCTTTATTAGCATACATTTAGTACAAGTTGCATGAAGTCCCTGACTCCTACGCTAAGTCGTAAACCTGTGCTACAAGAGTTGGTACTATCTCCCATTCTTAGGGGAAAAAAATCTTAACCAAGATAACCAAAAAAACCGGCCAAGTGCGAGTCGAACTCGAGTGGAGAGGGTTCCGAAATTGCTGAATATAATGTATATTGTGGGATTCGGTCTTGAACCAATAACTTACCCCAAGAACAAACATAACATCGTAGTTGAAAAACATGTTTTCCCGTACAATCCAACCGCAAACGTAAGTTTGTACGGACAATTATGAAAGCTTCAACATGTTATTTTAAGACCATAGACTTCTTATAAGTTTTCCTGTAATCTAAAGGGAAAGAGCTATTAACTATATTTTTTTCAGAATTTTAGACTCTGTAGTTTCGGAAGATAAGTAGGGGGAGGGAATGCTAAATTTTCATCTATTTTCTTAAATAACTTTAGAAATTAATATTTAAAAATGATTAAAGTGTAAAGTTTCGCAAACTGTACCGTGTTACATATCAGTTACACGGTACATTTTGCAAAACTTTGCTCTTTTTTTTTTATTGCCCCCCAAAAATGACCCCATATTCAAAATCCATTTATTTACGTTACACGTACGTGTTTGGGTCACATAAACAGTACTCGCAGATTCCCTCCAAAATGACGCCACAATGTGGAAACCTATGGGGGAAACCTTTGGTCAACAGTGCACGTCCTTTGGCTAATATGACGATGACATGACCATTGATTCTCAATATCAAAGAAGAACACTGCCCCAAAACAATTCTATTGAAAGAAACAATTTATTTTTGCGCCATTTTTTTTTTTTTAACTTTGCCCCACTCTACGATTTCTCCTGTGTCGTGGGTGCGTTTACAGACATGAATCCCACATACAATACACCCAGACCCGGAACAATTACCTGCAGATCATACAAATATTAGTTCCGTGCGAGAATCGAACCCACGACCCGGAGCGCAGCAGTCGACTGTATCAGCCACTGCACCAACCGTACCGTCGAAAATTGACGCATAACATACAAAAAAGTAAACTAAACTAAAGTAAGCATTACGACATAGGCATAACCCTGAAGTAAATACAAAGTTGCTTCATGGGCATATCTAAATGTTAAAATCTGCACACTATATACATAATAAATAATCACAATTATGCTTCTATACACAACATCGCATACATAGGTACCTATATGTGCCCAAACTTCAACACTATTATTTAAAAAATACTTGTAATGAACACATGGGCCTTGCTTTTATCTGACACCCTCATTGGGATCACTTGATAACCCGTTACTAAATAAATAACAATAAAAAAAGATATTGTCCGAGCGTGGCATCCACGTGGTGCCTATAATAGATGATAATTAATACTCCAATTATTTTCAAACGTTACATGTATTTTTTTATTTTAAACGTTGTCCATTTTAGAGTCCATTTTTTTAATATCTCCTGTGTCGTGGGTGTGTTTACAGACATGAATTCCACATACAATACACCCAGACCCGGAACAACTACCTGCAGATCATACAAATATTTGTTCCGTGCGGGAATCGAGCCCACGACCCGGAGCGCAGCAGCCGACTGTATCAGCCACTGCACCAACCGTGCCATGATTGGCAAATAAATGTTCTTCTCCATAAGAAATCTACATCGTGGAACGCGGCAACTAAAGACTCACAAGTGCCTATAAACGGGAAATAAATACGTGATAAAAAATATTGTTATCTTTATCTTTTAATGCGATTTTTCAAATTTGAAAGGGCAACACTATCTGGCTATATCTGTCGGAAAATAGCTTGTCGAAATTCTTTGCTCTCGAAACGCTTGCTGGTTAATTCGGTAAATAAGTCGCCGTGACCTCCGAGGTTACGAAGTCACTTCTTTAGCACCAGTTGCAGGTTAATAAATGTGACTGGCGATGTGATTTTAATTACGTGAAAAAAAAATGTGAAGAGAAACGTCGTAAGGAAACCTGAATTGAATGGTTTGAAATTGCCAACACGCAGTGAGCAACCGTGGTGATATATTTTCGTTCCTTCTTTGTGAGAACTTTTCTTTGCAATGGGACAAAAACAGGCTGATTGTATTAATAGTTGATGATATTATACCGAAGTACGATGTTCCAAATTTTTATAGCTTTGAGTTTTACGTATACCCTATCCTTCTGTTTTTTGATGCGTGGTCTCCTCTCGAGAACCATTCCATCCCAACTGTCATCAGTTATACGATTATATACCTCGCTCATTACCACTTCAGCTTACTAATCGTTTCAGCTATGTCAGATCTTTAGTTCCTCTACGGATATTGTCATTTCTGATTCGGTCTCATACAGAAATATCAAGCAAAGCTCTCTCTATAGCTCGCTCAGTGACTTTGAGCTTTCTTATGAGGCCCCTAGAAAGTGACCACGTGTCTCTGTGTCATATTGTCATCGCTGGTAGTCATATTTCACCACACATTATCATCATCATCATGATCCACCACACCCTCAGCAGATAATGTATCGGTCCCCGGCGCTCATTGAGAAGGATGAGTTATTTCCGACGTGGGAATTGTTAACTGAAACACACCATTTGTAAGTATCGAGCAGAATAGTGTTTTAATTAGCAGCAGATAACCGCGGGCCAAGTATCCGATGATAAGGTTGGCGTGTGCGGGCGATACCAAAGCGTTAGATATGTCATCTGGTACCAGCCTGTTATGATTGCCCGATACCTATATGTTCTGATGACATTTCGATGGTACAGTTGTGATTTTATTTCATCATCATCATATAACAGAAGGACGTCCAGTGCTGAATTAATGCCTTCCCCATTTTCTACAGTGACCGATTACAGTATTCAAGTTATAATTTTATTTCCTTTTTCAACAACGTTTGCTGGCTTTCTTTCTTTATTTCAATGTGGGTATTACTTTCTTATTTACCCCTCTAGTAACTGGGAATTAATGAGTGTGGTTGAAACTAATTTAGTCATTCTGCTATTTCTACTTATTACGATGGGCCAGATACTGGGAAGATCAATCAATCTGAAAGAAAATTTCATAATATATTATCTAAAACATGACTGAATAAACTTAGATCTGGTGCCCTCAACTGTGTTTTGGATGTTACCGTAGGTAGGTAAGCCTACTGTCACATCTAAAACACATGAAGTCCCATGTTGCAATGCATTATAAAAGCACTTTCTGGCAAAATGAGCTCTGCTACAATTGCCGCTAGGAAAATAAGACAGGTGACAGTTGTGACTACAACTAGAATGACATACTCGTATTTTGCGTACTTTCACTTGTATTTACAATTGTGACATGCAGAACTAAAATACTCGCTATAAGAACAAGTTCCCTTACCTAGCTTTAGACTTAGCAGAATTATTAAAATAAAACAACTTTTTAAATCTGTGACACCGCCTGACACCTCAGTCATCCTGCGACCACGAACCCTGCAGTGTTCGAAACGTCAGGAAAAACAAAAATATAAAATTGACACTCTGTGATGATCTTACAAGTGTTTCCCTACGAAAGATCGACAGCTATAAACAATTTTTCAGGCAACAAGTAACGAAATGTAACTTTACCATTTCACAAATCAACATTCCATATAAAAATGTTTGACAAGCTTTACATCTCCAACGCCTGAGTCCCGTGCCGTCGTTATACCGCGGGGTACTTCGGGGGTCGCGGGCGCGTAGTTTGAGGAGTTTGCGTACTTATAATGAGCGACCCCCGGGAAGTCGGTGGCGCGCACGTTCTCACGTGCTGCCGTGTGCGCACAGCACAGCACAACGCACAATGAGGTTTCGGGGGGATGTGCCTGGGGGTGGTGGCCTTTTTACATCCCCCCTCTGCTAGGGGGTGACGGCTTTACAGTCATCCCCTCCAAGATGTGCTTAAAGGCGAGGCACTAATGGGCGGCTCAAGTGTAATTGTGTCGAGGACCTAGAACCCCCTTCAGTGCCGAAGATGACCACTCTGGTGGTTTAGCCGGTAGAAGTCCGGCATGTCCGCGCATACTTCTTCCATTCTTTCAGCGGGGTAAAGAAGAAGAACTGCGACCCCCTACGCCAGAACCGACTCGCCCGTGTTAAACTAGTGCAGCCGACATTCATCATCATCTAATGACGTCCACTGCTGAACCTCCTGGCCTCCCCCTTAGATTTCCACGAGAGGTTACATGCCGCCCGCATCCAACGACTCCAACGATCTTCACCAGGTCGTCTGTCCACCTCGTTGGAGGTCGACCCCCGCTGCGTTTCTGTGATACCACTAATCCGCAAAGGGAAAATATGCTTATGTTTATTGTAAACTTACCTGTAAGTCATTTGTCCCAAATCGAGCATTACATCCTTGAAAAACATTACCAATTTGAATAAAATAGATTTAAATTAAAAAATTGAGGTACCCTGCTTGACTGATTCTGTGAATGCTTGGAAAATGACTTTCCCGAATACGGGTTTGCCCGTCAATCCTTCTTCCCAAAGACAATGGGACGAGAATGGGGTGACCGTAAAGCCGTCACCCCCTCTAGCAGTGGGAAGGTGACTGTAAAAATACTACCCCCCAGGCATGTCTCAGGGGTAATTGTAGAGGATCCCCCCAAGGCTCGGTGTGCGATGTGCTGAGCACACGGCGGCACGTGACCACATGCACACTGCCGTCTTCCCGGGGGTCACTCGGTATGAGCACGCTGATTCCCCTGAGCTCGCTACCTGCCTACCTGAGGCCTCCGTCATATAACGAAGACAGGGGCCCAGGCGTGTTGGACCTGGGTGCCTGGGCGATTCTTACCCTGGCGTCGTGTCCTCTTTCTTCCAGCAGGATCGGCCTTCTCCCGATTCTGCTCTGCGGTCTGCTTCTGGAGCATGACGCTCTCGCAGAAGGTGACCACTGCACTCCAATTTTCGTGCTTTGTCGACATAGATACTGTCGGCAGAGAGAGATCTTGCTTGGGCAGGATAGCCCATGCAGGCCACTCCTCGAGCGTGTCTTGTGCGGTATCCTGATCACTATCAGAGTGACGGAACGCACCGATGAATACCTGCGTCGGGCGGTAGGTGGCGTGGTCGCTTCCTTTGAGCTAAGCTGCGAAGAGCGGCAGGATGACCTCGACGACACGCTTGCTCGGGGGGTTCGCGTTTATTAAAAACCCAGTCATCATATCTGCCACAAGACATCCACTGCTGAACAAAGACCTCCCCCATAGATTTCAACAATTGTGTCATCATTTTGGGGGGAATTTGCCAGTACTCACTACGCTTGGCAGGCGGGTTGGTGAGTGCAGTATGGCTAATGTTCCAAAGAAGCGACGCTGCTGCCCATCCCTCTGGTTTTGCATCCCTTAGTCGCCTTTTACGACATCCATGGGAGGAGATGGAGTGGTGCTATGTTCTTAATCCGGACACCACAGGGTAGAAAACTGAAAAGCCAGTAGTCATTCTCTTTTTATGTATTTATTAATTAATGAATAGATTAAAATGAATGATAATATTATAATATTATCATTAATTATAATGACAATATTTATTATGTATTTATTAATTAATGAATAGTTGAGTACTAAAGAAAAACCTTTATTACGGAAATGAACACGAATAAAGAACACACGCTGATGTGTAGAACATAGCTCTTAGAATTTATGGCCGCTGGGGAAGCAAGGTTCTCGAGTGACTAGTACCCACTGGAAAACGCAGCGCGGAACGGTTTCTAAAGTTTGAAGGTAGCTGGGCGTGGAAGGTTGCGGGCGGCACGTCACCGATCGTTGTGGAAATCTATGGGGAGGCTTTTGTCCAGTAGTGGACGTCGTCATATGATGATGATGATTCCTGTAACCTACTTAAACTCCCCTTGAACCAAAGTTTACTATTTTAGTAGGTCCCTAATATTGTCTTATCACATAATATAACTACCAATATCTTAACAAGGTTTATGTTACAACATTTGTCAACCGTAAACTTAAACTGTAGAAATGTTATATTATTTGACCAGTATTTATGTAATTACAACTGAAAATTAAGAAATTAAACTACAGACTTATGTGGATTTATTAACTAAAATAACAAACATTATTGCATAATTTTCATCACATGATTTCCGTGTTTAGGTAGACACTGTTTATATAAACACGGAAAACATGTGATAAAAGTAATTAAATCAAAGGTAGGGAAAGTAAAAATTCATTAGCATTCTTCTCGCGTGCCAGCCAGTATTTTACCTGCAAATACCTAGGTTATGCCATAGTGAAACGATTTTCGCTGGTCAGCAAGGTTGGTATTAAGAATAAGTAAGCTGCAATGGCAATGAGCAGTGCACATTACTCGTAGAACTGATGGCTTTTGAGGCGAAAATGTTCTAGAGTCGAGACCACGCACCAGAAAACGCAGCGTGGGATGACCTCCAACGAGGTGGACAGACGACTTGGTGAAGGTCACTGGGAGTCGTCGGATGTGGGTGGCATGTAACCGGTCAGCGTGAAAATCTATGGGGGAGGCTTTTGTTCAGCATCCTTCGGCTGATAGCATGATGATGAAGGTTTCCCGTGTGCTGTCCGAATCAAGAATGTAGCGCCACTCCATCTCGTCCCGTGGATATCTATGGGGCGCTAAACTAGAGGGATCTGCAGCTGCGTCCTTTTTGTAGTAGTAGCTCATGCTGCGTTTACCAACCCGCCTACCAAGCGTGGTCACTAATAGCCATCGGTAAACGATCGGCGAGGCTAAGCTACATCTGTGGATGGGTAACCGCATAGTGGTATTTGAACTGAGCGTCTCCTTACTTCGGGGGATACGTAAAAACGGTGGTCATGGTTACTGTCATTAGACGGCAGTCGTTAAGCCAAGTCGGAGGCGTTTGGATGGCTTGAACAACTCTAAGATAAAGGTATCCAGCAACCACACGAAAAGAAAAACAAAGGTGGAAAAGAAGAGGAATCGTGCTGAATAGTTATGTCGTATTCCCCCAAAGTTATGACACGAGCCGAATTACATTTGGGAACATCCCCATGTACATTTTGTGCAGCTCGGTTGGATTCTTACCCGCTAAAACCATACGGTGGCCGTTTTCAGCACATAAAGAGGGGATTTCCAGTGGTATGCACCGGTGCCCTGTGCCTCACCGCAGCTCGTCTCGGGGGAGCGGTTCTCCGAGCATTTCTTCCTTACTGATATTTACACCGTGTGATGTCAACATAGATAAGCACGCTTTTTTATGACGCTCCGAGTGAGGAGGTTTGTCACCTATATAGGAAAGGCATGCAGTCCGTAGCCCTCTATGAGGCGCCTCTTTGGTCAATTTGACTCTCGGGCGTCTAGCGCTGCAGAACCAAGATTCACAGTTTGCAGTGCAGAGCGGCTATACAGATCGCACGAGGATAGCGAACCGTGTCCTCTGAGATGGCAACTCTGTTGACACGCTTTCCGCCTTTCGATATCCTGGTCGAGATGGATGCGTGGATGTATCACCAAACACGCTTCCTCCGCCAGAGCGGCGACAGCGCGCCTTCAATGATCAGAATTTTGAGACGGTAGGCTCAGTGGCGACCATTCTCGAGCTGAGTAGCGCGTCGTCGAGGCCCTCTTGCCGTTCTTCGGAGCCTGGCTCCAAAGGACCGAGCACCTGACGCTGGTATTCACCGGACATGGTTGTTTCAGAGCGTACCAGCAAAGGATACGTCGTGAGGTCAACGGCACAGTGCCACCACTGTAGAGATGATCAGGATACTGCTCAGCATACGCTCGGAGATTGCCCTGCGTGGTCTGACGACTGGTGGGTCCTGGTCGATTGGTTCGGGCAAGCTCTCTCTTTGCCAGCAGTAGCGTCGGCTATGCTGACAGAGCATGAAAATTGGAATGTTGTGGTCTCCTTCTGTAATAGCTTGATGCTCCAAAAGGAGACCGGAGAACGGGATCAGGAGAGCAACACGCCTAAGCCCTCTGGAGTCATTATGTGGTGGGGAGCGAAAGAGTCGCGAGCGCACAGATTGAAGAATCTGCGTGCTCGTACCGAGTGGCCCACTGTGTGCGTAGCACAGCGTATAGCGACGCGAGGTAGGATCCTTTACAATCCCCCTCGAGATATGATTATCTCTTTACAGTCACCTCCCCTTCACTAGCACCCCGTGTCCACTATACAGTCATCGCTTCCGAGATGTGCCTAAAGGCACCAATGCGCTGCTCCAGTGTGATCGTATGCGAGCTCCCCCTTCAGTGCAGAATATGAACGCTAAGGTGGATGACCCTCCTGCCCTCCCCAGGACGGAGGAAGTAAATGAGGTAAAATATATTATGGTTGAAACCTCAAACTCCTTACTATACAACGAACATAAACTTATAATTCACACGCTCAAAGCATGATAGCCCCGGATTTTACTTGAAAAGATAACGATACCAAGAAGGTGGGAAGATCATTAATGATGGATATAATCGAAACATTTACTAATTCTACAAATCGATTCATCATACCGGCCATACAACGTCCACTACTGAACAAAGGCCCTCCCCGTAGATTTCCAAAACTGTGTCATCATATTGGGGGGAATTTGCCAGTACTCACCCTGCTTGGCAGACGGGCTGGTGAGCGCAGAATGGCTCCTGTTCCATAGAAAGGACGCTGCTGCCCATTCCTCTGGTTTAGAGTCACTTAGTCGCCTTTTACAACCTCCACGGGAGGAGACGGAGTGGTGCTAAATTCTTAATCTGGACACCACATGGATGAACTAAATCGATTATGACATCAATGACTAAATCGCCTTCATAATCGAATCACTTCACTAATTTGAATTACAAATCCACGTTTCTCCCACATAACTAATCCAATCGTTGTTAGCAGTTCGGGGCATGAAGGGCGTTGTTTTGTTCTGGTGGTGAGTGTGATGACGCTAGTTTTGTTTGGAAGGTAACTTAATTCATCCGAAGTGTATCACACAGCAGAGCGACTGCCCAATCCCCCCCCCCCCCCCCCCACACGTATCATCTTAGTATGTTGTTGCTACCGTGTCTCTGCTTTCTCACTCACTGCGATGCGGACACCGAATTAGTAATTACGAATACTTATAATCGTGATATCTCGAGACATCTTCATAATCGATTAATTCCATTAGTATACCTGATAATCGCGCCACTAATTAAAATCAATAACGTAATTAATAACACGCATGAGCAAGGCGCCATCGTCCAATTATATCCCAAACGTAACAATATCTATGTAAATAAATAAAAAATAGGGTATCTCATTAAAAATGTTAACAACCTCCCTTATCTGTGGTGTCAGCGGTCATGCAGCACGAGGGTACTGAGTGCTCGGGAACTGCCACTTTACAATGTAAGGTGGGATTTTACTATAAATAACGCTACTATCATACGGTTCGCCGTTTTTAGATACTGTGCGAATTGTAGAATCTTTTTGAAGTTTTATGCAACAGTGAAACAAAAAAGTAAATACCCATTTTTGGTCCAAGACGTTTTTATTTTATTTTATGTCCATTAAGGATCACCAAGGAATAATACACTACTTTCAATTATGAGTACATAAAACACAAATATGAAGTATCACGTAATGTAGGTACACTCAATGATGGGTAACCACAGCTTATACATCAATATCGAGTATACAGGCCAAATACTAATAAATTAAATTAAAACAATTAATAGATAATAATAAAAGTTCACACTGCATTCATGACTTAAAATAATAAGGAGATTTTTTATATTTATAATTCTGTTTCTGTAAGTGTTGTGCGAGTCCGAAATAAATAATATTTCTTTCTTTCTTTCTTTCTTCGCATCTCTGGACCAATACTATATCTAACATTCCTCCATGAATATTTTCAACTACATTGTTCTCGGACATACTACAATAAGATAGGAAATAATGGTAATAATTATTGATATTCAAAGACGCACTATTTAAATTAATATCACCTAGAATAATAATAGGTGTCTTTAACATTGTAACAGTATGTTCAACTTTAGAAAACCATTGCATGTAGTCAGTGTCATTTGCACTTGGCTTAATATATGCAACACAAACAATAAATAGGCGACCGTGCCACAAGAAGCAAGCCCAAAGATCCTCACCGGTATCGGTTTCTAGGTCGTGACGCCGTCGCAGCACAATGGGAGAACGCGCGGCGAGTGCCACGCCTCCACACGGTGTTATTCTATCACGACGCAATATGCTCCAGTCTCCACATATCAGCTCGGTGTCTTCGACAGACTTATCGAGAAATGTTTCAGCTACGGCTACGATGTCATGTTCTGTTAAAGCTAAATTATTTCGCCATACTCGAAGTTTAGTTTTCAGACCACGCACATTCTGATAGAATGCGTTGAAGAAACTCGTGCCTTTGTTCTTATGCCTGACTGGAACCGAGAAAAGGATGGCTGGTGCCAAAAGTAGTCTTCCCGACCGTAAATGTCGTGCCAGTTGGTCTTCGGTAAGGTATCCAAGCCTTTATTCTAGCATTAACCGGCCAGACCTCAGTCGAAAAAAACAACTCGTAGGCTGCGGTTGGAACTCCTATTATATAGGATATAGTTGACGAAGATAATCGCTGATTTCATTGATATTTGACTTTATTTATTAATTTCTTTTGGGTTGTCTGGGCTATAATTATTTTTAATATAATTCTATAATAAATTTAATATAATTCTTTGGAGGTCAGACGGGAACGGCATCAACTTACTTTCATGAGCAAAATCCTCCGCGATAAACTTGATGCACCAGATCAACATCGCGAACTGTCTCGATTTTATACCCCAGACAACTATCGGCGCAATAGAAGGCACAAGTTGTTCGCCGTGCCACCGTGTCGCACCGTGGCCCGCGCCAATTCGCCCATACCGCACGCTCTCTGGGCTCAACGCTCTACTAGATGCCAATCCTCACTGTGACTTGTTTGCGGATGAATGGGTGGAAATATTGTCAGTGTTTGCGTTTTTGTTAAAGAAATGCCCGATTGTAATATCTAATAACATGAAACATTGTTTATACGTGTAATTATGTAGATACCTTTAATTATTGTAATTGGTTTGGTACCGTTATAATTAAAGTAAATAAATAAATTCAGATCATCTGAGAACTTGAGACTGGACATGCCAATGCATTCCACCAGATTTTCGATTCGATTGACAAATCTTTCACAGTCCAGGCTACACGGTTGTGGAATGATTTGCCCGTGTCGGTAAGAGGAGCCCAAGCGTTGTCATCCTTTAAAATGTTAGTAAAGGAACATTATCTATCCTGTTCATAGCATTATTTATTTAACTTGTTTTATGACAATCCTTTTACTGCGTTTTTTTTATATATCACTATATAAAAAATATCTATATGGTATTCCCCTTCTACTATTCCATTTATTTTCTAAAGATTATATAAGTTTAATTTCAAAAGTACTTCACTGTTGCATAAAGCTTGTCTAACCTCTGCTTTATCGTCCGGGGCAAAAAACAGAACGAGGCAAAAACCGAGGAAATATACAAATACTTTGCTTTTATTACACTTTTTTACCACCGGGTTTATCAAAATCCACCCCGCAGACATCTTGATCAAAACATAAAAAATCTCCACATAACGTATATCATCTTTTTTATACATAATTATATGTAATATCAAGGTATTATATTTTACTTGTTACTTTGTGTATTGTGATGAGAAAGTTACTAAATATTGATAATAATCAATATTATAATAATTATACAGTAAGCACAAAAAATTGTACACTTGGACCTGCTTCCCTGTATCGGCTAAACATTATTCCTGTGGGCCAAAGGTCAGCTTAAACAAAACAGACCGATACGCCGCTGTAATCTGTAGGAGTTTTGCGCGTTTGTAACAGTTACTCTGAGACCGACATTTCTTTTCCTTCACCATTGAAAACCCTTCATCCTTTACTTATCCATTAGTCCTTGGGTGTAATTCCTTAAGGACAAACATCCATACATCCTTCAATACAGAATTAAAATGACGGTGAAAAACCAATTTGGTATACGCTAAGACATGACTGAAGCTATTCAAGGACACGTTGCAAGTGATCACCAAGTTGGGTTTTCACCGTTATCAATTCTGAATTCAAGGATGTATATGGATGCTTGTGTGTGTGTGTGTTAGAGAATTGCACCCCTTATCCGTAGCACATGCAATTTCAGTGAGGGAAGCTTTTTTCATAATAAATATCTTATTGTAATGAACAAAGTACCTACGTATACAAATAATATATAAACTAGTCTGACATGCGTGTGGTGTCCGGATTAAGAATATAGCACCACTCCATCTCCTCCTGTGGACGTCGTAAAAGGTAACTGAGAGACTAAACCAGAGGGATGGGTAGCAACGTCCCTTCTGTGAAACATCATCCATACTGAGTTCACCAACCCACCAAGCGGGGTGGGTAAATTTCCCCTAAAATGACGGCACAATTGTAGATATCCACGGGGGAGGCGTTTGTTCAGCAGTGGACGCCCTTTGCCTGATATGATAATAAGGAACTAAAGTCTACTATGCTACAAATTTTAAGGGTAAGTTTAATTGACGGCACGGTTGGTGCAGTGGCTGATACAGTCGACTGCTGCGCTCCGGGTCATGGGTTCGATTCCCACACGGAACAAATATTCGTATGATCTGCAGATAGTTGTTCCGGGTCTGGGTGTATTGTGTGTGGAATTCATGTCTGTCAACGCACCCACGACACAGGAGAAATCCTAGTGCGGGGCAACGTTTTAAAAAAAAAAAATATATATATACATATATTTAATTATAATATATTATAATTTTAATAACCTGTATTCTTATAATATTGCAGTGTCCTAACAGGGTGTTTAGGGCTTTTTAATAGCCTCTGTAAAGATGAACCCGGTCATCATAATAGGTTGACGCGGGGACATGAGCCCAACACACAGAGACTCTTTGGAGAATTTAAATTTATAATTTAATAGACCACTCCATTCATTCATTCATTCCATGGCTGCACTATAAAATGCAATGTCGGAATGTCCCCAGAAGTATAAAAGTATGGTATGAAATGGAACCTACAATTATAAGGTCTATTGAAAGGGATTGAATACTTTGCAACACGGATAAAACGGTGTCTGCCTACCTTTAATTGAAATCTATCACACAACGTGTGGTGCCGGCTCACCACCCCATTTCCTCCCGTGGGTGTCGTAAAAGTTGAAGTTAGGGATTAGCCGACTCAACTGCGATCGCCAACCTGTCTGCCAAGCGTGGCAAAACCCCCATTAAGCCCACAACACACCCATATCGGTCGTTAGGCCTGTGTCCAGCAGTGGCCTTCATTAGGCCGAAATGATGACACAAGATGCGCCCCCTAAATGGTGTTACAGGGAGAAACACATTAGAAGACTCGGAGGGAGTATCAAAAGTCAAAAGTCAAAAGTCAAAGTTTTTTATTTCAAATAAACCAAATATTGGCACTTATGAAACGTCAGAATTTAAGTTGCACGGTTCCAAATAGTTGATCTCATGGAGAAGAGCCGGCAAGAAACTCCATGGATACTCTTTTAAAATAGTTGGGGATTACAATGTTAATTGTATAGGTACACGTGATTGTAAAACATATACAGAGAAAAATGTAGGTTAATGTGTAAAGATGAAACATACCACAATAAAATTACAATAATGAATTTGCCGTGGCAGGTAACGGCTGACCAGTCCCAACAGACGGCACCCGTTCACGAGCATGACGCATGCATCAGCATCGCTTAGCTCAACCATATTGTAGGGAACCGAACAACCCGATACACAACGCCACCGTTAGCAAGACATTTTAGTGAGCATGACAGACCAATACAGCCAGGCAAAAGACACAATCAAAATAAGTACTTAACATATAACATTAATGGCTACATGATGCTCACACATTTACAGTTTTTTATAAATATTATAAATTAATGTCACAAGAACAATATTAATATTAACTAATAGTCAATCAATGCCATAATATTAAATTGATGTAAATAACATAGAATTTTATGAAATTTTAAATAAGTCAACTCAAGTGTCAATACAAGTAATGAACATAAAAATGATCAAATAATAATAACAGTAGTAAATTACAATAATGTCAAAATTATAAAAGATTGAATATATAATATTCACTCAGCCAAACTTACTCCATACGTGTTAATAAAGATTATCTTGAGCTGAACCCAGAGACCAGCAACTTTTATCATCTATATAATCGTTTATGGTGTAATACGCCTTTTGGGCAAGTATGGATTTAATATTAGATTTAAAGGAATGAAATGGCAACTCTAGTAAACGATGTGGTAGTTTATTGTAAAAGCGAATACCAAGCCCCACAAACGAGCCATGCACTCTGTGTAATCTATGGTAGGGAACGCATAATTTATGCCTATTTCTAGTGTTGACGTTGTGAACGTCACTATTTTTGGCGTATGAACTTATATTTTGCCTGATATAAATTATGTTGGCAAAAATAAATTGTGATGCAACAGTGAGAATACCAATGTCCTTGAAATAATCTCTAAGAGAAACCCTTGCTCCTAACTGGTATATTGCACGAACAGCTCGTTTCTGCAGAATGAATATACTTTCAATGTCTGCAGCTTTGCCCCATAATAGAATTCCATAGGACATGATACTGTGAAAATAACTAAAATATACTAACCGAGCTGTATCCACGTCGGTAAGTTGTCTAATTTTTCGGACAGCATAAGCAGCAGAACTGAGCTTTCCTGCGAGACATGACATTTGTGCCCCCCACTGGAGTCTTTTATCTATTGTAATACCTACCCTACCCACAGTGGTATCTACATTTTCGAGTAACTCGTTATTGAGAAGAATGTTGGGTCCTAGATTCTTTACATTCGGCATTGTGAATTTAATACACTTCGTTTTCTTGGCATTCAGTACTAAGTTATTCACCGTAAACCAATGTGTAACCAGTGACAGTGCCCTGTTCACTTCGTCAAAGTGTTGTCTATTTCTCTCTACCTTAAAAATAAGGGAGGTGTCATCTGCAAACAGTACAACGTCACACCTATCCTTTAGAAAGTACGGTAAATCGTTAATGTATACCAAGAACAAGAACGGCCCCAGTATTGAGCCTTGAGGCACACCTAATTTAATGGGCAGTGCGGAAGATTTTTCTCCATTAATATCAACGCACTGAACCCTATGATCAAGATAAGATTTAATAACACTAAGTGCAATATTATCAACACCATAATGAGAAAATTTCCGTAAAAGCGTGTCATGGTGAACGCAATCAAACGCTTTCGAAAGATCACAAAACACTCCAATTGCATTCATTGAGTTCTCCCATGCATTATAAATATGTTTAATTAGAGCTACACCTGCATCTGTTGTTGAACGACCTTTCGTGAAGCCATACTGCTCAGTGTGAAGCAGGCAATTTAGATTAAAGTATCTCAGAAGCTGTTTAAGAATTAATTTTTCAAATATTTTACTAAACGCTGGTAATATAGAAATCGGCCTAAAATTCCCTATGTCACTTTTGGAACCAGATTTAAATAAAGGTATGACTTTACTATACTTCATGAGATCAGGAAAAATACCTTCATCCACACATTTATTAAAAGTAACAGCAAGATAAGGGGCGACAATATCAATTATATTATTTATAAGTTTAACAGAAATTCCCCAAAAATCACCAGTATTTTTAGGGTTAAGTGACTTAAAAACGTTTATTATGTCATGTGGTACAATATGTTCAAATCCGAAAGAAGTACTACATTCAGGCACACTATCACGCAATAACTTTTCAGCGGCGATTGAAGATGACTTTAAGGAGCGAGTCGTGGTTACAGGTATGTTGGCAAAGAACTGATTAAAGACCCGAGCTACCTCAGGTCCTTCACTAACTAATTTATCGTTATGAATAATCTCCAAAAGTTTGTCATGTTTAAATGACTTACCCATTTCATTATTGATAACTTTCCAAGTAGCTTTTATTTTGTTGTTCGAATGTTTGATTTTATTACTAATAAATTTAGACTTTGCCATGGTGCAAACCTTTTTAAATATTTTAGAGTAGTTTCTAACATAATTTACAAACGGAGCATCAAATTTGTATTTTTTCATACCATATAACTCGTATAGTTTCGCTCGACTTTTGTATATGCCTTCAGTGGCCCATTGGTTAAAAGGGGCAATAGTACGATTGATATTTAATGTCTTTGTCTTGAAAGTAGTTTGAAACTCTTTCTTCACTACATCGAAAAGAGCTTTATATATGTCATTCGGGTTATTATGCTCTAATATCGAAGGTTTAATTTTGGAGGCAATACTATTCTTAAAACGAATACATTTACTGATTGTGAACGGTATGCATACTATTTTATGTGACTTGTTTAAAAAAAGATTGGGAAAACTCGCTATTTGTCCACAGTGGTCAGATGTCAAATCACTTATAATGAATTTATTTGTGGCATCGCAATTACTATATATATTATCCAGGCAAGTAGCAGAAAGTGCTGTAATTCTGGTTGGTTCCAAAAATAAGTTCCTTAAATTAAACGATTTAAAGAGATTAAGTATTCTAATACTTATTGGAGAAGCATCTAAAATATTAACATTGAAATCTCCACATACTATTAAGCTTTTATTACTGGATTTTATTTTAGTCAGTGTATCTTCCATCACTGATTCAAATAAGTTAAAATCACTTAAGGGTGGTCGATATACGCAAATAATTATGTATAGCTCGAGTTCAACACAAGACAACTCAACAGTGCGCTCGATAGAAAGATTAACTAGATCTAAACGTTCTTTACATTTTAACATATTTGAAACAATTACTAAAGAACCACCGCGAATTGCACTCTTTCTTACAAACGCACTTTGTATGGAATAATTGTCATCAGTGATAAATGAAATTTCATGGCTTTTTAACCAATGTTCAGTTAAGCATAAAACATGAACATTATGCTTTTCCAAAAATAAACTTAACTCTAGCTCTTTGCCGGATAGACCCTGCATGTTTTGATGTACCACATTCAATTGCTGCGGCCTACCCGTTGTCCCACCTAGTAGTTTAAACTACAAGGTGTATCAATAGCAATATTAGTACTTATACTAACACTAATAACAACCTTAGGTACAGTAAAGGTACCAGTGTCTGCTTGTATATTATATGCTAAGAGTTTAGCAATTTGTCTCCTACAACTAGTTGGCAGATACATTGTATCTTTTGTCAATTTAAAATTATAAATAAATTTATTAGTGTCAAAATATAAAATAGCATCACTATGACGACTGGTTATATTAAAAATAAACATATTAAGATCATAGATGTGCTTATTTTGCAAATGAGTTAAGTTTGATGAATATGGCAGGGCACAAATAATAAATTTACAATTGCTTTTTTCATTAAGAGCTAACATTAATTCTACACCTTGTACAATGTCTGTCTTTGAAACTGTCAAACTATCCCCATACAACAATATGGCAGTGGATGTGGAGTTAAGACTAGACATTTTAATTTTATCTAATAATTTACTGTAACTTGCACCAGGTAAACAAGTATTTGTTACTAATTTCTCAGAATAATGGCTGAGTAATCTGCCAAAGCCTTTACCAAATTTGTCTGAAAACATGTGTGTGGAGTCAATCGAACAAGCTCTAGTCTGAGTAGTTATGGGGACACAGTTCCGTAGAGGATAAAGTAACTCAGGTAAGTGTGCTATGGGTTTGGGCTCAGTAAGTGGCAGTGAGCGGGCACAGCTGCAAGTCAGGTTATTAGTCAGCGACTCATATCTCTCAGCATTGTATGCTACCAAATCGACCAGTTCACTGGCCTCCAGCAAACGCTTAGACAGCTCATTTTGGGAAGCTTCATATTTACTAAAAATGTCCTTTATAGTAGTTTCTCTGTGTTTTAGCTGTTCCTGAAAGTGAACTGTATCCGTATAATAGGTATTCCTACATAGTTCTATTTCTTTGTGACAATTATTTAACTCATTTATCAAATTAATTCGTTCCTTCCTAAGGCAAGTGTCTATCTTATAAACTTTTTGTTTTTTAATGGAATTTTGATACTTTTTAATTAATCTATTAATCTTAATATATTTTTTTACTTTATTGTGGCTAGCTATCAAGGGATGTTTAGTGATGGTATCATCCCCAGTCAAGTCAATTGTTAGCATTTCCTTATCACATAATGGTACGGACACACTACTAACCAACTTTTTAAATAGACTACAAGTGTTTTCAGATTGTTCGCTGACTTTGAGTGATTCCATATAAGAAATGGCTTTATGAGCCTTACTCAATTCGAGTTCAAGTGCTGTTATACGTGTTAAAGCCAGCTCATGAGTGTCACTACACTGCTGAAAGTCTGACATAAGTTGACGGAGATGTTGGTGTTGGTCAAGTATGTCCATGTGCTTGATGTGTAATTCAGCCAACTCATTTTTAAGGGCAGTATTCTTATCAATGATAATCTTCACCTCTACCTCACTATCTTCCCTTTCCTGTAGCAGCTGATTGCACAGATGTTTAGAGGACTCTAACTCCTTCAATGTAACCCTCAGTTTGTCCTCCATATCACGGGATGCAGCTCTGCGGGTCATCATGATCACAGATACCCCAGATGCACCTGGAATATGATATTAGACACACTGTATGAAGTTAACAAGGAAAGGAAAAGAATGAAGATGTAGAAAGTCAGTGTCAGAGGGAAAAACAAAGTTAAATATTAGAACAGAAAATTAAGAGTATGGTTAAAGAGAAAAATAAAATGCATACAAGCAGTATATAAGTTAATTTGCTAGTACGTTATTCCAGAAAAATAGTGAATAACTGAGGGGACTACGGTTATACAAATAGAAGGTGATTTTAATTAGTATTTTATGTAGGTAATTGTAATTATCTATGCATTCATTTTACTGCAAGTAATATCAACTAGAAAACGAATACTGCACAGTTGTATCTATAATAACTAATCCTAGTAATGGGTAAGGTGATTACGTGTGATGGGTATAATTCTTAAGTATAATTATAGACAATACTCCCCGGGTTTCATGAAGATTTAAAATCAGTCGTTGAGATGACAGCCGGTAGAAGTTTTTTTCTGATATTCCGATTAATTTACGGCAAAACAACGTGCAAACACAAATCCTTAACAGTTATAACAATTTTTATTGATTTTAAGCTTTATTAACACTAATTATCCATTATTTACAATTTTATAAAATAATTTAATATTCACGTCGTTTTTCACAACCGGCAGGCAATGTTGCCAAGGTAAAAAAGTATCACCAGTAGCGGTGTGTGTTGCAAACCGTAAACAGTTATTGAAACTATGTATCGCGTCCAATACCTAAAACTATGTATTGGTCTCTTCTGAAACTATTTATCGGGCGAAACACTTTATTCACACAGCATTGGATCGTCGATAAACAGTTACCGAAACTAGCCGAATGACTCCGACCGAGTTATTCCGAAGTAAACCCGACCGATACCGACGATCGCACGAACAAGAAGCGAGATCGCGCATTTATGAATTTTAGTCATTCTAAATAATAATAATAAAAATCACATTTTATTCTATTTTATTAGGAATCATTTTTATGCTGCTATCAAATCTTTGACACGTTATTTAGGTATATCCATCCTATATTGGCACGAGTATAAATTACATATTAGAACTTTGCTTATGACTATAATTTATTGTGTCAAATTATTGTATTTTACCAGTCATAATAATCATTTACCACAGACAAAGAACAAAAAACCAAAGTATAAAATTTTCAGTTGATAGCGAATTTTAATTTGTTTAATATTGATTACAAGTTTCGAAGCAAATACCTAAACCGACACGAAAACGTTTATCATTTCATAAACACTTTATACGCATATCGTCCAATAAATAGTTTTTGAAAATACATAGTTTTGAAACACTTTATACGCATCTCGTCCAATAAATAGTTACCGTAAATACATAGTTT
Organism: Diloba caeruleocephala; assembly: GCA_947459985.1. Taxonomy (NCBI): domain Eukaryota; kingdom Metazoa; phylum Arthropoda; class Insecta; order Lepidoptera; family Noctuidae; genus Diloba; species Diloba caeruleocephala. The sequence goes on along the minus strand of OX381629.1, from coordinate 2,590,817 downwards.
TGTGTTGATAGCATGTTTCAAAGCAAATACCTGAACCGACACGAAAACGTTTATCATTTCATAAACACTTTATACGCATATCGTCCAATAAATAGTTTTTGAAAATACATAGTTTTGAAACACTTTATCGGATACCAATACATAGTTTCGGTTCGGTTCACGCAAAAAGCTTTATTACCCACTTCTAATCACCAGTACTACGCCATTGGACACTACCACCCCTGAGTATATAGCTCTGGCAGTCCCTCACTAAACGGCTAACGAAGGCAAACAAGAGTTGATAGTACTGCGGGCTCTCATGCGTTCCACTCCAGCTGACCAATAAAGGCAAAGTGGAAATGAGGTCCTGTTCGACTTCGTGGGGCATTCTAGGTACGTAGTGTCGCCACTCGCATACAGTTTGCCACAAGCTGTCCTGCGTTTTGTAAGCTTCTTAATAGATCTCCTTAGATATACTTTTTTGTGTATGAAAAGGGTGCGAATGCTGCTTTAATATGCCCTCCGGGATTGCGTTATCCCATGGTGAAATAACGACTGCCCAGAGGGGTTAATTTAATTGATTATTAAAAACATAAGTATTAAACATTCAGTTTTTTCTTTGTTCCAAAATCACGCAACAGCGGCTTAGCAACACAATCTACTTATTATGATTTGCCCATCCTGAGCTGGGGCAATGCTCTCTAAAATTCTTTCATAAGCCCAATGAGTAAATAGCCCGTAATCGAAAGGTTGTCGATCTGACGCGTAACCCCAACATACTGACATTTTGAACCAGTTAACTAAAGGTTGTCTACCTAACAATTTGAATATTATCTACTAGGTAGGTCTTGAGTCCGAGTGTACGATTTTATGTTGATTTACGTATTTTGTACTGATTTATTTTATGGTTTTTATATTGACATCTCATAATTCACAGAATCTCATCTAGAATACGCCAAAAATACAAGGTTTTGCCGTCGTTGGGTTGTACCGCTGGCTTTACTATTTCATTTATTTATTTTTCTGTGTCATTCATTTCATTTCGGCCGAATTAAGTCCACAGCTGGACACAGGCCTCCCGCAAAGATCACCACAACGATCGATATGGATGTGTTGTGGGCTCATTGGGGGGTTTTGCCATAATCGCTACGCTTGGCAGACGGGTTGGCGATCGCAGTTGAGTTGTTAATGTATTCGAAGGACGCTGCTGCCCATCCTTCGGCTAATCCATTAGTCGAATTTTACGACGCCCACGGGAGGAGATGGGGTGGTGGTATTCTGAGCCGGCACCACACGGCACCAGTTTTCCTCCGTAACTCTTGACAAATATTCACGGTGGTAACTTTTAAAGGTATCATATTGTATTTAACCTTATTTTGGAATAAAAACAGGCATGTAGATAAGGTAAAGGTACTTAACCAGGTAAAACAACAAAAAAATAATTTCTAAGTTCAATGCTTACTTCACCTTGCCATCACAGTGAACTTACAAGATAATCGTTGTTTTTCTAATAACAGCGAAATAATAATGATGTAAACAGTATTACTGGGGTTAGTAACATTGACCGTGACTTGTGTATCCTTTTTACAAAGATATAGTAAAAAGAAATGACTATGATACGGTTTCTTTTTTTATTTTATTAAACGTTGCCCCACTCTAGGATTTCTCCTGTGTCGTGGGTGCGTTTACAAACACAAATTCCACACACATAGCACCCAGGCAACATAACAACTACCTGCAGATCGTACAAATATTTGTTCTGTACGGGAATCGAAACCACGACCCGTTGCGCAACAGCTGACTATATCAGCCACTGCACCAACCGTGCCGTCAATAATATATGATAAGTAAATAAGCAAAACAGGTTATACGTTGTTATTGCTACATGTCTGTAGCTTGTACAGTGTTATGCAGGCTGCAGATACCAGCTTCTGGCAAAGGATGCAAATGTGCAAATCTATCTATATGCAGCTAGTGAATTTACTGCGCATAAGAAACTAACTGACGTCTCGAGGTGACGAACGCTGTGTGGTGCTGGCAGGGACTGAATAACCGAAAAATATTGATAGTTTTATAAAGCGGTAATCGTCATGCCCTTTTAACAATGGTACCGAAATATAAGCCTACTTTTATGTAAATCAACAGAAATATTTCGGTATATTTACAGGTATGATTTCAGGTTTTCACCGAAAACCAGCGTTGTTGTAGTTGGATCTTGGACCTTGGTGATCTTGGTACAAGTTACAATGCGACAGCATTTAAGCTGAGTGACAACCCTTTTTTGCACGGCCACGACGCACAATCAGTCTCTTTATGTAAAAAGCCAACCCGTCTGCCAAGCGTGGTGATTATGGCAAAACCCCCCAATGAGCCCACAACACATCCATATCAGTCGTTGTGGACATCTTTGGGGGAGGCCTGTGTCCAGCAGTGGACTTCATTCGGCCGAAATGATGATGTAAAAAGAAATTTAATTTTTAGAATTTGAGGTACTGATTATAATAAAACAATTTTAAACGGATTAAATCGCGTGTATTATTGATTTTTGTTTTTCCTGACGTTTGAAATAAAAAAACATCCTAATTTTAATAGAGAAGATGGTTGGCAGGTACCACCTGTTTGGAATCCGGTTATTCAATTAATAAAACCCCAAACAACACACCACAGTAAAAAACATCAAGACACTGTGAGTGATTACTGCGTGCATCGAAACAATTTTTGATTGGTTTTGTACGGTAGATATATGTATGTACATGTAGATATCTATTCGTTTATACATTCTTTTGTGATATTTAAGTACAAAAATAGTTTATTAGTTCACTGCAGACTGCTCCTTGTGCATCACCTAGATTTCCATTCCTCCGAAATGGTTGTCTGGAAGAGATCGCCGAGATGCGATAAGACCGCCAATTGTATTTTCTTTCTATAATAATACCTATATTCTGTTTTTGGTGTGCAATAAAGTGGATTTATTATCTACATGTTTCTCTATTACACGGGTTTATATCCCCTGTAAGGGGGAACCCGGTCTTTTGATTTATTATTATTATTATAACTATTATAAGGCCCATCTGTTGGGAAACTCTGTTGAGATCATCGAGCACCGAGCTGCTCATCTTACAGTGCTTCCGCCATGATTACGATGTCGATAGCATGATGAGTGATATACTCCCCATTAGTGTTAATACTGATTCCTTTCCACATAGCTTAAAGGCACCCTCTATTGCAAACAATTTCAGGGAAAAATGTCACCCTTTCTCACACCTCTCTGCAAAGATATTGCCTCCGTGTCTGTTCACATACTCGGACCGACATGGTGGCGTTTTTGTATTTATAAACATTTCGATGTACCGGAGTCAAATACATTTTTATAAAAAATATTGATGACTAGCTGGGACCCGCGGTTTCACCCGCGTTTAATTTAAAAGAAATTTAGAGTACTTCGACATAGACACTTGACATAGAATATATATATTAGATTTCAAGGGTTTTATTTTTTTACGCGGAACCCTAATTATTTTTCTAAAAAGAAAGTAGCCTAAGTTATTCCTTATAATATCAGCTATCTGCCAGTGAAGGTCCTGTCAAAATCGGTCCTGCCGTTTCGGAGATTACCCGGAACAAACAGACAGACAGACGGACAGACAGACAGACAAAAAAATTAAAAATAGTGTTTTTGTTATATGTAACGTACATACTTTCATATGCATTTAGTAAAAAGCTGTTATTTTGACATTACAAACAGACACTTCAATTTTATTTATTTGTATAGATGTATAGATTATTTTGACATTACAAACAGACACTTCAATTTTATTTATTTGTATAGATAAGGACATATGGCGTTAGTTCTTTTCTGTACATGTGGCTTCTCTGGAAGCGGCTTCATCTGAAGAGCACATATTTATCAGATATGTAAAAGACATTAAGAGACAATACCTAATTACCTACCAAAAAAGACCTAACCCCAAGTTTATTTCGGCATTTCTTCTCAGAGGTTGCCTTGTAGCGAAATACCGTCGGTTGTTTCAATATGACGTGTAAAAGTGTCTATTAGTAACTATTTACTGAATAAATTAATCTATTCTTAGCTTATAAATATGGTTCAGAAGCGCGATGTAGATTCGAAAGGATGTTATCATGCTTCCAACTGCCGTGCCCTCGAGTAAGATGGAATCGAATAGCTACTGCAGAACTTAAAGTACCGATTTTAGACGTGCTTTCAGAAGCTGTCGTAATTTCGTCATCACCTTGTACATAGGCTGCACTAAAAGTATCCGGAATGGAATATTTCCACTGTTCCTGTCATATTAAAATCTTTTTAATTGAAAACTCCTTGGTTTTACAAATCTATTACCATTTATTTATTTAAAAAAAGATTCACGGTCTTGTCACAAGGTTTTGTCAAACTTGTTTAGTCGTTGAGAAAATGGAATTGACTCGAGAAAATTCAAGAGCGATGATTTATTATGACTTTCGAAGTGGTTTAACACAAAAACAGTGTGTTGACCGGATGATTTCTGCATTTGGTGATGAAGCCCCATCCAAAACCACAATTTATCGCTGGTTTGCTGAATTTCAACGTGGACGTGTCAAGCTCAGTGATGATCCTCGTCAAGGTCGTCCAAAAACTGCAGTCACCCAAGAAAACGTTGATGCTGTGCGTAAGCTGATTGAGGAAGATCGACATGTGACATACCGCGAAATTCAGGCAACTTTAGACATTGGCATGAGTCAAATACAAATAATCTTGCATGAACAATTAGGTGTAAAAAAGTTGTTTTCCCGATGGATACCGCATTTGCTATGTGAAGAGCAAAAAGCGGCTCGCGTTACTTGGTGCGTCACAACTCTCGAAAGATTCCACGCAGGATCCTCAAATGCTGTATACAACATCGTATCAGGTGACGAATCCTGGATATATGCGTACGAACCCGAAACAAAAAACCAGTCACGAGTTTGGGTGTTCGAAAATGAGTTAAAGCCAACAAAAATTGTTCGTTCACGGAGTGGTGCAAAAAAAATGGTGGCCACGTTTGTCTCCAAAACCGGCCATGTTACGACTATTCCTCTTGAGGGACAAAGAACGGTTAATGCAGAATGGTATGCTAGCATTTGTTTGCCACAGGTCGTTTCTGAACTCCGTAGAGAGAACTGCAACCGCCGCATCATCCTCCATCACGACAATGCGAGTTCTCACACCGCGCACAGAACAAAAGAGTTTTTAGAGCAAGAAAACATAGAATTATTAGACCATCCGCCGTACAGCCCCGACCTAAGCCCTAATGATTTCTATACTTTCCCTAAAATAAAGAATAAATTGCGTGGACAGAGATTTTCATCACCTAAAGAAGCTGTGGACGCATACAAAACGGCCATTTTGGAGACCCCAACTTCCGAATGGAATGGTTGCTTCAATGATTGGTTCCATCGTATGGAAACATGTGTCAAATTTCGCGGAGAATACTTCGAAAAGCAATAAATACATTTTTAAACAATAATGTTGTGTCACTTCCTTGATTCCCGAAATTTTCAGTGCCGCCCTCGTAATTTGTTTGCTGTTTCATGGCCATCGTAATCTCATGCAGGCTGATGTCCAGGATAATCAGAGTTATTATGTCCTCACCCTTTGCACTTTTGATATCCCTGAAATCTCAGTGCAATTTACCTATCTATTTTTTCCTGAATTCTTCTGTATATTGCAAGCCTGTGCTAATCCTTTCCATGTTATCTGGTGCAAATTTAACAAACTAAGGCGTGTAGAAACTCATATAGTGTTCTGGATTTTTATTTTTTATTTCTGCCTCTAGTTCTTTTCTACTGCCCTCTATGTGCGTGTGCGTTTTAGGTTACCAGAGCGGCATCGTATGTCGTGTCGGTGTGGTTTGGTATGGGGTAGTAGCAGGACATCTGCTGGAGATTCATTGCACCCTGTGCCCTGCCGTAAACGTGGCGGCTACTATAACCAGGAATAGTAGATCTAGCGGGGATTGGGGGCCGGGCTTTTAATCGTGTCGTCATTTTGGGGGGACTTAGCAGAATAAGTAGCTACTGTTCAACAGAAGAGACACTGCTGCCCATCCCTCTGATCTGGTCACCTTTTATGACATCCACGGGAAGAGATAGAGTCATGCTATATTCTTCAGCCGGACACGGATCGCAATCAGTTACATATTTGTTGTTAATAAGTAATTTAGTTAATTAAGTTGGCAGCTCGTTACTCGGGGCTAATTGGCATGATCACGGAGATTGCACTCGCCAAATATGTTGAGGACTTTAAACTGCAAGGTTAAGCTGCGCTTGCTGTGATCATGCCTCGGATAAGTGATTATTCTTTGAACATAGAACGGACGAACGAAATTTCTCAGAGAGTACGTTATGCAATCGGCCCCACCCCATATTATCTATAGCGTTGCCAGATCAGACCAGGCTCGGGATTCGTCAAGACATTTGACTTGTATGATGTCCAGACTCCCGTAAAATTTTCCCGACAAACAGCTTATCGTGAAGTAAGTATCACAAATTTATATGTAGGTACCACAGAAATAGGAAATAAGGAGAAGTGGTAAGTGGTACGGTGGCCGCGGTGGTAACCGCGCCACCGCGACATGTACAATCCGGGCCATTCGGAAAAAATGGCCGACTTATAACATCAGTTGAGATTCGATCGAGTAAGTGAAACTTTGTTAAAGTGTCGTGTTGTTCGGGGATAACATGCAAAAACCGAATCGAAAATAGTAACTTTATTGATGAAGGAATCATATATTTACCATATGTAAGTGTAAAATTTTTCTTGTATTTGTCTACAAATATAATAAATTAAAAATTATCATTTTCTTTATGTGACATTTGGATTGATGGAGCACGTCGATATTTTTATTTTTGTTAAAATACAAAGCTTCTTATCGACCACTAATAACTAGCAATCGGTGAATAACAAACGCAGTGAATAGAACAGCGAATGGTACTCCCAATAAACTTACGCGTTGCGTGGTACGGCCACTGTCTGCAGTCCGTACGCTCGGTATGATTGGCTGCCTACAAAGTCGTGGGTGTGTTTTAGTATGAGTGGCCAATTATAGTGTTGTGTTTATTCAGTTCATTGGATAAGGACTTGTAACTGTGTGCATTAGCCTTTTTATGAAGAACGGTAGGTGAAAACTGGCTAGGCTAGGCTAGGCTCGCATACATTTTGAACTAAATGGCATATCTCCTTTCTTACAATATCTTTGGTAGGTACAATGTAACCAAACTCACTTATGTAACCAAAGTGTCACTCTTTTCTTAATACCTAAAGCAAATTAATAATCTCACTGAATACAAATGCAAAATACATACTTACAAGTTAATTGCGGTAACCCATTACGTACCTTTTTTTATTGTGCCCAGTGGAAATGCTTCATGAACTTTCTCCGCCCCGGGGAAGGGCGAAGGGGCATGCCGGTCTCCTACCGGCTAAAACCACAGGGGTGGCCATCTTCGGCACCTAAGAGGGGCTCCAGGTGCTCGTATGATCACACAAGAGCCGCCCACTGGTGCCACGCCTATAGGCACATCACGGAGAGGGTGACTGTAAAGTGGTCACCCTCCTGGGGGAACCTATTACGTATCTATATAAGAGTTTAATTAAGACAAAATTATTAAAAAAATATATAATTATTAAAATACTATACTCCTAGTATTTTATTTACAAATAGTATTTATTACACCAGATAATTTAGTAAGCTGTTTAATTAAAAACACGTTGTTTGTTCAAATAAGTAGGTACTCCCTTTAATCAGAATTATCCAAAAACTAGTAAAATCCGGTAATAAAGTAACTATGTTGTATGTTTTCATTTCCTATCTTTTTCATGAATATCACGTTGATATGAATGAACTGTGATAAAAATGAAATTAATTAATTACGTAGATAATAAATGGCTTTTGCGTTGCTATTATTTTAATTCACAAGATCAAGATAGTGTAAGTTTACTAATATAAGGATTTTCTCCAGCTTGAAGAGATGGCACCTGCTTTATACATACAACAAAAATCTATAATATCATAATTTTGGCCGAATGAAGTCCACTGCTGGACACAGGCCTCCCCCAAAGATCACCACAACGACCGATATGGGTGTGTTGTGGGCTCATTGGGGGGTTTGCCATAATCGCCACGCTTGGCAGTCGGGTTGGCGATCGCAGTTGAGTTGTTAATGTACTCGAAGGACGCTGCTGCCCATCCTCCGGCTAATCCCTTAGTCGACTTTTACGACACCCACGGGAGGAGATGGGGTGGTGGTATTCTGAGCCAGGACCACACACACCACAATCTATAATATACTCTTATGTAATCCGTTAAAAAGTTCAATTCAATTGATTTGTATTATTTATTCCGTGTGGTGTCCGGATTAAGAATATAGCACCACTCCATCTCCTTCCGTGGATGTCGTGAAAGGCGACTAAGGGAATTTAAACCCGAGGGATGGGCAGCAGCGTCCCTTCTGTGAAACGGTAGCCATACTGCGCTCACCAACTCGTTTGCCAAGCGTGGTGAGTATTTGGCCCCAAAATGATGCCACAGTTGTGAAAATCTATGGGGGAGGCCTTTGTTCAGCAGTGAACGTATAAATGGCCGATATAATGATGATGTATTATTTATATGAATATGAAGTGTTTTATTATGATCACTACCTAATAATTACGAAAGCCTACGATATTACTAAATTGGAAATATTTAAATAGACAGGGTACAATGTCGTCTTTAGCTAAGTAAATAAATTAAAAATGTAGGGGCTCCTTGCATAATGGCTACAGCGCAAATCGTTTGAGCCTTGGAGGGGTTACGGGGTAATGGGTGTACCTAAGACATCGGTTCTGGTTGTTATAGCTCTGTGTTGTGCCGGCTGTGCCGTGTGGTGCCGGCTCAGAATACCACCACCCCATCTCCTCCCGTGGGTGTCGTAAAAGGCGACTAAGGGATTAGCCGGAAGATGGGCAGCAGCGTCCTTCGAGTACATTAACAACTAAACTGCGATCGCCAACCCGCCTGCCAAGCGTGGCGATTATGGCAAAACCCCCAAATGAGCACACAACACACCCATATCGGTCGTTGTAGTGATCTTTGGGGGAGGCCTGTGTCCAGCAGTGGACTTTATTCGGCCGAAATGATGACCTCTGGTCAGCCCAACCATGCCACAGAGGTAAACATGTCGCCGAGCAGTGGCTAATGTCAATGGTCTGGCTGCAGCTGCTTGTTGTGGCAACCAGATCCAAGTTACGGATAATCAATAAACAACTCTGTGGCAAAAGATTTGGGCTTGGACATTTCGTATATGCATGCAGTGTGGTGCCGGCTAAGAATTACACCACCCCGTCTCATCCCGTGGGTGTTGTAAAAGTCGACTAAGGGATTACCCCGAGGATGGGCAGCAGCATACTTCGAATACATTTATAACTCAACTGCGATCGCCAACCCGTCTGCCAAGCGTTGCAACCCCAATGAGCTCATAACACAATCCACATTCCAATCCTATGAACCGTGACAATGCAGTTCCTTTCGTTAATTTTAATTGCATATTTTTAATGATTGACGGCACGGTTGGTGCTGTGGCTGATACAGTCGGCTGCTGCGCTCCAGGTCGTGGGTTCGATTCCCGCACGGAACAAATATTTGTACGGTCTGCAGGTAGTCGTTCCGGGTCTGGGTGTATTGTATGTGGAATTCATGTCTGTAAACGCACCCACGACACAGGAGAAATCGTAGTGTGGGGCAACAAAAAAAAACTCGGCCACTGCACCTTTCAATTGTGTTGTCAGATGAGTCAAAGTAGTGACGGAGATATTATGTTCAGCTACAGCGAGACATGTGAAGTACAAACATTACCGAATTATTATCGATATCGATCGCCGATTGGCAGACGCTAGCGACCAATGCAATGATTGAGACATCAAGCGGCAGCAATTTCCCCATGATTGTGAAAATCTGTCTCTTTTCAGCAGTGGCCACCTTCGGCTGATATGATGATTGCATGAACACAGTACGTAGCCCACACAAATTTGCCTAAAAGACCTTTTTATTGGTCTTGAACTGCTTACCAGTGATGATATATGGTACAGAGACGTGGTCACTCACTGTGGGCCTTATTAGAAAGCTCAGGGTCACTCAGCGAGCTATGGAGAGAGCTATGCTTGGTATATCTCTACGAGATCGAATCAGAAATGAGGAGATCCGTAGAAGAACTAAAGTTGTCGTAGAACTGTTCTCGAATGGAGACAGCGCACCGGGGGATGACCTCCAACGAGGTGGACAGACCTGGTGAAGGGCGCCGGGAGTAGTTGGATGAGAGCGGCATGTAACAGCTCGTTGTGGAAATCTAAGGGGAGGCCTTTGTTCAGCAGTGGACGTCCTCTAGCTGATATGATGATGATGAAATACTTTATTTACATACCTTACCCGGGCTTTTGGCTAAAATCACTAAACCAGCCATCCTCGGAACCGAAGTGGGACTCCGGGAGCTCGAGAACAGTCACACTAGAGCCAGCATATTTAACCTATATGGTGAATCAGGCCCTAAGTAAGTCTTTGAGCGAATAAATACAATATGCAACAAACTAGTACTCGATTGATTGCTCCTCGTTCAATTCGATACAAAATAAAAGCCAAATGTCATATAAAACCCACTTTATTTCTCCTCTATCTCCCTTAATTACCTCATTACTGTACATAATACTATTTACAATATACACACATTAAAATATTCCAAAATAAATATAAAACATAATAATGTCCTTATAATTTCGATATGTAATTAAAATACAAAATAAAAAATATCTAACAGCCATGATTGATAATCTCACAATAAAAATATAAAAACAAAAGATATAATAATTAACTAATTAAAGTAACTGGTGTTCATATCATCTGGCGGACACAGAGCGTTCATTACATTTTAATTAGCAAGGCAACAGATTTATTTCGTCATGGTGATCCAATTTTGATTTTAATACCTAATTAATAATAATGATAATTATGTTTGAAGACTTATTGACATTATTCTGATGCAAACTTCAATAGTTATTGCGCAATTGTCTCGTTTCGGCTCGAGCTATGTTTCACACAGAGATGGCTCAAGCCGCAGTGAAAAGATGAGCTAGTCAGCAAGGTTGGTATCGGGGCTGGCTGTCCAGGATGCGCTGGACGTACTTAGGTATCGGCACTCTTGAAGGCCGTTTTCATGCTATTTAATTGCGCAAGCGGGATGTTCTTCATTTCGGCCGAATGAAGTCCACTGCTGGACACAGGCCTCCCCCAAAGATCACCACAACGATCGATATGGATTTGTTGTAGGCTCGTTGGCGATCGCAGTTGAGTTGTTAATGTACTCGAAGGACGCTGCTTCCCACCCTTCGGCTAATCCCTTAGTCGACTTTTACGACACCCACGGGAGGAGATGGGGTGGTGGTATTCTGAGCGGGATACGGGGATGGTTTTAGCAAAGGCGGTTGCGGCATCGGTGCCGGAGGCCACAAAATCAAATGGAAGTTTGTAAAAAACAATATTTACTTCGAAAATAAAAAAAGTAAGACAAAACCTATGAAATATCGTTTGATAGCTGCCAAAAGGTATTTCTTAGGTTCGGAGAACAGCTATCAAAGAATACATTACGAGTACGAGATTTTTTAAATAATGAATGCAATCAGTGCTTTACCGCATTGGCATTTTAGGTTTTAAGAAAGTAATCTAGTCGCCACTAAGTATTAGTGTACTTTTTTTTTATTTATTATTATTATTTCGGCCGAATGAAGTCCACTGCTGGACACAGGCCTCCCCCAAAGATAACCACAACGACCGACATGGGTGTGTTGTGTGCTCATTGGGGGGTCTTGCCATAATCGGCAGACGGGTTGGCGATCGCAGTTGAGTTGTTAATGTACTCGAAGGACGCTGCTGCCCATCCTCCGGTTAATCCCTTAGTCGACTTTTACGACACCCACGGGATGAAAAGGGGTGGTCGCATTCTGAGCCGGCACCACACGGCATAGCCGGCACAGGTTACTTTTTAGGCAATTTTAATTTAGCTTACTATTTACTCTTTCAGATATCTCTCAATTCGAATGTAATAATTTTGGAATGTTATTTTCGTAGTAATCTCATTGTTTCAATCTCTTAATGGCATCTATTTCTAACTAATTTCAATCGATTTCGCTCAATGTCTATCAAATTCAATTTGTTAAAAATTATTCAGCTTAATAACCTTATACGGGGATATCCGTGGCGGTTCAATTAGTGATCATTAATTACTAATGTATTAATAGCGTATTTAATAATACAGTATTAATTTCTTTAGAAACTTTCTAATTAAAGTGCCTTTGAAGGATACCCAATAGGTCAATCGATAAAACATTGATACCATTTAGGCTATTTTCTCCACAAGTTTAAATAAAGGTAATTGCTAACTAAAGATACTGACGCCCGACAATCACTGCCTCGCCTCATGCCTTTATTAACAATATTTAATTTCGGTACACATACACTCCTTTTCATTTTCAGTGTGGTAAGACTGCTCTTTGTACATACCATTTTCTGTATTGCGCCTTATTTTTAATTTTTTATGTGTAGAATAGAGAGTGTTTAACTTAAATAAACGATCAGGACGGTGGAGGCAAGGCGGTGTTAGTCTGGTGCCCTAGTGGGGTTTAAGAGAACAAGCAGAACAATGTTGTACCACAGTACAGTGTTGTACCACAGTACAGTGTTGTACCACAGTACAGTGTTGTACCACAGTACAGTGTTGTGTTGTACCACAGTACAGTGTTGTACCACAGTACAGTGTTGTACCACAGTACAGTGTTGTACCACAGTACAGTGTTGTACCACAGTAAAGTGTTGTGTTGTACCACAGTACAGTGTTGTGTTGTACCACAGTACAGTGTTGTACCACAGTACAGTGTTGTACCACAGTACAGTGTTGTACCACAGTAAAGTGTTGTGTTGTACCACAGTACAGTGTTGTGTTGTACCACAGTACAGTGTTGTACCACAGTACAGTGTTGTACCACAGTAAAGTGTTGTGTTGTACCACAGTACAGTGTTGTACCACAGTACAGTGTTGTACCACAGTAAAGTGTTGTGTTGTACCACAGTACAGTGTTGTGTTGTACCACAGTACAGTGTTGTACCACAGTACAGTGTTGTACCACAGTACAGTGTTGTACCACAGTAAAGTGTTGTGTTGTACCACAGTACAGTGTTGTGTTGTACCACAGTACAGTGTTGTACGGTCAGCAACAAAAGTAGCTGAACATATTAGTTTCTAAACATGACATTAACTGGAGCCGTGTAGTGCCGACTAAGAATACCACCACCCCCTGTCATCGCGTGGGTGTTGTAAAGGGCGACTACTATGGGATTAGCCGGAGGATAGGCAGCAGCATCCTTCTAGTACATTTATAACTCAACTGCGAACACCAACCCCGCAATGAGCATACAACAGAAACCCGTACCGGTCGTTGTGGCAATCTTTGGGCGAGGCTTATGTCCAGCAGTGGACGTTTTTCAGCTGAAATGATGATTAACTGGAAAACTAACCGATCCACAATAAAAACATTCATTATCCTAGGAACTACATATGGATTATTTTAAAATACTTTAAAGCTTTTATTGTATATCAATTGGATAAATAATCCCATGTTTATAAACTAAAATGCTCCGCCACTTATGCTGCTGACGGTACCACAATACTGTGTTGTCCCAGAACAGAAGTAATGCTTCCGAAATACGTAGTCAGTAACTTTTAAGATGTAAACAATAGTGGTTGCTGTAGTTACAGCTTGTGGTAATTACTACTGGCTTATTTCAATATGTGGTCTGTGTTTGGTCGAAAGGACTCTGTATCTAAATAGCTGGCAAAGTTTATCTGCTTATATCACTAGGTAAAGGTTTTTAGTGGTCTGATGGCTTTGCTTTTTTTTTTTTTTTTATTTCGGCTGAATGAAGTCCACTGCTGGACACAGGCCTCCCCCAAAGATTACCAACACCACCGATATGGATGTGTTATGGGTTCATTGGGGGGCTTTGCTTTGCTTACCCAGATTCTCATATATGTGTTATGTATGTGTTTTCTTATGATTAAGGCTGGCTACCGATATTATTCAGTGATGGATTCCGTGGCAAACAGTCGCTTTGTTCGTCCTCTTTTTCGCATTGAGCTGTCATATAGCGCTCTCTCACTCTGTCGTCCTGAATATATTGCTAGAGGAACATCATTTACGATTTACTTGTTTACAGTGGCTAGTATTAAGCCAGTATCGAGTTTGCAGACAAAAAGCCACAAGTGGTTGAGTCAAAAGTTAATGTCATCCTCAATAGTTTTAAGAACTTAATGACTAAACGGTCATGTTAAATGTAAGCAGGTTTGCTGTCTATGGAATACCATAGAGGGCAAAGCTGCATATAAGAATAGCTAGCCACAATTCTACTAACATCTCTTTAATATTTTACAGTGTTCAAGAGTTCCCTGGGTTTATGGTCTCTATTGCAAAGTTCACGACAACTGCAGTTAGCGACCATAGCTGCGTCGCTATTAGCCATCAAGTTTTTATGAACTTGACGACTAATAAGAACTTGACAACTAATAAGAACTTGACAACTAAATAAGAATTTAATGTCTAATAGCCACGTTCAAAGCACCAAGACATCTGATGGAGACCAGCTAGCTTACTCAAGGGAAGTCCTAAGGTCTTATAACTAGCCCGATTACTACGAGACCTCTCCAACGTCCAGGTCCTGGAATTCTTCTTATTTTAATGGTCAGTACTAGCTTTGTAAAGTTGAAGACGTAGAAACTAATAAGCCACAAGATTACCACTTCAATTAGTCTATATGTCAGTGTTCTGGTGCTGCCAGCGTCTCTGGTGCGGGAGTGGACGCGGTAGCCAGAGTCGTGACAGCTGCTGTGATGGCCGGAGCGTCCTTCTCTAGGGGTCTATACGACCAGTTGCCAGCTCCGTCGAACTCGAGCACGTGGGTGTGGTATTTCCTGTTGAAGTGTTGTTTCGATTAATAGACGACATGTTAAGTACACGATGACTAAATCATGCTTGCCGTCTGCCAGGACAGGTCATCCAAAACGGCTATGGATAATATTGTATTTCTTGTTGGCTCTAAACCAAAGGGAGGGGCAGCAGCGTCCCGTCTGAGGCTGCAGCAATTCTGCGCTCACCAACCCGCCTGCCAAGTGTGGTGAGCACTGGCAATTTCCCCCCAAAATGACGGCCATGTACCTAACCGGTCGCTTAAGGGGGAGGTCTTTGGGCAGCAGTGTACGACTTTTGGCTGATATGATGATTATATCTAAAGATTTCTGGACTTTAAAACAGAAACCTTTGGAGTTTGTTTCGGCATTTTCCTCGGAGGCAATTTCTTTTTTAAAACTTTGCCCCACACTAGGATTTCTCCTGTGTCGTGGGTGCGTTTACAGACACACCCAGACCCAAAACAACTACCTGCAAATCATACAAATATTTGTTCCGTGCGGAAATCGAAACCACGACCCGGGACGCAGCAGCCGACTGTTTCAATTACTGCACAACCGTGCCGTCAAATTCGAAATCATTGGGCAAGTGGGTTGGCGATCGCAGTTGAATTGTTAATGTACTTGAAAGACGCGAAGAGTGAGATAGAGTATGTAATAAGATAGAAAGATATGAGTTCTAATAGGATTGTAATTCCAGTATTCTATTGCGAAGAAAGAATATCGATAAATAGCGTTTAAGTCTTGTTTGGTGTGATTCCCGGGTTTCTAAAAGTTGCGATATAAGATACCATCAGCAATATACCTCCACCACCGATCCGCGTGCAAAGCAAGGGTGGATCCAGGGGAGAGGCTCAAGGGGCCATGCCCATGCCCCCCCCCCCCCCCCCCCTCCCAACTTTGGGATGCGTTGAACTTAGATATAGTGGCAACAATGATCCCAGAAAATCTTAAAATGAGGACCTGAAGACTCCCCCCTCATATTAAAACTCTCGATCTGCCCCTGCTGCAAAGTGTGGTGTTTATGGCAATATCCTCTATGACCGCTCATTGGAAGGCCCATATTACCATCATCATTTCGGCCGAATGAAGTCCACTGCTGGACACAGGCCTCCCCCAAAGATCACCACAACCACCGATATGGATGTGTTGTGGGCTCATTGGGGGGTTTTGCCATAATCGCCACGCTTGGCAGGCGGGTTGGCGATCGCAGTTGAGTTGTTAATGTACTCGAAGGACGCTGCTGCCCATCCTCCGGCTAATCCCTTAGTCGACTTTTACGACACCCATGGGAGGACATGGGGTGGTGGCATTTTGAGCCGGCACCACCGGCATTACCATGGCCAGCATATAACTCTACCATCTTTTCTTTCTTTCAAGATTGCAAATGCTCCTATGCTTACCATACGCTGGGTCGATGGGTGATGGACAGCAGTGTGATGCCGTCCTTAACAGCTTCCTCATACATCACCACCTCGGTCTCCATGGACACTGCGCTCGTGCACTCGTCAAGCAACGCGTAGACAGGCCTGAAAACGTAAGAGGTGATAAGATCTGTGGTGGACAGTCTGTTGGGTTCTGATGGTGTTTGTGGTGTATTGGGGTACCTGACTGCTGGGTTGTTGTAATGGAAAAATGCCCGGTTTTTGCGAGCAATGGCGTCGCAGGCGTGGTCCCTGGTCGGATCGGCTCATGCGGCTGACTAGTTGAGGTGATGGCAGGAACAAAAGTGGGCGAGCCCAACTTTTTTTTTTTTTTTTTTTATGTAGGGCTTCTCGCAGTAATCCCAAGGGGGATATATCTGCTTAACCGGGCAAATTGGCGAAGCATTAAGTAGCCTCCAGCCTAGCTTTATTTATATTTAAGTAACTGCGCCTGAGGGCGTCCCCTGCGGGACACGGACCTCGGCTCAGGGAGTTACTGGGATAGTAATAATCATAAGTGACTGCTGGATCAATGGTTAATTGGGGTTTATAGGGATCTTTTGTTACTACTCGATTTCTCGGCACGGGCCGGCGCGAGCAAGGGTCGGGGGGGGCGACTTTAACGTTAATCGGGTGGTGGCGAGCCCAACAGGCCGCACCGATATTTATAACGTCTGACCGACCAGGGAAGTCACGCCTGCCCCACCACTACTCGCTCCACACGTTTATTATTAATCGATTACAACAGTTACAACAATGCGAATAAACATAATAAATGAATTATAATAAAACAATTTTAAACGGATTAAATCGCGTTTATTTTAGATTTTTGTTTTTCCTGACGTTTCGAACACTTTGCAGAGTTCGTGGTCGCAGAATGAGTAAGGTGACAAGCGTCGTTACAGATTTAAAAAAGTTATTTTATCTACCGTACAAAACTAATCAAAAATTGTTTCGATGCACGCAGTAATCACTCACAGTGTCTTGATGATTTTTAGTGTGGTGTGTTGTTTGGGACCACGAACCCTGCAAAGTGTTCGAAACGTCAGGAAAAACAAAAATCAATAATACACGCGATTTATTCCGTTTAAAATTGTTTTATTATAATGTGTAGTAATCGCGAAAACCTAAGACAATACTATAATAAATTAACATCGTGACAAATTAGTTCTGTCGTGCGATCGGTGATTAAAACCTGGGGTGCAATTCCTTAAGCTAAAACATCCATACATCCTTAAATACAGAATCGAAATAACGGTGCAAAACCAATTTCGGTATTCGCTAAGTTATGATTGAAGCTATTCCAGGACACGTTGCAGAAGGTAAGCCATGAGGAACAGTCTTAGCGAATACCAAATCGGGTTATCACCATTATTTAAATTCTGTATTCAAGGATGTATGGATGTTTGAGCTTAGAGAATTGCACCCCTGGTTCGACCCAGAGATGATTGTTCGCGAAACTCCAAACTCCATCTCTTTCGTATGTTGTTTAACGACAAAGTCCCATGAACTCATTCATAGGCCGCGTGGGTAATGACGTCACACGATCCGTTTGACGCGTTCAAGCTACAGAGCCATGCGATACTTTTGTCTAAATGCATCTATCAGCCGCTTTTTCTTATCAATTTTTTTTTTTATCTGTGGAAATTTGTAATTGGCCTTTTACTATAATTTTTATTTCGACTATTACTCTGTATTAGGTGTAAGTTTCCCTAAGAGAATAAAATAAAATAAAATAATATAGAAGGAACGAACAATTCCGCGTCTAATTATGCTAAATATGTCGGTATGTTGAAAATATTGCCAAGAAATAATTGCTCAAAGAACTGATGGGCAGAAAGGTTCTTCAGTGAAAACCACGCAGCGTAAGACAAACATTTTTTTTTATTGTTGTCCGTTGTTCATTACGGATAAAATCATCTGAAGAATGAGACTATTCGAGTCTCATCGCACTCTTGCCGCGGACAATTGAGTCGACATCTTATGGAGGTATTATTTTTTGTGTAAGTCGATGAGCTTTTCATTTTTTCCGGGTATCCGAGATGAAAAAGTCGCTAATCCTGAAGATCCTGGCAAGGATAATGGGACAAACTATTTAAATAATTGTATTGTCATCGTGTCAAGTGTGCGAAGTTTCAAATCAATCCGGCGTTGTGAAGGGGATGAAAATCGAGTTCAAAAATTCCGTTACATAGATATATACCAAGCTAATAAAAGCGTGTTAATTAGACACCGGAACAACTTCAGGAGCTTCTTACCTGTGGTAGAACATCCTAGCCATGGCCATCCTCTGCTTCTCGCCACCCGAGAGCGTGGCCCTCCAGTCCCTCACCGCCCAGAGCCCCCCATGCCGAGCCGCACAGGCATCAAGCCGCACCAGTTTCAAGATATGAGTCGCTCGACGTTCTGATTCCTCATCGCCTTCTTTGACTCGGGAGGGGTAAGTGACCTGGTCGATGAGGGAGCCCATTGACATGTATGGCCTATGGAAATAAACAAATGTTGATTAAGATATGTAGATAAACTTCATCAGGTCAGCTCGTAAAAAAAATGCTGTATTGTGTGAGGAAATCATGTCTGTAAACGTACTCAAGACAAACGACAAATCCGCCGAATGAAGTCCACAGCTGGACACAGGCCTCCCCCAAAGATCACCCCAACGACCGATATGGGTGTGTTGTGTGCTCATTGGAGGGATTTGCCATAATCGCCACGCTTGGCAGACGGGTTGGCGATCGCAGTTGAGTTGTTAATGTACTCGAAGGACGCTGCTGCCCATCCTCCGGCTGATCCCTTAGTCGACTTTTACGACACCCACGGGAGGAAATGTGGTGGTGGTATTCTGATCCGGCACCACACGGCAAAGCCACCTATGTTAGTATCTATTTCAGAATATTTAGTCATTAATATTACATTAAACATTCCACAATATATTGGTGTATTTGTCAAAAAGCACTCTGATTTATTTAAAAGAACAAGTGACAACCGAAGATTTTTTTTTTTTTTTTTTTTTTTCTTTTTAAAAAAACGTTGCCCCACACTAGGATTTCTCCTGTATCGTGGGTGCGTTTACAGACATGAATTCCACATACAATACACCCAGACCCGAAACAACTACCTGCAGATCATACAAATATTTGTTCCGTGCGGGAATCGAACCCGCGACCCAGTGCACAGCAGCCGACTGTATCAGCCACTGCACCAACCGTGCCGTCAAGAAGATTTATATCAAGAGACCCGAGTAAACTAGTACTACCTATGATTTCAACCACTTTGTTTCAAATAAATAGCAGTTGCACGACTATCCAAGTTTTTAATAAAATACCGAAAGGTCTGAGGTTCTTTTTCGAAATGCATTGCCTCCTATCACATAATTGTGATGACCAAACTGTATGTACAACTCCCTTCTTTCGAATGATAATATACGAACACTCACCTCTGCGGTATGTAGAACATGATGGGTCGCGAGGTGCAGAAACCCGTGTCGGCGAGGTTGGTCTCGTCGGCGCAGTGTGCGCAGGCGCAGGGCCGCGGCACGAGCAGCTCGCCGCCGAACACCGGCCACAGGCCCGAGATGATGCGGAATAGGCTGCGCAGGAGAACTATCTTATAACACGAATCTATATATATATACATTTTATGTACGTTTGTTCAAAATCGCAAATCTCTTAAAGTTCTTTACCGATCGTTTTGAAACTTTTACACATCGCTGTATTTATTGAATCAATAATTCATCATCAAATCGGCCATACAATGTCCACTCCTGAACAAAGGCCTCCCCCATAGATTTCCACAACTGTGTCATCATATTGAGGGGAATTTGCCAGTACTCACCATGCTTAGCAGGCGGGTTGGTGGGCGCAGAATGGCTACTGTTCCAAGGAAGGGACGCTGCTGCCCATCCCTCTGGTTTAGAATCCCTTAGTCGCCTTTTACGACATCCACGGGAGGCGATGGAGTGGTGCTATATTCTTAATCCGGACACCACACGGACAAATCAATAATTCACTGATGTTTTATTTATTTATTCATAATTAAATTCATTTTGTAAATATACTCATCTAGCCACAGCAACGCGTGGTAGGATAGAGCTAGTAAATAATAAATATATAATTATTCTCAAACGTCAACCTGGTGTTGACCAACAAACTCAGATACCTTTTTTTTTTTTTTTTTTTTTTTTTATTGGTGCCCAGTGGAAATTCTTCATGAACTTCCTTCGCCCCGGGGAAGGACGAAGGGGTATGCCGGACTCCTACCGGCTAAAACCACTGGGGCGGTCATCTTCGGCACCGAAGGGAGGCTCCAGGTCCTCGTATGATCACACTAGAGCCGCCCACTGGTGCCACGCCTATTGGCACATCTCGGAGAGGGTGACTGTAAAGCGGTCACCCCCCCAGGGGAAACTCAGATACCTAAACGATAGCGAAATAACTATTCCAAATGCCAGCCGTAAACACCCCAAGCCGGTGTCTCAAATCAACATCAATAGCGCGTGGGGGTTTATTAACTTAAGTACCAAGTTTCGCAGTATTATCTATGGTTTCAAATGTGAACCCGCGCACTTCTATTATTATTATATTTATTGCCATAGACAAAAAAGTAGAGTAGTTACATGTGTCTGTCTGGTAAAGTAATCGACTAATCGATTGGTAGTCGATACATTCAAGTATTTATTTATTATAACTAATTTCGGTATCCCTTCTTCCTGTTATATTTGTATATTTATAAACTTTTATGTATTTATTATGACTTTAAATATATAAAAAACGGCCCAAAAATAAGAGCAAAAATAATGTAGTGGTCTTATTTTATATTAGCATGGTCCAATCATAGCCAACATAAAGACAGCAAAATGCCGTAGTGCACGTTCCAAAGTTGCGAAAATAACCACCGTAACACCGAGATTTCTAAATTATCTTAATTTTTAAGTTTAGGTACGTAAAAAAGTATTTGTTTATATAGGTAGTAAAAACAGAACTAAACATGAATTAAAAATAAAACAAAGATAGCGAAATAACCATTCCAAATGCCAGCCGTAAACACCCCAAGCCGGTGTCTCAAATCAACATCAACAGCGCGTGGGGGTTTCATGTTCAATAAGGGTTATTTTTAAGGGGATGGGCCCCAATTACTCGTATGTATGTAATAGACATCATCATCATCATCATCATCATTTCGGCCGAATAAAGTCCACTGCTGGACACAGGCCTCCCTCAAAGATCACCACAACGACCGATATCGGTGAGTTGTGTGCTCATTGGGGGGTTTTGCCATAATAGCCACGCTTGGCAGACGGGTTGGCGATCGCAGTTGAGTTGTTAATGTACTCGAAGGACGCTGCTGCCCATCCTCCGGCTAATCCCTTAGTCGACTTTTACGACACCCATGGGAGGAGATGGGGTGGTGGCATTCTGAGCCGGCACCACACGGTTCGCTAGTAGTATAATAATAATTCATTTGCCACAGCAGTTAACGGTTGGCCGGTCCCGACAGACGGCGTTCACGAGCATGACGCATACATCAGCATAGCTTAGCTCGACCATATTGTAGGGAACCGGACGAGCCAGTAGTACACCGTGGCCCACCTGGACTTGCCGCAGCCGTTGGGCCCCACGATGAGCAGGTGCGTGCCGGGTGCGATGTCCAGGGTCACACCACCCGCCACCACGTCACACGCCGGCGTCACTATGGGCACGCCACGCAGTCGGATGGAGAGGTCACTAGTGTACATTATCTTGCCTGTAGGTCAAAATAATAATGTAAATAAATGGAACTTAGAATGCAGGCTTGGCATGGCTTTTTTTGTATGATCTGCAAATAGTTGTTCCGGATCTGGGTGTATTGTGTGTGAAATTTGAAAATGAGAAACTGTGTTTTTCTGTGGGGAAAGAAAAATCAAGAAAAGGAATAAGTAATAAGTTACACAACGTCTTAGATTAGTTTTTTCTTTTACACCTAATAATATTAGTGCGCATGCAGTGCTTACCTGTAAGAGATTGTAACACTTGACCTAGATATAAGCTTGATTTTTGTAATTTTACGGGTGTTAACAATTGCTGGTGAGCCAATAAAAAAATATTAAAAAAAAAAAAAAAAAATGAAATAAAACAAAAGGAAAAGAAATGGAGAAGAAAGGGAAGGGGAAAGTAAAACAAAAGGAAAATAAATGGATAGAAAGGGAAGAGGGAAAGTAAAACTAAAGGAAAAGAAATGGAGAAGAAAGGAGAAGAGAGGAAAAGTAAAAGGAAAGGGAAATTTAAAAGAAAAGGAAACCATAAGGAAAAATTAAAGGAATATTGAAGATAAAGAAAACGACAAAAAGGAAAATAACAGGAAAGAAAAAAGGAAAAGATAATAAACTTCTTTAGTGTTTCAACGTTACTGTGATCCAGGTAGAAGGGCACTGCAGCTAAGGAAATTACGGGGCATAGGAGACTAAATAACGAACGTCTCGAGGTGACGGGCGCAGTCTGGTGCCATTAGTTCTGGGTAGCATTACAATCGTTATGGGCATGCGTGATGCTTACCACCAGGCGAACAACTTGTTCTTCTCGTGACTAGCGGGCCAATTTTCGTAATTAATTTTCACTATAACAGAAAGCTATCCGAACTGAGATTAAATTATGAATTCTGCTACAGTTAAAGCTTAGTTGGATTTCAGTAAGAGCTCAATTTAGTCTTATTTTAATCTTAGTCATGACGTTTATTTAATGATAATTTTAGTATATGTATCTATAGTAACTGACAGTACGAAATGTTAGCAGTTAATACCGTTTTGACTTCGATCAAGTTTTGATCCATTTTCGATCTCATCACAGTGCAAGTTAACGTTTGACGTTGTTTGTTAGTTTA
Source organism: Diloba caeruleocephala (assembly GCA_947459985.1). Lineage (NCBI taxonomy): Eukaryota > Metazoa > Arthropoda > Insecta > Lepidoptera > Noctuidae > Diloba > Diloba caeruleocephala. The sequence goes on along the minus strand of OX381629.1, from coordinate 2,567,544 downwards.
GGAGAATACCATTTGTGGCATTTATGATATTGAGACTAGATCGGAACTGTATTTTTGATATTTAGGAACGAAGTTCTTTTATATGGCTTACTGTAGAGTGATTGGCAAAAATCGTCACGTAAGGAAAAAGCGTTATGCCACCTCCAAGTGACTTTTCCTCTTTTTCTGTCTCTTTCTATTATATGCGGTTGTATGTGTGTCCACGCAGCGAGCATTGTGCGCGGTTTGCTGTACAACCTCAATTCTAAACGCGTATAAATGTTATTCAAACTTATGTTTTAACACACACGGGATTTATATTGTCTCATTATTGCAAGTAAGGGTGTTTGTTCTTGACGTTCCTTCGATCGCACAATTGTGTTATTACGAGTATCGGCCGCTGTTTTATATAAGTAATAATGTTAGTGCAGTGCTTGCTGACCTTGCGGCACGGGGCGGTTGTCGCGGAAGGTGACGGCGAAGCTCGCGTGCGGTGCGTGCACGTGCACGGCCCGCACACAGCGGCCTCGCGCCACCTCGCCGAACACGTGCAGCATGTCGGCCACGCGCGTGGAGTAGCCCGCCAGCGTCACCACCTCCTGCGGGGGGCTGAGCTTACTACTACGGTTTCAGAATGCGGCCAGCCAGGTCGCACAGAGACGCTGACGAAGCATGCACCTCACCCTCAGCTAAAGGTAAGTGGAAGGACACAGTGGGGTTTTAGCCGATAACAGTCCAGCATACCCCTCCGCCCTTCCCAAGTGGAGGAAGTTCATGAGGATTTCCCCACGACAAAAAAGGGTCAAGCTAAATATCGTCATCATCATATCAGGCAACGAACGTCCACTGCTAAACAAAGGCCTCCCCCGTAGATTTCCACAGCTGTGTCGTCATTTTGGGAGGAAATTGCCAGTACTTCACAACGCTTAGCAGGCGAGTTGGCGAGCGCAGTATGACTACTGTTCTATAGAAAGGACGCTGCTGCTCATCCCCTGGTGCCTAGTCATCATTTACGACATCCACGGGAGATGTAGTGCTATATTCTTAATCCGGACACCACACGGAACTAAACATCAGCAAGATTAAAATCCAAAAGTGCACACGTCGAACGCTCATTATTACTAAATAAATAAGTTATAAAAAATATATTTTAATCGTAAAAAAATGGATTACGGTGCTGAAAATCCATATGATGTCCATATTAACCATCTCCTCCCGGGAATGTACATATAGACTTAAACTACTAAGCCAGAGGGATATAAGCAGCAGCGTCTCCTCTGGGAAACAGTAACCATGCTGCGCTCACCCATCCGCCTGCCAGCGTGATGAATGCTGACAAATGTACCCCAAAATAACGACACAATCATAGAAATCTTAGAAAATGTTGTTCGCTAATGGACGCGCTTTGGCTGGTAAGACAAAGATGACCACCAAGATTTAAATCCAATATAATAGTTAAAATATCGAAAAGTGAACAATTCGAACGCTGATTTATTATTACATGCAAAAGTTTTGTTAATTTTATATAATAAAAATGAAGATTACATGACGACATCGCAAATAGAAATTAATTAAAAATCCATTAAACACATTTAACAGCCCGTAAACACCCACAGCTGGCCATAAGCGTTATCTTCATAATCACCACGCTTGGTAAGCGGATTGCTGATCGCAACATGTGGTTATTAGCACACAGGCGGATGCTAATGCTCATCCTCTTGATATTGCCTTTATGACAACCATGGGTGGAGAGGAGTGTTCTATCATTAGTCAAGAAAATCCATAAAAATAATATCCTCAAAAATACTGTTTTTATAAATGTCTAAACTAATAAAATTAATATAAAACTAGAATTGTTAATTGCATCTTCTCTTGTCAATAGTGAATTTTTATTTTTGCTATGTGCGTGCTGTGTAGTATTCTGAAGCAGATTTAAATTGTCTGAACCAAGCCGGATTTAGGGGAGGGCAACCAGGGTGACAGCCTTGGACTACAAGAGATCCTGCACACATCCCATCACAATTAGAGAATTAGACATTTCTAGGTAAAATTTTATCGGATTACATGCAAAATACATTGAAAAAAAAAACCACGTGAAGACAATTATTATTTTTTCACCTATTGCAAAAATAAAGGACATCCAATTCTTCGTTGCCCCAGGGCCTTCATACCACTAAATGACTGACTGACTGACTGACGGCACGGTTGGTGCAGTGGTTGATCGGTCGGCTGCTACGCACCGGGTCGTGGGTTCGATTCCCGCACGGAACAAATATTTGTACGATCTGCAGGTAGTTGTTCCGGGTCTGGGTGTATTGTGCGTGGAATTTGTGTTTGTAAACGCACCCACGACACAGGAGAAATGTTCTTGTGGGGCTAAGTTTAAAAAAAAATCCGGCATGGTTCGGAAGAGAACAAATCCACTTTGTCTGATGACAGTAGAACCCAGCCTCTTTGGGTTGTGCAACAGGTTACCTTATAACTGGACATGAGTCTCTCTATCGCGTCCGCCGCAGAGTTAAGCAAGTTCCTGGACGTCGTCATGTACTCCGCACGGTCACTTATGCTGCTGCCTGAAACGATAGCAAAGCCGAATCAATTGTAGATACACACAACATTTCTTTTTTATTGGGACCAGCCCGTCTCACATTCCCACCCACAGCAACTGCTGTAAGCCAGGATCTACAATGGCGACCACCGAAAAGAACACCGACCAATGAAGGTCGGTGTGCTAGGGAATCTTTCGGGGTTGAAAAGTACTAGTAACAAACAAGTTTTACCCTACCACTCTTTGAAACAGGTAAATTTTTCTTTACCAGTAAGTATTTAATGTAGTATGAAAATATATTTTTAATGATATACCAAAAAACATATTTGCCGTGTGGTGCCGGCTTTGCCGTGTGGTGCCGGCTCAGAATGCCACCACCCCATGTCCTCCCATGGGTGTCGTAAAAGTCGACTAAGGGATTAGCCGGAGGATGGGCAGCAGCGTCCTTCGAGTACATTAACAACTCAACTGCGATCGCCAACCCGCCTGCCAAGCGTGGCGATTATGGCAAAACCCCCCAATGAGCCCACAACACATCCATATCGGTGGTTGTGGTGATCTTTGGGGGAGGCCTGTGTCCAGCAGTGGACTTCATTCGGCCGAAATGATGATGAAAAAACAACTAGTCGCTGCTGCTTATCAACCAGAGGGCCAATTCTCGTAATTAATTTATACTATGACTGAAACTTGACTGAACTGAAATTTAATTATGAATTGAAAATGGTATTCTGTTACTCTTAAAGTTCAGTCGAATTTCAGTATAATCTCGATCTAGTCTCTTTCAATTTTGACATTTACCTAAATACAATTTAGTACATGTGTCAGTTCGAAATGTTAGCAGAATACCGTTTCGACTTCGATCAAATTTCGATCCATTTTCGATGTCATCACAGTGCAAGTTCACGTTTGACGTTGTTTGTTAGTTTAGGAGGATACCATTTGTGACATTTGTGACACTAAGACTAGATCGAAACAATATTTTGAACATTTTTAAATTACGAGGATTGGCCATCAGGTCTTGACATTCCATAAGACAAGGATTACTATCATCAAACTTATGAAGCTATATCCACCAGACATAAGCTGCAGCGTGTTCACTTCTTAAGTGCTGGTTAATTATTCACGGACGGCGGCGCGCACGGGTCCTCATGCCATCGTGTGCGCAGTACAGCGCACAGCAAGGCTTCGGGGCGATCCTTTACAATACCACCCGAGACGTGCCTGGGCAGGCGGCCTCATTACTTTCACCGCCCCTCCCCTAGAGGGGTGACCAGTTTGCAGTCACTCCAGCCGAGATGTGTGTAAAGGCGTGCGCACTCTAAATCCTAGTGCCCGTCGTTACCGAAGATAGAAGGCCACTCAGGTGGTTATAGCCGGCGAGATACCCGTCTGCTCTTCCCAGAGGCGTAAGAAGTCCATTACAGATATATACAGAGTAAAAAAGGAAGTTACTGGCATTACTTACCATCACCACGGGCGTGGGTGGCCGTCAGTATAGGCAGAGCCAGCATCACCATGCCGGTGCCGGACCACACGTACTTCATACAGAACTGCTCCAGCATCACGTACCACAGCTTCTTGTTGAATACCGATGTCATCTGGGCTACCAGCTCCTTATAAGCTGATTGTAGTTGGCCGAGTTCCACCTGGAATTTAATAGTCATATTTTAATTTCCACTCATCATCATCATTTCGGCCGGATGAAGTCCACTGCTGGACACAGGCCTCCCCCAAAGATCACCACAACGACCGATATGGGTGTGTTGTGGGCTCATTGGGGAGTTTTGCAATAATCGCCACGCTTGGTAGACGGGTTGGCGATCGCAGTGAGTAGTTAATGTACTGGAAGGAAGCTGCCCATCCTCCTATTAATCCCTTAGTCAACTTTTACGACACCCACGGGAGGAGATAGGGTGGTGGTATTCTGAGCCAGCACCAAATGGCACTTTTTCCACTATTTCGTGAGAAATCCTCCGTCATAAATTTCCACAATTGTGTAGTCATTTTGGGGGGAATGTGCTAGTACTCATCACGATCGGCAGGTGGGGTGGTGAACGCAGCACGGATACTGTTTCACTGAAGGGACACTGCTGCCCGGATGGGCAATAATGGGTTGTAAATGGCGACTTACGGACTCTTGGCCGAAAGGGTCTCTGGTCTAGAATCCGTTACTCGCCTTTTACGACATCCACAAGTGGAGATGGAGAGGTGCTATATTCATAATCCGGACTCCACACGGGACACCCTTCGATATAGAAAGCTCAAAGAGGTATAAAGTACATCATATCAGCCACAGGACGTCCACTGCTGAATAAAGGCCTCCCCCTTAGATTTCCACAACGAGCGGTTACATGTCGCCCTCATCCAACGACTCCCAGCGACCTTCACCAGGTCGTCTGTCCACCTCGTTGGAGGTCGTCCCACGCTGCGTTTTCCGGTGCGCGGTCTCCACTCGAGAACCTTTTTGCCCCAACGGCCATCAGTTCTACGAGCTATGTGCCCTGCCCATTGCCACTTCAGTTTACTAATCCTTTTAGCTATGTCGGCAACATTAGTTCTTCTACCGATCGCCTCATTTCTGATTTGATCTCGTAGAGAAATGCCAAGAAACTCACCTTCGATTTGCCCACGACATCGTAGTCATGGCAGAATCGCTGCAAGAGCTCAGCACAATACTCGATGATCTCAACAGAGTTTCCCAGCAGGTGGGCCTTAAAATGAACATGGGCAAGACGAAAGTCATGTCGTGCCTATCCCAATATCCGTTGGGAGCTCTGTTCTCGAAGTTATTGACGAGAATGTCTACCTGAGACAAACTGTCCAGTTAAGTAGGTCCAACTTCAGGCTGGGCTGCGTTCGGGAAACTTCGCATCGTCTTTTCGTCAACAACTCAACTGCCTCAAGACGCAAGTCTTTAACCAGTGTGCGTTACCAGTGATGACATATGGAACAGAGACGTGGTCACTCACAATGGGCCTCATAAGAAAGCTCAAGGTCACTCAGCGAGCTATGGAAAAAAACTGGTAATTATTATTAACTTACTTTGTGACCACCATAGAATGCGACCTCCTCCGCATGGGCAATGAGTCTTGCATGCACGTGCCTTAGATTCGCCTTCATGCGTGCTTCTTCACCAGCCAACGCACCGAACCTTGGACTCAGGAGCCTTAACAGCTGCCCCGTCAGGCAGATCACCACTGTTGCTATACTGGGACCTGAACATAAACATGATTTCGTAAATATACTAGTAATATTTCATTTTCTGACTCCATGGGGTTCTAGCTAAGACTACCCCATCTCTACCAACAGATGTTGTTGATTTAAGGTTTTTTTAAGTATGAAATGATCAGCAAACGAGGTACGATACCTGGTTGTAAGTAGAAACTGCACCCACCATTTCAGCCCAATATAGTTCTCTGCTTGGCAGAAGCCTCCCCCATAGATAGCCACAACGATCGATCTGCGTATGTTGTGTGCTCATTGTGGGGTTTTGCCATTATCGCCACGCTTGGCAGACGGGTTGGCGATCGCAGTTGAGTTGTTAATGTACTCGAAGGATGTTGCTGCCCATCCGCCGGCTAATCCCAAAGTCGGCTTTTACGACACCCAGGTATGAGTAGGGTTGGTGCTATTCGTAGCCAGCATCACACGGCATCGGCATCCATGGACAACATCAATCTAGTAACTACTTGCTGATTCGTTGGCGTCTTAAGGTTTAGGTTGGTATGCCTTTGAGTTACGTTCTCTAGCGCTCCTTACATAGGTACTGCAATCATCAACCCGCCTGCAAAGCGTTGAGATAGAGGCAAATTCACGTTCAGTATTTTTGTCGTTTAAAGTATTTTTAGATAACTTTTGGGTATCACTTGCGAGTTTTTGATGATATACCAATTTCTCATCTTGCTAGGTTCTCCATATACTGTTTAACCTTGTAATTAATACAGCCCTACCTTCATTATCAACCGAAGCCGAAAGACGTCCACTGCTGAACAAAGGCCTCCCCCATAGATTTCCACAATTGTGGAACTAACTGAAGGGGGAAATTTGCCAATACCCACAACGCTTGGCGGGCGGGATGGTGAGCGCAAAATGGCTTCTGTTTCACCGAAGGGACGTTGCTGCCCATCCCTCTAGTTTAGAGCCCCTTAGTCGTCTTTTACGACATCCACGGAAAGAGATAGAGTGTTCCTATATTCTTAATCCAGATAGCAGCCCGGTCCTATACAATCATAATATTAATCCAAAATGTCCTTCAACGTCTACAGCTAGAAACAGATCCAATTCCATGATTCCTGCTTCCAACACCAGCAACTCAAGGGTCAAGGGTGGTCAAGGAACTTTTCTATGTAGGTTTCAACTGTCCCAACAGTTATACTTTCAATTTTTAAATATACTAACCAATAAATATATTGCCCTTCATCTTGCTGGAGTAGCTAGCTAGTGTTAACACGATGAGAAGTAGATCGAAGCAGGGCTTCGTCAGCGAGCTGTATAGATGTGCTACGGATTGCGTGAATACCGACACGTCTTCTGTCAACCTGCAAATTGACACCATTATGGAGTGATAAGTTAGTATTTTTTACCAGCGGTATGGCACTACAAGGCGGCAACCTGGCGCATTTTCCGCCTCTTGACATCCTGGCGGAGATGAATGCGTGGCTCTACGATCAGACACGTTCCCTCCGCCAGAGCGGCGAAGGCGCGCCTCCAGGGGCGCTGCACAGGCTGAGGCGGCTAGCTCGGCGGTGCGCACTTGGCAAGTGGCGTCACCACTTGCAGATGCAGTTTGCGACCAAGCGCGTCGTGGAGGCCGTCCTACCGCTCTTTAAAGCGTGGCTCATCAGGAGCGAGCGCGTCACCTACCACCTGACGCAGGTGCTCACCGGGCATGGTTGTTTCGGTGCGTACCTGCACAGGATAGGACGTGAGGCCACGGCACACTGCCACCATTGTGATAGCGACCAGGACACCGCACAGCACACGCTCGAGGCGTGCCCTGCGTGGGCCGCCGAGCGGCGGATCCTGGTCGATCGGATCGGGCAAGATCTCTGTCTGCCAGTAGTAGTGTCGGCTATGTTGGCAGAGCACGAAAACTGGAATATAGTGGTTTCCTTCTGTGAGAGCGTCATGCTCCACAAGGAGACCGCAGAGCGGGATCGGGAGAGGGCTGATCCTGCTCGAAGAAGAAGGAGATGGCGCCGGGGCAACAACCACCCTGGCGCCTAATTCCTATACACCTGAAACCCCCTGCCGTTACTATAAGGCGGGGGACCTCTGGGTTCGCGGGTGCGTAGATTGGGGAATCTGCGTGCCCACACCGAGCGACCCAAGAGAAGCCGGTAGCACGCAGGTGGTGACGTGCTGCCGTGAGACGCTTTGGGGGATCCTTTACAATCCCCCGGGGGGGTGACCGCTTTACAGTCCCCCTCTCCGAGATGTGCCTAAAGCCGTGGCACCAATGGGCGGCTCTACAGTGATCTTACGAAGACCTGGAGCCTCCCTTCGGTGCCGAAGATGACCGCTCCGGTAGTTTTAGCCGGTAGAAGTCCGGCGGCATACCCCTTCGCCCTTCTCCGGGGCGAAGGAAGTTCATGAAGAATTTCCACTGGGGTCTAATTAAAAATTAAAGAAAGTTACCACCACAGTGGCAGATAGTCTGCCGCCAAGCAGTAGTGTTTAAACTTAGACATTACTGTGTTCCGTTATGTAACTAGAGAAGTTACTGTCCAGAAGAGACAATGGCTGGAGGTGACGAGCGCGGAGTGTATACCACAGCAGATCTAGTTCTGGGTGGCATACACTCCGCGAATTCTAGCATTCTAATTGTTATGGGCAGGCATGTCGCTTTCCACCAGGCGAATTACTTGCTGGTCTCGTCACCTCGTAGTATAAATAGAATTGAGTGCCTGCAACTCCGCAACTGTGTGCAGCAACCGCACCGTACCGTGTGGTGCCGGCTCAGAATATCACCACCCCATCTCCTCCCGTGGGTGTTGTAAAAGTCGACTAAGGGATTAGCCGGAGGATGGGCAGCAGCATCCTTCGAGTACATTAACAGCTCAACTGTGATCGCCAACCCGTCTGCCAAGCATGGCGATTATGGCAAAACCCCCCAATGAACCCACAACACACCCATATCGGTCGTTGTGGAGATCTTTGGGGGAGGCCTATGTCCAGCAGTGGACTTCATTCGGCCGAAATGATAAACTCAGCAACTTCTTTGAATCGATACACATTATCGCTGAACTCAAACATGACCTTGAAATTTCAAAAACCGACGAAACGCTCACCTGTGATCTGCGTTCTCTATCCTAGCATCCAGATTCGCGACCCTGTAGTATGTCTGGTTCTTGAAGTATAAGTCATACGCGTGGTTCACCAGCCTGGTCCTGAAGGCGAGGGCCAGGCGACTTTCCAGATATCTGATCATTGAATTGATGAAGGTAGCTGGAACAGCAATGCCGAACCATTGGAGGAGAAGGGCCGCGAAGCGACGCATGTCTTTCTGGACTATGTGCTTTACTGGAAAAAGGTATAAGTGAAATAAGTGACACAGATCATCCAGTACTTTCTCTTTATTTTAATAAAATTAGCTGACTTCGTATCAGCCAAAGGCTTCCTCTACAGATTTCCATAACTACTGGTTACATGCCGCCCATATCCAACCACTCCCAGTGACCTATCGGTTGTCGGTCCACCTCGTTGTCACCGACCCATGCCACTCGGGAAACGTCTTGCCTCAAAGGCCATCAGTTCTACGAACAATGTGCCTCACCCATTGCCACTTCAGCTCACAAATCCTTTGAGCTATGTCGGCAGCTTTAGTTCTTTTACGGATTTTCTCGTTGCTGCTGCGGTCACGTAGAAAGATGCAAAGCCTTGAGCTTTTTATGAGGCCCACAGTAAGTGTCCAAGGCTCAGTCAGTACCACATATCATGGGTACCATACACTGGTTAAAGTCATTTGTTTTGTGGCACTGCGGTATTATTGACAAAAAGACGTTGCGAAGTTTCCAGAACGCTGCCAACCCGAATAATATTCAACATCAGATGTGTCAGTTTCTTTAACACGAAGCAAACGAGGGTCCACACTAAAGACCCGTCGTTAGTAGAACTGTCATATGTCACGTAACTTTACATGCATGGACACTTTCTTCCGCATTTGTAAGTAAAGATAAAATAAACGTAAGTTAATGGCTATTTAGGTGTTTTTTAAGCGCTTTCTCTTTTTAAACTGACTTTAACAAAACCTTAACGAAGGTAATTACTTCCAGACGACGCATGTTTTTTTAAAATTGCTTTTAAGGCTTTTTAATGGCTTAACCTTTTCAGCCAAGTAAGGTTTCGGTACTTTAGTATTCAAAACATCGTCAACATCATCAGCGGCATGCATGATTTGAATAGCTAAGTAAGAGTTCTATGCAAACGAATATCTCATGTAAAACATGCATTCCACAAAACAAAATCAATTATTATACACACTTCAAGATAACCTTGCACGGACAAGAAGCTAATTATTTTATTGCTACTGATAAATGAATACGTCAGTGACTTAAGCGGAGAATAGGCATAATATGTAGAGCGATTCAAACATTTCAGTCTAGAGCATAGTTACCACTTACCAATAGATCCTTCCAACGAAGCCACATAAATAGATAAGAATGTCCTGGTGAACAAGCACAGTGTGTGAGCACTCAACAGCGCAACCTCATGGCTGCGCACACCAGGTACCATAATTTTTGCTAGAGAGATAAGCTGCCGGAGGAACTCCAAGTTGAGGCCTGGTACATGTTCTTCTACCGATTGTGTTTCGTCTGCATCCTCCTGTGTAAGGCGTTTGGTCTTTGAAAATTATCTTGATGAGATTCGTAACTATTATAATAAAACACTTTTAAACGGACTACATCGCGTGTATTTTTGTTTTTCTTGACGTTTCCAACACTGCAGCATTCTGCAAGATACTGCGACCACGAATGCTAATAAAAGTAATGATCGCGAAAACCTAAGACATTACTAGATTCATAATCATCAACTTTAAGACCCAATTCTAAACATAAGTTAAGCTTTATAAATTATTCGATAGCGTCTTGTAACGCTAACATTTGACAATTAATATTCTGAGCTAATCATTTCATAAAATGGATCTGCGCTTTATCATAGGCGTATAAAATAGAGTATATCATTGGATTGAGAAATGGTCATAAAAATTATGTGTTCTATATAAATTAAATTACAGCCATTAAACATTTAAATTATGTTTGTTTTAAAAATAATATTTTCATAAACATTATACGACTACGTAGGCAAACAAGCACACCAGACGAATCACTCGCGCGTTGCCGACCCAGTAAAAATATCTTCACGCCTACAAGAACCCCATGCTGTAGGATCTTGGGAAAACCTAGTTGGTACAGTGGCTGATACAGTCGGCTGCTGTGCTGCAGGTAGTCGTTCCGGGTCTGGGTGTATTGTATGTGGAATTCATGTCTGTAAAACGCACCCACGACACAGGAGAGATGCTAGAGTGGTGCAACGTTTAAAAAAAAAAAGGGAGCTGATTCCACAACCTGAGCGTGCGCGGGAGGAAGTTCCTCCTTCCATTCAACCGTACGTTATGAGACCATTTTGGCTCTAGGATATGGGTGAACTCCCTGCCGATAGCGAAAGATATCTAAGAATTCCTTAGAACACTGTCCGTTGTGTAAGCGGGAGATACGTAGAACACAAATCGACAAAGTGTCTCCTCGAAGTTAGGGGTAAAGACCCCGTGTGAGCTTGGGATCGTCGACAATCCTACCCGTAACCGCACATTTCTGTACCGAGTCAAAAGGTCCAAGCTGGTATCCAGGTTTATAAGAAAGATACATTTATTAAGTTTGATGATGTAGTTCAAACAGATTTCAACGATCTGTACATATCAGATTTAGATCTACATCTGGTTAATCTGGTAGACAAGTTCCACAGTCTTGTTGAATACATTATCGTATACTAGCAAAAGATTGTGGCGAACAATAATTGAAAATATGTTTAATTAATACTTCTCGATAAGCAAGTGTACGCACTCATGTTTTAGCCAATCATAATTCCCTATGCATCAGGAATTTAATCAAGAATTAGTTGCACAAGCGCATGAATATGTACATTAAATTTACTTCGTGTTCGATCATAAATTACATTCTGAATGTTTTACAAGGATCGTTCTTTGCAATAGTATTATATTTTGCTTTCTTTAGGTTAGCCTCAACGATACCCACACCCTGATTAGCCAAAAACAGCGACAGCAGCTATCGCGCCGCCAAGGACCCACCGGTGGGAAATCGCACGTAACTGAGAGGTGAGGATGCGATGGCCGCACCATTTGGTATTACATATTTCCCGATAGCGACTATAGGCGAAGATTTCTGACGCGCTCTCTGTCAGACGATCACAGAACTAACAATCTCACTCAATGAAGTCCACTGCTGGACACAGGCCTCCCCCAAAGATCACCACAACGACCGATATGGGTGTGCTGTGGGCGCATTGGGGGGTTTTGCCATAATCGCCACGCTTGGCAGACGGGTTGGCGATCGCAGTTGAGTTGTTAATGTACTCGAAGGACGCTGCTGCCCATCCTCCGGCCAATCCTTTAGTCAACTTTTACGACACCCACAGGAGGAGATGGGGTGGTGGCATTATGAGCCGGCACCACACGGCCTTGCCTTGCCTTGATAGCTTGAGATATTCCATAACCCTTGAAGCCCATTTTGAACAGGGTATATTTACCGAATGATGTTGAGCTACGATAATTATTCATAATTATTATCTCGGGCCTATTTTCGAGGATGTCAAAAAACTTACCATATCTTAAGCATTAACCTCATAGTTAGACTAGTTAGATGGTGTGGTAGTTACTTACAATATTCTGTTTGTTGTCAGTGTCTGCGTCTCCCCGACAGAGAGCGCACTGCTCCGCCCCACAGCGCCCACCGCATGTGTCGCCGTTAGCCGTTCCATTGTCGATTGTGTGCAGCTTGCCATTTTTGGCCACCTTAGAGGCAAAGTATTCATTATTTTGGGTGTTAAGGTAGTTACGACTCAAGAAAGATGTTTCAAAATGTATGGAGGGGGCCACGTCTATGTACACTACACTCAAAAACAGGCACACACACATTAAACGGTTTTAATTTTGTTATAAAGGTTTCCGTTTGCTTGTTCAAAATAAAAACTTCCAAGTTCCACACACAATTGCAAGGCTACTACTTCTTCTTCTCTTGGATTATGGCTTGTGTAGAGTATCTTCCACAATTTCGCCAATGTCAAGTATAACGCAACGTCGTACGGTGTTTAGAATATTCATAAAATATTTCTCAGAAATGAAAAAAATCTATAAAATATGTTTAAAATATGCCACTGTTTGCTAAATACCGTAGACAGAGTAAGCAATAGAATACTCAGTTTACGCTAAATACCCAATTGCAACACAAAACAAAATACCGTCTTGGCGGTAAAGTGTCATGTTGTTTGATTTATTTTATTCACGACCGTCACAGACTACATTCGATCGTCGCTCGTCGTTAATAGTTATAGCCAAAGCGTATTTAATCACTACATATTCGTAGCTGCTTGTTCACAGTTAACAAAACAAAATATTTGTTTGATAATAAAGTTCCGCTCCAATTTTGCGTTAGTAAATTAGGATGTCCGTGTTAGATTATATTAAGATAGTCCGTGTGGTGTCCGGATTAAGAAAATAGCACTACTCCATCTCCTGCCGTGGATGACGTAAAAGGCGACTTAGGGAATCTAAACCAGAGGGATGGGCAGCAGCGTCCCATCTGAGAAACAGTAGCCATACTGCGCTCACCAACCCGCCTGCCAAGCGTGGTGAGTATTGGCAAATACCCCCCAAAATGATGACACAGTTGTGAAAATCTATGGGGGAGGCCTTTGTTCAGCAGTCGACGTATAAATGGCCAATAAGATATGATGAAATTAGGATTTTGTCCATTCTATACTGCCTAGAACTGCCTGCCTTTTTCGGCTGAAGTGATGATGTTATTTAAGTCATTTATGGCTAGGCAGTATAGAATGGACAAAATCCTAATTTCATCATATCTTATTGGCCATTTATACGTCGACTGCTGAACAAAGGCCTCCCCCATAGATTTTCACAACTGTGTCATCATTTTGGGGGGTATTTGCCAATACTCACCACGCTTGGCAGGCGGATTGGCGATCGCGGTTGAGTTGTTAATGCACTCGAAGGACTATGGCTGACACCATAGGTGCCTCTTACGACACCCACGGGATGAGATGGGTTGGTGCTATGAGTAGCAGGCACCACACAAAATAAAATTTAATGAAAATTAACATTGACATTTTTAAAGTAATTTCTCATCGTGAGAAAAGGCCCGTTCCCAGCAATGGGCTGATTACGACGATGTATTCATTTTGAACCACAGAGTAGCTAAATCAGTGAGCCGCCATGTTGAAAAGTCGATGCAAATAATTTGTTTAAATAATTTTGACAAACTTATGTATACTTTCAAGCTAATTGTTTGTATACCTACAGCCGGAATTCCGCTGAATAAAAATAAATATGGTAGTGCACATTTTGGTGGCCCGTTTCGAAAAAATATCCTTGAGAGTAAGTTTTAAATTTTTTTAAGAAGAAATGATACCGCTATCAAATAAAATTGGTACCCACTGACGTTTACGATGGCATGGTATGGGTGTCCTATGCTATATCGAATTCGAAATCATCGAATATTATTTGATCGACAACTATTCATCGAATATCCAAATGATCGAACGATCTTTTTGTCGAAAGTTTAACAAATTGATTTTACTGATGGGAGGTACTTTATCTTGGGACGCCTTGGGGGATCCTTTACAATCTCCCGGGGGGTGACCGCTTTACAGTCACCCTCTCCGTGATGTGCCTATAGGCGTGGCACCAGTGGACGGCTCTAGTGTGATCATACGAGGACCTGGAGCCTCCCTTAGGTGCCGAAGATGACCGCTCCAGTGGTTTTAGCCAGTAGGAGTCCGGCATACCCCTTCGGGGCGAAGGAAGTTCATGAAGAATTTGCACTGGGCAACAATAAAAAAAAAAAAAGTACTTTATCTTATTTCAAGAGGCCGGTTAGGTAGGTACCAACTACCACCCCAGTGCCAGTGTATTCACCGCCGATAAGAGACTTAGTTCACGTCTCGAGGTGACGGGTAGCATTACAATTGTTATGGGCAGGCATGACTATACCACTAAAAGGCGAATGACGTACGGATGTACGTATGTGATTAAGTATAAAAAATCTACCTATCATTACACCGACTGTTCAAAATATCGAATGTTTAGTATAGTAGTAGATCGAGCGTTTATGGCATGAAACAGTGAATTGTATCGATGAATCAAAATAATTACTATTAATGTCAAAGGAAAACTCAATGCAGACTAGAGTTATATAAAAGAAATGCATATATAAGTGCCATCAAGGTATATAATAAATTACCTAACACATGGAAAGAGCTGCCTTTGACTATTTTTATGACTTGAAAGAATATATGGCATACATAGGGTAATGAACAAATTTCAGTAAAAATTACTGTAATAAGTAAATGTTCAAAATTTTATTATTTTTATTAACCTGTCTTTGACTTTAAGACATTACAAACTTATTTATTGAATTTGACATTTTATAATAAACTAGTTTAATTATTAGAATGACTGCATGCACATTAATAATTATTTAACTAATGTATTTTAGAATCTATCGATTGCACATCATTGTTATGGTAGAATGTAAGATCTATTTAGAATTATTACCACCTTTATGTACTACATTCTTGCAATAGACATTTTTAATCTTTAAAATGAGAAACTAAAAAAGATTGGTTACTATAGTGCTTTTGGCAGCAATGGTGTGGCCCTTGGGCCACCACAGTTGCACATTAATCTTCTATGACAATATTTTGACATGCTCTGAACGTTCGATTTACTAAACATTCGATACTTTGTTCAGTCGATATAATGATTTCTAGGATAGACGTGCACTTGATTATTTGGAATTTCGTATTCAATCAATTCATGTTCGATTATTTGGAATTCGATATGGCGTACGTCTCTAGCTTGGTACAGCCTCTTTCACTAACGCCACGTAGCTCTACCGCTAATTCTTCTATCTGGGCCGTAGTAGTAACACAAAAACGTTCCAACCCACAAAATTGAGATTTTTTATTTTTTATTATTTTAATAACTTTACAGTATAGAAGATACAGTATAATTATTCAAACCAAACTATCACAATTCACAATGTATTTATTTCTCACCGAAATAAAAGTTGTAGTATTATTATAAAAAAACTACAGCCTAAGACCTAACTTTAATACAAATTAGGAAAGCTCATAACATTTTCAAGACAAATAACTTAAAGAATATAAAAACAAAAACCAACCTTGTAATTATTGTTATTGTTGCACGGTGGCGTCTGTTTCTTATCCCTGGTTCCGTAGACAGCGCAGGCCGCCAAGGCCACGCCCACGCCCACCCCCAAAGCTATCGAGGGTTGAACCCTCGACGCCTGCTCACGAATTTTTGTCAAAATGGCTGGCATTTTCACAATGTCACTATTGTTTCATGTATCTGTATGACCATTTATGCTTATTGTAGAGATCTTGGGCTTAAAACTTAAATCACAGTAAAAAATGATGCGTAATGATTTCACATCATTATTGTAATGTTTCTTCGTCCATTGTCCTGTAACAAGGAGAATAAATCTGTGAGTAAAATTTTATATTTATACATATTATACATTTAATTGAATAAAATAAAATGAATAAGTGTAACCCGTGTGGTGCCGGGTCAGAATACCACCACCCCATCTCATCCCATGGGTGTCGTAAAAGGCGACTAAGGGATTAGCCGGAGGATGGGCAGCAGCGTCCTCCGAATACATTAACAACTCAACTGCGATCGCCAACCCGCCTGCCAAGCGTGGCGATTATGGCAAAACCCCCCAATGAGCACACAACACACAATGATATTGGTCGTTGTGGTGATATTTGAGGGAGGCCCATGTCCAGCAGTGGACTTTATTCGGCCGAAATGATGAAGTGTAACCTTTAACGCACGGTTGAAGTATTTTTAAATAATAACATTAATTCATTAAAAATAAATGAATGACCACCATCTGCTGATTGCTTTTACGTACTATCATAAAGTTTACTATGGTATTACATTATTATAAATAGTATTCTGTGCGATAAAGATAAGTTATCGATACTTTAGTTGCCGCGTTTCTAGATGTAGATTTATATAGAAAAGAACAGGCAAGTAACTTCATACTCTTCTTAAATCATATTAAAAGTCACAAATCAAGGTTATGTGAAAACAATATAGAAACATCATCATTTCGGCCGAATGAAGTCCACTTCTGGACACAGGCCTCCCCCGAATATCACCACAACGACCGATATGAGTGTGTTGTCTGCTCATTGGGGGGTCTGGCCATAATCGCCACGCTAGGCAGACGGGTTGGCGATCGCAGTTGAGTTGTTAATGTACTCGAAGGATGCTGCTGCCCATCCTCCGGCTAATCCCTTAGTCGACTTCTACGACACCCACGGGATGAGATGGGGTGGTGGTATTCTGAGCCGGCACCACACGGCAAGAAGCATAAGTTCGGCTAAATCGTCATGGCAGCATTTGGCAGACCAGTCACAACTGCACTCGTTCACGAGCATGACGCGTGCATCAGAATTGCTTAGCTCAACCATATTGTAGGGAAACTTGGCGACCCAATACACGACGCCACCATCAGCAGAACACTTGAGTGGACATGACTAATCTAAACATCTAATCTGTGCCTAAACTATCAGACGACTATCACGTCTAATAAACAAAATTGTAAATAACCCACATGTAATTACAGTATTCAATTAAAATAAAGTAAATATTAAAATGAAAATAAACAAACAAGTAATTAATGTAATTTAAACAAATATAGAATAATCGAATGTCATTGTATGAATTAATAATAAAATTCGGGCGCATTATATGAATTAATAATAAAATAATCGAATGTCATTATATGAATTAATAACTAATAATAATGAATCACCATTATAGGAAATAATGACGTAATTAAATGTGAAGAAAAGATAAATGCCAATTGTGTTTCACATCAAAGCCAAGAATGTCAATATAAGCCTCTGAGCATTAGAGCAGCTCAATCCCAAGCATTTTTGTCGTCCATATACTCTGTGACTTTATAGAAACCCTTTCTACACAGCTTCTGCTTTGTTTCTGTTAATAACTTGCATATGGTGATAACATCGGGTTTAATATTGGCTAAGCATGTGGTGTGCAGTCGGAGTAATTCCGGTGGGCTCCAAAAACAAATAAACAAGATTGCATGACTGGAGAAGGCATTGAATTCTTATACTCCAATAGAATTTTCTGTTAAGTTGACGTTAAAATGACCGCATGTAATAATAGCTTCATTCAAAGTACAAATTCTACGCAATACTTCATCCAGACCATGACTAAGTCAAACTATCATAATTATTATAATGCGGAAGGCGGTTTATAATCTGTTTACGCATAATACAATAAACTGCTCCAATTCTATGCAGGCTATTTCTATAGATTATTCAAGGGTGTGGTGTGCGGATTAGAATATAGCACCACTCGTTCTCTCGGGGATGTAGTAAGGCGAGTAAGGCACACTTAACCAGAGGGATGGGTAGCAGCGTCCCTTCTGTAGAATAGCAGCCATTCTGGGCTCACCAACCCGCCTGCCGAGCGTGGTGAGTACTGGCAAATTCGCCCCAAAAGGCCAAAATGACGACAAACGGCATTTAAACTAGTCGTCGGCTGATATGATGATGATTAAGTACATATAGTGAATGTCATCACTATACTTCAATTTTTTTATATATATATACCAATTGGAAAATAGCATAGAAAATAAAACGTGTTTAATATAAATACTACAGTTAGTTACGAAATACTAAAGTCAGTTGCTTTTCAAATTTCGAATACTATGTAAACAGCCGTTACATCCGGCCGAAAATAGTTAAAAAAAATTACTGGCAAGTTTTCCTACCTTTATGGTTTGTTTAAAAAATACACAAGACGTGTTGGAATTTCAATAGAAGAGCGTTTACGAGTTAAAGTAAAAACTAAATAAACTTTTAATTAGAATCCCGTATATTGTGGTAATGGATACACACTGAATTCACAAATACGAACATCCGGAAATGGTACACATATTTTTAGCCATACTATAATTGCCCTATAGGAAAATCGAACTACTTCCGTGTGCCGGCTGCGAATAGCAACCACCCAACGCATCCCGTGTGTCGTAAAAGGCGACTATGGGATTAACCGGAGGATAGGCAGCAGCGTCCTTCGAGTACATTAACAACTCAACTGCGATCGCCAACCCGTCTGCCAAGCGTGGCGATCATGGCAAAACCCCCCAATGAACCCAACCCAGACCGGTTGTTATAGCGCTCTTTGGGCGATGCCTGTGAAAGGCAGAGGACGTTTACGGCTGAAAAAAATATGATGATGAAAATCAAACCAGTGTCCCTTAACCCAGAACATGGGAGTAACGTTTTACACTGCACTATTAAAATCTATAAAGTTATTAACCATATACCTAAAGGTTGAAATCAAATCCAGATTAACACCATAACCACATAATCACATGTCTGACTAAGCTCAATCAACCACAAAGTACACTAAAGATTTACAATTATCAATTTATTATAATTGTTAATACGCAAGCGCGGATAACCACACAAACGGTTGGCAATCCACGCACTGCGCCTTTAATAAGATATTCTCATATTTATGTATGTAATAAAATGACAGCTAGCGTCACCTTCAAAGAAAGACAGATAAGGAGTAGCTATAGTAGGGATCTTTGGTTTTGTTTCATTTCTTTCACTCCGCGATAAAGTGTTCGAAGTTCGAAAATTGCAGACAAGAAGCCGGCCACGGGATCAACTATTTGGACCCGAGCAACTTAGATTCTGACGTTTCATAACTGCCAATATTTGGTTTATTTGAAATAAAAAAACTTTGACTTTGACATTTTAGTAACTATATGTTGTTTTTTTGTTATTGATATGATTTTTTAACATTATAAGTATTCTCACAATGTCGTGACATCTCAGTTTATCATCATCATCATTTCAGCCTAATACAGTCCACTTCTGGATACAGGCCTCCCCTAAAAAGTTCGCTACGACGACCGGTCTACGTGTGTTGTGTGCTCATTGGGGGGTTTAGCCATAATCGCCTCGCTTGGCAGGCGGGTTGGCGATCGCAGTTGAGTTGTTAATTTTCTCGAATGACGCGACTGCCCATCCTCCGGCTAATCCCACAGCCGCATTTTACGTCACCCACGGTATGAGATGGGTCAGTGCTATGAGTGGCCGGCACCAAACGACCAATCTTTGTTGCTTAATACCGAATTAGTAATTACTTATTTTAGGGATTTTTATACATATGTACATGCCAATGTTATGTTGTACTTATGATGTAACTTAAGATAATAACAACAAAATAAAATGTAAACTACTTGATTCTACTCCCTGCTTAATGATGGGGATTAAACAAAATAAACAAGTACTGGATTTAAGCTTAATTATAAATTTAATACTATAATGAACTCTCGTTCTTATGAATAATTTGAGTAAAAACTCAAGAGGTAAACAATAAAAAATATCGCTTTTTTTTTCAATTGAAAGTTATTAGACCTTTATTGTATTTAGGTAATTAGATTACATTAAAGAGTAACTTCCTGGTACTGCGAAAACAGGCAGCATTAAGACATAATAACCTTTAATTAACAATCCTTAGCTATTGAGATTTGAAACGAAATAAAGACAGTTCTGATCTCTCTCCAAGCGGAACACACCTTTTGTTTTATTTATTGGTGTCCAGTGGAAATTCTACATGGAACTTCCTTCGCCCCGGGGAAGGGCGAAGGGGTATGCCGGACTCCTACCGGCTAAAACCACTGAAGCGGTCATTTTCGGCACCAAAGAGGGGCTTCAGGTCCTCGTAAGATCACACTAGAGCAAGCGGAACACATCTATTGTTCCATTATAAAAATCCTCTCGCCTTCATGTACAACCTAACTGGCGCAGTCGGGACGTCGTGTTCTAACGGTTCCAGTGTGAAATACTTGCATAAAACAAAGTCTCGATAGCAAATCATGAAACATACCTATACTTAGTCTGTTCAGGGTTCAGACTCCTCATCAAGGACTCTGTACGTCTGATAACGGACACATTCCAAAATACCTTCTGACAGCTGATGTCGTTTGCCCTTAAGTCGATAAGTCCGGAGAACTAAAAGACCTGGGAATGTATATCGGTAGGCGAATAAGCCGAACATATCCCAACAAATTAGTGGTTGGTGTAGTGGCTGATACAGTCGGCTGCTGCGCTCCGGATCGTGGGTTCGTTTCCCATACGGCACAAATCTTTGTATGATCTGATTCAGCGGGCTGATTACCTAAATCGCAGACTCTATGCAACAGGCGTAAATCGCTCCAATGCGGATGTCAAACGTCAATTTGGTATTACGATAGCGACTAAACAGGCGAAGATCTCTGACGCGCCTCTGTCGGACAATCAATGAATTAAAAACGTTAATTCTTTTTAGTTCCACTGGTGGCTACTGGCGCTAGTAACTATGTATCTTCCACAATAGCGGCAGGCGGGCGATGCCTTACGTAATACCAATTTTTTTGACGCTTTGCCACCGGTGGATCTTTGGCTGCGCGATAGCTGCTATCGCGTCTGCTGTTGCTGTTTTTAGCTAATCAGCCCACCGCTCTGGGTGTATTGTATGTGGAATTCATGTCTGTAAACGCACCCACGACACCGGAGAAATCGTAGTGTGGAGCAATGATAAAAAAAACCGGACGGATGGTAACTCTACTTGCGACGCCTACTGTCTCTGAATATCATATTCATAAAGTTTACAGTTTATGTCTTAATGACGACTTTGATGACTTGCATGTTTCAAACATTAGCGCTTGTATGTTACTTTATTCGCATATAAAATTTTAAATAACTCAAGCCATTAAGGCAAATAAACATATTTTTATGCGATATTACGTGATGGTGGCCGTGGCCCGGAGGTCTGAAGTTTACGAACTCGATGCAGCGATAGGTTGCGAGTTTATTACCTGGCAAGTAACTATGTGAGCTTTTCAATTTCATGTGCACTTTCTTTAGTGGTAAATGAAAACACCACACTGACGCAGTGAGGAACCCGTGTGGTGCCGGCTATAAATAGCACTAACCCATTTCATCCCGTGGGTGTCGTAAAAGGCGACTATGAGATTAGCCGTAGGGCAGCAGCGTCCTTCGAGTACATTAACAACTCAACTGCGATCGCCAACCCGTCTGCCAAGCGTGCAATTATGGCAAAACCCGCCATTGAGCCCACAACACACCCATATCGGTCGTTGTGGTGATCTTTGCGGGAGGCCTGTGTCCAGCAGTGGACTTCATTCAGCCGAAATGATGGACAAGGTATTTGTTAAACATGAGTGTCAACAATAGGGACGTAAATGGCGTTAGTTCTTTTCTGCGCATGTGACTTCCCTGGAAACCAAATATATAAGTACTTTTTTTTTATTTATTTTTTATTGGTGTCCAGTGGAAATTCTTCATGAACTTCCTTCACCCCGGGGAACGGCGAAGGGGTATGCCGGACTCCTACCGGCTAAAACCACTGGAGCGGTCATCTTCGGCACCTAAGGGAGGCTACAGGTCCTCGTATGATCACACTAGAGCCGCCCACTGGTGCCACGCCTATAGGCACATCTCGTAGATGGTGACTGTAAAGCGGTCACCCCCAGGGGGGATTGTAAAGGATCCCCCAAAGCGTCCCACGGCAGCGCGTGACCACATGCGTGCTACCGTCTTCTCTTGGGTCGCTAAATATATAAGTACCTACCATTAGTAGTATGTATAACTGCTATATTTATTTTGCATCAATGTTTAGATAGCTGTTTAAACTCCTGGTTAAGGAACTCCGTGTTGGTTTTGGTAAGGGTCCGATATACCTCTACCTTACCCAGAGCGTACGACGTTCACGAGGATTTCCCTACGGGAAAAAGGGTAGTGGCGGTGAGCTGGAGAAATGTCTAGATCCAGCAACGGACTGCGATGCGCTGAGAGATTGACTGAGAGCGATTAAGTGATGAAATCACACGTTTTCTAGATGGGGTCTAAAGGGCGCTCGGTTTGACGGCTCAAACCGTGCCGAGAATTATATATGTTTTTAAGGTTGAGGGAATTCGTAGTTCTCATTGTGAGCGACGTGGTCACTCACAATGGACCTCATAAGAAAACTCAAGGTCACTCAGAGAGCTATGCTTGGTATTTCTTTGCGCTAGTTCTTCTCGTCTTTATCTCAAAGGCCTAGTGTGTGGGATACTCGGTACTGTTTACAGAGATAAATGTCACATACACAAACACTCAGACACGTAAGAACTATCTGTGGATATTAAACATATTTGTTCCGTGAGTGGATCGAACCCGTGACACACAGAAAGCTAATCACTGAGCCACTGCGCCAACCGTGCCGTTTATATCATCACCTTTCGATAAAGATCAAAGCATCAATCAAATCAATATTTAAACTGGTTATTTAAGTAACTTATTCACCACGATGGAGTAACCTACGTATGCAAAACAGGTTTGGGAAAAACTACATAGCAACTGTTTCTTTTCCTCAATTTAAATGATTTATCAGTGAGGCATTATACTATTAACTCGTGACCAAAGAAAAACCAAATTGTTTCTATAATTGGTTATGTAAGGTGATTAAGCGTACATATATACAGACATTGATGCGTACTTCTTTAAATATTCAAATAATCAGTGCTTTCCTTTCAACTAAACCAATTACTGAACGAAAGAGAAGATGGAAATAACTTTATTCTGGAGGCACACAAACAAACAAAAGACAACTATATGGATACCTAATAAAAAAAGTAGACGTGAATGACGTCTTTTCGTCAACAATACCGGAATGCCAAGACGAAAGTCTTTAACCAGTGTGTGTTACCAGTGATGGTATATGGAACAGAGACGTGGTCACCCACTGTGGGCCTTATATGAAAGCTCAAGGTCACTCAGCGAGCAATGGAGAGAGCTATGCTTGGTATTTCTCTACCACATCGAATCCGAAATGAGGAGATCCGTAGAAAAACTAAAGTGTTCTGACCACGTCGCTGTTCCATATGTCATCATTGGTAACACACACCGGTTAAAGACTTTCGTCTTGAGGCATTGTGGTATTGTTGACGGAAAGACGTTGCGAAGGTTCCCAAACGCTGCCCAGCCGAGTCGGATTCAACGATGGACCTCTTTCTCGAAGTTGAACCTACCTAACTGGACAGTTTGTCCCAGTGAGTTTTAGTGAGTATGACAGACTAATACTGCCAGGGAACAAGCACTAGGAACACCACTCCTGCCTGCCAAGCAATGTGATGATGGCCAAGTCCGCTATGGTCAACCATTGTAGTGATGATTGAATAGCCCGTGCGCAACGATGCAAGGTGCTATTGTGATATGCTTATGATAATATTCTATTTGGAAATTTAAATGATATGTAATATATATTTCGTCAGACTGAGTCACAACCTTTTATCAATAAAAACGTTCGTGCGCGTGTTATCACCCATTCATTACATAAATATCTTTAGTTAGTTAAGATAAAAAAATGAGGGAAAATGCTAACGTTTTGTTCTGACGAATTGTTTGCGGTGTTAGACACATCTGAATAAGAATCTAAAGGAGGTACATCTTCTTGTTTTGCGTCTGCTGTGTAGCAGCCAACAACAACAGTCAACAGCTTTCATTTATCCACATCCTGCTAAATATAAGCTTCTTTCAAGACGATGTCCCACACCAGGATTTCTCGTGTGCCGTGGGTACAGTTACATAAATCTTGGTATTCTTGGTATTGATGTATCAAATACCATTACTTATATTTTGACATACAAACTGCATTTTTCTTGAAATGGATTATATTAATTTATATAAT
Source organism: Diloba caeruleocephala (assembly GCA_947459985.1). NCBI lineage: Eukaryota > Metazoa > Arthropoda > Insecta > Lepidoptera > Noctuidae > Diloba > Diloba caeruleocephala. The sequence goes on along the minus strand of OX381629.1, from coordinate 2,542,951 downwards.
GACATATCACTATACTATATTTGTTATGACATTAATTATTTGTTTTTAATTGTTAGTTTTACATTATAGGTACATTTACATTTGATACTGTTTAATAATTTTAGTATATATGATATTAATTTTATATTGCATGTATAATAATTTACTCTTTTACTATCGTAAATGTGAGCATTATGTAGCCACTAATGTAATAACATATACACCAGCTTGTTGCCTGGCACTATAAGTCTGTCATGCTCACTAAAATGTCTTGTGGAAGGTAGCGTTATGTGTTAGGTGGCTAAGTTCCCTGCATTATGGTTAAGCTGAGCTATGCTGATGCATGCGTTCTGCCCGTGAACGGGTGCCCTCTGTCGGGACTTGTCAGCTTATAACTGTTATAGTAATCTAATTGTAACGCATTTGATTATCATTGTGCATAAATATGTGTGTATTTATCGCACACATTGGCATGCATTATCCTCACATAGTTTTTACGATTATATTGAAGACTGTAATACTTTCAAATATTATTTCAAAAGAGTATGTCCATGGAGTTTCTTGCCGGTTCTTCTCCATAGGATCAACGACTTGGAACCGTGCAACTATTTAAATTCTGACTATTCGTAAGTGCCAGCAAATGGTTTACATGAATAAAAACAATTTGACTTTGACTTTAAATCTCAAATGCGCAAACACCCAGACTCGAAAACAACTATCTGCTGATCATACAAATATTTGCTCCACGCGGGGATCGCACCCGCCACTTGCTGTAGAAAGCCAATTGCTTAGCCACTGTGCCAACCGAGCCGTCCAAACGTGCTACTTTGCCTCGTTTTGCACTAATAGGACCCATGTACGCCCTACCCTCTTTCCAAACCAGTAGAAAACATAATATAAACGACATTATGTAAATACAAAGTCCGAAAGCACTCATTGAGCGAACAAATCTACCACAACACAACGCATTGCGGTACGCGGCATTGGATACCCCCAAGGGCTACTCGAGCCGCACCTTAACTTATTGTGGAAGTCTTTGGCCCGACTGTCACTGAAAAATAAATCGTTTTGGTAGTTATGATTTCGTTTGTTAAGGTGGTAATATCGCGTAAAGTATAGGCATCACTAAAACAATTAAATGTTGCATTGTGATGTCTTGAATATGCCGTGTGGTGCCGGCTCAGAATACCACCACCCCATCTCCTCCCGTGGGTGTCGTAAAAGTCGATTGCCTCTCCGCCCATCCCCCGGACAGAGAAGTACATGACGTATTGCCAACGCGTTAAATAAAAAAGGTAGTCTCAATCAAGAGACCAAGGGTCATTCAACATCTTAAAAATATTTCAAAACATCTCACGAAGTCGTGACTCGTTGCCACGAGTTTTACGAACCAGTTAGATAACAACTCTTGCATCAAAGCCGATTTTTACACTTTTTTTAACTTAGCTATTTAGTGGTTATAACTTTGTAAAGGACGCAATCATGTGTCTTGGTTTCTTGGAGGCGACCCAACTTGTAAGTTTAAATTGACCATAGATTTATCCTAAGATGTTTTTATACGTGTAGATGTGTTGCCCGCGCTCTACGGTGGTCACGAAAGCAAGGTAATTGCCCGGAGTTCACTTAGTCACGCAACGACCAGTGTCACGGCTCGACGCGAATCATAAGCGTAATTCAGCAACATTTTGCGAAAAATAATGCCATCCTGTGTTTACAGACGATGCACGAAGTATAACTGAGAGAGAAAAAGACATTGTATTTCATACATGAATACGTAACGTAAATCGATATAGTAAATAAAAAATAGTAGGTATTTTGTTTTACTTTTTATTACGCTGTCTAATGTTTTGTAGTGCAATAATATTCGTGTATGGCGCGTTTATTTGTAAAATGCCACTCAGATTTATCTATCTCAATGTTGGAAAAACTAAACCTTATTCCGTGCGGAGTCCAATCCGTGTGGTGTCTAGAAATATTACACCAGTCCATCTCCTCCCATGGATGTCGTAGAAGGCGACGAAGGGTGATATTCAGAAACGAGTCTAAGCGTGAACTTACGCTTCCGTCTGTCAAAATTAGGGGCGTAAGTAGTGCATTTTGACAGATGGAAGCGTAAGTTCACACCTAGACTCGTTTCTGACTCACCCTTAGGGCCTATAGACCATAGGAATCGCCAGCAGCGTCCTTTTAGTGAAACAGTATCCATTTTGCACTCTACAACAACAATTTATATTTTAACTAGCTGAGCCCCGCGGTTGCACCCGCAGTTTAATTTAATATAAATCGGATTATTTATAAATGATTTAGAGAACTTCGGCATATACAGTTGACATGTGTATATATATTTGATTTCATGGGGTTTCATTATTTTGCGCGGAACCCTAATTTCCAAAACAATAATAGCCTAAATTGCTCTTTATAGCATCAGCTATCTGCCCGAAAGTCCCGCCAAAATCAGTGCAGCCGTTTCGGAGATTAGCTGGAACAAACAGGTATTTTTACCGAATATGCGTTCATATGCATTTAGCGAAAAGCTGTTATTTTGACATTACAAATAGATACTTCCAATTTCATTTATTCGTATAGATTCTACAATAAAGAAATAAGATTATGACTGTCTGTGGGTCTGCGTACGTGCGTGCGTGTGTGTGGGCACATTCTCAATGTAGTAATAACGGGTAACGGAAAAGTATTGGCCGTTTCAATTACACAAACTCGTCTACTGATACGTAATAATAGTGACAAAACGCAACCATTTGACAAAGAAATGCCACAATACTGCGCAGTGACATAACAGGTCACTGATATGCCGGTTGCGTGTGTGCACCTTAGTAATCGATTACGTAGCGTTTGGGGGATACTCAGAGGTTGTTGTTTACTGCTGCTTTTTTTTTTTTCGCTCATACAAAAACGTTGCCCCGCACTAGGATTTCTTGTGTCGTGGGTGTGTTTACAGACATGAATTCCACATACAATACACCCAGACCCGGAACAACTACCTGCAGATCATACAAATATTTGTTCCGTGCGGGAATCGAACCCACGACCCGGGTCCAGTAGTCGACTGTATCAGCCACTGTACCAACCGTGCCGTCATTGTGTGTTATAGTGGACACTTAGCTGGTTTGCGAGAACATTGACCTAACACAAAATTGAACTAAGCATACAGAACGAACAGAAATCACCGATATATTACCATATATAAGAATGCAATGCCGAACAATGGCAAACATTAGCTAAACAGAATTAGCGTCATTATTAATTTGAGGCAACATAGACTAATGTATTTCCCGAACACTGGCTCATTTCAGTTGTTTCTCTGTCTATGGTCGTACCATCGATATATAGAAAATATTTTTATTTCTGCATTACGAGCGCAGGTAAAACAATAATAAAAAAGACAATTTAAAAACTATAACTAAGTCACAAATAACACCTATATATAAATAAAAACTTATCAATAGACATTTTTTTTAAACTGGCAATAGAATGTACAAAACTAAACATAGTTATAGGCTCAAATTAAAACATAAAAAAAAACAGAAAACTAGTGCGCTGAAGTGTGCAGAAACAGGTTGACACTCAGCATATTGCCAAAGTGAAGCCATCCTTGATTTGCGTAAACACTAGAATAATTCCTACTAACCAAGAATAATTTATATTTCGTAATAACTCGTCTATAAATTCGACTTTTTTTTTGCGTTGTCGCAACCCAGCGGCTTGGTAACATCGTGCGTACACTATACAAGATTACTAGACCCTTGCAAACCCCTCCAACTAAAAACAACTTGGTATTTAATCTTCCAATTGTATATCACAGCTATAAGTATTTGATTACTTACAAAAAACAGAGATTTTTTTATTCCTAATCAATTTGGCATAACGAATTAGGCATAACTATTAATGGCATAATAATATTTTGACATAATATTCATTGGCATATTGTTTAGATACATATACGAGTATGAGGCATATTATTTATTCGTATAATTGACACTGTGTCATCTTTTATTTTGTTAAGGGTTTTTGAAGCAGAAAAGAAGGTATTATATCCAATATAACTTGGGTATTACACTGTGACAGTAGGTTAAGCTGCGGCGGAGGTTACCCTTCGGCCACCCCTGAGCCGCGAACATGTTTATTTTACAAATGTGCAATAGTGTCTTAACACGTAAGGAGTTAAATATTCGGGCGTATTATTTGTATGCCGATGAACATTATGCTTTAATATTGTTATGCGTTTATAATATGTTTATATTATGTCAACGTCAAGTGTCAAGGTAAAATAAAGATGAGAAAAATTGAAAATGCATTTAGATAAATCGTTAATATTGGGTGTATCAAAGCCATAATGTACACATTTTATTGGAACAGCGAGTTTATTGTTATATCAAGATGTTGTCTGCAGCGAAAGTGCATTCATGGGATGCAAGATGATAACTGGGTTATAATGGACAAAATCAACCAGTATCGGGGCCTGATATAGTTATATCAACGTATTGTAGAGTATTCATCAAGAGAACTTTAACAAGAAAATACACCTTGATAGAATCAGATACACGAAGAAGAAGAAAATGGAAACATTTCGTTGGCAGTTTATGAAAGAGCAAAATTGGACTTCTGGGGTGGAGGCCTGGTGACCTGAAACACAGGTTTCGTCCTAGCTTAGGCACCAGTCTCCCATAATAAACTTGAATAATACTGTAATCAGACAATATAGTATTTCGTTGCAACTTTTTATTATTGTGGTGAGAAAAATAAATTACTATATGCTTTCGATTAATATGGTTCTAAATCGTTATGCCAACAGTAATTATGGTAAAAAAGATGCCTTAACTTATATGCAGAATTAGTATTATGCGTTAGGATAACTGCAAGTATGCCATGATGAAATACAAATTTTTTTTGAGTGTCTTTTCTGAACGGCAGACTGATTACGTATGTCGCAGACAGTTTGCGACAGGCGTAAATCGCGCAGACCTCGCTGTCAAACGTCATTTTGGTATTACGTATTATGTCTTACGCACCCTCTGTCGGACGATCAATGAACTAAATATTAGACTTACACCGCTACATTATCGCTACTGGCGCTAGTAACTATGCATCCATCCACAGGTAGCGACAGGCGGACGATTGCCTTACGTAATACCAATGTTTTGGCGATTTGCCACCGGTGGACCCTTGGCTGTGCGACAGCTGCTGTCGCGTCTGCTGTCGCTGTTGTTAGCTAATCAGAGGGCACCCTGATTAGCTAAGAGCCGGGGCTCTACGTCGTTTTTGAAAAGAACGGACAAGTTTTGAATGACAAAGTGTGTACACACGGCTGCACATCAAGCTATAAAAAGCCAGTTTACGCTGATCTCTCATCATACCGAAAGATACAATGCGAGATCAGCTTATATTTTATAGCCATCTATATGGTTTTGTAAAGCTTGGTGTTTAGCGGGGTGTACCAAGTCGTACTGTGAATTTAAATGGAATCATATCTATCAGCATTTTTCTACACTACATTGCGAAATCCAATAACTAGGATTTTAACAGACACAATCAATGCAATTCACGATAAATATGCAACGCTTTACGGTTAAATTAAGTTTGATCATGAACTATGTTTGAAAGTAAATTTACATCATCATTTCGGCCAAATGAAGTCCACTGCTGGACACAGGCCTCCCGCAAAGAGTTATTAGTTAATATTAGAATAAATCACGAAGAACAAAATTAATCATCTAAATTATCAATGCACGAAAAATCTGTTACCAATATGAAGCAGCAGCAGTAAAAATGAATAAATACATTATATGTACTTATTCATCTAATGTTCTTATTCAACATTATATGTACTATACAATATATGTACTATTTTTTTTGTTTTATTCATGTCTTCTGGCTCGTACACTATTGCAGTGTGGTCGTTGTAATCAATAAAGCCTAAAGACTAAGCCGAAAGGGTGTAAATACTATGGATGGTAATAAGTAAATTTAGTTCTTCGACTTTTCCCAAAAAGTCAATAGTTACAGAGTTATAGCTGTTCAAACTTTTCATGAAAAATACGCTGACACAACCCTATCGTCAGCTTTGTCTTAGGTTTAACATCATATTTGGGTTCACAGACCTAGTTCTTTCCGACAAAGGATTATTTCGGAATGAAAATAATAAATCCAGCCCTGACCGCTATCTTTGACTACAATTAGATGAACTTGACATTTAAAAAAATCATTAAATAAGATGAGGCATTTACTGTGAAACCGTCATTAGTGACACATTAAATTGGCCCTTTCCGACTAACCCGGTAGGTTACAGCCACGCCCGCGATACAGCACGCGAAACTCGCATAATCTTAGAACTGTGCCGCATCGACTGTCGCGAACGGCCAAACTGGTGCACGTGATGGCACCTGTAGTATACAACCGGATACCGGGGTACATTCGGGACGCATCGTCACGGGAATCCTATAAGAGCAGACTAAAAAAATGGCTCGTTGAGCAAGCATTCTATAGCTATAATGACATGACAGTTAAAAATGTGAATTAATAGTAGAAACAGTTGGCGTTAATTATGACTTTCTATTGTATTTTTCAATATTATTATTATTTTCTTGATTGTTTTTATTTTTGTTTTGTGTCATTTATTTTGAATTATTTAATTGCGTTAATTATTTGTGTTGTTTGAATTAATTGTTAGACCTGTAACTTATTAGTTGCCAATAAATTACTATGACTATGACTATGACTAACTGCCTCTGATTTAGAAATTTTTCATTCAAATGCATGGAGGATTAATATCCATTCATGGCACTGCAAACGCAACGTGGAATGGATCTTATAAAATTTGAAATTGTTTGTCAAACTGTTTAATTTATATTCACAAACAGCGTTAGGGTATCGCCATTTGTATATTGAGGAAGCCAGTTATTTCTTTTGCAAGAGTTCGTCGATATAGTTACCAACTTATTGCCCAATAGGTTGCCGCCAAGCAGTAGTGTTTTAAGTTTTAAACATTACAGTTTGAGCTAATGTAACTAGTGTAATAAGACACTAAATAACTCCGTCTCGTGATGACGAGCGTAGTGTGGGGCCACGCAGCACTAGACCTGGGTAGCATTAGGTACAACTATTAAGGGGAGGAGTGACGCTAACCAATGCGCGAATTGCGTGATCACCTCATCATTAGTTAGTAGAAAGAAAACTTTGAAGCCTACTGCTAGTAGAACTTACATTTAGTAGTGTTCAAAAAAATATGGCAATAGCACGCTACAGACTATATGCTGAGAAAAAACCGCGTTATTTTACACGCTATTTTTTACGAACTGTAGTGCTATTCCCTAAGCAACACGACCTCCAACTCGACGCTGCGCCAGCGGCGAGTTACATTTTAGTTTTACGTACTACTTTGCTCACGCAGCAATTTGACAGCTAAACTGTAAACCTAGAGTAGTTCCATCAAAATCCATAAATTCTCGTGGTTAAATATAGCGCACTATTTTATCGCGCTAGACGCTATATCAACAACCACAACTGAAATGATACTTAACATGAATTATGTGTAACTTGGTTATAGATCACTTACTTAATTGTCGTTTAATAAGATTTAAGATTTGTCACATTAAACTTGTGAAATTATATACAACGAGTACGTATTTCAAATTAATTCTGTTTACATGCGTAATTTGGTAATGGTACGTGACATGCCTATGATCAATTAACCAGTAATAGCAATTAGTCTACATACAAAATCAAAACACGCTCTGTTCGCAAACAATTTCTCCATTCAAGCAAGACGAATTTACCAAAACATCTGCGATACAATGATTTAATACATTATTGTATAGAAATAATATGAGTCAAACCACACACCTTGCGGTACACCTCACTTGTTTACACTCGGCACTCGAACCTTGACCCTGACGTGACTCAGATACGTTGTAGACAATAGTTGGCAACGACCTCTGCCACCAATAAGGATTAAAAAGGAAAAACAATAAAGTAAGCAAGATGATGCTTGCCAACTTGTTACACACATTATCAGATGCCTTTGTTGTATCAAAGTAATTATGTATCGTCTCCATATTTAAAACGATTCCTTAACATTTTCGTAAAGAACATCATATATTCGTTGCGAAAAGCTCTGCACAATGAGGTAGCCTCATATTAAGCTAAAAGTAACATATTTGAGCAGAAAGATTAATGCAATTATTATTTTCATAAGATTGTGATCAAATTACTGTACTGTAGTACTACTGACGGCACGGTTGGTGCAGTGGCTGATACAGTCGGCTGATGCGCTCCGGGTCGTGGGTTCGATTCCCGCACGGAACAAATATTTGTATGATCTGCAGGTAGTTGTTCCGGGTCTGGGTGTGTTGTATGTGGAATTCATGTCTGTAAACGCACCCACGATACAGGAGAAATCCTAGGGTGGGGCAAAGTTTAATTTTTTTTTTTAAATATATTCTGTAATCAATATCTTCTTATCAATGTAAAGCTAGCAGTTACATTATATATAATGCATATTTAATTTGAATCGTAATCATCCTACGAAAGCAATAATTAGTTAAAGTTTACAATTATATTGTTTTATTTGTCTCAATAATGTGTAAAAGGCATTTAAAATGATAAGTAGCTATTGAACATCACTTTAGATACCGATAACTTAATATTGAATTTATTTAAAACCTTTTATTTTGTTTTAATTCTTTCTAATCCGGATTCATACTTATAAAGTATATTAAAATATTTATAATTTTAAAGAAATACTACGCGGTAGTAACTCGTTACTTTGTAATATTATACTGACCGTAGGAGGTTAAGCTATTAGAAAATAATTAACGATAAAGTGTTAAACAATACATTGTGTATATTAGTTTTAATATAATTTACCACATACATATTATTTTAATAGCAGCCATGATTTATACCTAGCTTTTTAATTGAAACATAAATCATTGATTTATTACAGTATTTATATTGTTTTCTACTAATTTGGCTGTTCCCATAGTGGCATTTGAGTATTCCACCAAATAAGGCGGGTCCATATTCGACAATGGATTTTTACACGCTGATATTCATTCATGTATGAACTATTACCATTTTATATATTTTTAGAGAAACGTAATATATTTTATAAAATGAGTTGTATATAAATACAGGTTTATCTCAGTTGTTGTCATAGTGTCCGATTTTGCGTATTGATAAATTGAGATAACAATGACAGTGAATGAGAAGTACTGTGTACAAATAATACTTACGGATTAAAAATCACAGAATCGTTAAGACGCTTTGATATGCTTATCTAATCTCATCTTAATAAAATCTTAACAATGATGTCGCTGATATGACAATATAGCCTATTGGTAACTTGGAACCGCATGGGCCCTCGTATCTTTATACACATTTAAGCGTTGTTCTTTACGAGGTGAACAAAATTTAAAGTCAAAACATGAGAGTCATTTTAAATCCCGGTCATAGCTTTGAAAGTAAAGGAAAAACAAATATAAAGCATCGGAAATTACCCGTACTTCTTTGTGACCAAGGTCGATGGCAATGATCTACGAGACTTCCTTTTAGATGCTAAACAGTGACATGAATATAATGCTATTATTCATAGAGTATAGTCGACAGGCAACACTAAGTACTGCCATTAGTTTAATTTGTTAGAAGCCTTTGTGAAGACGTAGCTACCGTTCGTCGAATTGTATGAAATGTCTTTAGAATTTAAGCAAACGGTATTAAAAGTATTTTCATACTGTAATGTCGTACTGTATTCTGTTGTGGGTAAATGCTGCCGATATTAAAAAGAAAATTGTTTTGCAAAAACGAGCTATTCGATCAATTTATAAGTTAAGGTCTAAAAATCCATTCAGGGAGAAATTTAAAGACATTATAATAAAACAACTTTAAACGGATTAGATCGCGTATATTATAGATTTTTGTTTTTCCTGACGTTTCGAATACTTTGCAGCATTATAAAGGCATTAATTAATATAATGGCCGTTCCATCACAATACATTTACGAAAATGTTTCTATAATTATCACTGTTACAAAAATATCTCTCTATTTGCAAATGAGTGATATCCATAGTATCAATACCAGGAACAAACACAAACTGGTTGTTCCTGCCACTAGGCTCCAGATAAGCAAATCATTTAAATGTCTATGTCTATGTGTGCGTTTTTAATATAAAATCCCAAGTCATGTTAAAAAATGAAGTCTTAATAAATTCAAGTCCATTACAAAACTAAACCTGTGTAGTTTTCTACACAGCTTCTATAACGTGATGCATTCAATACTATTACTTTTTTATTATTTGACATTTAAATAACATCATCATTTCGTATAATGGATTATATTAATTCATATAATGACATGTCACTATTCTATATTTGTGAGACCAATTATATGTTTTTAATGTTAATTTTTAAATCATTTTGTGCATTTAGATTTGATACTATATTAGCGCGAGTATTATGTAGGTTATTACATTATTTTGTTTTACTGCCGTGTTATTTGTCTGACAGTTTAGGTATGTCATACTGACTCAAGTGTCCTGCTTATGGTGGCGTCGTGTATCGGGGTATGGCTAAGCTAAGCGACGTTGATGCATTCGCATTGTGAACGTGTGCCGTCTGTTTTGATTGGTCATTTGAATCCACGCCTATAGGGAGAGGGTGACTGTAAAGCGGTCACCCCCCCCCCCCCCCCCCCGGGATGTTTAGATATCATCATATAGCTAATTTTCGTAAGAAAAGTGACGTGCACAGCTTAAATACTCGCAACAAGAACAAGTTGGTTGTACCGGGCTTTAGACTTAGTAGAACCAGCAAGTCGTTTATGGGAAACAGTATTAGATTCTATAACAAAATTCCTTGTAGTATTACCGACTTACCAGAAATAAGATTCAAATCGTTGATTAAGCGCATTTTAATTTCGAAAGCCTACTATAATATAAATCATTACATCGACGATAGCGATGTCTGGCAAACCTATCCCTCCTGCACACTGCGACCCTCTGGCGCTTTATAATATATTTTATAATTTTCGCATTAATGACGTGTTGTTACTCCCAATCAATGCTTTACCGTTTACAAAGAAATTGTACTGAATTTTTTTGTTGACATCCTGACATTTTACTTGACTTAGTATTTATCTTTTTATTGACTTCTTGACATTTAATTTGACTTATTTAAAATTGTATTCTATAATTATGATATAAATTATTTGCCTATGTTTAATATAATAGCCATTATAGCAATTTACATTCTAATATTTTCTTAATATTTTGACATTATTAAATTAATTATTCATACATTGCAAATGTGCGAGCATCAAGTAGCCGTTAGTGTTAGCATCGTGTTGCCGTTAATGTTATATATTTAGTACCTATACTTTGCCTTTTGCCTGGTAGTAGCGGTCTGTCATGCTCACTAAAATGTCTTGCTGGCGGTGGCGTTGTGTATCGGATCGTTCGGTTCCCTGCAATATGGTTGAGCTAAGCGATGCTGATGCATGCGTCATGCTCGTGAACGGGTGCCGTCTGTTGGGACTGGTCAGCCATTAACTGCCATGGCGAATAATAGTTATATTGCATTAGTATGTTTTATTTTTATTTTTTATATACATTTGCCACATCATGCTCGTTATATGTTTTACCATAATTTGTATCAATCAACATTGTAATCTCAATTATTTTAAAAGAGTATCTATGGAGTTTCTTGCCGGCTCTTCTCCATAGATCAACTATTTGGAACCGTGCAACTTAGATTCTGACGTTTCATAAGTGCCAATATTTGGTTTATTTGAAATAAAAATATTTGACTTTGACTTTGACTTTATCTACTCAAGTAAATCTTTTAATTTAGATTTTGATGGCAAAACTATTTATATTTATACTTTTGGATACTAGAAAGATAAATATCACATGACACATCTTTAACTTCAAAAATGATATATCTCATAAACTCAAGCTACTACAAAATTTATAAACACGAATGTATACGTACAAGATAAACTTGCTCGTATCTGTAGAAACATCACACAAACAGTGACTTTTAACTCGTGTTAATCCGTTTATCAAGTGTTTAATGTCAACTAATGGAAAACAGGTTACCCAATAAAATTCGCTGATTATGTCCAAACTCGACATCGGATGCTGCAAGTTTTGATAAATTCTATAATTATCACTGCTCGTGACTAACGCAGCCATACAAATCGTGGTGAGGCTTGAATTCCCTTTAAAAACGATAAAGAATTTATTGAGACATCTTTTGTTCAGCCCCTTTTGTTATGTAGATACCGTGTGATGCCGGCTACGAGTAGCACCACCCATCTCTTCCGTTGGGTGTCGTAAAAGGCGACTATGGGATTAGCCGGAGGATTGGCAGCAGCGTCCTTCGAGTATATTAACAAATCAACTGGGATCGCCAATCCGCCTGACAAGCATGGCGATTATGGCAAAATGAATCGCCAACTAGGGAGGATACAATTTTTCTTCTTCCCTACAAAAGCTGATATATAGCTTGATTACGTATAATATTATTAAACCTTAAATATTCAGATAGCAAGTTAGCAACACTTGGCTTACACTTTATTTTTTATTTATTATTTATCCATACTACTTTCAATGTAAACTATGTCGTTTCAGAGAGTAGTATATTCCAATCTAATTCCAATTTTATTTATTGGCTTCATCGTTGGAGTAGTTTAATCTTTGTTTATATTCTTTTCTTTATATGTGTACCCAGCGACTAGCTTATATATTTTTTTTTTTATAATGTAGGGCTTCTCGCAGTAGTCCCGAGGGGGATATATCTGCTTAACCGGGCAAGCCAGCGACTAGCTTCTGAGGCGTCTTTAAATTACTCTGTGGCAGCGTCCGTCGCTTGTCAAAGACGATAGAGGCGGACCTCGGATAATGACCGATAAGAAAACAATCGATTTTACACAATAACTACTATTTGATTTAATTATTTAACTTTATTGTTTATTTAATCACAGTATCTGCATTTTTTTAAATGTATATGTAGTGACCGACTGTGGCCTCACTACACGGTCCTATCTGAAAACCAGCGCTGTAACGTTCCACCGTTGCAGCATATGCAGAGATAGGGACTATTTTTGGCCTCGTACAGCATTCTTTTGTTCGTAAAAGTTACTGTCTTTCTTTTATTCTGTTCTGTAAGTGTTATCCGAGTCCAAAATAAATATCTTTCTTTCTTTCTATTATGTAAAATCTAATGAGACATTAAAAGGATATATTGGAAATACAAGTAATCGACGAGTGATCGGCGTTAGGGTGGGGCGACCCGAGGCGCCATACCTAAGCGGCCATTGCAGGCTACTGCAGCATCCCAAACAAAAAAACAGGCTGATCTGACAAGAAATGAAGGACGCTGAAAATGTCTCGCCCAGGGCGCCGCCGAGGTGGCTACGGCGGCTACTGTCAGTGATCATTATAATAATAACGTTTATTGATTCAAAATATTACAACTGTGATAACTTATATGACAACTCATGAGTCATCTACCGTTGTTGATACACACATTGGGAGCCTCTGCTGATACCTGTATCTCTGTGTACATCTTCATCATCACGTCAGCCAGAGGACGTCCGCTGCTGAACAAAGGCTTCCTCCACAAATATCCACATTGTGTCATCATTTTGGGGTGAATTTGCCAATACTCACCACGCTTGGCAGGCGGATTGGTGAGCGAAGTATGGCGCTACTTCCCGCCCCTTTAGTAAGTCCCTTAGTCCTTTAATTATTTCCCACCAATGTAGACAAGGACATCGATCCCTTCCTACTCATGACTAAACAAGTCTAACCAGTAACTTGAAAATCAATAACGACAATGTTAACTTTTAAATTTAGCTTACGTTTGATCATGAATAGTTCATTAGTAACATGTACAAATACAGTATTATATCTACATTACCGTAAAGATCTTTAACTTTGTCAATTTAATAAACAATTCTGTCGCAGACCTTGATTTATATGAAGGATTTAAAGAACCGGTTAAAGGCCTTAAAATAACCAAGAAAAAACAAATATTACGCCATTAAACATACATATTAATTTGAACAGTTGTAACATTACTCATGTAATGTCAATATAATATGGAGATTGGCCACACCACAATCACGTTAACGGCGTTTGTTAATACTTTTAGAAATTACTAATTTTAACGTCACCATTACAAACATCTTGTCAGATTAATTTAATAATAATAAAGCATTTATTTCCCCACTTACAATATTTACATAGCCTTTTTTAATTTATCAATTTAATTCCATCTATACAAATAAATAAAATAGAAGTGTCTGTTTGTAATTTCAAAATAACAGCTTTTTACTAAATGCATATAAAAGTATACATGGTACGGTATAACAAAAAGCAATTTATATATTTTTGTATGTCTGTCTGTTTGTTCCGGGTAATCTCCGAAACGGCTATACCGATTTTGACGGGACTTACACTGGCAGATAGCTGATGTTATAAGGAATAATTTAAGCTACTTTTATTTATTTTTAATAATTAGGGTTCCGCGCAAAAAAAATAAAACCCTTGAAATCCAATATACATATTATATATCAAGTGTATATGTCGAAGTACTCTAAATTTCTTTTAAATTAAACGCGGGTGAAACCACGGGTCCCAGCTAGTTCTATATGTATTTGTTAATTTCAATGAGTATCAATACATTCAGTCGTGCATTTGAATAAATTTAGGTTACCCATTTCTGGGCGTAAGACTCTCTTTACGCCAACCCTTTCCAGTGCTCTCTCTCTTTTGCTTAACTTATCCATGTGGATACAACTACTTAGCAAATATCATCACTACAGCACCTAGGCCGGCCAGGTAATGATAATGATAATGATAATGATAATGATAATGATAATGATAATGATAATATTTATTGCCATATAAATACACACTAAAGAACACTAAACAAGAGACATAAGTATTTACATTCCAAAGATTATTGAACTCTGGTACCCAAAGTAAGATTCAACTTGTGTTATGGGTACCAGGGCCCTCGCAGTTATAAATCTATTAATATTTACATCGGAGTGTAACGTGTTCACGTGAGGTAAGTGATATGTATTATTGGTGTGGTGTAAAATAATAACTTATAATATATATTGTGAGGGAGATTGTATGTATTTGGGTATGTCGTGTAGGGTTGTGTGCTATGCGTGTAGTGTATGTAGTGTGTGTGTGAGTGGTGTATGTGGTGTATGTGTATGTGTGGTGTATGTGGTGTACGTGCGTATGTTTGTGTCTTTAATTGTGAGTATGAACTGTATATGTGTGATTAGTGTGTATAATATTTAGGCCAAGAGATTCTAAAGTATTGTTAATTTAAGAATGTTCTCCGTTTCTTGGGTTTCCGTTTCTAGGTGGTCGTGTTGTGATGAATTTAACATCGTAATAAACATCATTGTTGACATAATTATTTATAACTGTTGTAATTATCTAAAGGGAAACCAAAAGTTAGCATAAAACGTACTAAAATGTTTTTATAAGTGTAGAGCGTTGCCCGCGCTCTTTGATGGTCACATGAAAGCAAGGTAATTGCCCGGAGTTCACTTAGTCGCGGACCTACCAGTGTCGCGGCTCGACGTGAATCATAAGCGTAATTCAGCAACATATTGCGAAAAAAATATGCCATTCTTATTATTCGTATTTATAGACGGTGCAAGAAGTATACTGTAACTGTGAGAGACAAAGATTTTGTATTTCATACATAAATACGTAACGTAAATCGATATTGTAAATAAAAAATAGTATATTGGTTTATTTTTTATACCGTAGTCTAATGGCGGCCGGCGCACCGTTTTGTAGTGCTATAATGTTCGTGTATGGCGCAGCGTGTCTATTTATTAAATATCATTGATAAAGTATAGATTTTTTTATTAAAACTAGACTCAATCATTAATTCAGTAACGTCAGTTATCCGTGTGGAGTCCAGATTAAGAATATAGCACCACTCCATCTCCTCCCGTGGATGTCATAAAAGGCGACTTAGTAAGAGATGCTAACCCAAAGGGGTGGGCAGCAGCGTTCCTTCTATCGAACAATAGCCATTCTGCGCTCACCAACGTACTTGCCAAGCGCAGTGCGTACAAAATGTCGGCACACGGCATGTAATGGGTCGTTGTAGAAATCTATGCGGGAGACTGTTCAGCTGTGGACGTCCTTTGGCTGATACACCACCCAGCTCCTTCTTTGCATTCCGATAAAGACCAAACAAAAACACATCTCAATTATTACGTAGATGCAAATGATGTAGGTACTTCGAGCATAGAAACAGAGGTATTGTACGTTTTTTTTTTTATGTAAACCAAATAACAGTACGTATTACCGCATTATATTGAATACATAATCAATTATGTCATTGTCTGATCGATGTCTGACATATTGACGATGTACTTTCCGACTTTATGTGTCAGTAAGACGTGCTCGATAGGAAATTAATCAATGAATAAGAATATAAAGTGTTGTATTAGATGTTTACTATGCGCATAAAACTGTCTCATTATTCGTCTAGTTAGCACGGTCCAGGTTTTAATTTTCAGGGTCAGTTGAAGAGGGCATGTTTTGCATTTTAACCGTCGTCTAATCTAGATGAGACAGAAGTCACAGTCTAGCTGCGAGCGTGTCGGCTGACCTATGTCTTATACGACACAACTTTGCGATCCGCGCGCCAGTATTGTTTCAGACGTCGCACGGCGATGACAGCTGCACATAACTTGACTGCGTTACATCCATAGTGAAAAGGAAATATTTTTTGGGATCATCCTATCAGCCAAAAGACATCCACTGCTGAACAAAGGCCTCTGCCATAGACAACCAATTCATGCCGTGTGGCATCATTTTGGGGGGGAATTTGCCAGTACTCACCACGCTAGGCAGGCGGGTTGATGTGCGCAGAAAGCAGCTGTTTCATAGAAGGTATGCCCTCTGGGATGTCCCTTAGTTAATATTCCCTTAGTCACCTTTTACAACATCCACGGGAGGAGCTGGAGTGGTGCTATATTCTTAATCCGGACCCCAAAAATTTTGTGATTAACAAGGCATTCTTCTAAGGGAAAACCCGACGAGTCTGCGCTTAAGATTTTGTCAAAACCCACCCTAGGATCAAACCCCATCCAAAACACACTGTTATTGAAAGTGTGATGGCTGACTCTGGTCGTCGGTAATATTTGTAGCAACCTATTTATTTAGATTTCTGTAGTTGTCGTATCGACTATAAAAGAACTGTAAAAGTAACCTTTTTGAGACATTTAAAATGTTATTAGCATCAATTTATTACTGAATTCGATTCAAAACACAGGTGGCGTAATTCTGAAAGTGAGACTAGTCTAGATCTTTCTAGTTGCACCACTCACCTTGGCCGAGCCGCTACATAGCAATTACCACCCCACCGCACCGTACTTATCGCTCGAAACTTAGTATTTGTCGAACTTTCTAACGCCCATATGATACTCTACTTGTGTAAGATATAAATTACCAGACAGGTGAAGCAAAGTATGCGCCTTTACCAGCCTGATTTTATAAAATGAAATGATCATTTATTCAAAATAGACTAGGAAATTAGTTCTTTTTGAACGTCAACAAAAGACAGCACCCCATAAGCCAACCCTTTGTAATGTTCCTTACACCCGTATCGCAGAATTCAACTAAGAGTCCAGCTAGAAGGTGAGTGCAGTGCCTTCCCCACTTGACTAATGAGTGTAATGGTCATTATGGAATCCCAAGGTCAGCTGTGCACGTTTATAGGCTGCTATGATGAATGGGCTGAAGCATATCGAGGGTACAGGTTCCTTCAATCACTAACCAGCTTACCTCAGCTTAAATACGAGCAATAGAGCCAATTCAGGGACGGAGTCAAAGTTATCTATACAAATAAATAAAATTGAAGTGTCTGTTTGTAATGTCAAAATAACAGCTTTTTACTAAATGCATATGAAAGTATGTATGTTACACATCACAAAAAAACTATTTTAAATGTTTTTGTCTGTCTGTCTGTTTGTTCCGGATAATCTCCGAAACGGCTGAACCGATTTTGACGGCACCTCCACTGGCAGATAGCTGATGTTATAAGGAATAACTTAGACTACTTTTTTTAGAAAAAGAATTAGTGTTCCGCGTAAAAATCAAAAACCCTTGAAATTCAACATATTTATTCTATGTCAAGTGTCTATGTCGAAGTACCCTAATTTTCTTTTAAATTAAACGCGGGTGAAACCGGGGGCCCAGCTAGTTTTAAATATTCTTTGTAGACGTCACGCCTGCCAATAAACAATTGTAAAGCTACCCTGAATTGGGTCTGCATAGATACAAACTTGCGTATGCATGCCGTGTGGTGCCGGCTCAGAATGCCCCCACCCCATCTCCTCCCATGGGTGTCGTAAAAGTCGACTAAGGGATTAGCCGGAGGATGGGCAGCAGCGTCCTTCGAGTACACTAACAACTTAACTGCGATCGCCAACCCGTCTGCCAAGCGTGGCGATTATGGCAAAACCCCCCAATGAGCCCACGACACATCCATATCGGTCGTTGTGGACATCTTTGGGGGAGGCCTGTGTCCAGCAGTGGACTTCATTCGGCCGAAATGATGACGAAATGATGTATGCATCGATGCAACCGCACGTTTTTAATGATTCATAGAACTACTGCATCGATACCATCCCGCGGTTGAAACGATACAGTTTTCTACTAATCGATTAGCGACAGCTAATTGACACTATAGCGATTCAGTCGCGCGTTTGAATCGCTGCAAAAAGCCTCGTGTGTAACCGCCCTAAGAGCGTAATTGTTAGAAAAAAGGTAGTTTGCGTTTGTTCTATTCCGACCGTTTCTTGCAGTACTTTATGAAAGCCTGTTCTTTAAAAAGAACGATGAAATGCTAGGATTTCTCCTGTTCGTGGCACTTCACAGACATAAATCTCAGATCGTCGCTGCGCCTGCCAAAACGGCTATGTGTTTTATATTCCAAATAAGTTTTTAATGCAATCCTACATAATTTTCGCAGGTGCATGTCTGTAAAACCTAGTGTATGATTTATCTAATGGTCAGAACATAGTAAAAGAGGCCACCTATCTAGTACTAAATCGATAAGGTAATCGATTGGTAGTCGATTACATTGATAATTTTATATATAATCAGATTTGATATTCCTTCTTCCGTTACGTTTGTATATTTGTAACTTTGATTTCTACATAATTACTTTAAATATAATATGCTGTATAAATATTTATTTATTTATTTCATAAGACGTAAATAATATATTGGTGTACTGTGCGTGATTTGACTTCTTTTATCTAAGGTCCTATCGGAAGACCAGCGCAATGCTGAGATAGGAGCCTATTCTGATGTCTCGCACAAAAATCTGGTTGCATGCTTTTTATTGTAATTTGATGTTTTGCAATATTCTTTGTTTTTGTTTACAATTATTTTCTTGTGATCAGAATAAACTTATTTCTTTCTTTCTTTAAAATCACCTATGCTATTTCGGCCAAATTTTTACTTGAAAAATTCTCCATTAGTGCAATAGCGCTCTGAAAAGTTGGATTTTTCACATAGCATATTTTGCAGGCGCAGTGCGTGCACCCGTACCCGAAGCAACTATCTGAAGGCCATACAAATGTCGGTATCCTGTTGAAATCGGACCCACGATCCGTAGCGCAGAAACCCAATAACTTCACTCACTATGCAACCGTGTCGTCAATTAAAGTGAACGCTTACGAGTTGATACTATCATTTATCATCATCATCATATCAAAGAATGTACACTGCTGAACAAAGGGCCTTGGAGTTCTACAATTATCGTGTCCATATTTTGAAGGGAATATGCCTATACTCACCACGCTTAGCAGGCGGGTTGGTGAGCACTGCATGGCTACTGTTCCACAGAAGGGACGCTGCTGCCCGACTGCCCATCCCACGGTAGGAGATAGAGTGGTTCTATGTTCTTAATCCGGGCACCATACGGAACACTACTATTATATATAATACACGGAATACTATCATTATGTTGACTCAATATGTGCATGGTGCTGACAGTAATAGCTTAATCATACGGTTACGGTGAATCGTACTTAATCACGGTTGGTGCAGTGGCTGATACAGTCGGCTGCTGCGCTCCGGGTCGTGGGTTCGATTCCCACACGGAACAAATATTTGTATGATCTGCAGGTAGTTGTTCCGGGTCTGGGTGTATTGTGTGTGGAATTCATGTCTGTAAACGCACCCACGACACAGGAGAAATCCCAGTGTGGGGCAACGTTTTTATATCAAACAAAAAAAAACATTACGACCTTGTGAAGGGTGGGCGTTTTGAGGGCTATCGTATAATATATTGACTACTTTTAATCCGGTATAAGTAACATAACAAACAGTAACACTAGCTGCCCGCCATACCTCATGTACTTCCTTCGCCGGGCATGCCGGACTCCTTTTTTTTAATTTCTTTTATTGGTGCCCAGTGGAAATTCTTCATGAACTTCCTTCGCCCCGGGGAAGGAAGAAGGGGTATGCCGGACTCCTACCGGCTAAAACCACCGAAGTGATCATCGTCGGCACCGAAGGGAGGCTCCAGGAACTCGAATAATCTCCATCTAGAGCCACCCATTGGTGCCACGCCTTTGGGCACATCTCGGAGGGGATGACTGTGAAGCGGTCTCCCCCTCTAGTGGAGGGAAGGCGACTGTAAAGAGGCCACCCCCCCAGGCATCTCTCGAGGGGATTGTAAGATTCCCCCGAAGCCTCACTATGCGCTGTGCTGCGCACACAGCGGTACGTGACCACACGCTGTCTTCCCGGGGGTCGCTCGTAATGAGCGCGCAGATTTCCCAATAAGCGCGCTCATTACGAGCGACCCCCAAGAGCTGCCCGCCCTAGCTTCGCACAGGCAGGTAAATGCAAACATTATATTATATTGTGTTTAGTATTAAGACTGTAATACATCATATATTTTAAAAGAGTATATCCATGGAATTTCTTGCCGGTTCTTCTCCATAGGACCAACGACTTGGAACCGTGCAACTATTTAAATTCGGACTATTCGTAAGTGCCAGAAAATGGTTTACATGAATAAAAAACTTTTGACTTTGACACGATTGCAGCGCCACTTGCCGGGTCCAATTGTGAATCTAAACCATCCAGGTACGCACTCAAACATACACAAAAAGAAATCATCAATATCGGTCCAGCCGTTTAGGAGGAGTTCAGTGACATGCATACGTACAGAAGAATTATATAAGATAACGTTCGGGAAGAATTATAAAAAATCGTTCAAGTATTTTATTAAGTAAGTACGCAACAAAAACTTAGATATGCCGTTGACTTAATAATGTGGTTCTTTAAAACATGAACGAAATTAGATAAATATATGATTAGAAAAATCACGTACTTGTCGTAAAAATTACAAGTTTTGATACCTGCATTGCAAGTGCGTCATCATAAACATGTCATTCCACACACGCTTTTTGCACACAAAAAGCGTATTACCCTTGTGATATAGGCCTTTTGGCATAAACGAGTTTACTGAACTGGTAAATCATAATAGATTAGTCTCGCCAGAGGTTTATTTTTTGTAAAACATATAAGTTGCTGTATATATTTACTGTGGTAATATAGATTTTAGATGGGATTTCATAACTTTTGATCAGTTAATAGCGATACAAATAACTAGATTTCACTAACTATTAGAACCTGAGACACTATATCTATGGTAAGCTTTCATTTATTCAACCGACTTAAATTTGTGGAAGAAAGAAATATTCATTTCTTAAAATTCTCATTCTTCTTTTGAGACATACTTAAAACTAAACAAAAGCATTAACTTACTATTCGGCTGAAAATTAATAAAGTAAAATTTTTTTTTTTAAATTGTTCTCGAAGGACATTGTATGATCCCCTAAAAAAATTGGTTAGATATCCTGTGGCTGATATGATGATGATGATGATAGTGTGTAATGCGGGTCAAGTCATGCCAATGCCTTTGTATCCTTATACTAATACAGTTAGCTAAACTAATTAGTTAATGAACTACCGGTCGAAAACATAACAAAGTAATTCACGATCGTTTTAAAAGTTAATTAAGACACATATCTTCCTGTACTACAGCTTTGCTTTGGTTCTGAGCGACATAACCTTACACTTCCACTAATGTATAATTTACAACAGTTTTATGCAGTTATAATAATAATAATATAATAATATAGCCCTTTATTCAGATCAATGTTACAATTATATGACAAAGAACAATGCATGAAAAACTTAAATTTAAATCTTAATCTAGTCTTTTATTTGAATTTTACTTATTCTCTGTAGATCTGTTTGCCAGTCGGCAAAGGCCTCCTCCAATCTTTTCCACTCATATCTTTCTTGAGCCACCCTGTTCCATGTGACGCCTGCCACTTGTTTTATATCATCATCCCATCTTTTTTGTGGTCTACCTCTTTTCCTTTTACCTTCTCTAGGATACCATCGTGTCACAATTTTGCTCCATTTGTCTTTTCCTCTTATCATGTGCCCTGCCCATCGCCATTTGAGCCTTCTAATTTTGCACGTTATGTCTATAACCTTTGTTTTTCTTCTTATTACACGGTTTTTCAGTCGATCTGACTTCTTCACATTCATCATGCTCCTTTCCATTGCGTATTGGCAGGTGGCAAGTTTGCTAGTCATGTTTTGTGATAAGGTCCAAGTTTGGCTGCCGTACATGAGAACTGGTAGTATGCAGGTGTTAAATAATTTACTTTTTATATTCATATGAAGTTTTTTATCCTTCATGATCTCTTTCAAACCCCAGTATCTCCTCCAGCCATTGGTTATTCTTCTTTCAACTTCTTTGCGCATCGGATTGTCATGTGTTATTAGCTGTCCCAGGTAAATATATTCATCTGTATAATCAATTTGGTTGTTTCCTAATTTTATAGTGATTCTCTCTCCGTTTGTCATTACTCTTGTTTTTTCCGGGTTCAGTTTTAACCCTACATTCTCACTTTCCGTTGCCAGTTCGTTAATCATTTTTGTTATGTCCTCTGGAGTTTTGGCAAATAACGCAAGATCATCCGCGAATCTCAAATGCGTTAATGGGAAACCGTCCACATTGATCCCGAGATTTTCCCAATTAAGACCTCTGAATATTGACTCTAGTACCGCCGAGAATAGTTTTGGTGATAGGGGATCTCCTTGTCGTACGCCTTTGCCCACTCTGAAAGGTTCACCTTTAGTTTCTAGCTAGATTCTCGCAGTACTCTGGCTGTATACGTTTTTTATTAAGCGGATGTATTTGTGTTCAATTCCTTGATCTTTTAGTGACTCCCATATCTTTTCATGAAACAAAGAATCGAATGCTTTGCTATAATCGATAAATGCGATGTAGTAGGTGCACTGGTATTCTTTAAACTTCTCCATAACTTGGCGCACTACATGAATATGATCGATCACTGAATAGTTTTTACGAAAACCTGCCTGCTCAATGGGTTGGTGTTCATCTAATATTTTTTCAATCCGATTTAATATTATCTTGGCAAATATCTTATACATGTTGGACATAAGACTGATAGGGCGGTAGTTCCCTATTTCATATTTATCTCCTTTCTTATATAGAAGAATAATGTTGGATTCTGTCCATTGCTGTGGGATAATTTCGGTGCTTAATATCTCGTTAAACATGTCAGTGAGGACTGGTGTTATTGCTTCTTTGCTTTCTTTTAGGATTTCGTTGTTTATACCATCGGGTCCTGGTGCTTTGTCTCTCCTTTGACTATCTATAGCTTTTTCTACTTCAGCCTGAAGGATGTTAGGGATTTTTGAGGTTTCCACTAAATTGTCTTTGTCCTGTACGTTGTTGCGTTCATATATTTTTTTATAATAGGATGTGGCGATTCCTAATATGTTCGTTCTATTGTGGTTCCATTCTCCACTGTCGTTTTTAATTTTTGCGATCCAGTCCTTTGAATTTGTTAATTCATTATAAGCTTTTTTAACACCTCCCGTTTTGGCCACATGTTTTTCGATAATTTCCATTCTACTTGTTTTCCTGTCGGTTCTTATACTTTCTTTGATGTCTTTACTAATTTTCGCTATATGCCTTCTTCTGTCTTTGACGTCTTTTGCGTTAATTAAGTGGTTTCTTTGTTCTAGCAATTTTATAGTGTTGGTTGTTAACCATTTTCTCGGCTCAGATCTGATCTTAGCAGTATGTTGCAATTGAGTTTGAATTGTATACTCTATCCAGTTGTATTTATCCTGAGTTCCTAATGTCATTGTGTTCTCTTTAAAGTCTGCAAATTTATCTCTTAGGGTGACTACTAGTTGTTCCATTTGATGCTTGCTGAGCTTAGAAATAGCTAGTCCCTGTCTCGGTCTAGGTGTTTTTGGATGTGCTGATTTTATTTCAGCTCTTATCAGTCTATGGTTGGTATTGAAGTTAAATTTGTTGATGACGTGAAAATTTGTAAAATAGTTGTTTCTATTAGTCATTATAAAATCGATTTCATTCTTGGTTTTTCCATCTGGAGAGATCCAGGTCCACATCTTCTTTGTGTTTTTTTTGTATACTGAGTTTAAAATTGTTAAGTTATTTTCTAGCGTGAAGTTTATAAGTTTTTCTCCATTTCTACTTCTAATTTTCTTATTATAGGTGGATGATCCTAGTACTGTCTCGTCTCCTGGGCGCTTAGCTCCAATTTGTCCATTGAAGTCTCCCATGACTATTAGATTTTTATGGGCATGTTCTTGGATAGTTTTATTTAAGTCAAGGTAGAATTTCTCTATTGTTTCCAGGTCCGATTGTTCTGTAGGTGAATATACTTGTAAAATCGACCATGAATCTTTATATCCCGGTAACTTCAGATTCATCATTGCTATGCGCTCCGAGATTCCAATAAAACCTTCTATTTTTATGCAGTTACTGCTGCATTAATTATAGCATCGTCAATTTTATCCTGCTCTAGTGATACGTCTCTTATTGCAAAAGCCCAGGTAGGTAGGTACTACCGCGCTCTAGTGTAATCATACGTGGACCTGGAGCCTCCCTTAGGTGCCGAAGATGACCGCTTCAGTGGTCTTAGCCGGTAGGAGTCCGGCATACCCCTTCACCCTTCCCTGGGGCGAAGGAAGTTCATGAAGAATTTCCACTGGGCACCAATAAAAAAGGTACCTACCTTTTTTACCTACCGCAGTGGCAGATAATCTGCTGCCAAGCAGTAGTGTTTAAACTACGGCACGGTTGGTGCAGTGGCCGATACAGTTGGCTGCTGCGCTCCAGTCGTGAGTTCGATTCCCGCACGGAACAAATATTTGTAAGATCTGCAGGTAGTTGTTCCGGGTCTGGGTGTATTGTATGTGGAATTCATGTCTGTAAACGCACCCACGACACAGGAGAAATCCTAGTGTAAGTGCTAAAGTGCTAGCGTTTACAGAACCAATCGCATTCAAGACTAAGCGTACATGCAAATGAAAATGAAAATACATTTTGTTAGATTATATTTTTACATCTCGTTAATATTAATGAGTTAAAATCCAAAGATCACATACTAAACACCTTCAGTACGTGCACATCAATGGCGCCGATATTGACACTCAATCAACATGTATAAGAATTAACTTCTAGTGTTCTTGAAGCGTGAATTGAATAATCAAAATAGTGTAATAACATTAGTTATCCACAAGACGTGTGTCATGTGTTCGTTTATATATAATATATCAAAGTAGAAGTAATTATTTATTATTATTTATTCAAATACAATTAATTACACGGCCGTGGCCAATTACAATAATTAATTTCTAAGTATACAATAACAGCAATGAAATACAATTATACATAGTAGATTGCATATTATTATAAAGTGATGTCAAAAAATAAATAAATATAGGCGCGATAATAAAAAATAAGTAAGGTTTAGTAAACAGAAAAATACTGAATTACATAATATAATATCGGACATATAATATACATTACAGCTACACACACATTCACACATTCTTCTCACAGTACTCCAAACACTCTGACAAAATCACTTTTCATTCATCGGCAAACACATCACAATCAGGTTTTGCGTCTAGGAGAGCATTGAGGGCAGTGAGGGTTCGCGGAATAGGGGACTGAGCACGCGCGACAGTTCGGCATGAGGGAACTGAGAATAGTTTGTGTCTCCTGTTACGGCGGTAATTATTCGGAGTGAAGAGCTGTAACAGTTCACTGTGGAGATCTGGGGTGTCTATTCCTCCACGGAGAACCTTGCACATAGTGAGCAGTTGGTCATTCGATCGTCTTACTTTTAATGAATTATAGCCTAAGTAGCCCAAGAGGAACTTCGTCGGATACCTGTATGGGTAATACCCATACATGCGCTTATAAAGGAAGCGAAGAAAGGCTTTTTGCACTTTTTCTAGTAATAGAGTGTAAGTACTCTCATGTGGGTGCCAAACACATGAGCTGGCCTCAAGCTTACTGCGAACTAGGGTAATGTAATAATGTAGTAATGCGATGCCCACTCGAAAATGGACTTGTCCTGCTACACTTATTACGTATATGTAGGACCCTACAACAAGTCTACACATCGTCAACGCCTTCAACTACACCCAACATCAACCACAAATCAGCCAACAATACAACGATGGCTGCCATAATTCATCATTTACCGTAGCCAACTGTCGGCCAAGTGAAAGTATAGAAATTTATAAAAAAAATGGTGCCACGATAACTGACACGCATTTCTTACAATTTCACCGTTACTAAAATTTCGCCTCGCGTTTCTGCGGTCCACATAATGTCTTAATGTCTTGTTCTAATCTTAATAAAACTAGACGCCACCCTTTTAGGCACATCTCAGTCATCCCTCCGAGATGTGCCAAAAGGCGTGGATCGTGGGCGGCTCGGCTCTAGTGTGATCTTACGAGGACCTGGAGCCCCCTTTCGGTGCCGAAGATGACCGCTCCAGTGGTTTTAGCCGATAGGAGATCGGCATGCCCCTTCACCCTTCCCCGGGTAGAAGGAAGTTCATATAGAATTTCCACTGAAGTCAATAATAAAACTTTTTAACAAAAAAAATACCGACTTCAAAACCCCGACAAGATATAAAAATATTTAAACCACTGAATATTGACGGCACGGTTGGTGCTGCTGCCCTCCGGGTCGTGGGTTCGATTCCCGCACGGAACAAATATTTATAATTTGGTATCAGTATTTAACACTAAACATAAGAATGAGTCAAATCGGTTCCCTGATCTGAGAGGAATCGAAACTATTAAGACATCATCTAGATAAGCACAGTCAAATTAACCTGTTTATTGAAGCTATTTAAAAACTACTCAATCAAATGTCATAAAATTTATATGGAACCAACTAGAAAGCATTCTGCACCAGTTAAAAAAGAATTGCTCATATCGGTCGACAAATCTCGGAGTAATCGGTGTACATACATAAAAAAATAAAAATACGCATCGAATTGAGACTCCTTTTTAAAGTCGGTAAAAATAAGGTATCATATGGCCAAAAATTGAAACGCCACTTAATACGCCTGACTTCCTACCGAAACGGGTCTCTCAAATCGTTAAGCGGGATTTAAATATTAAATGGCGTTTCAGTATTCGGCCGTTAATCTTTTAATTTTATCGTGATTACACGCACAGTACACGCGGCTCCAAGACGCGCGAGTGCGCAAGTGTACGGTGTAGCAAATTACGAAACATGTTTTTTTTGAAGACATTAATTATAAACGGACTTGAATAAATCAACGGAAACAAGGCAGACATATGAAATACATATTTTTTACCATTGATAAGATCAATCTACTTTGATAGTCCGTCTTGCGCATACATTAAGAACCAAATTGAAGATTACATCAAGTTATGATGAAAATGTGTAGTTTTAGGTTACGTATTGCCAACGTGCGCATTAGAGTGTTAAGAATGCAACGCTGGAATGTTGGTTAACTACCTAATGTTGGTAAATGCAGTTTTTACTTCCGCCTTTAACCGTTAGATATACAATGGTTGCCAACAGTGTTGCAGCCGCATGCGGCCCGATACATGTAGACTCGTGCGGCCCACGGCCCTTAGGCGTAAAACATCACAAGTGACGTTTATTTATTACTTAGTCATTTAAATAAAAATGTAGATTCAAGACCAAACCTGTACTTTTTTTATACCGGTTCACATATGTATCTGTCATGCTACATATGATTACATACATATTAATCTTATGTAACCAATTAATAATAACGTATGATCACACTAGATATATTATCGTGAATGTGAGCATTATGTAGCCACTACGTAATAACATATACACCAGCTTGTTGCCTGGCAGTATGAGTCTGTCATGCTCACTAAAATGTCTTGTTGAAGGCAGCGTTGTGTGTTAGGTGGCTAGGTTCCCTGCATTATGGTTGAGCTGAGCTATGCTGATGCATGCGTTATGCCCGTGAACGGGAGCCCGGAGTCGGGACCGGTCAGCTTATAACTGTTATAGTAATCTAATTGTAACGCATTTGATTATCATTGTGCATAAATATGTCTGTATTTATCCCACACATTGGCATGCATTATCCTCACATACTTTTAACGATTATATTGAAGACTGTAATACTTTCAAATATTATTTCAAAAGAGTATGTCCATGGAGTTTCTTGCCGGTTCTTCTCCATAGGATCAACGACTCTGAAACGTGCAACTATTTAAATTCCGACTATTCGTAAGTGCCAGCAAATGGTTTACATGAATAAAAACAATCTGACTTTGACTTAGAGCAGCATCGGTACCTAGCTTTGCGGTCCAAGGTGCTGCTTCACATTGGCGGTATCGGCTCTTGACTAAAAACGTTGACGTACACTGACACAAGTTGTCTTAAAAAGGGTTAGTAGGCCGAAGGGCAGTTGGGGGGCTTCAGGGGTCCCGATTGGGGAATCTACATGCTCTTACTGAGCGACCCCCTGGAAGCCGACGAGCACTTAGTCATGAGCCATCGTGTGCTAAGCACAACCCACGGCGACGCTTCGGGGGGATCCTTTACAATCTCCCCGAGACGTACCTGGGACGGTGGCCTTTTTACAGTCGACTCTTCTCCATCAGAGGGGGTGACCACTTTACAGTAATCCCTTCCGAATTCTGCCTCAAGACGTGACACCAATCGGCGGTTCTAGTGTGATCGAGTCGAGATCATGGAGCTACCGTCCGGTGCCGAAGTTGAGCCGGTAAGGGTCAGGCATGCCCCTCCGCCTTTCCCTGGAGCGGATAAGTGCATGATGCATTTTCACCGTGTGAGAACAAAAAGAAGCCAATTATCTGTAGGTCACACAAAACGAGGCTTAGGGGGATCCTTTACAATCCTCCCCGAGAAGTGCCTGGGTGGGCGACCTCTTTACCGTCTCCTTCCCTACGCTAGAGGGGGTGACCGCTTTACAGTCATCCCCTCCGTAATGTGCCTGAAGGCGTGGCACCAATGGGCGGCTCTAGTGTGATCTTACGAGGACCTGGAGCCCCCCTTCGGTGTCGAAGATGACCGCTCCAGTGGATTTAGCCGGTAGGAGTCCAGCGTACCCATTCGCTCTTCCCCGGGGTGAAGGAAGTTCCACGTAGAATTTCCACTGGACGTTCAAAAAAAAGGTCACACAAGTATTTGTACCGTGCAGGAATCAATCGAGCGAGTCCACGTAGCACAGCAAGTCAAGCTACAAGCTACTCCGCTAGTCAAATGTTGCTGGCACTGCGACATACTGAGGTGACTGATAAACAATCGTGCTTGTAATTCACGGTAGAAGAAATGGCACAAAGGAATTCTTTTTTGTCGTTGCTCAAAAACAACCATGCGTCATACGCAAAGTACAATAAAAAGTTAACAGTTTATTGACATTATGTCAATGCCTTTAATGCATTTAAAGCATTCTTTGAGGATTGACCTTGGTTACCAAATACAAAGTATGATGATAAATGTATATAACAATTTTTTTAAAGCCAGTTTACGCTGGTCTTTCATCACACTGAAAGCCTATACAATGCGAGATCCGCTTATGCTGGGTTTTGATTGCTTGATATATAAGGTCTTATTTTAATAATCCACGATATTTTGCCTGGTGCCTCAGTAAATGCTTAAGATGATACCGAACACAAAAAAAACTCATGGTAAAAATCCATTTCTTTCTTTTGTGTGATGTCGCTACCGTGCGCCGTCTGTTTTGTTTAACGTTACAGACTATCTAAATCAGTCGACCAGCCCCATCGGCCATTGTCTCACTAGATGCATGTGAATATTATCACAACTAAGAGAACTAGGAAGTAATCAAATAAATGATTTAATAAAATGATTTTTTAAACAGCAGATTTACAAGTTTTTTTTTATACCTACATTATCTTCATTTTTCACTACAGCGCCATGCAAAATATCGTGGACCATTAAATTAAGACCTTGTATAGCCGCGTGTACTTAAATCATTACTAATAAGTTTACATCCAGTAACCAAGACGACACAATTGGCATGGTGGCTGAGCTATGTCTGCGCTACGTGTAGCAGGTTCCGTTCCCCGCACAAAACAAATATTTGTGCGATCTACGGAACCTGTTTCAGATCTGGCTGTTTACGTGTGTAAACTAAAACCACGATACAAGGGAGGATTTCTCGTATAGGCATCGATTAAAAATGGTTATACTCGTGGACGGTAATGTGGAAATATTGCCCATATTTACCACATCACAGTATCTGTTCTCAGAAGGGAGGTGAAGGAATTGGGCGGCTTGCTGTCACGGAGAACGGACGATCTCCGCTTCGGGCTACCTTTCCTATAACTTTAAGAGTTGTTATTTATATTTCTTTGATTTTTTACAGATTATTTTATTGACAATCGTGCATCCCATAAATGGCTAAATAAATAATTAATACTCCATACAAGATCGGACCTGTGCTAATGTACTTATACAATACTAGTTGCCCGCCCCAGCTTCGCACAGCCAGGTACATGCAAATACGATTGCAGCGCCACCTACCGGGTCCAATTGTGAAACGAAACCATCCAGGGATCTATTCAAATATACACAATTTAAAAAAAAAAAAAAGTTCCAGCCGTTTAGGATGATTTCAGTGACATACACCCGCACAAAAGAATGCTATATACAAGATATACTTTTCTTTACACTGTAAACAATTTTGTAACTTCATTCCAAAACTAATAACGCCACATGGGCCATTAAGGGTTTTTAGTAAGATAAATTAAATATTTAGACTTGTAAACATCATATTAAAAACCATTAAGGTCGACATGACTTGCCTTGACAAGTGTTTATGCAAGGATTTTAATTAAGTTTCAGTATTCAATGTTATAATTATATTTTGACCGCAAAGAGACCAATACATGATATGATTACACATTATCTTGCCTTGTTTTTATGAAATTAAATCTGTCCAAAGTTTTTTCTAATTATTAATTAGATTGAAATCAACTAGCTATATTCAGTATGGTGTTCGTATTAAGAATTAAACTCTAATCCATCTCCTCCCATGGATGTAAAAGGCGACTAGGGGACTCTTAAAACAGCCATACTGCGCTCACCAATCCGCCTACCAAACGTGGTGAGTACTGGCACATTCCCCTCAAAACCACCACACAATTTTGTGGATCTATGGGGGAGGCCTTAGTTCAGCAGTGGACGTTCTTTGGCTAATATGATAATACGATGAACTAGATAATTATCACCTCATCTGAAACACTGGATTTTAAAGGATCAGGGAATTTTTACAGTACTTTTTTTTGGTCTACCCCGCCACTCTTTCCCAAGCACTGCAACTCCTGTAAGCCAGGATCTACAATGGCGACCACCGGATAGAACACCTATCAATGAAACTCGGTGTCCCAGAAAAATAAGAAATTAACCAGAAAAGAAAAAGGAGGAGTAGGAAAGAATATACGTGCCACTTCCCTCCGTAGCAAGCAGGAGATAGAGAAAATATTATAGGCCATAGGCTCAATAAATAAGAGTTTACAACTGGGATAAGCCCAGTTGCCAAGCACCACGGGTACATAAATTATTATTTATGAGCTATTGTGACTGATTTCAATAGAAGGTATGGCACAAACACTTGAACGCACGGAAATCCTAGTTACAACAAGGTCTGTATAGTAAACATAAACAACTCCGGATATAACTTGCAAGCTGTCAAACGTAATATTGCGTTCATCTTGCCAAAGAATACACTCCCACGGAATGAGAGTTATTTAACTTCTATGTACTTTGATGGTCCATTTAGCGCAGTGACTAATCTCGTGGCTTTCTGCGCTACGTGTCGCGAGATCGATTCCCACACGGAATAAATATTCGTATGGCCTACAGGTAACTGTTCCGCGTCTGGGTGTTTGTGGTTGTGACATTTATGTCTGTAAACTGTACGACAAAGGACTAACATCAGTGCATGGCAAACGGAAAATAATTGAGGGCTAATGCCATGAAGCATCGTCTACCAGTCATCATTCATCATACTCATTTCGGCCGAATGAAGTCCACTGCTGGACACAGGCCTCCCCCTAAGATCACCACAATGACCGATATGGGTGTGTTGTGGGCTCATTGGGGAGTTTTGCCATAATCGCCACACTTGGCAGACGGGTTGGCTATCGCAGTTGAGCTGTTAATGTACTCGAAGGACGCTGCTGCCCATCCTTCGGCTAATCCCTTAGTCGACTTTTACGCCACTCACGGGCTGAGATGGGGTGGTGGTATTCTGAACCGGCACCACACGGCTACCAGTCAACCAGTCATGATTCTATGACAGGATAAAAAAGTTGTACAATGACATATTATATACAAAGCACAGGTCCGATCTAGTATGGAGTATTAATTAATTATATAGCCATTTATGGGACGGCAAAGTACCGGCTTACTGTACTCGATTCGGTAGAACGCAGAGCCAAAAGACCCGAGCGATAAGGCATTGGCTTGTCCAAGCTCCACAGCCTGGCACATCGGCGAAACGTTACATGCCTGACAGTCTTCTACAGGTAGTACGGCGGGGAGCACGCGCGGGACCCACACAAACTGATCCATCATCTCCCTTCTACCATCAGACTTCCACAGGTGAGAATAATCACTTGGTTGATATCCCAATATATAGTGCTCCGCGCTTTCCTCAACCTTCATTTTGCGCACAGCCGAAGTGTGGACCCTGCCAGCGACTACTTTACCTGTTACCTCATCATCATCAACAGCCCATAGCAGTCCACTGCTGGACATAGGCCTCTCCAAAGTCGCGCCACTGAGCACGATCCTCGGCTTTTCTCATCCAGTTCATGCTAGCCACCTTGCGAAGATCGTCACTCCACCGAGCCTGAGGGCACCCTACACTACGTTCGCCGAGCCGCGGCCTCCACTCAAGAACACGTTTGCCCCAACGGCCATCAGCTACATATAACCCGCTAACCATTTACGTAAGAGTGAATAGGCATCTGGGTGCGCTCGTTCCATCACCTTAACCATCGCTTTCCATCAAGCGAGATAGATGTCATGAGCGAATTTCATGAAAACAAAATCTTACGAATAAATTATCTGAGACAGGACTTCGCGCTCAGGGGTGTAATTCCTTAAGGTCAAACATCCATACACCCTTCAATACAGAATTAAAATGACGGTGAAAAACCAATTTGGTATATGCTAAGACATGATTGCAGCTATTCAAGGACACGTTGCAGATGGTGAGCCACGGTAACGAATCTTAGGGAATACCAAATTGGGTTGTCACGGTTATTTCAATTCTGTATTCAAAGATGTATGGATGTTTGTGCTTAGAGAATTGCACCCCAGTTAAATCAAATCAAAATTTTGACTAACCACAACGTTTCGACCAAGTTGCATTGACCATGATCAATCAACAGTCATAGTCTATTATGAGTGAAATTCGCGATATTTTAAAAACTTATGTCTTTTGAGGTCAATGATACCATCAATTTTTACGCTGCCTGGGAAGATTCAATCAAAACGCTTCACGCGGACTAATTAATACTAGTGGACGAAATTCGACCGTAATTAAGTAAAACATATTTATTTTACATAAATTTTAACTTTATGCCCTCCTCCTCCATATGAACTTTAAGTAAGCCGAATCCCACACTTCTTCGTGCGCTCAATGTGTTTAATAAGGGGTACAAAGATTTTCTTCACGTAATAATATATAGTGTGGTGTCCGGATTAAGAATATAGCACCACTCGATCTCCTCCTGTGGATGTCGAAAAAGGGGACTAAGGGAATCTAAACCAGAGGGATGGGCAGCAGCATCGCTTTTGTGAACCGGTAGCCATACTGCGCTCACCAACCCGCCTGCAATCGTGGTGAGTACTGGCAAATACTCCCTGAAATGATGACACAGTTGTGTAATCTATGGGGGAGGCCTCTGTTCATTAGTGAATGTATGAATGGCCGATACGATGATGAATGATATCTATATATCATCTCAACACATAATCAATAACCATTAATTAATTTTACGAATCAGCGCAAAATCATACATATACCGGAAAGCGAATATATCATAATAAATATGCAAATCTGTACATCGCACGATAAAATAAATGAACATTCCACCGACCTTGCATTTACCTTGAAAAGCTATGATTTCGTAACTATAATATTAGGCGACTGGAAGTGTTGAAATAGTTGTTTCGACCGGTAGTTTGTTACAAAAAATGTATTAGGTAGGTACATTGTGAATAACATGAGTTCCTTTCGAGTTTTTTTTGTTAATTTTCTTATTGTACCCCGAGAAGACGGCGGCTCGCACGTGGTCAAGTGCCACCGTGTGCACAACCCAGGGCTCAGCGAGGCTTGGGAGGATCCAGTACAATCGTCCCCGAGAAGTGACTTTCTTGGGGGCGAGCTTTTTACAGTTGCCTTTCCTCCGCTAGAAGGAGTGACCGCTTTATAGTCATCTCCGTGATGTGCCTAAAGGCGTGGCACCAATGGGCGGCTCTAGTGTGATCTAACGAGGACCTGGAGCCCCCTTCGATGCCAAAGATGACCACTCCAGTGGTTTTAGCCGGTAGAAGTCAGGCATTTTGTGCTCATTGGGGTTTTGCTATAATCGCCACTCATGGCAGACGGCTTGGCGATCGCAGTTGAGTTATTAATGTACTCGAAGGACGCTGCTGCCCATCTTCCAGCTAATCCCTTAGTCGACTTGTACGACACCCACGGGAGGAGATGGGGTGATGGTATTCTGAGCCGGCACCACACGGCACAACCATATTAACCCCGCTTAATTTTACGTGTTCTATTGAATTGCCTTTAGAAGGCGAAAGACCCGCGCTACCGTAAGAACTCATTAGAAAAACGACTCGGTCAACAGTTCACAGATTTATTTCAAAAACTATTTCCTCAATTAACTGGATACTGTGCTACGATTTTAGTCGCAATTTCCAGTATCGAGTTGTATATAAATTTATGTATCTACTATCTGAATATTCATAGGTCTGCTGGTAAGCTAGATTTCTGAATAATTAGATCCGGATTCATACTGGTCGCAGCCGCAGGATGGGCAGCAGCGTCCTTCGAGTAAATTGACAACTCAACTGCGCCGTCAACCCGCCTGCTAAGCGTGGCAATTATGGCAAAACCTCCTTAAGAACACACAACACACCCTGACCGGTCGTGGTGGCGATCTTTGGGAGAGACCTGTGTCCAGCAGTGGACTTTATTCGGCTGAAATGATGACTGGTAGGTCTATGCATAAAGCTCTATTATCACATACGTCACGATATTTTCCCAAAGAAAAAATATAACCTAAGACCTTACCGAAGAACCATGCTGTCCAAAGTGAACACCTAATTCGAATTCATACAGCGGTTTTGGAGAAGACTAACAACGCGAAAAACAACTCTCGTTTATAGTAGTAGTGATTATATAAATAAATACTGAACCCATGTTTTCTTTACTTCCAACAAAAACATTTGAATATCCTCCAACATACATAACGGACTAATGTATGTACTCAGTACAGACAAGTACCTGACTTTGATATTCAACAACAACCAAATATATCATAGATCAGTATAGCAAATAACTTGAAAATATTTTGAATAAACTATTTTTTTTATTTCCAATACTGGAATATCAAGTGTGTAATTAATGTATGTATCTAGTTATCTACAAACCTGAAGCCGACATCCTGGTTATTAGTTTCGATTTGACCCCCTTCAAGAGTTAATTATAATTGTTGAAGGGGAGACAAGGAGAAACCCTTAGTCTTGTTTTAAGCTTGCGTGGAGAAAATGGTCCGATACGCAGAGGACCTTTAGAGAATTTAATCTGAAATGTAAATAGACACCTAATCTCCTGCACTATTAGATACAGTTACGAATTCTGCCCGGTGGCAACTAAAACGATAAGGCCTCTTGCAGGTCCAGGTCTATATCTGTCTGTTTAATTTTCTAAACGAGAATTTATAATTTTTATAATGTTCCACTTGTCCAACACTAGGATTTCTCATTACACAGTTTACAGACATATCTCGCATGCACAAACAGTCAGACCAGGAACAACTAATGTAGCAGTAACCATATTTGATCTATGCGAGAATAGAACGCGCGACCTGTAGCGTAGAAAGCCAATCGCTTAGCCATTGCACTTCCCGAAATTAATAGACTTACACGTATGTACAAATTTGTGTGTACATAAGTAAGTGGTACATTTGAATCAATTCATATCAATGTTATGTCCGAGAATTTTATAAAAACATGCGGAAATAAGTCAGTAGCCTTCGACATTGTTGTTTTTTATCTGATTATACAAGGGCGGATGGATTTTATCTTAATCTTCTATCATTAGCTCCACGGTTGAGGTCAGTATTAATCTGAGGGTCAATTCGTAATTAACTTACACTATGACTGAAAACTGTGCCGGCTAAGAATGCCACCACCCCATATCCTCCCATGGGTGTCGTAAAAGTCGACTAAGGGATTAGTCGGAGGATAGGCAGCAGCGTCCTTCGAGTACATTAACAACTCAACTGCGATCGCCAACCCGCCTGCCAAGCGTGGCGATTATGGCAAAAACCCCCCAATGAGCTCAAAACACATCCATATCGGTGGTTGTGATGAACTTTGGGGGAGGCCTGTGTCCAACAGTGGACTTCATTAGGCCGAAATGATGATGATGATTGACAAAAAAATGTATCAATGTAATTTCAGTGTAGTATCAATCTAGTCTCGTTTCATTTCAATTTTGACGTTTATTTCATGTAAATTTTAGTACATTACAAAATGTTAGTAGAATACCGTTTTGGCTTCGATCAATTCTCGATCTCACCACAGCATAAGTTCACGTTTGACGTTGTATGTTAGTTTAGGAGAATACCATTTGTGACATTTACGACGTTGCGACCAGATCGGAACTCTATTTTGAACGTTTTCCAATTACGAGAACTGCCTCTTTTGATCTTGGAGATTATCATGTCTGCTGCACACGTTATGGTAATTTATATCTATCTCAATTTATATATATTTATTTATATCTCGGTTATTATAATAGATATGTGATAAACTGGTTTCGTAGAATTGTAAGATCAAATGAATGATTTGTTACACAATCTATACAAATAAATAAAATTGAAGTGACTGTTTGTAATCTCAAAATAACAGCTTTTTACTAAATGCATATGAAAGTATATACGGTACCTATAACAAAAAAACAATTTTTAAATTTTTTGTCTGTCTGTCTGTCTGTCTGTTTGTTCGGGGTAATCTCCGAAACGGCTGGACGGATTTTGACGGGACTTTCACTGGCAGATAGCTGACGTTATAAGGAATAACTTAGGCTACTTTGATTTTAGAAAAATAATTAGGGTTCCGCGCGAAAACAATAAAACCCTTGAAATCCAACATATATATTCTATGTCAAATGTCTATGTCGAAGTACTCTAAATTTCTTTTAAATTAAACGCGGGTGAAACCACGGGTCCCAGCTAGTTAATAATAAAGATCTACACCTAATTGTCAGTTTTACAATGCATACCGACTTGCTCGTTCGCCCTCATAAATTATAAAAAATGTCGTAGAAGGCCTGCCGTCGTATGTACGCAGCACAGCGCACAGCAGGATAAAAGTGTGTGTCTTTAAAGTGACTTCCCCATCCCGATATGTGCCTGGGGAAGGGTGGCCTTTTTACAGTCGTCTCCTTTCCACTAGGAGGTGACCGCTTTATAGTCACCCAAAATGCAAGTGGCAAGTGTGCCCAGCGTTGTGAATGAATGTTGTTACACAGAAGGGACTCTGCCGCCCATCTCTCTGGTGGTCTTTAGTGGCCTTTTACGACATCCACGGGAGGAGATGGAGTAGTGGTATATTCTTAATCCATACAAAACACGGACAATTTTGATTTATAAAATTCAAATGAGTTTTTTTTTTATAAAAACGTTGCCCCACACTAGGATTACTCCTGTGTCGTGGGTGCGTTTACAAACACAAATTCCACACACAATACACCCAGACCCGGAACTACCTGCAGATCATACAAATATTTGTTCCGTGCGGGAACCGAACCCGCGACCCGGTGCGCAGCAGCCGACTGTATCAGCCACTGCACTAACCGTGCCGTCAGTTCATTGGTGAGTTCTAAATTCTTCCAGTAGGTACCTACTTATCTTACCGCATTAATATTTAAATCATCAAATAGGATTGCTATTTGTTGTTACATAAATATGGCTGCCATTATTCTAGAACGGGGTCAGCAGATCTCCTAACAGTAGAGGAATGCGTGCCGGTAATAACATAACGAGTTTAACGATTGCAAGTGCACAAGCAAACATAATTGGATAATCTTCCGCAAGTAGGTACAAGAGATATAAACGTAAGCAAGTATAAAGCAATGGAAACTTCGAGAAACAATAAACAGTCGAAACTTATGTAATACTAGCTGGGACCCGCGGTTTCACCCTTTTTGCGCGGAACCCTAATTATTATTCCAAAATAAACGTAGCCTAAGTTATTCCTTATAACATCAGCTATCTACCAGTGAAAATCCCGTCAAAATCGGTCCAGCCGTTTCGGAGATTACCCGGAACAAACAGACAGACAGACAAAAAATTTAAAAATTGTTTTTTTGTTATATGTACCGTTTAAGCTTTCATATGCATTTAGTAAAAAGCTGTTATTTTGATATTAAAAACAGACACTTTAATTTGATTTATTTGTATAGATGGGCTTGTTTATGAAGCTAATTTACATAAGTAGGTGACTCGGTCAATATACTCGCAGAAACCGATATGATTTGAAGGATATCTGCATTTCAAATTGAGTCAAAGTCTCTGTATCACACAGGCATTCTAGACGATTAAGAATCTAAAATAGCCGGCCAAGTGCGTGTCGAACTCGCGTGGAGAGGGTTCCGAAATTGATGAATATATTGTCTATTGTTGGATTCGGTCTTGTACCAATAACTTATCCCAAGAGCAAACTTAACATCGTAGTTGAAAAACATATTCTCGTATACATTCCAACTGCAATCGTAAGTTTGTACGCACAATATTGAAAGATTTACCTATGTTATTTGAAGACCATAGACTTCTTATAGGTTTTCCTGTAATCTGTAGGTAAAGAGCTATTAACTATATTTTTTTCAGAATTTTAGGCTCTGTAGTTTCGGAGACAAGTGGGGGATAGTAAATTCGTCTATTTTCTAAACTTAACTTTAAAAATGTATATTTTAAAATGATTATATAAATATATTTGATAACCTCACAACAAGCCTTTTTATTTGATATGTTACACGGTACAGTTTGCAAAACTTTACTCCTTAATTTTCTATATCGCCCCACAAAATGACCCCCATATTCAAAATCCATTTATTTACGTTACTCGTACGTGTTTGGTTCGCAAAAATCCATATGTGTACGAAATTTCTACCTAATCTGTCCAGTATATTCGGAGTGAATTGGCTGTGACAGACGAACAGACAGACAGACACACGAGTGATCCCATAAGGAATCCGCTGTTTTTCCTTCGGATGTTCGGAACCCTAAAAACTAGTTCTGAGTAGTCAATCATGGAGAAGGGCAAGAAGTATAAACAGACTGACTTTGCAAACTTGATTAATAAGTACTTTGTAACAAGTTAGATATTTGAAACAAACTTAACTACGAGTATGTCATCATCATTCATCATTTCAGCCGAAAATCGTCCACTGCTGGACCGAAGCCTCCCCCAAAGATTGCCACAACGACCGGTATGGGATTGTGTTGTGCTCATTCGGGGGTTTTTGCCATAATCGCCACGCTTGGCAGAAGGGTTGGCGATCGCAGTTGAGTTGTAAAAGTAATCTAAGAATGCTGCACATCAAGCTATACAAAACCAGTTTACGCTGATCTCTCATCATACCGAAAGCGAGATCAGCTTATACTGGAATTGTACAGCTTGATGGGTGGTGGAGGGTGTGTACAGTTAAAGATTATGTGGACGATAAAAATGCTTTGGAATCTTTGAATCAGTTGGGAATTGGGAGACTTTTAGTCACCGTGTTGTGTAAAATTCGAGAAATGAACCGCTCACAGCTCGTTGCAGTCACTGATTGGTAAAGGATCGGCAAGGTTAAGCAATGCTTGGCGCGCCCATTGTATAGATAGTGGCCGCATAGTGGTATTTGAACTGAGAGTCTCCGTGTTTCGGTGGGCATGTAAAATTGTCGGTGCCGGCTGGTTGCAACAGCTGGTTGTCGTTAAGCCAAGTCGGAGGCCTTTGGGGGGCTTAAACAACCCTGACACAAGGTTGGCCACTAACCAAACGAAGGAAGAAGAAGAAGAATGCCTAAAACCTTCATAATTCCAAATTATATGTTCGTTCGAAGGTTCTAGTCGTTATATCATTAAATAACATGGTCAGCGGATATTATAAATTCATTATATAATTGACATAACATAGAATAGATTCGAATGTGAATTGTGTCATGAATAAATAAAATTAAGCTTTTAACGGCGCTGGCGCGGATGGCTTAGTAATTAACTGGGTATTGCGCTACGTGTCGCGGGTTCGATTCCCGCACGGAACAATATTTGTATGTACATGTAGTTGCTTCAGGCTTAGGCGTTTGTGTAAGTAGGATTTATGTTTATAAGCAGTACCCAAGATGCAGGAGAAATCCTTATATATCGTTTAAGTCTAGTTTATGGTGTAAAACTTTTGAATGAGGGAGGAACTTCCGTTTGCATTCATTCTTCGACATAGAAGCTCACTATGAAATAAAATATCGTTTATTCAAAAAGGACTAACTAAAATAGTTCTTATTGAACGTCAACATAAGTCACATATCAGCCCAGCCTGCACCGCTTTCTAGTGTTTAAGCTGCGGAGAAGCGGCGCTACAACCTCCCCCAGCGAGACGTTTGTCTGTCAACTCATAATACATCATCATTTTGGCCGAATAAGTCCACTGCTGGACACAGGCCTCCCCAAAAGATCACCACAACGATCGATATAGGTATGTTGTGGGCTCATTGGGATCGCCACGCTTGGCAGACAGGTTGGCGATCGCAGTTGAGTTGTTAATGTACTCGAAAGACGCTGCTGCCCATCCTCCAGCTTATCCCTTAGTCGACTTTTACGACACCCACGGGAGGAAAAGGGGTGGTGGTATTCTGAGCCGGCACCACACGGCACTCATGATACAATATTTGTAAATATACAAATATACAAATAAGTAGCGGGATGCTTACTTGTAGCAACATGTCTGCTAGCGCACAACATTACGCAATCGAACAGGCTTTTTTTTTTCGTTA
Source organism: Diloba caeruleocephala (assembly GCA_947459985.1). Lineage (NCBI taxonomy): Eukaryota > Metazoa > Arthropoda > Insecta > Lepidoptera > Noctuidae > Diloba > Diloba caeruleocephala. The sequence goes on along the minus strand of OX381629.1, from coordinate 2,501,214 downwards.
TAAAAAGCGGAGGGCAATTTAGTTATGATCAGATGACATGCATATTTATTCTGAATGTTACCGCTAAACATTAATAATGTAGAATACAAAAAAATAATATAATAGCACCTACGTTCATCGTGGTGGTATGCTACTCATGCAATATCTTGGTCCAATATTTGATCACATGACATTGTTCTGCGGACATACATTGTTAGCCTTAGAACCAACAGGCACATAAAATTACTTTCTGTGTTCTAAATAACGACTACATTCGACTGAAATTAAATTAAAGTTACGGACACTCCAAAGAATTGTTTAGGAAACAAATAATTTTCGGATTTTGAGGTTATAATGTTAGACATCTAACACGATTTATCACACACGCGTCGTATTAGAAACATATAAGAAACGCTAAAACGCAAAATAGATTAAGATTACCTAGGTTTTACCTTTAAGCACTTTATTTCATTATATTGGGTAGATGTAGTCTAAAAAAGTATTTCACGAATTTAAATTATTTGTCTGACTATTGGCTTATTTTGATTTTTATCGATTATTTTGTTTTATTTGTGACCAGCTAGCTATAGTAAATGCATTTTACTACTATATTACCTATACCTATTACTATCGGGCAATATCTGCATCTGCCTGCTTCATCAGAATATGGAGCCACGAACGTTTTAGTATTTCGAGGCGAAATTGGCAAGGCTCTGGAGATATAAAGAAACACTTACGAAATAATAATTATAATAGTAGATAACTTGTTATCAATGCATCTCTAACATTATTGACATTAACTATTAGTTTAGGAAATCTAAATACACGAATAAAATATAAAGCTTTTGGTTAGGCAATGTCAATGTCAATTTATTGCCACTCGTAATAACCTCGCTCGTTCAGCGAGTCAGCGCTTTCTATCGCTTTGGCGCAAAATGCATGTGTTTGGGCCAAAAAATGTTGTCTATAGATCAAACGCTGAAAGCGCTAAATATCGTATTCGTCCTAATATGGCGCGTCATGATAACATTTTGAAAAAAAAATTAGGGCTTATGAAGTGCCTGTTGGATTGTAATAACTGATATTAAAGTATTTAAAAAAACTAGAAATTATAATACAGACCGCATGCGAGTTGATCCATAGGCCATTTTTTTACAAGGTCGCATGCGAGTTGATCCATAGGCCATTTTTTTACAATGTCCTTTCTTTGACGACTGGATCATGCACTCGTCCAATAACTTTGTCCAAGATGTGATGTTTGACAAGTGCTTCATGCAATAGTCAACGCGCCTTGACGTGCATTCTCGGTGCCTTGTATTTTAAAGACATCGGTTGCTTTCATACCCGGTTACGGCCGAAATGAATAACCAATCTAATTCAAAATCTTTTGATTTAATATTTTGAACTTTACCTGCTGTTGTCTTAAGATCACATTTAACACCAAAAACAGACATATCCTCGGTTCCAAATAAAATAAAAACGGATTAGATTGATTATTAATTTCGGCCGTTAGTAGTGATTGTTTGAAAATAGTCAAAAAGTTTGATCAAATAAAAACAACAATAAAATTTGATGTATCATTCAATTTGGTTGGCTGATACAGTCTGCTGCTGCGCTCCGGGTCGCGGGTTCGATTTCCGCACAGAACATTATATCTGTATCTGCATCTGGTCTGAATATATTGTATGTGGAATTTATTTCTATAAACTATACCCACGACACAGGAGAAATCCTAGTGTAGGCAACGTTAAAAAAACTCTCAAATGTTTATTGAACTAAGATATTCGATAAGTGGCATAACACACTCAGTTGTTTGTATGAGTGTCATCCAAATCAACTTTCACTGGCTATGACCAGGTTCGTAACTTCGAGATCATTTTGTCGATGATATAGAAAGTTTGGTATTAGCGGGCCCAATAATGGATATAAATGAATTGTGGCGCACTCTTAGTGTAGGGGTAATACTTAGACCTGATACAATAAGGGTGAGTTCAGAAACGAGTCTAAGCGTGAACTTACGCTTCCATATGTCAAAATGCACTACTTACGCTCATAATTTTGACAGATGGAAGCGTGAACTTACCTTAGACTCGTTTCTGAATTTCAGCTTATGTGTGATGATAAAATTTTAGTGTGAAATCATTGCGATTTAATAACAAGAAAAATTTATAGATTTGCCAAGAGTTTCTCGATGTTTCAGTCGCTGGGAGTCGTTGGATGCGGACGGCATGTAACCGCTCGTTGTGGAAATCTATGGGGAGGCCTTTTTTCAGCAGTGGACGTCCTGTGGCTAATATGATGATGATGGTTAACAAGAAAAATAATCAAAACCGTGTCGTGCAGGCTAAGAATAGCATGAACCCATCTCATCACGTTGGTGTCGTAAAAGGCGGCTATAGGATTAGCCGGAGGATGCGCAGCAGCGCCCATCGAGTAGTTACAAATCAACTACGACCGCCAACCCACCTGCCAAGCGCGGCGATTTTGGCAAAACCAGCAAAGAACACACAACACAAATCCAGACCGGTTATTGCGAGGAGGGCCAATGTCAGGCAGTGGACGTCTTTCGGCTGAACCAGTAAAATTAAGAAAATATCATGTTCTGGCAGGCTCTGGTAAGACTGGAAATATAATGCACGTCACATAAAATCTTTGGTAAACATTTCGCTCTTAGAAACTCCCGGCTAAACTTTATCTGTGTGCATTTTCGTAATATATAGGTGAAAAAAGAAAATAATGTGTCTTCAAATAGCAACTTTAATAACTAACAATACAAAATAATAAAAAAGGGAAATTAAAACTTATTTTTAAATAACCGCTGTCCTTAATAGCCTACTAATCAAACTATTAAAATAAGGTTTACTATTTTTAAAAGTATAATATGAAGGCGCCTCCGCCGTTTCAAATCTGATTGAAGGAAGAGAAAATCCGAAACGAACTCTAAGTTCGAGGTCTTTTTTTAAAGTCTCTATACATTACACTACTACACGATGTAGGTGTAGAACAATGTCTCGACTGGCCTTATAAGGAACAAAGCAGTATTGAGTCGGCAACCCCGGAAAAGTCATGCATCATTATCATAAATTTTGTTTTTACAATAACTATAAAGTTTAAATGCCACAATAAATAAAAACTACATTTCAGTCGATTAAGCACTGCCAATTTCTTAATATGAAAACAATATATTACCATCAACCATACTCAATACCATTACTTTTCATAAATAAAATGTTTTTTTGACATAAAATGGCGTCCAGTGGAAATTCTTCTTGAACTTCCTTCGCCCCGGGGAACGACGAAGGGGTATGCCGGACTCCTACCGGCTAAAACCACTGGAGCGGTCATCTTCGGCACCGGTTGGGGTGCTCCAGGTCCTCGTAAGGGTCCTCCCCCGGGCACTTCTCGGGGAGGATTGCAAAGGATACCCCAAGCCTTGCTGTGCGCTGTGCTACGCACACGGCAGCACGTGGCCACGTGCGCGCCACCGTCTTCCAGGGGGTCGCTCGGTATGAGCACTCATAAACAAAACCTACACCACAAACAACATAACCAAAAGGATATATCAATGACGTCACCAGGCTTTAACCATCAACTATCACTGCCGGGTTCTTAAATGTAATCTCTAGAAAGGTCGAAGGAACACAAAGAAATGCCAGTCCTCATCATTAACAAAAGGATATAAATTACGTATAATTTCTCATGATCGAGGAAACTTGACAGTTGAGAGTCCGGATTAAGAATATAGCACCACTCCATCTTCTTCCGTGGATGTCGTAAAAGGCGACTAAGGGAATCTAAATCAGAGGGATGGGCAGCAGCCTTCCTTCTGTGAAACGGTAGCCATACTGCGCTCACCAACCCGCCTGCCAAGCGTGGCGAGTACTGGCATATTCCCCCATAATGACGATACACACATATATTATCATCATCATCATATCAGCCACAGGATGTCCACTGTTGAACAAAGGCCCATATATATAATCCTTCTGTACGTGTATATGTCACTGAATTACTTCTAACGGCTAGACCAATGTCGATGTTATTTTTTGTGTATGTTTGAGTGGGTCCCTGGATTCTCAATTGGACCTGGTAGGTGGCCTGTGCGAAGCTGGGGCGGATAGCTAGTCATTTGTATTTATTAATTACAGTTACTATATAGATTGCACATTGAACTGACGTTATAAATAGTTACAGAATTGTCGCATCTTTGACACAGATGTTGGTTAAGCAGAGATTTCCTACTTTCAAACACTACCCGGATTTAAAATGTCCTGATAGAGCAGCTGTATGGTGTTCGGATTTACAATATAGCACCATACCATCTCCTCCCGTGGATGTCGTAAAAGGCGACTGAAGAACATGTACCTAGAAGAATGGGCGGCAGTGGCTGTTGTGGTACAGTAGCCATACTGCGCTCACCAACCCGCCTGCCAAGTGTGGTGAGTAATGGCAAATTCCCCTCAATAAGGACAAAACAAACAACCGGCCCCCAGTTTAATCGTGTGGAACACAGATTTCCACACGACGGAGACCTTTGTTCATCGCTGGACATAGAAAGAAGTAAGAAAGAAAAAGTATTTATTTCTGAACATCATAGAGACGCGCATAACATGAACACCAAAGTATAAAACATATTTTTTTTCCTTGCAACACTCATGCCATTTAATAAAGTACGTCGCCAAAGGACTTTGAGTCCAGGCTATCATAATTCACAAACAAAAAGAAGAGTAATACAGCATTGGCCATTGCCAGCTCTGTTTAGTGCGTGAATGTTGGCAAGAGATTTAAATTTCTACTAAAGCAACTTAATATTAATTTATACTAAAAAAAACTATGATTAAATTAAAATAATTGTGCGCCGCTAGTGTGCAGAAAATGGCTGACACTCAGCATTATGCTGCAGCGTTGAGATAAAATCAACATCAACAGCGCTGGTTATCAGTACCAGACATCTCAGCCGAAGGCTGATATGATGATACCTAAGAACTATGATGAAATTTTAATTACCGTACATATAAACATAAATGAATAACACGAATATTGGATATATACTGGTCTTTACTGGGACCCAAAAAAAAAAAAAATATTGTTGTTAATTTTAAATTGTGTCTGATGATTCAAATTACTCAACCGGTTCTCAGTTCAGTCAGAAAAAATCTGATACACTTCAGAGCTTATATTTACCCCATAATTAGTCAGATAATCACAATAATTATAATTAACTGCATTGTTTGCAAATTTAAAGTCAAGAATACAATGAGATAATTAAAATATTAACTGAGATAATATAATATTAATCACACATTATAAGAGCTTACAGTAGGAATAAACTCCAGTGAATTAAATATTTAGCTGATAATGAAATATGATATATATTAATTAATTATACTGTCCATATTTTATACATTTGCACACACAAAAATATATATAATGATGTTAATATCACTAAATAAAATCTCTCGCAAAGCAAATAGCAAATAGGTCGGCAACCGAAAATATAAAATAATTTCTCCAAAGTAATTTTACACTATTAAAAATAATTATAAGAAATAATTATCTGTCTGATATACCAGGCAACCTGTAAGTTCCGCAACCATAATCTAGACAACTGATATTTGTATTTTTCTCTCTTAAGCTATTAACTTTATTTCATTTCAAAATAACTAGAAATTCTCACAGCCTTGAGCTGTGTTTAGATTCTAGAGTGAAATATTTCCCAAGAGTCTGCAGCGTGGCTTTCTTAAAGTTGCTTAAGCGCAAAATAGCTAGAATTAAACAAGATTCTATCTAAACAAACCTTCTACTTGTGACTGCAGCAGTGTTACATCGTTTTCATATAATATAAAATTACCTTGACGCTAAACCAGTAGATATGTATAGCAGATTTTTTTGGTCTCCAGGGGAAATTCTACATGAACTTCCTGACAGACAGGCAGACAGCGCACAGCGAGGCTTGGGAGGATTTTTACAATCCTCCCCGAGAAGTGCCTGGGGGCGACCTTTTTACAGTCCGCTTTACAGTCATCCCCTTCGAGATGTGCCTAAAGGCGTGGCATCAATGGGGGGCAGTAGTGTGATCTACGAGGACCTGGAGCCCCCCTTCGATGCCGAAGAAGCCCGCTCCAATGGTTTTAGCCGGTAGGAGTCCGACATACCCTTTCGCCCTTCCCGGAGCGAAGCCGGTACACACTTGCACCATGAATCCGTCTTGAGCAAGCTTCTGCCAGCCCTGGTGGTCGAAGTTAAACACGATCATGTCCCTCTTGGCGCAGCACAGAATATAATGTTTAAAACCAAGGAATAAGCCACGACCAAGGTATTCAAAATAGAATTCTTCGGAGAATTGGCCCCAATTTTATAATTGAGTGAAGAGCTAACTTAATGTAAATTGTATACGTAGTTATATTTTTCTTTTTCATATCTGATTATAGCTCAAAGGATCAATCCTTTGGGCTTTAATCAGAGGGTAATTCTCGTTAATTAATTTACACTATGACTGAAACTTGACCGAACTGAGATTAAATTATGAATTGACCGAAAAAATGGTATTCTGCTACTCTTAAAGTTCAGTCAGATTTCAGTATAATCTCGATCTAGTCTCATTTCAGTCTCAATTTTGACATTTAATTAATGACAATTTAGTACATTGTGTCAGTTCGAAATGTTAGCAGAATACCGTTTTGACTTCGATCCATTTTCGATCTCATCACAGTGTAAGTTCACGTTTGACGTTGTTTGTTAGTTTAGGAGAATACCATTTGTGACATTTATGACACTCGAGACTAGATCGGAAGTATATTTCGAACATTTTTAAATTATGAGAATTGGCCTTCTGACTTGTTTTTACTTGGCAGTTGGAGTATGTTCACATCCTGCGATGACACATCACATAGTGACGAGACGAACGAGTCATTCGCTTGGTGGTAACCGTCGCGCCTCGTAATAACAACTATTATAATACTATCCAGAACTAGTCTCGCGTGGTAATCTAATCTAATCTAACGGCCGAATGAAGTCCACTGCTGGACACAGGCCTCCCCAAAGATCACCACAACGACCGATATGGATGTGATGTGGGCTCATTGGGGGGTTTTGCCATAATCGCCACGCTTGGCAGGCGGGTTGGCAATCGCAGTTGAGTTGTTAATGTACTCGAAGGACGCTGCTGCCCATCCTCCGGCCAATCCCTTAGTTGACTTTTACGACACCCACGGGAGGAGATGGGGTGGTGGCATTCTGAGCCGGCACCACACGGCCACACACGGTGGTAAAATTTCAAAGTATTCGCGCGATAAGTCAGTGGTCCCGGACCTTGCTGAACGCTAACAAAACGATATGTATAACATCTGTTTTGAAATTTCTGGGGTCGCGGGTGCGTAGATACCAATCTGCGTGCCCACACCGAGCGACCCACGACAAGACGGTGGCGCGCATGTGGTCACGCGCTGCCGTGTGCGCAAAGCACACGAGAACGTACGTACGTAACGCTTCGGGAGATCCTCTACAATCTCCCCGGCTTTACAGTCACACCCTCAGAGCTGTGCCTATAAGCGTGGCACCAGTGGGCAGCTCTAGTGTGATCTTACGAGGACCTGCTGAGGGGGGCCCCCCTTAGGTACCGAAGATGACCGCACAGTGGTTTTAGCCGGTAGGAGTCCGGCATGCCCCCCGTCCTTCCCCGGGGCGCAGGAATTTCATGTAGAATTTCCACTGGGCCCAATAATGTTTTGAAGATTAAAAGCCGATAATAAGCGCGGATTATTTATGCCGTTTTGTTAATCCTTATCGAAGTAAAGGTCATAGTAAATGAACATTTAACATTGACCTTTACATTTTATTTATTGGTTCAGTGGCTTAAGTTAAATTAAGAGGTGTTTAATATCGTCACGTGCGATGTATTGTCGCGTGGAGAGATCAAACCGAGTGCTCGTTTGATTGACCTTTTAGCGCAAAAAAAAAACAATCGATTCAAGGGTCATCAATAACACACAAATATACGTAATTATCAAAAAACCTTATCGTACCCGTACGCAGTAAAAACAGTCGGTAGTAGAAGCAAGAAAAATTTAAGAAAATGATTTGAAAACCCTATGACGTTGCCGACATTTTTTGTAGATATTTTTCATTTTTGTGAAATATTGTTTAATCTGAACACCGAACAACGTTGCTTTATGCTTGACATTGGCGAAATTATGGAAGATACTCTACAGAAGCCATAATCTAAGAGAAGAAGAGACAATTCTAGGCCTTTTAATGTGCATGCATGGTGTAATGCAATATTTGTACGTGGCAGGAGTGTAGACACTCCCTAAAAAGTTCAGTAGGTATATCATTTCGGCCGAATGAAGTCCACTGCTAGACACAGGCCTCCCCCAAAGATGTCCACAACGACCGATATGGATGTGTTGTGGGCTCATTGGGGGGTTTTGCCATAATCGCCACGCTTGGCAGACGGGTTGGCGATCGCAGTTGAGTTGTTAATGTACTCGAAGGACGCTGCTGCCCATCCTCCGGTTAATCCCTTAGTCGACTTTTACGACACCCATGGGAGGAGATGGGGTGGTGGCATTCTGAGCCGACATAAAATTTAAATTTCGAATTTAAAATATAATAATAGTTCGTAGATAACATTGGCGAAATTGTGGAAGATACTCTACAGAAGCCATATAAGAGAAGAAGAATAATAGTTCGTAAGAATAGTAAGTACCGTGTGGTGTTGGCTAATTTGGCCTACTCAATGTCCGGCTTGCAGTCCCGACTTACCGGGTAGTTTATTTTTTATTTTATTATAATAAAATAAAAAATACACTACCCGGTAAGTCGGCTTTTAATAGCCGGATTGTATCGTGTCAATGTTTGCGGAGCCGATATTTATATTTATTTATATTTATAAATATCTTTATTTAAATTTATAGATTTCTTTATTCATATTTATAAATATCTTTATTTATATTTATAAATATCGGCTCTGCAAACATTCACACTATACAATACAGACAGACGTCTGTCACAGCCAGATTGCTCCGAATCTACGGGACCGATTAAGTTGAAATTTGGTACACATATATTATGGATTTCTGCGACCTAAACATGGACGTGTAACGTAAATTATTAAATTTTGAACATGGGGGTCACTTTTTGGGGGCAATATAGAAAATTTAAGAATAAAGTTTTGCAAACTGTACCGTGTAACATATCAAATGGAAGGGCTTATTGTGAGGGTCTCAAATATTTTATAATTTTAAAATATATAGTTTTAAAGTCATTTAAGAAAAAAGGCGAAAATTTATCTTTCTCCCGCCAGTTATCTCCGAATCTACCGAGCCTGAATTTCTGATTTGAAAAAAATATATAATAGCTCTTTACCTATAGATTGCAGGAGACTATAAGAGGACTATAAGAAGTCTATAGTCTTAAAATAACATGGTAAATCTTTCAATATTGTGCGTACAAACTTATGTTTATAACCCTGCAAAGTGTTCGAAACGTCAGGAAAAAACAAAAATCAATAATACACGCGATTTAATCCGTTTAAAATTGTTTTATTATAATGTGTAATAATCGCGAAAACCTAAGACAATATTATGTTTGCAGTTGGAATGTATGCGACAACAGATGTTTTTCCACTACGATGTTAAGTTTGTTCTTGGGATTAATTAGGCATTCGTCACTCCTCGTCCCTAAAGATAACATATTCATCCTACGGAACCCTCTCCACGCGAGTTCAACTCGCACTTGTCCGGTTTTTTTCATACGCATGAATTATCGGATTTGTTTGGCGGTTTATTAATCATCTATATGCACACTATAAGAGAATTGCTTTGAAATAACGTGGTTCTACATGACGGCATTAACCATACCTATATTTGCCCCGACTAAAAAGTACACAATAAATACTCATTAAATTCGTCCATAATACAGCACAACCCAATACCATGAAAGTGAAATACAAAAAATAAAATGCGTACTTTCTTTGTTCATACCTTTCACCTACCACCTCACTCTGTGCTTAAGGCAAATTCATACTATCGGAAATGATTTCAGAATACATTTCAATGAAACCTCTCCCGGTAAAGAGAACCGTCACGACGAAAACCTAGTCAAATATGGCCAACCCTATAGACTGTCTGACCTTAAAAACCGCAAGCTATAAGATGATAAAATACTCACGCTTTTACGATAATATGTAGGTTCAAGTCATAAAAACTAGATCATACATCTAGTACAGTAACAAAGGAAGGTCAGTAACTTATCACGTATAAACCTCACTTAAAGTTATTCGTTCCCCTCCGTTAATTCTCACTCTCTCTCTCTCACTTTGCCGTTTACGAGGCTATCAGCTGATTCATACATTTGTCTTGACCGATATGAAGAAAACGGAAACGAACATATAATCGAGCACGACACACAAATAAAACTTGTACTTAACTTCTAAAAATAGATAATAATAGTGACGAACATTCAAGCAATCGTCTCTGCAATCAAAGTTATCACACATCCATTGGTTTTTTCCTCGTCAATGAAATCACAAGTCATCTCAAATAACACGACAATACTTCAAACTTTTACTTGATAAAATATTATAAATTCAAACTAAACACTCACCATTAACCTGGTCCAATAAAAAATAAATAACACAACACCACCACAACACTATCGATTGATTCTAATTTCAAAACGATTTGAGTTGATAAATGCGTACGGCGCGTGCGTCGCAGTTAGCGGCCGCTGAACGACTGGCTTGGCGTTCGGAATTGTCATTGACTCGAAAATCTCCGAATACTTGATTGAGTAGTGTAAATTGTGTTGCATCTGTAAGATTCCGCAATAAAATACCAATGTCCCACACATTGCCGTAAGAGACATAACCTCTTCTAAAAAAGGTATTTCTAGTGGGCACCTTGTTGCACCAAGGAGTCGGTGATAGTGTCGGTATCGAGAGAGAATGTTTCCCTTCGAGTCGAGCTGCGGCAAATCGCAGGGGGACATCGTTGCGTTCCACGGGGAATGCCGGTGCCCCTACATGGTGTTGGAGACGACGACCATGAAGTTTTAGCCGGTAAGAATCCGGCACGATGCTACGCCTTCCCCAGCGCAGAAGTCCATGAGGATTTCCCATAGTACAAAAAAGAGAGTGTCATAGCAGAGCAGCCCTTTTATTGTCGTGACCAGACTGAGATTTTGTTTAGTATTTATTGGATTAATGGTTACATCTCGATCTGCCGGTGGACAGGCTTCTTCGTTCAGTCGCCCGTTAGGTATCAGTGAGGTTGCAGGCTCGATTTGCGCTTCCCCTTCAACCCTTAAGTCGCCTCGATGCTCGTTGATACATCAAATATTCTAATATCCCGTTGTCTATAAAAGTTGTAATCGCAAATAAACAATAATGGTAAAGTTGAAACAATTTTAATGTGCACTGATCATGAGCATCCCCCGTCTCAATCTAAAGTCGAAGGCCCCATAATAGATAAATTAATATTGACAAATCCATCATGCGATTATGTTATATGCAACAAGTAGTGCGATTAGAACGCGAACGTCTTATAATGGACTGGCAATGAAATTAATGGAAATTCGGACCGCCCAGAGGCTAACTTGTTTATGTCCCTAAAATATTTCTTAGAATGCTACGGTTTTTGTTTTGGAGTAAAACAGTGCAAGTACGTTTTGGAACGAGGTCAAGCATTAACAATATTCTGATCAGAATCTTGATTGTATGCAACAAATATTGTAGCTGTCGGCTTAATTAAGGCTAACCTCGAAAATTCCTTGTAAGGTTTTTGCGCGGCTTCCACCACAGTTTGGAGCACTTGTGGAGGAATCGCTTCAAATATCTACTTCTGGAGATGCAAAAAGCCCAAAGTTAGCTTACTGGGTAATCCATTTTTGTAGAAGTTGATACTCGTCTAACTAAATAGTTTAAACCGCGTAAAACTAAATGAAATTCGCGTAACAAATGAAGTTGTCTGTATATCGAACTACAACATATTATAACTTAAAGATGGGCGCCCGAAGATGACGTCAAACCCGGTACCAGACATCAAGTTTACTGTAAAAAATGAAAGTTAAGCTTGACCAGTTTTTGTCTGATCAAGCGTGTCTCGATATAAAAGTCTCTCAGTGAAAACGACAAGAAATGTAAACAAAAACTTTAATGTAGCCGTGACATGAAATACTTGAAGTAATCGAAATCAAAGTACATGATACTTCAGATACCAAAAAGCTATTGCTTTTTTTGTTGGCAGCTATTTTTATTAAAGCAGAAAATGAAAAGACTAATTCAGAAATCTCTATCGCAGATTCAGACGTTAGTATTAAGCTTCTAAAAGGATAGTATATGGCGGAAAAGACATAGGACAAAGATTAAGCAGCGAAGACAGATATGCAATCAATTCCAAGACTATACTAATAACTAGCATAACTATACTAATTTTCTTTAGAACCTCATAACAACTTCAACGAACGTTTATGATCGACCTCATTGACGTCATAGCGTAATGATATATCGCCAGTGTCGAATTGACGATAACGCCTTACGCGTATAGAATACAAATAACTATGTTTATAACAGATTCAATTGATTAATTCCGAGGCACCGTATCACTTCATAAAAGCGGCGCAAAATTGAGTAGACCTATATTATGTTTTGCTTGATGAAATTTTCTTCGTAAAGCTTAGTGGATATCAGTGATGAGTGTCAGTCATTCATTTGCACTATTTTAATTTGAAATTGTTATTGCGTTTTGTTAAAGTGAGCCTTCAACAAGTACTATTCTGTAAGTATGAATAAGAAAAATCACTAGCAAACTCGCTTCTGAATTCGCAGCGTAATCTCTAACTTCGCATTATGATAAATGATTATCAACATAATAATATACAATATTAGATATCATTAATTAGTTTGATGGTTATTTGTGTCGATAAAAAATTTAAGGTATTAACTAAATTGCAAGTTACTAAGGCTCAATTAGATTCTAGGTAATTACTTAGCTCCTTAAATTGCAAGTTACTAAGGCTCAATTAGTTTCTAGGTAATTACTTATATTAAAGGGTGAAGCTCTTTAACTTTACATATAATATGGTAATTGCAAACAGAAGAGGCTGAAAAACGTACAAAACCTTTTTGCAACTTTTACTGAAATACTCAAGGCAGGTCACGGTCGAAATATTCGTATTCAGAAAGTCTTTTTGGAAACCACAACGCATTACGGTTTGAAAGGCTTACACATAATCGACGTTAACAGCTCAACTCAACTTGAACTAAATTGAGATACTGAACTGTGTAATGCTCATCGTCCGTTGCAACTTTAGAGATATTTATGACTGGAAATTGAAACAACTAAATGTGTGGTGCCGGCTACGAGTGCCGTGTGGTGCCGGCTACGAATAGCACCAACCCATCTCATCCCGTGGGTGTCGTAAAAGTCGACTAAGGGATTACGGAACCGGAGGATGGGCAGCAGCGTCCTTCGAGTACATTAACAACTCAACTGCGATCGCTAATCCGTCTGCCAAGCGTGGCGATTATGGCAAGACCCCCCAATGAGCACACGACACACCCATATGGATTGTTGTGGTGATCTTTGGGGGAGGCCTGTGTCCAGCAGTGGACTTCATTCGGCCGAAATGATGATGATGATGATATTGTGTGTTCGGATCAAGAATATAGAACCACTCGCATCTCCTCTCGTGGGTGTCGTAAAAGGCGTTTATGGGGACTCTAAACCAAAGGGATGGCAGCGGCGTCCCTTCTGCGGAGCAGTAGCCATTCCACGCTAACCAACCCGCCTGCCAAGCGTGGTGAGTACTGGCAAAAAGACAATACGGCATGAAACCGGTCATCTATGGAGGCCTTTGTTCAACACTGGACGTTTTTTTTACTGTTAAGCGTAATATAAAACTTATTTTTTTTCATTCATCGCTCATACTTTCTCTCCCCAGCCAAAACAGAATATAATCAAAGCTACAATTATGTTGGAACGAATTAGAAGCGGTAGTTTTTGCTCCCACCAAATGAGACCAGTCCATGGATCATTACCACGCCTGACACATCATTACCGCACGTCACGGACCGCACCTGATTTCCATTGTCCATTAGTAAACGGAACTTCCCGGGAGCCAAAAGGTTCCGAGGTCGACGGCATTAGAAACCTTTCTGGTAGTTTGGGCTGCCTAATGGATATTTTGGTACCAGGCTTTTGTTTTATTTTTTGGGCTGGGTTTTTCAAGGTCTGTCAGGCTTTCTTTGATTGAAAGATTGTTATGTGTAGGACCCAAACCATTATTAGCACAAAATTATCAACAAAAGGAATAAAGAGGGCCCGAAGATTCTGAGTAATTTACCTTTGTTTAAAGATTAAGGTGTTCTTGTCAACTGTACACCGTCATTTTATATTCAAAGAACCCATATCAGTTTAAATCAGCTGATCAAGACAATTAGTATGGAAATTAGATTTTGGTTTTGAGATTTCGATAGTGGTCCTTCCTATTGAGAAAGTCGCTGTATTTCACGGATAGAAACAACATGTGCCGTGTGGTGCTACGAATAGCACCAACCCATCTCATCCCGTGGGTGTCGTAATATGGGATTTACCGGAGGCTGGACAGCAACGTCCTTCGAGTACCTACATTAACAACTCAACTGCGATCGCCAACCCGCCTGCCAAGCGTGGCGATTATGGCAAAAACCAAAAAGACGTTGTGTCCAGCAGTGAACTTAATTCGGCTGAAATTATGATAAAAACATATGTAATATAATATAAAATACCCACTAAGCTTGGCAGGCGGGTTGGTGGGCGCAGTAAGGTAATTGTTCCACAGAAGGGGCGCTAATGCATCCCTGTCGTTTAGTCCCTTTTACGACATCCACGGGAGAAGATGGAGTGATGCCATATTCTTAATCCGGACACTATACGAAATTATTTCATTTTATCACTCGCTAAATAAGATAAGCAGTAGTTTGCCTTTGATTTTAAACACGCACGAAACAGATAAACATTGGCGAGTTTACAAAGAACTCTCAATTAGGTTGTGTTCATGGTTTATCGATTATGTTTCAGACTATGGCGGATGACGAATTACCGTTTTGCCCTTCGATCTACAATATAACTGAGCACCGCCTAAGTTCGCATGATATTATTAACAATATATTCCGATTACGTTTAAGACTATGACGGAAGCTGAAAGTCCGTTTCGCCCTTCCGTCTATACCAATATAATAAAATTGAAGTCTCTGTCTGTGATTGCAAAACAAATACCAAAATTTAAGTGAAAACTGCTATACAAAGGTCATAATAGAAGGTCTCTATCTATTTTTGTCTTTCGGTCTGTCTGTCTGAAAGTTCGTCTCGAATAGGCTCCGAAACGGCTTAACCGATTTTAATGATGAAAACAGGAACTTTAACATTCCAGTTCGATATCTTACAGGGTTCAGAAGATAAGAATAAAAATATAATTTACGCCTAGAGAAGCGCTTGTTCGTATATACTACTCGTAGTATCAGGATATTCTAAATTACAGATTGAAAATGGAAATCATCGTAGAGCCCAGTCAGAAGACAGGACAAGTGTTATAAAAATATATTTAGGTATACACACATCAGCCCGTCACCGTCCACTGCTGGACATGGGCCTCCCACTGATCACTATAATGAGCGCTCATAGTGTTATTATCATAACCACGACTTCTGGCAGGCGGATGGGTTATTGCAGTATGTTGTAAGTAGCACGGGAGTACGGTGCTGCCCACCCTCTTGATATCAACCCTAAATTACCTTTTACGACACCCAACGATGAACAGGGGTAGTATATTCTTTGTAGAGAATCACATGGAATATTGAGTTGTAAACCTATTTTCTTTTTTTTAAATGACGGCGTGGTTGGTGCTGTGACTGATACAGTCAGCTGCTGCGCTCCGGGTCATGGGTTCGATTCCCACACGGAACAAATATTTGTATGGTCGGCAGTTGTTCATGTCTGTAAACGCAACCACGACCCAGGAGCTATCCTAGTGTGGGGCAACGTTTTTATTTTATTTATTCATTGTAGAAAATCACGTGGAATATTTAGTTGTTATATATTTGTTATTAACTTTTAGCTCGTCCTATTTATCGCAATAGATTAGTTCATTATTATCTAAGTACAATGTCCATCCGCTATCTCGTTGTTGAATATGTACGCAACAGGGAGAACACGTCACAAAAGAATAGGGTCTGCATTTTCTCGGAGAGTGCCGGGAGTAGTATCGGCTATGCTGGCAGAGCATGAAAATTGGAGTGCTGTGGTCTCCTTCTGTGAGAGCGTCATGCTCCAGAAAGAGGTGCAAGAGCGGGATAGGGACAGGGCCGATCCTGCTCGGAGAAGGACACGGAGCCGGGGTAACAGCCGCCGCGGCGCCCACCCCCTTGAGTATTAATGTTCTGTGGGCGCCCGTGTCCGACACGCCTGAGCCCTCTGTCGCACTTATATGGCGGGGGGCCTTGGGGGTCGCGAGTGCGCCTGTTGGGAATCTGCGTGTTCATACAGAGCGACCCCCAAGCGCATAACGAACCTTTGCAATCCCCCGAGAGATGGCTTTGGGCTCTTTACAGTCCCCTCCGAGAAGTGCATAAAGGCGTGGCACCAATGGATGGCTCTAGCTGGAGATTATTCGAGGACCTGGAGCCTCCCTTACGTGCCGAAGATGACCGCTCCAGTGGTTTTAGCCGGTAGAAGTATACCCCTTCGCCCTTCCCCGGGGCGAAGGAAGTTCATGAAGAATTTCCACTGGGCACCAATAAAAAAAAAATAAAAAAGAAAGGAGTCCGGCATGCCCCTCCACCCATTCCCGAGGCGGAGGAAGTACAGGATGTATTTCCACAGGATCAATAAAAAAGGGGTCTGCAATTTATTCCAATAAAAGTATAGTAATTCCAAGGCTAATATATTTTTATATATATATTTTCGGTTAGCCGTCTGACCTCTGCAATCAAAACGGTGAACGTACTTTGTAATTTACCGGAGACACCGGTATCCCAAGGTAAGGTCAATTGGCTGGCTTATTCTGGCTTCTGACTGCATGATATAGATATTCGCATCACAGCCAGGATGGCGACGGTTCGGCCGGAGCGTAAACAAGGTTTGACCCAGTCCCGGTTTCGAGAATTTAAACTGGCTACACTACATACACACGTACGTTAATTACCTATATTCTTACGGTAATCGGTTGCAATTCTTGTTTTAGCGTTTATTGAAGGTTTACTGTGCCAGTACGCAAAGCTACATAATAGTTAGTAGTGTGTTTTCCAAGAGATTTCAGGTTCCCAACAGGTGGGCCTTAGAAAAACATGGTCAAGATGAAAGTTATGACAAACGCTTATATCGTGCCCATCCCGATATACGCCGGGAACTCTGTTCTCGAAGTTTTTGAGGAGTATGCCTACTTGGGACAAACCGTCCAGTTAGGTAGGTCCAGCTTCGAGAAAGAGGTCAATCTTCGAATCCGACTCGGCTGGGCAGCGTTCCGGAAACTTCGTAACGTGTTTTCGTTAACAATACCCCAATGCCTCAAGACGAAATCTTTTAATCAGTAATACACCAGCTATGATATATGGCACGGAGACGTGGGGGCCTCGAAAGAAAGCTCAAGGTCACTCAGCGCGCTATGAAGAGAGCTATGCTTGGTATTTCTCTACAAGATCTTTTTTTTATTGGTGTCTGTGGGAATTCTACATGAACTTCCTGCGCCCCGGGGGAGAGCTAAGGGGTAGCCGGACTCCTACCGGCTAAAACCACTGGATCATCTTCGGCTCCGAAGGGGAGCTCCAGGTGAGGACCTGTGCGAGGGTAAGATCACACTGGAGCCGCCCATTGGTGCCACGCCTTTAGGCACATCTCGGAGGGGATGACCGTAAAGCGGTCACCCTCTCTAGCGGAGGATAGGCGGCTGTAAAAAGGCCACCCCCCAGGCACTTTTCGGCGAAGATTGTAAAGGATCCCACCTAAGTCTCTGTGCGATATGCTACGCACACGGCGGCACGTGACCACGTCTTCCCGGTGGTCACCCGGTGTGAGCACGCAGACCCCCCAATCTGCACGCTCGCAGCCCGGAAGGCCCCCTACCATATAACGACGGCAGGGGGCCTCTACAAGATCTAATCAGGATAAGAATCCGGATAAGGAGATCCGTAGAAGAACTAAAGTTGCCGACATAGCTAAAACGATAAGTAAGCTGAAGTGGCAATGGGGGTTGTCACACTGATACCATGGATTCAGTACTTACATGATTCTGGAACCATCAGCGTTAGAATTTTGCGTCGGCCTCTTCATGATTTTTCAGATTATATTTCAGTTTATTTGCCTATCTGATTCCAGTTAAAAATTATTGTCTTCGTCTATTTAAAGATGATTTTGAAGATGTATACAAGGAGGAAGGATACAAGAAGTATTTATTTTGACGTAAAACTGCAATGTAAATACATTCTTAACAGCTGTTGTTTGGCTACAGTTCAGACATAAGGTCATCGCTCGCAGTAGCATAATAATATCATATCATAGTACAATAATCACGTAGCGTTTTGATCGCGTTGTTACTCATACATTGCGTGCTCAAAAATGACAAAATCTGTAACCTATTATTTCCGAAATAAACGGCTCTCCTATTTTTATGATATGCCTAAGTGTAACCTCTGCCCAGAGGTTTCGGTACGTTGTCACTTAAATAAATCAGCCTGTAACTGTCCCACTGCTGGACTAAGCCCTCTTCTAATACAGAGAATTTCTGTTCAAATAGGTTAACTCAGGTATAAAATTCGGTAAGGTTAGGTTAGAACAGTGCTCAGCAAATAACACTAGCCGAGCGGGCGTAGAGAGCGTGCCGCGGTAGCGGTTTGTGAGTTCCAAGCACGGAATACATTCTATAGTAGGTACTAGCGAGTTAGCGACCCGCCCCGGCTTCACTCGGATGCTTTACTAATAAAGACGACGAGGAGTGCGCTTAGCAAGAAAGTATTTAGTACTACTTATTTTATGTATTTTATAACGTTTTATTTTTAAACGCGGATAGCGCAAGCTTCGCTGCCAGCGATTTTTTGGGTTACACGTAATTCTGAATCGATATCTCCTAAAGTATTCATTTGAATGATATAGTGTACCAGACAATTTTAATCTATATTAAATGCACTAGGTAAATAATATAGTCATTGAATAAGGATTAATCATGAATCGGAGAAAATAACTTTGCAAATAACCTTGTTCAATAGTTTTTTTACCAATCTGTAATACATAAAAATAGTAATCGTGTCTTAGGAGATAGACACATGCTATCGTGGGTTTTTATGTAGGCCTTTTAAAAACTACAATTTTCTAGTGCATTGTGCAAATTTTACCAGCGTTAGCCATGTAAGCGTACGAAAACAGTTTTTTTGACAAAACACCGTCGTATTTCAGCCATTTTGTATAAAATATTAAGAAATTATAAACACAAATCTTCCTCGTTTATAGCTCTTTCTATTAGTGAAAACCGTATCAAAATCCGTTGCGTGGTTCAGAAGAAGTAAACGGAGAAACGGACTGAGGTAGATAGCGACTTTGTTTTATACTGTTTAGAAATTAGAAGATATATATGTACTATGGTTATGGTACTCTGCGCATTATGGTACCAGCTTGGTAAAGTTGCCGAACTTCATAACGCGATGAGGCAGTAAGTAACTCAACTCGAGTATTAGCTACGCATAAATCGAGTATAGTTTTAAGACGCATATATTTTATTTCTGCAAAGTATACGGTACTGAGTATATTATATATATATTTATTTATTGTCTATACGATTCTATTAAAACCACGCAATATTAACAAACAAGTTTGCGTACAACAGATCATACGCGATATTATGCAGGCATTGAATAACAATATTGTAACACAGTCGGCAGAAGAAAGCAAAAGCCATTCAAATGACATTTCATAACTACGGGACTTATAGTGAAGGGGCATCAATCATATCGATAACTTCTTATATGAACGAAATTATATTTTTAATGTTAGTTACTGTTATAATCAAGTTCAAACATTAATTAACATTGTTGATTTAACACTGGTATTTTTTTCATAGAGCGACCAATGGTGTTTTAAGGAGCAGGTGAGTCCTTGAGTGGAAGTCACAAATTGGCGTTGTGTGGACATCCACAGCCATGCCGAGCTTCATGGACGCGAAAGGCTGAGATCGGCGGGCTGATTACCTAAGTCGCAGATGCTTTGCAACAGGCGTAAATGGCTCCAACGCCGCTGGCAAACGTCAATTTGGTATTACCTATTTGCCGATAGCGACTAAACAGGCGAAGGTCTCTGACGCGCCTCTGTCGGACAATCAATGACCTAAAAACGTTCATTCTATTTTAGTTCCACTGGTGGCTACTGGCGCTAGTAACTATGCATCTTCCACAATAGCGACAGGCGGGCGATGCCTTACGTAATACCAATTGTTTTGTCGCTTTGCCACCGGCGGATCCTTGGCTGCGCGATAGCTGCTATCGCGTCTGCTGTTGCTGTTTTTAGCTAATCAGCCCGCCGGTTACTGGACTGCGGTTACTTGTAGGAAAGAAATTTTGAACACTCATCGTTAATCTAATTAATTAGTAAAGGATTATGAGAGTTAAACTTATGTGCTTAACTCAATAAGTGCAACAATCAATATTCTGAAGCTCCTATTACGTACAAATTACACGTATTATCGTTTATGGCCTTTATGGCTTATAGCGTAGTCATAAGGCGCATTATAAAGTTTTGTGATTAAACACAAATTAGGTACTAGTTGCAATGCTACTTACTTTTAGTCAAGACGATTGTAAATGATCAAAGTGAGTATTTTTCTAAAACTTTACTTTTCCTTTTACTTTTCTTTGTGTTAAAGGCTTACAACATCTTTCATGCCACTTGTAAAGAAAACTTGTTTTTTAATGCATGAAGGTACGCAAGAAATATTTTAGCAACCGTTAACTATCATCAATTATTCAATATGAGGTGTGAACTAGTGGTGAAACCGATATATTAGTATCCGTTAAGAGTAAGAACTTAAGAATTAGTAATATTACATGTATTCATGTATCACTAATACGACGTAAATAGTTATGCTCATATGCTATATCCACTATATTTATTGAATTATATAGAGATCTAGCATATTTGTGGAAGGCAGACCACAAAATTATAGCAATAGAGACATATTACATTACCAGTTTTTTAGAGAACCATATTTCTCTTTCTCTAAAAATATTCGTGTGGCTAAACCTTTCACGTGTTTGGAGCCAATTTTAACCGACTTCAAAAAGGAGGAGGTTCTTAATTCGATGCGTTTTTTTTTATGTATGATTACTCTGAGATTTGGAAACTCTTTGACCGATTTGAGAAATTCTTTTTTTAACTGGTGCAGAATGCTTTTAACTTGGTCCATAACATTTGATTGAGTAGTCATTTAGCCAGATTCAATAAACAGGTTAATTTGACTGCGCTTATGTAGATGATGTCTTAATAGTTTCGATTCCTCTGAGATCAGAGAACCGATTTGAGTCATTCTTATTTTTAGTGTTAAATACTGATACCGAATTGGAAAAAGTTCTTACATTTATTTACACAAAAAATAAACAAATATTTTTAACAAAAGAAATACCCGACTCCAAAAACCCTACACGATGAAAATATTAAAACCATTGAAAAGGAAAAACTTTATTTATGAAGGGACCAGGTATGGGGTGGGGTATACCTGGCCCCTTCATAAATAAAGTTTTTCTTGGTTCATGCAGACCAACGATAAGTTATATTTTATACCCGCTCGACTTCATAAATAAAATGTTGTTTTCCTTTTCAGTGGTTTTAATATTTTTATAGTGTAGGGTTTTTGAAGTCTGTATTTTTTTTGTTATAATGTTTTATATACACCAAAGATCTCTTTTGTCTTATTTTTTATGCAGCTTGGAACTGTTGAGGATAGTGCCATTTTTTTATGTTTATTTAAAACTCGTCCTCAGATCTGGCGGAAACACATTGACACCTTTACGACGTTCGATGTGTAATGACTTGCAGGACACAAAACACCCTGCCATGCCGCAGCGCTGTTTGTAATTATTTCACATCACATAACACTTAGTTCAAGTTGATCTCGCGCATAATATTCCGGAACAGCATTAATATCTTAAAAAATGTAATGGCATTAGCCATTCCGCGTCATTATACAGAAAGTTAAGTAGTACACAATACAATAATCTGAATGTAATGCTCAAACGACTTATCTTAATCTGTGAATACTAAGATAAGATATCCGAAATTAATCCTTTTCGCGATCTCGTTGTACACGGATACACTCGGCATACAGTACAAACGTACGTATTACTTACGTATATCTAATCTAAACGATAAATCACATCAATTTAAATACAATGTTCACCAATTACGCTTTTGTGAAAATATTCGTGTAGTATCCGGAATAAGAATATAGTACCCCCCTATCTCCTCCCGTGGTTGCCATAAAAGGCGAGTAAGGGACTTGAAACCACAGGGATGGTCAGCAGCGTGCCTTCTGTGCAAAGGCAACCATTCTGCGCTCACCAACCCACCTGCCAAGCGTGGTAAGTACTCGCGAATACCTCCAAATGACAATAAACGCATGCCGTTAATCGGTTTACTATGGAGTAGGCCTTTGTTTAGCGGTAGATGTCTTTTGGCTGATATGATGCTGATGATGAAAATTATTCACGTGAATGACGAATATACAAGTATAAAATTAGACAACGATGGTGAAATAAATACGAATACTACTGTTAAAAAAACCATTGGACTGTTGTCAAGTCACACGCCAAATTTAAGGACGGAGCTATAACTTTCGCTGTTGTCTGTGTCATGATAATTATCGATATGTTTAGTTCTCTCATCGACGGTCAACGTTTAGCGATATACATATATCTTCAATATCTTTTACAATCAATTTCTCATTCTTAGGGTGAGATTCAGAAACGAGTCTAAGCGTGAACTTACGCTTCCATCTGTCAAAATGCACTACTTACGCCCCTAATTTTGACAGATGGAAACGTAACTCCACGCTTAGACTCGTTTCTGAATCTCACCCTTACACACGGACGTGTAACTAAGACCGATAACAGACCACAACTCTCCACTAAAGCGGAAAAAAATGCGACTTAGGCCGGATATCAAGAGAATGGGCCGTATGCTACCTACAACGCATCGCACCCGATCACTATTCCACCTGCCAAGCATGGTGACTGTGGCAGTATCCGCTATAACCACTCATTGTAGAGATCATTGGTAAGCCAGTGCACGTCTCTTGCACAAAACAACGCAGTCTTTCTTCATAAGTAACATATACAATATTTCCATAGGAAACTAACAGCCCTTCTATTTAATTAAATCCTTTTTTGGAAGATAGAATATAATGATGTCGGTATTGACACTGAATATTTTTTATTGCTATTCTGATACTATTTTGCATGCTTAATTTAAGGCAGGATGTACACGTTTTATTTACACAACAATTCTATGTAAATAAACTACTACGAATATGATTATACACACATATACAGGTGTCCAGTAAATAGAACGACATACTGCAGGGAGTGAGAGCTTGGGTCAATACCTACCAAAAAAACACAATATAAAATAATGTTCAGCAAAATCTTACGGATTTCCAGTAGTACAAAATTTTCCAAAATATCGAAAAATCTCTACCTTGACACAGATTTTTAAGCATCTCGTAACGAAAAATTCCTTTTCTAGTTTTTGTTTTACCTCAAATTATTTGTGAATAGTTACTTTACTCATTGATAAGTCTTTATTCTATTAGAAACTAAAATGTTTTCAAGAAATTCAATTTTTATTTAAATTTTCACAGTACAATATTCTTTTCGCTTAACTTTAACCTACAGTAAACCCGTAAGATTTTGCTGAACATATATTGTGTTTTGTTGGTAGGTATTGACCCAAGCTCTCACCCCCTGCAGTGTGTCGTGCTGTTTACTGGACATCCTGTATACGTAGATTTATAAAGCTTAGATATAGGGAATGTCGATAACATTCCCTTTAGAATGTCACAACCCTACAGTAGTGGAACGAAAGCGCGGCTATTGTGGCGCGGACGCAAGTCGCCATATTGCGCACAACGACACAGTAAGGCGTTACATAACCATGTGTGGGACATGGGAGATTCTACATAGATATGGGGGGTCGGCAGATTTTTTATGAGATATAGGCAATAAAACATAATATTTGTCGTAACTAGGTTGCAAATGAAATGTTTCGTCTGAAATTGCCCAATTAGGGGCAAAATAACCGTGCAGAAACTGAGTAGATAAGTGGAACAAATATTTTATGGGATGCTATAGAAGTATGAGAAATAGCATGGGTGTGAAGTTTCATAAGTTCGTTTATATAATCCTTAGTCTGTCGTAAATATTTAACAACGACCGTGAGATAAGTGCAGACTTTTAAAACACATTACGTGCTTAAATTATATGCCTACAAAATAGCGGAAATCACAAAGATTATCTCCACCATATCAGCCGAAGTACGTCCACTGCTGAACAAAGGCCTCTCCCATAATCCTCACAATTATGTCGTCATTTAGGGAGGAATTTGCAGCACCCATCGCGCTTGACGCAGAATGGTTGCTGAGTCTGCTGAAGGGACGCTGCTGCCCATCCATTTGGTTTAGAGCCCCTAAGTCGCCTTTATGACAACCATGAGATGTGATGGCATCTTCATCATATCAGCCAAAGGACGTCCACTGCTGAACAAGGGCCTCCCCTTAGATTTCCACAAGGAGTGATTACATGCTGTATCATCCAACGACTCCCAACGACCTTCACCAGGTCGTCTGTCCACGTCGTCGGAGGTCGTCCCACGCTGCGTTTTCCGAGATATGGAGAGAGCTATGCTTGGTATTTCTCTACGAGATCGAATCAGAAATGAGGAGATCCGTAGAAGAATTAAATTTGCCGACATAGCTGAAAGGATTAGTAAACTGAAGTGGTAATGGGTAGGGCATATTGCTCATAGAACTTATGGCCGTTGAAGTAAGAAGGTTCTGGAGTGGAGAGATGTGATGTAATGGTGCTACATTCTTAATCTGGACCCCACAAGGAACACCGCACATTTAAAAAAAAAATTCGTTGTTAGCAGTTTCGCGCACACCATAAGACGAGACGCCTTGCTTAGTAAACGTCCACTGCTGAACATGCTGCTCCCAATGATGAGTTATGAGTTCATAGAGGATGTGGCCATAATCACCACGCTTGGCAGACGGATGGGTGATCGCAGGATGTTGTTATTAGCACACGGAAGGATTCTGCTGCCCATCCTCTTGATGTCAACCCTTAGTTTTACGACACCCATGGGTGCAGAGATTTGGTCTATTCTTTCTAGGAAATCAACAGAAAATTATTAGCGATCAGACATTGCACATACAAAAAATACACCATATTCGATCGTTCCGGACGTTCCGGACTTTTTAACTATCTCCCACACTGGTGCTGTCCTGCACCCCCTGCAGTATGTCGTGCTATTTACTGGACACCATGTATAATCGTTCCGGAAGTTACATCACGTCGCGGTGTGTGCCGTAACTGTAAATTGCGCAGAAAATTCGCATAAATGTACTTACTCTGATTGCCCGCTGTTGTGTTGTGTGCCTGAAACAATATAACGATATTACAAATGATAAAATAAAGATAGCTCGAATCATTTCCTGCGTAAAGTTGCGTATCCGGAATGTCTAAATAATGGTTGAACTGTTATTTTTATACACTAGTATTTATATAAATTAACAAAATTTAAAAAAATATCTTGTCTCATTTATTATTTACGTATACCACCATTATTTTTATTTGCCTCTCACTCATTTATTAGTAAGTATACAATGATATTATACCATAGATATGTTACGTCCCTATTAAATGGCGCGCAAAACTCAGTCTCGCTGTATGTAGGTATAAAGCTATAAAACTACACACGTATGCTGTAAGAAAGAAATAACAAAAACTACGAGAGTAAAAGAGATAGCTATCTTAAATGACAACACCTGTACTCGATGTCTTTGTCGCACCTATGATAGAATGTATGTTATCTGTTTTCCTCAAGAATATTATTCTGTAGATAATTTGAATAGTATTTTTACTAAAATATATTACACAGTTTGTTACTCACGGTGGTAAGAGATCCCTTGTTCTTTATTTATATTTGCTTGATAGTTTGTGCATTTTCTATACGCAAGACGGCATTGTTATTACTTTTTACTTTATTATGAAAACAATACAGATTGTGACAGCGTGTGCTCGTTGTCCTGTCTTGGGCGAACTGATTGCGAGGTGCTACAATTGGGGGAGTTTTGGTTCTTACTTTTGCCGCGCATGTAACATATCTACTTCTTTTAATATATAATATCATTGTAAATATATATCAGTATTAAGTCGTAACTGTCTGTAGCATCAACGTACAGGGCCCTATCGGAAAATAATCTCTAAAAATCTGCAGCAGCATATGCTGAGATAGGGACCTTTTGTGGCCTCGCAGAGCACTATTTTCTACTGTTATTTTAAGTTTTATTATCATTGTGTACAAGTCCAAAACATTTTTACCGACTTCGAAATGGAGGGGGTTCTCAATTGCATGCATGTTTTTTTTTAAATTATGTTTGTACACCGATTACTCCGAGATTAGTAGACCGATTTGGGAAATTTATATTTTAACTGATGCAGAATGTTTTCGAATTGGTCCCATATAAATTTCACTACATTTGATCGAGTAGTTTTTAAACCAGCTTCAGTAAACAGGTTAATTTGACTGCGCTTATTTATCTAGATTATGCCTTAATAGTTTCGATTCCTCTCAGATCAGAGAACCGATTTGAGTCATTCTTATTTTTAGTGTTAAATCAGTATTTAGTGGTTTTAATATTTTTATATCGTGTAGGGTTTTTGAAGTCGGTATTTTTTTTTGGTTAAAAAGTTTTATTTGTTTCTTTTGAGTGTAAATAAATCTAAGAACTTTTTTCCAATTTGATATCAGTATCAGATATATAAATATTAAAACCACTGAAAACGAAAAAAAAGAACTTTATGAAGTCGGGCGGGGCCAGGTATAAATTATAAGATTATAACTTGTTATCCCCAGCAACTGATGGCCGTTGGGGCACAAAGGTTCTCGAATGGAGACCGCGAACCGGAAAACGCAGCGTGGGACGACCTCCAACGAGGTGGACAGACGACCTGGTGAAGGTCGCTGGGAGTCGTTGGATGAGAGCGGCATGTGACCGCTCGTTGTGGAAATCTAAGGGGGAGGCCTTTGTTCAGCAGTGGACGTTCTGTGGCTGATATGATGATGATCCCCAGCAACACCCTAAGCCGAGGTCCGGGTCACGCAGGGGGCGCCCTTAGCGCAAGTTGCTTAATTTTTTATATTAATTTGAAGCCTGCCTGGAGGCCTCTTTTGGCTTCGCCAGAAATGACCGTTTAAGCAACCACATTTCCCAGAAATGTATGCGAGAAACCAAACCAAAAAAAAAATTGTGTGGGATACCTTTGTTACATTTTGTTCAAGGTACTTATCAGCTATGTCGAGAGTACAATTTTTAGGTACAGTTGACGCAGTGGCTAAGCAATTGGCTTTCTGAGCTACGTGTTGCGGGTTCGATCCCGCACGGTACAAACATTTGTATGATCTACAGATAGTTGTACCGGGTCTGGGTGTTTGTGCATGTGAGATTTATCTCTGTAAACTGTACTCACGACACAGGAGAATTCCTAGAGTGGGACATCGTACTACTAAAAGAAAAAAGATTAAATTACGCAGTAGAGTATTGTATTGTATTGTACTGCGCAATTTGTAGCATTGAGTTTCTGAACAGTTATAAGCACCCGCCACCATTATATGACCTTTAAGTCCAACAGCTGCAGTCGAGAGTGGAGGCCAATGCTCCTGGAAATATATTCACAAAGAAATGGGAAGCGAATCTATCTAGTGTTTAGATACGACCTTTTGCGCAACATTACGTTAGGTTAAAGATTTTCGTAAGTTTCCCTCGACGGCACGGTTGGTGCAGTGGCTGATACAGTTGACTGCTGCACTCCGGGTCGTGGGTTCGATTCCCGCACGGAAAAAATATTTGTATGATCTGCAGGTAGTTGTTCCGGGTCTGGGTGTATTGTGGATACACCCACGACACAGGAGAAATACTAGTGTGGGGCAACGTTTAAACAAAGAAAAAATTGAACTGTTTAACCATTAAAATTCACTAATTACGCCACTTTATTATTAATTTATTTGTGAAGATATGTAATTGGCTTGTTGACTCTTATAATTATCGTTTGTGTTTAATATTACACACTGTCGATTTTCCTAAAATAAATAAACTAAGTGCTACGAAATCGAAATCTCCAAATTTGTGTGTGTTGTGTTGTGGAATTCATGTCTGTAAACGCACCCACGACACAGGAGAAATCCTAGAGTGAGGCAACGTTTCAAAAAAAAAATTGTTAAGATATAACAGTATATTATTAGATTCAAAAATATTCTTACCTAGTTCACTGTCGGATGTGACTGAATTAGTACATATGTTTTACCCGACTACGGTGAAGCAAAAAGGAGGGTAATGTATGTATGTATGTATATTCATCTGTTCCCTCAAATCGCAGCAACTACTGGTCGCATTTCGACAAATGAGATGTCGTTGGAAGCGTCGTTCTATTCTGCCGACTATATGAAGTCACATAAAACTCAAAATGGCGGTTCACTGCTACCAAAAAAAGTCTAAAATATGGTGTTTGGTATCCAATGGAAAATCTTGTGTGTCTTCTTGTGTTGGAAAATGTTCCAAAAACACATAGATTACCTATAATTTTACATGTACCTTAACCCATTTTCTTTTTCATTTTTAAGTACAATTTGGCTAAAACGCTTTTCCAACAACGATCGCTTACCCCAAAATAATTTAAAATAAAAAGATATTTTACACTATATAAGTATCTACTTTATTATATATATTTTTTTTTTATCGACAATCGATGCCCCTCACTAGGATCTGTATCGTGGGTACAGTTTATAGGACATGCACACACGCGTAGCGCAGAAAACGAATCGCCCAACTGAGCCGTCAAATCATTATGAATATTCTAATATTAATCTATATTAACTATCAATAAAAATTATGTACACACGGCTACATATCAAGCTACATATCCAGTATAACCTGACCTCTCATTGTACTGAAAGCCTATACAATGCGAGATCAACTTATACAGTACATAAAAAGATGTGTAGCCGCTTACTATTATTGTAATTAATTGTTTTAGTATGCTCGTCCTCAGAGATACAACCGCTAAGTAAATAACATGGCGCCGACTAATCGACGAAAAATCCTTTGAATATTCATTAAATAAATAACGGCACTCGCTAAATTTGAATAATGCAAAACAAAGATATTATACGAACGCACAATCAATGAATCATTAAACAAATATTATGAATAACTTTACCATACATCGGCAATTTACACTTACTATTTACTTTGGAACCGGCGAATATTCTGCGAAGTATATCAAAGTAAATAACAAAACCAACCTTTGTGTTAGAGCAGGATTCCCCGTGCCGTAGGTCGTACCAATCGCAAACAAAAACGTCCAAACTCGGGACAAATCTCTGACAAATATTTGCTCCAATGAAGCTGAGACAAAAACTCCGTATCTCTAGGGTTTTAAAGACGTATGATCGTATAAAAATCTGCCTGGTGGAACAAATTGCTTGCCAATTTCTTTTAGCTGATATGATGATGTTTTTTTTTTTGTTGGGCTTCTCGCATACATTTCTGGGAAATGTGGCTTAACCGGTCATTTCTGGCGAAGCCAAAAGAGGCCTCCAGCCAGGCTTAAAAATCAATATTATAAACTAAGCAACTTTCGCTAATGGCGCCCCCTGCGTGACACGGACCTCGGCTTAGGGCGTTGCTGGGGAAAACAAGATATTGTTTTGGGGACAGCTGGATCGGTATTATTTAAATTGTATTAGGGGACATTTAAAGCTACAGGCTCGGCACGGGCCGGCGCGAGCAAGAGACGGGAGGGAGAAGTGCTAACTTGAACGGGAAGGTAACGCGGCGATAGGCCTCCGCGACGTCGGTCAGGCGGGATGATTATGATGTTGAGTTGATCTTTATCAACACACTGCACGCATGAATCGGTCATCAATGCCAAATGAGTCCGTCATATAAGCAAAGAGGACCCAGACTATAGGTATTAAGCACAATCATAAGACTGTAAACGACAAACTGTCCTTCAAAATATTATCACTATAACCTGTTAAGAATTCTAACTAGAAAACGGCAAACTATCGTCGGTACTCACCACGCTTGGCAAGTTGCACAGAAGACTCTAGGGCAGCTATATAGATAGGCATTTCAATATTGATTCTGTGTTACGATAACTATTGTGAAACAAGAAACATATGTATGTGTGTATTAATAGATCATGTTTTTGTTTTTGTTCCGCTATGTTCAACTAGCGCTAACGTTTCAAATTCACAATCTAACTTCATTAATAAATAAAAATAAGGAAAGGGATTGCAATTCAAAATTTGCAGGAGTATCCAGTTTCCACGATGGCGTAGTCACATATACACGCACACATCAGCCTGTAAACATTTCATCATCATCATTACAGCTGAATTAAAGTCCACTGCTGGACACATGCCTCCCCCAAAGATCTGGGTCTGGGTGTGTTGTATGCTGATTGGGGGGTTTTGCCATAATCGCCGCGCTTAGCAGGCGGGTTGGCGATCGCAGTTGAGTTGTTACTGTACTCTGATGCTGCTGCCCATTCTCTGGCTAATCCCATAGTCGCCTTTTACGACATCCAAGGGATGAGATGGGTTGGTGCTATTCGTAGCCGGCGCTATTTGAAGCGATGATACTGAGCATGGGTATCCCAATGATCCCTACAATGTGTGGTCATAGGGAATATTGCCATAACTACGCGGATTGGTGATCGTAGTTCACACTCAAAGTTTTTATTTCATATAAGCCCTAATAGGCACTTAAGAAAAGCCAAAGTTAAGGTGCACGGTTCGGAAAAGTTGATCTTATGGAGAAGAGCCGTAAAGAAACTCCATAGACATAAAAAAGTGATAGTACAATTTAACATGTCAGGTACGCGAAAACCAAGTGGACTATACGTGAAATACACAATAATAGACACACTATGCCGTGTGGTGCCGGCTACGAATAGCACCAACCCATCTCATCCTTCGGGTGTCGTAAAAGGCGACTAAGGGATTAGCCGGAGGATGGGCAGCAGCGTCCTTCGAATACATCAACAACTCAACTGCGATCGCTAACCCACGTGCCAAGCGTGGCGATTATGGCAAAACCCCTCAATGAGCACACAAAACACCGGTCGGTCGTTGTGGTGATCTTCGAGGGAGGCCTGTGTCCAGCAGTGGACTTTATTCGACCGAAATGATGATGTATGTATGGTCTATATTTATTTATATAGTTATGTATTTATTTAAGTGTATATTATTTCCATGCTGTATAGTTGGTCATTTTATGACTAACAGCACCCCAAACTCGCTTGTTACCATTATTCTTAACTGTTGTTTTCTTCCTGAATGATTGTACACTTGATACTGTCCTCTTTGTTTTCTATTTTTTTTTATCTTTGGCGGCATGGTTGGTGCAGTGGTTGATACAGTCGACTGCTGCGCTCCGGGTCGTGGGTTCTATTCCCGCACGGAACAAATATTTGTACGATGTGCAGGTAGTTGTTCCGGGTCTGGGTGTATTGTGTGTGGAATTCATGTATGTAAACGTGCGTGCCACGACACAGGAGAAATACTAGTGTGGGGCAAAGTTTAAAAAAAAAAAAAAAAAAAAGTTTGCTGGAAGAAAACTCAATGTTGAGTTGAGCTCGCCTTTGTACATCATGTTTAGTTTTATTGAACAATCTATGTTTTCTGTTTTAAGCTGTACAATAAAGAATAATAATAATATTTTTGTGGGTCATTACATTCTAGTGATACTCGTATACATATACCTATTATTATGATATATGCCCAGTGAGTGTAATCGCTCGTCCGGAGCTTTTGCAACATGCTTGCACACGGCTTGACCCCGTTGTGCACCAGCGGCTTCCGTCTACTTTGGTTAAACATGTCGAGAGTAGCTTGTATCGTGCCTAGGATCTAAAAATTAACCAAATGAATGGTGAAAATTCCATAGTATTAACCACTCTTTCAGCAAACTAAACGGGTAGATTTTCTGTTCTAAGGGGTAGTCCAATATGACGTAAACGGCTACATTCTACCATTGCACCTTTCGCCATCGGCGGGGAGTTCATCTGCATACCTACCCTTTTTTTACTGATCCCCAGTGGAAATTCATCATGAACTTCCTCCGCCCCGCGGAAGGGCGAAGGGGCATGTCGGCTTAAATCACTGGAGCGGTCTTCTTCGGCTCCAAGTCCTCGTAAGATCACATTAGAGCCGCCCATTGGTGCCACACCTTTAGGCACATATTGGAGGGGACGACAGTAAAGCGCTCACCCTCTCTAGCGGAGGGAAGGCGACTGTAAAAAATGCCACCCCCAGGCACCTCTCGGGGAGGATTGTATAAGCTGATCTCGTATTGTATAGGCGTTCCCTAAGATGATATATCTTTTTTTTATATTGGTGCCCAGTGGAAATTCTCCATGAACTTCCTTCGCCCCGGGGAAGGACGAAGGGGTATGCCGGACTCCTACCGGCTAAAACCACTGGGGCGGTCATCTTCGGCACCTAAAGGAGGCTCCAGGACCTCATATGATCACACTAGAGCCGCCCACTGGTGCTACGCCTATAGGTACATCTCGGAGAGGGTGACTGTAAAGTGGTCACCCCCCCGGGGGATTGTAAAGGATCTCCCAGAGCGTCCCACGGCAGCGCGTGACCACATGCGTGCTTCCGTCTTCTCTTGGGTCGCTTGGTGTGAGCACGCAGATTCCCCAGTCTACGCACCCGCAAACCCAGAGGTCCCCCGACTTATTGAAACGGCAGGGGGTTTAAGGCGTATGGGAATTAGGCGCCAGGGCGGTTGTTACCCCGGCGCCGTCTCCTCATTCTTCGAGCGGGGTCGGCCCTCTCCCAGCCGTGTGTACCTAGCCTGTTGTTTTAAATCGATGATGATTGTGATGCCTGCTACGAATAGCACCAACCCATCTCATCCCGTGGGTGTCGTAAAAGCCGACTAAGGGATTAGATGGAGGATGTGCAGCAGCGTCCTTCGAATACATTTACAACTCAACTGCGATCGCCAAGCCGCCTGCTAAGCGTGGCGATTATGGCAAACCCCCCCAATGAGCACACAATACACCGATATCGGTCGTTGTGGTGATCTTTGAGGGAGGCCTATGTCCAGCAGTGGACTCTATTGGGCCGAAATGATGATGATGATGATATCTTGTAGAAGGAGCTCCTACGTTGAACAAGTAATCATATGTTTACCTATTTGGGATTTGGGAGAACGCTGGTGGTCCATTTCAACACTCTTTGAACCAGACTAGTTAATTCATTATCTTTTTTTATTCTTCATACCGTTTCTTATTTGCGTCACTTCGCAAGGCCTTAATAAAGAAATAAACTCTCAAACAGAACTTTCTAAACACCAGCGAATAAATTGGTTTAACTTATAAATAATTCAGTTTCATCTCATCCAAAAGGTCGGACTTAACGCAAAGGTTCGCCATACTCGCTCAACTACGAGTAGTATGCCACGTCCTATACTGGGATTAGGCAGGATTAGGTTGGTATATTGGTTGGTAGCTTTATTTATTATTTTACTTAATTATTCAATTATACACATTATTACATTACATATTTATTAAATTTATATAATTTATTTTGTACTATGATAATCCTACTAAGTAGAATTAATCATTGTAAAATTTATTTAACAAATCGATACCTATTTACGGATTTTATTTTTAATATTTTTAAACTATTTAATTAAATTTCAGTATTATTATTTATACCAGCTGAATACTTAGCGGGGCCTTGTGTTCTTGGGCAGGATTGCTCAAATACCACATAGTAGAGAAACAAGACTGCTGTATCTTGTATTATGTATGTACGGTATGCCGTTCCATAAAATAGAAAAAGCATATCTACTGACCAATAATGCCCCAAAATGCACTCCTTGGAGAATAAGCAGCAGCAATCAGTCCAAGAATAATAATTGTCTCTTTGTGATCTCCCTAAATTTCAACTTGTTGGCAGAAGCATTTAGCGTGAGCAAAAGCAAGACGAAACCTTCGACACGAAAGAGAAAGGTGCGTAGTACATATAAGTTTAATACGATTAATATAAACAGATCCTCCGCCCAAGCCGCCCACACCAAAGCCCCGAAAACGGACGAGGCTCCGTCCTCCGCTCCGCCCTCTGCCGTTATACCTACGACGACCTCTTCACAGGCCAGTCACCTCCCCATCCCTACCCCCGCAAACTCCCAAGCCCAATCCCAGCCCGCCAAGGTCCCAAAAAGGACAAAAACCACCCGCCATCTACATCCAGGCTAAGGAAAAGTGGAACGATGTGTCCAAGATGTGCATTGAGCTAGGTATTAACTGCCTTAGTGCCCGCACCACAGCCGTCGGCGTCAAAGTGGCAGTTCCCACTGCCCAAGACTTTGACCCGTGCCTTCCAAGAAAGAAACGTGTACTTTCATACGTACTCTCTCGGCGAGGATCGCCCACTCCGGGTAGTCCTAAAGGGAATCCCGAAGAAGATCGATACTGACTCCATCAAAGATGACCTTCTGTCGCGAAATATCCCCGTCATAGAAGTACACCGCTGGTCGCAGCGGTGTAGCTTACGACATGGTCCTCGCCATCTGCGAGAAGACCGCGGATAACGATCGGAAAATCTTCAATATTAAGACCGTATGCCACCTCTCAGGCATTGAAATAGAATCTCCCCATAAATATGGCCCTCCCGGGCAGTGTCACCGCTGCCAACTCTATGGTCACGCGCAGCACCATTGCTACGCATAACCTAGGTGCGTCAAGTGCCTAGGTGACCACAGAACCTCAGACTGCGATCGCCCCAAAGATCGCACGCAATGCACAGAGCCTCCGAGTTGTGTGCTTTGCGGTGAGTCGGGTCATCCCGCGAATTATCGCGGATGCCCCAAAGCCCCGCGCGCTAACAACAAGGTAGCAAAGCGCAAAGCGGCCGCCCATTACGCCCCTCAGGCCCCTCCCATGTCCCAACGACTCAGCCCTCAAAGGCCATCGCCGTGGAACGCGCTGAATCATCAGCAAGCGTTCCCCGCCCTGAGGCCTACCCTAATGACCCAACAGGCGACTCAAGCGTCTGCGATTCCCTCGCTGATGACCGCCACCGGCACCATACCTTCCTGTGCCGTACAACCAACCCGCACCCCAAGTGCACTCTCAGAGGGCCGCCCCTCCTTCAACCACTCACTCTCAAATCCCAGTAGACAATCTATCCATTGTTCTCGGCCTCTTAAACGCCGTGGACATGAATCGAGTTGACCTAATGGCCGGCGAGATTATTGCTTGCAAAAGCATGCGAGAAGCCCAACAAAAAAAAAAAAACATTGACAATTAAGCAAAATTTCTCAGCTTATGTTGCTATTTAAAATTAGTAAGCGTAACTTCCAGCAAGTGAGGTTAAAATGTCCGAATGGTGATTATCGATACCTTCACCAATTTCTTAAGGAAAGCCAATGGGATTCCGATTATATGGACTGGTACACACGGCTACACATCAAGCGATACAAAACCAGTTTACGCTGATCTCTCATCATACCGAAAGCCTATACAATGCGAGATCAGCTTATACTGGATTTTATATACCTTGATGTGTAGCCGTGTGTGTACATATTCTAGATTAGCGTAATTGGGAGCATTATGTAAGATATATACACTAAAAAGCTGTGACCACTACTGGGAATAAACGAAAACGGCATTGGGCACATCGGACACACATACATCACATGTTATCCGAGATATCCGAAAATATCCGAAAATATCCCAGATATCCGAAAATATCCGAGATCTCGACTTACAGGGAGTAGTTCTCATTTATGGATCCCACTTTTAGCCTTTCAGCGCTAATGACTGGGTCAGCGGACCAAATGTACCTGCACTACATAGATTGCAGCTATTAGATGACCACCGCCAAACTGAAATGTTACAATTAAAATGAGATCTGTGGTGGATTGAGGCGTGGTCTGTAATTATGTGTACTAGGTTTGTTGCGAACTTGCTACACCATCAGCTTCTGCATTGATCGATGCCCATTATGCTAAAGTTCGAGTCGTGATATGACCGCGAAGGGGGTGGGGCTTATGGCACGTGTTGTTTTCGCTTGCGAGTTTTGACCTATCGTGGGATCAACCGCAGAGATTTGAGCTATTGCAGTCAAAACACGTGAGATGTCCGGATTAAGAATATGGCACCACATCGTCATAAAAGGCGACTAAGGGGTTTCTTTCTTTCCATAGTGCGAAATGATAGGACTCGCTCTCGAGGAGGATAATGTATAAGATTGATTCTTTTGTTTATTAAAGGTTACAACGTTATTAGACCATGACCTTTTTACAATACCAAGAAAAACTGTGCAATTTTTGGATATAAAATCATAAAGGTCAGTAGGTACGTATTCCGTGTTTATTTAAGAATATTATTAAAATTACCATCAGCATCCGTGATGTCAATGATAAAATATCAGCATCAGCTGATG
Organism: Diloba caeruleocephala; assembly: GCA_947459985.1. Taxonomy (NCBI): domain Eukaryota; kingdom Metazoa; phylum Arthropoda; class Insecta; order Lepidoptera; family Noctuidae; genus Diloba; species Diloba caeruleocephala. The sequence goes on along the minus strand of OX381629.1, from coordinate 2,464,474 downwards.
TGGAAAAAATGTGCATCAGCAACAACCCTGATGTGTACTTGAATATGTGCAAATGAACTGTATTGGGAATCGAACCCACGACCCGGAACGCAGCAGTCGACTGTATCAGCCACTGCACCAACCGTGCCGTCAAATTATATGACGATTTTGATGATAATGATGTTATCAAAGCATGTTGTTTCTTATTACTTAATCTTCTTTCGTGTGGTTAGCTGCCAGCCTTGTGCAGAAGTATCGCTGAAGGGCCTCCGACTCCGTTTACCTAACGTCTAATAATAACAACCGAGACCCACGAATATTAAATACCACCGGTCACCCATCCATAGACCGACCTCGCCAAGCGCTGCTTAACCTCGCCGATCGTTTACCGAGTGCTGGCTATGAGCGCTATTATTTAATTAATTTCCCAGATACACCACAACATCCGTTACGGTTTCTCTACGCAAATATCCAATTTATTTTGATGTTATAAAATTATCTGGCCTTATAACGCTTGTGGTTATAGAAACGGCGTAATAAAGCGTATCATTAATAAAATTATAAGACACCAGGTGTCTTCCTAAATAAGTAAATGGAAGCAATGAGGGACGCTTAAAATAAATCACTTTGATGAACTCTTGGGTACGAAGTGACGGATTAAAAAATCTTGGAATTAACAAAGTAGGAGTGGGTCGGGGTGGTCAATTTATTGTGTTTCTACGGTACGGCGGGCTGATTACCTAAGTCGCAGACGCTTTGCAACAGGCGTAACATCTTCCACAAGTACCGACAAGCGGACATGGCTTACATAATACCAATTTTTTTGCCACCGGAGGATCCTTGGCTGCGCGTTAGCTGCTATCGCGTCTGCTGTTGCTGTTTTTAGCTAATCAGCCCGCGGGTCGCGGATGCTATTCCCGCAACAGACTTTTGGTTGGTCTACACCTGTTCGTTAGCTGTTTCGGGTCCTCGATCCTGGGTGTTTGTGCATGTGAGATATATGTCTGTAAACTGTACACATGGCACAGGAGAAAGCCTGGAGTGGATTAAAAACAAAAAAGATTTATTTTGCGGGTGCTCGCGTAGCCCACTATATGAAATTGTCCGAAAATATACCTAGGTCTGTCTCGTACTATTTGCGCACGGTATGTGATATTAATTAATGAGCACACAACACACCGATATCGGTCGTTGTGGTGATCTTTAAGGGAGGCCTGTGTCCAGCAGTGGACTTTATTCGGCCGAAATGATGATTTTAATAATAAATTGAGGTTAATGGGAAGCTTGTGATTTCATTTCTTCAGACAAAATAATAAAATCAGGAGTGTAGTTAGATGGAAACTCTTCAGTGTGTTTATTAAAGAAGATTGATTCTTTCTTTTTCATATTTTCAAGTAGGAAAATGCAGACTCGACATCTCACCAAAGAAATTGCGTGTCGACCACCCCTAGTGTTATAAATAGCCAAAGATACAAGCCCTTACCGCAACTCTACACATGTATCTTTTCTAATAAAATATCTATCATCATTTCTTATACCCAGGGCATTACAAGCAGACATTCACCATTGCTTAAGCACCTAATCTACAGGACATAAAATTTACAACAACTTGAACTTTATAGGATAGGCAACGTGTTTCACAAGCTGATTAATAATTCAGGAGTGTTCTAACGTCAATGTCCTTTCCGAGCGAGTGGTCTGCGTACTTCCTTTCAACGCAGCTGTTGCAATTTCAACGGGCATTTACGATAATGTAGGGGTTCCCAACCTTTTTTTGTCTACTGCCCACTTTAAGAATAAATTATTTTTTAACGCCCCCCTTTTTAAACATACTTAAAAACCGCTAAGTACTTATAACTGATTATTGAAACGCAAATTTATAGTATTCGGACAGAGTATCTTTTATTGAAAATAAAACAGACATAATCAATTCTTATATAAAAACTAATGTGAAGGTTGAATCTGATGCTGTTCAATAAGTTTGTTGATATCAGGTTCCAATTTACTCAAAAACAGCCGCAAGTCGCCACGTTCGGTAACACGCAAACGATTTCTCTTTTTACTAAGCAGCGTTGCCACAGCACTAAATCCACGTTCACACAAATATGACGATGGGAATGCTATCAAAAATCGTTGAACAATTGACCACAATCCAGGGTACAATTGCGGGATCGGTTTTTGTAGCCAAAATTCTTGATATCCATTTTTGAACTTGATTTTTATTTCTTCGTTTGTTGTCAATTCTATAAGTTCTTCTTCCAGCTGAGGTGACATTGCTGTGTTGACATTTGAAAACGGATCCAACACCCAGTCTGGTATTTCCAAGTTTAAAATGTCCTGGTATCGTTCGGTGAAGTCAATGTGGAGGTTTTCCAAATGTTGGCAGTAGGCAAACAAGTCGTCGTTCCTGCAGTATACTGATAAATTCGGAAAATTGTGAAACTCACGTCTGCCCATATTCTTTTTGTGCAGAAGCAGTTTGGCTGCGAAAGCAGCAACGACATTTTTTGTTTTAATTAAATTTAGTTCATCGCCTTGCAGTTGGAGGTTCATGTCGTTGAACATTTTATACAGGTCTGTCATGTAAGCTATATCATTCTTTGATGTTATGAGCTTGTTGCGCAGTTCTGTATCTTTAGTTTCCAAGAACTATATCATAGAGTCAAACAGGTTGTAAAATCGAATCAGACAATTGCCTCTTGACAGCCAACGAACTTCAGTATGAAGCAACAAACGGTTGAAATCTTCGTCATTAGTAACACAAAGCTGATGAAATAATCTATCATTCAAAGAGCTGCTACGGATTTTATTGACTGCTTTGATGACATATTGCAGTGATTGAAATAGTCGTTCACTGAAGTTTCTAGCAACCAAATGTTGTCTATGAATAACGCAATGTATAGCAAGGACATCTGGAATTTTATTCTTTATGTATGCTATGAAGCCTTTATGGCGCCCTGTCATAACCGGAGCGCCATCCGTAGCAACTGATATAATATTTTTCAAAGGAATCTCTTTCTCTTCACAAAACTTTTCCAATGTATTGAATATGGTTTCGCCTTTTGTATCTGTCTCCAAATTTCTGGCAAACAATAGTTCTTCACGTATTTTCTCATCTTTAATAAACCTCACGTAAGATAGCAACAACGCTTCATTAGTTGGTAAAGTGGACTCATCGAGCTGAATTGAGAATTGACTAGTCCTCAGATGATTGCACAATGATTCTTCAATGTTTTCAGCCATTTCATCAATTCGTCTTTGCACAGAATTATTACTCAAAGGAATTTTTCGGATAATATCTGCGGCCGGTTTATGAAGCACAGTAGTTATTACTTCCTTTATTGCTGGCAAAATTAACTCTTCTCCGATGTTGTGTGGTTTGCCTTTTTGAGCAATTAACAAAGAGATATTGTACGAAGCTCGAAGTCCGTCGTCATCTTGCTTAGCAGCCGCCGAAAATAGTTTTGATACACTTGGCTGAGTATTATGCTTCTTCTCTAGGTCTTGAAAATATGTTACATTCTTTTCTGTCTTATCTGGATGCATTTTATTCAAATGATCTTGCAGTCTTGAAGGCTTCATTGCTTCGTTCGAAAATGTTTTTAGATATAGAAGACACAAAGGCGACGACGGGTTTGTGGGATTTTCAATAAATCCGAATTTAATATATTCCGCAGAGTATTGCCGTCTCTTCTTTTTTACTTCCGACATTGTTTTGTTTTAAGAAATACGTAAGTGTTGAAATCAAGTACTGCTTATCTATTATGCGCGAAACCGCAAATGAAAATAAAATAAATTTACGTCGTTTATATAGGATTGCATAAGCAGCACGCACCAACAGGAATAAGACAAACGTGCATAAACTCGTTTATCTCATTCGATGCCCAATCGTACTCGACAAGCAAGAACAAGTATTATAGAACCACCCGATTGGTATAGGAATGTATAATTCGGATTATTTAACAAAAACTTGTTAAAACCTGATTGCCCGCGGTCTTTTATATCGAACCGAGTTTGAGCTATATCTTAATTAATATTAGTTGATGTTCACAAGATGTAGTCGAGAGTCGAGAGCTCAGTCGGTGTCTAAGAGTCTTCCTAGCTAGGTAGATGAAATTATAAATCGACCCCAAAGCCCTACACAATGCCCCCTTTTTTTCTGGGTCTCTTACCGCCCCCCTTTAGGCCTGCAGCGCCCACAAGGGGGCGTTATCGCTCACGTTGGGAAAGACTGCGATAATGCAATACGCAACCGATATATTGGTGTTTGTATGATGGAAATATTGTCTGTGCGCTGGTGTAGAAGTAACAACAGCCGATAACTGGCAAAGTCAAATTCGGGCATGACTTTCTTCTTTCTTTATTTCTTAAAAAAAAAGTTGCCCCACACTAGGATTGCTCCTGTGTCGTGGGTGCGTTTACAGACATGAATTCCACATACAATACACCCAGACCCGGAAAACTACCTGCAGATCAGAGACTTTCTCTTATAGAAGAGCCTTGCGGAGTTATGAGTATTTTTTTATACGCTTTATACTTGTTTGACCTTAAAGTACTCTTATGTACTATATGTCGTGGAGTACGATAATTGAGCGATAGAAGTTTCTAATGTTTTAGTAGTAGGGGTAAACGCCGTGTCGTCATTGTGCTATGGCGGCGCGTGGGGCAGAGTCGTGTTGGGGGAAGTTTTTGTAAGCGGGCACAGTCATGTGCGAGCAAGCATCCGAAACACTTCTCCGACATGAAACTGTCGGTTTGCCCTGAATAAGAAAATAAGCAATTTGAACAAAGTGAATTATTGTAAAAGTGAAATACGAACTGATTTGCTGTGGAACTGTGTTTTTATTGAAATCCTGCAATATGAACCCTATACCACCGACTCAAGTTGATGACGGCTCTATCGCTCAGCCATCGCTGACGCCGACATATATCATACATGTAATGGAATCTTGAATTTCAATTCTCACCCACTTCTAGTTAACCGATTGACTTTAGCAGAAGTATCAAGAATTGATCTACAGTAATTGGATTATGACCTGGTCAGCACCAGGATCTTCAGATCATGATTAAAGAAACCTATAACACTACTACTGTACTATTATAGACTAGACATGTGTAAATAATGAATTTGAATTATAGATTAAATTCATGAATTGTTAAAGTAAATTATACGGAACAAAAAACGGAGAAATATTCTAATAAAAACATGATTTCAATGAAATATGAACCAAAAACACAAAATATATTTATACAAATAAATAAAATTGAAGTGTCTGTTTGTAATATGAAAATAACAGCTTTTTACTAAATGCATATGAAAGTATATACGGTACCTATAGCAAAAACACAATTTTTTTATTTTTTGTCTGTCTGTCTGTCTGTTTGTTCCGGGTAAGCTCCGAAACGGCTGGACCGATTTTGACGGGACTTTCACTGGCAGATAGCTGATGTTATAAGTAATAACTTAGGCTACTTTTATTTTAGAAAAATGATTACGGTTCCGCGCAAAAAAGAAAACCTTGAAATCCAATATATATATTTTATGTCCAGTGTCTATGTCGAAGTACAATAAATTTCTTTTAAATTAAACGTGGGTGAAACCGCGGGTCCCAGCTAGTTTTAAATATAAAATAAGAGTGTGGGGTGCTCGATAGCAAAGGTAAATTAATTATATATAAGTAGAGGGCACCCACGCTTTTATTTTACACTAGCTGTGCCCCACGGTTTCACCCACCATTTAATTTAAAAGAAATCGGATCACTTCAGCATAGACAGTTGACATATATGTCTATACAAATAAATACAATTGAAGTGTCTGTTTGTAATGTCAAAATAACAGCTTTTTACTAAATGCATATAATAGTATATATGGTAACTACAGCAAAAAAATCCTTTTTTTTTACTGTGTGTCTGTCAGTCTGTCTGTTTGTTTGTTACTGCTAATCTCCGATACAGCTGGACCGATTTCTACAGGACTTTCACTGGCCGATAGCTGATGTTACAAAGAATAACTTGGGCTACTTTTATTTTAGAAAAATAATAAGGGCGTCCACGCAACAACATTAAAACCCATGAAATCCAATGTATATACTCTATGTCAAGTGTCTATGCCAAAGTACTCTAGATTATTTATTACTAATCCAATTTCTTTTACCACCACTTAGGTGAGTGAAACCGCGGGTTCAAGCTAGTATAGAATATATATGTTGGATTTTATGGGGTTTGACTTTGTTGCGCGGTACCCTAATTATTTTACTTTTCCTAATATAAAAAGTTACTCCTTATAACATCAGCTATCCGCCAGTGAAAATCCCGTCAAAATCGGATTAGCTAGAACAAACGGACAGACAGACATAAATTATGAAAATGTTTTTTTTTCAGTATATACATTTATATGCATTTAGTAAAGGCTGTTATTTTGAAATTACAAACAGATGCTTCAATTTTATTTATTTGTATAGATTTTAAAATTATTCTGTGCTTTAAAGTTCATATTTAATTAAAAGCGTGTTTTATTAGTTTTTTTATAGCCTTGTGCAGAGTTCGCATGTTTTATTACATTATTTAGATGGAAATATCAGATCAAAGATAAAGACAAAACAACGTGCAAAAGAGTACTTGGATGTGTGAACCACGGACATGAACATCAGAAAATGAAACCGTATTTACATAGCAAACCCCGAATTTTCCTCGTTATACCAAGAACATAACAAATTATAAAGAACAATATGCTCCAAAAAGCTAAGTTCCTTCAACACGAAACAGTGATATTTACTTCACTTATAATTGAACTGCAAATAAGTCATAAGTTAGTCAACTATTATGGACTTCCGTGTCAATTGTATCATGGATAAAGTCCAAATGGTTACATTCGTTATTTTGAGTGCAGTGATAATGAAGTACACACACATCAAGCTATTCATATCTAGTTTAAGCTGATCTCTCATCGTAAGGAAACCCTATACAATTCGAGATCAGCTTATACTGTAAATGTTTAGCTTGTTATATAGCCATGCGTGCCCATCTGTTCGAATCACCTTAGATTTCTTACTTTGATTCGCGGGGTGACTGGTCGATACTTCCTTTTGATATTAAAATCGCGAATTACGAAAGACACTGCTGCTCATCCTCCGGCTAATCCCATAGTCGCCTTTTATGACACCCACTGGAACCCTAGCGCTAGAATTTTGCATCGGTATTTTCATGAATCATCATATGATGATGATTGGATGAATATAAAACTGCAATGTAATTTTAAGTAAACGGCTGTTGTTTCGCTACAGTTCACACATAAGGTCATCGCTCGCAATAGCACAATGATCACGAAGCCATTTGATCACGTTGTTTACGATACACTGCATGCTCAAAAATGACAACACTTTTAACCTATTTCCGAGATAACTATAACCATACTTGAACATGGACATAAAGTATGGAAACGCAAATAACATTATGTACTAATCACGTCAAAAAATTGTCAGTCAGTGTTCTAATGTGATGGAAGTGAAGGTGAAGGGGTTTTTATACAATCTGGTGATGAGACGAACAAGCCATTCGCCTGGTGATAAGTCTCCTGCCTATTACAATTTGTAATGCTACCCAGGACTAACCCTACGTGGCACCACAGTTCGCCCGTTGTCCTCGAGACATTTAGTCTCTTATACTCAGTAATTTCAATAGCTACATTGGCCTTCAAATCGGAACACAGTAATCCAGACTTATGCAGTACAATACCTACCACCACTAATTGGGAGGGCTTATATGAATTCTGTCTGATTAACACTCTTTTTATTAACTTGGAATCATCATTTTGGCCGAATGAAGTCCACTACTGGACACAGGTCTCCCCCAAAGATCACAACAACGACCGATATGGGTGTGTTGTGTGCTCATTGGGGGGTTTTGCCATAATCGCCACGCTTGGCAGACGGGTTGGCGATCGCAGTGTAGTTGTTAATGTACTCGAAGGACGCTGCTGCCCATCCTCCGGCTAATCCCTTAGTCGACTTTTACGGCACCCATAGGATGAGATGTGAGACTTGGTATGTATTTATGTATCTATGTAACAATTTTTTTTAACTCGATTTTAATCCCCTTCAAAACGTCGGATTCATTTTAAACTTCGCACACTTATCGAGAACCGATGACAATGCAACTTCGTTCACGCTTTTTACAAATTTTTTTTGTTAATCAAGCTATTCTAATTTTTAAATTTGTTGATAAAAAAAACTACTTTTTAGTTCGGTTATCTACAAAAGCATGTTTTGTTTTTCGTTTTTATACACTATTATTTATTTTGACTTTCAAAGCGAGTTAATTACAGTCGTATTTTGAATACAAGATGTTTCTTTCTTTTTCAGATATAGCAAATTATAAATTCTTGTTTTATTTTAGCACTAGCTGGGACCCGCGGTTTCACCCGCGTTTAATTTAAAAGAAATTTAGAGTACTTCGACATAGACACTTGACATAGAATACATATATTGGATTTCAAGGGTTTTATTGTTTTACGCGGAACCCTAATTATTTTTCTAAAATAAAAGTAGCCTAAGTTATTCCTTATAACATCAGCTAACTGCCAGTGAAGGGTCCGTCAAAATCCGTCCAGCCGTTTCGGAGATTACCCGTAACAAACAGACAGACAGACAGACAAAAAAAATAAAAATAGTGTTTTTGTTATATGTAACGTACATACTTTCATATGCATTTAGTAAAAAGATGTTATTTTGACATTACAAACAGACACTTCAATTTTATTTATTTGTATAGATTAGCAAAAGCGATTTTCGGAAGCTTTTGATCACACAAACAAGAAAGACATACCTCTTTTTATCGCGCTCCTACAACGTGCAAAAAGTTCGTCCTCGCAAACTTTCTTAACCTCAATATCAAGTACCCAATTGACACAAACATGCACTAAGCATTATTCATAGCGATCGTAAATATCATATTGAAGTGAAACTTGAGAGAGAGGTACTAATAAGTGCTAACTTACCGCCATTTCTACTAGAAAGTGGTAGGTATGCGCCAGCCGGTTCAACTGGAGTCTGCTCCACGGCCTTGGTATTATTACAATTACTCAATATCGTGTGTAATTCTATGACATTTGACATCCATACGTGACTAGCGATAATTTAGTCGAACATCCCGTGATGCAAATGCTGATTGTAAACTTGCAAGTTGCATATCTAATTAATCCATAAATTCGGCTTAGCGACTATACATCTCGAGCTCACTCACGCTCAGACAATTTTATTAATAGATTTCTAGGAGAACTAGTTTCTTAAACATAATTTATTTTATTCACAATAACTTTGCTGTGCTATGTGTGAGTTCGGTTACCTACTCCTGAAGAAGTTATTGCAAATTGCCATCTTGTTTACACATCCGTATGTTATTGGAAATGTATATAATTGACGTACACCACAAACTACCTTATATGCCGGACTCCTACCGGCTAAAACCACTGGAGCGGTCATCTTTGGCACCTAAGGGAGGCTCCAGGTCCTCGTATGATCACACTAGAGCCGCCCACTGGTGCCACGCCTATTGGAACATCTCGGAGAGGGTGACTGTAAAGCGGTCACTACCCCCGGGGGGATTGTAAACGAATCCCCCAAAGCGTCCCACGGCTGCGCGTGACCACATACGTGCTACAGTCTTCTCTTGGGTCGCTCGGTGTGAGCACGCAGATTCCCCAATCTACGCACCCGCGAACCTAGAAGTTCCCCACATTATAGCAACGGCAGGGGGTTCCAGGCGTATGGGAGTTAGGCGCCAGGGCGGTTATTACCCCGGCGCCGCCTCCACCTTCTTCGAGCGGGATCGGCTCCCTTTCAATCCCGCTCTGTGGTCTCCTTCTGGAGCATCACACTCACAGAAGGAGACCACTGCATTCCAGTTTTCGTGCTCTCCCTACATAGTCAACACTACTGCTGGCAGAGAGAGATCCTGCCCGATCCGATCGACCAGGATCCGCCGCTCGGCGGCCCACGCGGGGCACGCCTCGAGCGTGTGCTGCGCGGTGTCCTGGTCGCTATCACAATGGTGGCACTGTGCCGTGGCCTCACGTCCTATCCTGTGCAGGTACGCATCGAAACAACCGTGCCCGGTGAGCACCTGCGTCAGGCGGTAGGTGACGCGCTCGCTCCTTTTGAGCCAGGCTCCAAAGAGCGGCAGGACGGCCTCGACGACGCGCTTGGTCGCAAATTGCATTCGCAGGCGGTGACGCCACTTTCTAAGTGCGGGGGAGGCCTTGACCTGACTTCCTCTAGCTGATATGATTAACAGTCATCGATCCAGGCAATATATTCAATAAAGCCCGGACTACTTTCAAAATAGTAAATTTCATGCTTCTGAATACATGCATCAAAATAAGGAATATCGTATCTGCTAATGGCACTGCAGAACAAAGGCTTCCCACATGAATTTCCACAACTTTTGTGTCGTCATTTTGGGGGGGAATTTGCCAGTACTTACCACGCTTAGCAGGCTGGTTGGTGAACGTAGTATGGCTATAACTGTTCCACAGGAGGCACGCTGCTGCCCGTCCCTCTGGTTTAGTCTCTCATTCGCCTTTTATCACATCCACGCGAAGAGATGGAGTGGTGCTATATTCTTAATCCGGACACCGCACGGAGTCTTCTGAATACATGCATAAGGAATGTCATATCAGCCAAAGGACGTCCACTGCTGAAGAAGGCCTCCCCATCAATTTTCAGATGTGTCATAATTTGGGGGCAATTCGCCAATGCTCACCACGCTTGGCAAGCGGGTTGGCAAGCGCAGGGTGGCTGTTGTTCTACAGAAGAGACGCTGCTCCCCATCTCTGGTTAAAAGTTATTAATTCATAATATTTTAATAATAATAAGCATTTGGCAGACCAGACACAACAGGCACCTTTCGTTCACGAGCATGACGTATGTATCAACATCGCTTAGCTCAACCATATTGGAAGGAAACTTAGCAAGCCAATACACGACGCCACCATCAGCAGAACACTTGAGTAAGCATGAACCCAAACGGCCAGAACTCACCTCCATAAAAAACGCATGGTTTTCGCATTCAAACTAAAGTGACTATAATAAAAGTATATTTATTTTACTGTTCTTTCATTAAAAGGCTGGCCTTGGTCAGACCAAAAAGTTATAAAGTTGTAACAATTAAACACGATGTCTTCGGCCTTTCAAGGACAATACGTTCATTATACAAATCTACATTAACATTAGCGGTTTAACACGAGTTAATTATCTTCATAAGCGAATGTCCTAATGACCTTATATTATGAACACGCGCGCACTGGCCAAATAACGCGATATAACGGGGTTCAGTAAAGGGGCTACTGTGAACTGTATATATATTGGTGTAGAGGAGGTTTCTGTTCAGAAACGACTTCTGTGATTTAGATTAGAACTTCAGAAGTCTAGCCTTCCTGGTTATTGTTTTGATAGCAACTCAATTTTATTATATGGTAACCAATGACATTTTACAAATAGACGCGCCATACACAAACACTATTGCACTACAAAACGGCACGCTGGCCGCCATTAGACCGCGTAATAATTTATTTTTATTTACATATCGAATTAAGATACATATTTAAAAATTAAATAAAACGTTCTTTTCTCACAATAGCGGTATACTTCAGGCATCGTCTATAAACACAAGATGGCATTATTTATTCGCAATATGCTGCTGAATTGCGCTTATGATTCACGTCGAGCCGCGACACTGGTCGTTGCGCGACTAAGTGAACTCCGGGCAATTACCTTGCTTTCATGTGACCATCGTAGAGCGCGGGCAACCAACTACACTTATAAAATCTCATCTTGGATAGTGTAACATGTATTTTATGTTGGCGTGGATATCTCTTATTAATGATCGCTGTCAAAACTGCGGAAAAATAATCCTATCAGTGTATCATGAATATACAAACCATTTATTAAGTTACAAATGGTCACCTTTTAGCATATTATATTATAACAAAGATTTACCGTCACAAATAAAAAATCTATACTAATATATTAAAATTGTAGTTTGTTAGTTTGAACGCGCCAATCTCCTGAGCTATCAGTCGGATTTGAAAAATGCTTTTTGCATTGCGGTGGGTCGGGGGCCGAGGGCAGCCGCCCGACTAGAACCGAGCGTTACCGAGAAGAGCCGAGCTGTGCATGCTATTGCAATAAAACCAGAATAATTAAATTAAAAAAACAGTTAATACCACACGAAAATATGACACAAAATATTGTCTACATATAATCATATCGGCTATTTATACGTCCACTGCTGAACAAAGGCCTCCCCCATAGATTTACACAACTGTATCATCATTTTGAGGGGTATTTGGCAATACTCACCACGCTTGGCAGGCGGGTTGGCGAGCGCAGTATGGCAACCGTTTCACAGAAGCTGCTGCCCTCTGGTTTAGATTCCCTTAGTCGCCTTTTACGACCTCCACCGGAGGAGATGGAGTGGTGCTATATTCTTAATCCGGACACCACACGGATAATCTACATATAATACTATGTAAGTACTCTAAGTTATTTATAAATAAACAGTTTTCTTTTAAATTATAGGCCGGGCGAAACCGCGGGGCACATCTAGTGTTTAAATAAATTTATTTGATTTATGCGACCAATCTAAGAGTCGGCATCCTTACCTATCGTAACAGATGACAAACCCCAGAGTACATTGTTCAAGCAAATATTGGCTGAAGGATCAATTATTTATCGTGCTGTACAAAAGCCAAAGTCCGTTGTGCCGGAAATGAAGCAACACTAAAAACATCTTAAAAAATCACCTTCAAAGACAAAAAAGAACTTAACAGTAAAAGAACCTCAGTGCAAGTCTCAGGGTCTAACTATAAAAAATTGCCATAGTAGAAAAACAGAACCTGCTCAGTACTGGGGGCCTAAAAAGGCCGCTTTAGGTGAATCATAATATGAATTACATTAGAAATCACAAAATGGTCACGTTAATAGTCAGTTATGATTAAGTGACCATTTTGTGATTTCTAATGTGAATCCTACTGAGATCGTTATTATGCCTTATAAATAAAACCTAATACGATCTTTTTAGGCCTTCTGGACCATTTGGTGATATTTAATGTGATTCATATTATGATTCTGCTAAAGCGGCCTTTTTAGGCCCCCAGGTCGACAAGCCAAATATTACGTAACAACCGGTAAACGAATAATAAACCCAATGCCACCCGCACTTAGGTACCTTTAAATTGGAATTGTTTGCTTTCTATTAAATGTTCATTTAAAATTATTTTTCAAACGGTTACTCGTCCCAGTATTTCGCCTAATCGTGGGTAGTCTTTAATCAGTGATGACATATGGCATGGAGACGTGGTCGTTCACTATGGGCCTCATAAGAAAGCTCAAATCATTCAGCGAGCTATAGCGAGAGGTATGCTTGATTAATTTATCTACAAGATCGAAACAGAAATGAGAATCAGCAAGCTGAAGTGGCGATGGGCACATTGTTCGTAGAACTGATAGCCATTGGAGCAGAGAGGATCTTAAATGGAGATCGCGCACCGGAGAACGCAGCGTTGGACGGCCTCCAACGAGGTGGACAGACGACTTGGTAAAAATAGCTGGCAGTAGTTGGAAACGGGCGGTATGTAATTGGTCGTTGTGAAAATCTGTGGGGGAGGCCTTTGTTCAGAAGTGGACGTCCTTCGATCGATATGATATTGATGTGGGTACAATTTACAGGCACATGCACAAACACTTAGTAGTAGTAGACTACCCGTACATACAAAAAGGGAATAGCTTCGGTTGGTGCAGTGGCTGATACAGTCGGCTGCTGCGCACCGGGTTGTGGGTTCGATTCCCGCACGGAACAAATATCTGCAGGTAGTTCTAGTTAGAAATCCTAGTGTGGGGAAACGTTTAAAAAAAAAAAGCTTTACCACTTTTTAAAAGTTGCCCCACACTAGGATTTCATTTCTCCTGTATCGTGGGTGCGTTTACAGACATACATTTCACACACAATACACCCAGACCCGGAACAACTACCTGCAGATCATACAAATATTTGTTCCGTGCGGGAATCGAATCCGCGACCCGGAGCGCAGCAGTCGACTGTATCAGCCACTGCACCAACCGTGCCGTCAAGATTACTGTTCCACAGAAGAGTCTACTGCCAATTCCTCTGGTTTAGAGTCCCTCAGTCGCCTTTTACGACATCCACGGGAGGTGATGGAGTGGTGCTATCATAATCCGAACCCCACACGGACAACACGCGTCGCCCTTCTCTGACGAAATGTTTATTTATCCGTACCTTAGGATTACATCAGCTAAACCAACGGCAGCGGTCCCCGCGTTCTCGTCACCAACCCAAATATTAAGAAAGCAACAACAGAGACTAACCGGTTAATGATTTTCACTGTTTTTGGGTCATTACGCGCACTGCCACTTATTCTCGGACACCGTAGACTGTTTGCTTTCTCGCCGCCCGTTTTGCCGCTCACATTGGCCTGAGACATGCCAATGTTAGTACAGTTTCGGTACGTATTGATTAAATTGACCATTGGCACACATGTTAGACAACGAACGTACTTATAAATGCATAACAATATAATTCGTAGAGCCCCTAATCTACACTAATATTATAAAGAGGAAAGCTTTGTATGTTTGTAACGAATACATTCAAAAACTACAGGTTCGATTTCATAAATTCTTTCACCATTAGAATGCTACTTTATCCCTGAGTAATGTAAAAAATTAGGGATCCCTACTAAAAATTCAATAACACAAGCTGTAAAAAATGCCATACATGTCTTTCATCAACCAAAAATCAAATCAACCAACTTCAAAAACCAAGAACATATCAATATCTACAAAAAACTTCGCAATACCATACGTCAAATTATGGTAGTTATGTTACTATAACTTCTTTTTTACATTATAAAAGTTGATAAAAAATGGCGACCAAAATCAGACCATGTTTACAATTACTCTACGTTTATCGCAAAATGTTTCAAAAATAAATGTCCACCCGTGCGAAGCCGGGACGGGCAGCTAAGCATTAGCATTAGCATTATAAGAAAGAAAGAAATTTATTATATACATAGGGTCCTATCCCATCTGCTGCAAATACAGTGAACTATATTTCAAGGGGAGCAATCATTAGGTTATATTATCATCATCATCATATCAGCCACAGGACGTCCGCTGCTGAACAAAGGTTATATGGATCGCGTTTATTAAAAAACAAGTTGTTACATGATATTTCTTTTCGCAATCATTAAAAAATTAACTTGCTACCCACGCACAATATTTTCCCAGGTTTTTGTACAGCGGCGCGTGTTCTTTGTTTGCGTATTCGTAATAAAAAACATTGTGGGAAATTGTGTAGTGTTTCCGTGTGGTGTCCGGATTAAAAATATTCCGTGTGGTGTCCGGATTAAGAATATAGCACCACTCCATCTCCTCCCGTGGATGTCGTAAAAGGCGACTAAGGGAATCTAAGCTAATTTGCCCATCCGGGCAGCAGCGTCCCTTCTGTGAAACGGTAGCCATACTGCGCTCACCAACCCGCCTGCCAAGCGTGGTGAGTATTGGCAAAAACCCCCCAAAATGATGACACAGTTGTGAAAATCTATGGGGGAGGCCTTTGTTCAGCAGTGGACGTATAAATGGCCGATACGATGAATTGTTTAGTGCTCGTATAGCAAACTTTATTCATTAATTATTAATTTTCAACCGACTTCAAAAAGGAGGAGGTTCTCGATTCGATGCGTATTTTACTTTTTTTTATGTATGTGCAACGATTACTCCCGAGATTTATAGACCGATTTGAGCAATTCTTTTTGTAACTGGTGCAAAATGCTTTCGATTTGGTCCCATATAAATTTCTTAACATTTGGTTGAGTTGTTTTTTAACCAGCTTCAATAAACAGGTTAATTTTACTGCGCTTATCCAGATGATGTCTTAATAGTTTCGATTCCTCTCAGATTATAGAACCGATTTGAGTCATTTTTTTGTGTTAAATACACCACCGTGTGGTGCCGGCTCAGAATGCCACCACCCCATCTCCTCCCATGGGTGTCGTAAAAGTCGACTAAGGGATTAGCCGGAGGATGGGCAGCAGCGTCCTTCGAGTACATTAACAACTCAACTGCGATCGCCAACTCGCCTGCCAAGCGTGGCGATTATGGCAAAACCCCCCAATGAGCTCAAAACACATCCATATCGGTGGTTGTGATGATCTTTGGGGGAGGCCTGTGTCCAACAGTGGACTTCATTCGGCCGAAATGATGACTGATACCAAATTGGAAAAAGTTCTTACATTTATCTACACAAAAAAGAAACAAATAAAATTTTTAACAAAAAAAATACCGACTTCAAAAACCCTAAACGATATAAAAATATTAAAACCACTGAAAAGGAAAAAAATAACTTACTTATGAAGTTGGGCGGGTCAGTTATGGCCCAACCATGGTTCATGCCGACCAACGGTAAGTTATATTATATACCTGGCCCCGCCCGACTTCATAAATAAAGTTTTTCTTCCTGTTCAGTGGTTTTCATATTTTTATATCGTGTAGGGTTTTTGAAGTCGGTATTTTTATTTGTTAAAAAGTTTTTTATAGCAATCAAAATGGAAATCACAACTTATTTTTCAAAAAACGCGATCCCTATACACTATTTATTTGTTTAGTTTGTTATGTACACATACGAATCATTTCGGCCGAATGAAGTCCACTGCTGGACACAGGCCTCCCCCAAAGATCACCACAACCACCGATATGGATGTGTTGTGGGCTCATTGGGGGGTTTTGCCATAATCGCCACGCTTGGCAGGCGGGTTGGCGATCGCAGTTGAGTTGTTAATGTACTCGAAGGGCGCTGCTGCCCATCCTCCGGCTAATCCCTTAGTCGACTTTTACGACACCCATGGGAGGAGATGGGGTGGTGGCATTCTGAGCCGGCACCACACGGCATACGAATAATAAATTTAAAATATAATTACACAGGACAGAAGATTACAAAGGTACTATTAATTCTTTACTTCTCTTCCAGTAGAGCTACGTGAGTTCGAAGACAAGAAATGTAGAGGATACACGAACACGATACATGTAACACATACATAAAGAGATGTACATACTAACAAATATTAATATGAATACATGCATAAGTAATTAAGTGGATAGAAAGAAATAATGTCTAACGATTTGTTCTTTTTAAACTATAAGCCGTTTTACAGTCTCTTATATCCGATAGAAAGTAGATAATTCCACAACTTTTTTTAATTATTTTTTTATTGATGTCCAGTGGAAATTCTACATGGAACTTCCTTCACGCCGGGGAAGGGCGAAGGGGTATGCCCCCCCCCCCCCCCCCCCCTTCGGTGCCGAAGATGACCGCTCCAGTGGTTTTAGCCGGTGGGAGTCCGGCATACCCCTTAGCCCTTCCCCAGGGTGAAGGAAGTTCCATGTAGAATTTCCACTGGACATCAATAAAATAAAAAAAGGTGTATGCTCTGTTTGGCGTCTTGAGTATCTTTGGGTCCAGTTGAAAAACCAGCGCCTGGCAACCGTGAGATACATAATATTGTATAGCTTCACTAAACTTACTACCTTTTTTTTTTTTTTTTATTGGTGCCCAGTGGAAATTCATCATGAACTTCCTTCGCCCCGGGGAAGGACGAAGGGGTATGCCGGACTCCTACCGGCTAAAACCACTGGAGCGGTCATCTTCGGCACCTAAGGGAGGCTCCAGGTCCTCGTATGATCACACTAGAGCCACCCACTGGTGCCACGCCTATTGGCACATCTCGGAGAGGGTGACTGTAAGGCGGTCACCCCCCCAGGGGGATTGTAAAGGATCCCCCAGTGCGTCCCACGGCAGCGCGTGACCACATGCGTGCTACCGTCTTCTCTTGGGTCGCTTGGTATGAGCACGCAGATTCCCCAATCTACGCACCCGCGAACCCAGAGGTCCCCCACCTTATAGCAACGGCAGGGGTTTTCAGGCGTATCGGAATTAGGCGCCAGGGCGGTTGTTACCCCGGCGCCGTCTCCTTCTTCTTCGAGCGGGATCGGCCCTCCTACCTAATCTATTGTCTCATGTTTTGCAACAAATAAATGTTTCTTTCTTTCTTAGTTGTTTCTTTCTTTCTTAGTTGTTTCTTTCTTTCTTAGTTATGTGGAGTTGCCAACCGTCCCGATATATAAGTAACAATTGATTGCCGCGTCAAATCGACGCACAAGATCACAAAAAAGAATTTTCGATTGTTTTGGCTATTTATATCGATATGTGATATGTTTCTGTTCATGCTTCCGTTACTCACGGAGGCTTCAGATGAAAATCAGCGCTGCAGTAATATGCAGCATATGCTGAGCCGTGTGGCCTTTTAGATGTACTGTTGTACACCGAATCGACTTCGCTATGTACAAATACATTACAATAGGGTAAGAAGTGATAATAACTATACAAGTATTCTAACAAAATATTCTTGGTATTATTATGTTGTCTGTATGTATAGTTGCACACCAATTTTAAATTGTTGTGTGTCTAAGAAATGTACTTTTAATTATTTCTGTCTCTCTTTAAAGTAAAATATTAAACATGAAATTGCGTATTTTATTCTTTGCAACACCTTTTTTTGCCCAGTGGAATGCCTACATCACGTTCTTCCTCCGCCCCGGGGAAAGGTGGAGTGGCATGTTGGACTCCTACCGGCAAAAAACTGCGGAGCGGTCATCTACGGCACTGAAGGGAACTTCTAACGGAAATGATTTCAGAGTAAATTTCAACATATCCTCCACCAGCCATGAGAACCGTCCCGACGAGACCCTAGCCACATATGGCAACCTTAGTTATGTACGATATTAAAATGGAGATATATCTTAGTATTCCTGCGGAGATGAATTGGAAACCACTCGAGAATTCGTACCCGGTTAGGTTACCCCATAGGGTCGAGTTTCAGTAGATTGTGCCCTTGAAGTAAAATAAATAGTAAACTAGTAGGACCCTATATAATAAACTATTGACGGCACTATTAACGCAGTGGCTAGACTATTGGATTGTATAATTTGTCATAAAAAAAATGTTATATTACATTATAACATTTGCACAACTTGCATGGTAAAATATAGAATAAGAAATAATATTTAACAAAAATTGTTTATTTATTTACATTTATACACATACAGCTACCGTTACAGGAAAATCCTAATACGATAGTGTAGTTACTAACTTAAATAACAATGAAATAAAATAGGTAACAATCAACATTTACGAAAAATAAAATAACCTTATGTAACATGTTACAAATAACATAATATATGTAATGTTACTCTTGCAAACTCGCTCAGTGAACATGAGAATAAATCTAATTTATTAGCAACTAAATTTAGTGTGTGCATTGTTCGCGTGAGACCCCGTATTGTCCAACAATTTAGTTCTACCGCGTGGCACCGCGAACAAGCTCGGTCGTCGTCTTCGTTGCATATACCCATCGGGTACAAACAAGCCTATCCACTGCAGTACATCCGGATCACTTATGTTACCCCGGAACACTTTGAAAAGATAAAAAATATATTATATATTTACGCTCATCACTGACGCACTGACTCACTCCGTCATGCTGTACATCATCATCATATCATCATATCGGCCATTTATACGTCCACTGCTGAACAAAGGCCTCCCCCATAGATTTTCACAACTGTGTCATAATTCTGGGGGTATTTGCCAATACTCACCACGCTTGGCAGGCGGGTTGGAGCGCAGTATGGCTACCGTTTCACAGAAGGGACGCTGCTGCCCATCCCTCTGGTTTCGATTCCCTTAGTCGCCTTTTACGACCTCCACGGGAGGAGATCATGCTGTACAGTGTACAGTGATTCATCCTTCAACTTTTTCAGCGGGGGCCTTGGCGCCTTATAATTTATTATAACTCACATCGCATCAACTCACAACTTCAGACGAATACTGAAACGCCAGTCACTATTCAAACAAAAACATACAAATTATGCTCATTATATACAATAACTCATCATAATTACACTATATTTATTACACTTGTTTACTTTTAATTTCAGCGGTTTAGCGATTTCCAATTTTCTTCTCCTTCTCCTCTTAGATTATGGCTTCTGTAGAATATCTTCCACAATTTCGCCAATGTCAAGTATAAGGAAACGTCGTACGGTATTTAGATTGATAAATCTTTACATAGTCATAAAACATTTCTCAAAAATTAAAAAATTAAAAAAAAAATGTCGGCAACGTCGTAGGGTTCAAATGTTTTTAAAAAAAAAAAAAAAAATCTCGGCAACGTCGCAAGGTTCAATAGTTTTTTTTCAAAAAAAAAAAATGTTGGCAACGTCGTACGGTTCAATAGTTTAAAAAAAAAAAAAAAATGTCGGCAACGTCGTACGGTTCAATTGTTTTTTTTTTCTCCAATTTTCTTTCAGACAGTCAATTCAATTCACGGTTCACTCACACCAACCAGCGGCACTAGCGTCGCTTCCTTCATGGCATAGACAAAATGACAAGTAGAGCGGACCGAAGCCCACAATTGGAAAGGTGCACTGAGTAAATCTTTAGTCGATTTTTACTAATGCCGACTACACTTAAACGTACTACATTTGTAATTACACAAATATTCGCGTTCTTTCTCAATAACTATGTACAAACATGTTAATATTATGACATAACTGCCCGTGGCATCAACATATAGGCCCTGACAAAAAACCAGCGCTGCAGCAGAAATGGTTGCAGCATATGCTGAGATAGGGACCTTTTTTGGCCTCGTGCAGCATTACTGTAGTCATAACTATTCTGTTGTTAATAATAAGTCTCATAATCATTTTGTACGAGTCCAAAATAAAACACCTTCCTTCTTTCTTTCTTCTTTCTCATTCTTTCTATTAAATCCCACTTTAATCACTCTAGAAACCTACTTTCGGTACAAAACCGGGCAGCTCAACTAGTTAAAGCGGCTTAATATTAAGTGGCGGATAGTATTCGGCCGTGTGACATCTACTCCGTATGTTTGTACCCGCATTAAGTAAATAAAGATTTGGTAAATGATATTCTATTTTGAACGTAATATATACCAAAAACAATTATATTGAAAGTCAGTCTGTGATTTAAAAAATCAACGCAAAATTTTAAGTGAAAACCGCTATTTACACAACGCCTTATCATAAATGACAGTTTTTAGAATTTTAGTCTGTCTGTCCGTGTGGTGTCCGGATTAAGAATATAGCACCACTCCATCTCCTCCCGTGGATGTCGTAAAAGGCGACTAAGGGAATCTTAACCAGAGGGATGGGCAGCAGCGTCCCTTCTGTGAAGCGGTGGCCATACTGCGTTCACCAACCCGCCTGCCAAGCGTGGTGAGTATTGGCAAATATCCCCCAAAATGAATGTGAAAAAAAATGAGAGTTGTGCTCGAATCGGCTCTGAAACGGCTCAACGAATTTCAGGTGTAATGTTACGGATGTTAACTTGAATTTTCGTATAATACGTTCCATTTCGATATCTTGCAGGTTCAGAAGATATGGTCATAACTTTTTTTTCATCTTCATTTCGGCCGAATTAAGTCCACTGCTGCACTACGCTGCGCTACTGCACCCACGGGATGAGATGGGTTGGTGTTATTCGTGACCGGCAACACAGGGCGGCACATAATTTACGCTTTGTGAAGCGGGCGGGTAACAGCCAGTTCGATATAAGAATGTATAATAGAAAACAACAAAACACTTGTACAAACAAATGAAATGGCTAGCTATCATATTAGGCACACTGTATATTGACGTCCATAGACATAAGACGAGGTGGCCGAGAGGTTAAGGCGTTGGACTGCTAATCCAATGTGCTCTGCACGCGTGGGTTCGAATCCCATCCTCGTCGAACGTGCTTTTGGTAAGATTTGTGTAATTGAAAGAAATTGTAGTTGGAACAATAGACTTAACAGCACGTTAGGGAAAAACAGTAATTTTAACTTTAATTTTCGTGTATGTTCCATTTCGATGTCTTGCAAGGTTCATGTAAATGTAATCATGTGATCATCTTCATCATTTCAGCTGAATCAAGTCCACTGCGGGACACAAGCCTCCCGTAAAGATCGCCACAACAACCAGAATGGATGTGTTGTGTGCTCATTGGGGGTTTTTGCCATAATCGCCACGCTTGGCAGGCGGGTTGGCGATCGCAGTTGATTTGTTACTGTACTCGAAGGACGCTAATGTCATACTTGATGATGGAATATTTGCGAGGCAGTCTACTGACCATGAGTACTGCAATCATATGCGTAAACTTACCACGATAACCCCTTTGACAAAGATATTGGAGTCAGTTTTATATCTGACCAGCTGGGACCAGCAGTTTCACCCGCGGTTTAATTTAAAATAAATAAATTGGATTATTTATAAGTAATTTAGAGTACTTCGGCATAGACACTTGACATAGGGTATATATATATATATAATATATTGGATTTCATGGGTTTTCATTTTAGCACGGAACACTAATTATTTTTCTAAAATAAACGTAGCCTAAGTTATGCCTTATAACATCAGCTATCTGCCAGTGAAAGTCCAGCGTTTCGGAGATTAGCGGGAACAAACAGACAGACAGACAAAAAAAAATAAAGTAGTATTTTTGTTGTATGTACCGTATATACTTTCGTATGCATTTAGTACAGCGCTGTTATTTCGATATTACAAACAGACACTTCAATTTTATTTATTTGTATAGATATTGCAGAACATATGAGTCAAAAGAAGTGGAAGCGTGAATGTACGCAGCAGCTAGCACTAACAACCAGTGTTTGAACATAATTATTCTTTTCCAACACATCTTGAAGCCAATTCGTAAAGTAATGTCCAGTGTTTAGATAATAAAAGTGTGCATAAATCGTCTACTCGAAACTCTACGTCATCATATCAGGCAAAAGCCTCCCCACAGATTTCTACAATGAGCGGTTACATGGCGCTCTCATCCAACGACTCCCAGCGAACTTCACCAGGTCGTCTGTCCACCTCGTTAGAGGTCGTCGAACCACTCGAGAGCCTTTTTACCCGAACGGCCATCAGTTCTGCGATATTCCCTGTGGTGTCCGAAGTTCCGTGTGGTGTCAGGAGTTCCGTGTGGTGTCAGGAGTTCCGTGTGGTGTCCGGAGTTCCTTATACTATAATACTGCCGCGCAAATTATGAACAGTAAGTCGCATTTTTATCGATTTTGAGTTAAGTACATATATGGAATGTAGAAATTGTCTACATTCCATATATGAACTATTTATCAAAAAAGATGCGACTTTCTGTGTTTATTATTTGCGCGGCAGAATAGTTAGGCTGTATGACTCTGTCCTTTGCCTGCCTTTTTCTGTCCCGGTTTGCGTAATATGAGCCTAAATTAATTCATTGACTTTATTATTGGTTTTGATTTATCTCAGTGTTTGATTAATATGGTAAGATAACTATCGGTTCTTCGCATATGCGAGTGTTACGCACCCTTCGGCATTCTGGACTCTATAAGCTTTCCTTTAATGGGAATATTTAAACGGTACTGAATAATCGTAGTGTGCGGCAACGTGTTTTTTAAGGATATGAAGCAAAACCACAATTCTGCGGCCCGTATTACATACAAATCGAGAATAAAAACCAAGGTAACACTTGAATCGAGATTCGAGTCGAGATATTTGAAGAATATTAGCCATATCGTGTAAAGCCCTACCGAACAAATAATATAAAATAATCCTCAAGTACACTCAGGTGGATAGTAGGTATACGCAATACGCAACAATTTGAATGGTGTCAGATATGACATCATTCGCTGAGCGACCCGTTAGTGCTCTGTCGTTCCTTTGTGGACGCCGCCACCGAAACTATAAATTACGAAATAATAGATTATAACACTTCTACTTGTTTCCTATTTCTGTGTGCATACTGCAATGTGTCGTTTACTACTTACACCTATTTGGTGCAGCAAATACATCATCATTTCCACCGAATAAAGTCCACTGCTGGACACAGGCCTCCCTCAAAAATCAACACAACGACCGACATCGGTATGTTGTGTGCTCATTGGGGGGTTTTGCCATGATCACCACGCTTGGCAGGCGGGTTGGCGATCGCAGTTGAGTTGTTAATGTATTCGAAGGACGCTGCTGCCCATCCTTCGGCTAATCCCTTAGTCGCCTTTTACTTTTTTTGCCACGGGATGAGATGGGTTGGTGCTATTCGTAGCCGGCACCACACGGCAAATACATAATCTTATATAACTTTGATATTGCTACAAGTAACTAATCTAACCATTTTGTCTCATGTTATTTGTCTTTCAACCAGAAAAATGTTCCAAGTTTTTATAATGACATGGTCACTAAAACCATCATTAGAACTGAAAACGGGGCATTTACCATATTTTTTATCTGATTCGAGTTTCCGATATTACGGCACTGCTGTAAGTTATCCATGAGCATGGCTCTTGCAACGGTGTCAAAATATAGGAAACTCCAATCAGATAAACAACATGGTACCATAAGAAAATTGTTTAAAAATCATGGTCACTCTACGCTTACAATCGCGAGGGCAACAGAAATTGTACTAAATCACCATTATATTTGATAGTTACTGATGTAGAGATAGCAATATTTATACATATTCCGCAGCCCGCAATCAAAATGTATGGTAATTTTACTTATCTTAAATAATTCATACATTTGATGACTAATAAATATGTCGGTACAAAGGCGTAATTATGTAAACGGTTGCATAACAAAACACCGTTTACGGTTGTCAACTAATATATAATTAGGGAAATGGGCCAACTGTTTTGTTATGTATTTTTGTTAGAATTTCCAGTTGGCCGCAGATGGCCTTCACAAAGTCTACACTTATATGGACGTATAATTACCAGCAAGGATTAAACCGCATGCCTGAGAGTCGAAGATGGCTTGAAATGGACTATAAAAAATACTTTATTTCGGCCAGCCAAAAATATGTACATTGTATTAATAGAAAGTACCTTATAATTTGTGTTAGTAACAGAACTCATCATTTCGGCCAAATGAAGTCCACTGCTGGACACAGGCCTCCCCCAAAGATCACCACAACGCCCGATATGGGTGAGTTGTGGTCTCATTGGGGGGTTTTGCCATAATCGCCACGCTTGGCAGACGGTTTGGCGATCGCAGTTAAGTTGTTAATGTACTAGAAGACGCTGCTGCCCAGCCTCTGGCTAATCCCTTAGTCGACTTTTACGACAATCTAAATGCAACACGGAGAATAAAGCATGAATTTCGGCTACTTACCAAAAGGGCGTTTTGCGTGCACACACGCAGCGCGGTCATATTGACACAGAAGCCTAGTGTCGAAAGGTCAAAGGTCTCTGAGATAACTGCGATAAACATTTATACGTTCTGCAATACGACCTCCGGGGCCGCCTCTGGGTTCGCGGGTTCGTAAATTAGGGTATCTGCGTACCCACACTGAGCGACCCACATGAAGACGGTAGCGCGCATGTCGTCACGCGCCGCCGTGTGCGCAGCACTGCACACAGGTACGCTTCGGGGGATCCTTTACAATCCCCCCGGGGTGGAGACCGCTTTACAGTCACCCTCTTCGAGATGTGCCTATAGGCGTGGCAACAGTGGGCGGCTCTAGTGTATATACGAGAACCAGGAACCCCCCTTAGGTGCCAAAATTACCACTGCAGTGGTTTTGGCCTGTAGGAGTCCGGCATGCCCCTTCATCCTTCCTCGGGGCGGAGGAAGTTCATGTAGAATTTCCACTGGCTCTAATAAAAAAACACGAGGAGGTCTACATTATTGCCGTTCGGCGGCATAGTTGGTGCAGTGGCTTTTTGTGGAATTGGCTTTTTGAGCTACGTATCGCGGGTTCGATTCTCGCACGGAACAAATATTAGTATGATCTACAGATAGTTGTACCGAGTCTGGGTGTTCGTGCATGTGAGATTTATGTCTGTAAACTTAGTTTTATCGCCTCGGAAGATGTGAGCCCTAAAATAGGTTTCCAGTGACGTTAGACTTTAGTGCGTTTCGATAAAGGAAAGTTGTCATGCATAAGGCTTCATCTACACGTCCCTGAGATTAGAGTGACACAGACAAAGACTGAAAACGTTTAAATGAGACTTAACATAATATGAAACTTGACTTGACAAATAGTTATCAAAGCGACATTAATATTTATAATTTTCTCATTGTTCTATGGCGAACTTATAACACAACGCAACGTTTCCATGAGAACCGGTCTGCAATTAAAGTAATTTATTCTGATCATACATTAGCTAACGCAAATTATAAACTACTTAAACAATTTAACGTACTGCGCCACAGGATCAGCTATTCTGTAAGAACTCACTAACAAACCGAAACTACGTGAGTTTGCATCTCTTGCAAACCCACTTCCGAATCTGCAGTGAAAAGTAGTAAAAACAATACGAAATTAAAGATTTCACTGCGGATTTAAAAGTGGGTTTGCTAGTGATACAAACTCACGTATGAATTCGCAGTCGACTTTTACGACATCCATTGGATGAGATGGGGTGGTGGAATTCTGAGCTGGCACCACACGATTGGTGTCCGGAAACCGTGTGGTGTCCGGATTAAGAATATAGCACCACTCCATCTCCTCCCGTGGATGTCGTAAAAGGCGACTGAGGGAATCTAAACGAGAGGGATGGGCAGCAGCGTCCCTTCTATGACACGGTAGCCATACTGCGTTCACCAACCCGCCTGCGAAGCGTGGTGAGTATTGGCAAATACCCCCCAGAATGATGACACAGTTGTGAAAATCTATGGGGGAGGCCTTTGTTCAGCAGTGGACGTATAAATGGCCGATATGAAACCACACGATTGGCCAGCACCACACGGTTAAGTTAAACGAGGGTAAATGGTAGGGTTTTAGTCGGTAAGAGTTCAGAAAGCCCTTTCGCCTTCCTCAGAGCGAAGGAGTTCTATGAGGATCATCATTTCGGCCGAATGAAGTCCACTGCCGGACACAGGCCTCCCGCAAAGATCACCACAACGACCGATATGGATGTGTTGTGGGCTCATTAGGGGGTTTTGCCATAATCGCCACGCTTGGCAGACGGGTTGGCGATCGAAGTTAAGTTGTTAATGTACTCGAACGACGCTGCTGCCCATCCTCCGGCCAATCCCTTAGTCGACTTTTACGACACCCACGGGAGGAGATGGGGTGGTGGTATTCTGAGCCGGCACCACACGGCAAGCTGCAGCTGTCTATGAGGATATCCACAGGTAAATAAATAACAGTAAAAAAACAAGCTTTTTTTAGATAACCGAACTAAAAAGTAGAAAATACTTAACAACGAAATAAAAAACGAAGTTGCATTGTCATCTGTCCTTGATAAGTGTGCGAAGTTTCAAATCAATCCGACGTTTTGAAGGGGATGAAAATCGAGTTCAAACATTCCGTTACGTAGATACATACCAAGCTAATAAAAGGGTGATAAAAAGAGTCCAATTGGTTCAAACCAACTTTTTTCCGATATTGTTTGTCATAACAATGTACGCACTTACTTCAAAAAACTTTGCCCCACACTAGGATTTCTCCTGTGTCGTGTGAGTGAGTTTACAGACATTAATTCCACATACAATATACCCAGACCCGGAACAACTACCTGCAGATCATACAAATATTTGTTCCGTGTGGGAATCGAATCCACGACCCGGCGGCGCGCAGCAGCCGACTGTATCAACCACTGCACCAACCGTGCCGTCAATGCTGGATCAGCCAAAAGACGTCCTGAATAAAGCCCCCCCCCATAAAATTCCAGTTACATGCCGTATGGGCGTAATTTTTGGAAGAATTTGCCAATACTCACCACGCTTTACTCAGAATGGCTGAAGGTACGCTGCCGTCCTTCCTGAGGTTTAGAATCCATAGTAACCTTTTACGATATCCACAGGAGATGGAGTGGGTGCCGGGTACGAATAGTACTAACCCATCTCATCCCGTGGGTGTCGTAAAAGTCGACTAAGGGTTTAGTCGGAGAATGGGCAGCAGCGGCCTTCGAGTACATTAACAGCTCAACTGCGATCGCCAACCCATCTGCCAAGCGTGGCGATTATGGCAAAACCCCAATGAGCCCACAACACACCATCGGTTGTTGTAGTGATCTTGGGGGAAGCCTGTGTCCAGTAGTGGACTTCATTCGGCCGAAATGATGATTTAAGGCTTCTTTCTCTGCGGTTTCTTTTTTTAGAAATAAACAACTAGTTAATTTTCTATATCTATACAAATAAATAAAATTGAAGTGTCTATTTGTAATTTCAAAATAACATTTTTTTACTAAATGCATATAAAAGTATATACGGAACATATAACAAAAAATGCATTTGAATTATTTTTTTTGTCTGTCTGTCTGTCTGTTTATTCCGGGTAATCTCCGAAACGGCTGGACCGATTTTGACGGGACTTTCACTGGCAGATAGCTGATGTTATAAGGAATAACTTAGGCTACTTTTATTTTAGAAAAATAATTAGGGTTCCGCGCAACAAATATAAAACCCTTGAAATCCACTACATATATTCTATGTCAAGTGTCTTTGTCGAAGTACTCTAAATTTCTTTTAAATTAAACGCGGGTGAAACCGCGGCTCCCAGCTAGTGTATATATAAAAATGAATGGTTCTTTGTTCTCAATGCGCTCCTATTCATCCGATCGAGTTGAAAGTGCCGTTGTTGTTGGCAATTGCATGAAGTATTACAATACAAAAAATATGCAGCGCATTAGCTAGTATAATATACTACGTACGTACGAGCTAGTATAAGTACATGGCAAATATATGAAATTGTACAGAGTTCTATAAATCGACGATACAGAATCGATAGGAAGTATATTCCTTTCTTCTATCCATTGGCTCCATATTAAGGAAACCCAGTTGCGGCTAGGGACTAGATGAACAATATCACTCGTCTATGGCGCGCCGTATTTGCCGTGTGGTGCCGGTTACGAATAGCACCAACCCATCTCATCCCATGGGTGTTGTAAAAGGCGACTAAGGGATTAGACAGAGGATGGGCAGCAGCGTCCTTCGAGTACATTAGCTACTCGACTGCGATCGCCAACCCGCCTGCCAAGCATGGCGATTATGGCAAAACCCCCCAATGAGCACACAACACACCGATATCGGTCGTTGTGGTGGTCTTTGAGGGAGGCCTGTGTCCAGCAGTGGACTTTATTCGGCCGAAATGAAGATGGCGCGCCGCGGCAGCCAGGTGAGGTGGGCGGATGAGATTGTTGCCATCGCGGGTCGAACCCGGATGAGACTAGCACGATACCTAGCGTGAATATTGGCACAAGCAAGAACCCAATGGCACCCAGCAGTGGGTGAAGTCGTGTGGATGATGATGAAGGAACCGGAATTTTCCGCCACTGTCTAGAATCATCTCCAATTTTTTTGATCTACTAACCCTACCCGCGGTCTAATTTTATGTAGGTATGTGCTCCGAAAAGAAAAATTCAAGATATGCTAGATATACGCCGCCAACTGTTGTTTAAACTTTAAACATTAATGTGTTACACAAACTATTAGTCATAAGAAAGTACCGTGCCGTGTGGTGCCAGCTACAAATAACACCAACCCATCTATCTCATCCCGTCTAAAGGCGACTAAGGGATTAGCCGGATGATGGGCAGCAGCGTCCTTCGAAAACATTAACAACTCAACTGCGATCGCCAACCCACCCGCCAAGAGTGGCGATTATGGCAAAACCCCCCAATGAGCACACAACACACCGATATCGGTCGTTGTGGTGCTCTTTGAGGGAGGCCTGTGTCCAGCTGTGGACTTTATTCCGCCGAAATGATGATAAGAGAGTAAATAACTTACACGCGAGACACGCAGTGACAAGCGCAGTGTAGTGCCACGCCGGCCTAGTCCTGGTTTTTTTTATGGGCAGGCGACCGCTTTACATTCATCCCGTCCGGGATGGCCTAAAAGGCGTGCCACCAATGCGCCACTAGCTCTAGTGTGATCGTACGACCTGGAGCCTCCCTTCGGTGCCGATAATGACCGCTCCGGTGATTTTATCCGGCATGCCAGACCGCCCTTCCGGGGCCAGAGAAAGTTCGTGAAGAACTTCCGCCGACAAAAAAAGACAAAGAAGTTACGCCTCTCACGGCCCCTTAATGAACACTACTTGGTAAGTAATTTATGCCAATATGCTTAATAAACCAAACCTAACGTACCAACACACTCACCATAAATACAGCCAATTTCAAATGAATCACAAGACCCTGTAAACAAAGTCCAATTTAGCTCGTAAACAGTAACCAAAACGTACTGCCCGGACAAAGAGACAAAGGAGATTCATTATTATCTTATCATACAGGCAATTGCAATTTAATACTTTCCGCAAGCATAATTGCGGTGTGACGACATTTCGAGAACTACCTATATTGTTTCTTAACTTCCTTATTTTTCTGGAGAAATCTTACTATTGTCACAGTGGAAATATGTCGAATCTTTCTACTGTGCTATTGTCAATGATATTATAACGAATAGATATGTTACGTCCATATTAAAAGGCGCACCTGTGATAGAATATATGTGTTGTCTCTTTTGTTTGCTTGGCCTATCATCATCATCATCATTTCGGCCGAATGAAGTCCACTGCTGGACACAGGCCTCCCCCAAAGATGTCCACAACGACCGATATGGATGTGTTGTGGGCTCATTGGGGGGTTTTGCCATAATCGCCACGCTTGGCAGACGGGTTGGCGATCGCAATTGAGTTGTTAATGTACTCGAAGGACGCTGCTGCCCATCCTCCGGCTAATCCCTTAGTCGACTTTTACGACACCCATGGGAGGAGATGGGGTGGTGGTATTCTGAGCCGGCACCACTTGGCCTATGTTTTCTTCGAATTATAATTTGATAAGTATTTTTATTTTAATATTTTATATAGTTTGCTACTCCCGTGTGGTAATGAGATCCCCTGTTCTTTCTTTATTTTTGCTTAACAGTTTGTGCATTTTCTATATACGTATGACGGCATTATTATTACATCTATATATCTATACAAATAAATAAAATTTAAGTGTCTGTTTGTAATGTCAAAATAACAGCTTTTTACTAAATGCATATGAAAGTATATACGGTACTTAACAGCTGGACCGATTTTGACGGGACTTTCACTGTCAGATAGCTGATGTTATAAGGAATAACTTAGGCTACTTTTATTTTAGAATAATAATTAGGGTTCCGCGCAAAAAATATAAAACCCTTGAAATCAACTATACAGGGTGTCCAGTAAATAGCACGACATACTGCAGGGGGTGAGAACTTGGGTCAATACCTACCAAAAAAACACAATTTATGTTTAGCAAAATCTTACGGATTTACAGTAGTACAAAACTTTCCGAAATATCGAAAAATCTCTACCTTGACACAGATTTTTAAGCAACTCGTAATGAAAAATTCCTTTTCTAGTTTGTTTTCTACCTCAAATTATTTGTGAATAGTTACTTTACTCATTGATAAGTCTTTATTCTATTAAAAACTAAAATGTTTTCAAGAAATACAATTTTTATTTAAATTTTCACAGTACAATTTTTTTATCGGTTAACTTTAACCTACAGTGGTAAAATTTTGTATTGAGGAAATTGATTACACGAGCTGCGCCTGCGCAAGTGGTATATTAAAAATATAAATCCAGGGCGTACACAGGATCTGTGCTAGGCTGAGGCTCATATAAGTTTTGAGCAAAAGGGCGGGGGATATAGTTGTCATATCTTGAAATTGATAGACATTCTTCTAGGGGGAGGCCTAATTGATTACAGCTTTGGTCAAGAGCCGCTGCTTTTATCTTGAGAACATGAAACCTTTTTTTATTGCTGCCCAGTGGAAGTTCTTCATGAACTTCCTTCGCCCCGGGGAAGGGCGAAGGGGTATGCCGGACTCCTACCGGCTAAAACCACTGGAGCGGTCATCTTCGGCACCTAAGGGAGGCTCCAGGTCCTCGTATGATCACACTAGCGGAGAACATGAAACCTAGGCTTTATCCGAATCTCTACGTGTTTACGTGCAAGACAGGCCACCTTTTTAAGACTGAAAGAAATTAGCAAAATGTTATATTTAAGATAACTGGGTTGATAAATTGATTCATTTGTTTATTTGCACCTAATATTGTACATGAGTTGTCACGTAGCAATGCAATAGTTTTTTTTATTATAAAACGTTGCCCCACACTAGAATTTCTCCTGTGTCGTGGGTGCGTTTACAGACATAAATTCCACACAATACTCCCAGACCTGAAACAAATACCTGCAGATCATACAAATCTTTGTCTCGTGCGGAAATCGAACCCGCGACCCGGAGCGCAACAGCCGACTGTATCAGCCACTGCACCAAACGTGCCGTTTGACGAAGACATATTGATAAAGATTATGATGGGCCTCAGTTGCCTGAAAAGCAATGTTGAACGTGGTGCCACTCAGAGCCAGGAGGGCTCGGAAGTATTACAATTGTTAGGAGCAGGCGTGATAGGCTAGCCGACCTTAGTGCACGGATTTAAGAAAAAAAAAAACGGGACCCAGCTCTCAAAGTGTAGGAAGGTAAGAAAATGTTGAAAACAGATTTAGTTTTTACATTTTTAATTGTTTTATTAAATAGGTTTTACTTTGGCATACAACATACTTAACAAAAGTCAAAATAATTAAGCAAACTAAGTATTATGTCAATGGGACCGGTTCTACGAGTATATAACTAAATACCACAAAATATAAGAGAGAACACAATTAGGGCATTCTAAAACAAATTAATGATATTGCTGATTAATAAATGTTATTATTCTGTAGTCGATTTTTTGAATGATAATGATTTGGAAATGATTTAATTTTGACATTGAATGTTTATTGCTTACTGAATTTTATATTGTGTGACAGACGTAATCTACAATTATAATTCTTACAATCCCAGTAGCTTTAATATTGATTGCTGTGTATAATTGATTTAATACTGGGCTGAAATTATGTAGATGCTTATTATTACTAAGAAACAATTGAAGTTTTGCAACCCGAAGGTAGAATGTACTAGGGTCAGTGTTCTTTGTTTTCCATCTTATGTATGTACCTTTTCTTTTTATTGGTGCCCAGTGTAAATTCTTCATGAACTTCCTTCGCCCCGGGGAAGGGCGAAGGGGTATGCCGGACTCCTACCGGCTAAAACCACTGGAGCGGTCATCTTCGGCACCTAAGGGAGGCTCCAGGTCCTCGTATGATCACACTAGAGCCGCCCACTGGTGCCACGCCTGTAGGCACATCTCGGAGAGGGTGACTGTAAAGTGGTCACCCCCCCCCCCCCCCCCCGGAGGGGATTGCAAAGGATCCCCCAGAGCGTCCCACGGCAGCGCGTAACCACATGTGTGCTTCCGTCTTCTCTTGGGTCGCTTGATGAGCACGCAGATTCCCCAATCTACGCACCCGCGAGCCCAGTGGTTCCCCAGCCTTACAGCAACGGCAGGGGGTTCCAGGCGTATGGGGATTAGGCGCCAGGGCGGTTGTTACCCCGGCGCCGTCTCCTCCTTCTTCGAGCGGGATCGGCCCTCTCCCGAACCCGCTCTGATCTTTTGTATGTACCTACATTGAACGCAAATAAATATGATCGATTGATTGATTAATAAAATTGTGATAATAATGAGCCTTCGTTCACTTTTGCATAAAAATTAAAGTAAATAACTACTAATAATAATACTATAATTTGAAATTTAATCACACTAAACATTTTCTTTACTTAGTTTTCCTTTCCGTAATAAATTAAATAAAAATAAGCCCTTAAAAGCACCTATATATCTATAATGATTACTTATCCGTTAAATAAACATCAGTAATCCTCATACGTGTTTTATTGCTTTTAAAAGCTAAACATATAAAAACTAAGAATACGTAGCATATAGCTACCCTACACGTACAATGTACATGCAAATATAGCTAGGTATGTAGAAAATATAGAAATAGAATAGAAAATATTTTATTTGGCACAGGACATATTTTTCAGCACATAATAAAATACAAGTAAAATTAAACAAACACATTTCAAAATAAGTGCTCTGACGAACATGCCCATACCGAAAGGGCAACCAACTCAGCATGTGCTGGGTGTAACACCCAGCACTGGTTTTCAGTTGGCACCCCGCAGTGACACACGGACGAAGGTAAGTGATAATAATAAATAATAAAATATTCTTGCTATAATAATAAATAATAATACTTTTTACTGTAAATAGAAATAGGAACACTGTATACTTCACAAACATAAATAAAATATTTAATTGTTATATCCATCCACGAATAGATGGAGCATTCCTTTCCGGTCGATGCGACGCGAAACGTTGTCATTCATTTTATGTCATTGGTGATTTGACCACAGGCTTGTCTTGTAATAGTTTTTTTATCCTAACTCACTGATATTACACTTACATTGTACATACATTATCGTTAAGTGTTCAGGGATTACACAGATTATATTGGTATTATATAAAATATTTATAATACATGGGGTTATGCACTCCCGCAAGTAGCGC
This sequence comes from Diloba caeruleocephala, assembly GCA_947459985.1. Classification (NCBI taxonomy): domain Eukaryota; kingdom Metazoa; phylum Arthropoda; class Insecta; order Lepidoptera; family Noctuidae; genus Diloba; species Diloba caeruleocephala. The sequence continues at coordinate 2,429,956 of OX381629.1, read as the reverse complement.
CACTACCCACCTATTTACGAAACAAAGGTTTTTTCTGCCGGTAAGTTTCCTTAAGCAACTAGTATTAAAATAAGTCCGAATTAGACAAATACTATAATTAAATCAATTGGGCATCAATACGTATGTAATATTATTTAAATCCATTAGTGGCGGATAGATGGCACTGCCTTCTTAGAATAAAACTTAACTGCCGACATACCCGTCTATCTCCGTATAATATACTGTAGTCTGTGACTTTTACAAACTTAAACAAAAGTGAGTAAGTTTTGAGCAAAATGTACAAATTTTATTTTTGAGAAAAAAAGTATTTCATTCTCGCATTAAAAGCAAATAATAAATTAAACTAAGTATTAAATCACTTCTTCGGGGTCAACGAATATAAAATAAATATTTATAATGATAGTAACGTCTTAGGTTTCCACGATTATTACACATTATAATTAAAGAAAAATTGAAGTCTGCAGTGTGTGAATATGCCTTAGACACCATTAACTTAACCCAACCATTTTCTACGATTTAATCATCCGCAACTCCTCGCGAAGGAGAACCGTTATGTACCAAGAATGTTTCGTGAGGCTATAGAAATAAATAAAAAATCCTTTTAACAGAGAAAATGGTTGGCAGGTAGAATAGAATATTCTTTATTGTATGTACATCATTTCAAAAACAACAACTAGGAATCATTCTGTGAACAGTAATTGTACAATGGGCGGTCTTATCGCTATTAGCGATTTCTTACAGACTAGACAACCTTTGTACATGTACCACCTGTTTAGAATGCGGGTATTAAAATAATTAAGTCCCATACCATACACCACACTAAAAAACATCAAGACACTGTGAGTGATGACTTCGTGCATCGACACAATCTTTGATTAGTTTCGTACGGTAAATAAAATAACTATTTAGATCTGTAATGACACTTGTCACCTTGACCTGTCATCCTGTGACCACGAACCCTGCAAAGTGTCCGAAATGTCAGGAAAAATCTGTAAATTATGCGATGTAATGCGTTTAAAAGTGTTTTATTATTTATAATTATTTCAATCATAAACATCATAAATAAATATTTATAATGATTTAACAATCTTTTTTTTAAAGTAGGTCTTACTTTTCTTGTGGTTAGTCGTACTATAAAGCGGGACAATTGGCGTCCCGCACACATCGGCACATCGGGACGGCGCCTCCAAGGGTCTTGAAACGGGACAACCTGTCTTTTGCGGGGCGGTTGGCAAGCCTAGCTTGCTTACCACCATGCAAATGAATTTGCTCGTATCATCACCAGGTTGTATGAAAAAGCTAAGTAAGAAACCCAACAGCTGTCGTACCGATCTCGCCAAATAGACCTTGTAATAGGTCGGAACATTCGGCTTATTAACTTCATTGGCTTTCATTTTACCTTTACGCTACGTTGTTTAACTTAACCTACTGGTATTCTTCCATCTCAGAGGAGGACTTAAATAGGGTAAAGAAGAATTCACCTAATCTCTTCAATTTGCTTCACAACCCTACTTGTTTTGTCCAATTAAAACAGTAGTCATAATTATTAATCAGCTTAATTTGCTAACAACACAATACATTTTATCGTGTTGATTAACGTATTATATAACATTTTTATCATGGTTCTATCTACGTGATTATTGAATTAATGTTGTTTCAAGGATGAAATTATAGTAATCTTAAAAACTATTTTAAGCGCCTATATTTCAAAAAGAAGCACTATTATCTCCGTTTGCAGCGGACATTGATCAAAATGGGAACGTTATTTAAAATGTTAAAATTCTGGAACGTTTCAGTGTTCCCGGCGGGGTTTCGTGAATTCGCCACGGCTAAACTTTAACGGAACTAGAAAAGCTATTTAACTTTGCGGTAACGTAACCAACCAAGGATTATCTCTGCGTATTCTAAGAAAGCATATTATATAAGCTGTAACTTCTCAGGTTCCACTCAGCCGATCGAGATGCAACAGACCTTCGATCTTATGTGCAGGCCACACTGAAGATGTCGGGCGATGATGAGGCGAGGAAACGGTGCGGACTGGGAGCGGCGCGGGCGGGACTTGCAGAGCAGAAGTTTACTGAAGTGACGAGGCGCGGGTGCGAACGCGATGGATTGGAGACGGATTGGGTTTCGGCATTGTCGCATACATTGAGTACCGACTTACAGATGGCCGCTACGAGCGAGACATGGACACTCGGCGCTGCGTTCACGCCTCGTCGCCTGTCACTTGTGCGTGTTTCTGTTTTGCAATGGGGCACAGACGACGAAGCGTCGGGCTCGCGCCTGTATGTTTTCCATCATAACGCTTCTATACATTTTGTATGACAGTACATTAAAGGGGCGTCGCGTATGAACCTCGTACTCGCCCTACGTCCCTTCTGTGTGGGCTGCGCCTTAAGTTAAGCTACTAGCTATACAACAGTAAAAGTCTATATATATATATATATATATATATATATATATATATATATATATATATATATAACGCAAAATTGCAATAATTATTTACTGATGCAATAATATTTATCTTATCTATTTTCTAAACAGTATATGACTGTGCTATGCATTAAAAATAAATATCAATTTGTACCTACATAAATAGTAAATAATAGCCACACAATAATTACCTAACGATTTATACACAAAGCAATTTTAGATACTAGGCTACGATTGTTATTTCGACAATTCCAACTTATACTTTTGTTAAAACTTCAATAATTTACAAAATTTCATGTTATCAAATTTCACTGGACTCTATTATGTAAACAAAATTGCTATTATTAACGTTACATAAAATAACTCGAGTTGATCATATGTTTAGAACTTTTAGAAAGGGAAAGGCAATGGCAAATATACTTAAATCCACTTGGATTCTTACAAAAAAACTGATTTATTGTGGACCTTGGAAAAACCTACAAATCACCGAATAATCTCTTAAAGTCTATATGCATTGCTATAAGCAGATTGCATTGTAATTTAATGAGTACTTACCGATTCAGAAATTACTGCAATTTACACAAACTTTAATTAATCCCACTTCAACGAAATCCTGTTACCAGGATTAGGCGAATATTGTAATACAAATATTATTGTGTAAACACATTTCACGGCACACGCGCAAAATTTAATGCGTCGATTATTTATTACTCTACAATAATAAACAATGCAAGTGACTACAATACAATGATACTCACTGATAAAATAATGACAAGAAAATACCTTGCAAAGGCTTCATGATTGGTAAACTGCGCAATCGCTAACGTTGACAAATCAGGAGCTAGAGTTAAGGATTTCTGCCAATCAGATATAAGTAATTGCACTAGTTGACGTTAAAACTGATTAGAGTTACAAGCCTTAAAATTATGTCATTTACATGGCCACTTTCTTTTATCGACACTATACTGATTGTCAATTTGTCACTCATAATAAGCGAAGTAATAAAAGTGGCTGAAAAATGTATTATAACTAAACTACACGTCGTAATTCGCACATAAAAAAAACACCTGTAATTTTATAATACACATTTTACTTGCATTATTATACTCGATTCATGATAATCCCTGCAAGCCCAATATATTATCAATTTATGTTTTTATGGCGCTTTAAAGGATCGGATAGTAATTAATATTTGTTATAAAAAAAATAGTTTAGTATATCCAATATATTGCTTGATATGGAACGTTAAAAGGCGATCGAAGAAATCTGTACATACTCATTAACAAATCATGACATGATTACAATTTTTGTTTCATAAAAACGCATAAATTTGTTGCAGTAGTCGTTAGATATGATATTATGTAATTTATTTTAGCATGAATATTGAAATTATTATACTATAAAACCTTAATCACAATTTGATTTTAAAACTCCCGCAAACGGTTTTCACGCCCAGTTTGACGTCATGCTACGGGGTTCTCGAAAGAACCGTACCGCACCCTATTTCATGCGAAACCAAAAGTAGCAAGTGCTATAAATTGAAAGCCTTGTAGCTCTTTAGCTGTTGCCAGAAGGTTGCTTTTTGAATAACTGTATATTTAGTAAATATTTTTGTCAGCAGATGGAGTTATTACACTAAACTACACTAGCGCAGTGTACACCAATCACGTTCCAGGAACTTTGACGCAATTTGCAAATGGCCGTGAAAAGGACCGAAGTCGAGGGTGTATGAAAAGCTAATGGTGGATTGTACCGTGATAAAAACTTGTGAATAATTCTAGAATCAGTGTGGTGCTGTGCAAGATACAAAATGTGCCAAAAAGTGAGAATCCAGTCTTAATGCTGGTATAGGACGCGCCCGAAAACCGCTGGAGCGACGATCGAAGGGACATTGCTGACAGAAGGGTAAAATCCTACTATAATTTTTGCCTAATCGTACAATATTTTGTTGCATATATCTTGTGATCGCGATGCGCAGCAGTAATAACGTTATCTCGTGTGTATATTAATAAGAAATCAGTTACCGAAGTCGTTATTCGTTTTGGGTGTATGCGCGTAGCTTTGCCGGTGTAAAAAGTCTCGTGAAACGCGCAGTAATGCTGATATGTGAGTGTTATTGAGCTAATGGTGTCACGTACGCCACCTGCGGAGTGCTAGGACTCAGGCTAGTCCCAACGGATGAAAGGATATCGAACATTTATCGGCAAAAGTGGGGGTGTGTACATAGTTATAGGTACGTATACGAGGCCATGTAGCCACAGCCCTGTTGCTAGACGAAACGACATCGATTCGTTGCTAATATCCGCCTTTTACATTTTATTATATCACCATGCCAATATTTTGGTGTTAGGATCGTAATCCTCGCGTATCTTTTAATGTAAATTGGGTTTGACTGCAGACAGAAGATAGATATTGTGATTTTCTCTTCCAATACTAATTTGAATGACAATTATTGATAATTATCGTGTCTCGTGTGTGATCCGAAGATTACTTTTTTGTATCATTTGAATTTTATTAAGGTAATGGGTGAAACATTGCAGGTTGCCTGTTTTCTGTTGCATGGCATACAAAAGTCATATGTAATAAAATATTGTTATAACCCACTTACTACTGAAATCTATAATAATGGATATTACTATTTGGATTTGAATAATCAGTGTACCACACCCTGTGTGTCTGGTGACTAGAATGCTTTTATAAGTATTCCAGGTCATTGTTATCAATTAATTAAAATGAGTAAAAAGAACCTTTTATGTCAATCAGGTCATAATAATGGCCATGATTGCATATGAACATCTTCCAGCAGTTCTGATAGTGGCAATAACTGTTATTAAAAGAGGCTGTGTGATGACTGACTGACTATTTGATTCTGACTGATTTGTTCTGGAACAACATCTTAATACTTGAGAATTTCACTACCTTTATTCAATCAATGTAAAACTAAAAATATATTATACAAATGGTACTGTTATTAATTATTAGCAAATCCATCAACTGGATATCAGTCTTCCAAATAGTGCCAGAGCCTCGTGCCAGTGCACAGTTGCCTCTGTTTTTCTACCTATGATACATTGTCACTTGAATGATTTATAAGAACACAAATAGATCCTTTAAGAATATTTATTAATTAAAAACCAAATAACATTGTTAAGTGCATAATTCATTGTAGATTTAGTATAATGTTGATAATGTCCTCCAGTCCACTACAAAATGTAGGCTTTTCTTAAATTGCATCATATTAGTATCTGCCTTCCCGATCCTATCTTTCACATTGGTAAATGTAGGGTATCCATTCTTAACTCAATGCGTGTTGTTAAACGAGACACACTTAAAAATCTATTGTGTCTACATGGCTGCCGGCAATTAACACACGAGAGTTTAACCTGTAATGATTATAAGTAAGATTTTCCTATTAACACACAGCTTAAAAAAATCAACTGCTAAACATTGGCCTCCCAATGATCACTGGAGTGAGTAATCATAAGGAATATTGCCATACTTAAGCATATGGGAGGAAGCTGCTGCTCACACTCTTGCTATCAACCCAACAGAGTTTTACACATTGGAAAATTTAAATGTATTATAGATATTTAATGGAATCATAAATAATTTTAGTATGAATATTTATTATGTCAATATGTTAACTGAATCATTGTTTCTCGGTCTGAATAATATTCACATTTTCCTTTAAAACACGACTCAGTCTAATTCTCATGGTTATTCATGTTAGATTATTTGCATGTTGCTGGGATGCATATTACCCAACAGTTTACTTTTATATTGTTTTCCAAATACTTCTCTCTTCTCTATTTTGAAATTCATTTTCATTTCAGAATGTCCAAAGGGGAATTCCAAATGGTCTTATCTGTTTGTCTGAATTCTTAATGTGTTAAGTAAGTTGACTGGCCCATATATATAAACCACAGATAAAGATAGAAATCATGAATGGGTTATTTTTATCAGATTTGTTCATGTTTTTTATATTTTTTATACTGCAGAGAATGTGTGCGTTCAATTTTATTAGTATTCATAATAACCTTGAACAGGGCTAAATATGCTTGTAGTGAGAGTGGGATCACATCAATATGTACCATGGTTGGGGTGGGTTTTTATTCCTCAAACTAATTTTAAATAAATAAGAGACGCTGCTGCCCATCCCTCTGGTTTAGAGTCTCTTAGTCGCCTTATACGACATCCACGGGAGGAAATGGACTGGTGCTATATTCTTAATCCGGACAACACACGGACATTTGTGTGATTGGTGGACTTAAAAGAAAGTAGACTTCCTCAGAGGGGTGTGCCATAGTCATACTGTCTAAATCCACCACGTGTTCCTCCACCTACTATGCATCAGGCGTGAGGGATTTGGCCTCAATTTATCATACCTACCTACAATTGGTGTGAAAATAACTAAATTTAGCCATAATATTTGTTGTATGTTTGTAAACTGTTGGTCATCTTCACTGACAAGTTTTAATAGTTAATTAGGAGAAATAATTTCACTGGTTTCACTGGGTTTTGTATGAGAAGTCTTTCTCCATATATGTATAATTATTTATTCCATGTCAGTTAAATTATAAAATGAATGTTTTACCTAATAATGACTAGGTTTGATAGTAAGTTGGGAAAATCATCACTTCATATCGTCATATCTATCACTTTTTAAAAATAATAGCTATGGAGTTTCTTGCAGGCTCTTCTACATAGGACTGTATTTTTGGAACCATACACTTTAACTGTTGACTTTTCCTAAGGGCATATTATTGCCTGTATGAAATAAAAATGATAAATTTTATTTTTAACAAATTTAGTAAACATTAACATGTGTGAAAGGACCAATCAAATATAACAAAATTGACACTTTTTAAATAATAGTATACATTCAAGTCAGTGGCCAGTTTTAATGAATTTAGGGACACTTTTATACTTAGTTTAATTATAATATCATACTTGCTTTAAAGTTACATAAACTATAGTGTATGACCATCAGACAATTTGACAACTGCGGTTAACTTTATTTACTGGTACAATGTAATTTTGTATCCATGCCAGAATTAAGTTGTAATGAATAATACTTTCTGTTTTGCTTGAAGTTGTAATTTGCAGTTTTCCTATTGATTGGAGTTCAATAAACTGTGGTAAGTTGTGGTGCATTATTGTTCAGTCATGTTTTTTGTTTATAACAATTTATTTACATTTTAAATTGAATAGCTTTGCTAATTCTGAAAGCAGCGAAACTCATTGTTCAGCTGGTAATTGAATTAGTACTTATTTTGACGGCACGGTTGGTGCAGTGGCTGGCACAGTCGGCTGCTGCGCTCCGGGTCACGGGTTCGATTCCCGCACGGAACAAATATTTGTATGATCTGCAGGTAGTTGTTTTGGGTCTGGGTGTATTGTGTATACACCCACGACATAGGAGAAATACTAGTGTGGGGCAACGTTTAAACAAAGAAAACATTGAACTGTTTAACCATTAAAATTAACTAATTACGCCACTTTATTATTAATTTATTGGTGAAGATCTGTAATTGGCTTGTTGACACTTATAATTATCGTTTGTGTTTAATATTACACACTGTTGATCTTCCTAAAATAAATAAACTAAGAGCTACGAAATCGAAATCTCCAAATTTAAGTTGCAAGTTTCCAATTGGTTGATCATATATGGAGAAGAGCGGCAAATAAACTCCATACAATTTTGATTGATATAAATAATGCTAAAACATATAATGAGAAATATTTAGGTCAATGTGTAAAGATGCAACATACTATAATAATAACTGCTACAATGAACGGACATAGGGGCCATTGCCATACCCACACAAATCCCTTCTAAATATTTAAATAATTGTCGGGATGCCCCATCGCAAACATCTTATCTTGCGCCTCCCCCCACCCTCATAGATGAAGTGTCTATGATCATAAATAAATTTAAATAAGAACTGTTACACAAGCCTTACTAATAAGTTATTAGTTTATTACAATTAACCAAATGTTTCAAATGTCCAGCCAATGAGTATTTGTCTAAGTAGCCATACTATAATTACCAGAATATTAGATACTGATCTCATCCCAAGGGGGTCATAGGAGGCGGCGAGTTTGGAACCCGGTGCGTAGGCACAGCTACATGTCAACCTGTACATTTCCAGTATAAACTGATCTCATATTGTATAGGTTTTCCCGTACAATCCGAGATCATTCTAAACTGGAAATGTATAGCTTGATATGTATCCATGTGTACTATTAAGCACTTTGGGTTACCCGTGGGTGACTGATCAACCACCAACACTAGCATACCCAAGGAACCCTCCTTGGGTATGCTAGTGTTGGTGGTTGTGTGGTGTCAGGCAGTTGGCCAACTGTAAAACCTTTCCAAAATTACTACATATTGTGCCATGTATAGTAACTGGTTAGTACCGGGGCAGGAAGATGATAATTACAAATTAAATAACAGCTTTATATTATTAGCAATGCCGCACTGTAGCACTGCCGTGTGGTGCCGACTCAGAATGCCACCACCCCATCTCCTCCCATGGGTGTCGTAAAAGTCGACTCAGGGATTAGCCGGAGGATGGGCAGCAGCGTCCTTCGAGTACATTAACGACTCAACTGCGATCGCCAACCCGCCTGCCAAGCGTGGCAATTATGGCAATACCCCCCAATGAGCCCACAACACATCCATATCGGTGGTTGTGGTGATCTTTGGGGGAGGCCTGTGTCCAGCAGTGGACTTCATTCGGCCGAAATGATGATTATTAGCAAAGGCCTCTTCTCATATAGCGATCACGAGTTTGCTGAGTGTTCAGTGTTCTGGACCGTTTCCTCACCAGCTATCTTAAGAAGCGAGTCTGAAAACCTCTAGGCCATCACAATCTCTAATATCATACTTTATATACATATATGTGATGTGACCTTTGTAAACTAGACTGACTGGATATAAAGATTATATTATGTAAATATGATACGATGTGTATGCGAGATTTATTATTCTGACAATATATTTAAATTGCTCCCTTTACTGAATAAAGGAATATAGTGTATTCCTTTATTCAGAAAAGGGAGCAAGCTGTTTCGGACCCCAAAAACAGTGGTGTTTGTGACAAAAACGGATAAATGTCAATAAATCTAAAGATTTTGTACTAGATTGATTATTAATTTGCCTTTTGTATTTACGGGATAGGTTAGCAATATGGTCGGGTTATGGTTGCCAGATGGTCGGGATAAGTCTTGAAGTCTCTTTCCCTGTATTCCAATGATGTAGAAACTTCCAATAAAATACAAAATTTGATAAACAGTTTGTCGTGTTCTATGTCCGAATATAGGTAATATGTTAAAATTTTAAGTATTATCTATGGGGAAGAAGGTGTGGTGTTCCTCCATAGAAAAGGGAGGATCCTCCAGCCAGGCGGATGGTATGCCTGGCGGGCCGAAGCCCAACGGTTGATGTTGGGCGACTGTATATATGCAGCGTCGCGCGAATACTTTACAAACGTGATTCAGGATTCGTTGACGTCATCGGAGAGTTGTAATTAATATTCAAGTAGATGTCGTTGTAAGTTGCAGTTAGCTGGCGATGTAGGTGTCGCCACAATCTTAATAAAGGATCCAAATTAGTGGAATCTGAAAAATGGTTAAGACATTTGTGGCAATGTAAAAATTTACTTTATTGAGGAAATGCATTCAAGTTTAATCAATCTCAATAGTAAATGACTGAATGATGTCTAGTCTTTAGAAGCAGGTAAGTAATATTGAAGGCGATTTAAAAAAAAAACAGGAAGATTTTGATTTATAAAAAAAATCGGACAATATTGCTTACATATTTTATTCAGATGTTTCGGTTTACCGATCTGGCAACCCTACTCCAGAAAGAGACGGGCTGTCGTAATCTAAGCCAGAAACCACGCCTTCCACACACAAAATTATTATTCCTCACTTTATACAAGCACTGCAGAGTTTACAAGCTAAAGTAGCGAGTACCTGTTTGTTTGTCGACCTTGTTTTCGCTACGTCAACGTGTGAAAAAGTATTGAGAATCGATCGAGTGACGGACAAACATCCAATGCGAGTCGCTGTTGAAATCCAATTTCCAATATGGCGATACGCAGCCAATGTATAAATAAAATCCAAGTAGCCGTTTGTTTTAAGAATACTCGAACTCGTTTATTTACATGACATTTGAGTATGAACAGGTGTTTCAAGTATTTTGTGTGCCTGTTCCGGTTGATCTCGGAAACGGATGGTCCGATTTTATGGCGGTGTAGATTGTTCTAGATACCTGGAGTATCCGTTATTACAAATTTTGTTAGCACCTGCATAAGGTAGAGACTGCAAGAGAGTTCAAACGTATTCATTATTCGTAAAACTTGTATTCGTGATCCCATACCATAGCAGCGTGATGAATAAAAAATTGTACTCTGTTCATAAGCATACTTCACTCAAAGAAGAAATGGTCACTATTTGTGCTGGATATTGTATTATCCAGCACAGTTATCTGTGGTAATACAAAACATTCCATGTTCATCGTTTATTTACATAACGTAGGAAAAAATAATAACTGAATATGAATGTACTTAAATTTGTTGTATGTTAACGGATAGTTTATTTGATGGTGGAGATTACATCACACTTTTCCAGTTCAACAACATTCTGATGTTGCAGCTACAACACAAAAATTCCTGTCCTGACGTGTACAATATTGTCGGGTGACTAATAAATACATTTTTCTTCGAGTATAAAAACTAGAAAGAATCTATTTATTTTTGCATTAATAACGATGCACACATCTAAAATTAAGCACGAATATTTATAAGAAACACCAGAATAACCTTACTAAGTGCAATAAACTGGCAACAGAAAGTTATTATAAAGGTATATAGCCAAAGAAATCAGAACCCGGGCCAAACACAAAAAAAAAAAAAAGTCTCCTTTAAACTTTTTATACAAGCCAAGTACCTACCAAGGTCGTATAAAATTTTTACGCCGTGTTTAAAGCTAACCAATAACAATAATTGATTAGTTTGAGCGTCGTGTCCGTGAAAAAAAGTTTCTCACTCGGCATGATGCTAGTGTTCAGTGACAACCAAAGTTACCTACGTACATAGATATAAGCTATTAAGTAGAAAAAAAATCCAGTTATAAAGATCTCTCATCCTAATGCGAGCATTACGTGTGATAAAAAGAGAATGCACCAACCGTTCGCGCACGTCTTGAAGCGTTGCGCGCCTACAACTATATTTGCCTGAAACCATCTGGTTAACACACGACGCTAACTAAACTGTTAAGTTTTAACAGAACGTGGATTGTTACTTTAGTACGAAACGGTGCCATTCGATTATTTTACTATCCGTCTATAGATTTAACAACCTTCGTGACGCAGCGACGTCTTCCGGCAGCGGTGCCACGATTATATATTTAATAGCGTAAATATGCTTTGATTAGCGTCTATATATTATACGTGTTGTCACAATGTTGGGTAAATGTCTGCATATATCTCTTACAACGTCATTTACCGTTTTTCAGTGTTTTTTTCTTTAAGGCATGTCCTTTGCCTTCTGGTTATTTTATAGCAATCAACAACAGTCTTTCTTTCGTCAGCTGGTTAACGTTACGCCTGCCCATGACAATTGTAATGCTACCTACTAGACTGGACTAGTCCTGCGCGGCATTATACTGCGCTCGTCATCGTGAGACAATCGTTATTTAGTCTCTTATGCCCAGTAACTTCACCAGCTAACAGCACCTTTCCAGCCGAAACACAGTAATGTCTGAAGTTTAAATACTATTCTATGGCAGAGGAATATCTGGCATTGAGGCAGTACCTACCTTTTTTTTTTATTGGGGAAGGGCGAAGGGTTATGCCGTACTCCTACCGGCTAAAATCACTAGGGCGGCCATCTTCAGCACCTAAGGGAGGCGCCAGGTCCTCGTATGATCACACTAGAGCCGCCCACTGGTGTCACGCCTATAGGAACATCTCGGAGAGGGTGACTGTAAAGCGTTCACCCCCCGGGGGGATTGTAAAGGATCCCCCAAAGCGCCACATGGCAGTGCGTGACCACATGCGTGCGACCGTCTTCTCTTGGGTCGCTCGGTGTGCTCAGATTGAGGTGGTACCGACCTAGCCGGACTTCAAAGAGACCTGCCGAATGGGTGTGGGCACGCCTTTGCTTACCGGTTCAAGGTATAGTGGTGTGATCTTATTCGCCAACATTTGCGCTAAAAAAGACTATATAGCCTGCAGTTATTAGCCCCACTATTACACACCCACCCACTATTAATACACATAGATCGCGTAACAATGATTCAAAGCAGGTGCATTTACAGCATTGTATCGATTTGTATGGCACACGTGAATGGCCCCATTGTTCCCATTACGGGGCAGGTGGAATTAGATATTAATAACTTTGGAAGTGAGAGCACTGATTCTTCGTCGTGTACCGAATGACTATTCAGTCAGGTTTTGTCCACTATTGGTTGTTTTTAGGGTTGTGTGTCCGTCTGGCACAACCAATTTGGTCAGAACCTACTGGACCGATTAAGTTAAAATATGATACACATGAACTTTCTGCGACCCAAACACGGTTGTGTAACGTAAATAAATGAATTTTGAATATGGAGGTCACTTTAGGGGGCAAATTAGAAAATTAAAGAATAAAGTTTTGCAACTGTACCGTGTGTGACATGAAATGGAAGGGCTTGTTGTGAGGGTCTCAATATATTTGTTTTATAATTATAATTCTATGATTGATAGTTTAAAGTTATTTAAGAAAATAGGGGACAATTGACCATTGACCTACAGGTTGCAGATCGCAGGTTCGGTTCCCGCACGGAGCAAATATTTGTGTGGCCTACATTCGTTGTTCCGGAACTGAGTGTAGTTGCATGTGGGATTAATGACTTACTCACGACACCGATAAAATCTTAAGTCTAGGGCATGTTTAAAAAAAAACTGCTGTCGTAATATAATGTCATCATCAATTAATTATCATTTCAGCCGAGTTAAGTCCACTGCTTGGACGCAAGCACCGGTGTCGGTGTCATGTGTGCTTATTGGGAGGATTTGCCATAATCGCCACGCTTGGCAAGCGGGTTGGCGATCATGGTTGAATTGTTAATTCACTCGAAGGACGCTGCTGCACATCCTCCGGCTAATCCCATAGTCGCCATTTACGACAGCTACGGTATGAGATGGGTTGGTGCTATTCATAGCCGGCACCACACGGCACGCTATAAAGTATTTATTTATTTATTATATTCTTTATTGTACACCAATTATTAAAAAGTACAATAAAAAGTAAAACTTTGAATATAGAGTACAATGGGCGGCCTTATCGCACACGGTGATTTCTTCCAGGCAACCTTAGGATGGAAAAAAAAATTACTGGACAAGATATGGGGTAGTCTATGGTGCACACAAATAAATATCCTTAAACTTAAATAATAAATATGTAAATAATGAAAATTATATGTATATTATATGTGGCTTATAATGTTGTAAGTAGAAATATGCTTAACCTTGATATTATTAATTAGTAAGGCCTTAAATTGATCTGTTATATCAATTAGTTCGAAATAGATAGGAATTCGTTGCTTCTAATTCGATTGCTGTCTGGGTTAAAATAGCACCACACCATCTCTGCCCGTGACTGTCTTAAAAGGCGACTAAGGGACGCTAAACCAGAGGGATGGGCAGCAGCGTCCCTTCTGTGGAACAGTAGCCCTGCTCTCACCAACCTGCCTGCCAAGCGTGGTGAGTACTGTGACAAATTACCCCCAAAATGACACAATTGTGGAAATCTATGTGGGAGGCCTTTGTTCAGCAGTGGACGTTGGCTGCTACGGTGATGATGATGAATTCGATATTTCTTACCTTTATACAACTGAAAGTTGGATTCGAAAACAAAAAAAGTGATTTCGCACGGATGGGTAAAAATATTCTTTGAAATAAAATCGTAGTAACAAACTTGCCTATTAATTTATTTTTAACCGGTTTAAAAGCGTATCTGAATTTAGTTTTGTCCTATTTATACGTTAAAATACGCAAATAGGCTTTATCGTCCCCATTAAAAATAATAGATTCTGAATTCCAAATTTTACGACGGTGATAATAGGTTATTAAGTAGCTTAAAGCTAATGTTTTATTTGTTAAAACTAGTCTATACAATAATTAACAATTTTGAGATTAATAACCTCTTGACCAGTACAATATCTAAATAATGATTCCATCAAAATATATTATTCAAAAGAGACTAATTAAAATCCACAGTCAATAAAATGCTTCGTCGTAGATGAGCATCGGAATGAAAATTACCCAAGAGTAAATTCATCTATACAAATAAATAAAATTGAGGTGTCTGTTTGTAATGTCAAAATAGCAGCTTTTTACTAAATGTATATAAAATTATATACGGTACATACTTATACCAAAATAACAATTTAATTTTTTTTGTCTGTCTTACATACATACTTTCATGTACGTTACATATAATAAAAAAACTGTTTAATTTTTTTTTGTCTGTCTATCTGTTTGTTCCGGGTAATCTCCGAAACGGCCGAACCGATTTTGACGGGACCTTCACTGGCAGATAGCTGATGTTCTAAGGAATAACTTAGGCTTCTTTTATTTCAAAATAATTAGGGTTCCGCGTAAAAAAAAACCCTTGAAATCCAATATATTTATTCTATGTCAAGTGTCTATGTCGAAGTACTCTAAATTTCTTTTAAATTAAACGCGGGACAAACCGCGGGTCCCAGCTAGTATGTAATAAAAATGGTAATATTCAAAATAATACACAAAAAAAAATTGTGTGCGAGTGACAACGTACCGAAATCTTTGTGAAAAGGTTACATGTATCTCGGCCCATAATCAAAACAGGAAAGCCATTTATCTCGGAAATAATAGGTTGCAGTTTTTGTCATTTTTGAGCGCGCAATGTATCGCACACAACGCGTTCAAACCGTTACGTGATTATTGTACTATAATGTGATGTTATTATGCTACTGCGGGCGATGACCTTCATGCGTGAACTGTAGCGAAACAACAGCCGTTTAGTTTTTATTAACATTGCAGATTTATGGGAAAATTAATAAAATATTTATTAATAATTCCGCGTGGTGTCCGGATTAAGAATATAGCACCACTCCTTCTCCTCCCGTGGATGTCGTAAAAGGCGACTAAGGGACTCTAAACCAGAGAGATGGGCAGCAGTGTCGCTTTTGTGAAACGGTAGCCATACTGCGCTCACCAACCCGCCTGCCCAGCGTGGTGAGTATTGGCAAATACCCTCCAAAATGATGACATAGTTGGGGAAATCTATGGGGGAGGCCTTTGTTCAGCAGTGGACATATAAATGGCCGATATGACAAATAACATTTTGTGTTTTTATTCTAAATACCGCTAGGATAGACAGAAACAATTACTGAAATCAGTTAAACTGGAAAAATATCAGAAATTTCACGAAAGGTCGACGCAAGATTCTAACGTTCGGTTCCAGAATCGTATACTGAATCCATGATATCAGTTTTCGTTACAATGTCACACCCGTTATAAGACAAACCCAAAAGACGCCCACACCGCTTCCCAGTCTTTAAGGTAGGAACAAGTGAAGCAACAAGCTCTCCAAGAACACCTATCTCTGTGTCTGTAATCTGTATATTCTCGATATATACTTTTTTTTTAATATTTAGTAATATGTAGATCAGCTTTGAAATATTCCTGGAACGCTGTTTCTGCAAAAGGTTTCATGTCCGTATGCAGGCAAATCCTTCGTTAACCCAATTATTCTGATGCGGTCGATACAGCGGCGCTCGTTCAATAGAGCAGACGAGAAGTACGGCACTCCCCGCGCGGGGTTACATAAATCTGGCTTGTATTAATTTAACTGTGTATACTGACTTTATTATGTTCTATGGAATCATTTTACATATTAAGATACATTTTTGTCGTAAAATTCTTTCAAATGTCATCATCAGCATCAGCCATTTATACGTACACTGCTGAATCAGTGCCTCCCCCATAGATATCCACATTTGTGTCGTCACTTTTGGGGAAACTCCAATACTCGCCATACTTGGCTGGCGCGTTGGTGGGCGCAGTATGTCTACTATTCCACAGAAGGGACTGCTGTCCATTCCTCTGGTTTAGAGTCCCATAGTCGCATGAAGCGACATCCACGGGAGGAGATGGAGTAGCTCTATATTCTTAATCCAGACACCTGACCGACAAATTTAACTTAAATGTAACCATAATAATAAAACACTATATTATAGATTTTCGTGGACGCAGTATGACAGGCGTTGTTACAGATTTTAAAACGTTATGTTATTTTTCGAAACAATTTTTGATTAGTTTGATACTACTATCGAGTTAGGTTAGTAGTAGAGATACGAGATGGGGTGGTGGTATTCTGAGCCGGCACCACACGGCATGGTCTCTTATGCCCAGTAATTTCACTAACTATACAATGCCCTTCAGAAACCGGAACTCTAATGTATAATGTTTAAACACTACTGCTTGCTGGCAGAATATCTCTGATGATTCTTGCAATAAGAGACCAACCACCGGTGAATCAATGTGATGTACAAATTAGCCGACTTACGACGATGTTTCTCGAGGCTATCGCAGATAAATTAATCGTCAAGGCAGTCGACTCTAGCCACCTGTGCAAACTGAAAGCAAGATAGTAATTGAAAATCAAACATGTCGGTAGACGACGTTGACGTAAAGGACTAGCCCATATAACGCAACATAGAAAAAAAGTTGAAAGTGATGCATTTACCTTCATCATCATATCAGCTGAAGGACGCCCAGTGCTGAACAAAGGCCCCCCCCCCCCCCCCCATAGATTTCCTCAACGACCGGTTACATGCCGCCAGCTTTGAGCCGCTCCCAGCCACCTTCACCACATTGTCTGTCCATCTCGTTGGGAGATCGTCCCACGCTATGTTTTCCGGCGCGCGGTCTCCACTTGAGACCCTTTTTGCCCCAACGGCCATCAGTTCTGCAAGCAGTAATGCTTGCTAAGTTGCCCCACATCACCATATCAGCCAATGGACGGCACGGTTGGTGCAGTGGTTGATGCAGTCGACTGCTGCGCTCCGGGTCGTGGGTTCGATACCCGCACGGAACAAATATTTGTACGATCTGCAGGTAGTTGTTCCGGGTCTAAGTGTATTGTGTGTGGAATTCATGTCTGTAAACGCACCCACGACACAGGAGAAATCCTAGTGTGGGGCAAAGTTTATAAAAAATAAAAAAAAGGGGGTGGTTTTGGGGGTGATTTGCCAGTATTCACCACGCTTGGCAGGCAGGTTGGTGAGCGCAGAATTGCTACAGTTCAACAAAAGGGACGCTGCTGCCCATCCCTCTGGTTAAGAGTCCCTAAGTCGCTTTTTACGACATTCACGGGAGATGGAGTGGTGCTATATTCTTATTTATTTATCTATGCTTAATGTACAAGTGTACAAAGGCGGTCTTAATGCCGTAGGCATTTTCTACCAGACAACCTTTAGGTGATGCAGAGAACAACAAGGTAGATGCACCAATAAAATATGACGGGCAAGATGTGAAGACATGAAATCAAAAGTGTAATAATAATAATATATAAACTTACATAACCATTACACATATATATATATATATATATATATATACTAAATAAACATGTACATACGTATATATAATAAATATATACCAATGAGATGAGAAAGATATGTATTTATACCAGAATCAGAGCCGAGCTAAATAAAAAGTCTTGTCAAGAAGTAATTTCTTAATCCGCACATTAACGGAAACAACTGCAGTAGCAAAATTAGGAATCATTCAAAAGATCTTGAAGTTTAGCATCAATATACTTAGCCATTAAACTCAATAGTGTAATGCTTTGTTATCATGTTTTTATTCAAACAAACCTAATGAGAACATAGACAAATACTCCGTTAACTTAATTGGCTAGATCCGGTCGACGTGCCGATGTCCCGATGCCCTATTGAGAGAATGACATGCCGAACAGGCTCGCGACCCACACTTTTATAAACCTGTCAATAACAATAAAACTAGGGAGAAAACTGACTACGGTTTGATTTTTGTTTACGGTTTATGTTTTGTTGCCCCTTTATTGGATACTAGCAACTACTGGATGAGAAAGGCAGAGGAAGATAGTGCAATTCTCTAAGCTCAAACATCCATACATCCCTGAATACGGAATTGAAATAACGGTGATAACCCAATTTGCTAATCGATAAGACTCGCTCTCATGGCTCACCGTATGCAACTTGTCCTTGAATAGCTTCAATCATGACTTGGCGAATACCAAAATGGTTATTCACCGTTATTTCAATTCGAGGATGTATGGATGATTGAGCTTAGAGTATTGCACTGCTGGTGTTATCATACTTGCTCCAAACCGTACGTTTTCGACATCCGCAGCCATAAAAATACTAAGCCCTGATATTTTTCAGCATTTCTTCTCATAGGTTGTCATGTAACGACATGCGTTGTTTCAATATGACATGTAAAAGTGTCTATTAGGAACTAATTACTGAAAAAATAGTTGAGGTAGTTATAGCCGGCATGGCGTCGCCCTTCCCTGGCGGGGGTAGAACATGATGTATTTCCACTGGGTTAAATAAATTAAAAAAGGTACCTAGGTGAAATTACAGACCATATGAGATTAAATAAGTAATGTCTCGAGGCGACGAGCGCAGTGTGGTGCCACGCAATACTAGTCCTGGGTAGCTCTAGTGTGATTTTACGAGGACCTGGAGCCCCCCTCGGTGCCGAAGATGACCGCTCCAGTGGTTTTAGCTGGTAGTAGTCCAGCAAGCTCCTTAGGGGAAAGGGAAGGAGGGACGAAGGAAGTTCATGTAGAATTTACAGCAGAAAACAATAAAAAAAATATTGTTCTGGGTAGCATTACAATTGTTATGGGCAGGCATGACGCGGACGCCAGGCGGAATGCCTTGCCCGGCTCGTCACCAAGTGGTATAAAAAAAAACCACATCGAACCCTCCTACGACACGATAGATATAAATGTACAAAGGACGCCTTGTTTGTGTCCCATGTATCATGTCTTCCTTTTTTCGGTGTGTATTTCTTGTTTTTATTTTTAATGGTTTTTTTTTGTATTTATATCTACTTTTATGTTTTTACTTGGTTGGTGTGGTATTTTGTATGGTCTAATAAATTATTTCTTTCTTCTTTCTATAAAAATAATAAATTCAAAATTATTGTTTTCTATATTATGTTACATTTGGATTGATGGAGCAGAACGAAGGACAGAATTACTGATTAGTTTAATTTAGTGTTAATGGCTAATCGCTGTACTAAATATATATAATAAAAAGTTATAAAATAGTTTGCCTAGAGAGCAATGCCTCAAACAAATCGTCTCTTCATATTGATACGTTTGTCTCTAGAATTACAAATAATTCAGCCGTCTATACTAAATTAATTTATACATTTTTGCGGCGTAGAGGCGAAATATAAAAGTCGTCGGCGTTTGAAAACTACTATTTCAAACTCCGATTAGATTGTATATACATGATTGTACTGATTGTATTTATAGTTTGATTGTGTTATCAGTAACAACGTAACATAATGACTCTGACTTCGTCGCTATAGTGTAACAGAATGGCTTGCCCTCCCTATGGTACCATTTTTTTTAAACGTTGCCCCGCACTAGGATTTCTCCTGTGTCGTGGGTGCGTTTACAACATGAATTCGACACACAATACACCCAGACCCGGAACAACTACCTGCAGATCATACAAATATTTGTTCCGTACGGGAATCGAACCCACGACCCGGAGCGCAGCAGCCGACTGTATCAGCCACTGCACCAACCGTGCCTTCATGTTCATTTCATCCAACCTCTTTCATGACTTCATACCTTTTATCTCCATCACTGTCCACCTCATGATTCATTCTTTATTTAAATCAAATTTCGAATTTAGTATGCGTTGTCGAATCGTTCTTCGTAATTTGATCATCACATTCCATTGGGAACGCTTAACGCTAGTGGTTCGTCACACAGCTGTCGCTCTGACAAATAGTCTGCAATATTACAAATACTTATTTTTAACTAATTGAAATAATTGATAGTAAGCTATATTTAAGAAATATAAACATCCGCATGTTTTTTTTTTCATAGATGTGGCGTTCGTTGCATTGGCTAATTGTCAGCGCAAAACAAGTCTTCGTCCTCGCAACTATCAAAGCAAAGGAAGATCATCTCTATTTCAATTGTCTTACAGTCCCTGTACCAAGCAAAAAGTTTAGGTCCCAGTTTCGTTCAATCTTGTCAGTACCACAAACAGTTCCCGCACGATCAAATGAAAACTAAACGTTTTTCTTAACGTTATACATCGATAATTGATTACCAGTGCCAGTTTTAGTTAGAAAAACTAGTTGTCGTTTGCATTGCGACGGTCAAATCTATTCGCCCTTACTGCTTTTAATATAAAGCGCATAGTTCTCCTCGTATCGCATCAACCTCAAAATAACATATTGGGCCTAAACGATACCCGTTTAATAAGTTCCGGCCGGCAACTGCGAAAACTGCGAACGAAAACCGTTTCGATGACCTGTTTGCGTTTGAAGAAAAACGGTTCGGTTTCGTTTTCAAAAACATAACTACCCGCTGTTAATGATAATCCTGTAAAAGACCTCGTATGCTGTCCAGCCGGCCTAGCGACCCGGTTCGGAAGACGTCACACGTACCGGTCTCTTACGGCCTGGTATTTACAGATATAGATTTTCTTATAGGAAACGTTAATGATTGATCATCGCTCATACATTAGCGAATGGCTACATCCGTGGTATAAGAAGTTTCTGGTTTGACGAGTTACGACGGCCGTGTTTCCTCGAAAGGAAAAAAAACATGTTATCATATATACAAGTGTGGCGACACCTACATCGCCAGCAATATAACTACAACTTACAACGATATCTACTCGACTATTAATTGCAACTCTCCTATGACGTCAAAGAATCCTGAATCACGCTATTAGAGTATTCGCGCAACGCAGCATATATACAATCGTCCAACATCAACCGTTGGGCTTCGGCCCGCCAGGCATACCATCCAACTGGCCGGAGGATCCTCCCTTTTCTATGGAGGAACACCACACCTTGTTCCCCATACAAGCTTACAAGCTTTTTTTTTATTTTCCGGAAACGTCATCGATCCCGTCATTCGCCTGCATTACACCTGCTCAGAACAATTTTAATGCCACCCGGGACTAGCTCTGGGAAGCACTACGCTGCGGCCTTCACCTCAAGATATTAGTCTCTTATGCCCAGTAGTTTTACACTGGACCCTTCAAACCGGAGCACAGTAATGTCTAAAGTTCAAACTCGACTGCTTGGCAACAGAATATCTACTTGGCGCGACAACTTCAGAGGCACCTAGAAGTTTGACGCGAGGTTTTACAGTCTTCAGAACGTATCGCGTTCCATTCTTGTTGCAGGCGGCGTTTTAGCTCTTTTTGGTATTTATTGTGTGGCGCCTGGGACCGTGGGGTGCTTGCTAAGAACACCGCCTACCGCCGCCGGCCACCCGCCTGCCAAGCGTGGCGAAAGCGAAACCTCCCAATGAGCACACGACAACCGGACCGGTTGTTGCGATCTTCAGATCAGGCCTGTGTCCTGCAGTGGGCATCTTTCGGCTGAAATAGTGTGTACCTTCTGACATTTTGTTTTAAAAAAACCTACAAACGTTCTGTGGAGTCCAGATCCGGGAACTGGGCAGGTCACTCAAGATAAATGCAATTTTCTTGGAACCATGCCACTGTGCGGGCAGATTTATGACATGGCGCGTTATCCTGCTGGGCTCAATACTTTGACGAAAGCTGTATCTGTAGGTCCTATAAATTGCTCGGGGAGATCCTTTTACAATCCTCCCCGAGAAGTGCCTGGGGGGGCGACCTTTTTACAGTCGCCTTCCCTCCGCTAGATAGGGTGACCGCTTTACAGTCATCCCCTCCGTGATGTGCCTAGTGTGATCTTACGAGGAGTTGGAGCCCCCCTTCAGTACCGAAGATGACCGCTCCAGTGGTTTTAGCCGATAGGAGCCGGCATACTCCTTCGCCCTTCCCCGGGGCTAAGGAAGTTCCATGTAGAGTTTCCACTGGACACCAATAAAAAAAAGGTCTTATAAATTGTTTCGTGCGGGGATTGAACCTGCAACATGGTATTGATTGACACGCTGTTCCTTGATATACGTAGATCTAAAAGTAACTGAACTATACCTAACTCGTTTGCTCACATGAATTGACTGAGGGTTTTGATTTACAAATCATTCATTTGGGCTCCGATGTAATATGTTTATTTCAAAGGCAAACCCAGCGATTAACAAATTTCTCCGATCGATAAACAAACAACAAAAAGAAAGAAAGAACGAAGTTACAAAAGTGATTACAACAGCTCCCGTGTGACTGATAAACTCGCCGCCTTTAACTCAATCCAACGAACCGATATATATTGTAGGTGGTTCGTATTGATTAGGATTCTAATTATGATAGTTATCTTAGTGCGCAATATGAAGTATAATTTCGTTAGTTAGTGTGGCGACACCTACATCGCCAGCAATACAACTACAGCTTACAACGACATCTACTCGACTATTTAATGCATTTCTCCGATGACGTCAAAGAATCCTGAATCACGCTATTAAAGTATTCGCGCAACACAGCATATATACAGTCGTCAGTCGTTGGGCCTCGGCCCGCCAGGCATACCATCCGCCTGGCTGGAGGATCCCTCCCTTTTCTATGGAGGAACACCACACCTTGTTCCCTATAGGTACATATTACAATGTCACGATATATTTGATGCAAGCGGTCCATGTTGTGTCTATGCCTTCATCTGCCATCTATAGTTTTCATGTATACTGGGTACTTGCAGCATAAATTTTACATGGACACGCACGCGTATTATAATCAATAGGCTATGGATATGTTATGGACATACCCGTAGAACGAAACGCACCATCGACAGTCCTATATTTGTTTTTTACCTTAAATGTCTTTTTACATTTTGATGCAAAAACTAGTATTAAAATCTTTATTGATTAGATTGAATCATACATATACAAATATATTGTAATTGTATATATATATATATATATTCTTCTCTATTATCAAACTTGATATTCGTGACATCGGCACCCGGGCCTATTAGAATATTAGCGCTGGAGCATTTTGTTTGCTGTAGGTGTAGCACTAGCTGCGATAGGTACCAGTTTTGGCCTCCCGCATTCACAACCACGGGCTATCTTATTTTATTCACTGTTTATATAAAATTTGCAACGTGTGTATGAATGAGGACTCAAAATAAAAAAAAATCTTTCTTTCTTTCACACGGGGCCGAAACAAGGAGGTATCTATAGATAAAAATATTTGTTCCGGGCGGGTATCGTACCCACGACACGTCCAGAACGCCAGGCCCTGTCATTAGTTAAGCTTTGCATTGTTTCTTCAACTTTGGCGATAGCTCCAAAGCTCTCAATTTCCTCAAGTATTTTTCTTTCACCCTTAGATTAACGCAGACATTGAAAAGCCTAATACGAATCTGTTATCAATCTCGCCGACCCACGCAGCCATCAATCTCTCTACATTTAGAAATCTATCCATTGCTACGGACGATTGTATAAACGGGTCCCTGTATCTGGGTCAGCCAGTCGGCTTAATCCTGTTATCTGTTGTCCTTCTAATTGAAGGAGATTTAGCTTGGTTTCGGATTTGTTCGAGTGTATATGTTTTAGGCATTTTGTTGTCAGTTAGTGGAATATGTGGTGTCCAGATAAAGAACATAGCACCACTCCCATCTCCTCCTGTCGATGTTGTAAAAGGTAACTAAAAGACTTATCCAGAGGGATGGGCAGCAGCGTCCCTTCTAGGATAGCAATAATTGTAAACTCACCAACCCGCGTGCCAAGCGTGGTGAGTACTGATAAATTCCCGCAAAAATGAGTACACGCGGCATGTTATATCTTTACTATGTTAGGTTTTTTTTTTATAAAACATTGCCCCACACTAGGATTTCTCCTGTGTCGTGGGTGCGTTTACAGACATAAATTCCACACACAATACATAGAGATTGATAGAGCAGAACGACATTATTATTTTTGTACGAAATTCAATGCTTCTTATCTACCACTTTTAACCAGCAACCGGTGAATAATAAACGCAGTGAATAGAACAGCGAATGGTACTCCCAATAAAATTACGCGTTGCGTGGTACGGCCGCTGTGTGCAGTCCGTACGCTCGGCATGATTGGCTGCCTATAAAGTCGTGGGTGTGTTTTAGTATGATTAGCCAATTATAATAAGTCAGTTCATTGGATGAGAACTTGTAACTGTGTGCATTAGTGTGTTTTTAAGAAGAATGGTAGGGGTAAAATGGATCTCTAGGCTCGGATACATTTTGAACTACGTGGCATATCTCCTTTCTTCCAATATCTTTGGTTGGACAGCTGTGTCATTGTCATTTCAATGACGTTCATCAAAGGTTAAGGGTCATGTCTAATCTGTCTATCGTGCTACTCATTATAAGACCTAAACAAACTTCCGTTACGTCTATTTATTTCAGTTCATAAGCCAAATGGAAGCTAACACTAAAATACATGTATCGGACTACATGTATTTCAGTGCTAGCTATTTAGTTATCCAAGTCCCGAAGGCTATCGATAAGAATTGAGTAAAGAATAAGCAATGGTTTCATTTGGTTATAGATGTTACAAGTAAGCAGACATACTTGAACAATATAAACTTAATAATACTTTATGACTGATAGTTCTCTTATTGCTTTGTGACTAATAGTTGTCTTATTGCTAGTCCGGCTAGGTAAGCGCCAGATCCGTGTGCACAGCGCATAGGGCCGCTTCCTGGGATCCTTTACAATCCCCCCGGAGAAGGTGACCGCTTTCCACCCTCTCCGAGATGTGCCTATAGGCGTGGCACCAGTGAGCGGTTCCTAGTGTGATCTTACGAGGACCTGGAGTCAGGTCATGATGAGTTTCTACTGAGATAAATAAAAAAGGTCCTGCTGGGCATACACTTAATATCAACCCTAAGTGACCTTTTACGGCACCCATGGTGAAGAGGGGTGGTCTATTATTTGCCGAGAACCACACGGAACGTTTTACTTCATATAGCTGGGACACGCGGTTTCACCGGCGTTTAATTTAAAAGAAATTTAGAGTACTTCGACATAGACACTTGACATAGAATATATATATTGGATTTCAAGGGTATTTTTTTACGCGAAACCCGAATGATTTTTCTAAAATAAAAGTAGCCTAAGTTATTCCTTATAACATCAGCTACATGCCAGTGAAGGTCCCGTCAAAATCGGTCCAACCGTTTCGGAGATTACCCGGAACAAACAGACAGAGACAGACAGACGGACAGACAGACAAAAAAATTAAAAATAGTTTATATGTAACGTACATACTTTCACATGCATTTAGTAAAAAGCTGTTATTTTGACATTACAAACAGACACTTAAATTTTATTTATCTGTATAGATTATTAACTAAAAAATATAACGATGCCACACTAGGATTTCGCCTGTATCGTGGGTACAGTTTTTGTCAAAGATGACCGCCCCAGTGGTTTAGCCGGTTCCTACCTTCCATGCGTCTTCCTCATTCCCTGGGGCGCAGGAAGTTAGTGAAGAATTTCCACTGGGACCAATAAAAAGGTAGGCGCTGGAAATTCGTTCGTAAACTTTAGACATTACTGTGTTTCGGTTTGAAGGGCACTCTGTAGCTAGTGACATTACAGACGAGCGCAGTGTGGTGCCTCGCAGAACTAGTCTTGTGTAGCATTACAATGGCGGCATGACGCTTACCACCAGATAAATTACAAGCTGGTCTCATCAGTGGGTGGTATATAAAAAAGTGTGGTTTGAGATGATTTAGATTTAATTTCAGAAGATAAAATTACTTGTGTTCGTATGTTGTGAATGGAATCTTGCACAATAACAGGTTATTTTTATTTATGTACTCTTTATTGTACACCAAAAAAATTAATAGTCACAGTAGTTTTACATTAAGTAAAATTACAATGCGGCCTTATCACTATCCGCGATCTCTTCCAGGCAACCTTAGGATGAAAAATGGTAGATAGAAGTAATTATGAGGCAGTCTGTGACTATATAATATATTAATATAAATAAATATTATTATACAATGTAATAACTATTTAAAGTATATGAATATATAAAAACAAAATAATTTTAATGTAAGGAGCTAAAGCAAGTCGAATATTAATAGTGAAATTTAAAGCGACATATAATGATCCTACTGAATGAACTAGTCGTTTCTTAAAGGCTGACAATGACTGAGCACGTCTTATTAGTACCGGTAATGCATTCCTCAAACGAGCTGCTTGAGTGGTAAAGGATTTATCGAAAATAAATGTGGAATGCTTTGGCATTTTCAGCTTAGTTTTCTGATGATCTTAGGAATCGCGTATGAGAGTCACCAAGGAACTCGAAACGGGTTTCGAGGTATAAGGGACTAGATGGATTTTACAACACACTGTATAGAAGAGAAAGAATGTTAGCATTCCGGCGAAGGCGAATCGGTAGCCATTTCAGCTTCAGACGAAATTGTGATACGTGATCATATTTTCGTTCACCAAATAAAAATGTTATGCAAAACATTTGAAAGACGCTCAATCTTAGCAAATTGGTCCTCGGTGAGATCTAAATAGCTGATAGCAGCATAATCGAGGATAGGATGAAGTGATTGTACAAGTGCAAATTAAAATGTTATCTATACAAATAATTAAAACTGAAGTGTCTATTTGTAATGTCAAAATAACAGCTTTTTACTAAATGCATATGAAGGTATAAACGGTACCTACAACAAAAAAGCTATTTGTAATTTTTTGTCGCTAATCTCCGAAACGGCTGTACCGATTTCTACGGGACTTTCACTGGAAGATGCTGATGTTATAAGGAATAACTTAGGCTACTTTTATTTTAGAAAAATAATTAGGGTTCCGTGCAAAAAAAAAAAACCCTTGAAATCCAATATATATAAAGTGTGTATGTCGAAGTACCTACTCTAAATTTCTTTTAAATTGAACGCGGGTGAAACCGCCGGTCGCAGCTAGTTTCATAATAAGAATAGAATTTGTACCCAAGGATCAAACCGTAAATACTTATATATTAAAATATGTGGTGTCGTGGGACACCAGGTAGGAACGAAGTTCCTTCGGCTAATGTAGAATCGACACTTATACACTACTCGCTTGTGTATGCGACTGTCGCGCCTGCGCACGTCTCATTTAAC
This sequence comes from Diloba caeruleocephala, assembly GCA_947459985.1. Lineage (NCBI taxonomy): Eukaryota > Metazoa > Arthropoda > Insecta > Lepidoptera > Noctuidae > Diloba > Diloba caeruleocephala. Next base: position 2,402,215 of record OX381629.1, on the reverse strand, counting down.
GGTTTTATTCCACGCACTTTTTTCCACGGATTTTTTCTTACGGTTTTACTATCACATTTTTTTCAGTTCAGTCGCGCAGCAAAATCCCTATCCCCTCCAAGCCTGCCGTAAGGAACTTCGTTCCAAAAACTTCAACGCCTTTTAAATCTCGATGACACTCTTAGTTCTCAATCTGACAGCTCAACCGTCAGTCGTCTCAGTAACATTAGATTCTATTGTATAAGCCATAACACTTTGTAACATCAGTCAATAACCTCATGATAAACGGATAACTGCATTCGCCTTCCATTTCGGTTGCGCATCCGCTGGCTTACATGCGTTGATTGCTTAAATAACTGTTTGAAACTTGAGCACGAAACGGTGCAACACGGTCGAATGGGCAGGTTAAACTGAAATGTACGCAACATTGGATGTTGCAGTAAAGATGTGGAAACGATAAATAGTAGGGTTTTGGATTCTTGTTGATAGTTGCGAGGTTGATGCATTTCCAATCAAAGGCGGTCTACGTAATTTTCGTAAATATAAGTGTCCTTACAAGCAAATAGATATAATGTTTCTTATGTCGAATCGAGGCGTACAATGCTAGTAGGACTCACTGATTCGTAAATGATCGGTGAGGTTAAGTAACGCTCGGTACGGCCAATCTATGGATGGCTGGCCACATAGTCGTGTTTGCATCTTCGTAGACAAAAAAAATCATGTGTTGAATCGAGGTGTACATAGCCAAATGCACTCACTGATCGGTAAACGGTTAGTGAGGTTAAGCAACGTTCGGTTCGGTCAGCATATGGATGGGTGACCACATAGTCGTATCCGCGTCTCCGTGTTTCAGAGGGCACGTAAAATCGTCGGCCCCGGATGTTGTCATTAGGCGGCAGTCGTTAAGCCAAGTCGGAGGCCTTGCGGCGGTTTGAACAACTTTGACACAAGGTTGGCCAGTACCGAAAAAACTAAAACATAATAAAATATATTCAATTGGTCAGGTAGTCGTGTATCACTTAAAGTTAATATTCAATTGAAGTATATAACTGGTTTATAATATACAGATAATGGTAATCTGCCGCCATGTTTGCTTTTGCTGATTTCGCATGGGTCTGATTGAAGATTGTTTTCATCAATTTCTAGGGAATTCGTTTACTTATACGTAGGTATGGTATTATCATTTAGATAATCAGATTAAAACTATTTTGGTTACGCTTGTCTGAAGAGATTGTATTTTGCTTTTCGGTATATTTTCAAGAACTACTAGTGTTTCATTCTAATTACCTACGCGGATATCAATGCACTATTAAAATGAACTGAAATTGACAGGTTAATGAAGATACTAATATTGCCTCTGGGCATTCGTTATCTCACCATGGGTTACGTAATCCCGGAGGGCAAATTTAAGCACCTGATTCTTCCTTTCTTTTGATACAAAATAAAAGTATATCTCATGGAGATCTTTAAGAAGCTTACAGAACGCAGAAAAGTCTGTGGCGAGCTGAATGTGATTGGCCACTGCGTACCCATTCGGGTGAGTGCGTTTCGGCTCGGGAGATCGGATTAGGGCGTCTCCGGCTTACCTTTATTGGTCGGCTGGTGTGGAGCCCCAAGAATGCCCGTAGGACTTTTAACTCTGGCTTGCCTTAGTTGGCAGATCAGAAGTGGCCGCCAGAGCTATATGCTCGGGGGTGGAAGTATCTAACGGCGTAATACCGGGGACATCCGTTCCAAGTCTTCGAGACGCGGGATAGTGAAACCGGTGCCGCACCTCTCGACACCCCGAACGTCTCATGCCGATGTTGCTCACTGTCGCCTGTAGTGGTGGTTATTAACTGCCACAGAATTTCATATCTATAAAGGTGGAAAGGCAGACGTCGTTTTCAGAAGTATGTAATCCATTTACCACCTATTGCAATAGACCTTATAATTGTAGTTTCATCTCATACAATAGTTTTACATCTCCGGGGACATTTCGAGACTGCATTTTTATAGTTAAGCCAGAGTCCCCGGTTAGCGTCCCATTACATTATAAATTAAAACTCTATAAAAGGCCTCTGCGTGTTGGACCCATGTCCTAATGTGAAAGCCTATCAAAATACCGGGTTCGCTTTTACAGGGGATAGAAACCTGTGAATAGAGAGATTCTAATAATATTATAAACCATTAAAAAGAGAGAGTATCTCGAAAATTCGAAATTAAAACCTACGAAACCAGAGGATTCAGAGATGTCATAAACCTGCATTCCTGTTATCAGTATGAATACTGTTACTGTCAGCCCATAGCATCCCACTGCTGGGCAAAGCCTATCACAATATATTTCAAATCTTTTGGTCTATTGATTTGTGTAGTAACAAAAAAAACTAAAATCCGTACGATCTCAAGATTTATCGAGGTGCTTTTAGGTACTTTGGATCTGATGTATATGAACTTAAATACATTATTATGCGTATCAAAGGAATTTGTTATCTTAATTTCGGTATATATTTCATAAGTTTGCGATCTTATTCCCACAACTAGTACAGGTTAATCACTCTAGATTATTTCTTTTCTTCCTACTAACCCCAGAAGCCTCATAAGAAACCTCAAGGTCACTTAGCGAGCTATGGAAAGAGCTATGCTTGGTATTTCTTTACGAATCAGAAATGAGGAGATCCGTAGAAGAACTAAAGTTGCCGACATAGCTGAAAGGATTAGTAAACTGAACTGACAATGGGCGGGGCACACTGCTCGTAGAACTGATGGTCGTTGGGGTAAAAAGGTTCTCGAGTGGAGACCGCCCACCGGAAAACTCAGCGTGGGACGACCTCCAACGAGGTGGACAGATGACTTGGTGAAGGACGCTGGGAAACCTTGGATGCGGGCAGAATGTAAACACTCGTTCTGGAAATCTATGGGGGAGGCCTTTGTTCAGCAGTGGACGTCCTTTGGCTGATGTGATGATGATGATGATGGACGACCCCAGAAGGCCCCTTTGGATGCAAGAGGTCAACAATCTATGCCTCTCAGGCTTGTCAGAATTCGCCTTCCTATTTATTATGCTAACACTCAACAAGCCATTTCCACCCAGTAACGGCTACACGGTCCTGACCACCCGCAGTTATGAGGGCTTGAAACGTTACAGAACTGTAACAATAAAAGTGAATTAGTTCGAACAGTTCTATTTCAAACTTTGACGTCGAGTCTCCCGTGTTTCCCTCTGTGTAAACGTATCAACGTTTTTTTATCAAATTCCGTCTGATTGATTTTACTATTTCACGCGTGTAGTGAGCTTCTTGAGTGTGAAATTACTAAAAGTTTCTTGACGGCGCGGTTTACAAACGCGCTCCTTAAGCACTAGCTTGTGGGTTCAAACCTTGGAATATAGCGATTTTTAATGTTTTTAATCCCATATATAATTACTTGTCCCGACTGACTGATTCATCAACGCAGAGCCTAAACCGCTGGGGCTACAAACTTGAAATTTTGGCAGTACATATTTGTATGATCTGCATGTAGTTGTTCCGGGTCTGGGTGTATTGTGTGTGGAATTTATTTCTGTAAACGCACCCACTGCATTGGAGAAATCCTAGTCCCTCACTAACGACGCAATGTTTTTAAAAAAAAGTGGAGAGATTTTCGTTTTTCTTGACGTTTCGAACACTTCAAGGGTCGTGGTCGCAGGATGACTGCTCCGGTATAATATACGCAATGTAATCCGTTGAAAAGTGTTTTCTTATAATAGTGTTCTTCTTCGAAATCCGTTTTATTACTGGCTCCAAAACCAAACTTTGAACTGACGGCTACCGCGAATCCCAGACGCAGGCGCGCCGACGGCAGCCGGCTACAAGCGGTGGCGGCTGGCGCTACCGTGTCGTTGGATAAGTGCCGTTCGTTTGTAACAGCGCTCGTTCGCTTGTTGTTTTTAAAAAAACAAGCTTAATTAAATTTCTGGAGTGTTTTACATCCATCCATCGATTAGAGACCGTTCAACGCCGAGATTGTGTGCGACGATGCTATTACACCAGTCCAATCTGCCATCGATTGAGCATTGATCGAGCGATGTCTACGTATCGATAGGTGCATTGATCAACGTTCTTTATAAACCGAAGTCGCATTACTGGCGATTGATTAATGAAAATATTCAACTTTAGCCGACTGATCGCCAGACTATCACGAGATTTATCTATTGTCGTTCGACGTGTTTTACAAGCCGTAATCATTGAGCTGTTAAACCGACGCGGTCGAAGTTGATCGACGTCGATGCGACATCAATCGTGTACGGTCTAATAACAAACCATTTTTTATTTGGATTTCCATTGGAAATTCTACATGAACTGCCTTCACCCCAGGGAAGGGCGAAGGGGTATGCCGGACTCCTACCGGCTAAAACCACTGGAGCGGTCATCTTCAGCACCGAAGGGGGGCTCCAGGTCCTCGTAAGATCACACTAGAGCCGCCCATTGGTGCCACGCCTTTAGGCACATCACGGAGGGGATGACTGTAAAGCGGTCACCCCCTCTAGCGGAGGGAAGGCGACTGTAAAAAGGTCGCCCCCCAGGCACTTCTCGGGGAGGATTGTAAAGGATCTCCCCGAGCCTCGCAATGCGCTGTGCTGCGCACACGGCGGCACGTGACCACGTGCGCGCCACCGTCTTCCCGGGGGTCACTCGGTGTGAGCACGCAGACTCCAATCTGCGCACCCGCGACCCCCGAGGCCCCCCACCATGTAGTGACGGCAGGGGGCTCAGGCGTGTTGGACTTGGGAGCCGGGACGATTGTTGCCCCGGTGCCGTCTTGTCCTCCGTGCGGGATCGGCCCTCTCCCGATCCCGCTCTGCAGTCTCCTTCTGGAGCATGACGCTCTCGCAGAAGGAACCCACTGCACTCCAATTTTCATGCTCTGCCAACATATCCGACACTACTGCCGGCAGAGATCTTGCCCGATCCGATCGACCAGGATCTGCCGCTCGACCGCCCACGCAGGGCCGAATAACACCGCTACTGACTTTTGATTCAATAATGCCTCTTCATTTCTCAGATAGAAAAAGTTATCATAACGACAAGCCTACCCTTGTTTACAAGTCGTTTTCTGTATAAATAACATTAATTACTTGTGTGCTATTTAAAATCTACACTTAATTTGTGTTTGAAACTGTTAAGTACTTTTAAAATGACGTGGGTAAGTCGATAAAGTGTTGTCGTGATGAAAATGATATTATCGGTCATAGATACTATAAATTATGCTCATCTCATACAAAGTCCATAAAGCACGATCATTCTAAAAAGGGTTACCTGCCTATTACTGTTTTATTTCTACATTATTCTTTTGTTTGTGGAGTAGTAACATTTTGCTTTTATTTAGTTCTAAATATGTCTCGTCTGTATTGATTGTTTTATGATGGGTGTAGTGTGTTGTCTGGTGCGTAGAAATAAATGTTTCTTTCTTTCTTTCTTTCAAGTGCGAGGACCATGTGGGTTATTTGTTAATTTTGTTTAATTGACGTGATAGATGTCTGGCAGTTTAGGTATGTCATGCTCAAGTGTCCTGCTGATGGTGGCGTCGTGTATCGGGTCGCTTAATTGCTCTACAATATGGTTGAGCTAAGCGACGCTGAAGCATGCGTCATGCTCGTGAACGAGTGCTGTCTGTTGGGATTGGTCAGCTTAATGCTGCCATGACAATTTAATCAGAAACTTAATATATACTTCATAAGTAAATATTAGTATCAGGCTCGTTTAGTATTAGTAAGTTAAGTACTTTATCTTTATTTTGGGAACAATGTAGTCAAAAATATTCTACGATTGTATGATCAATTATTATGTTTTAAAAAGAGTAACCAAGGAGTTTCTTGCCCGTTCTTCTTATAGGAAATCAACTTCTTGGAACGCGGCAACTAAAGTCCTTATTTAAATAACGTTGCCCCACATTAGGATTTCTCCTGCGTCGTGGGTGCGTTTACAGACATGTATTCCACACACAATACACCCAGACCCGGAACAACTACCTGCAGATCATATACATATTTGTTCCGTGCGGGAATCAAACCCACGACCCGGAGCGCAGCAGCCGACTATCAGCCCCTGCACCAAACGTGCCATTAGTCTGACTATTCATAAGTGCCTGTAAATAGTTTTACATTAATAAATAGTATCTTTAGTATTATCCTGCTAGTAAATTATCTTTCGAGCATCGTATTTACCTGATACAACACAAAACTTGGCTTGCATAATCGCAAGATTCCACGTACATATGAGAATTTCGCCATCAAAACATATTTTTAGTCATTCCGACTAGCACGTATTTCCTCGTGTTTTTCCTCACAATATATTGTGATTGTTTGTTTACCGTTTTCCGGAAAGTACACGTCGTTTACTTATCTTCACGCTATTCTCCTCAATGTGTAAAGCAGTGACAATGATTGTACTTATATTCGACGTCAGACGTCAATTTTGGCGGCACGGTTGGCGCGGTGGCTATGCGATTGGCTTTCTGCGCCGTGTGTCGCGGGATCGATGCCCACACGTACACAACGAACGGTCTGGGTGTGTGCTCATTGCGGGGGTTTGCCATAATCGCCACGTTCGAACGACGCTGCTGCCCATCCTCCGGCTAATCTCATAGTCGCCTTTTACGACACCCATGGGTTGGTGGTATTCGTAGCTGGCACCACATTGCTTACTACCACTTACCAATGAAATGACGATGAAGGAATTTCACGTGGTCGGGACTTCAACGTACATAATGTTTATTATTTTGGTAAGATAACGGGACGCACACTGCATTGTCATTGATTTTGTTTTATATAACTTGTATTGTTCGGCTATAATAAGAATATATATTTATTTATTTCTTTCTTTCTTTGTGTCTCAAGAAAAGTCTAACCTATAAGAATTTGAACGATCCCAAGTATGTCTTAGGCACATTCGTAAAGTCCATTTTAAAACGCGTTCACAAAGCCTGGCCATAGCTTTCTTATTCTATCTATCTGATTCTGCAATATTCATTACTAGAAATTAGCTATTTATAGCTGTGATATTTTAAGATTGCAATTTCGTTACTGATTCCCTCTTTGTTCCTGGGTTCGATTCCTAAGTCGGGCAAAGCAGCTCAAAGTTTGGCAGGTGTCCAGTGAATTTTAATAATATTACCCCCCAACACACACAATTCGAGGCCGGTATGCCTCGAAGGGTTAAAATGGTGGGGGCGGGGGAGGCTGGGGCTGGAGAATCACTAAGACTAGGGCTTGATGACGTTGTCCCTTGCCGTCGCTGTATGGCAGGGGCCTCGGGGATCGCGGGGGCGCAGAATTGAGCAACCACTGGGGAGACAGTGATGCGTACGTGGTCACGTGTCGCCGTGTGCGCAGCACAGTGCACTGCAAGGCATGAGGGAATCAATTACAATCCTCCCCGAGAAGTGCCTGGGGGGCGACCTTTTTACAGTCGCCATCCCTATGCTAGAGTGGTCGACGGCTTTACAGTTATCCCCTCCGAAATGTGCCTATAGGCGTGGCCCCAATGGGCGACTCCAGTGTGATTGTTCTCGACGCCTGGAGTCCCCCCCTCGGTGCCAAAGATAACTCTCTGGTGTTATTAAATAAATTCCAATTAATTACATAAAAACAAGTCGATTTTCGTTACTTTACAAACATGATTAGTCCAACAGGCGATAGTTATTATTTACACGATGGAAAACGATCAGTCGTGAAATTCCCTGTACATGTTACTGCCCTGTATCGCTTCGCACAAACTCTCGCGTTTCTCTTTACGACTTGAGCTAATGTCTTTTTCCTGTCTTGATTTTCTGGAGAATAAATGCGTCTTGCGATGAATTGATGTTCTATACAAGTTATTTTCAAGATGTTAAATTGGCTTACTTGTTTACTATGCTTGCGTTCGTAATATTTTACGGTGTGAGCCGAATTTGATGTGGCTTGCCTAAATGTATAGATGGCTTGTAAATCTCCAATATATTATGTAAGGATGGGCACACATATGCAACATGCAATGTGTAATGCAACAATGTTCGCTAAGTTGGACGGTTTAGCGATCGTGTGCATACTCGTATAGCACGCAATGGGGCAACGACATTAGTAAATACGAAGGTGATAAGATTTAGACAGGATTTGGCAAAGTAGTTTAAGCATAGAGAAGCCCATATAGTGTCGTTCAAAAATACAAGGAGCGAGAAGGATACAAGGATCGCGTTTATTAAAAATCTAGTTGTAATTTAGATTATTTTGTATCTTACTAACATTATAAATGTGATAGTTTGTTAAGATGTTTGTTACTCATTCAATCGCATAGGCCGAGAAGAGACGCCTGGTTGTCATCACTACGGAGACTGCCCGGCGTCGTGTCCTCCGGGCAGTCTACTGTGAAACACCCATGGTCCGAGAGAATCTGCGTGAGCCTCAGCCGGATGGTGAGGACCCCTTGCCGCCTCTCCAGCCATTCCTCCCTGACGGGTGTTACCGCCGCTATCGCGACGTGCCCTGCACTGTCTTGCAAAGTCGCTCCTTCCATTCCACGCCCGTTCTTGTTACTGGCGGTGCACCACGGAACCAACTTCTCGATGCTGAATATTATTCAAAATCATTTATTTTATGAACAAAAGTTACTCACAAGATGTCAAGTTATAAAAATTGATTGCAACAATAATGAATAAAACAAATATAATGTCAACTATTTTAATACAAAATTTAAATTAAGTGCAATATTCAACTAATACAACATAAAGAAATTTAAGAAATTTACAACGCCACTACAACATTTATCAGCAGTTATAGTAGTTTACAGAGTACCTAGTATCCTTTGTCTATCAATAGTTGCCTAGTTTCGGTTTAAATTAAATGAGGCGTTTTCGGCAATTCCTTGTGGTGTCCGGATTAGGAATTTAGCACCAATTCATCTCCGGTGGATGTCGTAAACGGCGACTAAGGGAATCTAGACCAGAGGGATGGGCAGCAGCGTCCCTTATGTGTAACGGTAGCCATACTGCGCTCACCAACCCGCCTGCCAAGCGTGGTGAGTATTGACAAATACCCCCCAAAATTATGACACAGTTGTGAAAATCTATGGGGGAGGCCTTGGACGTATCACTCAGCAGTGGACGTATAAATGTGCTTAGGTATTTTACTGTAAAGTTTGGGCGCCATTGCATTATACACTTTAATATAGAAAGAATATGAATGTGTTTGTTCCTATGTGTGTTGTTACCAGAGCTTCGTACAATATCCCCAATTTTCCCACCATGACATTTTAAAGAATCTATTATTCACTGTTGTTTATTAATTGTCGATGAAAATACAATTTGCTAATTCTCAGATCAGCCTAGAAAAACAACTTTACGGTAGTTGCGTTTATTGATGTGTTAATTTTTATGACGTCACACCCGGTTCACAGCGCTTGTTTGCACGTAACCGCAACGCAATAAATGGCTGTAAACGAAGCGGAAATATACGATCAAGTCGGGTTTTATTTCAACCAGAAACTTGAGTTGTACGTTGCTGCTGTTGTACGTCATCTTTACAGAGGTGAATATTATGTAGTTAGGCTTAATTTATACATGTAGTCTTGACTACAACAAGGTCCTTTGCATTATCCAGAGTATTATAACCCTTGATAGGTATTTCACTCACGGTACCTATCATCATGGACATGCTAGAAAAGAACAAGCAAAAATAAAGGAGCGAGGCAGTAGGCTGTTTTTTCTATTGATCTCCAGCGGAAAATCTACATAAACTTCCTTCGCACCGGAGGGCGAAGGGGTATGCCCGGACTCTTACTGGCTAAAACCACTGGAGCGGTCATCTTCGGCACCGAAGGGAGGAGTCAGGTCCTCGCAAGATCACACTAGAGCCGCCCATTGGTGCCACGCTTTTAGGCACATCTCGGAGCGCATGATTGTAAAGCGGTCACCCCCTCTAGCGGGGGGAAGGCGGCTGTAAGAAGACCGCCCCCTAGACAGTTCTCGGGGAAGGCAATAGGCCTGAACCACTTCCAAGACCTTATCTAACACAAGAAAATACTGTGGGTGAAATTCTTAAACAGATCACAACCGAGATACCTTTTAGCTGCACTCACAAGGCACCTTGGTACCAACGGGCACCTGCACAGAATGAAACTCAGCACGGCTGATACATGTTGATTCTGCAGGGGTCAAAAATAGTCAATGCTACACATATTGTATGACTTGTTAGGCGTAGGGCGAATCACTTGGGAACAGCTTATCCTGTATCAGATGTTTACGCGCAGTTTTATGCTGGCACATATATGTCCAGATACTGCGATAATTTGAGATCGAACCATACCTCACGGATCGACAATTTCGTCACAATAGGAAATCTATCAATGCCCTGCAACAGGACATGGAGTGGTGCTACATTCTTAATCCGAATACCACACAGATAAAACTTACTATGACCAAATATCGCAATAGCAAAGTGCGATAATCGTGTATAATGTGTATAAGCTCTGACGCAAATAAAATGTACTACACAATACTACCTCAAAGCAGCTAGCCGAGCTTGGTGAACATACCTATAACAATATATCTGTATTGTATATATGTGTAAATTAGCATATAGACGAGACAGAGTTCATCTGACGGGTGATTACACAATCTACACTGACAATGTGGTAAGCATGACATTTCCCTGAATAATTTCGATACTTAATAACATAAATACAAACATAAAATTTCTATAAAGTTACTCAGTATATGGATGACAATGTTTGAGATTGAGCTGCTCTAATGTTCAGAGGATGATATTGACATTATTTGTTTTGATGTATCTTATAATACCATAGATTTTTTTTTAAATTTTGAAATTTTTCATAATTGATTATATTAATTCATTTAATTAATGATATTTGATTATTCTTCATTCTAAATCAGTTTAAATTACATCCAATGTTTGCTTTTATTTTGTATTTTATATACACTTGATTTATATTTAAAACTGTAAGTGCGAGGACACATGGTCCTGAGCTGAGCTTGAGCTGAGCGAAGCTGGTACATGCGTCATGCTCGTGAACGAGTGCTATTTGTTAGGGTTGGTCAGATTAATGCTGCCATGACAATGTAATCATAAACTTTGTAAACATTAAAAGTTCGTTTGTGTAACAGACCGTGGGGTAAATTAAAACTCGGTTTCACAATTATATTACAGGTATATTTTAGGGCAGAGTTTCCACCTTGCACTGCTCGTTTACAGAATGATTCTTCATACTGCAATGCTCTTACTCTTATACGGTTCAGAATCAGTTACAATACATTTCAAAGATAAAACTTAAGGTAGGTATATTTAAAAATGCTGGTGGCATTATTGTTATTTGAAAGACTACATATAAACAAACTATTTGTAAAAGCATTAAATATTCAAATATGAATTATAATGGATTAACTAAATTATTTAAGTGATTATTTTATACACATGTTATTTAATATCTGACAATCTCATATGACGTCACTACTGGTAAACTTAAATAGATGGACAATTAATGTAAATGATATAAATATATAATAAATAGGTGATACTGATTTAGAACATAAATAATGAAATATTACAGGTCCCAAATAATTATTATCCATAGTCTAAATATAAATAAATATTCGGATGTGACGCATGTTGTGATGGCTTCACAAGGGGCGGTCATTAGTCGCTAACACTCGTTTAGTGTAGACTTTATAAGAAGTTTACTCTTTTCTCCTACATTAGCTTTATTTTGAGAACAATGTAGTCAAAAATATTGTAACAAGTCTGTTATGATTTAAAAAGAGTAACTATGGACATACTTGCCCGTTCTCCTCCATAACAAATCAACATCTTGGGACGTGTCAACTAAATTCTTGACTTTTCATAGGTGCTTGTAAATGGTTTTACATGAATAAAAAATACTTTTATCTTATTCATAAATAAAAAAAACAATGATATACTTCCAAGATAAACTGGAAATATCGCAATAAACTAAAAGCTGTCACGCAAGATGGATTAGGACGACCGACGACGAGTCATTCCAAGTTCGTCCCAAAGGCTTTGAGTTGAACATCTCTATCAAACTTGTAACACTCTCACATTTCATCTAGGAATAGTATAACGCTATCTATCGCTCGTCCAGGACACAAAAAGCAATAACACAACACATATTTTCGGTATGGTAACACTTAATCTAAGACGGCACGGTTGGTGCAGTGGCTGATACAGTCGGCTGCTGCGCACCGGGTCGTGGGTTCGATTCCCGCACGGAACAAATATTTGTACGATCTGCAGGTAGTTGTTCCGGGTCTGGGTGTATTGTGTGTGAAATTCATGTCTGTAAACGCACCCACGACACAGGAGAAATCCTAGAGTGGGGCAAAGTTATAAAAAAAATATATATATTAGATAACCCCTACTTTATATTCCTGTTTTGGAATTTTATCCAAGGCCACATCATTGCATAGCTGTCCATAACAATTCATAATGTTACCACATACCTATTGTTTGTGGCTGATAAGCCAGTATTTTGTATCTGATTCCCCATTTAGGAACATAACCACCATATAAACACTTGTACCGATTGTTTCCATTGCATCGGTGTATTTCGGTTTATCGTTTACCTTATTTTACAGTAGAGTGTGAAAGCATCCTATTACGAAATCGCTAGGGCTGTGATTAGTTCCAAAATGTTACCTATTTATTTAATAACTAGCTGGCACCCACGGTTTTACCCGCGTTTAATTTAAGAGTACTTTGATATAGACACTTGACATAGAATATACATGTATTGGACAGACAGACAAAAAAAATTAAAATTCATTATTTTTATTGTAAGTGCCATATATACATTCATATGCATTTAGTAAAAAGCTGTTATTTTGACATTACAAACAAACACTTCAATTTTATTTTTTTGTATAGATTTTTAGGGAAAACAAATATCTAATTATATAAAATTGGTAAACAAAATAATATAGATGTCCTTTTGTTTAGGAAAAGTCGGTAATGATAGTGGTGGTTATCTAGGTACAGACGTCCACCCTCTCCGAGATGTGCCAATAGGCGTAGCACCAGTGGGCGGCTCTAGTGTGATTATACGTGGACATGGAGCCTCCCTTAGGTGCCGAAGATGACCGCCCCAGTGGTTTTAGCCGGTAGGAGTCCGGCATACCCCTTCGTCCTTCCCCGGGGCGAAGGAAGTTCATGAAGAATTTCCACTGGGCACCAATAAAAAAAGAAAAAAAAAGGTACAGACGTCACAAAAAGTTAGTATTTCTAATAAAAACCTGGTACATTCATACAATGGGAAAAGGTCTTCAAGATCTTTTTTATCCTGAATATAATATATTTTTAAATTTGTCTAAAGAAAGAAAGAAAGAAACAATTTATTCTTGCGGCAAATCGACGCACAAACACACAGTAAGGAAAATATTCGACGAAGGCATGACTAATTATATGCTTAAATATGTACTTATTAACAAAACACTTAACTCTATATATACCATTTTAATCTATAACATAAACAACCAAATTAACACTAATGAGTGTTACACTGATTAGTGTTAATTTACTTGTGGCTAAAAGACATGGACTCCACGCCAAAAATAATAAAACAATTTTCTTTTTTTATGGTTGACAATTGACATTGCTGACGACTAGAAATTACCACTTTACTTGTCTACTTTTTTATTGTTCCTGTAGGCCCACTATCTACCCTCATTTCAACTAAAGCCATCCAGTCATTACACACATGGACAACCCCCGCTTTGGCAATACTAAAACAAAGATATTGATATTCATGTTTTATGTCAGAAAATTTGTTTATTTTACGTACTCACATAATATTTCGTAGGTAATGAAAACCAGATAAGAGACCCTAAAAGACGATACGAGTACCAGGAAGTTGGTACGTCTAACACACCCAGACCGGTCGATGCAGCGATATTAAGACGACTGTGTCCAGCAGTGGACTTCATTCGGCTGAAATGATTCTATGTTCTATTCCGTGTCAAAATCTACCGGTTATTTCACATTTCATTTTAATCCACTCAGCCGAGATGCAAACATCCAAATATACATGCGTCTACATTTATAATATTTTGAATTCCGATTAATTATTTGAAACCGGGCGTTTCATATAATTAATCGGAATTCAAAATATTTTTTTTTTTCAGTAGGAATGCGAGCGGCACAAATAATTAGGCGGGATTTAAATATTAAGTGGCGATTCGGTATTCGGCCATTAACCTACATCCTACCATATTCCTGTTTATTATACGCATTCATTAAAGTTTGTCAAAGTACCTTAGTAGGACTAAGGGTCACAATCAATAAATTTTCCAACCAAATACTGCATTGCCTCCTAATCGACGGCACGGTTGGTGCAGAGACTGATACAGTCGGTTGCTGCGCTCTGGGTCGCGGGTTCGATTCCCGCACGGAACAAATGTTTGTATGATCTGCAGGTAGTTGTTCCGGGTCTGGGTGTATTGTGTGCGAAATTTGTCTGTAAACGCACCCTCGACAAAGAAGAAATCCTAGTGCATCGTTTTACAAAAAGTCTATGTATATATTCACGAAACCTCTGGCACTAAAGCTTACGTTGAAATTTGGCAGATATGTTCCTTGCTTGACATAGCCATCCCCCAATCAAGGAAGTTGCAAAATATAACCCCCTAAGGTGATTAAAACGGGTAGTATAGGTTATCTACCACTGCTGGTTAAGTATATGTAAATATTAAGACAATCACAGCCCTAACAACGTAATGTAAACACAGCTAACGAAAACACATATAACAATAACATTGGAACTAATTTTAGACACCTACTGAATAGTTACAAACTTCTAAATTGATTTATGTTCCTACTTTCAAAATACGGTGAAAGTCTCAGCGTTTTAAAATTTACTTACGATATTGTTCTCTTGCGAAGTTTCCCGAACGCTGCCCAGCCGAGTCGGATTCGACGATTGACCTCTTTCTCGAAGTTGGACCTACCTAACTGGACAGTTTGTCCTAGGTAGACATACTCGTCAACAACTTCGAGAACAGAGCTCCCAACGGATATTGGGATGGGCACGACATGGGCATTTGACATGACTTTTGTCTTGCCCATGTTCATCTTAAGGCCCACCTGTTGGGAAACTCTGTTGAGATCATCGAGCATTGTGCTGAGCTCTTGCAGCGATTCTGCCATGACTACGATGTCATCGGCAAATCGAAGGTGAGTGATATACTCGCCATTGATGTTAATGCCGAATCCTTTCCACTCCAGTAGCTTGAAGGCATCCTCCATTGCAGCGGTGAACAGTTTCGGGGAAATGACGTCCCCCTGTCTCACACCTCTCTGCAATGGAATTGCCCCCGTGCTCTGTTCATGTACTCGGACCGACATGGTGGCGTTTCTGTATAAGCACTTCAACACTTCAATGTACCGATAGTCAATCTGGCACCGCTGCAGAGACTGCAGCACTGCCCAGGTTTCGATCGAATCGAAGGCTTTCTCATAGTCCACAAACGCCAAGCATAGTGGCAGATTATACTCCTCGGTCTTCTGTATAACCTGCCGCAGCGTATGGATGTGGTCTATGGTACTGAAACCTTTTCGGAAACCGGCTTGTTCGGGAGGCTGGAAGTCATCAAACCTGCGCTCGAGACGATTTGTGATGACCCTTGAGAACAGCTTATAAACATGGCTCAGAAGTGAGATGGGTCTATAATTCTTCAATAGGGTGTTATCACCCTTTTTGAAGAAGAGCACCACCTCACCTCTGTTCCACGCTTCCGGCGTTGTGCCCTCGAGTAAGACAGAATTGAATAGCTTCTGAAGGACTTTAAGTACCGGTGTGCCACCCGCTTTCAGAAGCTCTGTCGTAATTCCGTCTCCACCCGGCGCCTTGTTATTTTTAAGCTGTTTCAAGGCCATCCTAATCTCGTACAGGCTGATGTCCGGGATATCCTCGGTATAGTGTCGGGTTAGTTTGGCTCGCGGGTCTTTGTCAGAGCCAATGGTAGGTATACTTACCGAGGTGTATAACTGCCGGTAGAACTTCTCAATCTCTCTCAAAACCTCTGGCTTAGTCGACGCTACACTGCCGTCCTCGGTCTTCAGCTTCATAATACGACTTTGCCCAATAGACTTGTCTCTTGCGAACACTTTGGAGCCTTTATTCCGCTCAATCGCCTCTTTAACACCGTTGGTGTTAAAGGTGCGGATATCGTGACGCAAGGACTTCCATATCCGTCTATTGAGCAGTCGGTATGCTTCAGCATCACCGGAGGACTGCAGCGTCATGGCGCGTCTTTCTGCCATGAGGTCGAGAGTGTGATCGGAGAACTTTTTGGTCTACCTTTACGGTGGGCCTTAAAGAACTTAGACCCAACCGTTTGGACAGTTTCTACAAACCTACCATTTAAATCGTCCACAGATACGCAATGTTCTAGGCACTCGAAGCGGTTTTGGAGTTCGAGTTGAAAGCTCTCGGGGTTTTGGATATGAGCACTAGAGGGCCGGAGCGTAGACCTCATCAGACGAGACCTCTCAACTTTGAGATTAATATTCAATGTGCCTCTTACCATTCGGTGATCACTACCGGTTTTCACCCTGTGGATCACAGAGACATCATTGAATATTTGCCTCCTATTGGTCATGATGAAGTCAATCTCATTCCTCGTGGAACCATCGGGACTCATCCAGGTCCATTTCCTGTGAGGCGGCTTTTGGAAAAAGGAGTTCATCACGAAGAGTCCCTCCTTTTCCAAAAAGTCGGCCAGCCTCTGTCCCCTGGGGTTCCGTTGCCCATATCCAAATTGCCCCACTCTCAACTCACCATCGCATCGAGTGCCCAGCTTCGCGTTGAAGTCCCCCATCACAACAGTGAAGTGTGTCTTCGAGGTATGTATGGCCCTACTTACGTCCTCATACATACTCTCTACTTCATCATCTGGGTGTGTCGAGGTCGGTGCGTAGACCTGTATGACCTTCAACGAATACCTCTTGGATATTCTGAGTATAAGGTACGCTACCCTGCTCGACACACTTTCGATAGCCACTATGCTGTTAATGAGGGACCTGCGGACGAGAAACCCGACACCACCTTGAGACAGATGTTCGCCTTCCCGGTAGTAGAATAAGTTGCCAGATTTCAGGGTTATCGTGTCCTCGCCCTCTCTTCGGACTTCTGATAGACCCATGATATCCCAGTGCAACTTATCTATTTCTTCTTCCAGCTCAACAATCTTTTCGTCTGCCCTCAGTGTGCGTGTGTTATACGTTACCAGGGTCAGTTTTCGTTTGGGGTGGTAGCCGGATCCCGTCCGGTGATTCTTAGCACCCCCTGCCCCGCCATTACCGTGGCCGCTACCATGACCAGGAATAGCGGGGCTGCCGGGAACTGGGGGCCGGTGCATTAGTCGTGTCGTCATTTTGGGGGGAATTTGCCGATACTCACCACGCTTGGCAGGCGTGTTGGTGAGCGCAGTAATGCTTCTGTTCAGCAAAGGGACGCTGCTGCCCATCCCTTTGGTTAAGAGTCCCTTAGTCGACTTTTACGACCTCCACGGGAGGAGACGGAGTGGTGCTATATTCTTAATCCGGACACCACACGGATAAACGGCTGGGCAGCGTTCGGGAAACTTCGCAACGTCTTTTCGTCAACAATACCGCAATGCCTCAAGACGCAAGTCTTTAACCAGTGTGTGTTACCAGTGATGACATATGGAACAGAGACGTGGTCACTCACAATGGGCCTCATAAGAAAGCTCAAGGTCACTCAGCGAGCTATGGAGCGAGCTATGCTTGGTATTTCTCTACGAGATCGAATCAGAAATGAGGAGATCCGTAGAAGAACTAAAGTTGTCGACATAGCTGAAAGGATTAGTAAACTGAAGTGGCAATGGGCAGGGCACATTGCTCGTAGAACTGATGGCCGTTGGGGCACAAAGGTTCTCGAATGGAGACCGCACACCGGAAAACGCAGCGTGGGACGACCTCCAACGAGGTGGACAGACGACCTGGTGAAGGTCGCTGGGAGTCGTTGGATGAGAGCGGCATGTGACCGCTCGTTGTGGAAATCTAAGGGGGAGGCCTTTGTTCAGCAGTGGACGTCCTGTGGCTGATATGATGATTGTTCTCTTCCTTCCCGAATTATTCTTAAACTGGGCCATTTTGTTGCTGTAGTTTTTTGAACTGCCCCATTAGCATTTCTCCGGTCGTGGGTACAGTTAAGAGGATTACTACATATCTCATGCACAAACACCTTTTCTTATCTTATCTGTTTTTTTCATCTCGATGGGTATCTTCATGGGCTTTCTCCACCTGGGAGCGGACTCGCACCGGCTAAAACCACCTGGGCTGTCGTCCTTGGCAACCAAAGGGAGGCTCCACGTCCTCAAGAATGAACGCAATTTAGGCACCTCTCGAAGGAGGAAACGGGCACCTCATCTAGCGGAGGGAAGGCTACTGTAAAAAAGCCGCCCCCCAGACATGTCTTAAGGGGACAATCCCCGAAGCCTCGCTGTGTGCTGTGCTACGCACACGGCAGTACGTGAGCGCATGCCTCACATGCCTTACCCACTAAGCCCCCATTTGGCCGTCGCGTGTAGTAAGTAACTAATGTTGACTTCAAATTAGACAAGCTAAATATGATAAAAAGTACCACTATACTCATGATTACGGGTAAATACTCCGTTTTATAATGTTTTCGTTCATCATCATCATATCAACCAAAAGTCATCCACTAAAGAAAGGGCTTCCCCACAGAGGCCAGGTTACATGGCGTGTGTCGTCAGTACTACTCACCATTGTTGGCAGGCGGGTTGGTGAGCGCAGGATGGCTGCTGTTCCACAGCATTCAGCCAGCAGACGCTGCTGCCTATTCTTCTGGTTTAGAGTCCCTTAGTCGCCTTTTACGACATCCACTGGAGGAAATGGAGCGGTGCCATATTCTTAATACGGATACCACACGGATTATTTTCAGTAGCAGCTGATAAACGTGACAGGCACGCAGTGGCCAGTCGGTTGACTTCTGCGATGGGTGTCGCAGGTTCGAGCAGTGTTACTAACTCTCAAAAATATTTTTACTTTAAGCTTAAATCAATAACCCCCATAATCACTACAATGACTGGAAAATCCCCGTCAACATTTCGGCCGAATGAAGTCCACTGCTGGACACAGGCCTCCCCCAAAGATCACCACAACGGCCAATATGCGTGTGTTGTGGGCTCATTGGGGGGTTTTGTCATAATCACCACGCTTGGAACACGGGTTGGCGATTGCAGTTGAGTTGTTAATGTAATCGAAGGACGCTGCTGCCCATCCTCCGGCTAATCCCTTAGGGGTGCCCATGGGGTGGTGGTATTCTGAGCCGGCACCACACGAAAATCCCCGTAATAAAATATTATAAATAGTTTATTAATAATCGTTAGTAAATGGTTAATAATATGTGTAATATTTTTTAAATAACAATTTAATCAACCAGTACCTAAGCATAGACAACGTAACCACCAGTCACCACAGAGTAGTTGTAATATATCGTCCTATATACCTATTTTTATGTTTATGGAAACATGGTGAGCTATGGTGATATTTGTTTTTTTTTTCGTCTCCGCATTCTTAGTAACTAGGAACCCTATGAGATGTCGCTAAACCGCTAAGTCAACAAATAAATATGATTGGCTAGATTAGGTTACTCCATGCGCTATATTATAATACATTAATGTTTTTTGATCATAAGAAAGAAAGAAAAGAAGAAATTGACTAAATCATACATGAAGTCAACATTTCCCTAAAAATATAACGCGCCAAAAAAACCCCACCGCACTTATTTACTCCCTAAGTTAGGAAGAAAACCTCTAAGTTAGGAATCCTGGGTTCGAGCTCCACACCGAACAAGTATTTGCGTGGCCTACGATGATTAGTTTTTTCGGTATTTGTTGCTTATGCATGTGAGATTATGTATGAAGACACTTTACATGGGAAATCTTAATAGCGGGATTTTGGGTTTATAATGATGACTTTCACCCCCCTCTTTTACCCCCTTAAGGGTACAATTTATAAAAACACTGATACACTTTATTTTTGTATCAAAAAGTCTAAACACCAATTTTCTTAGATGTACCTTATAAAATGACGGAGTTTCATACAACCTTTCAACTCCCATTTTACCACCTTAGGGGTGGAATTTCTAATATTCCTTTGTAGGTGCGTACGTTATTAAAGTCATCAACTGCCAACATTTCAAGTTTGTAGTCCCAGCGGTTTGGGCTTTGCCTCGATGAATCAGTCAGTCAGGACAAAAAAATGAACATGCTAGATTGATGTTGGTACGAATGCATACGCTTACACATCACTAGAAGACTAGAACTGATATAGCTAATGACATACTTATTTAACAACGCACGAATATTATCCGCAACATATAATATTCCATGGAATTCCTTCAAGTGCACACATAAATACATAGTACGCAAATGTCTCGTTTGCACGTCTATCGCTGTGCAATGCTGACGCAACTCATGACAATCGCAGCTAAAACAATGGACGAGATAATGACACCGGCGACACAAAAGATTGGTCCTTCATATTTTAAAGCAGGTTTTATTTAATTAACAAAAGAATCTGTTGTGATTTTGTTTACAAACCATCACATACTTTACGCCTAACTTTACTTTACTGCCGTGTGGTGCCGGCTCAGAATGCCACCACCCCATCTCCTCCCATGGGTGTCGTAAAAGTCGACTAAGGGATTAGCCGGAGGATGGGCAGCAGCGTCCTTCGAGTATACTAACAACTCAACTGCGATCGCCAACCCGTCTGCCAAGCGTGGCGATTATGGCAAAACCCCTCAATGAGCCCACAACATATCCATATCGGTCGTTGTTGTGATCTTTGGGGTAGGCCTGTGTCCAGCAGTGGACTTCATTCGGCCGAAATGATGAAAAAAATGATGATGACATACTTTACGTTCGAAGTCATGAAACTACAGGTTCATAAAATAACACTATTTTACTGCACAGCGCGAAAGTTGTTACATTTATTCGGTACCCGCGTGCCAAGAAACTAGGATTCTAATGAGGTCATAAAATATATTGACCACGAAAAACTGGGAGTTGTTGGGAAACGTATTGACATGGGAAATTATCGCTAGTTACTAGCGATGACATATGTCACGGAGACGCGGTCGCTCACTGTGGGCCTTGTAAGCAAACTCATGGTCACTCAGCGAGCTATTAAGAGAGCCATGCTTCGTATTTCTCAATGGTCGGTCAATCGATTCACAAAAGTTGCCGACATAGCTGAAAGGATTGGTATGCTGAAGTGGTAATGGGCGGGGCACATTGCTCGTAGAACTGATAGCAGTTGGGGCATACGAGTTCTCGAGTTGAGACCGCGCGCCGGGAAACGCAGCGTGAGACTACCCCACCAACGAGATGGATAGACGACCTGGTGGAAGTCGCCGGGAGTCTTTGGATGCGGGCGGCATGTAACAGGCCGCTGGGGAATCCTATGGGGAGGCCTTTGTTTAGCAGTGGGCGTCCTTTGGCTGATATTATGATGATGAGACTAGTTTAGATATATTGGATCCTTTTTATTTTGAAGTTATACTTCTTTCAGCGCGTTTGATGAGTTATAGGTATGCAGTTGGCTGTTAAAGATAATTAATTTATATAACAATAAATATTTTAAACGTGTAATAATAAATATCATTTTAATTAAATAAAACCTTCAATAAATATATTTAATATTCTAAATTCTAAATTCTTTATTGTACACAAACACAAAATACAGTGAAAATACAATTGGAAATTACATGTACAAAGGCGAGCTTAACTCAAAATTGAGTTTTCTACCAGCAAACCTTTGAGTGAGAGAGAGATATGGCAAAAAGCTTAGAGGGTAAGGAGTGTACACTATTTATAGAAGCAGAAATACAATGAACATTAATATTTAATATTCAATTCCATTTATTCAATAACAATTTATACATTGTGTCTGAATTTTAAAGTTATACTCTATACATCTTCAACTACATGCTATATACCCACTACTTACACAATTCCAAACTATTTATTATTTATTTGCACTTTACCCCTATAATATATCTGCGATCATTCTGTCGTTTTTGCTACCTACATAAATTATTATTGATATGCGGAATAAACTTGTAATACACATACCGCTTTTTATACTTTGCAGACTTGTTACATGTGGAAAAACTCGCAATGTTAACGGCTTTTTTGTCAAATTCCAATCATATTCGCAGTTTGCTTGGAGATGAAAAACGGTTTGTCGTAAAATATAAAGTAAGCTTTATCTTTTCGGAGATTTCGTGAGAGAGTCGGTGAGACAGTGAGACAGTATTTAGCTTTCACATTATATAGATAACATTCTATAACTTGGTAATATATTGAAATCTCT
The DNA here is from genome assembly GCA_947459985.1 of Diloba caeruleocephala. Lineage (NCBI taxonomy): Eukaryota > Metazoa > Arthropoda > Insecta > Lepidoptera > Noctuidae > Diloba > Diloba caeruleocephala. Next base: position 2,379,852 of record OX381629.1, on the reverse strand, counting down.
TTCCTTACACCGTTAACTAGTTCAACTATGCACGACGACGATGCTTAAAACGTTATCAAGGGGCAATTTTGAATATCAAAATAGTTTTTCAAGTTGTTATGTATTCTCTTAATCAATAAAAACTGTTTGTCAGACAATCCACTATGAAATTTCAACTGATTAGATGTTAACTACACACAATTAAGTACCTATACTTGATCGACGTTCAAGTATAATGAAAATGGAACGAATGGTATGTGGCGAGTCCCAGACATCAGTTGAATTTCGAAGTAGCCTGTGTGAGCCATCGCCTCTCAAGAGTCGGATCGATCCTGACAGTTTACAAGGATAACGCAGAGCAGACATGTACCTACTTAGCCGTCAACGCTGTTCCGCGTACGCATGCGCTGTAAAGCTTTGTTCCTGTCAAAAATCGCGCATGCGTTCTCTTAACCGCTGCGGATAGACAATTCCCTATAAGCACTGTTTGTTACATTTGCAAAGAAACAACCTTAAATCGTTGTCTAAGTTCGCGCGTAATACCAATCGATCTGACTAAAGGAACAAAGTGTAGTTATAATTATCAGTGTTTGTTGTAGTACCATTTACAAAACAGACCAGACTGTTATGAAGCTGGTAAACGTTCACGAACCATGGGTCTTCTGCTCAACCAAAACAATAATGAAATCAATTTCATCATGAGCATGAACAAACCTATTTTAACACGCTTTTATTAGCTTGGTATGTATCTATGTAACAGATTTTTTGAACTCGATTTTCATCTCATGTAAAACATCGGATTGATTTGAAAATTCGCACACTTATCGGTGTGTATTATAGTTCGGGGGACAGTCTACACGTGTTAATGATGCTTCGCAGCAGAACATATGCTACCTGATTTGTTTTTTTTTTTATTGGTGCCCAGTGGAAATTCTTCATGAACTTCCTCCGCCCCGGGGAAGGGCGAAGGGATACCCCGGACTCCTTTTTTTTTTTTTTTTATTGATGTCCAGTGGAAATTCTACATGGAACCCCGGGGAAGGGCGAAGGGGTATGCCGGACTCCTACCGGCTAAAACCACTGGAGCGGTCATCTTCGGCACCGAAGGGGGGGCTCCAGGTCCTCGTAAGATCACACTAGAGCCACCCCGGACTCCTACCGGCTAAAACCACTGGAGCGGTCATCTTCGGCACGTAGGGGAGGCTCCAGGTCCTCGTATGATCACACTACCTAGAAGAATATATGCTACCTAGGCAGACTCTTGTATTAATAGACCTACCACCAACAAAATGGTAGCAGTACCTAGATATTAGGAAGACGGTTCCTATGCTATTCACATGTCATTCTTTTTGTTAACATTATCTAGAGCTATTTCAGTTACCATTAATGATTTACTATAACAGCATTAGAAACTACCTAACACATTTGTTGTTATGAATACATAACAGACAAATATATTAAAATCTGAAGTGCAAGGCGCCCGTTGAAAAAGTACAAGAATGAATCCATCTTACAGCGTGACAGAGTCAGTCAGTGAGGCATTGATGGGCCTAAATATATCTATACTTAATATTATAAATGTGAATGTAAGTTTGTTTGTTACGCTTTCACGCGAAAATTATTTAACTGATCATCACGAAACTGTACACATAGTCTTGGAGGTATTAGAAGTAACATAAATAGTCCACCAACCCGCACTAGGCCAGCGTGGTGGACTAAGGCCTTACCTTTCTCATCGTGAGAAAAGGCCCGTGCCCAGCAGTGGGACGGCAATGGGCTGATTATGTATGTAGGATACTTTTAATAAAATAAAAAAATACGAAAGATAAAGAAAACACTTATTTAATGGCTTCAATGCGAGCGAGGCCGCGGGTAAAAACTAGTATAATATAAAATCAAGATAAAAGAGAAATAAGCGCTTATCGATTTCGAAGGAATTGATGATTATTCGCCTCATTATAGGTTATATCATATGTGGCAATGGTATAGAAATGATTCTTCAAAAACTACTCACAGTTTTTTATATAATGTTATATATTCGTAGACGATCGGCTACGAGTAACACCAACCCGTCTCATCCCGTGGGTGTAGTAAAAGGCGAATATGGGATTAGACGGAGGATGGGCAGCAGCGTCCTTCGAGTACATTAACAACTCGACTGCGATCGCCAACCCGCCAGCTAAGCGTGGTGATTATGGCAATATTCCCTAGGACCGTTCATTATAGCCCTCTCGATTGCCCTTTGGGTGACCTTGGGCCTTCTTATGAGGCTCATGGTATGGCGAACAAGTCTTAGTACCATAGGTCATCCCCGGCAGTACACACTGGTCGAAGACCTTCGCCTTGAGACACAGTGGTATTATGGACGACAAGATATTGAAATTGGTGAAGGTTGTAGGAATCCCCTGGATGCCAGGATCGGTCGTTGTGGCGATCTTTGGGCTTCGCGACTTTCGGCTGAGATGATGATGATGTTGTTCATTGTTCTCAGTGGACGTTCACGGGCTGATGTAATGTGATGATGTCTAATGTTACGGTGTTCCACAGGTCGTTGCGTTGCGTGATATCGTACGCGGCGCGCGGTTGTCGAGCGGTCGGTACACTTGAGAAGCCAGCGGCACAGCGGCAGACATGAACGAATTGGACAGCCTGCGCCAGGAGGCGGAGACGCTAAAGAATGCTATTAGAGTGAGTATTTTGTTGAGAACCTATTACAAGAACCGTTATTTTTTCAACACTCAGCTCTTCGTTGTGCTGCATGCATATACGGCTGGCAATATTATAACCCAAAAGGCAGCCCCTCTCCCCCTCCCTCTCTCTTTTTTGGTTGTTTATTATTTTATAAAAAACGTTGCCCCACACTAGGATTTCTCCTGTGTCGTGGGTGCGTTTACAGACATAAATCCACACACAATACACCCAGACCCGGAACAACTACCTGCAGATTATACAAATATTTGTTCCGTGCGGGAATCGAACCCACGACCCGGAGCGCAGCAGCTGACTGTATCAGCCACTGCACCATCCGTCCCGTCAAGACAAGTTACAATAAACTTTCCCTTTAAGATAGGTAGATCTCTTACTCATTCTAGTGGCACGCCGCTGCACCAGTGTGATGCGCCCTTGGGGTATTATGCTGAGGTTCTCACGTCAAGACGTCAAGTCGATAACTGAATGTTTAGCAACGCATTTTGTATCAGTTGCTGTTCAAGATTACCTATCTTGCAGACAGGTATTTGTGGTGCACACACACACACACCTCAGCACTGAATAATCACACTCCCCTTGCGAAGTCGTGAAGATGTTGTATCCTCATTCTATAATGCTTTTTCGTGTCTATAATAGGATGCTAGAAAGGCCGCGTGCGACACATCGCTCGCGCAGGCGACGGCGAACTTGGAGCCCATCGGTCGCATACAGATGCGCACGCGACGCACGCTGCGCGGACACCTCGCCAAGATCTACGCGATGCACTGGGGCAGCGACTCCAGGTAAAAGCTTGACTACAAACGGCACATAAACAATAAGACTCTTTTAGTCCGTCTTCTCGTAATACCTTGAACATCAGCAAACATATCCAGTTCAAGATTGGTTTCCAGGAGGGCGTTGAGCGCCCTCAACATACGCGATATAAGTGACATTGCTTGCGCAACCGTGCGACAACCGTGCGACAACCCGGTATTGCAAAAAAGTTATTTCTTTTTGCCCGGCTATAATTATTGTCAGAAATAAATAATTAACTCAGCTCTCCATGTAAGCAAACTGCGTCAATGTCTCTCATTTGGAATTTTTCACGCAGTAACAAGTTGGTCCGCAGCTCGTCTAACTTGGACCTCGTTATGTCTCAAGCCACCGAGTAGAAATAGTTATTGTACAGGAAATATGATAGTGGTTACTTTTTAATAAGAATTCTGTTCAATGAGGGCAAATATTGAACCGGGATATGTTTTTGTGAGTTTTCGGTTCCAGGTTTCGGGGGAATCCTTTACATCCCCTCTTCTCTTTCCCCCGAGAAGAGCCTGGGGGGTGGCCTCTTTACAGTCGCCTTCCCTTCGCTACAGGGGGTGACCGTTTTACAGTCATCCCCTCCGAGATGTGCCGAAAAGCGTGGCACTAGATGCAGATTTTTCGAGTTCCTGGAGTACGGTGCCGAAGATGACCACTCCGGTGGTTTTAGCCGGTAGGAGTCCGGCATATACCTCCGCTCTTTCTCAGGGCGAAGGAAGTACATGATGTATTTCCACCGGATCAATAATAAACAAAAAAAAAAGCTTTTTGTGAGAGACCCATTAATCTAGACAGTAAACATTGTCAGGGACAATTGGAGTATAGCCGACCCTTTCAGGCTTCCACAAATCATTGTGATAAAGAAAGGGAAAGAAAGAAAACCACACTAATCTACAAAAGTTATGTTTGTTGTTGTATGTTATCTTTTCAACAAAGGAACAACGCCTAGTTTCCTCTCATTCATGTAATCGGTAAAGCGAATGACTCAACTGTCCGTGACGCTTCGTTTCGTGACCAAAACTATTGAGACGTCATTAGGGTTTACGATTTGATGACAATCGTAAACTGCCATATTTATTGAGGAAAAACTTATTCATAGTTGCGACATCTTTCAGTTGGTCACGAGTTTGTTCTAATTTATATACTTTTTAGCGTTTTTAAAAACTTGGAAAGGGATTACACTTGGCCTATTTATCTCGGAAATAATAAGTTGCAGATTTTACATCTTTGAGCACGCAGTGTTTATTAAAAATGCGATCCAAACGCCTATGTGATTATTGTATTATGTTACGATACTATTATGCTACCGCGAGCCCTCATCCGTGAACTAACTGTAGCGAACCAACAGCCGTTTTGTTTTGATTTACATTGCAGTTTTATGTGAAGTTGAATAGTTTACTGCTTTATTCAAAATAGCGTTAGGATCGACGAACACACGAACGACAAACTTAGAAAAACGTTAAAATTCCGTGTGGTGTCCGGATTAAGAATATAGCACCACTCCATCTCCCGCGGATGTCGTAAAAGGCGACTAAGGGAATCTAAACCAGAGGGATGGGCAGCAGCGTCCCTTCTGAGAAACGGTAGCCATACTACGCTCACCAACCCGCCTGCCAAGCGTGGTGAGTATTGGCAAATATCCCCCAAAATGATGACACAGTTGTGGAAATCTATGGGGAGGGCTTTATTCAGCAGTGGACATATAAATGGCTGATATGATTAATCAGTTAAATAAACTGGAATAAAAACAGAAAATTCTGGAATAGACCGACGTAAAAGTCTAACCCTGAGGCCGTGTGGTGTCCGGATTAAGAATATATCACCACTCCATCTCCTCCCGTGGGTGTCGTAAAAGGCGACTAAGGGAATCTAAACCAGAGGGATGGGCAGCAGCGTCCTTTCTGTGTCATTCTGCAGTCACCAACCCGTAGCGCGATTAATACTGGTAAGCTCCCCTCAAAATGACGATACTTGACATGCCAACAGGTCGTTGAGTAAAACTATGGCAAAGGATTTCGTTCAGTAGTATTGTATCGTGGTGATAATTGTTACAATACATTCAACAATCAGTAGACAGACAATAAAATACATATTTTTTAAACATTGCTCCACACTAGGATTTCTCCTGTGTCGTGGGTGCAATTACAAACAGAGATTCCACATACAATACACCCGGACCCGGAACAACTACCTGCAGATAGTACAAATATTTGTTCCGTGTGGGAATCGAACCCAAGACCCGGTGCGCAGCAGTCAACTATATAGGCCACTGCACCAACCGTGCCGTCGAACATTTAGAACGTCGACATCGACCAATTATTTCAAAGACTAAAATACTGTTTGATTCCCAATAATTTAATAGAAATACTGTACTCAGAATCGTAAGCAGTCCAATAATAAATAGCTTATTTGGCCATCTGTGACGCTCGCACAGCCAAGCCAACAATAATAAAAGCTAAATTTATGAACATAACGTTTGTTTTGTCTCGAAAGTTAATCTATTTCATATAAAGTGATCAGAATTATACCAAGCTCTGATATATTTTATATCGATTTCGGTTTATTTTCGATGGATGTTCTGTCTTCACACGTCAAGTTTCATCCTTGCATCGATCAAGTTAGGCTTTGGATCTGATAACCAGTTGAACCTGCATCATATCAGCCAAATCACATCCACTGCTAAACGAAGGCTTCGCCCTATTGATTTCCTCAAATATGTCGTCATTTTGGGGGAAACTTGCCAATACTACTCACCACGCTTGACAGGCGAGTTGGCTAGCGCAGAATGGCTGCTGTTCCAAAGAGGAGACGCTGCTGCCTATCCTCCTGGTATAGTCCCTTAGTGGTCTTTTACGACGTCCACGGCAGGAGATGGAGTGGTGCTATATTCTTAATCTTCGGGTTTAATCTTAGTATATCGGTATTTCCTTCAAATATGAAAATGCAACAGCTCCTAAACTAGGACTTTCTCGACTCTGGAAATGCGTATGCATCGTCCAGCGCACATCGGTGCTTAACTAAACCTAGATTGGACTAGGCTAAGTTGATGATTATGGTATATATTATTTTAATGAAACATCCAGTTATAACTTTAATAAATTTCCTGTGTATACAAAGTAAGGCAGGACAGTGAGTACTGAAGCTCTACCTTTGCTAGCAGGAATTTTGTCAGTCGACCTGTGCTGCTATGTACTACTCAACGTGAGAAAACATGGATGCGGAATTTCTACCACAACGCGATCGTGTTAGGATCTGCAAATTGTTTAGACCACAGACTAGTGTTTGGGTAGCAATCTTGGCTGAATGGATGTGCAGTAGGACACGTCTATTACCCGGGGGGGTGACCACTTCACAGTCACCCTCTCCAAGATGTGCCTATAGGCGTGGCACCAGTGGGCGGCTCTGGTGTGATCATACGAGGACCTGGAGCCTCCCTTAGGTGCCGAAGATGACCGCTCCAGTGGTTTTAGCCGAGGAGTCCGGCATACCCCTTCGCCCTTCCCCGGGGCGAAGGAAGTTCATGAAGAATTTCCACTGGGCACCAATAAAAAAAAAAGGACACTTCTATTAAGGGCCGTCCCATATAGTAGTAATTATCGAGCTTCTAGCTTGTTGCCTCACCATTCTGCGAATGTTCAACAACGGACTGTGAATATGGACAGTGCACATCATATTCTGTGGGAGTGTAATCTTTGGCAAGATGAACGCAATGTTATGTTTGACAGCTTGCAAGTTACATGCGGAGTTGTTTACTACACCAGACTTTGTTACAGTTAGGACGAATTTCCGTGCGATCAAGCATTTTTGCCATACCTGCTATTGGAATCAGTCTCATAAGCTCACAACATAGGACCTGTAAACAAATAATGCTTCTGGGCTTTTCCAAGTTGTAAACTCCCATTTATTGTGCCTATGGCCTAGAGCATTTTCTCTGTCTCCTGTCCCTACACCTCCATTACTTTTCTGATTATTTATGTTGCGGGTTCCAAGATAGTTATTAATTTCTCTGAGACACACCGAGCTTCGTTGATCGGTGTTCTATCCGGTGGTCGCCATTTTAGATCCTGGCTTAAAGGAGATGCAGTGGTTGAGAAAGTGTGGTGGGCTGTCACAAAAAATACATACATTATATCATATTTATAAAAATAAAATAAACTTTTTGAATGCTGCAAATTACAAAAAATCTTTGTTTTAATATCATTGATAAATGCTATTACAAACAATACAACAACTTTTTAGTATACCAAGTATACTGTTATACTAAAAAACAATATGCTGGAACGAATATAATTCAGGCTTTTTTGTATTCAGTTCTTACAAACAAAAAAATGATTTCGCAACTTCGTTTAACGTCGTGTCGCAGAGACGAGTTTTGTTTTAAATTATGATTGTATAGCCCAACAATAAAAGGCAATTAAACTCTTTACTAAATGTATATATAACTCACTTTTACCTAACATTTGATTACGCCTATACACAAATATATTTCTTGTACTGTTGTATTAAAGTCTAAATTATGTTTGGCTGAGGATACTGACTCATTGCAACTAGTCTACCTGGCAGTGTAGTGACGTAAATTGTTACATTGTAAAAAAGTTTTTAGGCCCCTAATTGATTCTTATTCGTTGATTTATGACGAATGATAACTAATAATAACAATTGTGATGATGCCACTCCCATCTCCTTCCGTGGATGTCTTAAAAGACTACTAAGGAACTCTACACCAGAGGGATGGGTAGCAGCGTCCCTTCTGTGGTACAGCAACCATTGAGACTGCGTGTTTATGTGGGGCTTGTTGCACCCACAAAATTGACTTTTTAATTTTGGTACTGGAAGGACGCTGCTATTTATCGTCCAGCTAATCCCATAAACCTTTATCCACCGTTTATAACACCCACGGGATGCCATCTCATCCCGTGGGTGTTTTGGTGTTTTCGTAGTCGGCACCACATATCAGATATATCAGAACCTATTTATTGTAAAACTTATTATTTATGAGTTTTTGTGTATGTGAACCTACTAATTAATACTTAATTAAATTTTCTTACCTTGGTTATCTTCTGTGCATCTTAAATCTAACACACGATCACAGCTCGTTAACTAACCAAATATTATTTCTCTTCACCAGGAACCTCGTGTCTGCAAGTCAGGACGGCAAGCTGATCGTGTGGGACAGCCACACGACCAACAAGGTGCACGCGATACCGCTGCGCTCCAGCTGGGTGATGACGTGCGCGTACGCACCCTCCGGCTCGTACGTCGCGTGCGGAGGCCTAGACAACATATGCTCCATCTATAGGTGAGTACCTCAATACTTCCTGCTTGTAACAAGGTTCCTGTTTAAACTAGCTGGGACCAGCGGCTTCCCCGGCGTTTAATAAAAAAAAAAAATTAGAGTACTTCGACATAGACACTTGACAAAGAATATATATAGTGGCTTTCAAGGGTTTTATATTTTCTGCGCGGACCCCAATTATTTTTCTAAAATATAAGTAGCCTAAGTTATTCCTTATAACATCAGCTATCTGACAGTGAAAGTCCCGTCAAAATCGGTCCAGCCGTTTCGGAGATTACCCGGAACAAACAGACAGACAGACAAAAAATTTAAAAATAGTTTTTTTGTATAGGTACCGTATATACTTTCATATGCATTTAGTAAAAAGCTGTTATTTTGACATTACAAACAGACACTTCTATTTTATTTATTTGTATAGATGTGTTATGGCTGTATTGCCGTGTGGTACCGGCTCGGAATACCACCACCCAATCTCCTCCCGTGGGTGTAGTAGTAGTAGAAGTCGACTAAGGGATTAGCCGGAGGATGGGCAGCAGCGTTCTTCGAGTATATTAACAACTCAACTATGATCGCCAACCCGCCTACCAAGCGGTTTTGCCATAATCGCCATGGCAAAACCCCCCAATGTGCCCACAACACACCCATATCGGTCGTTGTGGTGATCTTTGGGGGAGGCCTGTGTCCAGCAGTGAACTTCATTCGGCTGAAATGGCGAAGGCTGTATTTTCTAAGATCCTTTTCATTAGAGCCCGAGACTGCAGTGCAGAAGGAGCACTATTGCTGCATAAACTAATCAATTCTATACGTTTTTAATTTGTTCGCACTGTTCACTGTCGTGTTGCTCTCATGCTACAATATCGGCAAATAATGTATAGAATTGAAGCGCAGTTAGAACAGGTACGAGCACTATTGCTGCATAAACTAATCAATTCTATACGTTTTTAATTTGTTCGCACTGTTCACTGTCGTGTTGCTCTCATGCTACAATATCGGCAAATAATGTATAGAATTGAAGCGCAGTTAGAACAGGTACAGCACAATACAGTTTTTATTGAGCTGCAATCTGTAGTCCAAATTGAAAGAACCATTAAACATGTTTCGAATACATAGAGTATTTTGTATCATATATCATCATGTCAGCCACTGCTGAACAAAGGCCTCTCCCATAGATTTCAACAATTGTGTTATCATTTTGGGGGGAATTTGCCAGTACTCACCACGCTTGGCAGGCGGGTTGGTGAGCGCAGTATGGCTAATGTTCTAAAGAAGGGACGCTGCTGCATCCCTCTGGTTTAGAATCCTTTAGTCGCCGTTTACGACATCCATGGGAGGAGATGGCGATGGTATTTTGTATGTATCGAGTAAATTGTATGTATTATGACTTCTCATGCTGCCGCGCTAAGACCTTCAGTATTTAAATTATAAGTGAAATAAACACGTGTAATTAGTATCGTATCTATACGAGTAACATATAACTTACAGCCTTTATGTTCCCTTCATTTACGTCGTAAAAGCGAATGTACAGTTATTAAACAACAGTAAACAGTATTATGAAACAAGCGTTATGCTCATAAAAGGTATATGACCCTTCTCCTTAAAGGACACGGCTAAAATACTTGGCCTAGTTCGCAAATATAACAACAATGCTCGCCTATACATCTACTGACCTCGCCATTAGCGTACGCTGATCTAGCTGATAGTGGATACACGCAAAGCAAGGTAATATGGTACAAAACTGTAAAAAACCATACTTGGAAAAGGCTGCGTCATCGTGCGCGTGCTTTTACAGACAGTTCGCTATAAAGGCCGTTGCAGACGATGCCCCGTAGCTTGTGCAAGTACTATGTTTGGCTAAGAGCTGTGAAAAATTCTTCTATAATTAGGATGGTTGCGTGATCTTGCTTTTGCCGATACGACAATATTAAAGCCGTTGTAGACGATGCGTAGAAGCTTGTGCAAGTACTAAGTATGGTTAAGAGCTGTACCTTATTTTTACAAACACTTCGCTATAAAGGCCGATGTAGGCGATGCCCAGTAACTTGTGCAAGTACTACGTATATAGCACAAAACCGAAAGATAGTAGATATACTTGAAGCGAGGCAATATGGTACGAAACTGTGAAAAATACCATACTTGGGCAAGGTTGCGTTACCTTACTTTTACAGACATGGCAGTGTAAAGTCGTAGTAGCTTGTGCAAGAACTACCTACGTATGGTCACGCGGTTTCATATCGATCAAATTATAAATAGTCTTTAAAGAAAATCATAGATGGCGACATCAGTAACAAATGTGATATCAATCACTAAAAAATAACTTTTTTCACGGATTTTAGCTGAATTCAAATTCGTGAAAATCTTATTAAGTGTTAATTTTTCTATTTACACTCATTAATCTAGTATTTTTAACAATACATATGATTGAAGCCCTTATCTTTTTCCCCACCCAGCCCCGATATCATATTTTATTTGCATTTCCTTTTACAATACAGGTATCCTTAAAATCTACTTACGAGCTAAAAGTGCTCTTTTCCTTCTTTGATTTGACTTACATGCCATTCTCTGCGATGCCCCATCTCCTAGTGGCGCGACCCTATAAGACCTTTCCTCATAATGCATATTATACTGTGGTAGATTAAAGGCACACAAGAGGACAATGCGTCACATAATTTTCCAATCATTTTACTGCTCTTTCCTCTCCACATTTACTGGTGGTAGGTCTTGGTATTGCAGCCCCCTGCCGTCGACTTATGGCAGGGGCGTCGGGGGTTGCGGATGCGTAGATTGGGGAGTCTGCGTGCTCATACCAAGCGACTACTAGACTAGGAATAGTTATTTCAATACGTTTTATTATTTAGAATCGGTGGTTGACTCAGTTAATGGCAACCGAAGGAAGAAATAAGTAAATACGTTCATTTATTAAATAATCTTTCAGACTGAATATCAAGTCAAAAACATAGATTTCACATAGGAGCTAAATAAAATAAAATACTCTTAAGAAAAAAGGCATAATAATAACTATAATTCATTTACTATTTCTCCATCAAACAGGATCTAATAACCCATTAGGTTTAAATAGAAATTTAGATAAAATTCCCTTTCACCCATTTTTACATTTAAAGATTTAATTTTTATTTTATTTATTATTTTTATTAACAATATTAACCTTAACAAACCCATACTTATTAGGAGATCCTGATAATTTTATTCCAGCTAATCCCTTAGTTACACCTGTTCATACTTTTCGAAAAAGTGAAAAGATATGAAAACACTTCTTTGTATAACTCATACTGATGATATAACGTTATGTTTCAGCTTGAAGACACGTGAAGGCAACGTCCGTGTGTCACGCGAGCTGCCCGGCCACTCGGGCTACCTATCTTGCTGCCGGTTCCTCGACGACAACCAGATCCTCACCAGCTCCGGCGATATGACATGGTGAGAACACGCCAGTTTTTATCATTTCACTGCAAAAAATACCTTTTCAGTGAGTACTGTAACTAACAAAAACCTCACCATGTCATGTAAAATGACAATTTGAGTTTCACATCAAAGGAGAGCAGTGGTTTCTTCCTACAAGTGTTTATTAAAATACTGAGCATAGAAGATTAAATAAGTAATGTCTTGAGGTGACGAGCGCAATGTGGTGCCACGCAGGACTGAGTTATATCATTACAATAATTGTTAGGGCAGGCATGACCTTCATCTCGGTACTAAGCTGTACACAAAAAGTGTATTGGTTCGAGAGAATTTATGCTGATATAAACAACGATATGATATTAACATTAAGTAAGTCAGTAGGTACAATAAGAGATGTGTGAAAATACCCAATTTAAAGTGGGTTAAATTCGCAATTAGTCGCAGTTAATTGTTGCCCGTAAATATTTAATTATATTTTAAATTAAATTAAAATTGTCTACCGTCACCCATTGTTCTTTCTAACAAATGTTTTTTATTGAAACTGTATCTATAACTGAAAATAACACAAATAATGCCTTGGGTTTTCACGATTATTACTTATCATAATAAAACAATTTCAAACGGATTACAATGCGTATATTATCGAGTCTTCCTGCGACCATGAATGCTGCAAAGTATTCGAAACTTGAGGAAAAACAAAAATTTATCATAGAAGCGGTGTTGCTGTTTAAACTTGCTTTATTATAATAAAAATAACACATCAAAGTACAAAATGAATCGGTGTTTCGTTCCGCACAGCGCCCTGTGGGACATCGAGACGGGCCAGCAGTGCGGGCAGTTCACGGGCCACACGGGTGACGTCATGTCGCTGTCGCTGGCGCCCGACCAGCGCACCTTTGTGTCGGGCGCCTGCGACGCCTCCGCCAAGCTGTGGGACATCCGCGAGTGCCAGTGCAAGCAGACCTTCCCGGGCCACGAGAGCGACATCAACGCCGTCACGGTAAGCCCCAACTGTCGGCTCAGCATGATGCTAAATATTGCACCACACTGAAAAAGATACACTTCAAGTCATTCACTTAAACGTATCTATTTGGTAAGAAACTTTGCTAATTCTTCTCTCAGTTCCCCACACCAGTGCAGTGGGGTCACCCCCCAAAAGTTATTACACGTCAATATTTTATCGATTATTTTGGTCATCATCGACGTTCGACTGTTCTGTGAGATAGCAGCCGCCTTTTTCAAATTACATTACATACCTATTTGAGTGGTTTCCGGATCTAGACTATGGCGTAACTCCATCTCCTTCAGTGGATGTCGTAAAAGGATAACTATAAAGGACACCTGTCAAGCTTGGAGTACTGACAAGTTCCCCCCAAAATGACGAACACTGTGTTCCCACCAAAATGGAGAACACAATAGTAATTGTGAAAATCTATGGGGGAGACCTTCGTTCAACAATGGACGTCCTTTGGCTCATATGATGATGATAATAATGATTTTTTAAACACAATAATTCTCTCCTCAGTCGTGGTTAACGTATTCCTGAGACTACAAAATACATGTAGGCCATAAAAACATATCAGTTCCGTGCGGGAATTGTTCCCACGACCTACGGGTGCTACGGGACAGAAAGCCAATCGCTTAGCCACTGCGCCGAGTTTTTCGACAGATTATAAATTCCGTAAATCATACGGGGTGTAAAAAGACCTATCACTGAGCCGAAATCTACGCAATATGTATATCATTTCACCCGAAAAACGTCCACTGCTGGACAGAAGCCTCCCCCAAAAATTGCCACAACGACCGGTATGGATTTGTTTTTGATATAATCGCCACATTTGGCAGGCGGTTGGCGGTTACAGTTGAGTTATAAATTACCTCGAAGGACGCTGCTACCAATCCACCGGCTAATCCTATGGTCCACTGTCCGTAGAGGACCACACTGCTTCTTGAAATAATGATGTTATCTGTTTTTTAGTGTTCTCATTTTGTTGCCAAATGAACGTTTTTTCTTACTTTATCTTACATTATGTTGTTTCCAGTTCTTCCCGTCTGGCTTCGCGTTCGCGACCGGCTCGGACGACGCCACGTGCCGCATGTTCGACATCCGTGCGGACCAGGAGCTGGCGATGTACTCGCACGACAACATCATCTGCGGCATCACGTCCGTCGCGTTTAGCAAGTCCGGCAGACTGCTGCTGGCTGGCTACGACGACTTCAACTGCAACGTGTGGGACTCCATGAAGAGCGAACGCGCCGGTATGTTTGCTTTGTCTTTGATTATCGTCTATTTGTGGACATGAATTTATTTTATTTTGCAAGAATTATTGTCCTTCTAATGGTCGTTAATGGTTAATGGTTTTTAACTGAATACAGCATCCAAAATTATTGAATACATTTAAATAAGTCAAAGGACTTCCACTGCTGATCAAATGTCTCCCCACAGATTTCCTCAACGATGATCGTTTGCACCGGGGGCATTGTTTATTTGTGTCGTCATTGGAGGGAATTCGTTTGTACTCACCGCGCTTGGCAGGCGGGTTGGTGACCGCAGTATGGCTACTGTGCCATAGAAAACAGGTTGTTGCTCACCTCTCTGGTTTAGAATGCCTTAGTCGCTGTTTACGACACCCACTATTCCTGAACGGCTAACGCTACGGTTTGTGAACTGATCGCTAAGCTCAGGAGTCACGTTGTTCATCGAGACTGGATTCTAATCAAATATCTAACTTTTTCCTTTGTTTTTATTGCTAGGTATACTGGCGGGCCACGACAACCGCGTGTCGTGCCTCGGCGTGACCGAGAACGGCATGGCCGTCGCCACCGGCTCCTGGGACTCTTTCCTGCGCATCTGGAACTAAACACCCCCCGATACACACCCCTCCGCACCTCCCGACCACCTCACACGCACCGTAGGAACTTACCATCAACTATTATTATCTAGTGCTGATAGAACTGCTCTGCTGGTTATTTATGAAGCTGGGTATAGATGAGTTTATTGACCCGGTGTGTACGTTTTAGCGGACGCTGACGAAGTGATGGTAGAGCAACAGATTCAGTGGCTGTCAAAAGTTCGTCGACCTTCGTTAAGCTTCCCCCAGCATTAGCAAGGCAAACAGTTTGATTGTGCGGAAACTGAATGGAAATTGAGTGGATTTAAAAGTTGATGGTTAGCCCCAGTTTAGCCGGTGACGTCTAACCGTTTCTAGTTTTATATTCGATATCAAATGCGGTGTGTGAATGTCTTAGCTTCTAATTTTGATATCTTACTGATGATGGTTCATATATTTCCTCGTTCTGTTCTACTACACCAGGCATTTAGAACAAAGGCCCAATGATGAAAATCGATTTTGAAATAGACCTGAACATCGAGTCTTGAAACGGTTTGTTCTGTACTGAAAAAGGAACTGGTCCAGTCATCGTGTTTCTGATCGGATGATGCACAAATGACTTCGTGTATATATGTCGTATTGTGCTATAATAGTAATAAATTTGATGGAAATTACAATGTATATCAGTTCTTTGCGCACTACAAGCACAAATCGAGTAAGAGTGCGCAGTGTAACAACGCACGCAAAATATTTATATCACAGCAATTCATGTAGCAATGGGTGGCTAAGTGTGCGCACAAAATCGCGTAAAACTATGCACTTGTCAAATCGAAGAGTGCTCAATGTTAGCAAAAGGACTCGGCCGCGTCTAAACGGGACACACCCGTACAAAACTTGCTTTATTTATTTATAATTTCTAACAATATAAAAGCATTTAAATCAACTTTTAGGGAGGTATGTAGTTTACATGCGTGTGTATGTATGTGTTATAAGTGTGTGAATGTCAGTGTGTGTGAATGTCATCACTGATCCATTGTTCACTACATAACGTTTATATAATTATATATTGGATAATGTAAGGATATAATTAACGATATACGCTGGTGACCTTTCCGTGGAGGGGTTCAAGGCTGCCGGAATCATTTTCTGTTTATTGGTAAGTAGTTCAATTAATAATCTTTGGCAATTTTCTTACAGCAGAACTAGTAAAACGTATCTATTAGATATGGAAATGAATCTTTATTGTCGTTCGCAATGAAAAACAACGACATTGACGCAGGGATCTGTTACTGGTTACAGGCTTGTGAGTTTTTAATCGACTTCTAAAAGGGAGGTTCTTGATTATTCGTGTGTACAAATCCTGCTACTCAGCGCACGGTGACTACGCACACGTGGTCTGATCCTTATTCTCTGTGAGCTTAGATCGTAGGAGCACACCTTAATGGGTATGAAAGCAATATATGTCTATGATAAAAGGTACCGAGATTCATCATCATCATGTCGGCCGAATGAAATCCACTGCTGGACTGGCCTCCCCCAAAGATCACCACAACGACCGATACGGGTGTTGTTGGCTCATTGGAGGGTTTTGCCATAATCGCCACGCTTGGCAGACGGGTTGGCGATCGCAGTTGAGTTGTTAATGTATTCGAAGGACGCTGCTGCCCATCCTCCGGCCAATCCCTTAGTCGACTTTTCCAACGTCCACGGGAGGAGATGGGGTGGTGGTATTCTGGGCTGGCACCACACGGCACTACCGAGATTATAAAGATAAAAAATAATGCGTTTAGAATTAAATATGGCACCTGTCAAACATATTGGACAAAGATACTGGACGATTGGTATAACACAGTTACATACCAACTAATGAGTCTTGACGCCCACGCTAAGCACCACTGAACATCGTGGCCTCGTTGACTGAGAAGTCTCCGGTTGTGTTACAGGGTTTATATTTGGAAGCTGATCTCTCAATGTACGGGAAGCCTATACGATGCGAGATCAGCTTATTCTGGAAATGTATAGCCGTGTGTACAGCATATAAGAATATAGCATGCAATATTAAATAATTCCTTCTGCATTTGTAAATGCAACGTTAGTGACCAATGTAAATCATATTTATTTTATTTATATCCATCGTGAGTTACTGTTCCATAAATTAGCGATACTTACCTATGACCCACACAAGTTTAAGTCCCGCCTAAAATGTACAGAATCCTTGAAATTTCGAATACACGTCGGAGGTTCGCTCTCCGCACGTAAAAATCACTTGTGTGTAGTTGTGTCGGGTCTTGACGGAGGCATGGGAGGTGTCTGTAAACTGCACTCACGATACAGAAAGTGGTTTGAGGAATCGTTTAAAAACTGACCACCATCATCATATCAGCCAAAGGTACTGCTGAAAAAAGCCCCTCCCCCATAGATTTCCACAATTGTGTTGTCATTTGGGGGGCATTTTCCAGTACTCTCACCACGCGTGGCAGGCGGGTTGTTGAGGGCAGTATATATATATATATGTTCCACAGAAGGACGCTGTCCCCCATCCCTCTGGTTTAGTCACTTATCGCCTTTTATAACATCCACGGGAGGAGATGGAATGGTCACAGAAATAAATCAATATAGAACGGAAAAGTGGGCTGGGTAGGCGTGCCAACAACAGACCATATAGTACTTACTGTTTAAAATGCTTACTCAATACGCTCTCGAGACTTACTGCCACCAACATCTAGTATAAAACTATGAAAATACAATTTTGCGCTATTTTCAACCACAGAATTAAAAGCTGCTGCGAAGTGAATATAAAAAAATAGATTTTTTGCCTGATATGTTCATAGCACGGCTATGGTGTAGTACGGTGTGGTAGGCATTATTATTATAATTAACTAATGATAAGCTGACTTCCGGTCGGATATATCTTAGATGGCTGTGAGTTCCCCGGTAGATCATATAGATAGATAGTAAGAGTAAATTTTCACAACATCTTACATACAGCCTAACACAAACAATATCTTTGCAAAATAGGATATTTTCAGTAGTACGGTATAGTAGGCTGGTTTAAATCGACGAGGGAGCACTTCCCTTAGTTACTTATTAAAGTTATTACTAAAAAGTGGCTTGGCACATAGATATATAACACATATTTTTTTACGTTTCAGGTGACTACAATCCCACAACAGAATATCTTACAATCTATGAAAACTATAGTTAAAGAACCAAATATTAATTATAAATGTATCTATGCGTAACTTATTGTATGAGGAAATTGTTTTCGTTTCTCGTCACTCTTAATGTAATCCTAACGCGGTTGAGCTATTATGTATTTAATATATGTTTTAGATTAGTCAACACATCGGTTTGTAATAAGTGAAACGAGATTCTACGGATCTCAATTGACGAAAAAAAATACTTTTTTGTACCTCCATAAAGATCTTTACACACAAACTTGGACGCGTATACCACGCCACATTACTACGCACAACACGCCACAAAATTACGCTAGCCACTGCCTCACTGTTCGTGTGTAAACGTCTTTATATTGACGTTCACGAATTGTAAACTTGAGATCTAAATCTTAATCTAGGCTCTAAGCGTACAACAACAATGATTTATACTTTGACATGCAATATAATTTATCTATATCAAATTCAATTTTGTATCATTATCCCTTTATTACACAGGAGTAGGCTACTAATTGGAAAGTTACAGATTACTGTTGTGTTGTGGCGTGTTTCCGTCGCCTGTTACGTTTACAAAACGCAGCTTTATTTCGTGAATGACTCGCGTAGTTTGTATATTTCCAATCAGTATCTACAATTTCATATAATGACATTCTCATTGACTTTTTTGAGCAGCTGGACAATGTCATAATTCGAAAATTCCCATATACAACGCGCATAGTATAGTTGTGCGCAATATATCGTGAAATAGATGCATTTCTTTTCTTTCCATTCCTTTATTTGGCGTAGTGACGACTTATTTATTTCTCGTGTAAAAATTGTTTATAAAAATGTCTTAGATTCAGCCCTAGTGATTGTTTAGTGTGGTGATTAACTATAAGCCGCACTATCGGGCTGTATAAATAACAAATTTTTGAATATTATGATATAAAATGGGTATTAGAACCTATCATCTAATCAATGGTTTATTTGCGCGAGACTAACACCGGGACCGCAGATATTTGGCAAAGAAATAAATATTTAAAATATAAATAAAGTTATCGTACTTATAACCGAAGGCTTTATAAGAATTATGACAGCCATTTTTAGGTATGTTAGACAGTGTGATCTAGTCTAAAAATCTGTACTATTGATGACTGAAGTAAAACTTTGGGAGAGCATCATTGGATTGAGGGAAGTATGAGATTTTTGATCTATTAAAATGGTAAGAATTTAATTAGTATGGCGTCTTGTGTATAGAGTATTGTTAAGTCTCGCGTGAAAAAGCAGGAAATCATTATCATTACGCACTATTTTATATGTTTATACCGCTTTCACTATTAAATAAATATTGAATCGTATTTAATTTACATTGTATTGCAAGTACCAACAGAATAAACGCAATAGAACACATTGCGCCTACGTCACCATAAGTAACGTTGTGATTTTATTGGACGTCTATTTTGTCGTTATTGTGGTCATGCCATATAATGTAACCTAAATATGTGTTTAACTTCTCATAATAGTACTTAGTCCGTCTTCAATAAATACATTTTGAAACGTTTAAGAAAGTGGAAACTTTTGATCATAGATGGTTAATTTTAATATAAGCTTAAACGATAGCGTTTTGATGTAACGTAAGGGTTACCTTGTTAAATGTTTCGTGCAAGGTTCGCCTGGTTTCACACGCAGATATGATCCACATTCACTTGAGAATCAGCACGTTTAATGTTGGACGAAACGAGATCAAGCCATCGTCCTATAAGTTCATTTTACTAGACTAAGCTAGCTTTAGGTATGTAAGAATTAATAAACATGAATAACAATAGGCATTTGTAACTCGAACATTCTGTGTTGCTAACTGCAAAAAATCGATGCCAATATTTTCTTTGAACACTTAGTTTATATTCGTTGCAGTATTTGTTGGGATTTGAAGCACAAAATATTTTATAATTATTGTTTGTCGGCTTTTTTAATTATACTATCGATAGATGGTTGTCGCGCTATTGTTTTTATTTTTTATTTTTGTTAAGCCTTAATGTCTTAGATAGGTTATAATATAGATGTTTGTATTAGGCAGACGAGGTCAGACGTGGCGACTGCGAGAGCTAATAATATCGATATGCTTTTGATAATTATCGATTAAAACACAATATAATCAATTTCATTTCTATAGTTTGTCGTGCTCAATTATCATAATATTTATATTGCACAAAGGCGGCGAAAAACTATAATCATCACATTGAATATTTAAACAATAAAAGCTCTAAAGACAAACAGGTGAATGTATTTCATAAAAAAATGGCATATCAAACAATTGCTCCGCCATTTTGTATCCCAAAAAGATTATCGAGTTATAATCATTTTGTGTGTGAATTATTATGTTGATTAAACACGTTTTAATAATAATATCTATGTTCACGCATGCATCTATTTGTCTATACGTAAGGTAATTTTGCATTATGGGAATTATTTGTCCAACGATCAGAAAAATATGGCCGCTGACTTTTGGTGGGGCCACTGACGAGGCAAAGGCACATGTAGCGTACAGCCGCACAGCCGACGTTGGACGAATAAATAGGATTTAATCTGAAGTTAGCTCTGGTCTGCTAGTTTTACGCCTAGGATAAGACTCTTTTTTAAATAATAATAAAGAAATTGTTTTCTACTGTAACGGCTTCTTTTCAGATCAATGTACGATAACTATAAAGCATTATATTATGATATGTATATTTAATGGATAGTTTTGATGGCTCATATTCGGTTTTTTGTCTATTCAGACCAATTTTTCTCACTTTTACATCATATTATTGGAATGGACTGCCATATTTTAACCTGTACACTATAAATATACTTAAAAACGAGGGATAACAGATGGTATGGTTATCAGGGATAGCAGCCTAATCTTAAAGATAATGAGAACCCAACGCAAGAACCTCGAATTTGTTTTAGAGCGAAAGTATCCCTGAAATTGTATATCATACTCCTTTGAAACTTAAAGGATTCGTATACATTAGTTAACTTTTATTTGCTAGTCCGCGTCTTTAATATGTTTAATGAAAAATAATTATTCTTAGTGGTATAATACTAATTATAATGTATTGTGTAAAATATTTTTTTTAGTTATTATATCAATAAATTAAAATTTGTTTATTTTAAATGCCTTTTTTATTCCACTGTGCTACTGAAAGAAGTCAATGAGGTTTTGTATACTTTATTATCACGCTGACTTAGGAATCAAGTTTAGTATAATAGTCCACTCTTGAACACAATTCTGTTGTTTTTTTAAACGAAACCTCTTTATAGGATTACTCCTTTGCCGTGGGATCAGTTTACAGACGTTAATATGGCACAACACGCAGACCCGAAACAACTGTCTGCAGATCGTATAAATATTTGTTTCGTTCGGGGATGGAACCTGGGAGTCGTTGGATGCGGGCGGTATGTAACCGCTCGTTGTGGAGATCTATGGGGAGGGGAGGATGATGGTAAGATTCCTTGAGTTCTAAGTACGCATGCTTACCAGCACGTTTCTCACCAGCTTTACACGTCCTCAAGGAAATGTTAGTAATAACTACCTGCATTAAGAGTCGCTGTTTTCATCCCCATCATCATATCAGCCAATGAACGTCCACTACTGAACAAAGGCCTCCAAATGTATGGGACATTTCAGCAATAGTATTGTCATTTTATGGGGTAATGGCAGGCGCATTAGTTACCGCAGAATGGCTACTGTTCCGCAGAAGAGATGCCCTTGACCTTTTATTTGGTTTAATGACACATCCATGGGAAATACAGTGGTGCTGTTTTAATCCGGACACAGAAGTAAGTCCGGATTTCATATCACATGAATATTAAAAGACCAGTCCACAAGTTGCCGTGTGGTGCCGGCTCAGAATGCCACCACCCCGTTTCATCCCGTGGGTGTCGTAAAAGTCGACTAAGGGATTAGCCGGAGGATGGGCAGCAGCGTCCTTCGAGTACATCAACAACTCAACTGCGATCGCCAACCCGTCTGCCAAGCGTGGCGATTATGGCAAGACCCCCAATGAGCACACAACACCATATCGGTCGTTGTGGTGATCTTTGGGGGAGGCCTGTGTCCAGCAGTGGATTTGACACGGCCGAAATGAAAAAAAAATATGATGAGTCCACAAGTTCGTTGAATTTTGTAAGCGCACGGCTATAAGCTGGCTAACGGCCGAATACTGCAACGCCACTCAATATTTAAGACACCCTAAACTATTTGAGACGTCTATCTTTGATAGGTAGGAAAGCGGGCGTCTGAAATAGTTTAGTGGGTCTTAACACGTGGCTTTTCATTGGCTAATTCTACGCTACGCATTGCGGGTTCGATCCCCGCACGGTACGAATATTTGTATTACCTACAAATAGTTATTTCGGGTGTGGGTGTTTGTGCGTGTGAAATGTATGTCTGTAAACTGTAACCATGACACAAAAAATACTCAAGTGGAGCAACATTTTAGTATTCGGTCGTTAGTCTACATTTTTAAGCACTAGTTGCGAACTGTTTTGTCCTGATCTGCTTCTGCTGCGAACGGTGGTGGTGGTACAGGTCTGAATCGTTGCAATTGAGAAACTACGAGGGTCACACTAAATGTTTCTATAATTGACCGGTAAGGAAAATTTCCGATGAAAATGTATTTAAATTTCGAATAAAGAACTCGTTGGTTGAAAAAGCTGTTTGTACATTGTGTATATTGAATTAATTGTACGAGGATAAAAGGACTGTTACTGGAGATTGGTTTGTATAGCGGCCTTTTTTATTTTATTTTTTTATTCATCCGGTGGAAATACCTCATGTACTTCCTTCGCCCCGGGAAAGGGCGAAGGGGCATGCCGGACTCCTACCGGCTAAAACCACCGAAGTGATCATGTTCGGCACCGAAGGGAGGCTCCAGGAACTCGAAAGATCTCCATCTAGATCCACCCATTGGTGCCACGCCTTTAGGCACATCTTGGAGGGGATGACCGTAAAGAGACCCCCCCCCCGGCATCTCTCGAGGGGATTGTAAAAGATTCCCCCGGAGCCTCACTATGCGCTGTGCTGCGCACACAGCGATACGTGACCACATGCACACCGCTGTCTTCCCGGGGGTCGCTCGGTATGAGCACGCAGATGTCTCAATAAACGCGCTCATTTTTTCATCATCATTTCAGCCGAATAAAGTCCACTGCTGGACATAGGCCTCCCTCAAAGATCATCACAATGACCGGTCTGGGTGTGTTGTGTGCTTATTGGGGGGGTGTCTCCATAATCGGCACGCTTGGCAGGCGGGTTGGCGATCGCAGTTGAGTTGTTAATGTACTCGAAGGATGCTGCTGCCCATCCTCCGTCTAATCCATTAGTCGGCTTTTACAACACCCACGGGATGAGATGGGTTAGTGCTATTCGTAGCCGGCACCACACGGCACATTTAATTGATTGTACGAGGGTTAAATAGACTGTTACTACAGATTGGTTTGTATAGCGGCCTACTCAACTACTAAGTCATTGTTAACCCGTGTCTTGGAAAATATTCGACAGCCACGCCCAAGAAGCAGGATCCTCCTCAATCACGACAGCGCTCCAGCTCACTCTGCCAGACTGACAATCGAATATTAATTTGTCTATGGAAGGTGCGGAATAAGAGAAACTCAGAGGAATTCACTTTACGAACCCCGAAAAAGCAGTGGCTGCGTTCGAATAAAACGTGGAAGAGATCCTTAAAGAAGAGAGGGCTCACTGCTTCAGTCAATGGTTCCATCGCATGCGACTGCGCTTAGAAAGGAACGGAGATTATTTCGAAAATCAATAAAACAAAATAGGTTACTTCGTTATACTGTTTTTGATTTTCTAAAAACTTTTAGTGTAATCCCTGTAAATAGGTACAGTCTTTTTTATTTTTATTTAATTGAAAGGCTTGCTCGCTTGGCGACTATATCGCCTAGTAAAAAACAAAGGTACTGTCTTGGTAAGCCGATTAAAGGTTGGACTTGGAGCATGATGTTATTCCACCAGGCGTTTATAGCCAGTTGTATTTATTGATCGGGCGAGGATATGCAACTAGGAGTCTATGCACGGGTGGTTACCTCAAAGTTCTATTTGAACTGAGCATCTCTATGCTTCGGAGAGCACGTAACACATCGACCCCGGTCGTTCCAGTCGTTAAAACAAGTCGGAGGCCTAGCTTGAACAACTCTGATACAAGGTCGGTCACTAATCACACGAAAAAAAGACCACATTAAAATTACTTCGCCAGATATTTTCTTGTAGCCAAGTCGCCCAACCCTACTTCATAGGCACATGTGGACTGATTCGGATTTAGACGAGGTCGTTAAACTATGTTTTATTGGTGTAATAAACATCGACTTCAAATCGTGAAGTAGTCACTAGTCATGGCCCATCAAGGGAAGTCCTTCGAACGGACGTTATAGACTTATGATCCACCTATCAGTAAGAACCGCTTTGCGACATGTTTTGAAGGAGATCTATGCCGAGGACGACAATGCAAGAACAACAACATTTGCTATAAACTTGGCACTCGTGCGTAAAGGATATACCTAAAACATTTCGGCACTCAACCTTGCGCGTTGTTATGATCTATCAAAATAACCGTACCGTATCGGTACATGATAAAGACGTTCAGCAGGTCAACTCTATACAATGCACAGTCTGACAACGTAAATACTCGAAAGAGGTTTCTCCCTGAAGAAAGCATTTTTCGCACTCACAACATTGAGTTAGCGGGTTCATGGCATGACGGCAGTGTCATTTCGTGCCCTCTGGTGACACTACTGAAAATCAACAGCCGGGACTCCAGTTTGTTCGTTGCTAATCGGTCGTCAGAGCTTCGATGACCAAGGTTCAAGATCAACATTTGTAGGAGGCAAAGGCTGAGGGTGAGATTCAGAAACGAGTCCAAGCTAAGTTCACGCTTCCATCTGTCAAAATTAGGGGCGTAGACATATGGAAGCGTAAGTTAACGCTTAGACTCGGTTCTGAATCTCACCCTAAGTCGTCTTCCTCAATTTGACGGCATGGTTGGTGCAGTGGCTGATACAGTCGGCTGCTGCGCTCCGGGTCGTGGGTTCGATTCCCGCACGGGACAAATATAGCAACGTTTCTTTAAAAAAAAAACGTGCTTGCGTAAAAGGCATGTCAAAAAAGATGGGCAGCTGCGTCTGTATGTGATGAAGGGCAATTCAAAATGCCTAGGGCGGTTGATATGGTGCTTGTATTCTGCGATCAAGATCAAGTCTGAACATCTGATCGTGAGTTCCATATCGCGAGTTGTTTCTATTAAGCCTTCTGTATACTCTTGTTCGATGGTATTGGTGTGCGTACGCGCATGTTAGTTGGCATCAGCTGCGGATTTTGTGCGCGTTTACGTGCGCAATCGCCGTATAAATGTTAACTGGGTTATTTCAAATGCAGTTTAGTTAGGGTAATTAACACTAATACAGAAGCATAATATTACATTTATGCTACATAACCATCAAATTGTAAAGTTTACGCTGAAGCGTATGCTAAAAGATTTCTGCCTATATGCCTCATGCGTAACTTTTTTACAACTATGTAGGTAAATAACAAAATCGATTTTTTGGAAATGATCCTCGCCAAAATGCCTCACTGCTTCTGGAGTACTTGAGTTGGCAGCAGGATGATCTAGCATCTTCTTTAAGACTATCATTAATGGAGAGGCTGAATAAATACCCAATATTTACAACTTGAACAGACCACATTCCGCTAGTTTAGGTTGTACAGCTGCGTAGTCATGCATGATAGAATTGCGCCAGTTCCGCACTAAGATTTCTCCTGTGTCGTGGGTGCGTTTACAAACACAAATTCCACACACAATACACCCAGACCCGGAACAACTACCTGCAGATCATACAAATATTTGTTCCGTGCGGGAATCGAACCCACGACCCGGTGCGCAGCAGCTGACTGTATCAGCCACAGCACCAACCGCATCGCATCGCCCCCCCTGGCCGCCGATCCTACTGTAAGAAAGCCTTTTTAATTGGTCCCAGTGGGACTTCGTCAAGAACTTCCTCCGCCCCGGCTAAAACCACTAGGGCGGTCATCTTCCGCACCTAAGGGGGCGCCCCCAGGTCCTTGTATGATCACACTAGAGCCGCCCACGGGTGACTGTGAAGCGGTCAATCCCGTAATAAGTGACCAGCCCGCGGTCCAGCTTGACGCTTTCAGCCTGGCTTTTTCTGGGCACTAATGACGTTAAACGTGGTATTTGCAAAAATCTGTCAGTTGAGGCGAAGGCGATAGTCGCGGCGTGGTATTACCAAACCTTTACGCTGTGGCCATCGCAACGGACCGCAACACGCTAGCTGACAGATTTTCTTAGCCAAAGAATGGATCTATTGATCCATGGATGGATACACAGAAATAGGAAAAAAGGAGAATTGGTACGGGGGCGTAACCGCGCCACCGCGACATGCCCAATTTGGGCCATCCGGAAAAAATTACCGTTTTATAATATCAGTTGTTGTTCGGGGATAACATGCAAAAACCGAAGCGAAAATCATAGGATCAATCTTTATCAAGGAAGGAATCATATACAATATGCAAGTGAAGGAATTTTCTTGTATTTGTCTATAAAATAATAAATTAAAAGTTATTGTTTTCTTTATTATGTTACATTTAGATTAATTTCTTCTCTTCTTTCCGTGTGGTGTCCGGATTAAGAATATAGCACCACTCCGTCTCCTCCCGTGGAGGTCGTAAAAGTCGACTAAGGGACTCTTAACCAAAGGGATGGGCAGCAGCGTCCCTTTGCTGAACAGAAGCATTACTGCGCTCACCAACACGCCTGCCAAGCGTGGTGAGTATCGGCAAATTCCCCCCAAAATGACGACACGACTAATGCACCGGCCCCCAGTTCCCGGCAGCCCCGCTATTCCTGGTCATGGTAGCGGCCACGGTAACGGCGGGGCAGGGGGTGCTAAGAATCACCGGACGGGATCCGGCTACCACCCCAAACGAAAACTGGCCCTGGTAACGTATAACACACGCACACTGAGGGCAGACGAAAAGATTGTTGAGCTGGAAGAAGAAATAGATAAGTTGCACTGGGATATCATGGGTCTATCAGAAGTCCGAAGAGAGGGCGAGGACACGATAACCCTGAAATCTGGCAACTTATTCTACTACCGGGAAGGCGAACATCTGTCTCAAGGTGGTGTCGGGTTTCTCGTCCGCAGGTCCCTCATTAACAGCATAGTGGCCATCGAAAGTGTGTCGAGCAGGGTAGCGTACCTTATACTCAGAATATCCAAGAGGTAGTAGAGATGATGAAGTAGAGAGTATGTATGAGGACGTAAGTAGGGCCATACATACCTCGAAGACACACTTCACTGTTGTGATGGGGGACTTCAACGCGAAGCTGGGCACTCGATGCGATGGTGAGTTGAGAGTGGGGCAATTTGGATATGGGCAACGGAACCCCAGGGGACAGAGGCTGGCCGACTTTTTGGAAAAGGAGGGACTCTTCGTGATGAACTCCTTTTTCCAAAAGCCGCCTCACAGGAAATGGACCTGGATGAGTCCCGATGGTTCCACGAGGAATGAGATTGACTTCATCATGACCAATAGGAGGCAAATATTCAATGATGTCTCTGTGATCCACAGGGTGAAAACCGGTAGTGATCACCGAATGGTAAGAGGCACATTGAATATTAATCTCAAAGTTGAGAGGTCTCGTCTGATGAGGTCTACGCTCCGGCCCTCTAGTGCTCATATCCAAAACCCCGAGAGCTTTCAACTCGAACTCCAAAACCGCTTCGAGTGCCTAGAACATTGCGTATCTGTGGACGACTTAAATGGTAGGTTTGTAGAAACTGTCCAAACGGTTGGGTCTAAGTTCTTTAAGGCCCACCGTAAAGGTAGACCAAAAAAGTTCTCCGATCACACTCTCGACCTCATGGCAGAAAGACGCGCCATGACGCTGCAGTCTTCCGGTGATGCTGAAGCATACCGACTGCTCAATAGACGGATATGGAAGTCCTTGCGTCACGATATCCGCACCTTTAACACCAACGGTGTTAAAGAGGCGATTGAGCGGAATCAAGGCTCCAAAGTGTTCGCAAGAGACAAGTCTATTGGGCAAAGTCGTATTATGAAGCTGAAGACCGAGGACGGCAGTGTAGCGTCGACTAAGCCAGAGGTTTTGAGAGAGATTGAGAAGTTCTACCGGCAGTTATACACCTCGGTAAGTATACCTACCATTGGCTCTGACAAAGACCCGCGAGCCAAACTAACCCGACACTATACCGAGGATATCCCGGACATCAGCCTGTACGAGATTAGGATGGCCTTGAAACAGCTTAAAAATAACAAGGCGCCGGGTGGAGACGGAATTACGACAGAGCTTCTGAAAGCGGGTGGAACACCGGTACTTAAAGTCCTTCAGAAGCTATTCAATTCCGTCTTACTCGAGGGCACAACGCCGGAAGCGTGGAACAGAGGTGAGGTGGTGCTCTTCTTCAAAAAGGGTGATAACACCCTATTGAAGAATTATAGACCCATCTCACTTCTGAGCCATGTTTATAAGCTGTTTTCAAGGGTCATCACGAATCGTCTCGAGCGCAGGTTTGATGACTTCCAGCCTCCCGAACAAGCCGGTTTCCGAAAAGGTTTCAGTACCATAGACCACATCCATACGCTGCGGCAGGTTATACAGAAGACCGAGGAGTATAATCTGCCACTATGCTTGGCGTTTGTGGACTATGAGAAAGCCTTCGATTCAATCGAAACCTGGGCAGTGCTGCAATCTCTGCAGCGGTGCCAGATTGACTATCGGTACATTGAAGTGTTGAAGTGCTTATACAGAAACGCCACCATGTCGGTCCGAGTACATGAACAGAGCACGGGGGCAATTCCATTGCAGAGAGGTGTGAGACAGGGGGACGTCATTTCCCCGAAACTGTTCACCGCTGCAATGGAGGATGCCTTCAAGCTACTGGAGTGGAAAGGATTCGGCATTAACATCAATGGCGAGTATATCACTCACCTTCGATTTGCCGATGACATCGTAGTCATGGCAGAATCGCTGCAAGAGCTCAGCACAATGCTCGATGATCTCAACAGAGTTTCCCAACAGGTGGGCCTTAAGATGAACATGGGCAAGACAAAAGTCATGTCAAATGCCCATGTCGTGCCCATCCCAATATCCGTTGGGAGCTCAGTTCTCGAAGTTGTTGACGAGTATGTCTACCTAGGACAAACTGTCCAGTTAGGTAGGTCCAACTTCGAGAAAGAGGTCAATCGTCGAATCCGACTCGGCTGGGCAGCGTTCGGGAAACTTCGCAACGTCTTTTCGTCAACAATACCGCAATGCCTCAAGACGCAAGTCTTTAACCAGTGTGTGTTACCAGTGATGACATATGGAACAGAGACGTGGTCACTCACAATGGGCCTCATAAGAAAGCTCAAGGTCACTCAGCGAGCTATGGAGAGAGCTATGCTTGGTATTTCTCTACGAGATCGAATCAGAAATGAGGAGATCCGTAGAAGAACTAAAGTTGTCGACATAGCTGAAAGGATTAGTAAACTGAAGTGGCAATGGGCAGGGCACATTGCTCGTAGAACTGATGGCCGTTGGGGCACAAAGCTTCTCGAATGGAGACCGCGCACCGGAAAACGCAGCGTGGGACGACCTCCAACGAGGTGGACAGACGACCTGGTGAAGGTCGCTGGGAGTCGTTGGATGAGAGCGGCATGTGACCGCTCGTTGTGGAAATCTAAGGGGGAGGCCTTTGTTCAGCAGTGGACGTCCTGTGGCTGATATGATGAGATTAATGGAGCAGAACGACATTATTATTTTTGTACAAAATACAATGCTTCTTATCTACCACTTTTAACTAGCAATCGGTGAATAACAAACGCAGTGAATAGAACAGCGAATGGTACTGCCAATAAACTTACGCGTTGCGTGGTACGGCTGTCGTTTGCGGTCTGTACCCTCGGTATGATTGGCTACCTACAAAGTCGTGGGTGTGTTTTAGTATGAAAAGCCAATTATAATGTTGTGTTTATTCAGTTCATTGGATGAGAACTTGTAACTGTGTGCATTAGTGTGTTTTTATGAAGAATGGTAGTGGGAAAATGGATTTCTAGGCTCGCATACATTTTGATCTTCATGGCACATCTCCTTTCTTCCAATATATTTGGATGGATATGATTGCGCCGCTGATTTTAAATCCCGTTAAGCGCTCTCCACAATCGGCCGCGAAGCGACGCGCGAAGTTGCGTCGCCAATTGTGAGTGTATCGCGCCCACTCGCGCACAGGCACAGGCAATGCTTATGAATCAAATAACACTAAATGATAAGTATTTTGCTCAGAATCCTTCAGGCCCACCCCAGAATGATTACTAAAATTCCATGTGGTGTGTGTGTCCTTTTTTTTAACAGTAGCGCTATATTGCGCTCACCAACCCGCCTGCCAAATTACTACTGTTAAATTCCCCCAAAGTGACGATAAAATTGTGGAAATCTTTGGGGGAAGCATTTGCAAGCAGTTGACGTTTGGCTGATATGATGAGTCTGCAACATTGGATTGAATCTGACCCCTCCCAGAAAAATACATTGCTAAGTCCTACGATATAACCCACATCTTTCGGCACCCACGTTAGGAGATGAGGCGCCCTATTCTCAGCTGACACGCAACAGAATATGTTTTTGTCGTCATGCCGTCTGTACTATCAAAAATGCTAGTCTGTCACCTTGTTTTATTCTAACGCAGTTAGATATAAATATGTTCGCGGACAAATGGGACAGCACCTCCCGTGGCCTCGGCATAATGTGCACAAAGGGACACCTGTGGGGTTTAAAGCCGGTGAGAGTCCGACATGCGCACGCTCCACCACAGCTTTCCTCAGATTCCTCTACATCCAAGAAGGTACAATTGATCGGACGTTTATTCTTAAAAAAACAACGCCCTGGGTCTATTCACCCTTATTGTTTTCTCATCTTGACATTTCATGATTACATGAGACTTTATAATTAGATATTGAAACATAATAAAGATTGTGGCCTGTAAATGTCAGTTAATTAATGTGAGCCTAAAATTTGTCGCGGGTTCGAAACCCGCTCGGAACAAATATTTGTGTAACCAACAATGTGTCAATCAACTTTGTGTAATGTGAGATTTACGTCAATTTAAGTATGGGGCATCGTTTTACTAAAACAATAACCTAATAAGGGCCACAATTTCTAACTAGGGTTTTCCAGGTTTCTACTTAAACCCAATAATAGTGCCTGACCTGGAAATCGAACCTGAAATCTTGCTCTTAGCGGTCGTGCTTGCGACTACTAGGCAAACTACCTATATCAAAGCAGCAGTTGTTGGGTTTATACATAGACTTTCTATGATACTCCCGTTTGCTGTTCTGAATTAGGTGCTCAAGGAGAGCACTATTACTTACGTAGGTGTCTACGAATACGTGCGCACACGCACGTTTAATTTTATCATCAGTATACCTTTAAGGAATCGGTTTTATGTGACTGTATCACGGTGTATGTACTTACTATGTGACTGTATGAGCAATAAATTCATAAGTTCACGAACAGTCTGCGCTTAGCTATACCTATCAAATGTATTTGTACCTTTTTTTTTTTTTTTTTTTTATTTATTGATGTCCAGTGGAAATTCTACATGGAACTTCCTTCACCCCGGGGAAGGGCGAAGGGGCATGCCGGACTCCTACCGGCTAAAACCACTGGAGCGGTCATCTTCGGCACCGAAGGGGGGGCTCCAGGTCCTCGTAAGATCACACTAGAGCCGCCCATTGGTGCCACGCCTTTAGGCACATCTCGGAAGGGAATGTATTTGTACCTAGTGTACTCACCTACATGTAGTTGTGTTGGAACAAATGTATGTCGGCGTAATCGGGTCTGCGATGTAAACAAAATATCTGTGAATTTAATGCAAAACATACCTACATATGTTTAGTTCACAAGGCCTAGTGGCGTAAATAAAGCGAAGGTGGTTTCCAGAAGCTCTCCATTTATTTATTCATTTTATTTCACATGAAAGCATATAATAAATTTCATTTTTTAATGCATATCAAAATACAATATCGTGTGGTGCCGGCTCAGAATACCACCACCCCGTCTCCTCCCGTGGGTGTCGCAAAAGTCGACTAAGGGATTAGCCGGAGGATGGGCAGCAGCGTCCTTCGAATACATTAACAACTCAACTGCGATCGCCAACCCGTCTGTCAAACGTGGCGATTATGGCAAAACCCCCCATTGAGCCCACAGCACAGCCATATCGGTCGTTGTGGAGATCTTTGGGGGAGGCCTGTGTCCAGCAGTGGACTTCATTCGGCCGTGATGATGATGATTTAACATATTAGGCTATGATGTCGGGACATTTCGCATACAGATTATATAGATAGACTCTTGAGCGTCTTGAGAGTCTCCTCGTGACCACGGTCACTGCAACTTCGCCGAAACGTTGAGGTTAGTCAAAATATTGTTTTGTGCGCGAAAAGTCTCGACATCATGGTCTAATATGAGTGAAATTCGCGATAGTTTAAAAAAATCTATTTAACTTGTACAACGCAATTGTAAAAAAACTTGACTGTACAATAATTTACATACGCCATATTTAAATATTTATACTCTCAACAATTAGGACGAATCTAACGACACCTCATATGTTAAAATCCATCAAGCCGTATAGGCTACAGAGCCCGCCAAATAAATAGACAAACATACTCACGAAAGACATTACACTCCTACTGGGGCAGTCTGGTAAAAGTATAGAAAATAGAAGCCCACCGAGAAAGAGGTCCATGCTACCGGAGCTGTGGGGGCTGCGGTCAGAGGACTATTGACTGAAGTTTGACAGAAATGAGATCACTAAAGTCCACGTTAGCTTTGTTTGTTAGTTTAAGAGAATATAATTTAGGACATTGAGACTAGATAGGATCGGAACTATATTTTGAACTTTAAAATTACCAGAGTTGGCCCTCGGAGCTCCAGAGAGATGAACCTGTTAACTATATGTGCCGTGGCCAGGACTACCGCTTTAACCCCTTGATCTAGTCTCCAAACGTGAGACTCTTTAGATGTTTGCCAAGGCCGACGATTGTAGGTACCTTTTTTTTATTGAGTGGAAATTCATCATGAACTTCCTCCGCCCCAGAGAAGGGTGAAGGGGCGTTCAGGACTCTTACCTGCTAAAACCACCGGAGCAGTCATCTTCGGCATAGAAGGGGACTCCAGGTCCTCGTAATTTAAGTTAAGTACCACGCCTTTAGGCACATTTCGGAGGAAGAGAGGAGAAAAAGGAAGAGGGAAGAAATCTTTAAAAAGGCCGCCCCAGCCTCTTCTTTGGGGTGGATTGTAAAGGACCCCCCCATTCCTCGTGACTATAGGTACCTGCGATAACTGCAGAGCCCACCTCCCACATATCAACAGCCTCGTGTGCCAAGTCTAGATACTTTGTTTATCTTTGACCGCTTTAATGGGATCAAAGCGGTCAAACCAACGTGACATGACCATTTTCGAGAACTGAGTCAGTTACATACTTTTAGTATGATACCTCAGAGGCCTCAAGGTTGTATTTCAGCGCAATATAATCCTGGCCACTTAGTTGTGCCACAATGTGCCTGTACGTATGTTCTCCTACTCGGCGTTAGCAAGGCAAGAACAACCGGGAATAATATATTGATGATGATGATGAGATGCAAGAACAACCGGGAATAATATAATGATGGTGATGAGATGTCGACCGTGCCGTCCTGCGCAATATATTTCCGGTAGTTATTCATCATTATAATTACTTTATTCATAATCACACAGAATGCCGTGTGGTGCCGGCTCAGAATACCACCACCCCATCTCCGCCCGTGGGTGTCGTAAAAGTCGACTAAGGGATTAGCCGGAGGATGGGCAGCAGCGTCCTTCGAGTACATTAACAACTCAACTGCGATCGCCAACCCGTCTGTCAAACGTGGCGATTATGGCAAAACCCCCCATTGAGCCCACAGCACAGCCATATCGGTCGTTGTGGAGATCTGTGGGGGAGGCCTGTGTCCAGCAGTGGACCTTATTCGGCCGAAACGATGTATCACACAGAAAAATCCTTCGGTTTCCCCGAAGTGGTTACCGAAACGTAGCCAAGACAGCCGCAAACAGTTCAGGCCCATGGAAAGCCCGGTAAAAGCGTCCGTGAAGCTCATTGCTCTGCCATACCTCCCTACAGTCATTATAGTATCAACTACTTCAGGTTAGCGCCAATTCTCTTTGGCCAAGAGGAGCGGGATGAGTCCCTTGTCCACTGCAACTACATATCGGTGCAACCGGTTTGGAGGAAAGGATCACTGAGGCTGCACACCCTTATTCATTTGTTATGCTTTTCAACACGCTTTTATTAGCTTCACCTGTATGTATGTTTGTTTGTAACCGACTCCTTTGAGCTCGATTTTGCCTTACTTTGAACGATCAGATTTGATTCAAACTTTGCACACCTGTCAAAGGTCGATGACAATGCAATAATCCGATCAAAATATCCGATTATCCTAATTAGATTCGCCAGGATTAATTAATTTCTTTCCGCATCCTTTGCATGCGAGTAAGAGAGACAGAGCTAGTGCGCGAACTACGCATGCGTGCAGTTCCAGACTTGCTCTTTCGGGCACTCAGTTCAGCACAACCTAGCGTGTTTTTTTAGTTTTTTAAACTATTATTTTTATTATTATTATTTACCAGATTCGGTGACCAGTGAAGTTCCCTCACTAGTCCTTTTAACTTTTTTTGTAAACGATGTCCAAACTGCTCTCTGCTGTACTGCGGGAACAGTTTACAGACATAAATCTCACATGCACAAAATCCAGCTGATCGGCCAAACACCAAGTGCAAACACCAATCCAACAATCCGCTTGCCAAGCGCCATGATTATGGCAATTATCACTGACGTGTGTTCATCGCAACCCGATGCAGATAGCAAACATGACAGAACAGCTTCAACATTTCTAAAGTTTCATCGGCTTAGACCGCTATACATAATCTATTGGTTTCAGTAGTCAATAATAGTCATAGTTTTTGTTCAAACTTGCTGTTGATTGCGTCTTCCTGGGCACTAATTAAAACCCTTAACCCCTGATAATGCAGTATAAGGTATGTAAGTATGAGCTGTTTGACGAAATAATATAATCTACCTCCAAGCCAAATTCCATTAGAATCTGTTCTACCGTTTGAGCGCGATGGAGCCACAAATATGCAAAATTTCACAATTTTAATATCGTTACCCGGGACTTCCACCACGATCGCAAACATAATAATACAATAAAAAGTATCCTACGTCTTATTCCACGACATCACAGTCCACCTTTATGCCAGATTAATGTTTTTTTTGGCCTTCTCGCAGGCATCTTTGCGAGATGTAGCTGCTTATCCAGGCCTTTTCGGGGGATGGGCAGCAGCGTCCTTCGAGTACACTAACGACTCAACTGCGATCCAACCCCCAATGACCCACAACACACCCATATCGGTCGTTGTGGTGAACTTTGGGGGAGGCCTGTGTCCAGCAGTGGACTTCATTCGGCCGAAATGATCCAGGCCTTCTGGCGAAGCTGAAAAGTCCTTCGACGTCGCCGAAGAAAGGCTTCGCCAATACATTCCCGCAACGATCGGTTGTACATGCCGTGTGTCGTCATTTAAGGGAGAATTTGCTCTAAACTACTCATCACGCTTGGCAGGCGAGATGGGGAGCGCAGGCTGGCTGCTGTTCCACAGAAGGGACGCTGCTCTCATCCCATTAGTTTAGAGTCCCTTAATTGCCTTTTACTACATCGACGGCAAGAGATGGAGTGGTGCTATATTCTTAATTTGGACACCACACAGAATAAAAGGTCTCCAGCCAGGCGTAAATTAAACTCACACAATAATAAGCAACTGCTAAGGCGCTAAGCTAAGGATGCCCTCTGGGTGACTCGATCCTCATCTTAGGGTGTTGCTGGGGGATGAAACTAGGGACAGCTGGATGGGTATTATTTAAATATATTATTGGATATTTTAAGCTACTGGCTCAGCACGAGCTAGGGTCAAAACTCATAAAAACAAACATTCACATATATACATATAATAATAGTAGTAAGATAAACCAATAACTGGCACTTTGAAACCTCAGATTTTTGCTGCACGGTACCAATTGGTTGGTTCAGTGGAGAAAAGCCAGCAAGAAACTCCATGGGTAATCCTTTAAAATAATTGAGATTACAATGTTGATTGATACAAACGATATTCATACATACAACGAGAACAATGTAGGTTAATGTGTAAAGAAAGAACATACAGCAAAAATATAATAACTATTAATTTTCCGTAGCAGTTTGCAGTTAACGGCTGACCAGTCCCAACAGACACCCGTTCACGAGTATGACGCATGCATCAGCATCGCTTAGCTCAACCATATTGTAGGGAACCGAACGACCCGATACACAACGCCACCGCCAGCAAGACAATTTAGTGAGCATGACAGACCAATACTGCCAGCAACATGCATTATAAGATTAATGTAAATGGTCAATACCCACTAGCGTGGACATACCCACTAACAGTACCATTTAGAAGTGTTGATACATGAATTCAATTCATGTTTCAATTGTAAATAATGCTGTGCGCGTATGTTTGCATGGCGAAACAGCGGCGCGCCGCTCGCCGGACCAAATTAGAAGCTGGCAGTAGACTGGTCCAAGTGGGGCGACATTAATTTGTACGATAGATGGATAATCCTAATAAATCCAATTTTCTTTATATAAGTAGTCAACCTACCTGTATGTACAAACAGCTACAGATCGGGCGATCCAGTTTATGCTGATCTCTTACGTGCGGAAATCCAATATAATGCGAGATCAGTTTATACTGGAAATTATTAACTTGATATGTAGCCGTGCATACGATAATCCTCATAAGGATACCCTGCAGTAGTTCTTTCTCCACCTGTTACCATCACCACTTACGAGGTGTCCAATCATTTGCTAACACAATTACAACACTGAAAACGATAACTGAGAAATATCTAATTTAAAAACCCAAATAATCGAATTAGAAATAAAATATTACCGACTATTATGGTGGTTAAGCGTGAAACAGTTTTAGAAATTCATTATGACGAATAATCATTTTCTTATAGTGGATTTTAGTTAGTTTTATTCGTTAATTTGGTTGTGTCTGGTACCCGGCAAAAAACAAACCACCTCTACGACTCATGGGTGATATAAAGGGCAACTAAGGGTTGATATCAAGAGGATGGGCAGCAGCAGCCTCCCTTGTGCTAACAACAACATGCAGTATGTTGTTACTAGCTACACATCACCCATTACATCTTGCCAAGCGTGGTGATTATGGATGCTTGTAATCCTGAACCGAAAAGTATATAAAATTATTAAAATAAATTAAAATTGTAGTATGCGTATTATTGCAGATTTCCTTATCTAGCTCTTAACAAAATCCTGGCTACGTCCTTGCCTGCGACGGCTCATTTTAGTGGTTATTGAGAGGACCATATTCAGCAAAAGATTTTTACTGGCTGGTGTGTGTGCAGGAATTTGAATTATACATTTACACTTTTAAACGGATTACATCGCGTATATTATAGATTTTTGTTTTATCTGACGTTTCGAACACTTTGCAGCGTTGTAATCAAAATAACTTTAAAATGTTGATAAGGTCGATTGTCTGTCGGTGTTGTCAGGTAAATAAATTTCGAATTTGGAGGGGTTTACTTAGGTCCAGGCCGGTTGAGTAGAATTTCTGCAGGACCTTGTAGGTGTTTCAGGACGGTGTGTGTGTCACCTCCTAGCGACGTCGCCTTAGTCATCCTGCGACTTTGAATATGTTCAAAACGTTATGAAAAACACAAATCTTTAATATTCACGATGTAACCCGTTTAAAAGTTTTTTATTATAATGTGTAATAGCTGTATCAAACAAACGAAAACGATATTTAAATACGGCAGTAGGTTGACAAGCGCGTCTTACAGCAAGGCTTGCTGTCTTCATAATAAATTTGCTGCTATATGCCACTTCGTCTACTACAAATTTTACTTTAACGCAAAAACGTATCATAATTTCTTATTCCACGTTATAAACCATCTCTATGCCAGCCGTAGGAGCGTCATGGAGTCTCAAACATACAAACCTTTCGCAATCTGATATGGTTTGGAGTTATGCTTCCGCAAATGGTTTTGATGTGATTATATAGCGGACTTATGAATGAAGTCATAAGATTCTAAGAATGTGTATGTTGTAGGGAGATAATAAAAACGGTGATTTGATTAAATCCCTAAGGTAGATGATCAATCCATAGAAGATATTAAAATTACAACTCTGTGGGGTGACCCTAAAGAATGTAGATGATGTGATCAAATCCCTTAACTGTTTAAAACCACGAAGGCCAAGGCGAGAGCTCCGCTGCGCTTCGCTTCCACCTTAGCCTTCTAACCCAAATTATCTGAGGTGGATCCGACTCGAGATAATTTAGCTTAAAAGCGCAGCGGAGCTGGGAGCCTTAGCCTTCGTGGTTATTCTTTTAAGGGATTTGATCAAGTCATCAATCTGCCGTGATTTGATCGACGTTAGGGATTTGATCAAATCTCCGTTTTCATCCATCATTTCCCTGCGACATATAGACAGCTTCATACCGTTAATTTCTTTGTTGAGTCAGTCTCATGATATCCTTAGATGGTGTA
Source organism: Diloba caeruleocephala (assembly GCA_947459985.1). NCBI lineage: Eukaryota > Metazoa > Arthropoda > Insecta > Lepidoptera > Noctuidae > Diloba > Diloba caeruleocephala. The sequence goes on along the minus strand of OX381629.1, from coordinate 2,340,946 downwards.
GCTTCACGCTGTCTTTACAAGGCACAAGTCACGTGCTCCCAGCGGAGACTCATTAGGTGCAAGCGAAGGTCACAACTTAGGTACATTACCTACTTCATTGTTAACATTCATCACCGCAGATTTTCTTTATAAAATAATATTACATTTACGTTATTAATTTGGTTAGGATTTTCGTGCACGACGACGAACGACTTCGTTAATATGTGGCATTTAACTGACTGATCATCAAAACCTATGGAGCACTTCCCGGTATAAAATCTTGAAAATTGGCATGAAGGGAGGTCTTGTGGCAGAAGTGAAGGAATAAGTCCGAAAATCATTAATTTAATATCCCGTATGCAAATATTATGAGACAACCTATATTTGCGATTAATTTCTTACAGTTTACAAAGCGAGTGCCTGCAAAATAAAAGTTTGTTAAATAAACACGTACGCTTTGGGATCCCGATAATTTTTAAAACAATGAGTGTTTTTAACACGGAGCCGTTTTAGGGCGCGAGTCCTACTTTTACTTTTATTATTATAATTATAGATCTAATTTATTTATGATGCTTAGATTCTATGCTTTATCCTGAACATTAATAAATTAATGCTTTTCATTAAGAACTATCTATAGTTATATTATTTGATTATCGGCGTTTCTATTTTATTTTCGTCACACTTGCATATCAGAATGGCCGCGAAAATCCCAAAGCCGTGGCCGCCATACTCTGGAGCTTTTCTGCGTATTATGCAATGATGTTTCAGAACTTATTTTAGTTTGTAAGAAATCTTCGCGCGGTTCGGACTACGCGCCGCAAATTCAAATACGGTCATTATTTTACATTTAGATAAGATTTAAAATAGCGCGTACTTAATTTAATCAGTGTAAATCAAGTACATTTGTAATTAAAAGTGCATTTTCTTATGTTATTTAGCGTGGGTGTGTGACAAGCGGCCATGTTGTTTTTTCTATTGTTTTGTTTGTCGTAATCACGTGTGGGTAGTTTCGTTCCGGGGTGACACATTATTGTGAATGTCATTTATATACGTTCTTTTAAACATAATTAACTCCAAAATACGGAAAATATTCGTAAATATTATCTAAAATTACTATTGTTTAAAACATTATTATTATACGTACCTACCATTTAAACCAACTTACAATATTTTTTATACCTAGCACGTATATACTGTACCTAAATGTAAACATAACCAACTTTACCTACTCAATCTGGCTTTCCGTACCACATAGATTCCAAATAACAAAATAATGACGTCAGATGTCATTGTTCATGAAACATTTCTTTTCACTATACCTTATTGCAGAGACAGCCGGTCGAAGATTAGGTACTTATGAATTTGAAAAAAAGAACAAATTTTCGTCATCGATACACCAGGGTTTTTTGTGTGTTACACATCACTATTATTCCTATCATCTCTACAAGTTAGATATGTAATTATGTTTGTGCTAGCAGTAGGTTGCCGTGTGGTGCCGGCTCAGAATACCAGCACCCCATTTCCTCCGATGGGTGTCGTAAAAGTCGACAAGGGATTAGCCGGAGGATAGGCAGCAGCGTCCTTCGAGTACATTAACAATTCAACTGCGATCACCAACCTGCCAGTCAAGTGTGGCGATTATCAGAAAAACATGCAGTCCTTAAGTTACTGCTATAGAATCAGGTGCTATAAACAGATGACCTGGTGAAGGTCGCTGGGAGTCATCAGATGCTGGCGACATCTAACCGGTCGTTGTGGAAATCTATGGGGGAGGCCTTTGTTCAGCAGTGGACGTATAAATGGTCGATATGATGAATGTCAACGTTGTAAGCTAATACACGCAAGATATTGGTCGGCTGCAAATTTATAACGAGATTGTGCAGTGGTTGAACCGCCACCGGCTACCTCACACAAACCGTCACCACACACAAAGAAAAATCTCTGTAAAAAACGAATAAAACCACTAAGATAACGCAATGTTTCCACGATACTATCACGAACGCGTGTGTTTACCAACTTCGCTTATGACAGAATCTCTCTTCACACGTTGACGTGTCGTTTAAAAGTCTCTACTAATGACATGGCTAAGTCATCAGGTTTGCCAAGCAGCTGATATATTGTATCTCTTTCAGTTCTCTCAGAAAATAATTCAACGTCAGACTTACACGAAACATTAGACACATTCTGGAAGCGAATGAATCATTCTCTTTTCTTGCCAAATGATTTCCTATGTTGTTTCGCTTTTAATTATTGTTGCGTAGATTTGTTGTACGGGTGACAACATCCATTTTTAGTCTTGTTACTTGCATTCCGGTTTGGCGTGACTGCACGAACATCTGGGTAATGAAGTTCTTTCAGCCGTTTTGTGGCAAGTTTTTGACAAGTGAATACCATCCGCCCGTCACTGCATTCGGATTTATGTAATATAATGTCTGTAGATACCCCTACTAATATTATAAATTCGAAGGCGTGTTTGTTGGCTTGTGCTGTGCGTGCTTTCACGCAGCAACCGGGCAACGGATTGTCGTATTTTATTTTTATTTTAAGTTGGGCTTCTCGCATACATTTCTGGGAAATGTGGTTGCTTAACTGGTCATTTCTGGCGAAGCCAAAAGAGGCCTTAAGTAATACAGATAGTTTATAAGCCGGTGAGTGATATAGGCATATTTGTATCCCGGCAAAATGCACAGTTCCTGTGATCTGGCGGGTGAAACTACGGCGCTCAGCTATTTACTGTATATGACTGACATGGTATCTACTCGGTACCATTCGTAGGTACAAATATAGGCACCATTTCCGCGTCTTCATTCGTTGCTCGTTAGTAAATGCGTGTCTATTTCTTATTAAAATGTATATTTATGAAGTACTAGCTGTCGCCCGTGGTTTCACCCACGTTTTTACTATTGTCCACGCATTTTTTATTTTTTTTTAAATTATTATTAAAACCTTCCATGGGCCTTAAGGAACATACAAAAAACTTACCGTATTGGTCGAACCATTCTCGAGTTATGCGCTTAGCAACATTCATTTTTATTTGTATAGCCTAGGTTTTTGTTAAACGTAGAATTAAGAGCAAGCATTAGATACATATTCATATAAGACAACAGTGTAGAAAGAAAATTATTCATGTATATATTAATTCTAGCTAACATTGCTTGTTCCGGAACAATGCCAATTGCATGTCAAAGAAACATTATTAATGTCTTACCAACTACGATTCCCTATAACACAGCTCCAGAAATGACTTACTGATTCTGAAAATAAAGCTTTTTAACAAACAAAAAAATACCGGCTTCAAAAACCCTACACGATATAAAAATATTGAGACCACTGCAAAGGAAAATAAACGTTATTTATGAAGTCGGGCGGGGCCAGGTGAAGACCGCGCACCAGAAAACGCGGCGTGGGACGATCTCCAACAAGGTGGACAGACGATCTGGTGAAGGTCTCATCCAAGGAGTCTTTGGATGAGAGCGACATGTAAATACTTGTTGTGGAAATCTATGGAGAAGGTCTTTGTACAGCAGTGGACGTCCTTTGGCTGATATGATGATGATGATGTTGAATGAACATCATATTAGTAATAGTCGAGGTTTCCGTGTGGTGCCCGGACTAAGAATATAGTACTACTGCATCTAATTTCGTTGATGTCATAAAAGGCGACTAAGGGCCTCTAAGCCAGAGGGATGGGCAGCAGCATCTCTTCCGTGGAACTGTAGCCGCACTGCGTTCACCAACCCGCCTGCCAAGCGTGGTAAACTGGCAAGCTCCCCCAAAATAATGACCAAGGAAATCTATGTGGAAGGCTTTGTTGAGCAGTAGACGTCTATTGGCTGATACGATGATGGTGAGTCGAGACATAGTACATAGTCGAATGATTGTATACATAATTCTAGTACTTTTTTTTTTATTTTGCCTCATGCTAGTATTTCTCCTGTGTCGTGGGTCCGTTTACAGACCTGCAGATCATACAAATATTTGTTCCGTGCTGGAATCGAACCCACGACCCGGAGCGCAGCAGCCGACTGTATCAACCACTGCACAAATGCCGTTAGATAATATAAATGAATCAGCCAATGCGAGACAGCAGGCCGGCGCGTCAGTCATAGAACACCATAAGTGTACTCGGTGCAAGCTTACTATGTAGTAACTGATTCAGTGGTAGTGGCTTTAGTAGACGCACCAGTAAAGATACCAGACCACCTGGAAATCCTACTAAAGAAAACAGATGAGTTTCCACTGGAAACTGGAAAAGCTGTGACTAATATAACTCATCGTACTCGAGCACAGTGACCTAATTTCCTCTTCGGACTATTTCACCAGTATAAACAACTGTTGCACTGTTTATTCATACAAGTTTTTAAATCCTATCCAACGATGAATCAGCCTGACTCATGTTTGTACAGCAATTATTCTTAACTTAATAATATCTACGTATTTTGTAAACTATGTTGACGTAATTAGGCCAATTTCAAGGAGCTCAAGGTTCACTTTGTGACTTGTGAAACATACAGTTAGTTTTATTAATCACTATTACTAGATGATAATTTTTTGCATTGTTTTTTGTTTTCAACCTACAGCCGCCCATAGTATACACAATAAAATTACAATATCCTTTATCTACAATAATATCACAAGGAGGAAAGAACGAGAAAACGAATAATTTCAAAAACTACGGGTCCGATTTCAAAAATATTTTCACCATTAGAATGCTACATTCTCATTTCGGCCGAATGAAGTCCACTGCTGGACACAGGCCTCCCCCAAAGATGTCCACAACGACCGATATGGATGTGTTGTGGGCTCATTGGGGGGTTTTGCCATAATCGCCACGCTTGGCTGACGGGTTGGCGATCGCAGTTGAGTTGTTAATGTACTCGAAGGACGCTGCTGCCCATCCTCCGGCTAATCCCTTAGTCGACTTTTACGACACCCACGGGAGGAGATGGGGTGGTGGCATTCTAAGCCGGCACCACACGGGCATGCTACATTATCTTTGAATAATATAGGCTATATTTATTACTAGAAACCATTAGGGATCCCTACTAATACTTGAATAATGTAACCCAAGGTGTAAAAAAAAATGCCAAAATGTCTTTCATCGCATGGACTGCGGAAAATATTTATTTATTTTTAATTTTATAATTTATGCACACACAGAAACATAAAAAAAGTAAAATGAAATAGGACTAAAGGTACAAAGGTACTGCTTATTTCTTAAGAATTCTCTTCCATCAGACCTGCGAGCGGAAAGTTTGAATAAGAAATGTAGACACAGTATGTAAATGAGTAAAAAAATGAAGGACATTAACATATAATTACTTATATAAAAATATACGATACATAAAATATAGGTATATATAAATACACACATACATAAATATACATATCCAAAAATAAAATACACATACTAACTATTGATGATCATCATATCAGCCACAGGACGTCCACTGCTGAACAAAGGCCTCCCCCTTAGATTTCCACAACGAGCGGTCACATGCCGCTCTCATCCAACGACTCCCAGCGACCTTCACCAGATCGTCTGTCCACCTCGTTGGAGGTCGTCCCACGCTGCGTTTTCCGGTGCGCGGTCTCCATTCGAGAACCTTTGTGCCCCAACGGCCATCAGTTCTACGAGCAATGTGCCCTGCCCATTGCCACTTCAGTTTACTAATCCTTTCAGCTATGTCGACAACTTTAGTTCGTCTACGGATCTCCTCATTTCTGATTCGATCTCGTAGAGAAATACCAAGCATAGCTCTCTCCATAGCTCGCTGAGTGACCTTGAGCTTTCTTATGAGGCCCATTGTGAGTGACCACGTCTCTGTTCCATATGTCATCACTGGTAACACACACTGGTTAAAGACTTGCGTCTTGAGGCATTGCGGTATTGTTGACGAAAAGACGTTGCGAAGTTTCCCGAACGCTGCCCAGCCGAGTCGGATTCGACGATTGACCTCTTTCTCGAAGTTGGACCTACCTAACTGGACAGTTTGTCCTAGGTAGACATACTCGTCAACAACTTCGAGAACAGAGCTCCCAACGGATATTGGGGTGGGCACGACATGGACATTTGACATGACTTTTGTCTTGCCCATGTTCATTTTAAGGCCCACCTGTTGGGAAACTCTGTTGAGATCATCGAGCATTGTGCTGAGCTCTTGCAGCGATTCTGCCATGACTACGATGTCATCGGCAAATCGAAGGTGAGTGATATACTCGCCATTGATGTTAATGCCGAATCCTTTCCACTCCAGTAGCTTGAAGGCATCCTCCATTGCAGCGGTGAACAGTTTCGGGGAAATGACGTCCCCCTGTCTCACACCTCTCTGCAATGGAATTGCCCCCGTGCTCTGTTCATGTACTCGGACCGACATGGTGGCGTTTCTGTATAAGCACTTCAACACTTCAATGTACCGATAGTCAATCTGGCACCGCTGCAGAGATTGCAGCACTGCCCAGGTTTCGATCGAATCGAAGGCTTTCTCATAGTCCACAAACGCCAAGCATAGTGGCAGATTATACTCCTCGGTCTTCTGTATAACCTGCCGCAGCGTATGGATGTGGTCTATGGTACTGAAACCTTTTCGGAAACCGGCTTGTTCGGGAGGCTGGAAGTCATCAAACCTGCGCTCGAGACGATTCGTGATGACCCTTGAAAACAGCTTATAAACATGGCTCAGAAGTGAGATGGGTCTATAATTCTTCAATAGGGTGTTATCACCCTTTTTGAAGAAGAGCACCACCTCACCTCTGTTCCACGCTTCCGGCGTTGTGCCCTCGAGTAAGACGGAATTGAATAGCTTCTGAAGGACTTTAAGTACCGGTGTTCCACCCGCTTTCAGAAGCTCTGTCGTAATTCCGTCTCCACCCGGCGCCTTGTTATTTTTAAGCTGCTTCAAGGCCATCCTAATCTCGTACAGGCTGATGTCCGGGATATCCTCGGTATAGTGTCGGGTTAGTTTGGCTCGCGGGTCTTTGTCAGAGCCAATGGTAGGTATAGTAACCGAGGTGTATAACTGCCGGTAGAAGTTCTCAATCTCTCTCAAAACCTCTGGCTTAGTCGACGCTACACTGCCGTCCTCGGTCTTCAGCTTCATAATACGACTTTGCCCAATAGACTTGTCTCTTGCGAACACTTTGGAGCCTTGATTCCGCTCAATCGCCTCTTTAACACCGTTAGTGTTAAAGGTGCGGATATCGTGCCGCAAGGACTTCCATATCCGTCTATTGAGCAGTCGGTATGCTTCAGCATCATCGGAAGACTGCAGCGTCATGGCGCGTCTTTCTGCCATAAGGTCGAGAGTGTGATCGGAGAACTTTTTTGGTCTACCTTTACGGTGGGCTTTAAAGAACTTAGACCCAACCGTTTGGACAGTTTCTACAAACCTACCATTTAAATCGTCCACAGATACGCAATGTTCCAGGCACTCGAAGCGGTTTTGGAGTTCGAGTTGAAAGCTCTCGGGGTTTTGGATATGAGCACTAGAGGGCCGGAGCGTAGACCTCATCAGACGAGACCTCTCAACTTTGAGATTAATATTCAATGTGCCTCTTACCATTCGGTGATCACTACCGGTTTTCACCCTGTGGATCACAGAGACATCATTGAATATTTGTCTTTTATTGGTCATGATGAAGTCAATCTCATTCCTCGTGGAACCATCGGGACTCATCCAGGTCCACTTCCTGTGAGGCGGCTTTTGGAAAAAGGAGTTCATCATAAAGAGTCCCTCCTTTTCCAAAAAGTCGGCCAGCCTCTGTCCCCTGGGGTTCCGTTGCCCATATCCAAATTGCCCCACTCTCAACTCACCATCGCATCGAGTGCCCAGTTTTGCGTTGAAGTCCCCCATCACAACAGTGAAATGTGTCTTCGAGGTATGTATGGCCCTACTTACGTCCTCATACATACTCTCTACTTCATCATCTGGGTGTGTCGAGGTCGGTGCGTAGACCTGTATGACCTTCAACGAATATCTCTTGGATATTCTGAGTATAAGGTACGCTACCCTGCTCGACACACTTTCGATGGCCACTATACTGTTAATGAGGGACCTGCGGACGAGAAACCCGACACCACCTTGAGACAGATGTTCGCCTTCCCGGTAGTAGAATAAGTTGCCGGATTTCAGGGTTATCGTGTCCTCCCCCTCTCTTCGGACTTCTGATAGACCCATGATATCCCAGTGCAACTTATCTATTTCTTCTTCCAGCTCAACAATCTTTTCGTCTGCCCTCAGTGTGCGTGTGTTATATGTCACCAGGGCCAGTTTTCGGTTTGGGTGGTAGCCGGATCCCATCCGGAGATTCTTAGCACCCCCTGCCCCGCCGTTTCCGTGGCCGCTACCATGACCAGGAATGGCGGGGCTGCCGGGAACTGGGGGCCGGTGCTTATGTTGTGTTGTCATTTTGGGGGGAATTTGAATGAATTTGATGATAGAACAAAAAAATGTTCTACAATATTAAAGAACATATCAATATCTACAAAAATCTTTGCGATACCATATGCCCAACTATTGTAGTTATGTAACTATAACTTGTTTTTTACATTTTAAAAGTTGATAGATATGCCGACCAAAATCTGACCATGTTTACATTTACTCTACGTTTGTCCCAAAATGTTTAAAAAATAAATTTCCACCAGTTGGAAGCCGGGGCGGGCCGCTAGTTATACATATAATATTTGACTCTACAATTTCACAATTAGACACGTGCACGGCTTGCATTGCATGGTGTCCCGTAGCCTTCCACGAAACTTCCGGTACAAGACTCCCTTCGACAAGAAGGTCTGCTTCATAAAGGTTTCTAGTTTGCATGTTGAGACCCGCACCACAAACTATTTGAAGTTAATGTTGTGGCGTGACTCCAACTTCTCAACCCTCAGGTCCTTTGGGTCTTCACCCGGATGTACACCACGATCTCCTCAACTTTCGGGGAGTGGTGAAGACGCTACACATTCAGCTGCGTCAAGGCGTTAGCGGGACGCAGCAAGATGTTGGGTCCACTGATAACGACTAGACGGCTTCTTCTTCTTCTTTTGTACTACGATACATTACTTTAAGAAAAAGTTTACGAGAGTATATGAAGTATACGAGAGTAGAGAGAGAGAAGAGAGAAGAATAAGAACGCCGGATTGGTGCAGTGGCTAAGCGATTGGATTCCTGCACATGGATCGTGGTATCGGTTACTACACGTAACGAGCATTTGTAGGGTCTACAGGTAGTTGTACCGGGTCTGGGTCTTAGTGCATATCGAATTTATGAATGTTTATGTTATTATGAATATACCCACGACATAGCTGAAACAAAGAGGGGCAATGGTTTAAAAAAACAGTCTATTGTTAATCTAGCGGAACGCCTTTAAACCAAATAAATATAAAGTTGAAACCTTAACCAAAATATGAAATCTTAACAAAATTCATCAAGTAGGTACCTATGGTACGTATAATAGCGATATTAAATATTTGTACTTCAAAGTTAAATACACAAACAAACATTTTACTCTTCAGAATATGAGCGTTGTAAAGTAAAATGAAGAAAGCGTTGCGGAAGCTCTTGATGATAATCTAAACAGTAACCAAGTGTTGTGCTAGAATCGATTGTTCATTCGTTAATAAACCAGCAGTGGTATTCTGTAAGAACTAGCCAAAGCAATGAAAGTAGTAAGAACTATATGAAATTAGAGATTTTACTGCGGATGCAGTAGTAGGTTAGCTAATGAGTTCTTACAGAATAGTCATACTGATTCTAAAAAGGACAACAAACAGGCGTTGAATACAATAGAACGACAACGGAAGAACTAGAATTCTACAATAACTTTTAAATACAGTCCAATGTTTTTCTTATGTGTGACTGGGTTATCCTTTTTATCGTTATGGTGAATTCCTCATGGACTTCCTCCGTCTTCGGAGGGGCGGAGGGGCATGCGGGACTCTTACCGGCTAAAACCTAGAGTGTTCTATCATTTAGCTACGGCTGGGGGTACGGTGTTCGCCGTGTAGACACTAGATCACAACCCTTGCAGGTATAAACCTATCACTCTATGCGATCTGACCGGCTGCACATCCCTCCAGAGATGACTGGTTCATCCTGAGGATTCGCAAGATTCTTTCCTATTTCTGTGGCAAGATAAGACTGCTAATAACGTTTTCTAATTCGACCTACGACTAGTGTGATTTCAGAACTCCACAAAACGCAAGAGAGTTGCCTCATATTTCGTACCTCTCTTGTGTTCTTCTTTGATTTCAGCAATTTCAACGTCCTCTGCTGAAGTCGCAACTCAATTATATTTCGGGGTTTGTTTAAATCCATTGAGTTGTCTAGCTTTGCCGTGGCGAGGATGCATCTTGAGTTTAAACAATAACAAAACGCCTTTAAACAAATTTTTTTTAGTATATACTATGTCTGAGAATAGTTTTCTCGGAATCAGTAACAGAATCGATTACAATAGTTTAAGAAAAATGTTTTATTTTATCTCAATAATCAGTTAAAACTCTTTGAAGACTTCTACGCATTAATACATAAGTCAGTTGACCACTCCAGCACCATTTATTCCTTTTAAAATAACATTAATTTGGTTCAATTATTGACTTCGTCGTTGTTGTTTCTAATTTTGAATTTTGAATGGGACTTCGTTCTTGGACTCGTCTCTGGACTACTACATTGGATATAGAGCTTTAAATAAAGACAATAGTAATGATTACTATCATCATCATATCAGCCAAACGACGTCCACTGCTGAACAAGGCCCACCAACGACCGGTTATATGCCGTGTCATTTTTTTTTTTTTTTTTAAACGTTGCCCCACACTAGGATTTCTCCTGTGTCGTGGGTGCGTTTACAGACATGAATTCCACATACAATACACCCAGACCCGGAACAACTACCTGCAGATCATACAAATATTTGTTCCGTGCGGGAATCGAACCCGCGACCCAGTGCACAGCAGCCGACTGTATCAGCCACTGCACCAACCGTGCCGTCAAGTCAAGTCAAGGGAAGGAACTCACCACGCTTGGCGGTCGGATTGGTAAGCGCAGAATGGTGCTGTTCCACGGAACGGCCGCTGCTTCCTATCCCTCTGGTTAAGAATCCCTGAGTCGCATTTTACGACATTCACGGGAGGAGTTGAAGTAGTGCTATATTCATAATCCGGACACCACACGGAATTTATCCGGACACCACACGGAATATGTATAATATATAGGGTCTTACTCTAATGAAAAATGTTTTAAGGACTAAGACTATAGGTATACCGTGTGGTGCCGGCTAAGAATGCTACCACCTCATCTCATGCCGTGGTGTCGTAAAAAGCGACTAAGGGATTGGCTGGACGATGGGCAGCGGCATTCTTTGAGTATATTTATAACTTAACTGCGATCGCCAACCCGTCAGCCAAGCGTGGCGATTATATCAAATCCCCCCAATGAGTACACAACACAGACCCATAGCGGTCGTTGTGGCAATCTTTCGGGAGGCCTGTGTCCAGCAGTGGACGATTTTCAGCTGAAATGATGATGAATGGTATAGAATTCATTTCAAATATCAAGTATCGGTTTTACTGACAATAAATAAACAAATATTTAAATACTCGACTAACGAAACATTGACTGAATCTGTATTATTTTATATAATAAAGGTTTATATAATAATGTCTTAGGTTTTCGCGAGTATTACACATGATAAAACACTTTTAAACGGACACGACGGAGATTTTTATTTTATTTTTTCGTCAGGAAAAACAAAAATCTAAAATATACGCGATAGAATCCGTTTAAAAGTGTTTTATTATAATAATGGTTTATGTTATGTTTATTTGTTTTGCTAAAACGCATCATTCCTACCTGTAATTTGCCTCCTAAAATATTTTCCATTATTAAAGTAAGCACCACCATACGTAATAATGTACGTATTTTCCAAAACTCGCATCTATTATACTTTTTGCAAAGAAGTTCCAAGAAACAAGGTGCGGCGAACCATTTACAAATATGTAGTCGTATACAAAATACTGATACACATCGACAAAGCGCCCAGCAACCGATTCTTTTACCGAATTATTTCTGGACATTCGCTCTCTTCGCATTTACGTCAGAAACATTGTTCATGTGATATGGAACCTTATTCCGTTGTCATAAAGATTGTTATGGTTCAGTTTGGCGTATCATAAAGTTGGGCTGTGTGTTTAGATCTCATGTCTGTCTGATCTCTGATGTGGTTTCGTTGCATTGACGGAATGATGAATTGGATGTACCTATTTCCATGTTCTGTAACCGCGGTTCTTGTTTTGTTCTGGTCTAAAACAACACTTTATTGTAACGAAATGCAATTTATCTCTTTGCCTACTTATTCTTCTCTTCATCGGCCCGTTACCATGGACTACTTCAAACTTCAGAGTATAAATCTGTATCGTCTTGTGACGAAGCATGCATTCGTACTTTAACATAAAATTACACAATTAAAACAAAAATAAACGTCACAATTTATCATGATGCAGGTAGGGAAAGATAATTTTAATATTGATACCATCATGAACCGCGGTGGTCATTGTATCTTCTAATTACGCAGTGTAATACTTACAACCACCACCACCCACGTATTCGAAAATACGTCATTCCTCATTTTCCCCTTCTCCTCTTATTCATCACATTGTTCATTACATTACACTCGTATTGTCAATATACTATGACAAACACGTGTGAACCGCTTTAGCTAAAAAACAAAATAAATGTTTAAAAACGTAAACTCATCCCTATAATATCTCTATCATATATATCTTCTAGAAATTCGTGCAATAGACCAAAAAAGTGACAGTGCAGTGACACAAATAACTTTGACAAAATGATGACAATAAGCGAGAGTCAGTTCTCATCCAACAAGATGTCGAGTATCCACAAGATCAACGACCGGATCGTCCACAAGGACAGCTTTGATGACACCAAGAGTTCTTCGAGCGTCAACAGCACTCTCATCACGAAGAGGGGCTTCAAGCCATCGGACATGTACGACCCTCAGAAGAAGGAGTTCCTTACGAACCTCAGTTATAAGTTGTTCCCTGTAAGTTGGGTAAGTTACTTTAATCCAGTTAGTCGTTGGCGCTTCTAACACACGCATACTGCGATGAAACACGTAATGATGTTTATTTATTTTATAATGTAAGCATCGTCAATGATTGCGACAATAGTGACCACTTATCTTAAATTGATAAAACATTAACAACGAAACAAACGAAAGAAACAAAACTGTGTAAATATATTAAAATCACTTTGATCAAACACGATAGATACTTCGCTCCTGAGGTAAATTGATAACATACTGGAAAATAAAGATGACAAAGAAATGGAAGTTATAACATAATGATTGGCAATAAGACAGTTACTGACTGATTATTAGCTGGAAATTAAATCTTCGCTTTGTTTAATAGGTCTTCTGGAAAGACAGACTGATGAGATATCGTATGGGTCTTTACTTTTAAGATACCGCAGTAAAGATGAAGCTTTTCTACATCGACGTACTGAAAGAACGCGTTATCTTTGGCAGATTCATTAACACCGCTTTAGTTTGTATAGATATTCCTACTTCTTCAATGAAAAGAACATCTTACAGCATCAAGGTTGACTCCACAGATATTTTACGTAAAAGTGCTTGTAGCATTAATTCTAAATTTACAGTTCTATCTATCTGCGGTTCACGCAATATTTAATGCAATATACAATAAATTTATACATCTATGGCATATCAGATATAAATTCTAGTTTTTTAAATTTAGTATTTTGAATAGGACATGTTCTTCCATGTTTCTGATATGGACCTTTTCTTATTCCAAAACGAAAATAAAATAGGCGAAAAAGGCCTAATCAATTTAATTTTATATCTCACGTAATGTTTTCATCCATTATTATATCTAGTTCAAGTAAGAGCACCGTTTTTGTTAAATGAATTTATATGAAGCGATTTTACTAATTAATCTGAACTACAAGGTACCCATAAAAATTGTGATAGAGAATATTTACGATTCCTTAACTTTTACAGTTCTTTAGAGCATTACACAATTTTGTTTCAAATAAAATTTAACAAATTTTTATATTATGTATTTATTAATATTATATTATTGTTTACAGTATATTCGTAGATAGCTTAACTACTGACGCCACTAACATACTTTTCAAACATCCCAACATAAATAAAAAAAACATGAACTTAGTTTTTATACAAATAAAAGTAAGTGCTTAGTGTAAAAAAATTGTCTAGGTTCCAAAAATTTAAACAAAGTTAAAAATCTCGTATAGTCGCAGAAATACATTTATTTTAAGAATAATTTAATGCATTGTTATAATTATTTCCGTGTGGTGCCGGCTCAGAATACCGCCACTCCATCTCCTCCCGTGGGTGCCGTCGACTAAGGGATTAGCCGGAGGAGCAGCAGCGTCCTTCGAGTACATTAACAACTCAACTGCGATCGCCAACCCGTCTGCCAAGTGTGGAGATTATGGCAAAACCCCCCAATGAGCCCACAACACACCCATATCGGTCGTTGTGGTGATCTTTGCGGGAGGCCTGTGTCCAGCAGTGGACTTCATTCGGCCCAAATGATGATAATTATTTCGCGAACGGTAAAGAGGCAATGAACTTTAGCAGGGTTATTATACTTTAACTAATGGGTTTCAGTTACTCATCATGAGTAAAATGTTGACCTACTCTGACATGACGTGTATTTCGCTAATGCTAAAAAGATAACGAAATCGTGGAAAAAAACTGTTGAAAACCGTACGACATAGCCGACATGTTTTAGTGGATTTTCATTTTTGAGAAATATTTTATGAATATGTAAAGATTGATTAATCTGAACAGCGCACAACGTTGCCTTAAGCATGACATTCGCGAAATTGTGGAACTCTAACAAAAGCCATAAATCTAAGAGAAGAAGAAAAAGATCAAAATCGTCTCCGAGTGAGGAACTAGTTGATGATAATTGACTGAACAAGTACAGTTCAAGTCAAACTTAATCACTCATTTGTGACAGCTGTTATTTGTTCAAATAACATATCATAATAATATCAATTTTATAAAAAAAAACTTGATTAAAATATTTTAAACAAACAAAAATCTTTCTGGTTCCATCCGTTTCACTCCCTCTCCTCCCGTAGGTGTCGTAAAAGGCAAACTTTAGGACTCTAAACCAGAGAGATGTGCAGCAGCGCCTCTTCTAAGGAACAGTAGCCATGCTCCACTCACTATCCCGCCTGCCAAGTTGAGTACTGGCAAATTCCTCCCAAAATGCCGACACAATTGTAGAAATCTATAGGAGAGGTCTTGTTTGGCAGTGGACGCCCTTTGGATGATATATAAATTTACACATATCGCGGGCTTCATTTATATACATTTTTATTAACTACGAAATATAGCACTATTTTTTCTGACAGTAAGTGGATTAATTGACAAAACTAATGGCCGAAATTAAATCAATCTAATCACTTTGGATTTTGGATTTGTCTGTTTTTTTAATGTGATCTTAACATAAAAACAGATTAAGTCTAAAATCTTTTATCTAAAGATTTTATTAGATCGATTATTAACTTCGGCCGTAAGTATAGTCCGATCTACTAATCTAAGATATAAAACAGAGGCTAGAGTCTCTTAGCGCGACGGCAAAATTAGAGTATAAGCTGTTCATATAATACTTATAATATCCTCTTCATATCTGGAAGCAAAGAGAACACATTAGGGTAATAATACTATTATTTATCATAGCACATAAACTTAACAATACGATCACACTAGAGCCGCCTATTGGTGCCACGGCTTTGGGCACATCTGGGAGGTGATGACTGTAAAGCGATAACCCGCTGTAGTGGAGGGAAACTATAAAAAGGCCGCCCGCCCAGGCACATCTCGGTTAAGATTGTAAATCATCCTCGCATAGCCTCGCTGTGGGCTTTGCTGCGCACACAGTGGCACAGCACCTTCGTGCCCGTACTCCTGGGGCATCGGGTGGTAGGTAGCAAACATCTCCACAGCCCGCCTCGCGCTCGTCCATTGTACGACACGGGTGCGTATGTAAGCTGCAAGTGTATTACATAGATACTAATTACATTATATCGTGCTTGTATCTTTAGTGTGATGTTTAAAATATTTTGTATTATTATTTAATGGGATCAATACTCTGCCACCTTACGGCGGAAACAGATTGATTATTAATTTCAGCTAGAGAGCTTTAACTTTGCTTCCTGTATATCCGTATGATGTAAATAACATATAGGTAGATAGTTACATCTACCTACGTCCTACAGGTAGCAAGCGGCAATGCAAATATGGCACAATTGATTGAAAACCATCGTACTGAAAGTATCTTTCACAATTCGCAATACAACGAAAACTAACATTTCAAAACTGCTGAAAACGCTAGAGTCGAACTATTTGAAGACAGACAGACAAACAGATTAACCTATATAAGCTTCCATAGGCACGGAGCTAAATATAAAGGGTGGCTGGCGAAAGAAGCGCTCAATTTTCTTACGCTTTTCATTACTTTACATGCGAAAAATGATCTTATAAATAAATACGCTTGATTTCTTTAGAAATGATAACGCTAACCTAGATGTCGTGTAATAACTCAGCGCTAAAACAAACATTCGCGACGTCACAATTAACAAAAAAGAAAATAAATATAAATATTTGGAATCCTGGAGATAGTGATTTCAAGAATAATACTTATGTTATTTGGTGACTGCACTTTCATATTATGATCCAAATTCAATATTCTACTTCTGTAAAAGTTGTTTATAGCAGAAATTGCAGTATGGATACAAAATAATTCAGATATTAGATAGACTTACTTAGTAAAACTCTCTAAGGGCAAAAAGGTTCTCAGGTCTCTCGCGCACCGGAAATCGCAGCGTGGGACGACCTCGGAGACCTCGTTTCAATATTTTCCATCAATCACAATTAATACAGAGTAGTCTTTCATTTCTTTTTTCCAAATAGCGTTGCTCTACGCTATTCTCTTGTGTCGTGGATACAGTTTACAGATAAATCTCACATCACACAAACACCCAAAAAGACTATCTGTAGATCATACAAATATTTGTTCCGTGCGGGGATCGAACCCGCGACACGTTGCGCAGAAAGCCAATCGCTTAGCCATGCGCCAACCGTGACGTCTGTCGTGTCGTCGGGTATGAAAACACTATTTAATGAGTATAAAAGCAATCTATGTCTTTATACTACAAGGCGCCCTATACAAATAAAATTGTATGACCATAATCGAATCACGGCACGGTAGGTGCAGTGGCTGATACAGTCGGCTGCTGCACTCCCGGTCGCGGGTTCAATTACATATTTGTATGATATGCAGGTAGTTGCTCCGGGTCTGGGTGTATTGTCTGTAAACGCACCCTCGACACAGGAGTAATCCTTGTGAGAAAAACGTTTAAACAAAATATATGGAACTTGTAATAAATCACATCTTGGAGAAGGATACAGGATGAGTAGCATGCCGCAGCGTCAAAGAAGCTTGATCAAATATTGGACAAAACAATTTGAAAAGAAGCATGGCATCCTTACCTCTTAAATAAATAGATAAATGTCTACAAGCTTTTAGAAGTAGAGTACGTGTGCGTTTCTTTGATCTCTAGCGCCTAAAAATAAAGAACATTGAAATAATGCATCAATGAATGCCAAAATACTTCTCAGCAAACTCTAAGCTTAACATTTAAACCTTCAAAAAGGCCAACCGCTCCGATCTAAATAAAAACCAAGCCACTTGACACGCACAGTGCACTCACTCGCACGACGACCTTAAAATTAATATTTTTAGATTCAATAACCGAAATCCAAAGTGAAATACACTATAAAAAACCAGCAGACTAAAAGATAGGAACAAAAGCTAGGAATAGCCGTGGTCCAAATGTTTGCGAACCGGGCATCGAACTCGTGTCACTCTGCACCTCTGGTCTTGGCCTCTGGGTTATTTAGGGCCTATTTATATATCACCGTGATCTCGCAGTTAGAGGACTGTGTGTATGGTTTAAACTGAACATAAAGAAACAGTTTTATTCATCTGCTTTTAATTAGGACTTCAAAGGGTTTGTCTGAAGTCTTTTTCGGGTAATTTGGTACTCAAGTTTATAATTTATTGGTGAAACATTTTAACTGCAGTTGTCTTTTACGACACACATTATATAAGAAACAAATGAGCCCGTTAAAGTCCACTGCTGAACATGGGCCTCCCAATGATGACTGTAACGGGTGGTTATACGGATATTACCATAATCACCCCGTTTGTCAGGCGGTTGTAATCGTAGCATGTTGTTAATTGCACACGGGAAGATGTTACTGCTTATCCTCTTGATACCAACCCTTATTCGCCTTTTACAACAACCATCGGTGAAGAGGGGTGGGCCATCTTGGCCAAGTATTGCAGAGCCGATGACGATATAGCAGAATTATGAATCTATACTAATATAATAAGCTGTGTGGTGCCTATTCTTAATCACGGACACACTCTTCAATTTTATTATATTAGTCATCATCATTTCGGCCGAACATAGTCCACTGCTGAACAAAGCTCTCCCTCATAGATTTTGACAATAATTGAGTCGTTATTCTACGGGAATTTGCCGGCTCAGAATACCACCACCCCATCTCCTCCCGTGGGTATCGTAAAAGTCGACTAAGGGATTAGCCGGAGGATGGGCAGCAGCGTCCTTCGAGTACATTAACAGCTCTACTGCGATCGCCAACCCGTCTCCCTAGCGTGGTGATTATGGCAAAACCCCTCAATGAGCCCACAACACACCCATAGCGGTCGTTGTGGTGATCTTTGGGGGAGGCCTGTGGACTTTATTCGACCGAAATGATGATGACTAATGTAATAAAATTGAAGTGTCTGTCTGTGATTTCAATATAGATGCCAATGTTTTTGTGAAAACTGCAATTCATACGATCATCAGCATCTCAGCCCAAAGACCTCCACTGCTAAACATAAGCCTCCCCCAAAGATCGGCATTACGTTTCGTCTCGTCATTTATACGATGCCTAATAATAGATTACAGTTTTGAGAACGTTTGTCTGTCAGTCTGAAAGTTTGTCTCGAAAAGGTCTGAAACGGGCCAACGGAAAATGCAAATGTTAGGGATTAAAACAGCAATTTCAAGGAAATAAAACGTGTAAATTCCATTTGGATATCTTGCAGGGTTTAAAGGATGGGATAAAATTTACGCCTGGCGAAGCCGGTGGTTCATCATCATCATCATATCAGCCAAAAAAACGTCCACAGCTGACCAAAGGCCTCCGTCATAGATTTCCACAATAATTGTCGTTATTCTAGGGGGAATTTGCCAGTACTCACCACACTTGGCAGGTGGTTTGGTGATCCCCTCCGAGATGTGCCTAAAGCCATTGGTGCCACAATGGGCGGCTCTAGTGTGATCTTACGAGTACCTGGAGGCCCCTTTCGATGCCGAAGATGACCGCTCTGGTGGTTTTAGGATACCCCTTTGCCCTTCCCCGGGGTGAAGGAAGTGCCATGTACAATTTCCACTGGACACCAATAAAAAAAAGGCGGGTTGGTGAGCGTACGTTGGCTACTGTTCCACAGAAGTGACGCTGCTGCCTATCCCTCTGGTTTAGACGGGAACAATTGGAGTGGTCCCACATTGTTAATCCGGACACCACGCGGGCGTAAGTTACTCGTCTTCACCTGTGTTAGGCGAAAAAGGTTACTAGATATTATCTCAACCGTAGGACGCTTTGGGGGTTCCTTTACAATCCCTCCGGGGGGTGACCGCTTTACAGTCACCCTCTCCGAGATGTGCCTATAGGCGTGGCACCAGTGGGCGGCTCTAGTGTGATCACACGAGGACCTGGAGCCTCCCTTAGGTGCCGAAGATGACCGCTCCAGTGGTTTTAGCCGGTAGGAGTCCAGCATACCCCTGCGCCCTTCCCCGGGGTGAAGGAAGTTCATGAAGAATTTCCACTGGGCATCAATAAAAAAAGGGGTCCGGCACCAAAAATGAATTTATCAAAATATGAATGGGCCTTAACAGCGTGGGTTGCCAATTATGAATATAGAAATATAAGATGTATGACATGACATTGTCTTGGCATTATTTATTGCTAACTTTTGTCTGTCTGTGATTAGAACACAGATTTATTTAGATGAGACAGTGTGGTTTTGATTTGTGTGTCTGATATAAAGTTTATATGGAATAGGAGTGTGCGAAGAGGTTTTAACGGAATTATTATTGATAAAAAGTGAGTTTTAATGAGGTACATTTTTTGTGAGGTTTCTTTATTATTTATTTGCTTCAAACATGGTACTTTAAGGTGTTACAAAACATTTTATGAACTAATACATGTTTCACCTGGTACTGGCATACAATAGTAAATTTTTTCTTTTTTTTCTCTGTATATGTTATAATATTAAGTAGGATTACTTGTAAAATAATGTTCGTAAACTAAAATTGGTAGAACAAAATAGCGACTTATTAAATCACTTCTCTTACTGACTGTTCATGTAAAGTAACTTTTTAAAAGATTTAGGAATTTAAAATCGGGGTCTACTGGAGAAAGTCTTGTTCCAATTATATAAGTAAATAGCACGCAAGATAATCTAATAAAAAATGGAACTATTTTATGTGAAATTTGAAATAAATCCTTCTCTGATATTAATATGTTTATATGATCATTCATCATTCATCATTTCATCATTTCGGCCGAATGAAGTCCACTGCTGGACACAGGCCTCCCCCAAAGATCACCACAACGACCGATATGTTGAGGTAGATAGTGTTGAGGGCTCATTGGGGATTTTGCCATAATCGCCACGCTTGGCAGACGGGTTGCGAACGCAGTTGAGTTGTTAATGTACTCGAAGGACGCTACTGCCCATGCTCCGGCTAATCCCTTAGTCGACTTTTACGACACCCACGGGAGGAGGAGATCAGCCAAATGACGTCAACTGCTGAACAAAAGCCTTCCCCAGCGATTTCCACAATTGTGACGTCATGTTGGGGGCTTTTGCCAGTACTCACCAAGCTGGGCAGGTGGGTCGGTGAGCGCCGTGTGGCTACTGTTGCTAAGAAGGGACGCTGCTGCCCATTCCCCTGGTTAGGAGTTCCTTAGTCGCCTTTTACTACCTCCACGGAAAGAGATGGAGTGGTGCTATATTCTTAATCCGGACACCACGCGGAATTCTTCTTCTTCCTACTTACAGTAGGAATGCCTATGAACTTCTACACGATCAATAAACCAAACTAAGTTTAGGTACATAGATAATTTTCTAACTACCTATATGTACTCTTAATAAAAGTATTGACCTCGTTTCGTTGAAAAATTCAGTCTATTATAAATTTTCATAGCGGTTCTATTTGCCAGCGACTCGTGTCGACTTGGAATTCTGCCAACTCCACTTACTGACCAGTCAAAATTGAAACGTCAAAATGTCTAACTAATCGATTTTACAGTCAACTGCTATCGTTAATAAGTGTAAAATTTTATGTCCTCCGTGTCCGCTAAACAAAAAAAAAATGAAACCTCGATTTTTGGACACTAATGACTGTTTTAATTAATAATATTAAAAACAATACTGTTATGATTATTAAGTGTTACTTATAAAGTTAGTAATATAATTTGCAATATTTTTATATTTTAAACGAAGATTTTCGGTAACTATGAAATAGGCGATTATTATTATCAAACTCTCACTTTCAATGTATCATTAGGGTATTTAAAATTATTTTTTAATTTAAATGTAAAACTGCATTCCCTTATGTTTGTGTAATGGATCAGTACTTACTGTCTTTTCAATGTAAAAATTATTGGGCACAAACGAAGACTGTTGGCATGGTCGCTGCGTTCGCGACAATGTACGTACCTATTTACGATTTATTTTAAGAAATATTTACTGAATTCTTTCGGCTACTGAAAGTTGGAATAAAGAACAAAGCTTTACCCGATTAAAAAAAATATGCATCTTTTTTCCTTTGTACCTATAGATAATCCTTATTATGTTTCTGCAAAAAATAGTAAACAATGACAAAACAATAATTAAATAATAATGTAATGAAGCTAATAAAATTGATGAAAAGTATATCTATAAATTTCGAGAGTGTTTTCTATTTATAAAATTAACAGTAAAATTATATGCTAATTATACAGAACGATGCAGAATTATCCAGAGAACCCGACATATTGGAGCCACTGGACTGTCTCACTGTAAGACTATCCAAAAATTATATTCAGAGTTACAGACACATTCGTTTTATAAATGTTGCCAGTGTAAATATGTCCCATTCTCATAAAAAAATAAAACACTTCCTAGACTTTTTAGGACATTTATTTTTCATAATAAACAATTTACACATCATAGATACATAATTTGTATTAACATGAATTAATGAGTTCACTAACACATGATTTTATTAATTATCTATGACATATGAGAGTATCTTGCTTAAGCTTTATCTGTCTGATTACATAGACCACTAACCTTGCTTTTTCGTTATCTTATTTATATAATTTTCTTTACATGGGGTGAAGTGATCGATTATCCTGTCCGTCATTTGTATTACACAGGGTGGTACCCCCAAAAGTGTAAATTATTTGGTTAAAATTATGAATTGACGAAAGACCATAAAATAAATATTGCAATAAAGGAGATAAATCTAAATCTAAGCTTTAGCCATTTAACATTTCTATACACGTCTATTTTCAACCTGTTCAATTCATTATGAACTTTCAAACATGTATTGTTCTTGTAAAACCTGGTGACCACACCTGGTACTGATATATGGACTATTCGTAACAAAGGCTTCGAGTGGAAAGCCAAATATTTGTTATAATGAGCAAATTAATGTTGTAATGGCTAACATTTCCATAAACGTCTAAAATTTCTAATCTGTTCAATTCAATATGAACTTTCAAACATGTATTGTTCTTGTAAAACCTAGTGACCACACCTGGTTCTGATATATGGACTATTCGTAACAAAGACTTCGAGTGGAAAGCCAAATATTTGTTATAATGAGCAAATTAATGCTGTAATGGCTAACATTTCCATAAACGTCTAAAATTTCCAACTTATTCAATTCATTATGAACTTTAAAACATGTACTGTTCTTGTAAAACCTGGTGACCACACCTGTCGCTGATATATGAACTATTCTTAAAGACTTCGAGAGTCGAGAGCCAAATATTCGTTATAATGAGCAAATGAATGTTGTAATGACTAACTATCGGTCGGCAAACGTTGCTGGCTTCAAGGACGATGATAAGTTGTATATTTTACATTATTATTCATTTGCGTGCTATTTATCTATCAAGAGCACGTCCATGACCTTTGTCCGTAGATAAATTTTATTGCGGCTTCATGGAATCCAGACTTCTGGGAATCTATGGTTACGGTTTATTCGTACTAGTTGCACTTCATGATCGGTAAATGATCGGAGAGATTCAGCAACGCTCGGCGCGGTCAGTCTATCGATGGCTGACCGCATAGTGGTATTTGGACTTAGGGGCTCTGTGCTTCGGAGGGCACGTAAAATCGTTGGTCCCTGATGTTGTCATTAAACGGCAGTCCGTTAAGCCAAGTCGGAGGGCTTTGGGCAGCTTGAACGACTCTAATACAAGCATGGTCACTAACAATACGAAAACAAAAGAAGTAAAAGAACAAAGGCCTCCCTCCCATAGATTTCCACAACTGTGTCATTATTTTGAGGGTATTCCTTCTGCTTTAGCTATGTTTTATTAAAGATTAGCTTATTGTACTTTTATTGCAAAAGATAATCGATGATTTAGCCCAATTTTTTACGATATTAACACAATTTGAACATACTAACTAAATAATAACTTTAATAATTGTTATGTAAAGAATGTGAAAATATACATAAACATTATAGCTACATTGGTTGTAATGTTTTTAGTTAGCCTACCAGAAGCTATGTGACTGCCCTAAGGCTCTGCCCAACTCTTTGTTTGTTCGTTTTTTTTTTAAACACTACCCCACACTAGGCTTACTCCTGTGTCGTGGGTGCGTTTACAAACACAAATTTATCTTAAGTTTGGAGTAATTTGGTCTTCTCGTTACACCAATCACTTAAAATATCGATACCGGTGAAACTGGTGAAGCCGGGTAATCAGTAAAAATGTCAATGCCAATGTTTCATAATTCTACTCATCATAAAAAAAATAGCTATAGCTCTTGTTCGAGGATTTTTTTGATATGAATCCGGCTTTTTGGAGCCTAGTTAAAATAACGACCTGTTCGTGTCTGTCGGCGAATATTTAAAGATACTGATTTACGGTATATCTTTGTTTAATATCATGACATTGTCGTTTCAATAACCTGATTAATAACATTTCCTAAGCATATATTTCATGTAAATAATGAAACAGTAGTTCTAGATTCTCCTTTGTGTTAAGTTTAGTAATTTTCGCCTGTGTATCTTCTATTAATAAGATCATTAGCGTTGATTACTATTGTATATTCGGAGATCATTAGACATTATAAGTCATATGTAAATTCCATAGCCATTTTTTTCTGTTCAACACAATTATTTGTACAATTTGCTCACAAAATATTGTTAATTTCATAACAAGTATTTGTAAAATAAATAACAGTAACTACTTTTGGTGTTTCCAGGAGGATTTGGAAAACAAACCAATCATAGTCGGTGAGAAAGAAGTCGACCTGAACAAGATCTTTACGCCAGCCCCTGATGCTGAAGAGCATATCATTAAGAAGGACCGCAAGTTTGGTAAGATTGTTTATATAGGATTTATTTAACTTCTTTACGTGATAAGCAAGTTTAACGATAGCTGAAAATATGAGTAAACTGAAGTGGCAATGGGCGGGGCACATTGCTCGTAGAACTGAACTGACTGCCGTTGGACAAAAAGGTTCTCGAGTGGAGACCGCACACCGGAAAGCGCAGCCTAGTATGACCTCCAACGAGGTGGACTGACGTACTGGCGAAGATCGCTGGGAATCGTTGGATGCGGGCGGCATGTGACCGCTTCGTCGACGTCCTTTGGCTGATATGACGATGACTCCCAGCGACCAAGTCGTCTGTCCACGTCGTTGGAGGTCGTCTGACGGTGCGTTTTCCGGTGCGCGGTCTACATTAGAGAACCTTTTTGCCTCAATGGCCATCAGTTCTATGAGCAATGTGCCCTGCTCATTGCCGCTTCAGTTCTTAATACTTTCAGCTATGTCGGCAACTTTAGTTCTTCTACGGATCTCCTCATTTCTGTATTCATATCTGTTCATTCGATCTCGTAGAGAAATACCAAGCATAGCTCTCTCCATAGCTCGCTGAGTGACCTTGAGCTATTCCATATGTCAAAACTGGTAACACACACTGGTTAAAGACTTTCGTCTTGAAGCATTGCGGTATTGTTGACGAAAACACGTTGCGAAGCTTCCCAAACGCCTGGCCGAGCTGGATTCGAGAAGGTGGACCTACCTAACTGGACAGTTTGGCCCAGGTAGATATACTCGTGAACAACTTCGAGAACAGAGCTCCCGACGGATATTGGCATGGGACTTCTTAAGAGTTTCACCTAAATACTATAATAAACAGTAATAGAGGTAAATGCGTACACGCATTAAAAATAATTATTCTTAATGCATTACAATACGATAATGAATGAAGCTGCCAGTGCAAACTTATAACCCAACCAGCTGGGACCCGCGGTTTAATTAAAAATAAATTGGATTATTTATAACTGTCGGAACCTTTACACCTGTGCCCTGTGGTATAAATTCACGCAACGCGCTTACAACACGTTACGCGTGCAATACAATAACGCATTTAGATGCATACTCGGTTTGCCGTGGCGGTGTAGTGCGTCCGGCATGTTTGCGGAAAGCAGGGTAGATGACTTTTACGCAGTAATGAGAAAAGCACGAGCCTCCTTTATGTGCCGCATACATAAATCTGACAATGGAATATTGAATGCCATATACGAAGTTAACCACTTCTTCGCGTATGACAATTAATGTTCCAGCTAAAACAAAAACTGGATTATTTGGATTATTATTTCCTTTATTTACATAACTAACATATTAATTACATTTTTAAATATATATATATAAAGCAAAAACAAAAACACATACATTTAAAAATATAAAAAATAGTGACCAACCGGCAACGGGCACAGGGTCCAAGCAACCGGTGGTTAGGGCTCCAGAGAAAGGAACCTCCTCACTATGCGTGCTGTGTCAAGGAGAACTGCTTTCTGTAGCAAGCCCTTGATCCAACCACCTAACGAGAGCCTCTTTAGATGTTGGTCGAGGCTCTTGGCTATGAGGCCATTGGCTGTAACAACTATCGGCACAATAATTGCAGAGTCTACATCCCACATGTCGACAATCTCGTGTGCCAAGTCAAGATACTTAATCTGTTTATCTTTCTCGGCTTTCACGAGATTCTCGTCATGCGGGATAGTAACATCAACAATCATTGTGCGGCGCTCTAATCGATCTATCACCACTATATCAGGCTTATTGGCCACAATAGTCCTATCAGTGATGATAGATCGATCCCAGTACAACGTGACATGACCATTTTCAAGAACTGGGTCGGGCACATACCTGTAATACGGTACCTCAGATTCCACAAGGTTGTATTTTAGAGCAAGTTGCTGATGGATGATCCTGGCCACTTGGTTATGCCTGTGCAAGTATTCGCCGTTAGCAAGACGAGAACAACCAGAAATTATATGTCTAAGTGATTCACCAGGACGGTGACATGCCCGACATATGTCAACTGTGCCGTCCTTAACTATATATTTCCGGTAGTTGTTCGTCATGATAACTTCGTCCATAATTGCAAACAAACAAAACCTTCGGTTTCTCCGAATAAGTCACCGAAGCGTAGCCAGGATACGGACGCTTGCAAGTCCACATCAGGACCATGAAGAACCCGATAATAGCGTCCGTGTAGCTCCTTACTCTGCCATACCTCCATGCGGTCGTTGGTACTAAGTACGGCAGGTTTGCGCCAGTTCTCCTTAGCCAAACTGAGCGGGGTTAGTCCTTTGTCTACTGCGACTACATCTCGGTGCATCCCCCCTTCGGCATGGAGGAAATAATCCCTGAGGCGGCACACCTCACGGTTGTGCAGAGTCTTAGCATTTAAAAAGCCTCGACCTCCACACTTCCGTGGGATGTACAGCCTCATTACCGAAGACCGAGGGTGATGCATCCGACTTGCAGTCAACAGTGTACGGACCTTCCTATCCAGGGCATCAAGTTCCGTCTGAGTCCACTTGAGTATGCCAAAGGAGTACATCAAAACTGGCATGACCCAACCGTTGAAAGCGCGGACCTTATTGCCACCTGATAAAAGACTTTGAAGTACTTTTCTCAGGCGGCCAAAGAACCGCTCTTTCAACAATTGCTTCATGTCAGCTTCTTTGATGCCCAAAGCCTCCGACATACCCAAGTATTTATATGATTCCGCTGCGGAGAGTGATCTAAGGTAAATAGAATCCGAATGGATTATTATTATTATTTGGATTATTATGATTATTTGATTATTTGTATTATTTTATATGGGTGTACTCACCTGAAATAAATGATGATTTGATTTGATTTGATAAATAATTTAGAGTACTTCGGTATAGACACTTGACATAGAGTATATATATTGGATTTCATGGGTTTTATTTTTTTAGCCCGGAACCCTAATTATTTTCTCAAATAAAAGTAACGCCTAAGTTTTTTCGCCTCATAGCATCAGCTCCAGAGAAAGTCGGTCCAGCCGTTTCGGAGATTAGCGGGAACAAACAGACAGAAAGATAGACAGACAGACAAAAAAAAAGATTTTTCTTGTAATATACTTTCATATGCATTTAGTAAAAAGCTGTTATTTTGATATTACAAACAGACACTTCAATTTTATTTATTTGTATAGATGACCTAAAAGTTTTGTTTATCAGAAAATTATGTTGGACTTTCCAAGCCCCGGAATAAAATAAGCCAGACTTGGTTCTTTCTCGACGCAGTTCGCAGCTGTTTTATGTCGGCACCCGTGTTTGTTTCCAAGTTATTAGTAGCCGGAATTAGGGCTACCAAAATCCTCATTGTTTAAGCTGCTTTAAAAAAAACGCTCTACCTGGCAAAGTATAATATATGATTTGGTCTAGCAGTCGCGAGGTAGGCTGACAAGTCTGGGCTGGGTAACGCGAAAATTATTTATAACAATAAACTTATTGGGGGAATGTCATATTACACTATTTTTATATTATTATTATATGATATTGATGATATTGGCCGTGTGGTGCCGGCTACGAATAGCACCAACTTTTCTGACCCCGTCGGTGTCGTAATAGACGACTGCGGGATTAGCCGGAGGATGGGCAGCAGCGTCCTTCGAGTAGGTACATTAACAACTCAACTGCGATCGCCAACGCCCCTGCCAAGTTGGCGATTATGGCAAAAACCCCCCAATGCGCACACAACACTACCAGACCGGTTCATTATCCCGATCATTGAGGGAGGCCTGTGTCCAGCAGTTTATTCGGCTTAAATGATGATATTATGCCACAGACTAATGTTATATTATGTAGGTCAAAAGAAATAAGAACTACTCAGAAAGCTATTCTGGGAGTCAGCGCAGCTCTCGTATAAGTAGTTATGTGCTATTGTACGTCGTGTCGCTTGTTTGCAAACAGATTTTGGAAATAAACGTGGATTTACGTCAGTCAGAAGTCATGAGAGATGCGTCAGCCCTTTCTAATTCGGTTAAACCATTGCTGGTTGAGCTTAGTTGACTAAACTTAGTTTCCTTTCCCAGAGAAAACATTCGCCTCATCAGCATTCTACGTGCCCGGAGTCCACCCGACAGTGAAAGAGCAGATGGACCTGGCCAGGTCCATCTCCAAGTCTCTGAGCGACTCCAGTAATCACATGAGCAGAGGACAAAGCATGTATGTGAACCGGAAGAAGAGATCTGTCAAGTGGGTGCATGAAGGACGAGGTATGTATGCCACTTTTTTTACTGTACTTACTCTGGATTAATGCCTCGAGGCAAGACACGGGGCCAGGCGGAACTGCGTAGTACCCAAGTGGTGGCCGAGAGGAAGAAAAAGGAGCGGTTGTTTGCAGGCAAGATGGGTCGACGATATAATTAAAATCTGAGGTCGTACATGGGCCAGATTACCACAAAATAGGAATACGAGGGCGGCACTGAAAATTTCGGGAATCAAGGAAGTGACACAACATTACTATTTAAAAATGTATTTATTGCTTTTCGAAGTATTCTCCGCGAAATTTGACACATTTTTCCATACGATGGAATTGAAGCAACCATTCCATTCGGAAGTTGGGGTCTCCAAAATGGCCGTTTTGTAGGCGTCCACAGCTTCTTTAGGTTATGAAAATCTCTGTCCACGCAATTTATTCTTTATTTTAGGGAAAGTATAGAAATCATTAGGGCTTAGGTCGGGGCTGTACGGCGGATGGTCTAATAATTCTATGTTTTCTTGCTCTAAAAACTCTTTTGTTCTGTGCGCGGTGTGAGAACTCGCATTGTCGTGATGGAGGATGATGCGGCGGTTGCAGTTCTCTCTACGGAGTTCAGAAACGACCTGTGGCAAACAAATGCTAGCATACCATTCTGCATTAACCGTTCTTTGTCCCTCAAGAGGAATAGTCGTAACATGGCCGGTTTTGGAGACAAACGTGGCCACCATTTTTTTTGCAACACTCCGTGAACGAACAATTTTTGTTGGCTTTAACTCATTTTCGAACACCCAAACTCGTGACTGGTTTTTTGTTTCGGGTTCGTACGCATATATCCAGGATTCGTCACCTGATACGATGTTGTATACAGCATTTGAGGATCCTGCGTGGAATCTTTCGAGAGTTCTGACGCACCAAGTAACGCGAGCCGCTTTTTGCTCTTCACATAGCAAATGCGGTATCCATCGGGAAAACAACTTTTTTACACCTAATTGTTCATGCAAGATTATTTGTATTTGACTCATGCCAATGTCTAAAGTTGCCTGAATTTCGCGGTATCTCACATGTCGATCTTCCTCAATCAGCTTACGCACAGCATCAACGTTTTCTTGGGTGACTGCAGTTTTTGGACGACCTTGACGAGGATCATCACTGAGCTTGACACGTCCACGTTGAAATTCAGCAAACCAGCGATAAATTGTGGTTTTGGATGGGGCTTCATCACCAAATGCAGAAATCATCCAGTCAACACACTGTTTTTGTGTTAAACCACTTCGAAAGTCATAATAAATCATCGCTCTTGAATTTTCTCGAGTCAATTCCATTTTCTCAACGACTAAACAAGTTTGACAAAACCTTGTGACAAGACCGTGAATCTTTTTTTAAATAAATAAATGGTATTCGATTTGTAAAACCAAGGAGTTTTCAATTAAAAAGATTTTAATATGACAGGAACAGTGGAAATATTCCATTCCCGATACTTTTAGTGCAGCCTATGTAGATGGCACAAACGAAGGGAAGTCTGTGCCCAGATGTGGGTAGAGCCTAGGTACTCATGTAAATATATGTTCCGTGTGATTTTGGGCATAGCTATCGCCACCCCTTAAGTGGGTGTCGTATGTGGCGATCAAGAGGATTCTTATTAAAATATCATATCATAACAGCCGAAGTACGTCCACTGCAGAATAAAGGCCTCGACTTCCATAGATTCCACAATTGAGTCGCCTTACAAGCGAGATGGTGAGTGCAGAATGGCTGCTTTTCTCCAGGGAACGCTGCTGCCTATCCCTCTGGTTTTGAGACCCTTAGTCGTCTTTTACGACATCCATGGAAGGAGATGAAGGAGTGCCGTAGTCTTAATCTGAACAGCACACGGCCCGTTTATAATAGAATAGGATTTTAATATTATCCGTCAGCGCTTTAGATATTAAAGCTGGCAGCTCATTTTGACAGATTGGTAAACGGCCAGACGGCCTCACGGTCTGCATTATTTATAAGACACAGACTGTTAATTAATGTAATTAGGAGAGCCTGCACTGTATAGTGTTGATGTTTTAAAAGTCCGGCTTAGAAGATTTATGAGGCATTTTGCAATATATAGAAGATGGCCATGTGGTGCCGGCTACGAATAGCACCAACCCATCTCATCCTGTGGTTGTCGTAAAAGGCGACTATAGGACTAGCTGGAAGATGGGCAGCAGCGTCTTTCGAGTACATTAACAACTCAACTGCGATCACCAACCCGCCTGCCAAGCGTGGCGACTATGGCAAAACCCCCCAATGAGCACACGACACACCTAGTCGGCGCTCAATGTGGCGACTTTTGGGGGAGACCTGTCTCCAGCAATGGACTTAATGCGGCTGAAATGATGATGAGAAGGTATATAGTAGGTAGTATAACTTATTCCGCGTAAATTGGTAACAAGTGAGTGATCATTCACAGATGCTTTACAATAAGTATATTTACCGTCTGATAAAATATAAGAAAGAACCTCGTTTCTCACGGTCAAAAGCCGTTATATCCGTTATAATAAT
The DNA here is from genome assembly GCA_947459985.1 of Diloba caeruleocephala. Classification (NCBI taxonomy): domain Eukaryota; kingdom Metazoa; phylum Arthropoda; class Insecta; order Lepidoptera; family Noctuidae; genus Diloba; species Diloba caeruleocephala. The sequence continues at coordinate 2,309,469 of OX381629.1, read as the reverse complement.
AAATCATTTATTTCGATCAACAAAGGATCATAAATGGGAAAATAAATCAAAAGACAATAAAATTAAAAATTAAAATGCAATATATCCTACCTACAGTTGTTTATTACTCTGTGCATGAATTAAATAGCAATAGTTCAAGTATGTTATGTTTGTATTAATTTTTTTATTTTACATTTTACTTGCATTTTTTGCACCAACACACTCAACACTGATTGAGTTTTTTTGCCTCAAACATGTCATTTAGGTGCACATCCCATTTGGTACGCAATCGATTATGGAAAATCGCGTGGTAGGTAGGTACAGGAACAGTTTCTGTAAATACTTGACTCCTTAGACATTATAATAAAACACTTTTAAACGGATTCTATCGCGTATATTTTAGATTTTTGTTTTTGCTGACGTTCGAACACTTTGCAGGGTCGCAGGATGACTAAGGTGACAGGCCTGGCCTGTCATGTGACAGTTGTATAGGACATAATTACGACATTTTTACGCTACGTGTTTCTAGATGGTCTTATGTGTTATTATTTTAATTTCCAGGTCGGAACACATCGAACGCCTGCTCCACGCCGACGCCCGTAGCGAACCACGACACGCCGTACCGCCCGCCATCTAGTTTACGCAATCAGAAAACATACCCGAAGTCAGCGCTAAAACACACTTCCAACTTGCCTAAAATGGAGCCATTCCCCGTCTCCACTCCCACTATTACTGTACAGAATATTGATCTACCTGTCCCTATGGCACCTACGAAGCTAAATGATGTATATGCTTCCCCAAAAAGCCCACGATTGCCTTTAGTTTCTGGGCCAAATTTCAACGTTGCGCCGCGCGGTTGGGGTGAAATGAAGGATTATTACCGACCCGTAGTACTAGATGGCGTTGGCTCCCCAGCGTCGGCACGGTACACGGATTTTTAAAATTATTTGATTTTGTTTTTGTTAAATAATTTTAAGAATAAGTTAATCCTTGGATACACGAAATTTCTGGTTTCGTTTTTTTATGATTGTTAGAGATTGTCTAAGTGAATCATCATGATATCCTATGTAAAATAACTTAAAAGATTTTTAATATTAAAATACTTATAATTTTAAGTTAAAAAAAAACATAAATTTTAATAAGGCCGGAACCACATGATCCCAGTTCGGTTCCGATACACATTTCCTAACTTCGCAGCTATAGCCCGGGTTCATGATTCCGGTTCTAAAATATGTGAGAATCAGAGCCGAACCGATATATACTATTACCGGTCTACTAAGTACAATGACTTTCCATTCTTTATGCTTGATCAACATCGAAAACTGCATAAAGAAATTGCGAATATATTTACGTGTAAGGATAGATTACTACATATTTAATTTTAAATAAGCATTTCAATTTATCCATCTTGAATAATGACTAGTATAAAGGATAATTAATTCGTCATTTTTTATTGTAATGCCCATTACCACTTGTAACCTACCTTTGCTTTCCATAGTTATCCTTTTTTTATTGGTCTCCAGTTGTAAATTCTTCATGAACTTCCTCCGCCCCGGGGAAGGGTAAAGGGGATATCACTAGAGCGGTCATCTTCGGCAATGAAGGGGCGCTCCAGGTCCTCGTAAGATCACACTAGAGCCGCCCATTGGTGTCACGGGTTTAGGCACATATTAGAGGGGATGACTGTAGAGCGGTCACCCCCTCTAGTGGAGAGAGGCGAACATGGCTAACTATTACCACATTATCTATACTGATGTGTATGTGACAGCGAATGCATTGCTAACGTACACATGGATAGTGTTTAGTTTACGCGTTTGTGACGCGATCCGCAAGAGACCATCCTTCTAGGTAGCTTGTCATATATTACTAGTTTTTAATAAACTTAAACAAAAGAAATCTTGTCGAGTACTAGTCATAGATAAGTATATTTATGTTTTTAATTTATGAATTTATAATAGTCAATAGTGCCTTAATGTAAAACTAACCAAAGAAAATGTTCTGTATACATGAAGGACGAAAACTTCATATCGTTAGATTCTGCACATCTTCTAATTAATAAGTATTTTTATATTCTGAAGTAATAGGATTAAATTCCAACTTGTTCTACTTACAATTATTTTCTCAACAATTACCTATATACTAATATCTACATTATTTTAAAACATAATAAATTAAAAATGTCACATATTATACAAAAAAAATACAAAATTATTTGTCTTTTTCTGTTACTTTTACTTGATTGTTAACTTCGTTATTATTAAATAATGTTTCGAGTCAAGAAAAAAATATTCATGTAGGAATTTACTAATGTTAATACAATAGAATATATTTGAATACATAAATCTAGTTGACTTATATTTATGAAAAGATTGTGTATTTATTTGACTTGATTGTGCTGTGTTGTGCGAGGATCAATAAAGTACTTCTGCAACTTATGTCTTTTAATGTCTACTGACCAAAACCGTTCCTTAATATTTTTTTATTCTAGTTTAAAACCACTTTTAGCAATGCAATTCCCTAAACTCGAACATCCATACATCCTTGAATACATGGGTGTAATTCCTTAAGGTCAAACATCCATACATCCTTCAATACAGAATTAAAATGACGGTGAAAAACCAATTTGGTATACGCTAAGACATGGTTGCAGCTATTCAAGGACACGTAGCATATGGTGAGCCATGGTAACGAGTCTTAGGGAATACCAAATTGGGTTGTCAGGGTTATTTCAATTCTGGGGTACAATTCTCTAAACTCAAACATCCATACATCCTTGAAAACAGAATTGAAATAACCGTGATTACCCAATTTGGTATCAGCTAAGAATCGTCCTCATGGCTTACCGTCTGCAACGTGTCCTTGAATAGCTTCAATCGTGTCTTAGTGAATGCCAAATTGAGTTTTCACCGTCATTTCAATTACCAGATTAATTGCACCCCAGGGGTGCAATTCCTTAATCTCAAACATCCATACATCCTTGAATACATAATTGAAATAACGGTGACAACTCAATTTGCTATTCCCTAAGACTCGTCCCATGGCTAACCATCTGCAACAAGTCCTTGAATAGCTTTGATCATGTCTTAGCGTATACAAAATTGGTTTTTCACCGTCATTTTAATTCTGTATTGAAGGATGTATGGATGTTTGACTTTAAGGAATTGCACCCCAGGTGTGCTCCGAGTCAATGCACTTGACGCATCTCTGACGAACCGGGCAGAACTCCAGCCCACGAGGAGGCAGCTGGCATTATCCAGAGTACTTCAAGAGTAAAGCGTCATCTGCTACGCCAGTGACAACCTCGTCCACTTCCAGAGATTGAACTTCGAAGAGGCGGCACGCATAACGTATAATTTACCAAATGACGGCACGGTTGATGCAGTGGCTGATACAGTCGGCTGCTGCCTATCGGGGCGTGGGTTCGATTCCCGCACGGAACAAATATTTGTATGATCTGCAGATAGTTGTTTCGGGTCTAGGTGTATTGTGTGTGGAATTTGTGTCTGTAAGCGCACCCACGACAGGAGAAATCCTAGTGCGGGGCAACGTGCCTAAATAAAAGACTAATACTTTTTCAAACAGATATAATTCCAACAAGAAAATTTAAGGATTTAGATCTCAAGTCTCGAATAGTCCAAGGTCTAAGAATACAAGTACAGTCTCTTGTTTCGTAAGACGACAGTAAGGACCTTGCTTAGCAGTTACAATAGCTGCATACAGCATTGCTTAAATGTCAGTACGCGTTAGATCTAAGATCAAATTGTTTAGGATATTGAGCAAACACTTGATCAAAACTTAAATACTGCGACTCGACTGCGTAATGAAATCGAATATAAAGACGACAACAAATACAAATGGAACAAAACAAAAACTTAATTTTTATACATGTTAGTGACGAGGCGAGCAAGTAATTCACTTGAACGTAAGCGCCTACCCATAACAATTGTAATGCTACCCAGGACTTGTCCTGCCTAGCACCACACGATGTTAATCACCTCAAAACATTCGTTATTTAGTCTATATAATCCCAGTAGGTAATTTCACATGGAATAAATACCGTAATACCATGAAGGAAGTTTTCAAGAGTTTGTTTCCACCAAGTTTAAAAGCAAAAGGACTGAGTGTCTGTTTAATACCGTGTCTCACTTATGCGTGCAAAACTTGGTCTCCCACAAAAAGACAACGAAATAAGATTAGAACGTGCCAAAATCGACTAGAACGTAGTTTCATGAACATAAAACTAAGAGACCGAGTGAAAACTATGTTGATCAAGAAAACAATGAAGTTTAAAGGATGCGAATAAGCATATACTCAAACTGTAATGGAGATGGGCAGGCCACATCCAGAAGCTCACCAGGAAGGTGGGTTCAGGTGGTGACAAACTGGACCTTCAGAAATATTGAAAGACAGTGAAACACACAGTTTAAAGGTGGAAAGACGACATTATCAAATTAACTGGTAACTTTTGGGCCAGTAAATCCAGATTACGAGGTAATGGAAGCATTTGGAGGACGCTTTTACCGGTTCAACCTTTGTTGCCAAAATTTTCCTCTGTGTAAGGAACACAGAGGAAAATTTTGGCAACAAAGGTACTAACACCCAGCACTGAAAAATACAAAGAATGAAGTAGAACTGATAGCCGTTGGGGCACAAAGGTTCTCGAATGGAGACCGCGCACCGCAAAACGCAGCGTGGGACGACCTCCAGCGAGGCGGACAGACGACCTGGTGAAGGTCGCTGGGAGTCGTTGGATGAGAGCGGCATGTGACCGCTCGTTGTGGAAATCTAAGGGGGAGGCCTTTGTTCAGCAGTGGACATCCTGTGGCTGATATGATGAATCAGAGACATATGGAAGCCCAGTTGTGTGGTGTCTGCTAATAAAAGCACCACCACCAGCACATTTCCCGTGAATGAAAGGGCGAGTATGAGATTAACCGGAGCATCGGCAGCAACGTCCTTCGAGTACATTTACAACTCAACTGCGATCACCAACCCGCCTGCCAAGCATGAGGATTACCCCCAACGAGCTGAAGAACAAATGCTGACCGGTCGTTGTGGCGATCTTTGGAGAGGTCAAGGTTCTAGAGTGGAGACCGCGCAGTGAAAAACGCAGCGTGGGACGACCTCCAACGACTTGGACAGACGACCTGGTGAAGGTCGCTGGGAGTCGTTGGATGAGGGTGGTATGTAACCGCACGTTGTGGAAATCTAACGAGGCCTTTGTTCAGCAATGGACGTATGAATGATGATGATGATGATGTCCAGCAGTGGACGGTTTTCGGCTGAAATGATGATGATGTTGGTGCACATACTATACAAGATAGGAATAAAGTAGAATACAAGAAAAAGGCACTGATCCCAGGGGGTAAACACCAGTCCATCCATGGCTTGAAAATGACATGGCTGTTCTGACACCACGTATGGTGGAGTGTATACTCACTTTCACTTCTATTTGCGCTACCTCTCGTGGGTTCCGATCCTCACACGGAAACATTTATAACCCACAGATAGTTGTTCCGGGTCTATGGTGGATGTGCATGTGAGATTTATGTCTATAAACTGTACCCATGGAGCATCGTTATTTAAAAGGATAAAAGACTCTTGCTGACACCAGATTTATCGATATCGGTGTGCCGCCCTATCGTAGTTCACAGTGTGATATCATCATTTTGGTCGAAAAAATGTCCACTGCTGGACAGAAGCCACCCCCAAAAATGACCAAAGTGACCGGTATGCGTTTGTGTTGTGTGCTCGAGCATTGGTTTTGGCATAATCGTTACGTCTGGCAGACGGGTTGGCGTTCGCAGTTGTGTTAAAAATAATGTATTCGAAGGTCGCTGCTGTCCATCCTCCGGCTAATCCCATAGACGCCTTTTACGAGGAACGCCGGGTTTATTAGGGACATACTCCTCTCTTACTTTGCGCCATAATATACGTTTGTTAGCTTTCCGCGCCCAGTCAACGTCAGCCACTTTCAATCGTCAATACATTTAGCATATATGGGGGACAAGGTGTGGTGTTCCTCCACAGAAAAGGGAGGATCCTCCAGCCAGGCGGATGGTATGCCTGACGGGCCGAAGCCCAACTGACTGTATATATGCTGCGTTGCGTGAATACTTTAATAGCGTGATTCAGGATTCTTTGACGTCATCGGAGAGTTGCATTTAATAGTCGAGTAGATGTCGTTGTAAGTTCTAGTTGTATTGCTGGCGATGTAGGTGTCGCCATACATACGTTCTCTTAATTGACCCTTATCTTAGACGGTTGATTGACACATCAAGGATTTTGGAGACAAAACATCACGTACATTGAGTACATATTCTTTATAGGAGGTCATTCAAGACGCAGCGTCTGCGAAGCGACTCGTCGACGTTCACTGAACCTGCGCACGATTCATTTTGTTATGCAAACACGGGCAAGGCATGGGTGGTATGCCATTTTGTTTTATAAATATTTTTAAGATAATGCAATGTACATCGATACAAATTCATATCAACATGTATTTATTTCAAGAAATACTCGTATTACGCACGGCTACATATCAAGCTGTACAGTCCCAGTATAAGCTGATCTCCCATTGTTTAGGCTTTCCGTACGATGAGATATCAGCGTAAACTGGAATTGTATAACTTGATATGTAGCCTTGATGTGTACACACACGGGGCTCATACCAAATTATATTATTGATTGCGATGTAAATCAATAAAATAGTAAAAACTTGGGTACTCATTCCGCCTTTGTGCTTTAATATTTTGTTATAAATATATTTCATTTTTAGGGTTCCCAACGTCAGAATGCAAATTTCCTGATCTTATAAAAAATAGTAATAAGATAATTCCTTTATTTAAATCAGGAAGCACTACATAGCCTACCAAATTTAGACTTATTTCAGTGTTACCTACATTTAGCAAAATATACGAAAAACTTATTTTGGATCAAATACAAAGGCATTTTAATAAGTATACTGCATTTCAAACATTTTGTGGGCTCACTAAGGCTCATTATACAACTGATGCCCATTGATGCATGTTGAACTTTTAGGGCATATGTTCGGTTCTTGAGAGGATTCACACCATGCCCTGAGCATCTTTTGTGATTTGTCTAAGGCATTTGAACATGTTCTTCACGAAATATTGATCAGGAAATTACTTCACTATGGTGATAAAGACCTGCTCTGCACTGGATCTTCTTGTCTCATATTTGAGTAATAGGATTCAGAAAGTTAACGTTAGCGGTAAGAGGCCTCCTAGGTCTGTGGCAACAATGGGAGTTCCACAGGGATCATTTACTGGCCCATTTTTGTTTCTTATTTATTCTTATTGCCGTGTGGTGCCGGCTCAGAATGCCACCACCCCATCTCCTCCCATGGGTGTCGTAAAAGTCGACTAAGGGATTAGCCGGAGGATGGGCAGCAGCGTCTTTCGAGTACATTAACAACTCAACTGCGATCGCCAACCCGTCTGCCAAGCGTGGCGATTATGGCAAAACCCCTCAATGAGCCCACAACACATCCATATCGGTCGTTGTGGTGATCTTTGGGGGAGGCCTGTGTCCAGCAGTGGACTAAATTCGGCCGCAATGATGATGATGATGATTTATATATCTTAAAATAACATGGTAAATCTCTCAATATTGTACGTATAAAACACATTTGCAGTTGGAATGTATGCGAGAACATGTTTTGCAACTACAATTTTAAGTTTGTTTTTGGAATAAATTAGTTTAGTAACACAATTAGGGTCAGATTTTAATAACATGGTCGATTACATGTTCATCGTATCAAACCAAACTCACCACGCGAGACCAACAAGCACTTACTTTTAAAAATCTTATGAAAATGTATCACCCCTCCCCACCCATGGTTGTGGTAAAAGATGAATAAGCGTTGATATCAAGAGGATAGGCAGCAGCATCCTCCCGTGTGCTAATAACAACATACTGCGCTCACCAATCAGCTTGCCAAGCGTGGTGATTCTGTCAATACCCCTATGACTGCTCATCGTGGTGATCTTTGGGAGGCCCAGTTCAGCTGCGGACGTTTACGGACTGATGTATGTTTGCTGGTACGCTTTAATAGGTGTCCTCGAGACACTTGTGCTTCAGAGACTACATTAAGGTCAAAATTTCATCTGAGTCCCGTCGTTTCAGATAGGTGTCGCCTGATTGGAAGTAATCACTTTCTTTATTAGGAAGTGTCGTCGTCGTTCGCGAAACTTCTTTTCGTTGACAATACCGCTGTGCCTCAAGACGAAAGTCTTTACCAAGTGTGTGTTATCAGTGATGACATATAGCACAGAAACGTGGTAGCTCACTATGGGCCACATAAGAAAGCTCAAGATCGCTCTGCTTGATATGGAGAGAGCTACATAATGCTAGGTATAAGAGAAGTGCCTGAAGGCTTGGCACCGATCGGTGGCTCTAGTGTGATCTTACGAGGACCTGGAGTCTCCCTTTGGTGCCGAAAATTACCGCTCCAGTAGTTTTAGCTGGTAGGAGTCCGACATGCCCCTTCGCTCTTCGCCGGAGCGGAGGAAGTCATGATGAATTTCCACTGGAGACTAATATTTTTTTCATAAAAAACATGGTATTCAAAATTAAGTGAGGAGCTCTGCCAAAGCACTATAATTGCGGACATAGCTGAAAACATTATCAAGCTGATGGTAGCCGGGAGTCGTTGGATGCGGGTGGCATGTAACGAGAACGGCTAAAAATAATAATTATTACCAATGATTACATTGCCTCTTGAAACTTTAAACATTTATTACTCACTGATGTTACGTGCGGTACATACAACATCAAATTGTCTGTACCGCTTGTAACATTTCTTTAGCAAACATTTTTCTGTCCATACATAATATAAAAACGGAAGCAGTAACTAACGATCACAAAAACTTAATGACACGGTTTTTTTTTTATTTTGATAAGTAAATTTAGCTAAAGCAAAACATGTTTCCGTCTTACAAACTTTACAAAAACACGCGTCGCGGCTTCGATTCTCGAAAGCATAAAATATTTGTATGTACAACTGATAGTTGTTTCGAGTTTGGGTGCTGTGCATCTCACAGTCTGTGTGGTGTGTAGAGTGGCTATACGGATCGCACGAGGATACCGAACCGTATCCTATGCGTACACTACTGTGTAAGCGACCAAGACACCACACAACACACGGTCTTCCCGGTGGTCTGGGACCGGTCCGGTCCCTCTCCAACGGACTTGGAACGGAGTTGTACCAAGCCATTGGCCGCTTGAAGGCACGCAGCACCGCAGCAGGTGCAGATTTAAGTGTATATTAAAATATCCAATTGATAATAGGTTTTTACTATGCCTATGCCATTCTGAAGTACTGGCCATTTCAAATAAAACTATTATTGTTTGGTTATGAATTCTAATTTAAAATTTATTGTATTTTATAAACATGGTTTTCATTACCTATTCAAGATCAGTCTCATGTGTTGATTAATGTTATGGTTTCATCACGTTTGAATCTTTTTCGTAGTCATGGATACGTTGAAGATTCGAGTAATTGTGCGTTCCAGAACGTAAGCGGGCAAACAAATAATGGGTTGTGCGTTCGTTTGTAGTGTTTGCTCCGTAAACGTCATTGATGTTGTATGCTGCTTGCGCTGCGTTGCTGCCACGACGGTACTCATATTCCACAACACGACCCGGAGCGCAGCAGTCGACTGTATCAGCCACTGCACCAACCGTGCTTGTCCGAAGTCTTAGGTCGACAATGACGAATTAAATGCGATTGTGGAAGCTGATGATCTGCTGACTCAATCTACGGCTGAATTAGCAGCAGCTTTCGACGTTAGCATCAAAACAATACTGGTCCATTTGCGTCAAATCGGCAAGGTAGAAAAGTTTGACAAATGGGCGACGAAAACTGTATTCTTTTTGACAATCACAAGCGCTCAGCAAGTTGGTTAGATCCTGGTTCAGCACCAAATCAATCGCCTAAACGAAAAATAACTCCTAGAAAAGTGATGGTCACTGTTTGGTGGACTAGTGCCAGTGTGATTCACACAAACATGATCACAGCTTCTGACGAAATAGGATAAGCATTACTGCAGAAGTGTACTATGAAGAATAGAACACTATGATGAAGGAGCTCGCACATCTGCAACCAGCTTTGATCAATCGCTCGTCCCCGCTGCTCCTGCACGACAACGCGCGACCCCATACTGCACAACAGACGTTCTCCAAGCTACAAGAGCTGGGGTTGGAAGCCGTCATCCGCCGTACTCATCAGACCTTGCCCCTACAGACTTCAACTTTTTCCAGAATTTTGATAACTTTTTGACGGGAAAAAAATTCAATACGCGAGAGACAGTACAAAATGCCTTTGATGAGTTTGTCACCTCCCGTCCATCAGGTTTCTTCAAGAAGGGCTATCGATATACTGCCACTGCGTTGGCAAAGATGCATCGATTGCAAGGGTGATTAGTGATTACTTTGATTAAAATAAAAGATAGAAAAAATACTATACTTTATTTCGTACAAAACAATTTCATAGGTAAAGAACTTTTTTTATTGGTGCCCAGTGGAAATTCTTCATGAACTTTCTTCGCCCCGGGGAAGGGCGAAGGAATATGCTGGACTCCTACCGGCTAAAACCACTGGAGCGGTCATCTTCGGCACCTAAGGGAGGCGAGGAGGTCCTCGTATGATCACACTAGAGACGCCCACTGGTGCCACGCCTATAGGCACATCTCGCAGAGGGTGACTGTAAAGCGGTCACCCCCCCGGGGGTTCATCGGTAAAGACCTAATATATCAGAAAAATTAATAAAGGAAATAATATCAATTCCCTCAATATTATTATTTTTGTAGCAAATAATAACTACAGGCTAAAACATTTTTTTTTGTCGTATGCTAAAACATATAATTATGAGGAAAAAGTCAGGTTAATGTGTAAAGAAAGAACATACTACAATCATATACTATTATGATTCTTGTCGGTACCCACCACAAAAACTAATAATCATTTTAATATGCACAATCATATGACATGGCGTCAAACGATTTTGACAAATTAGGGGAACGTAGCGACTTATACGCGTAAATTTGTTAATTCTCATACTTACCAGGAGGTACGCGTTTTAAAAGGGCGTTTCAAAACGTCGTAGTAATTTTTCGTAGTTGTTGCTAATGCCAAGATAATGTTATAAATTCTAAGGTCAGAGGTTCTTCGTGTGGTGCCGGCTCAGAATGCCACCACCCCATCTCCTCCCATGGGTGTCGTAAAAGTCGACTAAGGGATTAGCCGGAGGATGGGCAGCAGCGTCCTTCGAGTACATTAACAACTCAACTGCGATCGCCAACCCGTCTGCCAAGCGTGGCGATTATGGCAAAACCCCCCAATGAGCCCACAACACATCCATATCGGTCGTTGTGGATATCTTTGGGGGAGGCCTGTGTCCAGCAGTGGACTTCATTCGGCCGAAATGAGAGATGAGTGAGGTTCTTGGACGAAGTAAAACATGGAGGGCGGTGAACAATCTTTCTTTCACTCATGAAAGAAACCCGCAAAACATCTTAATGTCACTTTTTGTATTACATTATTAACTATAGTTATCATTGATTTGATAATCGATTTAAAATTGCAATCAAATCATGTGCAACAACGTCAGAGGCGGAGAGCAGTCGACATAGACAAGAACACGGTCTATAGCCATTATAATATCCAATCAATTATGTCTATAGTTTGTGAAGATTATATACACGGTGTAACAGATATAAGCAAGATGTTCTGGAATGCGTATATTAAGTCGAAGGCATAGGATAGATAATAGTACCTACAACCGAAGATTATGTAATTTGCGTTAACGGTATGAACCGTCAATCTCTTCATACAATAACTGAGATTTTTGTTCTTTTCATCTGTTTGTAATTTTTTTAGATACTACGTAATCTATGCTATATATACCTTCGGCTAGATAAACTCTTGTCGGAGCAATTTTCAATTTATCTGCTTTGTCACAATTCACATACACAAACGTTTCTAAAGATTACTACTTACCCGGCTAACTCAGCTTATTACACCAAAACTAATCCCAGAACAGGCTGCCTTTACCAGGAAAATTATGTTGCAGCCAGACTCAGAAGTCTCACACAGCACATCGAAGATGGTTTTGAGTTGGGGAGGGCGACAGGGGCTGTATTCGTGGATTTGACTGCAGCTTTCGACACGGTCAACGTAAAATGACTGTAGTGGAAAGTAAAGGACCTGACGGGAGACAAAACTTTTATCAAAATCCTAAGAGATCTCCATAGTCACCGCTTCTAAGTCAATATCCTCTCGGGCAAAAGTTGCTGGCACCTACAAATTCGTTTTTCGTAGTTGTTGCTAATGCCAAATGAGCAAGTAATACAAAGATATTCTTTGTCTACATTACACACACAATAAGCACGAGATGAATAATAACACCATAACTTAAGTAATATAAATATCACGTAATGCTTAGCTTGCATAGTTTCATAATTCGTGCTCCATTGAGCGGTTTAGCTATCCGCAAACCGGAACCACACATTGATTATGCTTTTGCTTAACACTGCAAAACACTCAAAGTCAGGTTACATGTATGTAGAGTAATATTGATGAACCTACAAAACACAAATTGAAGTATGTGACGATACCAATATCCGTCCGGTAAAGAATATATTAACATAGGTAATAATATATTGACGACACGGTTGGTGCAGTGGCTGATACTGTCGACTGCTGCGCTCCGGTTCGCGGGTGTATTGTGTGTGAAATTTGTGTCTGTAATAAACGCACCCACGACACAGGAGAAATCCTAGTGTGGGGCAACGATTTTTTAACAAAGAATAGGTATTGTGAAAGGAATGAAGGCAAATCCAGAAAATGCATGGTAGTCATTTGTATGTTTAAATAATACAGTGGCGACAAGGTTATCACATTAAATGATACCACGTATGGTACATTCTTCGAGACACAAAAATAAATCAAACACATTCGATTATTTTTCGATATATTTTTCAACATTATATAAATAAAATATCAGTTATCGCGATTATTAGTCATTATAATAAAACACTTCTGAACGAATTCGTTTTGATCGAACTCAAGTTGTCGCGAAAGAGAACCGAGATGTATCAAGCGAAGAATCTTTAGTGAGGCTCGGTGATATTATATATTAAAAGAAGTAGATATGTTACATGCGCGCCAAAAGTAAGAACTGAAACTCCCCCAATTGTAGCACCTCGCAATCAGTTTTCCCAAGACAGGACAATGAGCACACACTCTCACAATCTGTATTGTTTTATTAATTAAGTAATAATAACACTGCCGTCGTGCGTATGGAAAATGCACAAACTATCAAGCAAAAATAAATAAAGAACAAGGGATCTCATACCACACGTGAATCACAAACTATATAAAATATTAAAATAAAAATACTATTGAAATTATCTATAGAATAACATTCTCGAACAAAACACAGGCCAAGCAAGAAAAGAGATAATACATATATTCTATCACAGGTGCGACAAAGACATCGAGTACACATGTTGTCATATTAGATAGCTACCTCTTTTACTCTCGTAGTTTTTGTATCTTCTTTCTTACAGCAAAGGTGTGTAGTTTTATAGATTTATACCTACATACATCGAGACTGAGTTTTGCGCGCCATTTAATATGAACGTAACATATCTATGGTATAATATCATTGGTGAGGCTATTAAAATTTTAAAAACTTGGTAAAAATATCCTGTAACATAGTTTCCTTGTGAATTAGCTCCTCCTGCAGGCGAAGTGTGTCAGTATTACACACATACATTCCTACATAGTTCAAGTTTATGTAACAATTATTTAATTAATTTATTAAATGAACACGTTCCTTCCTAAGACAAATGTTTGTTTTATAAACGTTTTGTTTTTTAATAGAATTTTGAAACGTTTTTATTAACCTATTAATCTTAATATTTTTTTTTTACTTTTTTATGGCTAGTTAATGATGGACATTTAATGATGGTGTCATCCCCAGTTATATCGATAGTTAGTGTTGCCTTATAACATATGGGTACGGACACGCTATCAACTAACTTTTTAAACAAGCTGCCACTGTTGACAGATTGTTCTCTTGTTAGAATCTAACAGTAGACAATATATTCAGCAATTTTGGAACCCTCTCCATGCGAGTTCAACTTGCACATGTCCGTGAACACTATGTGGATGAACTATGAAGTTTTTATTAAACTGATTGCGACCTGGAATATCACGTTCGTACCTCTGCCGCTTCCTTCAGAACCAGAACAAAGTCCAACGATCCATCATGGTATCAAAAAGATACCATCACAGATTACTATACGTATATGACAGAGGTATATCAAGTACACCCGCGCTTCAAGTTGCTTGTTTGGGAAGCAGTTAAGATCCGGCTCGAAGGACCAAAAATGTAGTGGTCATTTACACTTTTGCCTGATATGATCAATTTGAGATTCAAATTCAAAATTCAAATTTATTGCCAGCAGTAATAACGCAATCATTGAATGCTAGAGTGCGAAAGGATTGATGCTGCACAGAACCACTCAAATTGGATTATATTAACGCATTTGTTTTATTTTAGACATATTTTTTTTATAAATATCCTTGCCCCACAGTAGGATTTCTCCTGTATCGTGGGTGCGTTTACAGACATGAATTCCACATACAATACACCCAGACCCGGAACAACTATCTGCAGATCATACAAATATTTGTTCCGTGCGGGAATCGAACCCACAACCCGGAGCGCAGCAGCCGACTGTACGCTACGCTAGTTTCGACCACGAATCTGTTAAATTATTACAAATTAAATAGGTTTAGACATGTACGGTCCTGCTGCTTCCTTCAGAACAATACACAAAGTTCAGTTATCTATAATATTGTCTAATAGATGCGGTGCCGGCTCAGAATACCACCACCCCATCTCCTCCCGTGGGTGTCGTAAAAGTCGACTAAGAGATTAGCCGGAGGATGGGCAGCAGCGTCCTTCGAGTACAGAGTGAGTTGTTACTCAACTGCAATCGCCAACCCGTCTGCCAAGCGTGGCGATTACGGCAAAACCCCCCAGTGAGCCCACAACACACTCATATCGGTCGTTGTGGTGATCTTTGGGCGAGGCCTGTGTCCAGCAGTGGACTTCATTCGGCCGAAATGATGAGATGCCATCATAGTTTAGATACTATAGATATAAATCAGAAGTAAATAAAGTCCCTGCTACGAGTTGCTTGTTTGCGAAGGAGTTTATCTCAAAAACCACTTAAAGGAATTTGATATGCTTCACACCACACGTTTCTGTAAGAGCCTTCGCGTGTCGATTCGTGTACCTAGATTAGTTCTTATTTATATTCTCAATCTTTGAAGGCTAACGGCTGAAATTATTAATCTATCTAATCCAAAATCTTTGATTTACTTCTTATTCTTTTATTTTTTATTTCAGGCATCAAGGCCTATAAAAGAAAATACAATATAAGACTTATAACTAACATAACACCGTGTGGTGTCCAGATTAGTCCGTGTGGTGTCCGGATTTGTCCTTGTGGTGTCCGGATTAGTCCGTGTGGTGTCCGGATAAGTCCGTGTAGTGTCCGGATAAGTCCGTGTGGTGTCCGGATTAAGAATATAAGAATATATAGGCGACTAAGAAAATCTAAACCAGAGGGATGGGCAGCAGCGTCCCTTCTGTGAAACGGTAGCCTTACTGCGCTCACCAACCCGCCTGCCAAGCGTGGTGAGTATTGGCAGTTTCTCCCCAAAATTTTGATACAGTTGTGGAAATATATGGGGGAGGCCTTTGTTCAGCAGTGGATGTATAAATGGCCGATATGATATATGATGAACAAACATAAAATACTATAAATAGATAATAAAATATAAACACTAGTTCACACGATGAGTCGTCGTGTGTCTCCCCGCGTCCGGTAGCCGGCCTCTGTATCGCGACTACTTGGAAGTAGCTAAGTAACTGATAAAACTGAAATCCCTGGGAAATGTATGCGACAATCCCCCGGGATGCACCTGTGGGGCGGTCTCTGTACAGTTGCTTCACCTGATTATAGGTGAGTTCCTGAAGCCCCTACGGTGCCCAAGGTTATTTTATTAATCTCACAAACATTTACGAGAAATGTTGCGCCTTAACCGGCGGGCTGATTAGCTAAAAATAGCAACAGCAGACGCGATAGCAGCTATCGCGCAGACAAGGATCCACCGGTGGCAAAGCGTCAAAAAATTTGGTATTACGTAAGGCATCGCCCGCCAGTCGCTATTGTGGAAGATGCATAGTTACTAGCGCCAGTAGCCACCAGTGAAACTAAAAAGAATGAACCTTTTTAGTTCATGGATTGTCCGAAAGAGACGCGTCAGAGATCTTCGCCTGTTTAGTCGCTATCGGCAAATAGGTAATACCAAATTGTCGTTTGACAGCGGCGTTGGAGCAATTTACGCCTGTTGCAAAGCGTCTGCGTTTTAGGTATGCAGCCCGCGGACGTTTCTGGCGAAGCCAAAACAGGCCTCCAGCTACGTTTAGAATTAATTTTACAAACTGCTGCTGCTAAGGGCTCTCCCTGTGGGTCTCAACCTTGACTTAGGGCGTTGCTGAGCTAAGCTATTTAGGGGACAGCTGGATCGGTACAACGTTCCCAAGATATACCGCTTCGGTGGTTTTAGCTGCTTGGAGTCCAGCATTCACCCCCGCTTGTCCCAGGGGTGGAGAAAGTGAAAGTCAAAGCTTTTTATTTCAAATAAACCAAATATTTACACTTATATGAAATCTCAGAATCTAGGTTGCACGGTTCCAAATAGTTGATCTCGTGGAGAAGACAAGAAATCGGCAAGAAACTCCATGGATACTCTTTTAAAATAATTGAGATAACAATATAATACAAAAAAGTACATGACGTATTATCGGTGCAGAGTGATATTTTTGGCCGGGAGACGATATTGAACCGGGAATATGTGACCCTAATAAAGGTTCTACAGCTTCAGCCAGATGTCTCGAGAGCCTGAATAAGTTAGCTGGAGTAGACTGGGTGCAGAAGAACATCATCATCTTAGCAGTTGTAGAATGTTCTTTGGCCTCCATGTTATAAAACCGGGTAAAATCTCTCTCTGCCAGTACCTAGTAGTGTCGGCTATGCTGGCAGATTATGAAAATTGGAGTGTTGTGGTCTCTTTTTGTGAGAGCGTTACGCTCCAGAAGGAGGTCGCAGAACGGGGTCGGGAGAGGGCCAGTCCCGCTCAGAGAAGGAGGACACGGTTTTTTTGGTAAACTCACTGGCTTTCCCTCCTGTCCACGTTCCTCCTCTCTCGGTCACTCCACGTTAATAGACTAAAATACCGCGTGGCCCATAAATGAAGTCTTCGTATATAGCCTCATGCTTATAGTCCCTCAACGGTGTCATAGAGCTGTGCTCATGGAACTGTTTTCACCCTGGGGAAGGGCGAAGGGGTAAGGCTGACTCCTACCGGCTAAAACCACTGGAGCGGTCATCTTCGGCACCGAAGGGGGGCTCCAGGTCCTCGTAAGATCACACTAGAGCCGCCCATTGGTGCCACGCCTTTAGGCACATCTCGGAAGGGATGACTGTAAATCGGTCACCCCCTCTAGCGGAGGGAAGGCGACTGTAAAAAGGTCGCCCTCCCAGGCACTTCTCGGGGAGGATTGTAAAGGATCCCCCCAAGCCTCGCTTTGCGCTGTGCTACGCACACGGCGGCACGTGACCACGTGCGCGCCACCGTCTTCCCGGGGGTCGCTCAG
Source organism: Diloba caeruleocephala (assembly GCA_947459985.1). Lineage (NCBI taxonomy): Eukaryota > Metazoa > Arthropoda > Insecta > Lepidoptera > Noctuidae > Diloba > Diloba caeruleocephala. The sequence goes on along the minus strand of OX381629.1, from coordinate 2,291,729 downwards.
TGTGAGCACGCAGAGTCCCCAACCTGCGCGCCCGCGACCCCCATGTTAACGGATCTACTAATGACACCTCGTTTAATAAGCAGGCAAGTTGAGTTTTTTACCACTAAGGTCAGAGCTTACCTGATAGTAAGCGGTTACCTAACCAATAGTCGTGTGGTGCCGGCTAAGAATAGCACCAACCCATCTCATCCCGTGAGTTTTGTAGAAGGCGACTATGTGATTAGCCGAAGGGCGGGCAGCAGCGTCCTTCGAGTACATTGACAACTCAACTGAGACCGCTGATCAGCTAGCCAAGCGTGGCGATTACTGCAAAACCTGCCCATGATCAAACAACGTACCCAGATTGGTCGTTGTGGTGATCTTCGGGGGAGGCCTGTGTCCAGCAGTAGACTTTATTTGACCAAAATGATGACCTAATCAATAGACTAGGTCATTTTTTTATTTTATTTTTACGTACCGATCTATTTATTTAATTCAGGCATCAAGCCCATATAATGAAATTTAATATAAGACGTACAACTAACCTAAAGACTATACATAAACAATAAAATATAAACACTAATTCACATGGTGTGTTCCGGCTCGAAGGGCACTGTAGCTACTGAAATGCTAAGCATAATAGATTAAATAACGAAAGTCTCGGGGTGACGATCGAAGTGTGGTGCCACGCAGGACTAATTCTGGGTAACATTACTATTGTAATTGGCAGGCCCTGACCCTGACCACGAGCCGAATGACCAGATTGAAGATGTTAAGTATGTAAGTAATAATGATGCCGTGTGATGCCGGCTCAGAATACCACCCAATCTCCTCGCGTTGGTGTCGTACAAGTCGACTAAGGGATTAGCTGGAGAATGGGCAGCAGCGTCCTTCGAGTACATTAATAACTCAACTGCGATCGCCAACCCGTCTGCCAAGCGTGGCGATTATGGCAAAACCCCCAATGAGCCCACAACACACCATATCGGTCATTGTGGTGATCTTTCAGGGAGGCCTGTGTCCAGCAGTGGACTTCATCATTTCGGCCGAATGAAGTCCACTGCTGGACACAGGCCTCCCTGAAAGATCACTTCATTTGGCCGAAATGATGATGTAATATTTGTTGTTTTGATTGAGTACAGTTTCAGTTGTTACATGTTACACAACCGTTTCATCAACCATCCCATTAAGGCATACAATAGTTTGGTCATCACGTTTTAAAGATTAGAAACAATTGCCATTTCATTTTTAAAGAGTAAAAGTTTCATCCCGAGAAACCATATAATATACGTCCACGTTGACGTCGATCAAACACATCCCTTTGCTTCTCGTACGCATAGTATGACAGCATCTCGCCATTCGTTCGCGATTTGACGAACAAATCCTCTTCACACAGTTTAAAAAATACGAGAACAGTAGTTTGACGCGGATTTTACAAGCACTCTATGACATTTTCAGGACTGAAATAAATTCACTTGCCATACTCTAACTAAATGAACGTCCAAATGCATGACCGTTGGATGTAAAGTCTGTGCGTTGCACTCACGTGTAGTAGCTAACTAAGCCTCACGATCATCAACAGTTTTGAGAGGTCGAGCTAGCCTTCGCATCTTAGAAGCCTTAATGAGCTTCGAAAGATAGTCGTCCTTTTTTAGGAGGCATATTTTTAAACTTTTGAAACCGATATCAATAACAATCCAATCATAAAAAACGTATCGACACAGCCAATTGGTCAAATATTCGGGTATAAATAAAGTATCGTAGATTAGATTAGTAAGTTGTTTATAAAAGTTTAGGACAATTAAAGAATTTAAAGCAAAGTGCGAACACAAAGACAACAAAGGTATCGGCTTTGCGTGGGGACCGCGACAATCGACATTAGGCGGAGACCTGTTCGCGCGTACTTGAACATGTTCTCGATCGCTAAGTAAATGGGAAAAATACTATGTTTAATCTGAGGTGACCCCCTTAACACCACTTTGTGCCAACGAAACCATAGTGTGATATAATTCGACAGTAACGCTAACTAGTTAGGAAGAAAGTATTATTTAAATACTGATTGTATTTAAATTTTATAAATTAAAAACTAAGTAACCCAGAAATGTCACAATAAATACATTATATTATCATCCTTAATTAAGGATAACAACAAATGTTTTATCACGCTGTTTGGCTTACACACAGAAGTTACGAAAATGAATAATAAGTCGTTCAAAAAAACTTTGGCACCGAAGTCTTCTCTTTCTCTCACATGTCTTCTTATTTCTTCAGTTTTTCACTAATAAATAGATAAAACTCTCCTCAACAAACAAATAAAGAATCTGATTTACCAAAAACTATTCCAAACTTCAGGCTGCTACAGAAAAATACTATAATATTTTGCCTGACATCGGAATCCAAGCAATAGATACCTTTGTTGCTACGTGTCGCTTTCAACACTTCTTTCGTACGAAGAGCGAGAGATACAATAAATTCAAAGTATCATATAAAATCGGTTGAGCAATATGTATCCGATCCTGCAGAGTGATATATCACGGGATGTGGTTGCGACGTCGTGCAACCTTTTACTACTTATGAAGTCATTTTGTTTCTGAACTTTACGATGTTTCGCAATGTTAGGCTATGCAGGCAAGTCGTGCACACAGCCTGACGTAATTTAGAATGGAATAGAACAATCTAATCAGTAACTAGTCATAATAAAACATTAGAAGGCACTGCTTTAAGAGTATCGATGACTTCCGACAAGAATATCTATACCTACTATAATATAATCGTAAATACACTGAATATTTTTTGAAAAGAAATAACTGCTGCGTGCGTGCCGCGGAATGACATTGATGACAAAACTGCAATTTTTTAAATTTCTGTCTGTTTATCTGTTTGATGGGAACGCTAAAACTACACTATAGAATTAGTTGAAATTTGGCGAAAATGTCCGTTATACATTAATTCAGGCTCAGTGGTTCATGTTGAGAGAAACCGAATTTTATTGTTTTTAAATAGCCTATCAGTGACCATATTTATTTTTAAATTAGCAGCAGCAGATGTCGCTATCAGTTTTTTCTTTTGGACTGTGTCATACGGTTTCATTTGTATTTCGCATAAATTGTGATCATGAAAAAGACGTAGTTTAATAAAGTTTTTGTTTGTCGAGGTGTGTGTTTATCTATTTATTAGTGAAAAACTATTGACTTTGGTGCCAAAAGTTCTTTTGAACGAGGTATTGTTCATTTTCATAACTGCTCCGTCCCGTAAGCCAAAAAGCGTGATAAAATATTTCTGTTATTATCCTTAAATAAAGGTTATTATATTTTATTTATAACGACAAGTCTGGGCTACTAAGTTTTTAATGATGAAATTTATAAAATTTAAATACTTATTTCTTTCTTCCTAACTAGATGGCGTCACTGTCGAATTAGATCATGCTATGTTTTCGTTGACGAAACGAAACGAAAACGAAATCATTCGTTTGATTTTCTTTGAGGTCGAAAACATGTTCGCTTACACGCGAGCAGTTCTTCGCCTAATCTGCGCCAAAGGGCGCTACCGATGTCAATTGTCGCAGTCTCCCTCTCCAAGCAAAGCCGTTATGCCTTTGCACTTTGCTTTGAATTACTTGATTCTCTTAAACTTTTAAAAACAACTTACTAAGTTAATCTACGATACTTTATTTATACCTGAATTATTTGATCAAATCCCGAACGATTGGTGAGATGCTGTCATACTACACGTACGAGAAGAAAAAGGAGTGTTTGATCGACGTCAACGTGGGCGTACAGAATATGGTTTCTCACGAGTTATGAAAGACGCCGCATTGGGTAAGGTCTAAACTGTGCATCCAAATAATGGCGACTGCTAATTCTTGTGCCTTTTACGGCCGAAATTAATAATCGATCTAATCCAAAATCTTCAAAATCAAATGTCATCGTAACACTACAACGGACGATTTTCAAAATCTTAAATCTGAAGATTTTGGATTAGCTTGATTATTAATTTCAGCCATTAGTGCACACAGTGCGGGGACCGACATCGTTAGCGATCTTGAGAACACCATATATCGCCCAGCCTGCGGAGCGCTTCATCTACTTGACAATGATACACGCTGGGACGATACTTTAAGAGGTTAGCGACAGTCCCAGTCGTCTGCAACATTTATTCGCCGTCATGTTGGTATTCTAAGCGCCGACAATCAGGGGTCGCCTTATTGCTGTCCAGTCAGTGCACATTATAGAGAGTGATCTCGAACGCTTGTCTGTATAATGGGCGGCACCGGTGGCGTCGGCAAGCACATCGCTCGCAATTGGCACGCTGAATGGTCACTTGAAGCGCGCGGTCTACTCGCTTGAAATTCGCTACCTGTGGGATGGGAGGACGGCAGTTACGAGCGCACTCGCGAAATTTATCTTGATATTATAAAAGTATTGTACAACACACGACTTAAAGCCCTAATTTACATCACAAAATGAGCGGTGTGGTTATAGTGAGTGATTGAACGGTTAATACTGGACGGAAAAGGGCAAGCTACATTTTATGCAATATGCGGCAGGCCTATGGGTCATGCCATTCAGAGGTATATCATGAACCCTCTAGGTGTAGAGGTCTAGGTGTTACGCGTTCCTAATAAAAGGCAGGTCATTATTGCAGGTTTTAAATAACATGATGTAGATATCCAAATTGCACGCGTGCGAAGCCGTGTGGCAAAAGCTAGTATACAGTATATTAAACTATTACATACAAGCATATAGCTGATAGAAAGTGTAGGCAATATAAATCATGACGAAAGTCTGATCTGCTTCAAATATGTACCTACCTAAATTTTGATTAGAACAGAGTACATACTAGAATCGTGCACATAATTTGGAATATTGTATATTTTGTTTTTATTGTTATTTTTATATTCACTTTACGCATTTCGATTTGATACTGTCAGTGCGAGTACCATGTGGGTTATTCATTTATTTTATTTTATTGATGTAATATTTGTCTGGTAGTTTAGGTATGTCATGCTCGTGTCGGCTATGTTGGCAGGGCACGAAAACTGGAATGCAGTGGTCTCCTTCTGTGAGAGCGCCATGCTCCAGAAGGAGACCGCAGAGCGGGATCGGGAGAGGGCCGATCCCGCTCGAAGAAGGAGGAGACGGCGCCGGGGTAACAACCGCCCTGGCGCCTAATTCCCATACGCCTAAAACCCCCTGCCGTAGCTATAAGGCGGGGGACCTCTGGGTTCGCGGGTGCGTAGATTGGGGAATCTGCGTGCTCACACCGAGCGACCCATGAGAAGATGGTAGCACGCATGTGGTCACGTGCTGCCGTGGGACTCTTTGGGGGATCCTTTACAGCCCCCCTGAGAGAGTGACCGCTTTACGGTCACCCTCTCAGAGATGTGCCTATAGGCGTGGCACCAGTGGGCGGCTCTAGTGTGATCATACGAGGACCTGGAGCCTCCCGTAGGTACCGAAGATGACCGCTCCAGTGGTTTTAGCCGGTAGGAGTCGGGCATACCCCTTCGCCGTTCCCCGGGGCGAAGGAAGTTCGCCATGCTCACTCAAGTGTCTGCTTGTGGTGGCGTCGCATATCGGGTCGTTGAGATTCCTTAATATATGCGTCATGCTCGCAAGTGACTTCTGTTGTGGGATTGGTCAGCTTAATGCTGCCATGACAATTAATCATAAAATTTAATAAATATTGCAATCAGGCTTTTTACTGTAAACTTTTTAAGAAGTTTTGGATCTTTTCTCCTACACTGTCCTCACATAACATTTATTTCGAAAACAATTCATTCATTTCAGCCGAAAGACGTTCACTGCTGAACATAGGCCTCCCCCAAAGATCGCCACAATGACCGGTTCTGCGCTACTCGCATCCAGCGGATTCCCGCAACCTTCACCAGGTCGTCGGTCCATCTCGTGGGGGGTCTACCCACGCTGCGCGTACGCGGTCGCCACTCAAGAACTTTTCGGCCCCATCGGCCATCCGTTCTACGAGCAATGTGCCCCGCCGACTGCCACTTAAGTTTAGCAATTCTTCGGGCTATGTCGGTTACCTTGGTCCTTTTGCGGATCTCCTCATTTTTTAAAACAATGTCGTAAAAAATATAACATTTTATGAATTAAAAAGAGTAACTCCGGAGTTTTCGCCCGTTCTTCTCCACACGTCACACACATAAGATAAAAATATATTGTATTCACGTACGTAAAACCATTTGCATGCACTTATGAATGATCAAAACTTTAGTTGCCACGTTCCAAAATGTAGATTTCATATCTACGTGAATATTTTTTTTTCTTATCTTATCTTTATCTCGATAGAATAGAATAATCTAATCAGTAATTAGTCATTATGAAAACCGATTCAATATGTGCCTTCCATTGGGAAGACACTTCGCTATTTAGATGTCCTCTGAGAAGAATAAGTCTATCGAAAAATATTACATTACAGCCTAGGCAAAATGGGCGAAAGGCGGGTATGCTTCGAACGAAGTCATCGTCATCATCAGATTAGCCAAAGGACGTCCACTGCTGAACAAAGGCCTCCCCCGTAGATTTCCACAGCGATGGAACAACATGCACGACGGGGCACATTGCTCGTAGAACTGATAGCCGTTGGGTTAAAATGGTTCTCTGCTAGAGATCACATACCGGAAAACGCAGCGTGGAACGACCTCCAACGAGGTGGACAGACGACCTGGTGAGGGTCGCTGGGAGGCGTTGGATGAGAGCAAACAAAGTAACTACTTATTAATATAATTACTTAAGGTTTTAATTAGAACAGATTACATAATAGAGTTAGACAGTGTACAGAGAAGGGGTTTTGAAAGGGGGCCAGTGTCTCGAGCTTTTTCACATTAGCTTTTAGTGCACCAGCCTACTTGCCCAGCGAAGGCAGCAGGAAATGCGGGCTATGCTTAGTTCTTTGATAGTTATTTTATATTTAATTTATAATAATAATATCAATCTATAACTGTCCCAATGTACGGAAAAAGCGTCTTATCAGACAGAGCTGGGAAGATGAGCATTAACTCGAAGGATGCTGCGGCCCATGCTCCGGCTAATCCCAAAGTTGCTGTTACGTAACCGTCGGTGGTACGTCGTGCTATTTTCACAGCCGAAATCAATAATCAATCTAATCCAAAATCTTTAGATTAAAGATTTAGAATTACTTCCGTTGTTGTGTTATGATCACATTGAACACAAAACAGTTTTTTAATTGACATATCATTAGTCCCAAATCAAAAGATTTTGGATTAGATTGATTATTAATTTTGGCCGTTATTCGACACCGTTTACCTCTTACTGTTTGTTATAGATTCCCATAACTTTTCCTGTGTACGCTATGCCATTTTGTACATTGGCCCCTAATTCTTTAATTTCGCATTTCTTATTTTCTGTTTACTGTTAATGAACTGCTTAAGTCAATTTATATAAATGTCTATTTATTTATATATATATAAATAGACATTTAAATTCTATGAAAATCCCCCACAGTAAAATACTGAGTAGTGCCGAATGTACAGGAATCTCGATATTCCCCGTATTGCTTCCTGATGTGGTGCCGAGAATTCCGGTGCTCTAAATAGTACCGGCAATATCTTGTAACAATGCGAAACCTATTGGATCTACCTATATATAGATACCTATCTGTCATCATTATGGCAAAATTAATTACAAATTAAAATATAAGGAAATAGTGTGAAAGAAACCTTCACACTTAACACAATATGCATTAACACTTTTTTTTCCTTTTACATCTCCACCTTTACTAATTATAAATACTATACCTACTACCGTTTTTTTATCAACGTGACTTTGATAGTCAGGAACTCAGGACAAGGTATAGTTATCATTTCAGCCGAATAAAGTACATTTCTGGACACAGTCCTTTGCCAAAGATCAACACAATGACTTGTCTGTGTGGTGGGTGTTGTGTGGCAGACAGTTTGGCGATCGCAGTTGAGTTGTACTCGAAGGATGCTGCTGCCCATCCTCCGGCTAATCCCTTAGTCGACTTTTACAACACCCACGGGATGAGATGGGGTGGTGGTATTCTGAGCCGGCACCACATGGCATACTTATTATTTAGAAAAATAGACCTATGAATTTCTAAACAAACACATTATATTAATTTATTAAACTCTTTATTGTACACCAATTACTATACAAAAAATAAAAACAGTATTATAGTACCAATATACTCCTCCACATAACTGTCGAATGGTGGCGTGTTCTTCTTCTTCTTCTTCTCTAAGAGCTTATGGCTTCTGTAGAGTATCTTCCACAATTTCGTCGTACACGGCAACGTCGTACGGTGTTTAGATTAATAAATCTTCACATATTCATAAGCAGTTTCTCAAAAACGAAAAATTCTAAAAAAATATGTCGGCAACGTAGGGTGGCGTGTTCAAGAGGCCGCATTGTCACGTTGAATGACATGCATGTTCTAGATTTTTGGTTACATGCAAATTTAGGTATACGCATACCGCATGCCATAATCGGTAACGACTAGTGACGGCCAAAACTAGTTTCATCACGTGATAAATATGACTTGCAAAACAGTTTCGTAGAACACACGGTCACATGACTGTCCGTAGAGCTTTTTTGTAGGACAACATAGTCACGAGACCGGCAAATCATAATAATTAACTGTAATGCTCCTACGGCTCCTCATCTTTAGTCTCTTATGCCCAGTAATTTCACTAGCTACAGTGCCCATCTAACCGGATTATAATAATGTTTACACACAGCTGCTTGGCAGAGGATATCTGGCAATGCGGTGGAACTTTTTGAAGTGAAAACTTCTTTTAGCGCGGTACGCATATTTTTAGATGACATAAAATCTCTGGCCTCTCGACACCGTTACGAGATGCAGCTATAGTGTGTGCATATATGCATGTACATATAGCAGACCCGAACGCGTCTAGATACATAAAATAAAAAGTTTTCACTTCTGTCGGCACTCCCGGAGTGCAACCCGTAATTCTTTTTATTATTTGTCCCCAGTGGAAATGTATCATGAACTTCCTCCGTCCCGGGAAGGGCGAAGGGGTACCGCTCTCCTACCGGCTAAAACCACTGGAGCGGTCATCTTCGGTACCTAAGGGAGGCTCCAGGTTCTCGTAAGATCACACTAGAGTCGCCCATTGGTGGCACATCTCAGAGGGGATGACTGTAAGGCGGTCACACCCCTAGCGGAACGGAGCGACTGAAAAGAGCCGCCCCCAGGCCCTTTTCGGGGGATTGTAAAGGATCCCCCGAATCCTCGCCGTGCTGCGCACACGGCGGCACGAGACCACGTGCGCACCGCCGTCTTCCCGGGGGTCACTCGGTATGAGCACGCAGACTCCCCAATCCGCACGCCCGCGAACCCCGTGGCGCCGCGCCATGTAACGACAACGGGAGACTTAAGATTTTGTACTTGATCTGTTTGTGTTTGAGATCACAAATAATACAAAAGCAAGACAAATCCGTAATCGGAAATCCAAAGATTTTGGATTAGATGGATTATTAATTTCGGCCGTTACGCCTGTTGGACTGATTTTGTATAACCTAGTAACGAGAAGTGCGAAGTACTATTCTGTAAGATCTTCTTCTGTATCTCTAATTTTGTATTGTTTTTCCTACTTTTCACTGCGGATTCAGAAGTGAGTTTGTTAGTGAGTTCTTACAGAATAGCACTTCAGGTCATAATAATTGTAATGCCCCTAGGATTCGTCCTCTTTAATCTCTTATGCCCAATAATTAATTTAACTTATAGCTACAGTGCCCTTCAAAGCGGAACACAGGAATGTTATAAAGACTTTTTATGTATTAACCGAATATGCGAGTCTAGAAACATCCTAAATAAGGAATACTTTGGTGACGGCCATAAGTAGCAGCTATTTTCTTAATTTTATTTTCGCGATTGATGCATGACTTTAAGCAATTTACATCAGCTATTTTTTAAATGTTTTTGTTTTGATATTTATCTTAATATCCAAACATATTGTAGTAACATTATATGATATCATGCTGTAGAGTTAGTTCGATGCAAATCACTAGCTGTGTACGCATATGTGGAAGCTAGTAATTATCAAATGTATTTACCTATATCATGTAATTTATAAGTTTTAATAGTCTGTAAACTTCCTGCAAAACAAAATAAATAAAATTAATTGGCGTTTCAGTATTCGGCCGTGAGACGGTTGTTACAATAAACATTATGATTGTTTTTGAATCACACAAATACTGGAAATTGTGCGAATGCGATAACTGTTACTATCAGAGGTTGTTATGGGTCGCCCTCGCCAACATACACGATAAAACTGTAACATGTTAGTTGAATTATTTTATTAATCGCCTTTAAAACTTCCTGAATGAGTGGAGACACATTGTTGTGAATATACAAGCTATTATGTTGTAAAAGCGACATTCATTGTATGAATACTAATAACAAAAAATAACATAGGACTGACATCTATCAAACTTTAGTTTTGTTTTCCTTACCAACCCGTGAGAAGACCAGCTTGTCATTCGCCTGGTTGTCGTGAGCGTCATGCCTGCCCATTACAGTTGCAATGCTACCCAGGACTAGACCTGCGTGGCACCACACTGCGCTCCTCACTTAGAGTTTAAAATTATTTTTATCAAAATCCAGAGAACTGTTTTGAATACTTTGTAAAGAACCAATTATTAAAGGTTTCTCACAGCATTTCTGCTCAGCGGATGATATGCAAGGTCTTACTTTAATAGTCCACGATAATTCGCATGGTGACTCGCGAATGCTGAAGATAATGATGCAGTGGTTGACGCAGACGACTGCTGCGCTCCGGGTCGTGGGTTCGATTCCCGCACGGAACAAATATTTGTACGATCTGCAACGCTTTAAAAAAAATAAAAACTGTTGCTTTTTTGTCATCATATTTTTAGTAAATCACTTATATCATTATTTACTGGTTCTCTTAGTTAGAGTAATATGCACATGCATGCACATTATGTGGTTGCCTATAATTGAGTGTACATTACACGAACCTTATTGTGTTTCTTGTATTCATAATTGAAAGTAGTGTATTATTCGTTGGTGATCCTTAACAGAAATAAAAAATACAAAAAAAAACAATAATCATAGAGCGAGAGCAACTACACTTATAAAAACATCTTAGGTTATACCAACAGATGTTTTCTTATGGCAGTTGCGTTATGTTTTTAGCCTTTACTAAGGCACTATCACCATGCAAAATATCGTGGATTATTTTTAAAATACCTTATATAGCGAAACACTCTCCGTTGTTACAATACCTATGACATACAAAAGTGCCTGTTAGTACGCACGGCTATATACCTAGCTATTAATTTCCAGTATAAGCTGATCTCGCGTTGTATGCCTTTTCCATACAATGATAAGTCAGACTAAACTGGATAGTACAGTTGGATATGTATAGCTTGATTTGTACCTACTTACTGATTAAATTATTCCATTATATTCTATTTTTGTAATACCAAGTTATCAAAATTCCGAAGTATGTGGTACCTCAGTAGTGCGCATATCGTTTCCGCTTTATCACGTAAAGGTACATCACTAGTCGCAGATCGACGCAGCGTAACGTGAAGGCGCATAACTTGATTAAATGTGCATGGTTTTATAGCATCTGCTATTCCGTAAAAACTCACCAGCAAACTCATATTTACACATAATATTTTCTGAAGTTTACGCGAATAGCATCCCTCGAATTGAAAATAGTTTACGGAAATATATCGCGTTTAATTAATTCATTCTATATACTTTCGTACAGCATCTATACGTGCAACGTGCAGCCACCTGCTCATAATAATACCTGAAATAATCATACATGCAATACACAATTAAGCAACACCTTTGTAGCAGACTGCTCGTGACCACGGGCGCTGCAAAGTGTTCGAAACGTCGAGCATATTAACATTAGTATTTTATTTTATATATTTATGGTGCATGCATTTATGTTCCACTATACAAAGGTGTTGCTTAATTCGCATCGACTTTGGGGTGTCCCCAACAGAAACCAAACTGGTTGTCCGCCAGATCCGGGCCTACCATGTTCAGGTACTGGACGAGGCGGTCTGCAATTATTCTCTCAAAGATCTTGCCTATCTCATCCAGCAGTACGATCGGGTGGTATGCCAACGGAGACTCCGCCGGACACCCGTCCTTCCTCGGCAGGACCAGCTTACCAGTCTTCCACCGCAGTGAAAATTGGCCTCCCTCAAAGCATGCGCTTAAGAGCCCTACCAGTCGGCGCCTGAGAACATCCAGAGCCTGAACCCATGAGCGACCAGGTATGCCATCGAGCCTTGGGGCGGCATTTTTAGCCTGAAGCCTTGCACCGCCACTCTCAGCTCTACCCGGGTCACTTGGGGCTAGTCGTCGTCCTTGTCTGCCGCATTGAGCGCCATAGAAATCTGCAACACCTGTGGTGGAGTGTGCTCAACCCTTGAAGGGAACAGAGCGCTCACCACGACCTCCAGCAGGCCAGAGAATCTGGGATAATGAGGCCCCACGGACAAAGCTTGCTTCTTATCATTTTAAGTAAGGGCGCACACTCGGATCCCGGTCCAGAGTCGGCAGCAGTTCCTCGCAGGTCAGTGTTTTTGCCCGTGCTATCGCCGTTTGAAGAGCTATCTTTGCATCGCTGTACCCCTCGAGCAATTCCGCCAAAACAGCTGCCGCGTCCTAATTGCAGCGACACCTCCTGCTAATGCCTGGCGTGCTGGCGTCGCATCACGATACACGCGTAGCACACTGCCACTATTTCCTGCGACCACCAGTACACCTGACGCTTAGCCGTTCTGAGCTTCACCCGACGCATCGCTACGTCGCTAGAATACGTAATTGTCTCCCGTAACCACTCCGCCTCCTCATCAATATCGACAGGCCTTTCGGGCACTGACACCCAGACCTGAATGATGGAGGCTTCGTCCTGGGCCATGGAAGCTTTTACCGTAAGCTAACATTGAAATTTAAATTCCTATTCCTCATGTTGTAATCGAAAATAAGAATAACAAATACAAGCGAATAATCGTTTTAAGTCATGTGAGCAATAACCCTCAAACTGGCAATCAATTGACATTAATTAGAAGCTTGTGTACTGGCCCTAAGAATTAAATTACATAGGTACCGATATACTAACCTTGAATCATTTATTTTTGCCGAATGATGTTTGGTCAATTGATAAAATTACAGATCGAAGTCACAAGATCCATCAAAGCTTTAATCATTGTTTAACTGACCGAGTCTTCTCTCGGACTCCGGACTATCCAAAGAGTAGATAATGCTGGAGAACAGTTTGGTGACCAACAAAGCAATGCGGATAGAAAAAACTGGTTAGGTGCGGGTTGAACTCGCGTAGAGAGGGTTCCAAAAATGCTCAATAGGGAGCAAGTAAAATTGGACATGCTAACCAAACACCATAAAAAGCATGATTTTCGTAAGTTTTGGAAATCAACTAATAAGTTTAATAGTAAGCCGGGTGTACCTGTGAGTGTCAATGACGTCAGCGATCTGAAGCACATAGCGGATATGTTTGAAGAGCATTTTGCAGTGTGCTCATCATTAGGACCATTATAGTCGAAGTGTGAATAGGGACAGGGTGGGAGGCAGCTCGATCTGAAATCTGGATTTACAGCCAAAGACGTCAGAAATGTCATAAGCTCAATGTCACGAGGAAAGTCACCTGGACATGACAATCTGAGTATTGAGCACCTATAACATGCTGGCCCTCATCCTTCCAGAGTATTGGCAACGTTTTACACGCTATGTGTGGGACACTTTTACCTACCTGCTGACATAATAAGTAGGTGTACAGGTACACTAGTGTCGGCTATGTTGGCAGAGCACGAAAACTGGAATGCTGTGGTCTCCTTCTGTGAGAGCGTCATGCTCCAGAAGGAGACCGCAGAGCGGGATCGGGGGAGGGATCTTTTCCATAGATCAACTATTTGGAACCGTGTAACTTAGATTCTGACGTTTCATAAGTGCCAATATTTGGTTTATTTGAAATAAAAATATTTGACTTTGACTTTGAGGGCCGATTTCAGCGATCTGAAGCACATAGCGGATATGTTTGGGGAGCATATTGCAGTGCATTTTATATAACCGCAAATCTCATGTATTATGAATTTATGATCCAGTGCTGGTCGAAATAAATGAATTGTCTATTGTTGGATTCGGTCTTGTACCTCTAATGTATCCCAAGAACAAACTTAGCGTCGTAGTTGAAAAACATGTTTTCCCATACATTCCAACCGCTATCGTAAGTTTGTAGGCACATATTGTAAGATTTACCATGTTATTTTAAGACCATAGACTTTTTATAGGTTTTCCTGTAAATATCGGTAAAGAGCTATTACCTATATTTTGTTTTTGAATTTTAGGCCCAGTAGTTTTAGAGATAAGGATATAGAGATAGGACTCGTAAATTTTCGTATACTTTCTTAAATAACATTAAAACTATTCTTTTTTTTTATAAAAACGTTGCCCCACACTAGGATTTCTCCTGTGTCGTGGGTGCGTTTACAGACATGAATTCCACACACAGTACACCCAGACCCAGAACAACTACCTGCAGATCGTACAAATATTTGTTCCGTGCGGGAATCGAACCCACAACCCGAAGCGCAGCAGTTGACTGTATCATCCACTGCACCAATCGCGATGGCGGAATAAATGATGACAAAGTGATGATACGGTACCGAGGGGCGTCAAACTTAGTGATTTAAACACAGAATGTGGATTATAAGACAGTAGTCAAAGATGGATCGAGCTGCAAGCGTGCTACAGCCTATTGGCTGTGACACGTTTTGTAGCGTACAGGAGAATGAGACTGAGGCCCTCTCCTCCTCCTCGAGCGGGGTTGGCCCTCTTCCGATGCCGCTCTGCGAGCTCCTTCTGGTGCACGATGTTCTCACAGAAGGAAACTACACACCATGCCCATTTTCAATCTCTGCTAACATAGCCGATATTACGGCTGGCAAATAGAGTTCTTGCCCGATCCGATTAACCAGGATCCGACGCTCGACAGCCTATGCATGGCATTCTCGAGCGTGGGCTGTGCGGTATCCTGGTCGCTATCACTGTGCCGTGACCGCGCGTCTTATCCTGTGCAGGCATGCACCGAAACAATCATGAGTTGTGAATACCTGCGACAGGTGGTAGGTGACGCGTTCGCTTTCTTTGTGCCAGGCTCGGGAGAATGGCAGTACGGCCTCGACGACGCACTTGGTCGCGAATTGCAACCTAATGCGCTCTCTCTACTTCTCGAATGCACATCTGGCAACCAATGAACAATGAGCAATGAACGAACAATAAGGCTGGAATATCAGCTCGCCGAACTCGATGTGGAGTTGAGTCGCATAAATTGGGATATACTAGGGTTATCTATAGTTTGAAGAGCCTGTCTGGTAGGACGCTGCAGGACGTGATAATAAGTCAACCAATCAGTCAACCTACTCTACTACCAAGAACGTGATCAGCTCTCCCAAGGTGGAGTCGATATTCTCGTCCTTAAGGAACTCGTTAACAGTGTTCTGGCTGACAGAATTATGTATATATTGCCAACGACATCGCAATGATAGAGTCGCTGGAGTACCGGGCGAAATGCTACATAGCCCAAACGAAGCCTCTCGAAGTATTAGTCTCGGTATGAATTTAAACAAAACTAAGGTTATGTTCAATGCACATGTCGTACACACGTCTAAACCGAAAGATCAGCGCTCGAGGTCGTGAAGGAACTTGTCTACCTGGGACAGGTAATGCAACTTTGTAGAACGCAAAACCTAGAGAAAGAAGCCGGCAGAAGGATCCAGTTGAGTTGGGCAGCATTTGGCAAGCGTCACCGAGTCTTCTCGTCGCCTATACCGCAATGTTGGCAGACAAAAGTTTGCAACAAGCGCGTCCTTCCTGTCATGACATATAGTGCTGAGACATGGACGCTGACTATGACCGTCCACACCCTCGAAGCCCTTCAGCGAGCTACGGAACGTGCTATGCTTCGCGTTTCTTTAAGGGACATGATTCAGAACACATGTGTAAGGACAAGAACCGACATAGCTTGCGGAATTAGCAAGTTGAGGTAGCGGTAGCGGTAGTGGGGTCACCATGTCTGTCGAAGGATCGATGGCCATTGGAGCAGACGAGTCCTTGAGACTGCGAATTGGCAAAAGTAACGTAGGACACCGCCAAGCCATATGGACCGACAACCTTAGGCTCATGACCTCATTTTGGGGGAAATTTGCCAGTACTCACCACGGTCGGCATGCAGGTTGGTGAGCGCAGTATGGCTAACGTTCCACAGAAGGGGGGTGACACTGCCCATCCCTCTGGTCCCTCCTTTAGTCGCTTTTAACCACATCAACGGAAGGAGATGGAGTGGTGCCATATTCTTAATCCGGACAGCATAAATGACGCGATAGAATCCGTTTAACAGTATAACGCACTTTTAAACGGATTCTATCGCGTATATTTTAGATTTTCTTGTTTTTCCTGACGTTTCGAACACTTTGCAGGGTTCGTGGTCGCAGGATATCATATCGTATCAGCCAAAAAACGTCCACTGCTGAACAAATGCCTCCCTCATAGACGACTTACATGCCATGTGCCGTCATTTATGCTGTCCGGATGAAGAATGTAACGATATGATATTTCTTTAATTCAATATTCAGAGTTTATAATATTAGTAGTCTTGTTGCTAGGTATCTTTATAGTTTCGGCTCTAGTGTGATCTTACGAGGACCTGTCTTCTATCTATTTTATGTATCTTTACTCTTTATCATTAAATATTACAAAAAAAAAAACATGTAAATGAGAACTTATTTTTTAATAAACGCGATACGTTAACCCTCGTTTTAGTCGTCTCAAAATAAAGGTCACTCTTATTGAAGTGAAGGGTTTAATTATATGTAGTGACATTATTTCATCATCATTATAAAATAATAATAATGCAATAACCACATTATTATATGACCTCAAACAAAAATACAAAATGCTGATAAAACTGTAATTTGCTTTTTTAATGATAGGAGAAACGATATTTTTGAATAGTATTCGTGATATAAATCCATATTATTTATTATAACGTTTTATTTCGTAGTACAGTCGAGTGACCAAATTTTTTTTTTTTTTTTTTTTTCTTTTTTAAAAAAACGTGGCCCCACACTAGGATTTCTCCTGTGTCGTGGGTGCGTTTACAGACATAAACTCCACATACAATACACCCAGACCCGGAACAACTACCTGCAGGCCATACAAATATTTGTTCCGTGTGGGAATCGAACCCACGACCCGGTGCGCAGCAGCCGACTGTATCGGCCACTGCACCAACCGTGCCGTCTAATATGTAACTAGCATACAAATAGCGAAATTACCTTATGAGGTTTTGATTGGTCGGTCCGTAAATACTATGTGTGGAATATTTCAGATTACAGTAACTACTTCTTTTGCTGCGTGTTTCATATTTTTGCTCAGGACTGAACACAAAGCAATAGAGTAGACCTTTACGATGTTTTTGAATGGTTTAGGTAACGTAGGTCTGGGATCCGCACGAGGCTAAGTATAGCATAATGTTGGAGCGTGTTCAGCTAAAATTCGCACGATTTTTATATAAAAAACTCTAAGGCTACTGCCCTTCTTTGTATCCATCTTTGTTTGTATCAGGTATGGTAGGTATCAATACCCTTGCCCCCTGCCGTCGTTACATGGTAGGGGGCCTCGGGGGTCGCGGGCGCGCAGATTGGGGAGTCTGTGTGCTCACACCGAGCGACCCCCGGGAAGACAGTGGCGCGCACGTGGTCATATGCCGCCGTGTGCGTAGCACAGCGCACAGCTAGGCTTGGGGGGATCCTTTACAATCCTCCCCTCCGAGATGTGCTTAAGGCGTGGCATCACTGGGGGGGCTCTAGTGTGATCTTACGAGGACCTGGAGCCCCTCTTCGGTGCCGAAGATGACCGCTCCAGTGGTTTTAGCCGGTAGGAGTCCGGCATACCCCTTCGCCCTTCCCCGGGGTGACGGAAGTTCATGTAGAATTTCCACTGGACATCAATAAAAAAAAGGTATCAATACCCTTAAGTTATGGCATAAATGTGCTTTGATGATGCAACTGCTAAGTAGTAAAATCGACAACCCAACCGCTCTGTCGCGTTGTTCCTTGTCGGTGCCAGACCAGTACACAAGGCTGCGCTCGCGCCGCCTACTGGCGGTACCTCCAGTACGCACGCGCACTGCACAGTTCGCCCCTATAAGTTGAGCAGTAGCACTACATAATGCCCTTATAGCTCAATATCCGGACACTAACATATTTTTTGGCAAGTATGGACACTTTTTAATTATATGTACACATTTTTCTGTGCATTATAAAATAGTTATTATATCTTATATTATTTAGAAGTGTTGACTCGCTGCACCCGTTGAGAATACTGTAAGTGTAGTGAGTAGTTGAATACAAATAAATAAACACATCAGTCCGTAAATGTCCATTCCTGGACGCCTGCCTTGTACCAATAATTTATCCCAAGAACAAACATAACATTGTAGTTGAAATACATGTTGTCCCATACGTTGCAACAGCAAATTTAAGTTTGTATGCACAATATTGATAGATGTACCATGTTATTTTAAGACCATTCTTATAGGGTGTATAGCCTTCTAGAGTATCATACCCTGTACCAACCAAATGTTGTGGATTTTATTTAGTAAGTTTAAAATTTTATATACATGTTATACACAATTAGAATTAAAAATATACATTCTATACTACTATATAACTAAACTAACACAACATATATAAAAATAAAACTATAAGAAAGGGAGCGCATTTAGGCGTCAAAGTACTCCTCCTCATCGCTGTCAACTGGTAACGTTCCCAGAAGACTGGCAGCATTACCACGTTGAATGGCAATGCTAATTCTATTTCCAATAAATTGCCCAGTCCTCTGGTCACGCGAAGAGTCGACCAAACGTCTAACACTATCTTTAAAAAGCAGACGTGCACTGGGACCCCATGACCTAAGCGTTACGACTCCAAACGGCTCAAACACATAACTTCCAATGAGGTTATTATATTTGTGCCGTTTGAGAATCTCTGCAGTGGCAGCGGCAGTGCCAGCACAACCTGCTGAGTTTGAAAGATGGGACGGAGCCAGGGTGTCGACACAAGTTGCATCCCACACCAGAGGCCTTCCCAACTTCCATGGCAATAGTGACATACCATCTGGTCTCTTCCCATCAGCACGTGCTAAGCCACTGGGTTCTAATATAGCTGGCACGCCGGAGGTAACAAGAGTCTGTCGTGCTATGCGGCCTGCGCTCCTACTACAAGACAGGCCGTGGTGACCGAGACAGTCGACAGCTTCACCACAACAACACCGATGAGAAGCACCACAAGGAGCACCTTAACGTAGGCATGTAGCGAGCCGGAAAGTAGTGTCGTCCAACATAGTGCATATATTTGGTGACGGGAGCGCCTGAAGACAGTGACCTGGCTCCCATTCCCCCACAGCAAGCAGACGAGCACGCTCAGCAGTATGGATTGACGTATTTAAAAGCTCATTCCGTATCAAACTGCAAAGTGGCTCGTCCCACTGTCTCTGGGAAGATGGGTTGACGGTAAAATTTAGATTTGGGCAAGCCATTTTCGAGGCGTTCATAGCATCATTCAAACACGGTACCTCAAAATCAACCAGTGAGGATTCTAGGATATTCCTGGTTAATTTTGCAGTACTTTGGACCGAGGATAGAAATGCCGGTTATAAATGTTGGTACGCATAAATTCAAACCTTCGAAAACCAAACATTTATCTTTGTTTTGAGCTAGCGACATCCCATGTCCTTGTACGGCTTTTTCCGTTCGTCATATTATATCTGCCCTATGGCCTCCCCCATAAACGACCAGTACATGCCATGTGTCGTTATTTAGGGGGAAATTTGTCAGAACTTACCACGCTTGTCAGGCGGGCTGGTGGGCGCAGAATGGACGCTGCTTCACAGAAGGGATGCTGCTGTACCATCCCTCTGGTTTAGAGGCCCTTACCCTTAGGCATATTTTACGTGGATAGGAGATGGAGTGGTTCTATATTCTTGATCCAGAATTCCGAACAACACACGAGTTATGCCAACATGGTACCATGTAAAATTCATACCCATCGCAGGATTGTACTAGCTTTTTATTTTGAATACCCACTTCTTGAGACATCTATACCAACATCATCGGGCGACTATCTAACTTCACTGGACCGGTTCGTCGCTCGTCTGGCGTGCAGCCGCCAACAATACATAACATACTAACACGGGAGAAGTTTCGCCACTCGCCACTTCGCCAGTATTTGTCGCGCTATCGCCTACGCCGCGCGCCGTGCGTGTCTATTTCGTATAACTTAGCCGCGGTAAATGAAGTGAGTGGAAGTGAAATTGTTTAATGAAGTTCTGGTTTACATTTAAAATGATAAATGTAAGTGCTATTTTTTCATTGTTTAAGTATGTTTTAGGTCCGATTTTTGTGTGAAAGAAACGACTATCCACCAGCTGATTGAGTACAGCACCATTGTGATCACATACACAATGGCCTACGCTGGCTACACTTTGATATTCATTTATGGTTTACAAACAATTTAAAACACTGCTTGTTTATAATATCAGCGATGAACTGACAAGCGTATTCAACGAGAATTGTTGAGTTATACTCAGCTGAAAGAATATTGTTTATATGTTTATACCTAAATTCTAAGTCGACTGTTATTTTCTACGATATACTAAAGTAAACTAAAAGTGAAAATAAACAGCTTGGAAATAATAATAATAATAATAATAATATAATTTATTTATTCAGACAACAGAGATCCAGATTTGTAGTAATACAGTTATAAAAATGTTTTATCTAATTGTAAATAGCGATAATAATGTACACGGCATACTTTTTACAGCTCGGGCATGCTTCACTTTACATTTATGATTATATTTAGGCATTGTCAGGCTAAGTCTATGATAAGTTCAAAACACAAAACGAAACTCCCATAAATATATTTACAAACTTAATTTTATGTTTATTTTACGTAATTGTTACATCTGTACTATTTACAAATAGGCTTTGATTCATAATCATTCAAAGCTGTTCAAGTTTGGATTTCTTTTGTAAAAAATAACTCACGTACAGTCCACCCGTCATAAGAGTCAAGTCACTGATGTATCGTGTTCCGAGCATGCGGCGCAGGCGTTGCTTGTGACCGACATTTCAGGGTATTCTTTCATCATCATCATTTCGGCCGAATGAAGTCCACTGCTGGACACAGGCCTCCCCCAAAGATCACCACAACCACCGATATGGATGTGTTGTGAGCACATTGGGGGGTTTTGCCATAATCGCCACGCTTGGCAGGCGGGTTGGCGATCGCAGTTGAGCTGTTAATGTACTCGAAGGACGCTGCTGCCCATCCTCCAGCTAATCCCTTAGTCGACTTTTACGACACCCATGGGAGGAAATGGGGTGGTGGCATTCTGAGCCGGCATTTTCAGCATTATTCAATAAATATGAAACAAAAAAACAGAATACGAATTGTTACAAACATTATACCGCTTTTTAAAATTCATGCCTAACTATTGAGCCGTTACAGAGAGAAAATTCAATTTACCACCACCACACAGAAGGAATATTATTGTGGACGATTTTTAAACAATGAAAAGTACACCTTTGTGGCATTTAAAACAAAACAAAATGTTCATTCACATTACTAAATGCTGTCAACCCAACTGCTTAATCAGACGATCAACACAACAAAATCATTGATGACCGCTTTTCTTCCGCGTGACCACCGTAAGGTTAGCTATCTGCGAAGGAAGCTGTATCTGGGGGCGAGGGGATGATTGATGTTGAGAGATATCTCGACATCGCCAACGCCTTCAACACCGTGCCCTAGAGTTGCATTAGCGAACTCGCGTATCATCGGGTGCCGACCTATCTCGTGTTTGTGTTGATATGACATTGAATACAATTGACATGAACTCACATTGTTACAGGGCAAGTTTTGAACTCGCAACTTGTTGAAACCCGTGCGAAACGGCGTATATGTTAAATAA
Organism: Diloba caeruleocephala; assembly: GCA_947459985.1. NCBI lineage: Eukaryota > Metazoa > Arthropoda > Insecta > Lepidoptera > Noctuidae > Diloba > Diloba caeruleocephala. The sequence goes on along the minus strand of OX381629.1, from coordinate 2,269,685 downwards.
CTCTATTGGTACGGTTATTATTTACTACAAATTAATTAGAGTAGAGTAGAGTAGTAGTAGTTTAATTAGTTAGTTTAATTAATTTAATTTAAACCTTTGCCAATGACCCTTTCGATAAGCAAATGATAATAGTAAGTCAAATTCATTTATTTCGCTAATTTATAATCAATCATTACAAAAACACATGGGTTGTGTAATATGTTATACCCTAAACTCCTAAACTCGGATATCCTGTTTTTTTTTTAAACATTGCCCGTCACTGTGCCTTTACAGACATAAATTCCACATACAATACACCCAGACCCGGAACAACTACCTGATCATACAAATATTTGTTACGTGCGGGAATCGAACTCGCGACCCCGAAAACAGCAGCCGACTGTATCAGCCACTGCACCAACCGTGCCGTGTCAATTAAGGCCGAAATTAATCCCTCAAATCCAAAATCTTCGGATTTAAGATGTTGGAATTCATTCGTTGTTGTGTTACGATCGCGTTGAACACAAAAAACAGCCATATCCTTAATCCGAAATCCAAAGATTTTGCCGTGTGGTGCCGGCTACGAATAGCACCAACCCATATCATCCCGTGGGTGTTGTAAAAGGCGACTAAGGGATTACACGGAGGATGGGCAGCAGCGTCCTTCGAATACATTAACTACTCAACTCCGATCGGCAACCCGCCTGCCAAGCGTGGTGATTATGGCAAAACCCGCCAATGAGCACACAACACACCGATATCGGTTGTTTGTTGTCTTTGAGGGAAGCCTATGTCCAGCAGTGGACTTTATTCGGCCGAAATGATGAATGATTATAAAAATGTTCTTTTAGTCTATTTCTTATGTATAAAAAATTATGTGTATTTTAATAAAGAACAATTCTTAATTATTATATAATAAATATTTGGTTCTCTACCACTCAAAAGAATTCTACTGCTCTACTGCTGGAGAAAGGGTTACCACTTCAAATTTGAAAAGTCCGGACATTTCTTCAAAATAAGACCGGACATTTTTTCAGAACAAAATGTAAGAATAAATTCCATGCGCAGCGCATGTTTTACAGGGATAGCGGGCGCGGGGCGGAGGGCGTGAGGGGCGCGGGGACCACTACTTATCCCCGCACAATCGTGCAAGACCGGCCGGCCGGCCAGTGTAACAAATTTTTCCGTCTATGTCTAATATCCCGAAGTCAAAGCCGAAGGTCCAGACCAACCCGAAGGGATCACAATCTTAGCTGAAGACTGCGTTGTTGTTGTTCTCAATAAGTTCTACTGCTATCCACTTTTAATTGGGCTCTGTTGTAGATTATCTATTGCAAGTAAAAAAAAAAAACCTAAGAATTAATATTTATAAAATTTTCTAAATATAGCCATAGTACATACATATGATAACAGTTAACAAGGTTATATGTGAAATCTTTTTTTATTTTATTTGAACTTTATTACTGTTCTCCTTATCACTAAAACTGACCTTTTGCAATAACTCTACCCCCAAATCTCCGTAGATTTCTGCACAAACATTGTTTTTTTGTCAAATCTATAGATATGTAGCTTGTTTTACTCTCTTCATCTCATCCACCCGTAAACGTCGACTGCTGAAAACGGGCCTCCCAGTGACCGCTAAAATGAACGGTCATAGGGGTTATTGTTATAGAAATTAATAACCGATCTAATCCAAAATATTCGGTTTTCGCATTACGGATATGTCTGATATTTGGGTCAAAATTGAATCATAAATGTAATCCAAAAACTTCAGATTTTGGATTAGATTGATTATTAATTTCAGCCGTTAATCACCTCGCATTACAGGCGATTGTTGATCGCAGTATGTTATTAGTACACGGGACGATGCTGGTGCTAGTCCTCTTAACCCTAAGTCGCCTATTATGACACCCACGGGTAGAGAGAGGTGGTATATTCTTTGCCGGGAACGACATAGTACGGTTGTGTTATTGAGAAATAAAAATATATGCTACAAACAAACGTATAAACGTATTCGCCAAAAATTTCATATATTCGTGTAGATTCAGTAGCGAAAGTCGTGCTGATTCTACTAATAAGATACAGATTTTTCGCTGCGTGAATCGGATTTGATTCTCCCTCCTAGCTAAGTTACTTCAGGGGGCCTAGCACGAATATTTTGACGTATAGTATCGTATTCGTAAGGTTAATTTAGAATCGGAAAATACAACTATCCTATTGTATTCTCGTTTAAATTTATACGACAAACGCAATTCATATATAGGTTAGAATAAAGTCTTGTCTCAGTGTAAATAAAAAATATCTGCAAATCAAGTATTTTCAATTCAAAATTCATTCACATTGACATTACGATTACGATACTATATGTCAAAATATTCGTGCTAGGCCCTTTGAATCCGCTGAATACGAAATTAGAGATTGCATCGCCGATTCAGAAGTGAGTTTGCTACTGAGTTCTTACAAAATAGCACTGCTGGCCCTCAGTGTAATTGTTTTGCATACATTTCATTGTTCACCAGTCCAATCTTCCAATTTTGTCTGATTATATAATTTAGCATTAAATGATAGACGGATACGTCACGCCTCTATAAGTATTAATAAAGGTAACTTCGCCATTGTTAGCTAAGAGGTAACTATATCCTGTTGCTTGCTCAACAGGAATTACAATGAGGCTCAAAAACACAGGATTTTATTGAGCCCTCAAACTTTTTTCCCGTTTGGTGCCGGCCAGCCGTGTGATCATCATTCATCATCATTTCGGCCGAGTGAAGTCCACTGCTGGACACAGGCCTCCCCCAAAGATCACCACAACCACCGATATGGATGTGTTCTCGCTCATTGGAGGGTTTTGCCATAATCGCCACGCTTGGCAGGCGGGTTGGCGATCGCAGTTGAGTTGTTAATGTACTCGAAGGACGCTGCTGCCCATCCTCCGGCTAATCCCTTAGTCGACTTTTACGACACCCACGGGATAAGATGGGATGGTGGTATTCTTAGCCGGCCTACCTAGGCTTACCTCTCGATTCCTATATTGTCTAAATAACAGGTTTTTACTAAATGCATATGAAAGTATATACGGTACATATAACAAAAAAACAGATTTTAAATTTTTTGTCTGTCTTTATGTCTGTCTGTCTGTCCGTTTGTTCCGGGTAAATCTCCGAAACGGCTGGACCGGTATTGACGGGACTTTCACTGGCAGATAGAAAGAAAGAAAGAAAACTATTTATTTTTGACCCAGTAACGACGCACAATTAAAATTAGGCACAATATTTATAAGAAATACAAAAACTAACATACAAAATGCAACAAAATGGCAACACAAAGTTATGATAAGGGTATGTGCCAAAAGACTCGGAATCCAGGCCTAACACAAAATATAAACTACATTACGAGTTATATGTAAGTTTTATAATGCTAACCATTAAAAATCCAAAAATCATTGCGTCGTGCCCGTGCAAAAAAAGGTTGTCACTCAGCATAATATAGATAGCTGATGTTATAAGGAATAACTTAGACTACTTTTATATTAGAAAAATAAAAAGAATAAAATCCAATATACCTACCTATATGCTTAGATAATCAAATATCCGATTATATTATATTAAACCGCGGGTCTCACTCAGCTAGTCTATACTATGAATAGATTTTTATTCAATTAAGCGAGCTCTCCAGAGCTCTTTGCTTGGTATTTTTTAACAGATCGATTCAGAAATGAGGAGATCCGTAGAAGAACTAAAGTGGCCGACATAGCTGAAAGGATTAGTAAACTGAAGTGGCAATGGGCGGGGCACATTGCTCGTAGAACTGATGGCCGTTGGGGCAAAAAGGTTCTCGAGTGGAGACCGCGCACCGGAAAACGCAGCGTGGGACTACCTCCTACGAGGACACGGAATGTTTTGATGTCTTATCGGCCATTTTTACGTCCACTGCTGAACAAATGCCTCCCCCATAGATTTTCACAACTGTGTCATCATTTTGGGGGGTGTTTGCCAATACTCACCACGCTTGGCAGGCGGGTTGGTGAGCGCAGTATGGCTACCGTTTACAGAAGGGACGCTGCTGCCCATCCCTCTGGTTTAGATTCCCTTAGTCGCCTTTTACGACATCCACGGGAGGAGATGGAGTGGTGCTATATTCTTGATCCGGACACAATCGTTACGGAAAAAAACGTAACGTATCGTAATCGTAACTTTAATGTGAGTGAATTTTGAATCGAAAATACAACAACCCTATAGCATTTTCGTTTAAATTTATACGACGAACACAATTCGTATCACATATAGTTAAAAAAAAAAATAAAGTCTTCAGTTAAAATAAAACATATGTGCGTATTTTTTTCATTCAAAATTCACTTACAATAGCGATATGTTTACTTTACTATACGTCAAAATATTCGAGCTGGGCCCTCTGGTGAAGGTCGCTGGGAGTCGTTGGATGCGAGCGACATGTAACTGGTAATTGTGGAAGTCTATGGGGGAGGCCTTTGTTCAGCAGTGGACGTCCTTTGGCTGATATGATGATGATGTTGAAAGAAAGCGCTATAAAGAAAAAAATATTGTTGTTAAAATAATGCTACTACCATAGTGCCGGCTCAGAATGCCACCACCCCATTTCATCCCGTGGGTATCGTAAAAGTCGACTAAGGGATTAACCGGAGGATGGGCAGCAGCGTCCTTCGAGTACATCAACAACTCAACTGCGATCGCCAACCCGTCTGCCAAGCGTGGCGATTGTGGCAAGACCACCCAATAAGCACACAACACACCCATATCGGTCTTTGTGGTGATCTTTGGCCTGTGTCCAGCAGTGGACTCCATTCGGCCGAAATGATGATGATGATGACCATAATATTACTGACGTACAGTTAGTTATTACCTACGATGCATTAATAAATTCTGATGATGTTACCGAGTGCCGTGTGGTGCCGGCTCAGAATGCCACCACCCCATCTCCTCCCATGGGTGTCGTAAAAGTCGACTAAGGGATCAGCCGGAGGATGGGCAGCAGCGTCCTTCGAGTACATTAACAACTCAACTGCGATCGCCAACCCGTCTGCCAAGCGTGGCGATTATGGCAAAACCCCCCAATGAGCCCACAACACACCCATATCGGTCGTTGTGGACATCTTTGGGGGAGGCCTGTGTCCAGCAGTGGACTTTATTCGGCCGAAATGAGTGATGTTACCGAATCACACAAATGAACCTCATTAGAGACAATGCCAATAATAATTGAATTCAACCTCGATGCAGGTTTCACTGCCACACAACATCTACATTAGATCCCAATTTCATATCTACGGCCAAAACATGAAATTACTGGCAACATATTGTACATATCATCCTATACATGTAGGGTTGCCACTCGTCCTCAGGGCCAATTTTCGTAATTAATTTACACTATGACTGAAACTTGACCGAACTGAGATTAAATTATGAAATGACCGAAAATATTGTAACTCTTAAAGTTCAGTCGGATTTCAGTATAATCTCGATCTAGTCTAATTTCAATCTTAATTTTGACAATTCAGTACATGTGACAGTTGGAAATGTTAGCAGAATACCTTTTTGACTTCGATCAACTTTCGATCCATTTATCTCATCACAGTATAAGTTCACGTTTGACGTTGTTAGTTAGTTTAGGAGAATACCATTTGTGACATTTATGACACTGAGACTAGATCGGAGCTATATTTGGAACATTTTTTAATTACGAGAATTGGCCCTCTGATATATTGGAACTGTCACAGTCGAGCCCTGTGTATTGGCGTCCCGACAGGACCTATATTTGTCCCGATTGAAAACAATACACGTATACATACACATACAGCTTTCATAAAATTCGACCATTATTCTCTAATCTAGTACTAACTGGTTAGTAAGTAAAATATTAAACATAAACCTGCGTATTTTTTTATTATTTGCTTCACCTCACACGTATCGCCTTCCTTCGTGCTTACTTAATTTCCTACTAACGGAAATGATTTCAAAGTAAATTTCAATGAGGCCTCACACGGCCAAAAGAAGTCTCGACGAGACCTTAGCCAAATATGACTACCCTATACACATGAGATAATATACTGAGTGACACACAAACAGTAATCATATTGAAAAGATTTTTTGTTGATGTTTACACTTTTTGTCATATTTTTTGCGCTCTACTATATCTCATAATAATCCCATCATTGCAAAATAAACCTTAAGTAATACTCGTATGGTTCTTACTAATCTGCATTCAAATGACCTTCCCAAGATTATACATGATACAGGTACAGTCAGCAACAAAAGTAGTTGAACATTTTAGTTTTCAAACATGGCATTATTTGGAAAAGGAACTGATAAGCTTTTTTTTTTTTACATAATTCAAATGCGGTGCCTAGGATATTTAAAGTTTTACTGTGGCTGAATTAGATTTCCAGTTAATGCCATGTTTTAAAAACTAAAATGTTCAGCTAGTTTTGTTGCTGGCTGTACCACAAAATTGCGAACATCAATCATCATAAGTATCTAATTTATGGAGAAACCAACCGTGATTGTATGTGTTCCCACAATGAATAGAGTCGTGCTTGTAGTATGTATTTTGTGGTTATAATCCGCAACCATGATTAACTATAGAAATAAATAAAGTTGAAGTGTCTGTTTGCAATGTCAAATTAATAGCTTTTTCATAAGACGTCCACTGCTGAACAAAGGCCTTCCCCATAGATTTTCACAACTGTGTCATCATTTTGGGGGGTATTTGCCAATACTCACCACGCTTGGCAGGCGGGTTGGTGAGCGCAGTATGGCTATCATTACACGGAAGGGACGCTGCTGCCCATCCCTCTGGCTTAGAATCCCTTAGTCGCCTCTTACGACCTCCACGGGAGGAGATGGAGTGGTGCTATATTCTTAATCCGGACACCAAACGGAACGAAACGGAACAGCTTTTTACAAAATACATATGAAAGTATACAAGGTTTTAATTTAATAGTCCACGATATTTTGCATGGTGCTATAGTGAACGATGAAGATAATGTAGGTATAAATTTTTTTTTGTAAATTTGCTGTTTAAAAAAATATTTTATGAAATCATTTATTTCATTACATCCTAGTTCTCTTAGTTGTGATAATATTCACATGCATCTAGTAAGACAATGGCGGACAGGGCTGGTTGACTGATATAGATAGCCTGTAACGTTAAACAAAACAGACGGCGCACGGTAGCGACATCACACAAAAGAAAGAAATGGATTTTTACCGTGAGTTTTTTTTGTGTTCGGTACATCATCTTAAGCATTTACTGAGGCACCATGCAAAATATCGTGGATTATTAAAATAAGACCTTATATACGGTACACTACAAGAAAAAAACTATTTTCAATGTTTTTGTCTGTCTGAAACAACACGCTTCCCGCTTCCGACGAGACGACGATCGACGATCGTAGACCGGCAAGAGCACGTCCATAACCGGTGCAAAGTGTACAAAGAGCGTTGGACCTTATTGAGCCAGTTAAAAGTCTGGCATGCCCCTCTCCAGGGCAGAGGAAGTCCATGAGGATGTTCCCACGTATAAAAAAGGTGTTAACGAGGAATACTAGAAAGAAAGAAAGAAAGAAAATAAGTTTATTAAACTACTAATAACACACGAAAAATACTAACCTTTAAAATAAAAACGGTCAAGTGCGAGCTGAATTCGCGTGGAGTGTGTGGAGTTCGAAATTGCTGATTATATTGTCCATTTTTGGATTCGGTCTTGTACCAATAACTTATCCTAAGATGACTTATCAAACATAACATCGTAGTTGAAAAACACGTTTTCCCATACATTCCAACCGCAAACGTAAGTTTGTACACACAACATTGAGATATTTACCGTGTTATTTTAAGACCATATACTTCTTATAGGTTTTCCTGTAATCTAGAAGTAAAGAATTACTGCCTATATTATTTTTCAGAATTTTATGCTCAGTAATTTCGGATAAGGGGGTGGATGTTCAATTACCGACTATTTTCTTAAATAACTTTAGAACAATATATATTAAAATAAATACATTTGAGACTCTCATAACAAGCCCTTCCATTTCATATGTTACACGTTACAGTTTGCGAAACTTTATACTTTCATTTTCTATATTGCCCCCCAAAAAGGACCCCCATATTCAAGATTCATTTATATACGTTACACGTACGTGTTTCATCATTTCGGCCGAATGAAGTCCACTGCTGGACACAGGTCTCCCCCAAAGATCACCACAGTGTGTTGTGGGCTCATTGGGGGGATTTTGCCATAATCGCCACGCTTGGCAGACGGGTTGGCGATCGCAGTTGAGTTGTTAATGTATTCGAAGGACGCTGCTGCCCATCCTCCTGCTAATCCCTTAGTCGACTTTTACGACACCCACGGGAGGAGATGGGGTGGTGGTATTCTGAGCCGGCACCACACGGTAATACGGCAATACGTGTTTGGGTTGCAGAAATCCATACGTGTTCCAAATTTCAACTTAATCGGCCTAGTAGATTCGGAGCAAATTGGCTGTGACAGACAGACACACGAGTGACCCTCCTTTTTTCTTTCGGACGGTCAGAACCCTTACAAAAAAAAAACATGAGCCTTCTGTCCCAGACAATCTCCGATTTCTAAAATAGAGAAAGTAGGTTACATGTGTAGTTAATTCAAACGAATGAAGCGATAACTCAACTTGATGGCCTACCGATATTGTTCCGATATATTAGTGGACACTGACTTTTTTTTTATTGGTGTCCTGTGGAAATTCTGCATAAACTTCCTTCGCCCCGGCGAAGGGGTATGCCATATGTTTATAATTTTTTAATTATGGGTCCTATGTTGTGAGCTATTGTGACTGATTCCAATAGTAGGTATGGAAAAATCGCCTGAACGCACGGAAGTTCGTCCTAGTTGCAACAAGGTCTGTCTAGTAAACAACTCCGGATGTATCTTCTGTTCAGCTGTCAAACATAATCTTGCGTTCATCTTGCCAAAGAACACACTCCCACGAGATATGATGTGCAGACTGTTCATATTCATAGTCCGGCGTTGATACACTGCCATAATCACCAATCTTGGCATAGCAATAGCTATCTTGTTATTAGCACACGGGACGATGCTGCTGTCTATCCTCTTGATATCAACCCTTAGTCGCCTTTTATGACACCTATGGGTGAAGAGAAGTATTCTATTCTTTGGCAGTAACCACACGGAACTACAGGAACACAACGAGAACGGCACCCTGATTAGCTAAAAACAGCGACAGCAACGCCACAGCAGCTGTCGTACAGCCTCGGGTCCACCGGGAGCAAACCGCCTGAAATTGAAAGGCAAGGATACGATTCTTAGTTCCTTGATCGTCCGACAGAGTGTGCGTCAGAGATCTTCTCCTGTTTAATCGCTATCGATTCTTCATCTTCTCCTAGATTATTGCTTCTGTAGAGTATCTTCCACAATTTCGCCAATGTCAAGTATTAGGCAACGTTGTATGGTGTTCAGATAAATTAATCTTTTCATATGTTTAAAATATTTCTGAAAAATGAAAATATCCACAAAAATATGTCAGCAACGTCGTACGGTTCAATTGTTTTTTTCATCGCTAACGATAAATTCGTAATACCAAAATAACGTTTGACATCGGCGTCTGCGCGATTTACGCCTGTCGCAAACCGTCTGCGACATACGTAATCAGCCCGCGGAAACAAATATTTCCAAAATCTTATTTAACAACTAAGATTTTCATTATTGTGACACATTTCCATTACATTTTTTATCCCAAGCTAGAATCACATCTAGGATCTGTTTTACTCCTGTTTTACTGCTAGTACTGTCTTTATCAACATTTCAAACTCTTTCAGACGTTTGGCAATTTTCCGGTTACATTCAAAACAATTGCGGCTTGTCAGGAAAATAGTAAGTTCATCAGAACATAACTTATAGTCCTTGATATCTCTGGCGCCTTCGACAGCGATAACGAGTGGTGGCCTATGCTACTACTTAAAATAAAAAGTCGTGGTTGCTTCAAAAGCATCTACACTCTCATTTACTTAAAATTTGCATACGGATCTGCAAAGCGTAATCTTGGTCATCATGCCGTGTCGAAGGAACTCACGATGGGATGTCCTCAAGGATCCGTTATTAGTCTTTATCTGTGGAACATAGGTTTCGATGATTTTCCAGCGATTCCATTACCGTGCGGCTGTTCATTGACTGGTTACGCAGACGACGGCCTTCTGCTTATTCAGTCAAGTACAAGGCCGGGCCTTGAAAAGTTGGCGGATACTTGTTTACGTTTAATCTCTAGGTGGGAGGAACGAAATTGATTTGTAGTTATAATATTTATTTATTTATTTATTTTATTTTCTCACCACAATAATGAAACAGTATAGTAATGTACAAATTTACTGTGAGAGACTGGTGCCTAAACTAGGCTGAAGCCTGTATCTTAGGTCACCAGGCCTTCCACCCCAGAAGTCCAATTTTGCTCTTTCATAAACTGAGCCATGAGATTTTTTTCAATTTTCTTGTTCTTCTATCAAGTTGTTTCCTTTTGTTAAAGTTTTCTTGATGAATACTTTGATTTAACTTAATCAGGCCCTTTCACTGCACATAACATCTTGATTCAACAATAAACTCGCTGTCCTAATAAAATGTGTATATTATGGCTCAAACACCCAATATTGACAATTTATCAAAATTTATTTTAAATTTTTCATATCTTTGTTTTACTTTTGTAATTATATAATATACTATGGTAATGCTTCATCTGTAGGGCGACTATCGGGGCGGTACGGCGTAAATTGTTCCAAAGATTCCGTTTAGAGTTGATATTCTTGTGTAAGGCATATAGGGCAGTTAGTACTGTCTTCCTTTACTAGCTAGTGTCAGTCGATATTGAGGTACAGCGACGTGTTGCAATACTACTACTCAACGAGAGAAAACATGGACGGAACTATGTAGAATATTTTAGAAGGTCATCATCATTATCATCATTGCAGGCGAAAAACGTTCTCTCCTGTATGGTTTTGTATTGTGGGCCCATTGGGGGGGGGGGGGGTTCTGCCATAATCGCATAGTCGCCTCTTACGACACCCACGATATGTGATGGGTTGGTGGTATTCTTAACCGGCACTACACGGCGGAACGTGATCGTGTTAAAATTTGTATTGTTTAAACCACAGACTGGTGTTGTGAATGAACTCTTGGCCGAATGGCTATGCAGGTGGGATACATCTACTAAGAGCCGTCACTTTTACCAGTTCCTTCCATCCGTTCGTGAGCGGCTGGCAAGTGCATGCAAATTATTTAGAGAGCAATTATATTTTTCAAATACACTTATAAAACATCTTCGACCCGAGAGGCAGTGCAAAGTGACTTCGAAGAGTTTGTCGCCTCCCATCCATCTGGTTTCTTCAAAGGCATCGATACCCTGCCACTGCGTTGGCAAAGATTCATTGATTACATGGGTGCTTACTTCGAATTTGAAAACGGCAATTTCATAGATTAAGAATATAAAGAAATAATTTTTGTTCGTGCTCGAATAGCAAATTTATTTATTAAGTTTCAAAAAATATTATAATTTGTTTTTAATGAACGCGATCTAGATATCCTTTTTTTTTATTGGTGCCCAGTGGAAATTCTTCCTTCCAAGTTCCTTCGCCCCAGGGAAGGGCGCAGGGGTATGCCGGACTCCTACCGGCTAAAACCACTGGAACCATCGTCGACACCTAAGGGAGGCTCCAGGTCCTCGTATGATCACACTAGAGCCGCCTACTGGTGCCACGCCTATAGGCACATCTCGGAGAGGGTGACTGTAAAGCGGTCACCCCCCGGAGGGATTGTAAAGGATCCCCCAAAGCGTCCCACGGCAGCGCATCACCACATGCGTGCTACCGGATCTAGATATCCTACTGATCACTTACTGAATGTCGGCTTAAAATAAACTTTACATTATTTGTCGGGCCTTATATAATTGTTGTGACTGCAGAATGACGTGATAAACTATTCTCAATTATAAGTGATATATTACCAGTAAGCCTTGCCTAGAGGTCGGACAGAGAAGCTACGTACATCAAGATATTGTTAGGAAACATGATTTCCATGCTTCTACCGCGGAAGGAAATAACAAGATCGATATGGACACAATGTTAATTGTATGAAGTATTCTGTCGTGATATATCTATATTATAACATACAACATAAACTATATGGATATGACAGTGACCAGGATATGGCGACAGGCTAGAGTTTTTTCGAGTGATTTTTTCCATCATCATCAGCCAAACGACGTCCACTGCTAAACAAAGCCCCCCCAACATAGATTTCCACAACGAGCGGTTTCATGCCGCCCTCATCAACGACTCCCAGCGACCTTATCCAGGTCGTGTGTCCACCTCGTTGATGATAACCCTAAAATATTAAATATACCGATACGGCTGTGCCTACATTGCTTGAATCCCTCAGCAACGCCCTAAGCCGAGGTTGGAGTCCCACAGGGGGGTGCACGCGCTTAAGCTTTTGTCTATGACGCTGTTGTATAGATTTTTTTCCACTTTTGAGAAATATTTTATGAATATGTAAAGGTTCGTTATTCTAAACACCGTACGACGTTGCCTTGTTGAAATTGTGGAAGATACTACACTACAGAAGCCATAATCTAAGAGAAGAAGAAGAAGACATTTGGCTATTCTCCGATTCAATAGTGAAAATTTGCATCAGTGCATCTTGTACATATGTCATACTCATTTTGGTCTGAATCATTCATCACATTGTTTTTACTGTACAATTATACCTATACTCGAAACGATACAGCCATTAAACTAAAATTGGGATCGGAATTGGACAGGTTGAAGTCCAGGCCAATGGAATAAAAAAATTGGAAATCCTTTAATACAGTGTCTACATCGCCTCCCAGATTTCCATCATCTAAATACCATACGTTAAATTTTGTATTGGAGAACTTCCAATGATGGGATTTATCGCTAAACTAAAATGACCGCCCCAAGAGGGTCACCCTATTCACAAACATCTGCACGGCCCAAAAGGATGTCTGTTTGCCAAACGAATTATGTGTGTTTAGTTTGATAATAAATTATCTTTTATCTTTTTTTTATCAAAGAAAACCGTAAATTTTGGGTAGTTCCTTTTTTGCCGCTGCCAACAAGGTGTCCCTACTAACGGAATTAGAAGCATTTTTATATCAACCTTAAGGACCTGACATTCACCACAATTTAGGAAGGTGGAAAGGTCATGTACGGCCGCTTCACACCCGCCCTTTGAACCAAAACTTAAGTTGGTAAGGCTGAAATTTTGTGGTTAATGATTCGCCGGGGCTATTGCGGTTAATGGGACGAATACCACCATCCTTTTCCCGCAGGGCACACAAATTGCCCCATACAGAACGTCGATGACAGCTTCGCAAAGATTGCCGGAGAGCATTAAATTGGTGCGTACCGTGAATTCCTTCAAAAGCATATCACCAGCAGCTCTTGAGTTTGGACACGTCAGATCCTTAAGACGCTGTGGTATCAAGCCGTCGAGGACGCCGGCAGGGCCACTTCGGAAGGAGCCTATGGCTGCGACCAATTGGCGGACTATAATGATAATTTATGTTACGAAACCTGAGAGTGAATGGCCGTCTTTATCTGAGCCCTAACTCGGATAACCAAATATCAACCTTTTGATTGTGATCTGTTTAGAGTTGGTCGTAGCTTGATAGCAGATCTTATTCTGACCACCCATCCCCATGCATGAGTATCAAAAACGCAATGCAGAGTCATCAAGAGTACGAGTTCGAGTACCCCGAATCAATATTTCTAATTTATTATAACCGTATGATTTGAACATTTCTCACTTTAAAATCCGTAAGGGAAAATGCTCAAACATTTTCTTAACAATAACACATGCATACTTATCAGGCCACGTGTGGTAACAACGTCGTTCACTGTTTACCGTATACCGATTGGACATTTTATGGCGAGAAGCAGTTAAACTTGCAGACCATTTAATTATAATTACGTATAGAAGATTGTATTATATTCTAGTAAGACAAGAAAATTTCAGAGTTATTGTAAATTCGTATGCCGTGTGGTGCCGGCTCAGAATACCACCACCCAATCTCCTCCCATGGGTGTCGTAAAAGTCGACTAAGGGATTAGCCGGAGGATGGGCAGCAGCGTCCTTCGAGTACATTAACAAATCAACTGCGATGGCCAACCCGCCTGCCAAGCGTGGCGATTATGGCAAACCCCCCAATGAGCCCACAACACATCCATATCGGTCGTTGTGGTGATCTTTGGGGAAGGCCTGTGTCCAGCAGTGGACTTCATTCGGCCGAAATGATGTAAATTCGTATATCATTTTAAGGAAGTCAGAAAGTGTGTTATTTTAAATTGACACATAAGTTTTTTTTTTTTTTTTTTTAAACTTTGCCCCACACTATGATTTCTCCTGTGTCGTGGGTGCGTTTACAGACATGAATTCCACACACAATACACCCAGACCCGGAACAACTACCTGCACATCGTACAAATATTTGTTCCGTGCGGGAATCGAACCCACGTCGAGCGCAGCAGTCGACTGTATCAACCACTGCACCAACCATGCCGCAATACTGGTTTATTATCAACATTGAATGGAAAGCATAATCCAGACAATTTTTAAGATGATATTTTCGCAATAAAGACTTATTGTTAACGTATGGAGCATGCTAAATCTTCTTATATCTGTGACCGCTACAATTAACGGCCATTTGACGACAAACTGTAAATGAAGGGCGTACCTAAATGTGACTTGGGTGCCAACCTTTACCTTGCTCTACAGGATATGTAATAGGGCATAATGTACGTTCGTTGTCCTGGGGATAACGAAGAGATGTGCTACACTCTTACCAGCTATAACCGACATGGCGTGGCGTTAGACTGAAGCAGCAGCAGAACCTTGCTGGTCCAATAACTCGAAAGCATCTTATTTCTCAACCCATAGACACCACTATCGGTATAGTGCTGGCCAAGAACAGCGCCACCCCATCTCATCCCGTGGGTTTCGTAAAAGGTGACTATGTATATTTATTCAATAAATGACATCATCATTTTATTACAATGGATTAGATTAATTCATGTAATGACATTTTAATATTTCAATATTTTTTTTTAAACATTACCCCACACTAGGATTTCTCCTGTGTCGTGGGTGCGTTTACAAACACAAATTCCACACACAATACACCCAGACCCGGAACAACTACCTGCAGATCGTACAAATATTGGTTCCGTGCGGGAATCGAACCCAAGACCCGGTGGTCGTGGACAGTGGACAGTCGACTGTATCAGCCACTACACCAACCGTCTATATTTGCTATGACATTAATTACTTGGTTTTTTTATTTATTTTTATATTCACTATTTACTTAGATTGGATAGGTACTGTATGTGCGAGTACCATGTGGGTTATTAATTCATTTTGTTTGTTTTCTCCTACATTGTCCTCACATAACTTTCATTTCAAGAACAATGTAGTCAAATATTGTAACAAATCTATTTTGATTTCAAAAGAGTAACCATGGAGTTTCTTGCCCGTTCTTCTCCATAGGAAACCTACATCTTGGAACGCGGCAACTAGAGTCTGACTATTCATGAGTGCCTGTGATTGGTTTTGTATGAATAAAAATATTTTTATCTTATCTTTATCTTTATGGGATTAGCTGGAGGATGGTCAGCAGCGTCCTTCAAGTACATTAACAACTCCACCGCGATCGCCAACCCGCCTGCCAAGCGTGGCGATTATGGCATAACCCTACAATGAGCACACAACACACCCAGACTGGTCGTTGTGGCGATCTTTGGAGGAGGACCGTGGCCAGCAGTGGAAGTCTTACGGCTGACATGATGATGAAGAGACACCACTATCACGTATCTTCCGCAACCATCTATAAAACCACAAACTAAATTTATCTCGCCCATGATAGGATACCAAGTTTATTTCCTTCAACTAAAATCTTTTACTTTGCAAAAAAATCTACATGATCATGATGTTGATTGACGACCACGATTGGCGTAGTGGCTGGTCACTTGGCTTGTTACGCTCCGAGTCGCGGGTTCGTTTCCCGACCGGAAACGTGGGTGCGTTTACAGACACAAATTACACATACAATACACTCGGACCTGGAACAACCACATGCAGATCTTACAAATATTTGGTCCGTGCGGGAATTGATCCATTTACTTGATAAATATAAATATCTCTGGGTCTAGGTTTGTGCATGTGAGATTTAGAAAGAAAGAAAGAAAGAAAAGTAATTTATTCTTTGCACCATAGGGACAGCAATAGTATTAAAAAATATCAAAGGAACACATTAATAATACATTTGAAAACATAGACAAAAAAGTACCAACAATAGAATCAGCTATATAATTCAAAAATTTATGTCCGATAACTTTACCCAAGACACAGGAGAAACACTAGTGGGGGAACGGATCGATGGAATCTTTTAATTGTGATAACACAATATCAAATCATCACTTCAGCCGAATGAAGTTCACTGCTGGACACAGGCCACCCCCAAATATCGCCACAACGGCACTTCTGGGTGTGTTGTGAGCTTTTGGGGGGTTGTGCCGTAATCGCCACGCTTGGCAGGCGGTTTGGCGATCGCAGTTGTTAATGTACTCGAAGGACATTGCTGCCCATCCTCCGGCTAATTCCAAAGTCGCCTTTTACGACACCCATGGGATGAGATGGGGTTGTGCTAATCACACGAATCGAATGCAGTTTCTAATTAATTTAAAGCGTTTCCTGGTCACCTTGATCAATCAACTAGGCCTGTCGTACACCACTGTTGGACATAGATCTATTCCGAATAGCAACGTAATGCTGTAATAGGTGATCTTAGTCGCTACAAATTAAATTTAAAACGACTACCTAATTAATTTTAAATTTCTTATTCCACAATCTAATTGCGTCTATAACATTTCAAAGCGGAAGCTAGGGGGCGCCGAGATAAGGCATTGTCGAATTTAATTAGAAAACATTTACTATCTTATAATAATATTTTTATAAAATAAATAATATTTAGTAATGTCTTAGGTTTTCGCGATTATTACACATTATATATATATATATTTAAACGGATTAAATCGCGTGTATTATTGATTTATTGTTTCTTTTCGCAAACGAAACGTAATAATAATCTACATACACATTTACTACGTTCGGCGCTCCGATTGGTTGAAGAGTTTGGTGCGGCCCAATCACAGCGCAGAACGCGGTAACCATGTAGTTTAATATTATGTTTCGATCGTAAAAAGAAACTCGTATTAGGGGTACTGAGCGATGGGCAGCAGCGTCCCTTCTGTCGAATAGTAGCCATAATGCACTCACCAGCCTGCCTGCCAAGCGTGGTGAGTACAGGCAAATTCCACCCAAACTGACGAAAGAAAGAAGAAAGAAAGAAAATTGATTTATTGCCACAGAAAACAACTTGCATTGAATACGCTAAACCTAAAATATTAAGATCTAAGTACTTGTCTAGTAAGTGCTGTAGGTACTATAATACAATAATATATAATAATAATAACCGGTTGGTGTCCCATTACATTTTAGATTAAAATTCTCTAAAGGGCCTCTGCGTGTCAAAAGACCGGGCTTCCCCTTACAGGGGATATAAACCCGTGAAAAGAGAGACATATAATAATAACTTTATTGCGGATATTAAAATGGGATCCATAGTGTTAGTATTTCAATTTCTTATAACTATGTTAGTACAATGATTTTTAAGTAAATATATATACTACTGTAATATATTTACTAAAATAGGATATAAAAACAATCATAATCCAAATAAAATATGTTCTACCATAAAATTCTTTAACAAAATTACAAAATACTAATGTATCGGATCGTATATTGTGTCCAGGCTGAGATCCATTGACCGTTAACAATGCACGCAGTAGCTGTGCCAACGAGGTTCCCACTCAGCATGATGCTGTGTTGTAACGTGAGCTACATCACAGCGCTGGTTTTCAGTGTTAACCCCAACACAGCGCTGGTTTTCAGTGTTGATATACGACGCAATTGTATAGAAATCTATGGGTGAGGCTTATTGCTGATATGATGATGATAAATACAGAACAGAGATTTACGTGTAGTAGAGTCTAAAGCGAAAGGAAAGGAAAAATACATGAAATAGCTACCGCGCAAATCGGTAGATAAGCGAGGTTAAGCTGCGCTTGCTGTGGTCAGGGTTTGGGTAGGTGACCCACATCAAGACCCTTTCATGCCTCGAAGAGACCGTCAAGCGGTCCCGGCTGTCATACGAATAACTATGATAATCGTTGGTGCAGTAACTGATACAGTCGGTTGCTGCGCTCCGGGTCGTGTGTTCGATTCCCACACGGAACAAATATTTGTATGATCTGCAGGTAATTGTTCCGGGACTGGGTGTATTGTGTGTGGAATTTATGTCTCTAAACGCACCCACGACACAGGAAATCAGAGTGTATCAGAAACCCTACACGATATGTATAATAAATAATAATAAAATAAACTGTTTTTCTTTCTTTCTTTCATATAAAAACATTAAAACCACTGAAATTACTTTATTTATGAAGTAGAGCGGGGCCAGATATGCCCCAACCATGGTTCATGCAGACCAACGAGAAGTTATATCTTATATCTGGCCCCGCCCGCGGGCGATAGCTAGTACGTGATATAGTGTGTACGTAGTGTAGTGTGTCACATGACTATACAAGTGAAAGTAAACTGTGTTAGAATAGTTTCAAAACACAATAACTTAAAACATTATATTGTTATGCCTTTGTAGAAACTTATTTCAATCTGAAGAATGGTACGAATTTCATTTTCAATTTACGCTCTTGTTCGATACTATCAGCCATTGTCCTGTATTGTCAAAAACATATACAAAAGTGCGCGCACAACAAAAAAAAACCGGTCAAGTGCGAGTTGAACTCGCGTGGAGAGGGTTCCGCAATTGCTGAATATATGGAAAGATTTTTTTTTACATTTCCCCTACACAAGGATTTCTCCTGTGTCGTGGGTGCGTTTACAAACACAAATTTGACACACGATACACCCAGACCAAATATTTGTTCCGTGCGGGAATCGAACCCGCGACCCGGAGCGCAGCAGTCGACTGTATCAGCCACTGCACCAACGTTGCGTCTATATAGAAATTAAGTAAATTGTTATCAACACTATGGACCTTGTCTGAAATAAATGTTTATTAATATTATTATTGTCTATTGTAGAATTCAGTCTTGCAGCAATAACTTATGCCAAGAACAAGCTAACATCATAGTTGAAAAACGTGTTTTCCCATACATTCCAACCGCAAACGTAAGTTTGCACGCACAATATTGTATTTACGATGTTATTTTAAAACCATAGACATCTTATAGGTTTTCCTGTAATCTATAGGTATATAACTACTACCAAAAAAAATGTTAGCTTAGTAGTTTTGGACATAAGGCGGGGGATGGTGGATTTTCGTATATTTTCTTAAATAACATTAAAATTATAAAATATATACGTTTGAGACCTTCACAACAAGCCCTTCCATTTCATATGTTACACGGTACAGTTCGCAAAACTTTCGGGCCAGTAGATGCGGAGCAAATTGGCTGTAACAGACGGACCTCCTCTAAGGTTCCCGCCGTTTTTTCCTTCGGATGTTCGGAACCCGAAAAACAAATCGCAGCGGATTTTAGTTTATTCAACTATTGCATTTCATTTTATTTATGAATCAACATCATCATCATTATCATCATAATCAGCCCATTACTGTCCCACTGCTGGGCATCGGCCATTTCTCACGATGAGAAAGGTTAGGCCTTAGTCCGCCACGCTTGCCTAGGGCGGGTTGGCGGACTACTCACACCATTGAGCACGTTTTGGTGCCCTCTCAGGTGTGCAGGTGTTTTCCTTCACCGTTAACGCAAGTGATGATCAAATTCTGATCCGTACATGTATCTGAAAAGCCAGAGGTAGGGCTGGGATCAAACTCACACCCTCCGGTATGGAGGCAAGCGTTTAACCTTTGGGCTATCACAATATTGATGAATAGTTGTAAAACGTGCTAATTTTAACCGCATAGCGCATTAGCATTTTGCAATATTTTCTACGAACGAAACAAATCCACAAGAACACGAAAACGTACCGCATTGTTTTAACCCCTTGTCTGTCAAACGTGGATCCACGCGAGACAATGGACGGCTTACTAGGGGTTAAGCCTTACACCACCGTCGGTTAACCTATCGCCTTAGATTATATAAGTATATCTAAAAGTAATCGCAACGTTTTCCTCCCACGATTTCTCATTACTCCTCCCACAGTTTTTCTTTCAATATTTCTAATACAGTAGGTAGTAAACTCCATGCTAAATTCCGTGTGGTGTCTGGATTAAGAATATAGCACCACTCCATCTCCTCCCGTGGATGTCGTAAAAGGCGACTAAGGGAATCTAAACCAGAGGGATAGGCAGCAGCGTCCCTTCTGCGAAATGGTAGCCATACTGCGCTCACCAACGTGCCTTCCAGGCGTGGTGAGTATTGGCAAATACCCCCCAAAATGATGACACAGTTATGAAAATCTATGGGGGAGGCCTTTGTTCAGCAGTGGACGTATAAATGGCCGATATGATGATGATATATGATGAGGTAGTGAACATCAATTTGGATCTCACTCTTACTTCGGAAATCACTGATATCAATTCGTAATTAATTCAACAGTACACATTTACACACTGACTATCACCCGCGACTCCGTCCCAGAGAAAACTAATAAATCCCTTAGCGCCTTAACCCATGTGGTATGACATGTAACTGGTCGTTGGGAAAATCTGTGAGGCTGGCAAAATCCAGCAGTGGACGATCTTTGGCTGATATTATGATGATATGTTGATATTAAGAAACATTTCTCCTATCGTGGGTTTACAGAAAGAAATTTTACATGCACAAACGTAGAACTATTCGTAGACCACATAATATTTGTCCTATGCAGTATCAAACCCGCGCCCCAGAGTTCAGAAATCGACTGAGCCAGCGTGCCTTCATCTTAGAAGAGCCCTATGTCCATATGTGGACTGCAAACGTTTAAATGTATCATTGATATTTAAATATGTCTAACATTTAGACTTATAAGCATAGGTATCGAAGTAAGCGACGATTACACAACCGGCAACACACACGTTGCAAATTGCGCAAGTTGACAACAAACCTATTGTTTCATAATTGCGCGCTGAACACGGAAGCAAGCCATCAATCATCATAAACACAAGTTCAGGGTCAATTGTAGAAGCCAAATGGTAGAAACTGATAACTTTGCTGCTAATAAAAGAAGATGGGCACGCGATATATTATGTTCTAATTCTTATATTATAAGCATTTTATACACAATACTATTTTTCCGTGTGGTTCCCGGTAAAGAATAGACCACCCCTCTCCACCCATGGGTCTCGTAAAAGACATAATCGTTGACATCAAGCTTGTCATATGACATATGACATATATGCTTTCCAAGCGTGCCACATCCCCTGCCAAGCGTGTTCACTATGGCTACATCGTATTGTCGCTCATTGTAGTGATCATTGGGAGGCCCATGTTCAACAGTGAACATTTATGGATTACTATGTGTGTACAAAGCACTTCAGGGTTATATAGCGTCACTCGGCTAGACACCCGATACCTCATACGGTAGAGAAACTGAATACTCGTAAAACTGCACTTAACAGACGTGTTTTCACCTAGGTTATTGTGAAGAGCCATACCAGCATGGAATATTTCATATTAAATGCCTTATAACTCGTGTGGTGTGGTTAAAGAATATAGCACCACTCAATCTTCTGCCATAAATCTAATCCAAAACCTTTAGTTTTAAAGATTTTGAATTTCATCCGTTTTTATGTTATGATCACATTTAATAATAATAAAAATAAGATTGAAAAACTGGAACCCGACTATGGAACAGCACAGAACAAGTTTGAAGAAAATTTCACAAAACTATGTTTATCTAATAAATATATCTCGTAGTCGAAGGCCCAACCGCGATGCACAAAGCTGAACAAGCGCAACCAGATGGTGTCCCGCAGGCAAGCCGGGACAAAGAAAAGTCTACAAGACATAATCACGCTGTTGAACGAGACCGACCCTGACCACGTACCGACGTTTATGGCGAAGGAGCTACACAAGCCTACCTTCGATCACGTCGATGTAACGAGCCTTCCGAAGGACATTGTCTTCCTGAAGGCTAGCCTAGCGGATGTGCAATGTAAACCAGATGCATCCCAGATCACCGTCGCAGATTTGCACAAAGAATTTAGAGATTTGTGCAACACTGTGGCGGAAATTGGGTCACCAGTTGATGAGTCTAACGAAAACACGCGTCGCGAAGCCGGCCTCGATAAATCGTCGTTAAATTCCGCGTCAGCAGTTGTGTCACCGGTGCATTCGTTGATTGCTGAGCCTGCAGAACGCACTTCCCGCGCGCCCCGTAGCCCCGTCCCCGACACCGCGACTCCTCCACGAAGTGCCGCCCGAAACCCTCGCCCCGTCACGTTGCCAATGTCTGCAGCCCAGGTGAAATCTCGTTATGGGGATTTCGCTAGTGCCACCGCGAGCGCCCCTATCGCTTCTATTATGAAGCTTGTGCCAGAAAAGGCTCCGAAGAGCTTATCGAAGGCTGATAATAATAATAATGATGACGGTTTCGTGACGGTGCAACGGAGGAAGCGCTGAATGCGAAATAACAAGAACCGCTGCGGCAAAGCTCCTAAATGAAGAATGAGAGAATAAAGAGCCCAATGTTAGTGTGCGCGCTGCAAAGCTGAATACACCGATGAACTCCCGCCTGCAGTACACCACTGGCACAAGGCGGAGGACATCGTAGAATACGTGAAACAAAAGACGAGGTACACACCGAGGGTGCAGTTGCTGGAGTCGCGCCGCAACGTCAACTTTAAGGCGTTCGTGGTGCGAGTACCGAATTGTTACCTGCCCCTCGTTATGGAAGAAGACTTTTGGCCTCAAGGCGTGGTGTACTGTCGCTTCCGCGGACAAGAGCCACAGGACAGCACCAAGACAATATTATAGTGTAAAGTGAAGTGCTACTAACATAGTCTTAAGGCTTATTCATTAACACACATTTTGTATTTACTTTCTCAATGCCAGTTTGTATTGGAGAGTATTCATTATGAGAATTTTAACAAGAGGAAACAACTTGATACAGTCTGATACCTACACGAAGAACAAGAAAATGGAAAAATTTCGCTTGGCACAGTCTATGAAAGAACAAAATTGGACTTCTGGAGTGGAAGGCTTGGTGACCTGAGATACAGGCTTCAGCCTAGTTCAGGCACCAGTCTCCCACAGTAAATTTGTATAATACTATGACTTTATCAATATTGTGGTGAGAAATAAATAAATAAATAGTTTGTATGGGCCATGGAAGCCTGAAATAAATTATATTATTATTATCTACATGTTTCTCTTTTACACGGGTTTATATCCCCTGTAAGGGGGAACCCGGTCTTTTATAACCGGATAACCGCTCTTTTTTTTAATATATGGGAAGGCCTTTGGTCAGCAATGGACTTCCTTTGGCTGATATGACGATGATGTGACAATTTCAGTAGCGTGCCCTTCTGAGGTCAAACAGCAGTACAGTAATGTTTATAGTTTAAACACTATTATTTGGCAGCGAATATTTGGCACAGTGGTGGCCTATATAATTGGAATCTTATATTAAGAGACATATTTTATTGGTCTCCAGTGGAAATTCTTCATGAACTTCCACCGCCCCCGGAAAGGGCGAAGAGGCATGCCGGGCTCTTACAGGCTAAAACCACTGGAGCGGTCATCTTCAGCAGCGAAGGGTAGCTCCAGGTCCTCGTAAGATCACACTAGAGCATAATAAGAGACCAGTAAAAAAAAGCGTAGGTAACGAATAAACGATATTTCATAAAATTTCAGAGGTCGAATATACCTAACTACTTATACTAACATTGACCCGTATTTCGTTATACTAAAATTCATACCTAACATACGTATGAAGCTTGACTGATTTTGTTGAACGAGGTAAATGCTACCTTAGCTAATGTTAGGTATAGGTAATAATAAATATTCTGATTGCAAGTAATATGTAGGATATTTTAGTTACTGCTAACGCAAACGTGTGGTGCCGGCTCAGAATACCACCACCCCATCTCCTTCCGTGGGTGTCGTAAAAGTCGACTAAGGGATTAGCCGAAGGATGGGCAGCAGCGTCCTTCAAGTACGTTAACAACTCAACTGCGATCGCCAACCCGTCTGCCAAGCGTGGCGATTATGGCCCACAATGAGCCCACAACACACCCATATCGGTCGTTGTGGTGATCTTTGGGGAGGCCTGTGTCCAGCAGTGGACTTCATTCGGCCAAAATGATAACGCAAATAACTTGGAAAGTCCATTCGTAGTTTTTTCCTGTGGGGACGTCCTAGTGTGCTACTTGCTCGCTAATATTGTTGTCTCTATCATTCCAATTGGATCTTACATTTCGCTTCTTTCGATAACTAAGTACTAAACTTTCTCTTTTGCGCATAGGCAGTAGGCTAGACTACCATGACCGAGAAAGTACCTTTTTACATTACACACATAACATTTTTATTATATTAAATTAAGAATAGTGGATGAAATTTCAATCTTAATTTAATAAACAGGGTGTCCAGTAAATAGCACGACATACTGCAGGGGGTGAGAGCTTGGATCAATACCTACCAAAAAAACACAATATATGTTCAGCAAAATCTTACGGATTTAAAGTAGTACAAAATTTTTAGATAAGAAAATGGTACTGCGAAAATTTAAATGAAAATTGTATTTCTTGAAAACATTTTAGTTTTTAATAGAGTAAAGACTTATCAATGAGTAAAGTAACATGTATAATGGTTGCCCCATTTAATTAAAATTATACGAATTATAATTATACAGTTACCTGCGTATATTGTATTATAAATTTTAATATTACCTTATGTACAAAGTAGTATATCATTTATAGTGTTATTCTGTTCCCATACTGGGAACTACCTTGGGGGTCCATGCTCGGACTTTGAAGAGTGGCGGTGTGTCTGTTTTTCCTCCTCCACGGGCTACTTCTACCTCATACCTCATTGATGGGCTTCTGACTCATAGAAGAAGTCGCCACGGCATCATCATCAGGAGAGTGCGGTATCAATCCTACCCACGAATCCGAGCCCGTATTCATTTTTCATCTTTTATTATATTTTTATTTAACTTAATTTGCCGTTTTATTTAACACTGTAAAAGTAAAACGTGACAGTATATGAGTCTAAATCCGGGACTCCTAAACTATGTTGGGCAAGTTCATGTTCAGAAAGGGGTCTCTTTCTGAAAATGAACTGATACAGACCCCCATAGTTAAATTACTTTAAACATCCTATCTCTAGTTTTTTCCTATTGATATGAAATACCTTTTTTTTATTGGTGCCCAGTGGAAATTCTTCATGAACTTCCTTCGCCTCGGGGAAGGGCGAAGGGGTATGCCGGACTCCTACCGGCTAAAACCACTGGAGCGGTCATCTTCGGCACCTAAGGGAGACTCCAGGTCCTCGTATGATCACACTAGAGTGATATGAAATACCTACCAATTGCTAATCCTGCTATTGCTAGTAAAATATTAGTCATTCTTATAACAAGTTGGTACACGTAACACAACTTATATACTATCTTGCAAGTTTCAAATAAGAACTTGTGTTAATTAGCAGGGGTCGATTTTTAGACCTCGTCGACTCCCAAAACCAGTGAGGGTCTAAATTATTTGAATTTGAAACAATAGAACAAACCAATGTGTATACCTCGTCGACCCCCAAAATCAGTGATCTACTTTGGGTCTCAATTATTTGAATTTAAAACAATAGAACAAACCAACGTGTATACTATACAATATGTATATAAACACCCAAAAGTAGTTGGTTCTGAATATATTTAGTTAAAGCTGAATTTCTTTTTATTTAAAACGTTGCCCCACACAGTCTCCTGTGTCGTGAAACAGACCCAGATCATAGAAATATTTGTTCCGTGCGGGAACGAACCCCCGACCCGGAGCGCAGCAGCGGACTGTATCAACCACTATACCAACCGTGCCGTCAAAATTATTTGCAGAAACTTTTAATGTGTCTTTCTATAAGAAATAATTTACCAGTCCATAGAACGGTAAGATGTAGAGTATTATAATATTTATAACTCACTAGCCTTTACCCGCGATTTCGTCCACGTGCATAGCGAGAGCAAAAAAGATATAAGACAGGGCCGTAGTCAAGCAGAGAAATACCAAGCATAGCTCTTTCCATAGCTCGCTGAGCGACCTTGAGCTTCCTTATGAGGCTCATAGCAAGTGACTTATTTTAAAGATAAAGATAAATTTATTACCAAACTAAACACATAATTCGTTCAATGCAAAACAATACGGACAGGTTTTTTTTTTGTGTAGTATGGTAAAAGGAACGGGCTCAGCAATGTTGGCAGTGCGCAGTGATTAAACCACGCACGGGTCAACGCTGGTTTTCAGTCCGTCCCCTTTATTAGGAACTAGCTGGAACCCGCGGTTTCACCCGCGTTTAATTTAAAAGGAATTTAGAGTACTTCGACATAGACACTTGACGTAGAATATCTATATTGGATTTCAAGGTTTTTTTTATTTGCGCGGAACTATAATTATTTTTCTAAAATTAAAGTAGCCTAAGTTATTCCTTAGAACATCAGCTATCTGCCAGTGAAAGTCCCGTCAAAATCGGTCCAGCCGTTTCGGAGATTACCCGGAACAAACAGACAGACAGACAAAAAAATTAAAAATTGTTCTTTTGTTATATGTCCCGTATATACTTTCACATGCATTTAGTAAAAAGCTGTTATTTTGACATTACAAACAGACACTTCAATTTTATTTATTTGTATAGATAATAAACAACAAGAAAGACAGCGGGTTCTACAGTAAAATAAAATACAAAGAAACTTGCGAAAATAAAATCAAAACAAAACTCTTGCAAAATAAATAATTTATACATAGGTTGAATGAAATATTTCCCGTATCTATTGTTTGTGGAGCGGTTTGCCTGCGCATCATAGTAATAAAATAAATAAAGTAAGTAAGTGATTAACAATAGAGGTGAAAGGTGAAAATTGTGACAAAACTGAGAAGTGAGAAACAGTAGAAATTTTCGTTTGAGTCATGTGAATAAGTGTGGTATTTGCTATAGGCGCGTTACGTGTGTAATAGTATAATGTTTATGGCAATTTCTAAGGTACAGTAGTTAGGGGAAGCACTTTGTTTACACATACATCTATATGCAAATATATTCTTTTTTTAGTGCCGGCTCAGAATGCCACCACCCCATCTCCTCCCATGGGTGTCGTAAAAGTCGACTAAGGAATTAGCCGGAGGATGGGCAGCAGCGTCCTGCGAGTACATTAACAACTCAACTGCGATCGCCAACCCGTCTGCCAAGCGTGGCGATTATGGCAAAACCCCCCAATGAGCCCACAACACATCCATATCCGTCGTTGTGGACATCTTTGGGGGAGGCCTGTGTCCAGCAGTGGACTTCATTCGGCCGAAATGATGATTTTAGTATTGTGTCCCGAATTGTCGGTCCAGCAGTATTTTTCTTACTTTCAATTTAAACAAGGCTTGAGACATGGTTTGATGGAGAGGCGGAGGTAAGACGTTCGTGTGTTAACGTTTTATTTTAGCAATAAAGCACGTTTAGGGAAAAGACAAGATTAGTATGTAATTTCCTGTTAGAGTTTGAAATACTGCGCATTTAGGTTTAAGGATATTTCAGTAAAATCTTTGTTGTTTCTTTTCAATGCAAGAATTTACTAAAATATCCCTAGACAGTGCTGCTTCATGTGTAATAAAAAGTTGCTGTTTCATTTCTTCAACACTTCGAAATGAAATTAAATGAAATAATCATTTATTCAAATAGACTAAATTATTAGTTATTTTGAACGTCAACATTAGACAGCACCCATTAAGCCCACCCTTCACCGCTTCCTAGTGTTTGAGCTGGGGAGAAGAAACGGCGCAACAAACTGCCCAGCAACACGTTAGCCTGTCATATACAATATTTATACATACATGTACGCAAAAAAATAAAAATTACAACAGTACTAAAATGTACTATGTGTCAAAAATGTATGTAAATGAAATATAAATAAAACGTAAAAATCCTAATTTATTTATTTATTTATTTATTTATTTATTTATTAGGACCTCCAACAAGGAATACACATTACAAATGTTTTCTTATAGTAGTATTTTACAAGACACTGTGCTTCCTCAATTACAGGAGACCACAGCATGCGTATTAAAAATAATCTAAACATAGATCTAAGTTCAGGTTAGGTACAAACAGTTTCTAAAGTATTTTATATTTTACTTTCTTTTTAGTTTTAATTAATATTCCAAACTAAATCATTTAGACCTAGTAATAATGATATTAAACATGAATTTATAAAGAAATATAATACTAATTACAATTATAAATATAAAGATAGCTATAACAAATACAATCAAAGTGATAAATAAGATCGGACATTACATTACATTATGTTATCAGTGATGGTTTGATATTAAGAGTATGTCAACATTGAAAGTTGTTGGAATTTTAAGTGATTTGAGATTACTTAAAATTCCAACAACTTTCAATGTTGACATACTAATATAAATCACATGTCAAAAAAACTGTATAAATTCAATGTCAATAAAAAGTGTATAAAATAACAGATGTCAGTTTATGTATAAACATTTAAAAAAAACAATGCTGGCTGTACCTAGCGAGCAGCTCAGTCCCAAGCTTTTTTATCCTCAAGACAATTCTTCTTCTTCTATTCTCAACAAACTTTAATGTACCGATAGTCAATCTGGCACCGCTGCAGAGATTGCAGCACTGCCCAGGTTACGATTGAATCGAAGGCTTTCTCATTGTCCACAAACGCCAAGCATGGTGGCAGATTATACTCCTCGGTCTTACTTTCGTCCTCATACATACTCTCCATTTCATCATCTGGGTGTGTCGAGATCGGTGCATAGACCTGTATGACCTTCAACGAATACCTCTTGGATATTCTTAGTATATGGTACGCTTCCCTGCTCGACACACATTCTATGGTCACTATGTTGTTAATGTGGGACCTGCGGACGAGAAACCCGACACCACCTTGAGACAGATGTTCGCCTTCCCGGTAGTAGTATAAATTGCCGGATTTCAGAGTTATCGCATCCTCGCCCTCTCTTCGGACTTCTGATAGACCCATGATATCCCAGTGCAACTTAACTATTTCTTCTTCCAGCTCAACGATCTTTTCGTCTGCCCTCGGTGTGCGTTTGTTATATGTTACCAGGGCCAGTTTTCGTTTTCGTTTGGGTAGCCGGATCCCGTCCGGTGATTCTTAGCACCCCCTGCCCCGCCGTTACCGTGGCCGCTACCATGACCAGGAATAGCGGGGCTGCCGGTAGCTAGAGGCCGGTGCATTAATCGTGTCGTCATTTTGGGGGGAATTTGCCGATACTCACCACGCTTGGCAGGCGGGTTGGTGAGCGCAGAAATGCTTCTGTTAAGCAAAAGGAACGCTCCTGCCCATCTCTCTGGTTAACAGTCCCTTAGTCGACTTTTACGACCTCCACGGGAGGAGATGGAAAAATATAGCACCAGCTGTATTCTTAACACGGACACCACACGGAAATTGTTTTCAATTCAATCCACACGGTTTCAATTGCTTTTCTATTTTTATCTCATTCGCCTGTATAAGATATCGTAACATGTATACGGGCGGCATGTAATTCGAATGGACCTCTTCACAGTGAGCTGTCACTGCTGGGGCTCGGACGGATAAAACAGCGTACCCGATGCCTCAGTTCATGCTGATGAATAAAACACCGTGTGGTTTTGGTCCGTGGAAGTGCAACACCCGTCTTCTCCAGGCAGAGCGGCAACCATGACGCCTTTTCGAAGATATTGGAAGAAAGGAGATATGCTATGTAGTTCAAAATGTACGCGAGCCTGGAAATCCAGTTTTCCCCTACCATTCTTCTTAAAAACACACTAATGCACACAGTTACAAGTTCTCATCCAATGAACTGAATAAACTCAACATTATAATTGGCTACTCATACTAAAACACTCCCACGACTTTGTAGGTAGCCAATCATGCAGAGCGTACGAACTGCACACGGTGGCCGTACCACGCAACGCGTAAGTTTACTGAGAGTACCAATCGCTGTTATATTCACTGCGTTTGTTATTCACCGATTGCTAGTAAAAAGTGGTAGATAAGAAGCATTGTATTTTGTTCAAAAATAATAATGTCGTTCTGCTCCATCAATACAAATGTAACATAATAATGTAACATTTTATTTTTTTATAGACAAATACAAAAATAATCCTTCACTTGCATATAGTATATGATTCCTTCCTTGATAAAGTTATTACTTTCGCTTCGGTTTTTGCATGTTATCGCCGAACAACACGACACTTTAACAAAGTTTCACTTACGCGATGGAATCTCAACTGATGTTATAAAACGGCCATTTTTTCCGTCATGCCCGGATTGTGCATGTCGCGGTGGCGCGGTTACGCCCCCGTACCACTTCTCCTTATTTCCTATTTCTGTGCGCCTGACGGATTTCCAAACGCAAAATAACCTTTGCCATGAGACACGCGTCCCCGTAACTTCTTATATAACTTATCAAATATTATTGAGTAATCCTTGTCCATTAATTATATCTAAAGGTACTTTTATATTCAGGAAGCCACTGACTGATAACTAGAGACATAAATCATAATGTCAATAAAGATATACAATAAGTGCGAACTGTTTATCAATACTTTGCTTGCCTTGCTACGTGCGCACGCGCAAATCACATATAAGTACGAAGATTACATCAGTTTTATCATAGTATTAGTTTAGGCCCCTTTCAAGGTAGCTACACCTTTTGCAATTTGCACCTAAGATATTTATAAGCTACATGTAAACGGTGTCCGGATTAAGAATATAGCACCACTCCATCTCCTCCCGTGGATGTCGTAAAAGGCGACTAAGGGAATCTAAACCAGAGGGATGGGCAGCAGCGTCCCTTCTGTGAAACGGTAGCCATACTGCGCTCACCAACCCGCCTGCCAAGCTTGGTGAGTATTGGCAAATACCCCCCAGAATGATGACACAGTTGTGAAAATCTATGGGGGAGGTCCTTGTTCAGCAGTGGACGTATAAATATGGCCGATATGATATGATATGATATAATATATAATCTCAAAAATCGGAGGATCAACTTTATTTTCTAACTAGTTGCGTCCCGCCGTTTAATTTAAAAGAAATCGGATTATATTCGATTTCATGGGTTTTAATATGTTTTCGTGGAACTCTAAATTTATTTTTATAAGAAAAAGATGAACCATTTTTTCTTTTTTTTTAAACCTGGGCAAGGCACACTAGGATTTCTCCTATGTCGTGAGTGCGTTTACAGACATGAATTCCACACACAATTCACCCAGACCCGGAACAACTACCTGCAGATAGTACAAATATTTGTTCCGTGCGGGAATCGAACCCACGACCCGGAGCGCAGCAGCCGGCTGTATCAGCCACGGCACCAACCGTGTCGTCAACGTACCTACTATGTTACTCCTTATAACATCAGCTATCTGCCAGTAAAAATCGTCAAAATCGGTCCAGCCGTTTCGGAGATTATCCGGAACAAACAGGCAGAAAGACAGGAAGAATTAAAAAAAATTATGTGGTGTCGTGGGACACCAGGTAGGAACGAAGTTCCTTCGGCTAATGTAGAATCGACACTTATACACTACTCGCTTGTGTATGCGACTGTCGCGCCTGCGCACGTCTCATTTAACGGTTTTATTCCACGCACTTTTTTCTACGGATTTTTTCTTACGGTTTTACTATCACATTTTTTTCAGTTCGGTCGCGCAGCAAAATCCCTATCCCCTCCAAGCCTGCCGTAAGGAACTTCGTTCCAAAAAAAACTTTTTTAACCAAAAAAATTTTGATGATGATATCAAAATATAACCAGGCCAGGTATAAAATGTAACTTCTCGTTGGTCTGTATGAACCATGGTTGGGGCACACCTGGCCCCACCCGACTTCATAAATAAAGTTACTTTTTTCTTTTTAGTGTTTTTAATATTTTATATCATGGTGACTCAAATGGGTTATTTACATTTACATTACATTACGATATCCTTTTGGGAGTTTGAGCGGTATTCGAAATAATAGGCAGATTAGAATAATTTGTTAGGTTAGGTTAGTTGAAATACCTGTGGTTTTGAGCTAGTGACCTGACCGCTCAAACTAGAAACAGGATATGAAATGATTATTCCTCGAAGACATTGGTCAAATGTCAATCCGATTCGAATCTCAAATTCCACAATTTCCAATTCTTATTTCAATTTATGTAAATTAGAATCTTGTTTGACTAACACCTAATGATAGAAATTAAGACTTTATTAATATTTCATTCCTTCTTAGGTACTCTTTTCGAATCATCTTCAGTGAAAATATTAAATAAATTTGTTAAAAAGAACAACATTTAACTCTAATTTTATTATTATTATTATTTCTATCTTATTGTTTGGGAGGAACATTTGCCTTATTTATGTTTTGTTTATCATCATTGTGATTTGTTTTGACATTATAATATAAAAGTTTAAAGAATTAAATTTTTAGGTTATTCGACCAGATCAATTTTGATTTGCTATTCAAGGCCTATTTATTTTGTTTTTTTATATAGAATATCTAAATTTTTGTTTTATCCAACCTTGACATTGGCAGAACCATAGACAAACCGATGGAGCCATAAACTAAAATTGTAATCGGATTGGAAATGAAGAGTTGGCTTAAGCCTAACTGCATTCAGGTTGTATGGGCTAGAACCCTTTGCCTTCCCTGGAATAGGGAAAATGAAAAGGAAAAAAAAAAC
Source organism: Diloba caeruleocephala (assembly GCA_947459985.1). Classification (NCBI taxonomy): domain Eukaryota; kingdom Metazoa; phylum Arthropoda; class Insecta; order Lepidoptera; family Noctuidae; genus Diloba; species Diloba caeruleocephala. The sequence goes on along the minus strand of OX381629.1, from coordinate 2,236,720 downwards.
ATTAGCACCTTCTTTTTAAAGGGGCGTCATACACCAGCTTACATCTATGAGATTTAAACGAACTCCTTTGAGATCGACAAGCAATCTGTTTATTTAACCCCGCCCTGGCGAGAGGTTAATGTTACGAGTTTGCGATGGCGGTCTGCAAGAGAGTATTCTTCTAGTTGTTACTGTTGCCTGTAATATAGTTTAATCAACATCATATATTTTCTTTTTTACAGATGTCCCTAACGTAAAGAAGGCAGAATTGAATATTAAAATTTCTTGAAGAGGAATACAGAAATTGCTGCATCATGACGGAGGGGACGTACGAGAGGGTGTCTCCGTTTTTGAGACAGGTTTGTGTATATTTTAAGTATCATCGGTTGCTTGATATTACTCGTCTCGCTAATGAAGCTCTGAACCAATCGGTCCACTTGTTTGCAAATAAATAAGTAATGTAGTTAGTAGTTACTACTGTTATAAAAATATTTTTTTATTTTTTATTCTCCTTTGATTTAGAGGCTTTTACGTTACAAAGGTATGTCCGCCTCATCATACCCTAAACTATTACTAGTTACACCAATTACCCGGTTATTTTATAAGTTATTGTGAGACGGAGAGGGAGATAGTGTTTTTTCAGTATAACGGCTGTTACTGACTACTTACAAAACTTGGAGAGGGGTTACACTTAGGCCTATAATTAAATTTGTAAAGCCTTCTTGGAAATAATAGGTTTACAAACTTTTCGAGCACGCAATGTATCGTACACAACGCGATCAAAACATTACGTGATTATTGTACTATGATATTATATTATTATGCTACTGCGAGAGATGACCGCATCCGTGAATTGTAGCTAAACAACAGCCGTTTAGTTTTTATTATCTTTACAGTTTTATGTGAAAACAAATAGTTTATTGTTCAAAATAGCGTTTGGATAGACAAAACAATTATTCTATACTGACATCAGTTAAATAAAATGGAAAATAAATCAGAATATTCATGAAAGACCGAAGCAAAATTATAACTGCGTCGCAGGAGGGAACGAACTCCGGCCACCATGAGGAGCGCGGAGCACCTGCGGTCGACGACCTAGGGGTGGTCCGTCGCCGAACAGAAACAGGTCCGAGATGGCGGCGCGTGTGTTCCGCGCGCACTTCCTGTAGGATAGGTGCGGCCAGCAAGGTCGCACAGAGAAGGGCCGATACCTGCCGGGGGCGCGGTCTAATGCAGACAAAGCGTACACCTCACCCCCGGCTAAAGGTAAGAAGGACACTGTGGGGTTTTAGCCGGTTTGAGTCCGGCATGCCCCTCCGCCCTTCCCAAGGCAAGTCCATGACGATATCCCCACGATAAATAAAAAACCAGACAACTCGCGTGGAGGGTTCCGTACGATGAATATATTATCTTTAGGTACGAGGAGAGACGGATGCCTAATTAATTCCAAGAACAAACTTAACATCGTAGTTGAAAAACATGTTCTCGCATACATTCCAACTGCAAACGTAAGTTTGTACGCACAATGTTGAAAGATTTACCATGTTATTTTAAGACTATAGATTTCTTATATGTTTTCCTGTAATCTATAGGTAACTGGCTATAATATATATATAGTTTCACGCTTGGTGGCTAGGCTTAATGCTTAGTGGATACCCTTTAAACGAATCTGTAGAGCCGAGCATCTCTTATCTGTTTTAAAAAAAAACCAAGCCCCACGCTAGCTTTTCTCCTGTCGTGGAAACAGTTTACAGACATAAATTCCACATGTATAAACAGATCCCAGAACAACCATCTGTGTATGTTATACAAATATTTTTCCGTGCGCGGTTCGAACCCGCGACACGCAGCGCAGAAACCCAAGCGATCTACCACATCGCCAAACGTGCAGTCAATGCGTCAAATCTGTGAATAACTTTGATATAGCAGCCGCCACCGATCTTGCGCGCTGACCTTGTCCTTCTTCACCTGCGCAGAAGCGATTTTTGGGTCTGTTAGGCGATATCCATCAATTCAAACTGATCTCCACCCATTCACTGAACACTCAAGATCCTTGCCGGGCACTGTAGCTTGGCACGCCGATTGGTAATCATCAAAGATATTGGAATATATAGAGTGTCCAGTAAATAGCACGACATACTGCACCCCTGCAGATGATGATCGTAAGAGCTTGGGTCAATACCTACCAAAAAAAAAACCCTATATGTGCAGCAAAATCTTACGGAATTACAGTAGTACAAAATTTTCCGAAATATCGAAAAATCTCTACCTTGACACAGATTTTTAAACATCTCGTAATGAAAAATTCCTTTTCTAGTTTCTATATTCTATTAAAAACTAAAATGTTTTCAAGTAATACAATTTTTATTTAAATTTTCACAGTACTATTCTTATCACTTAACTTTAACCTACAGTGGTAAAAAAAAATCCGTAAGATTTTGCTGAACATATTTTGTGTTTTTTATAGGTATTGACCCAAGCTCTCAACCCCTGCAGTATGTCGTGCTATTTACTGGACATCCTGTATGTAGTTCAAAATGTATGCGAGCCTAGAAATCCAGTTTTCCCCTACCATTCATCACATAAACACACTAATGCACACAGTTACAAGTTCTTATCCAATTAACTGAACAACATTATGATTGGCTACTGATACTAAAATACACCCACGACTTTGTCGGCAGCAAATCATGCCGAGCGTACAAACTGCACACAGCTGTCGTCCCACGTACGTTTATAGGGGGAGTATCAATCGCTGTTCCACTGCGTTTGTTATTCACCGATTGCTAGTTAAAGTGGTGGATAAGAAGCATTGTATTTTGTACAAAAATAATAATGTCGTTCTGCTCCATCAATCTAAATGTAACATAATGAAGAAAACAATAATTTTTAATATATTATTTTTATGGACGAATACTAAAAAACTCGTACACTAACATATGGTATATGGTTCCGTCCTTGATAAAGTTATTTTCGCGTCGGTTTTTGCATGTTATCCCAGAACAACACGGCATTTAAGCAAAGTTTCACTTACGCAATCGAATCTCGACTTATAAAATGAAAACATTTTTCCCAACAAGAGCAGATTGCGCTTGACGCGTTGGCGCGGTTACGCCCCCATACCACTTCTCCTTATTTCCTATAGCTGGGAACCGCGGTTTCACTCGCGTTTAATTTAAAAGAAATTTAGAGTACTTCGACATAGACACTTGACATAGAATACATATATTGGATTTCAAGGGGTTTTTTTTTGCGCGGAACCCTAATTATTTTTCTAAAATAAAAGTAGCCTAAGTTATTCCTTATAACATCAGCTATCTGCCAGTGAAGGTTCCGTCAAAATCGATCCAGCCGTTTCGGAGATTACCCGGAACAAACAGACAGACAGACAGACAAAAAAAGTGAAAATTGTTTTTTTGTTATGTGTACCGTATATACTTTCATATGCATTAAGTAAAAAGCTAGTATTTTGACATTACAAACAGACACTTCAATTTTATTTATTTGTATAGATGTCTGTGGAAATCACAGTAGGTACTTATGTTGATTTTTATTACGCAAAAAACAATACGACGCCTGCCTGCCCATCCCATGGATTTTGGCCAAAATAAATCAATATAAAACCTTTGTTTCTAACACCCTATCTGTACTTTCCAGCTTCTAGCAGTGAGTGGCGTAGTATTGTACATGATCGGGACTGGTGCTAACATCGCCTTCCCTGGTGTGCTGCTGCAGCAGCTGAGGGAGCCGGGGTCTGCGCTCCGACTGACTCCGGACCATGAGTCATGGATAGGTATGTTTCTCTCAATTAAAACGTGTGTCGTCATTTTGGAGCGAATTTGGCAGTACTCACCACGCTTGGCGGGCGGGTTGTTGAGCGCAGTATGGCTACTGTTCCACAGAAGGGACGCTGCTGCCTATCTTTCTGGCTTAGAGTCGCCTTTCGCCGGAAATCGTGTAACCAATATTTACGTTTTAATTTGGTTTTTTAAATAATTATTTACCAGAATTTCATCTTATAATTTCGGCCGAATGAAGTCCACTGCTGGACACAGGCCTCCCCCAAAGATCACCACAATGACCGATATGGTTGTGTTGCGGGCTCATTGGGGGGTTTTGCCAATCGCCACGCTTGGCAGACGGGTTGGCAATCGCAGTTGAGCTGTTAATGTACTCGAAGGACGCTGCTGCCCATCCTCCGGCTGCCGTGTGGTGCCGGCTCAGAATACCACCACCCCATCTCCTCCCGTGGGTGTCGTAAAAGTCGACTAAGGGAATTTCATCTTGATTATTTGTATTTGTACAGACTGGCGTGTTCTATTGTCTTGGACTTATTAAGTTCAGCATATTCGCATAGATATGGTTTTCTTAAACGTAGTATTAGTTGCATCACCTGAATGTGTTTCTTGAAGTGACGAATAACGGAAGCGCACTCTCCCATCTGTTTCCTTCCCCTCCCTATTTTTAAAGGAGAGGGGAAGTATCCGTAAGTACCATTTGCCTTGCTATAATATCCAAAAAGCAGCACGCGTTACAAAGTGAGTTTTTTCGTTACAAATGAGGCTCCCTCGTCCGCAATGTGAGAGGCCATGTTGGAAAAAAGAATAAAGTAAACTGTGGCAGAATAAGCAGCCATGATATCACATATACGGTTTTATAAGCGAACTTCAATAGTTCATTATCAGGACTCGAGACGATATTCTAAGGGTGTTTTTGTTATGTGGGTGTATGTTGTAGTCAAAACAAGTTATTTTAGTTAATACTAGCTGGGAACCGCGGTTTTACCCTTAAAAAAAATTTAGAGTACTTCGACATATTTTGGGTTTCAAGGGTTTTTTTGCGCGGAACCCTAATTATTTTCCTAAAATAAAAGCCTAAGTTATTCCTGATAACATCAGGTATCTGCCAGTGAAATTCCCGTCAAAATTGGTCCAGCCGTTTCGGAGATAACTCGGAACAAACAGATAGATAGAGAGTCAGACAAAATAATTAAAAATTGATTTTTTGTTGTAGGTACCGTATATACTTTCATATCCTTTGAGTAAAAAGCTGTTATTTTGAAATTACAAACAGACACTTCAATTTTATTTATTTGTATAGATGAGTAGTTTCTATTTTAAATAGATCCTAAATTGAAGCCTTTTTTCGAAATAATCCACGATTCAGCGTACTACGTTACCTGAATTATTTATATCACATAATATAGGTATTTATTCAACAATCATTTGGTTAGCAACCCACCACAACACGTGCTTATACCTACAGCTTGTAAATATTACGTACTCGACTATGAATAGCGAATCTGTGTGAATTACATGTCAAAATTGCTGTTATTATCTGTGGTAGATTTGTAAGGCTTGGATTCATTGCTTGGAATGCGACATGGATTGTTAGTTGTTCAAAGATATTTGCAATTTTTTCAACAAAAGGTTCTTAAAGAGATCGACTCTACCCTCCGTTTACATAATTTTAGCTTTTAGATGGCTGGGAGTTGGTTTAATTTAATAATTCGCTTGAGCACTCACACAAAGTTTTTTGAGTGATTGGAATTAGTAATGCCATTTAATAAGGGTAGCTAATAAAATTTATATTATTATATATACGTAGGTACACATAGTGCTCGATTTAAACGGTCGTTTTGTAAAAAATAGATCAAATTGTGGTATGTGATAGCTGAATATATAGGCTGATTCCGTTGACTCCTTAACTTTGCCACTATTTACCCACACAAAGTCAAGAAAATAAGGTTATTTATTTTTAAATATATGTCCTATGTTTTTAAAACGAAAAATAATTTGTCTAATCCTTGTGATGATTTAAAACGATAAGAGTGGGGCGCATGCAAGAGATAGTAAGAAGTATAATAGTAAAGAGAGGATAATAGTCAGAAGTGTAGGGAGTAGCTGTCGTTGAGAAAACTCACACAACAGCAGTGCAATTCCCTAAGCTGAAACATCCATACATCCTTGAATACAGAATTAAAATAACGATGAAAAAACAATTTGATTTTCGCTAAGACATGGTTGAAACTATTCAAGAATCGCGTATATATAAATATAGCATAATAATTACCTGTTATTAGGTTTTAATCATGAGCTGAAGACCTTAGTGACAGACCAAGTCGTGTCAAATTGTTGTAGTGTCATCAAATCTTGGTATGTCCTTAAAATTTCAAGTCAATTGAACTTCTAGAAGTGGGTGAAAATTGAACTGCACGATTCAATTACCTTCACACGTACATACAGGTCAAGCTAATAATTCTGTAGCGTGTAAAATTAAATTAACGATTGATTGTGGGTCGTCATTGTCTAACGCTCTCAAATATCATTCGTAAACCTTAAACTTTAAATGCCAAGGTGTAATATCGAAATAATATTGAACCTATATTTAAGTAAGTAATTTAAGTATACTTAATATAAATATTATTTGGGTTAAATCTTCCGTAGTCTACGTGCTCATACCGAGTGACCTCGGGGAAGACGGCAGTGCGCAGTCATCATCATGTCAGCCGAATAAAGTCCACTGCTGGACACAGACCTCCCTCAAAGAACGGAACGGTCGGGTGTGTTGTGTGCTCATTGGGGGTTTTGTTATAATCTCCACGCTTGGCAGGCGGAACGCAGTTGACTTCTAAATGTACTCGAAGGACGCTGCTGCTCATCCTCCGGCTAACACCATAGTCACCTTTTACGACACCCATGGAATGAGATGGGTTAGTACTATTCGTAGCCGGCACCACATAGCGTGATATTCCATGATAATCCACAAATATTATACGTTTTCCATGATATTTCGAATTTTAGCATGAAATTAATAGATCGATTTCCGATAGCTATGGTACATGCCGTTAATTATATTGTGTAAGAATGATGCCCCTGTTTGCGGTAACACAAGTGTGAGGCAGTTTTTAAAGAAAACCAGACCTGTTTTTGAGCACTTGTGTCCATTTCCCCAATTTATTGACTTTCTATTCCTTGGTAATCACAGATCTTCGTATTGGTCAATAGAAACTCATGATGACCTGGCAATTGCGTCACATTTGGTTTCGGTATTCAGCTTGTCAAAAAGAGTAATTTCACTTTACCGTCCGACTATGAGTCTCTTCAGACGTGTCACAAACTCACAACCACACCATAGCGGCAAACACACGACCGGCGGGCTGATTACCTAAGTCGCAGACGCTTTGCAACAGGCGTAAATTGCTCCAACGCTGCTGTCAAACGGCAATTTGCTATAACCTATTTGCCGATAGCGACTAAACAGGCGAAGATCTCTGTCGCGCCTCCATCGGATAATCAATGAACTAAAAACGTTCATTCTTTTTAGTTCCACTGGTGGCTACTGGCGCTAGTAACTATGCATCTTCCACAATAGCGACAGGCGGGCGATGCCTTACGTAATACCAATTTTTTTGACGCTTTGCCATCTGTGGATCCTTGGCTGCGCGATAGCTGCTATCGCGTCTGCTGTTGCTGTTTTTAGCTAATCAGCCCGCCGGCAGTGGCTAATTAATAGTGTCGCTAAAGCTGTTTGAAGTTGCGTTGTGGTAGCCACAAAATACGCGTGGGAAGGGGAGCGTAGGGTGCGCGCGCTCGGTGGTCACGATGTGGTCGGCCGCTTGCGTTTGAGTTCCATGAGCGTTGCGTTTGCGTTTCGCAACAGCCGTGGTACGCGCCTGCAATTTGTCGTTCGTGTGAATGGAGCTACACAGCAATAGTTGCATAACTTTTAATGCCTGACCATATTTGTGACGCCGTGATGTGGTTGTGGCTGTGGCACGTCTGAAGGTCGGAGCTGAAAGACATACTGTAAACTATATATTCCATTTTCTAAACTCCGTTTAATTTATAAAATTTAAATAGGTCAATCGGCGAATCCGTCTTTGCTGGGCAGCGTTCGGGCAACTTCGCAACATCTTTTCGTCAACAATACCACAATGTCTCAAGACGAAATCTTTAAGCAATGTATGTTACCAGTTATGACATATGGCACAGAGACGCGGTATTGCTCTACGAGATCGAAACAGAAATGAGGAGAACCGTAGAAGAACTTAAGTTGTCGTCATAGCTGAAAGGATTAGTAAACTGAAGTGGCAATGGCCGGGGCACATTGCTCGTAGAACTGATGGCCGTTGGGGAAAAAGGTTCTCGAATGGAAACCGCGCACCGGATAACGCAGCGTGGGACGACCTCCAGCGAGGTGGACAGACGACCTGGTGAAGATGAAGGTGAATGTGAAGGAAGCGGCATGTAACCGCTCGTTGTGGAAATTTAAGGGGGAGGCCTTTGTTCAGCAGTGGACGTCCTCTGGCTGATATGATGATGATGATGATGATGACAGATCACCCCCTAAGGTTACCCACCTGTGTAATAAATAACTTAAAAGCACAACATCAACAACAGTTTTTAAAGTCCAATTAAGTATAGAATTAAATGTAACTTTATAAAAATAATAGGAAGGATTATACATATTATTTACTATAGTTAGCGTGGCACAATAGGCGGTTTTATCGCTAAAAATGATCTATTACAGACAAGTATACAAAATAAAATTTTGCTAACATCGTAGCCGGCAGCAATCTTGAGGTGAGCAATCTGACGGTACGCCCCCCCTCCCCTCTCGCTGGGAGCAAGGATGTTGCGGATATTTGCATCTGTCTCGGTCCATAATATTTACCCACCCAATCTAGGTAACTCGGAAGACGTCTAGGACAAGTTTTTGATTTTATTACTTGGGTATTTAATGTCCGGATTAAGAATAAAGCACCACTCCATCTCCTCCCATTGATTAAGTAAGGGACTCTAAACCAGAGGGATAGGCAGCAGTGTCCCTTCTGTGGAACAGTAGTCATACTATAGCCTAGTATAGCATAGTAGTAGTAAGTCTATGGGGAAGGCCTTTGTTCAACAGTGGACGTATAAATGGCTGATATGTCTAAGCGGAGATTTTGCCACCCGATTAACGTTAAAGTCGCCCCAGACCCTTGCTCGCGCCGGCAGGTGCCGAGAAATACGAGTAGCAACTAAAGATCCCTATAAACCCCAATTAATCATTGATCCAGCAATCCCTTGCGATTGTTACTGTCCCAGTAACTCTCTGAGCCGAGGTCCTTGTCCCGCAGGGGACGCCCTCAGGCGCAGTTACGTAAATATAAATTAAAGCTAGGCTGGAGGCTATTTAATGCTTCGCCAAATTGTCCGGTTAAGCATCTACGGGATGAGTGCGAGAAGCAATATAAAAGCGGAGATTTTGGGTTAGTCTTACCTATGTACACAGCTTACGAAATTTCATTAGTCGAATATAAATAATAAGTAAGTACTTCACTACCTGCCCAAGGCCTCACGAATGAATGTTAGCACAGCAAATTGAATGAGAGTTATATTGATTACAAATATATCTGTTGTGTACATAACGTCTTGCGTTATGGATGGAGACGGGTGGTCTATTCTTTGCCGGAAACCACATGAAACAACTGATTGCGCAGTATCTCTCATATTGTATAAGTTTTTATAAATACACTTACACTCTCTTTGCGTGTAGATGTTTTGAAAGAGTTCGAAATTTTTGGTGGTGTGTATCTAGTACATGCCGTGAGGTGCCGTCTACGAATAGCACTAATCTCATCCCGTGGGTGCCGCAAAAGTCGACTGAGGGATTAGCCGGAGGATGAGCAGCAGCGTCCTTCGATTACATTAACAACACAACTACGATCGCCGACCCGCCTGCCGAACGTAAAGATTATGGCCGTTCGTCGTGGCGATCTTTGGGGAGGCCTGTGACTTTATGCTGCTGAAATGAAGATGTATTATATTCGCTTTCTTCTTACGACCTGCCCACTACTTGACATCACCACGCCACGACACCCGGTGATCAGTGTGTACGATACCCAACCCAGGTATCCGTAGTATTAAATATAATTCACGACGTCAATTTATGCGTCTCTTATTATTGATTTCAGCTTCTATCTTGGGCCTGGCGCTGATCTCCGGCATCGTGGTCGCACCATTCAGCCTGCAGAAACTGGGCCGCAAGCTGACCAACCAGCTCAGCACACTACCTGCACTTGGAGGATGGGCATTGTTAGCAACAGCGAGAGGACCCGCAGCTTTGCTGATTAGCCGTTCGTTACAGGTTACATGAATTCCTACATATATATTTCCACAACTGAGTCGTCATATTCGGAGGAATTTGCCAGTACCCACACTACCCACCATGCTTGGAAGGCGGGTTGGTGACCACAGAATAGATGCTGTACCACAGAAGGGACGCTGCAGCCCATTTTTTTTTCGTTGCCCCACACTAGGATTTCTCCTGTGTCGTGGGTGCGTCTACAGACATAAATTCCACACACAATACACCCAGACCCGGAACAACTACCTGCAGATCATACAAATATTTTTCCGTGCGGGAATCGAACCCGTGGCCTGGAGCGCAGCAGCCGACTGTGTCAGCCACCAACAATGCCGTCTTCGGGTTAGAATCCCTTATTCGCCTTTTACGTCATCCACGGGAGGAGATGCAGTAGCATTATATTCTCAATCCGGACACTACACAGAAAAATGAAAATGCTTAGGCCAAATGCTGTTAATTATCATTTACTTACTATACTTTAGGTATTATTAGTTATACACAAATGCCGATCCCGTGTGGTGCCGGCTACGAATAGCACCAACCCATTTCACCCCGTGGGTGTCGTAAAAGGCGACTATGCGAATAGCCGGAGCTTGGGCTGCTGCCGCTGCTGCGTACTTCGAGTACATTAAGAATTCAACTGCGATCGCCAACCCACCTGCCAAGTGTGGCGATTATGGCAAAACCCCCCAATTAATAACACACCCAGAGAGGCCTGTGTCCAGCAGTGGACTCTATTCGGCCGAAATGATGAGTTATACTCAAAATGTGTTTAATGCCTACTCATATTCACCCGTATCTTGTAACAATAGAAGCCGACCCCAAACGAAAATGGATTGTACCACCAATATGCATTGGACCTTAATCATACAATGACCTAAAACGGCTGTGTCTATCATTTTGTATACTTTTACGACCGACAACTATAAACATTATAATAAAACATCGAATACAAATCCGTTGCGAAAAACGATAATTTCGCATGTTTTTCAACGAATCGTTAACTTTTATTGGCAATCCATGATGGTCGAGCACACAATTTATAGCTTGTGTCGTATACTTAGTCCATGGTAAATTAATATAAGGCTATAGATACAGAGGGAAACTTGTGAATCTGAGATCTTATGTTTCTATATCTGAAAGAACAAAAGAAAGAAAGAAAGCATTTATTACCACACAAATTTAACACAAACAAATTAAAATGAATAATAAGAAATTTGTTTGTATGGTGTGGCAAAAGGAGCGGTCCCAGCAAAATGTTAAGCAATGAGCAGCACACAACACTGCCCAACGCTGGTTTTCAGTCCGCCCCATTTACTACCGTTATGTAAATTACAAATATTTCGCGGGTAATATTTTTTACAATTTGTATAATACCTACTAAAATTACAATAAACAAAATTTAATACAAGTAAAAAGAAAGTGGATTAAAGATTATAGATTGCCACTACAAAAACAAAACGAAATTTATAATTTGTATAGCCTTTTCTCAGAAGCCGGCCCCGTAACCAATCCGAAAAATCCGTGCTGAAAGCATGAAATAATGAGTTACGCTTCGATTAGGAACGTGCAATAGATTATGGATCACGCTATATCTGCGAATGGGGCGACTCATAGGCTCGCCGCATATTGCATCCAGCCCGCGGGCTGATTACCTAAGTCGCAGACGCTTTGCAATAGGCGTAAATTGCTCCAACGCCGCTGTCAAACGTCAATTTGGTATTACCTATTTAGCAAACTAAACGTCTAGCGTCTGGTAACGGTATCGCGAGTCCAGAGATTTTATCTAGTCTAAAAATATGCGTACCGCGCTAAAAGAAGTTTTCATACATACATTTTTTTTTTTAATACGCATCGAATTGAGATTCTCCTCCTTTTTGAAGTCGGTAATAAGAAATCCATTTATCTCGGAAATACTTGGTCACGGTTGTTGTCATTTTTGAGCACGCAATGTATTGTAAACACGGCGATTAAAACGCTTCGTGATACTATGACATTATTATGCTACTGGAAACTAGCTAGCGAAACAACAGGCGTTTAGTTTTTTGCAGTTTATGTGAAAATAGACAGTTTCTTTAAAACCAAAATAGCGCTAGGATAGACGAATACAATAATTTTAGACTGAAATCAGTTAAATAAACTAGATAAAAAACTAAACATTCAGACCGCATGATTGATTCTAACGCTGAGGATTCCTGAATCATGTTCTATCAATGGTATCAGTTTTTGTTACAGTTACGATGTACCTGTATCTTCAACATAATTGTCTTCTGAGAATCAGAACACTACATCTCAAAGTCCAAATCAAAGCGCAAGCCAACGTGACTTACCATATCATTAGGGTCAAACGGTTTACTTGACTTCTGTAATATCTTCAATACAAGGAGCGTTTACAATAGTAATCGAACCAATTGCTACCAATATAATAAGTTAATTGTAACGAAACAATAAATTGACCCAGATATATAAGCCTCAGTAAGGGTTACAGTCCATTGCTACGATAATCTTATTCACGACGATAATTTCTCGATAAGACATAGGTACATTTTAGTATTGAAACAGATTTATTTGTTTACTACGTCCGCGTTAAAGGAAATCGAAGTTGTTCATGTGAAAGGATGTTTAGCAATGCTGCTGTTGCACTTCAGTTGAGTTGATTGATGATAGATTTACTTATAATTTAGCCAAATTCAACCAAATAAAATTTGTTGGTGATATGGACGCATCTACAAAGAGAATACAATCTCATGTCGCTATTTAAGATGCAAAGGAAGATTTAGGGAGGTGTATCCTAAGCAGATCACACACACATCGGCCATTTATACGTCCACTGCTGAACAAAGGCCTCCCCCATAGATTCTACAATTGTGTCATCATTTTGGGAGGTATTTGCCAATACTCACGACGCTTGGCAGGCGGGTTGGTGAGCGCACTATGGCTACCGCTTCACAGAAGGGACGCTGCTGCCCATCCCTCTGGTAGATTCGCTTAGTCGCCTTTTACGACATCCACGGGAGGAGATGGAGTGGTGCTATGTTCTTAATCTCGACACCACGCGGTCATAGCTACACCTAAGCTGATCATTTTTTATTGGCTAAATAGGTGTGGATGTTATATGGATTTCGTTTCGCTAAATTCCATAAATTCACTGAATAATTGATGAAGGTTAGGCCTGGACCGCACACATACAAATAACAAAGACTAAAACAATATTTTTACATTTCAGGGATTCGGCATGGGCATACAAGCAGCTGCTGCTCCAGTTTCCATTGCCGAATATTCAGCACCTAAACACCGAGGAGCTTTCCTGGCCACCATCGCCTTTTCTTTCGCCACCGGAATGCTGTTTGCCCATGTCTTTGGAACCTTGCTCTACTGGAGACCAGCTGGCCTGGCCTGTGGGAGTGTGTACGCGTTATCTCTGATTTTGATCACTTTATCGCCAGAAACTCCACCATACCTTGCCTCAAGAGGATTAACCGAGCAATGCAGAAAGTCTTTCCATTGGTTCAGAGGCTACGATCCTATTGCCGAGAAGGAATTAGAGATTCTCCTCAACAGCCAAAAGAAGACCACAGGAACAAGGAGAGGGTCCAGATGGCAAGGGTATAGAGAAATGATCAAAAAACCGGAATTCTATAAACCAACTGTGATTATGATGTTCATGTTTGTGCTCTTCCAAATATCTGGGATGACAGTGGTGCCTTCATATACAATCCCGATGATGGAAGAAGTCAGTGCTGGTACTATTGATTCAAACATAAGTATGTTGATGGTGGATGTGGTCAGATTCGCCACCGCTGTTCTGTCCTGCGTTGTCGTCAACAAGCTCAACAGACGAACTGTCCTTTTCCTTGGAATTGGTATCAGCGTGGTGTCTCTACTAGCTGCCGCTATAATGCTCTACTTAAGGGATTTTGGATATTTACCCGATGGATACAAATGGCTGCCCGTAATACCGACACTAATGTATATTTTTGGAAAAACTTTAGGCATCCTACCAATTCCCTGGGCAATAGCAGGAGAAGTATTTCCTTTAGCATACAGAAGCTTGGGAGGCGGAATTTCTGGCATGTTCCTGTCGATAATGTTCTTCGTTGTTGTCAAGACGGCTCCCATAACCTTCGAGCAGATCGGCGTGAGCGGCACATTCTGTATTTATGGAGCTTCCATTGCCTTCTGTGGGGTTTTCTTGTACTTTTTACTGCCAGAAACTAAGGGAAAAACATTGTTTGAGATTGAATGCCACTTCAAAGGTATTAAAGGTAATGCCGATGCCGGACAGATCGAACTATATGAAGGGGAGAAGATGTTGGAGCTTAAGAAGGTGGAATGTGGATGAAAAGGGACGGGAGACCTCAGGATGTGCATTACTGCTTCGAAGCAGTTGAGAGGGGGGAGGTAGCAATATTTAACACGTTCAGGGCTCTGGCACTTTGCTTTGTAGAAAACATGATCTGACTCAGTTTGCCGCAGATAGTGCTGGTAAAGCCACGTGCTTCGCGTCCAATCTGGGGCGATGGTGAATATTATAAACCAAAATTGAATTCAACGATACAAAAACAAATTGTGCAATTGATTGTACACAGATTTAATCTTATGTAAAACATGAAATTTGAGCTACGGGCGTTTAATGTCGACCATCTCTAGGGTACTGAAAGTGTTAAAGCCATATAATAGTCATGAGAGAAATAAACAGATCTAAATAAAATAGTTTTATTTTGCTTATCTGAGATTTAAATTCACAATTCATAAATTACGTATACTTAGCTTAATTATTTAGATAAGAGCTGATTCAAAATCATCTTTACCACCATCATATACAGTGATATTATAAATTAACTGCACATTTTGGTTCCCAGTATCATTTAATGACAACTTCCAAATAGGCTCTTAAATAACCCTATACATCGTACCTTCTGTACACTTTTAATAAATAATGATTGAACTACATCTACGCATCATTTCCCCATTAGCTCTACCATTCAGAGGCTCCACACTCTTGCTGTCTGCGGGAGTCAGTCCTCGGAAATTGTCTTCTATCTCCTGAAGAGTTTTACCTTTTGTCTCTGGCAACATAAACCACACAACTGACATGCACAACGTAACTACACCAGCATACAAGTAATAAGTACATGGAAGACCAATAGAACTCGTTAACATAGGGAAACACTTCAGGGCCACAAAGAAATTTAGAGACAAAGCCAATATGCTGATACCACTACCCAAACCACGATATTCCAATGGGAAGATCTCCCCAGAAACTGCGAAAGGTATTGAAGATATACCGACAGTTAACGAAAACATATAAATTCCTATCAAGCCTATGGGAACCCACTGATTTTCCAACAGTAACGGTAACATACCATTTTGCTTGGCATAAACGTATGCTCCTTTCCCAATGTAGGACAAAATGCATATCATCCCACTGCTGAATAACAATGTCCTCCGGTTCATAGTCTTCATTAAATAAACGGCAAGGATATTGCAAATGAGTCTCTCAATATCCAAAGCCACCATGATGACCTTGGCATTCGCTTCAGGACCCACCACTTGATTAATAATATCGGTTGCATACGAACTAATGACATTGATACCTGCGAATTGGAACATTACATATAAGAACATCATTATAGTAATAGGCTTGTAAAATTCAGGCTTCTTGATAGTCTGTCTAAAATGTCTAAAGTAATGTTTCATCTTTGCACTGAAAGGCCAATTTTCATCTACAACACTTGATTTTCGCGCCATTTTCTGGGCAACTATCATTTTCTCTAGTTCATCTAGTACTTCATCGTCATCTCCACGCAGCCAGATGAATATTTCTCTTGCTTCTTCTATCCTTCCTTTGGAAATCAGCCACGGCGGAGACTCGGGGTTGTAAATAATGAGAATGAGACTCGTAAAAGTTATGAAGGAACAGATTAATGCAATTTGCTCCCAACTGAAGAATGTACCTAAAGAATGACAGAATAGGACTCCTATTGTCAGTGATAATGACACGAACGTTAGAAATGCTCCTCTATTTTTTGGGTCCGTCATTTCACCTATGATGATGGAGCCGATAGATCCAAGCATACCCATAGCGATGCCTTGTAGAAATCTAGCTGCTATGAGTCCGGCAACGTTTTTCACCACAAGGAGAAGGAACCAGCCGAATAGGACAGGGAGGATAGTCATTATATGTGACTTCTTTCTTCCAAAGACGTCCATGAGGATCGTGATGATGATATTGCCGGTGATAAGCGCAAAGCCCACTATGGAAGCTGGAATCAAAAATTAATTCATTTACTATACAATTTTATTTTATTTCAAACAGAAAGTATTGTATCGGGTCTAATTAGTGCACAGATTAATGTCAAGTTTTTTACTAATCTCGACGTGTCGATCAAGTCACATTGACCTAGGTAAATGGTGTTATTTTGATATTAATCTGTGAGCGAATTATCTAAACGTAATGTATTCAATTCATGAAAGTTCAAGAAGTAATATTCTAAGTCTCAAAAAACTGCAATCAAACAATGAATATGAATACCTAAATGTATGTAACTTGTGGATCTTTTATTTTTAGCACAGGGGTCGAGGTACTTTTCGATGACAGCTGAGCCCAACATAATTTATTTATTTATTTGAAAGATCAATAGCAATAATAAATTTTGTAAACAAATATAATATATGTGACTCTACCAGTAACTTTGATATATAGCGTTAAATCGATACCAATATATAACATTGAAATGTCTGTCTGATATTTTAAAATAAATGCCTAAATTTAAGTGAAACCTGCTTTATACGATGCATAATCATAAATGCCCATTTTATATTTTTTATCTCTCTGTCTGTCTGTCTGAAAGTTTGCCTCCAATAGGCTCCAAAACGGCTCTAAGGATTTCAATGAAAATTTTAAGGATCAAAACAGGAATTTCAACTTAAATTCGTGTACGTTGCATTTCAATATCTTACAGGGTTCACAAGATATGAATATAAATATAATAAATTTACGAATTAAACGTATGCGTTTACTTCTAATTTCAAAATAATATATAGTACACCAAGTCTAAGTTTGGTCTCATAAAATCGTGTTGGCAGACCTATTTGAAACCTTTTGGGCTGTTTTATCTAATGCGGTATAACCAATGTTAATCCGAGAAAGCTGGTGGTTGGCGCGGATTATTAACCGCAGGGCCACGCCTAACGCTTTCGCAAACGCAAAGCTGGATGACATGTAGTGGGAATCACTCCCGTCAATCAAACATTGACGACATAACAGGCAGAAGGTTTATTCGAATGCGAAAGAAGCATTCTTGCTCGCTTACCTATCCATGACTCCTCGCTGGGTGTGGCGTGTATTTCAGACTCTGGCAGACGGAGGCTCGGAATCAGAATCGCGGAGAAGCCGATGACGCACCCATGAGCTATAATGTTTATCGACACACTGGCCGTCACGAAGCACTGGAAAGTTAAAAAAGGTATTTTAAAGCCGTCGTCTCATAACGGCCGTGTGAGATTATTAATTAATTGAAACAGTACAATTTAATTACATCACCACCACTCCATATCCTATATCCCGGTGGGCCGTGGATGTCGTAAAAGGCGAAAAAGGGACTCTAAGCAAGAGGTGTGGGCTGCAGCGTCCCTTCTGTGGAATAGCAGCCATACTGCGCTCACCAAGCATAGTGAGTATCGGCAAATTCTTCATATCGAAATAACGACATAATTGTAGGGGAGGCTTTTGACCAGCATAGACGTCGTTTGGCTGATAAGATTGATAGGCTTGCAAATGTAAAAAAAAAAAAAAAACTACTGCTATCGCTAACCCTTCTGCCAAGCGTGGCGATTATGGCAAAACCCCCCAACGAGCCCACAACACACCCATATCGGTCGTTGTGGTGTTCTTTGGGGGAGGCCTGTGTCCAGCAGTGGACTTCATTCGGCCGAAATGATGAATGATGATGAAATGTCAAAAAGGACTTCATGAAGGCCCGGGTGTAGATTCATTACAATTGTCGAAGATACACGTTCGTAATCGTAACTTGAACCTCAAGGCTTCGGGTTTTACTGAATAATTATTGAAGTACTGTTCAAGATAACTGCACAGTTTACACAAGCTACTTCAAATACTAACGTTAGTCAATATTTTAATGATCTATTAATCAATCTTGGAAAATCAAAACTATGAATTAACCTTAACCGACTTTTCAAAGGTGAAGCGCTGCGTTAACTATTACAGGTGCATATCAGATAAGATACCATGGATTAAAAAGATATGCTTTTTTAGCGTTATTTATTATCAAAATAACGATAATTACGATACATAATCTACTTATTATTGATTAATTAAAGGTTACTCAATTATAGAAGCGTATTTGTAGGTCCTAGAGAAACCATCGATACGTGCTTCAAGTAAAACCTCTCCATTCATTATTCCTTCCTTATATTTTTTATATGACTGGGTCAACTGGGTACCTCGATTTAAATTCTGATGGAAAGCGATAGATGAGGTCTACGATACGATATTGAATTTATGAATGAAAATTTAATTTACATACTAGCGTACTGTGCTCAACGTAATCAAAAGCCTTCGACAGATCATAGAATATGCCAGTAGTTAAGAGCCCCTGAGATCAAAGAATTTCAGAACGTCAGTATGTGACACTCCTGCGTCAGTAGTAAGGTCGGCTATCCTGAAGCCGACAATTGCCCGGTTCCCGTCTAAAAACGAACGATTTTTTTTTTTTTTTTAATTGAATTTTGCTTATGATATATTTTAGTAACGAAAATCTGTTCGTATGTTAAACCTCGTACGCACATATTATGAGACTAACGACGCTAAGCCTCAGTACGTAGTCTCAACTACGTCGTTATTGGTAAAGTTCGTGGTAAAGTTCTGACGTAACTTGCAATTAATACGTAATAATTTTAATATTTGGTAATGAACGTGCAAAATATTAATCGTTGCGATCGCTAACCTTTAATAATTCCAGTAGATATTTTATATACTCAGGTACGTGTGCTTTGAGATATAAATGATAACATTTGGCGACAGCAACGATCTTATCTAGGAATCTATCTATAAATTTGATTTCTGAGATTCCTGAATGAAGTACGTAGGTATTATGAGCGTTTTATCTTTATCCCGTGTCATTTATCTAGTAGTATTGAAGATAAAAGTGTCCACTCACTTCACAATTACCATATCTGTAACCTATCGGTAGGTTGCACACATCATAAATAGGCAATAAGGTTGCAAACGAGTGCAACGACGGGGTAATACGAATTGAACAAAGAAAAGGCGCAATGACATATTTACATTCTATACGTGGGCTAATTATACTACTCTTCAGATTAAGTAGAAAATTGTAACAGTTAAACTTGCCACTTAAATTCATACTGTAGAGTAGTTCCCTGTGCTTTCGGTTCTACAGTATGAACCACGCCGTGCGTTCTACTGGATATCCCAGTGCTCCTCTGTCTATGTTGAAGATGGCCACCGAAGGGTTTGGTCGGTAAGAGTCAGGCACACACCACTGCTTTCCTGAGGCGGAGGATGACCACGAGGATGTCACCACGTACGAAAAAAGGACCAGAATATTTACTTTTATATAAACTTATTTAATAGCACAAGATCCTAAATTACCACATTATTGTTCTGTTTGGCAAGTACCTTAGATAGGTAAGGTTGTATCTCAAAGAGTGTATACGGCCTCCTTCGTCACTTACAATCATCACCATATCAGCCAAAGGACGTCCACTGCTGAACAAAGGCCTCCCTCTTAGATTTCCACAACGAGCGGTTACATGCCGCTCTCATCCAACGACCTTCACCAGATCGTCTGTCCACCTCGTTGAAGGTTGTCCCATGCTGTGTTTTCCGGTGCGCGGTCTCCATTCGAGAATCTTTGCAATGTGCCCCGCCCATTGCCACTTCAGGTTACTAATCCTCTCAGCTATGTCGACAACTTTAGTTCTTCTACGAATGTCCTCATTTCTGATTCGATCTCGTAGAGAAATACCAAGCATAGCTCTCTCCATAGCTCGCTGAGTGACCTTGAGCTTTCTTATGAGGTGAGTGTCTTCTTCCGAGTGTAAGTGACCACGTCTCTGTTCCATATGTCATCACTGGTAACACACACTGGTTAAAAATCTTGAGGCATTGCGGTAATGTTGACGAAAAGACGTCGCTTACAATAATTTAGAAGAAAATGCCTGCCAGTGTTCTTAAAGGAATCTAACATAACAAAAAGGAAAATATGACGCTCAACTCTCGTATATCTATTCTCGCATAGCTCGACTCACATCCGCACTTGACTTACGCCCGGAACGCATATTTTTTTATTGGATTACCGCAAAAGACCTCACCACCAGAAGAGCTTATCCCCACCGCACGAACGCAAGGGGTAAAGCACAGGCGTGTGCAACATGAGGTCTTGGATTAACGCCGGAACTAGGGGTGCAACTCTCTAAACTCAAACATCCATACATCCTTGAATACAGAATTGAAATAACGGTGAAAAACCAATTTGGTATACTCTAAGACATGATTGAATCTATTCAAGGATACGTTGCAGACGGTGAACCATGAGGACGAGTCTTAGCGAATGCCAAATTGCGTTGTCACCATTATTTCAATTCTGTATTCAAGGATGTATGGATGTTTGATTTTAAGGAATTGCATCCCAGTTGCAACCCACCAGTTCCGCGTACGGTAAAAAATTTTATGAGTTATTTGCCATTAGCAGTATGTGGACACAGTCACCGACCTATTGAATTAATCTAGAATTTTTTCTTCGAATCCATTAAAGGAGCAAGGTCATTGAATTTATCGATAGCCGATTTTGAAATGAATTGAGTAGGTATAAATAGCCCTGATACTCGGAAAAGTTAGTCTATGCGTTCTAAAAGTCTAGTTGGAATTCGCACACCAAATATGTAAAGTATAATTCCTTCAACCAATGCTTATATGGAAATGAGTGTTAATTTTTTTTTTAAATATGCTGCTTTATTATAAACTTTAATTCCGGAAGACGCAGCGTAGGCCGACCTCTCGTGAGATGGAATGCTGGCTGCGGGAATCCGGTGGGTGCAAGTAGTGCAGGAGTGGTTATTGTGGCGAACTTCGGGGATATAACTATGTCCAGCAGTGGACGTCTTTTGGCTCAGATGATGATGATGATGCAACTTTATTGTACCTTGCCACCTTGTACCTTTGAGCTCATTTAGTTTCTGTTCTTTGTGGTGGGTCAATTACCACAGTAATCTTAATAAATATGGTATGGTACCTTATAAATCACTTATTTATTGAGATTTGTTTATTTTACTGGTTTTTATTCACAACTAGCTGTTGCCCGCGGTTTCACCCACGCGTTTATTTTTAATAATATAGATGCAAATATATCAGTATAATTAGTATATATATGCATATATATATATACACATATATATATATATATATATGTGTGTGTATTGGATTGGATTTCATGGGTTTTAATTTTTTTTGCGTGGAACCCTAATCCTTTTTCTAAAATAAAGCCTATGTTACTCCTTATAACATCAGCTATCTGCCAGTGAAAGTCCCGTCAAAATTGCAGCCGTTTCAGAGATTAGCCGGAACAAACAGACAGACAGACAAAAAGTTTAAAAATTGTACTTTTGTTGTTAGTTCCATATATATTTTCATATGCATTTAATAAAAAGATGTTATTTTGACGATACATACAGACACTTAATTTTTTTATTTGGATAGATTGAATTTCCCCTTTGTAAACAATTTTATAGATTACCATAGATAATTACTAATCAAATATTATCATTATCACAAGAACTATTGGGTAATGAATCTTCATCAGAGTTACAATATGTCACGAGATTACCTTTTAGCGAGATTCTGTGAGAACCAGTCATATGAGAAAACAATATGGCGTATATATACTACTTAAGCGTAAACTATGTACTGCTACCACTCATAGACCACTATTGTAATGACTATTGACAACTGAAACAATGATACATAAGTTTGCCACGACATTAAGACAATCGCCACAAACGTGCAGGTGAGGAGCCGGTACTTCATGACAGTCTCTTTAAGTAGGTATATAGAAACTAACGGCCGAAATTAATGATAAGACTAATCCAAAACCTTTAGATTTATGATTAAAAACTTGATCTAAATCAGACAAATTCTCTGTCCAGTGGAAATTCTAATGAACTTCCTTCGCCCCGGGGAAGGGCGTAGGGGTACCTCCTACCAGCTAAAACCACTGGAGCGGTCATCTTCGGCACCGAAAGGTGGCTCCAGTTACTCGCAAGATCACACTAGAGCCGCCCATTGGTGCCACGCTTTTAGGCTCATCTTGGAGGGGATGACTGTAAAGCGGTCACCCTCTCTAGCGGAGGGAAGGCGGGTGTGAAAGGGCCGCCCCCAGGTACTGCTCGGTGAGGATTGTAAAGGTTTCCCCCAAGCCTCGCTGTTAAAATGAATGCCTACTGCCTAGAAATTTTAAGATCTGCTCTCCCCGGAAGACGTTAGCGTAATACCTACATTGGAAGTAAAAACAGCTGTGCTTTGTAAATGTCATGACGTCCAGAAATAGCGATCGTCTGAAGATAAGCCTAATTAACGAGATTAGCGCAGACACGTAATTAAGGAAGGTATTGTATAAGTAAATTCGCAATAATTTTGTCTTTTATAACAGTTCTAACGTATTTTACGATAGGATTAGCCATGTAAGGAAGAAATAACATCACTCAAATTTCGGCCTATCGCAGTTCACATAAATCCCTCCAAAAACGGGGAGTCAATGTCTGTACTCCAGGCTTGCTGTGCATCGCTTGACTGACGCCATAGTCTACACAATATAGCCATTGGAGTTTTAACATTGGCCGTAAACAAAGGTCTTCTATCAATTTTATATTAAGAGACGTTTGTGACAAGATGGGAGGCTGCGATTTTAATGGCTAGCTATCTAGGATTCGATGGCACAGAGACGTGATCGCTTACGGAAGGCCTCATAAGAAAGCACAAGGTCACTATGGCGAGATGTTTGGTATTTCTCTGCGAGAATCACGAGCAGATTCGTAGAAAATCTAAACCTGCTGACATAGCTGAGAGTTTAGTAAGCTGCAGTGTCAATGGGCGGGGCACATTGCTCATAGAACTGACGGCCGTTGGAGTAAAGAGGTTCTCGAGCACACACTGAACACCGGAAAACGCAGCCCGGGACCGCTTCTATCAAGGTGGACAGACGATCTGGTGAAGGTCGCTGGGAGTCGTTAGATGTGGGTGGCTCTCTCTGATATGACTTGTCGTATAGGGGAGGCCTTCGTTCAGGAGTAGACATCCTATATAATATGATGATTAAGATTGCTGGTAACCTAGTAACGCCCATTGGCCATTTTTTTTAAATGGCATCTCCTTGTCACACATTCCCAACTACTGCAACTCCTATAAGCCAGGATCTACAATGGCGACCGCCGGAAAGAACACAGACCGATGAAGCTCGGTGGGTCCCAGAGAAAGAATAACTGTCTTAGAACCCGCAACGAAATTAATCAGAAAAGAAAAAGAAGGAGTAGTAAAGAATATACGTTCCACTTCTCTCAGTAGCAAGCAGGAGACAGAGAAAATACTGTAGGCCATATTGTCCATATGTGTGATTTATGAAATGATTAACGAAATAATTAATACAAAATAAAATATCCATTCCTATGTGTATAAAACTAACCTGTTTCAAAAACGGAGAAAATTTCGTCTTATTTTTCTTCTTCTGTAATTCACCCATATTTTTTTCTTAAAATCCAATTCATAAATGTCTTAAATTAATCTCAGTTTCATTGTATCTCACAGCACGTTCACTCCACATCACAGTTGGTTGGCAAAAGGTCCTCGTGCGCTATCAAGCCGTGTAATCGATATAAGTGATACTTATTTGAGTTTTAAAGATTAGATTAATGTTATTGTTCACTTGTGATTAACATTAAAACGTTTTGTTAGCTTCAGAGTGCGGCACGTTCCGACTTTTTTCGCCGTTTAGTAAGTCATTACTAATTGCAGTGTTTGTCTTCTCTGCGGATAAACGTAGCACTTCGTCATCGTTATGTGACATTACACCTAGAAAACTGTGGAAAATGTATATTTTTCTGATTAGGAGCTAATTACTAAATATTATCTTGTGAAAGATGTAGCGATCAAATATAGTAAGGACTTCTATCTATAAGAGTTTCGTCAAATTTGTCCTAGTTTAGAAGGCATTTGAGTAGGAATAGACACAAGGTTTTTATTAGATAGAGTCAGGATTTTCAACCTTACGGAATGCCGTGACAGCGGCGGTAAAAAGGTATAGGACGTAGTACGTACGTAGTACGGCGCCTTAAGCTTCAGGCCGACGCAGAAACTTACGAAACACGAGTGTTTCAGAATGTATCCGTGTCGCATAGGCCGAAAGCAAATGCCAGATAGTCACCACTGCGGAGATTGCGCACAGCGCTGCACACCTTGGAAGAGTATCCAGCTTTGGCATCGCAGTGCCGTGATGACGTCGCGATGGTCAAGGTGACCTTTCTATTTGGGCGCTCTTTCTATCCACGGTGTGGAGCGAGTGAAAGTCGGAAGCTGTCGCTTCCTTTTGCAAGGGTAGGAAATAGTGTACGAAAACGGAGATTGAGGCGACCACATCTCTCCCCTTCCACAGCAGAGGCAGTGGGTACCGGAGAACGCTTGATCATCGTGCGGTCGTGCGTTTGGCCAAGTTACACAAAGGGATGGGGCCGCCAAACTAATTGGCAGACCAAAACCTGCCAGCAAGCGGTGCGGCAGCTGTAACAAGCGAAAACACAGTGGCAATTTCAGCAGGTGAAAGTACACACAGTACTGACACAATTCCAGGAAATCTCCCCGAGGGAAGAAAATGGAGCTTGTAACTGATCAGTTTTTGATTCGATTCAGTCTTTTTTATCATAGATGGCCATGGTGAAACTATCAAGAAAAATACCTGATTTCTAAAAATGGAAGATTTTAGGGTTCTTAAAAAGGTAAAAAGTGAACTGATGACACTTCGGTAAATGCCTGTCCGTGAATCACAGCAGTTTACTTGGAAAGTACTTAAGCTATGTCATCAACATCATCATGTCAGCCGAAAAACGGCACGGTTGGTGCAGTGGCTGATACAGTCGGATGCTAGCCGGGTAGTCGGGTCGTGGGTTCGATTCCCGCACGACAAATATTTGTATGATCTTCAGGTAGTTGTTCCGAGTCTGGTTGTATTGTGTGGAACTTGTGTCTGTAAACGCACCCACGTCACAGGAGAAATCATATTCTGGGGCAACGGTTTTAAAAAAAAAAAACGTACGCCACCCGAGGCATGTACTGATCGAACCGCGGGCTGATTAGCCAAAAAACAGCAACAGCAGACGCGATAGCAGCTATCGCGCAGCCAAGGATCCACCGGTGGCAAAGCGTCAAAAATATTGGTATTACGTAAGGCATCACCCGCCAGTCGCTATTGTGGAAGATGCATAGTTACTAGCGCCAGTAGCCACCAGTGGAACTAAAAAGAATGAACGTTTTTAATTCATTGATTGTCGGACAGAGGCGCGTCAGAGATCTTCGCCTGTTTAGTCGCTATCGGCAAATAGGTAATACCAAATTGACATTTGACAGCGGCGTTGGAGCAATTTACGCCTGTTGCAAAGCGTTACCTAAGTCGCAGGACTTAGGTAATCAGCCCGCCGGTCTATATGATTTTGTAACATCAGTTTTTGTATTACTGGGATTAGTGGAATCGTCAACCAATGTAGTAAACACGTCAGACTTGTGTGTCATACATCAATATCAGATAATTACTGCAAATCTGTTGCCAAGTACGATAATTATAATCCATATATTATACCCTAAAATGTGACAGCATAGAGATAACCTTCTGATAGATATAATTTACTGCTGGTAGGTCTTATAGCAACTCTAGTGTGATCTTTCGAGTACCTCGAGCCCTCTTTCGGTGCCGAAGATGACCGCTCCAGTGGTTTTAGCCGGTAGGAGCCCGATATACCCCTTCGCCCTTCCCCGGGGTGAAGGAAGTTCATATAGAATTTCCACTGGAGACCAATAAAAAAAAAAAGGTAGGCAACACCGCAGTGCTACTTCGGTGGCACGGATGGTGCAGTGGCTGATACAGTCGGCTGCTGCGCTTCAGATCGCGCGTCCGATTCCCGCACGGAACAAATATATGTATGTATTCAAATTCAAATAATTTATGATCTACAGGTAGTTGTTCCGGGTCTGGGTGCATTTTGTGTGGAATTTGTTTCTGGTAAACACACCCACGACACATGAGAATCCTGGTGTCATCGTTTATACTAAAGGGGCATCGTTTATATTAAACTAGCTGGGACCCGCGGTTTCACCCGCCGTTTAATTTTATATATAGGTATAGAAATGAAATTCATTGGAATGATAGTGGCGCCATCTGTCACTCCATTTGTACTCACCACGCTTGGCAGGCGGGTTGGTGAGCGCAGTATGGCTACCGTTTCACAGAAGGGACGCTGCTGCCCATGCCATGCCTCCAGTTTAGATTCCCTTAGTCGCCTTTTACGACATCCACGGGTGGAGATGGAGTGGTGCTATATTCTTAATCCGGACACCACTACCCAGGCATATCTCGGGGGTATTGTAAAGGATCCCCCCGAAACCTCGCTATGCGCTGTGCTGCGGCATACGGCTGCACGTGACCACGTGCGCAACGCTATCTTCCCGAAGGAAATCGACAATCTAGTGATTACCGATGCGTTGCCGACCTAAGAGCGGTTACACATAGATCTTTTTAGAATGTATAAAATCTTTTCTAAAGTTGTAATGTTATCACTACGTTGATCTTCTTTCTAGAAAGGTCATTGAAATTTAATACATTATTGAAACATCCATTGCATCCCAGGTTTGAAAGTCACTGTAGGACGCCACGCTAACCACGACATTATAATGACGTCACTGAGATACGCACGTCACACGTGAAACGGTAGTTACCCGACTTTTCCGTACCTATTAAATAACGTATACTCTGTCACCCAACTCCCGGGCAGAATAAGACGCTGCAAGAGTCTCGTTCCGCTCGATCCGACTTCCTAGCCAAAGTTTCACACTATAATCATTATATGTTCTTCTTCTCTTAGATTATGGCTTCTGTAGAATATCTTCCTCAATTTCGCCAATGTCAAGTATAAAGGCAACGTTGTACGGTATTTAGATTGATAAATCTTTATATATACATAAAACATTTCTCAAAAGTGAAAAAAAAAATCTAAAAAATATGTTGGCAACGTCGTACGGTTCAATTGTTTCTTCCATGACACACCATCAAATCTCAATCATTATGTTTGGTATGTATTATATACCTAGTGATCAATAATATAATTATGGAACAGTGCCATCTATTTTTTTGGATATGAATTGCGTGCAGTAAGATAATAATGAATAGTTATGTTTGAAGATGTTTCATTTCCTTTGTGGCATGGATAATTCATCCCAGCCTGTGAGGGATTTAAAAAACCATTTAACAGATTATAATATGTACTAGTTACTAGTCAGCAAATGGTCGAAATTCAATCGCTTTTTTTTTAAGTACTTAACTTGGCTTTCTGCTTTCCTCCATAATATGAACTTATGCCAAATATACACTCCTCCGTGCGTGCAATGTGCTTAAAAAAGAGGTTAGATCATTATAATGTTATCAGAATTGTACTTATAAGTAAGCATATTATAATAAGTAAGGAACAACGCCATCCATTTTTTGGACATGAATTGCGTTCAGCATGTAAAACAACGCCATCTATTTTTTTGAACAGGAATTGCGTTCAGCAGTATGTAATGAATAGTTCTTTCTGAAGATGTTTGATTACTTATGGCGTGGCTAACTCTCCCTGTGAGGCATTTAGAGAAACAATGAATTAAGCAGATTAAATGTATTATAAGATTTTATTGCAAAGTAAATAACATTTATTTCAGCAATATTTACGGATAGCCACATAGCATTACAGCCTTTATCTGTGCTTTGCTTTGAACTCCTAGTTCCGGAGGTTCTCCACAAAATACAAAATTTGTACCTATTTGGGTTAGTTGTAGACAACTGACAAGGCTGATTGCTTCTGCAATATGAAAAAGCTCCTGACAATTGCCTAATTGACATTTTTATATTACCTTTGTTAGTAGTAGAATAACAAATAGTTTCACTCAAATAATAGATTAAGCAAGAATTATACAAATAAAGAAGGAACTTCTAGAAATATTGCGGTTAAATTACCCGGGGATCAAGACAGTGTGCATAGTTTTTTTCCTTCTTCCTTGTCGACTGTCATTTGTTATACCACAGGGTAGTAAACAAATTAAACAAAATGTATGTTGCGGAACTTTTTTTATTTACATACTGGCTCAACTAAGGTCAAATACTGAGACACATAACAAAGTAAATCCCGTTTTCTTCTGTTAATTAAAAATCAGTCTTTAAGAAAAATAATCACAAGCGGTCCAGAGATTGCTCTCTGTGAACTAAATTTAATCTACTTCTTCCACAGTCGGCCCGCCATTATTTTGTTGGTATCCGTAGCCACCGGGCATCCCTCCTGGCATTCCTCCTGGCATCCCACCGGGCATTCCTCCTGGCATCCCACCGGGCATTCCTCCAGGCATTCCACCGCTAGCACCATGCATCTTGCTCATAATGGGAGAGCATACTCGCTGTACTTCCTTCAGCTTATGCTCGTACTCATCCTGTTCAGCTAAATTGTTGTTATCTAGCCATCGTAGCGCGTCATCGCACGCGTTCCTAGCCGTGCTCTTGTCCTGTTCTGGGAGCTTTTCTCCTGCATCATCCAACGCTTGGCGCACACTGAATATGTAGGATTCAAGCTGATTTCTCGATACAACACGCTGCCTCTGCTTGTCGTCCTCGTCTTTGTATCGCTCTGCTTCAGAAAGCATGCGATCGATCTCGGCTTGCGAAAGGCGACCTTTGTCGTTTTTAATTACAATGTTCTTGCTTCGGCCAGTGCTATTTTCTTTAGCAGAG
Organism: Diloba caeruleocephala; assembly: GCA_947459985.1. Classification (NCBI taxonomy): domain Eukaryota; kingdom Metazoa; phylum Arthropoda; class Insecta; order Lepidoptera; family Noctuidae; genus Diloba; species Diloba caeruleocephala. The sequence continues at coordinate 2,207,555 of OX381629.1, read as the reverse complement.
ACGTTAAGTATACCGTTTGCGTCCAAGTCGAAAGTGACGTCCACTTTAGGAACGCCACGCGGTGCGGGGGGAATACCCGTTAAATCGAACGTTCCTAACAAGTTGTTATCCTTCGTCATGGCTCGCTCTCCCTCATACACTTGAATGGTGACAGCTGGTTGGTTGTCGGAGTATGTTGTGAACGTCTGCGACTGCTTGCATGGGATCTTAGAATTACGCTCGATAATCTTCGTCATCACCCCACCGGCAGTTTCAATGCCCAGGGATAGAGGAGCCACGTCAACTAATAATACATCCTGAATCTTCGAGTCTTGCTCTCCGCTCAGAATAGCTGCCTGGACAGCTGCACCATACGCTACCGCTTCGTCAGGATTAATGGATAGGTTAAGCTTCTTGCCGCAGAAGAAGTTCTGTAGCAAGCTCTGTACTTTCGGAATTCTGGTAGAGCCACCGACGAGGACAACGTCGTGGATCTGACTTTTGTCCATTTTTGCATCTTTTAGGGCCTTTTCAACGGGCTCGAGGGTGCCTCTGAACAGGTCGGCGTTTAGTTCTTCGAAGCGTGCACGGGATATACGAGTGTAATAGTCGATACCTTCGTAGAGCGCGTCAATTTCAATGGTGGCTTCAGTGCTAGACGACAACGTGCGTTTAGCACGCTCAGCGGCTGTGCGGAGGCGGCGCAATGCACGAGGATTCATACGCAAATCTTTTTTGTACTTACGCTTGAATTCCTCTGCAAGATGGTTCACTAATCTGTTGTCGAAATCTTCGCCTCCGAGATGCGTATCACCCGCCGTTGCCCGCACTTCAAACAGTGAGCCTTCGTCAATGGTCAAGATTGACACGTCAAATGTTCCGCCACCGAGGTCGAAGATAAGAACGTTCCTCTCGCCTTTGAGATTTTTGTCGAGACCGTAAGCGAGCGCGGCGGCTGTGGGCTCGTTGATGATCCTGAGTACATTAAGGCCGGCGATTACTCCCGCATCCTTTGTAGCTTGACGTTGCGAGTCGTTGAAATACGCGGGCACTGTCACAACCGCATCGCGTACCGTTGTCCCAAGGTAAGCTTCCGCAGTTTCCTTCATCTTCGTCAACACCATGCTGCTGATCTCTTCAGGCGCAAAACGTTTAACCTCTCCCTTGAATTCCACCTGAATCTTAGGTTTGCCACAGTCGTTGATCACCTTAAAAGGCCAGTGTTTCATGTCTTGCTGTATTTTCGGGTCATCAAACTTCCTTCCAATGAGTCGTTTGGCGTCGAAGACCGTGTTGCTGGGGTTGAGAGCGACCTGGTTCTTAGCTGCGTCCCCGATGAGGCGCTCCGTGTCTGTGAAGGCCACATATGATGGGGTGGTGCGGTTACCCTGGTCGTTGGCAATGATCTCCACGTTGCCGTGTTGCCAAACACCGACGCACGAATACGTCGTACCAAGATCAATTCCTACAGCTGGCATTTTGTCTTCTTTATAATACTTCTCACACTAGTATTGATAATAACGACGAATAAATTTGCGAGTCTAATAAACTTTCTCAGTTCGCACTGAACTAACTTCGTCTGCTCTGTATCGCGTTTCAAACAATTCTGATTTCGCGCCAAGCGGACGGCGTTTATATAATAAACAAGTAAAATTCGAGACATTTCTAGTCCTGACTCGACGCGGCCAATAAGCAAACAGAATCGAAGGAACGTTCTCGAAGGTCAGTGCAAATCGACCAATGGGATCGTGGTATTCAAGGAAAGAGATAGGTAGAATCTACTATCGCAGGTACCGCATAACTACAGGGTTGCCGCGGTCGAAAAATTCCCTTATTGTAAGGAAATAAAAACAGGTTGGGTTTTTGAAGTCTATATAATGCTGCAAAGTTTTCGAAACGTCAGAAACAAAAATCTATAATATACGCGATTGAATCCGTTTAAACTTGTTTTAATATAATGTGTAATAATCTCAAAAACCTAAGACATTACTATATACTTTTATTGTAATGATACTTCAAGAAATAGATCAAAATGTAGATAATATGTTATTAAGCTGAAAAGAACAGATACTACACTTTGATCTTAGCCAAAAGGCCGAGAAGCGATAGTATAGTTAAATCATTCTCGTGTTATCAGTGGTACCAATGGCCTAACGATAGCTTAATTACTTAATTATTCTAGTTTTTACTTACCTTAATTACTCAACTGAATTTCTGTAACCACTTTCTGATGCAATCAATGTAACTCCATATGGAATTCATTCAGAGCGCAGGTACCCATCACCTGAGTTAAATTTTACATGGGTAGCAAAATTCTAACAAACACTTCATTTAACTACCAGATTCATAGTATACTTATAGTGTTATTTGTAAGTGATTACTATACTTATACGATGTGTGTCAAATAAAATAAGAATATTATGTCTCTCTATTCACGGGTAGCTCCTCTGCAAGGAGAAACAACATAATTAATTGATTTATTCAAACAAACAGTTCATACCTACCAGATACATAGTGTTATTTGTGAGTGATTAGTTGATTACTATAATTATCCGCTGTATTTCAAATGAAATAAAAAATATAATGTTAAAAATATAATTAACGGGTTGCTCCACCGCAAGGAGAAACCTGGTCTTTTGTTAGGATTTCGCGAGGACATGGGTCCAGAACGCCTCTCCCTTTAGGGAACTTTAATCTAAAAAGCTATAGTAACGGGACACTAACCAGAGACTCCATGGTTGTACTAAAAAAATTCAGTATCGGATTCTCCCCGGAGTAATACCAGCGTATGAGATGTAACGTACGATGATAGGAAGGTCTATTGCAATTGGTGTTATATGGACAAAAATTGCGGAATAAACGGAAACAACGACGTCTACCTTTTTACGTTTAATGAAATTCTGTGGCAGACGGTGACTCGCTACTCCCACGACGAGTACCGATTTGGGCGTCTTGGGGTGCCGAGAGGTGCTAAGCAGTTTCCTAGTTATTACACCGTTAGACACTTCTATTCCACCCCCGAGCACATAGCTCTGGCGGCTCCCTCTGTACCCTCTTTTTTTATTAGAAGGGTGAGGAAGCTTGTTTAATCTGGGTGTGTAACGTTTGCAATATTGACAAAGTTCTAATGATCATATGACCTAATTTATATATTTTTTTATATTAAGATGAAATGATATAATTAATTATTCATATAATTTCATTTAACTAATTTTATATGGTTTATTGAACATTTTCTATAATGTACATTTAAATTAATATTCAATTAGTATAATATTCATATAAGCAGCCCCTTACTGTCCCACTACCGAGCACGGGTCTTGTCTCACGATGAGAAAGATTGGGCCTTGGTCCACTGCGCTGACCTAGTGCGGGTTGGCAGACTACACACATCATTGAGAATGTTTAAGCCCTCAGGTTTGCAGGTTTCCTCACGATGTTTTCCTTCACCGCTAACGCAAGTGATAAACAAATTCTGATCCGCACATGAACCCAAAAAGGCAGAGGTACAGGCCGGGATCGAACTCCTCAGTATGGAAGAACCCTCCTGTATGGAAGGCAAGCGATAAATGTACACTACACATCAAGCTATACAACACCAGTATAAGCTGATCTCACATTGCGCAGAAGATCGCAGTGTATATAACATATGAAATTATTTCATGTGAACGTTATTTCAAGTGATATTACACTATCTGTTATTATGCCATATATAACACACCCGTTAAATCTGCCCTCCGGGATTTCGTTTATGCCATGGTGAGATAATGACTGCCTCAGAGAGAAGATTGTAAACCGGTTATTATTATAATACGGTTCGTAATAAAAGGAAGGTCTTTCACTTTTTGCGAACCTGTATTTTTATTAATGTACAAAAATCACTGAATTTACTATGGCTAATTTTCCTCGCACATAATTAATGAGTTTCCCCTATTTCTGTAGTGCTATTCTCCAAACAACACGACCTCCAACTTGACACTGCGGCGGCGGCGAGTTACATTTTCGTTTTTACTTACTTTGCCCACGTAGCCACGACAATTTATGGTTTTTGGTGGAACTACTCAAGGTTGAATAGCATGACAGTTTTTGGTCTCAAATTGCTGCGTGAGCAAAATAGTAAGTGATTACTGCCGCAGCGAGGGAACCTTGAAAACCCATGTTATTATTACCCACACTATATATTGTCTTTAAACTATTTAATATATATTTTTGACGTGTTATTATAACTAATATATTCAATGTGACATTTAAAGCTCTGTCGTCTAAAATATCCGATTATATAATTTCATTTCTTTTACTTGTTGTAAATTTGTGAACTTCGTCGACTATGCATCCATTATGATCAATTTTCTATTGTATATAGTACAATCAATCGTCTGTTTTATTATTGTGAGTATTGATTTTACATTTAATTAGTCTACTGTGTTCGCTTATTCCAATGTAATAATCAAAATTGTAATATAACTTTTATTGAAAAGTGTACATCCATGGAGTTTCTTGCCGGCTCTTCTTCATCGGACCGAGTTTATTCCAAACCGTACACTTCTTAAGACTAACTACTACTAACTGTTCTTAAGAGCTAATTAGATCGGCCTATATGAAAAAAAAGTGAATTTGAATTTCATGTCAATAACAGATATGCGCAGTTCTTGAAATCACAGTTATATTACGAACGAAAAAAAACTAAAATTATAATAATTGATCGATTCTAATAAGTAAAACGAACGCTTCTGCTTCATAATATTGTCGGGAAATTTAACATTACGCTCTGGCAATAACGGGGAAATATCGAGAACAGACGAGAACTCTCATTGTCCGCTGGTGTGAAAGAGATAGCATTAGTACTATCAATAATTTATGATTGTGTAGTTGCGCTGTGTGTTTTGTGTGTGAGTGAGTGCCCTTTCCCTTGCAGAGCGTAGGAATAGCTAGCTCTAGAAATTTCTACCCTTTTACTTTTATTGGAGCAACGAAAATCTTTCCACCATATATTATTTACGGCATAAAATAAAAGGCACAGATCAAAATATTGTTCGTATAAATGTTATCCAGATCTTTAGTTTCTTGACCTGCTTCCACACATTTTGATGATTCATTGTTCTAAAATTAAAATGTTGCAATGCAAATGCATGTTTATCATAAGTAATAATAACTCAATGGATGAGCCATAATTAAACGCCCGTGTGCATTGTGCAATTCTTATAATAATTAATTTAATTTCAATGCACAAATAACAATAAATATAGATATATTGTAACGATTAAATTAAGCGACATCTATGTGGAATCTAGAAGAAGTAGGTATTTAATTAGTATTTTGAATAAATAGATGGCGGTATGACGTTTAGTAGACGATTTAGATTGTTGCAGCAGCAGCGTCTCTTCTGTGGAACAGTAGCCATACTGCGCTCAGTCGCTCACCAACCTGCCTGCCAATCGTGGTGAGAACAGGCCAATTCCCCCCAAAATGACGTTGTGTAAATATAAGGAGGAGGCCTGTGTTCAGCAGTGAATGTTCTTAGGCTGATATGATGATGATAATGATGATGAGCGTTTATAACATGAACACCCTAAAATAATGGTCTGCAGGACATAGGTTTGCTCTCATTCAGAGAACAAATAATAAATCTTTGAACAAAAACGCATAAGCATTGATCACGCTTGGTTACCACATGTTAGCTATTTCAAACTAAGATCCTCGTACTCACGATGTTTTCCTTCACCGTTAAACTCAGCGGTATCTTATACCCCAGCTACACACTCGACGAATGGTGTGGGAAGTAGCGAGGGAATGAGGCAGGGAAGTAGTGTAGCTACGTTACTCGTCATGCCGCTCGTCATGCTCCTCGCCATGCCCACCGCTCCCTATTTTGTCGGTTTTCTGTGCGCGAGTCAAAGGGCCGGCAGCATGAACACGAGTGACCGGCTACACACTCGCGCGAGAGCTCAGTCTGCATCGAGCGCTCGTACTGGGACGACATATGTTTTTGTAGGTTAGCAGTAATACGCCGATCGATGGACGCTCTTATGAAAAAGTATTAAAATTTATTGAGTATTAGCTGTTGAGCCAGCAATTTGGGAACCAAAAATTAAGCATCAATTAAAACAGAGGATAATTAATCTACGTACGACTCATGATTGTAAAAAAAATTACTGTTATATCATCATTTCGGCCGAGTGAAGTCCACTGCTGGACACAGGCCTCCCCCAAAGATCACCACAACCACCGATATGGATGTGTTCTCGCTCATTGGGGGGTTTGGCCATAATCGCCACGCTTGGCAGGCGGGTTGGCGATCGCAGTTGAGTTGTTAATGTACTCGAAGGACGCTGCTGCCCACCCTCCGGCTAATCCCTTAGTCGACTTTTACGACACCCATGGGAGGAGATGGGGTGGTGGCATTCTGAGCCGGCATACTGTTATATAGATATACCAAATTATTTATATAATTTGCTACGGTTATTGTTATGATTTTGTTTTTCTTGTAAGTAATCTAAGTGAGTGTACAGTACAACACGTACATTTACAACTCAACTGCAATCGCCAACCCGCCTGCCAAGCTTGGTGATTATTATATTTATTTATTTTACAAGCTTACGGACACGAAACTTTGCATAATTATACGTTTCATTTTGTCAGCTAAACATTATCTTTACCATGAATTGATGCTGCAGCCAGCATTGTCTCCTCATGAGGGCACTCCTCAACGGTTAGTGGCATGGACATCAACTTTTGCATATAAGTTTAATTTAGATAACTAAACATGCTCTCCGCCATAAACTGATGCTGCAGCCAGGATTGTCTCCTCATGAGGGCACTCCTCAACGGTTAGCAGTACGGACACGATACTTTGCATATACGTTTAATTTGATAGTTAAACATGATCTCTATTATGAACTGATGCTGCAACCAGGACTGTCTCCTCATGAGGGCACTCTTCAACGGTTAGCAGTACGGACACGATACTTTGCATATACGTTTAATTTTGATAGCTAAACATGATCTCTATCATGAACTGATGCTGCAACCAGGATTGTCTCGTCATGAGAGCACTCCTCAATGGTTAGTGGCATGGACATCAACTTTTGCATATACGTTTAATTATGATATCTAAACATGCTCTCTGCCATAAACTGATGCTGCAGCCAAAATTGTTTCTTCATGAGGACACTCCTCAACGGTTAGTGGCATGGATATGAAACTTTGCAAGTTTGTGCAGTTCTGATAACAATACACTAAAATTATAGAAATAACTAATAAATTAATAGTAAAATACGTTTTTAAAAAAATAAGCTTTTATTTATATGCTGTGAAAAGAAGAAAATAAACTGTGTAATAAATCAAACTAATATTTTATGTTGAATTATTTGATTTTAAAAAGCTTGTCACGCATAATGTCTATAAAAGAAGGCTCCGGGTCGTAGGTTTGATTCCCGCATGGAACAAATATTTATATGATCTGCAGGTAGTTGTTCCGAGTCTAAGTGTATTGTGTGTGGAATTCGTATCTTTAAATGCACCCACGACACTCAGAAATCCTAGTGTCCTTCTAACGCAAAGAAACACTTGTTAAATTTTATTGTCTTTATATACCTACCGCTTGACAAGTATTTTCATCAGAACCGAACGAACTTGTAAAATTTAATATCCGTGCTACTTACCGTTGAGGAGTATCCTCATGAGGAGACAATCCTGGCTGCAGCATCAAGTTATTTCTGTCATTTTACTGTATTGTCATCAGAACTGAACAAACTTGCAAAGTTTCATGTCCATGCTACTAACCGTTGAGGAGTGTCTCCATGAAGGAGACAATCCTGGCTGCAGCGTCAAGTTATTTCTGTCATTTTACTGTATTGTCATCAGAACTGAACAAACTTGCAAAGTTTCATGTCCATGCTACTAACCGTTGAGGAGTGTCTTCATAAAGGAGACAATACTTGCTGCAGCATCAGTTTATAGACGAGATCATGTTTAGCTATCAAATTTAAACGTATATGCAAAAGTTGATGTCCATGCTACTAACAGTTGAGGAGTGTCCTCATGAGGAGACAATCCTGTCTGCAACATCAAGTTATTTGAGTCATTTTAGTGTATTGTGGTAACTGAAGAAGCATGCAACATTTCAAAGTCCTAAGTTTTAGAGGAAAAGGTTCAAATTTGGCTTGGAAGTTTTGATCTAAACAAACTAACATACATTGTAACTAAATTAAAAAATTGTAATGTTTTTAAAAATATTCTTACTATTAATTTATTATTATGTACTTGTATATGGGAATCTCCTAATTAACCCCCTTAGGGCGATTAATGATATTGTTTCGTTTAAATTATTTAATATAATTTGCTATGCCATAAAGGCAAATCATGCATGTTGACCTCCACTGCCGAGAGGCGAACGCCAAATGCGGCGCGTGGCGAGTAGTATGGCGAGCAGAGCAGCGTGTGGCTGCCTAGGGCAACATCGCGGCAACACGATGAGCAGAGCGAGGAGCAGTGCGAGGAGCATCGTGTAGCCGCGGCATTACAACACTGACTATATCGGTGATTAACTAAGAAAGTAGGTACCTACTTTACATAATCATGACATAAAATGTCACATAGGTCTTAAGCGACCCAGTAAAACTCTGAGCCACCGGCCCATCGCGACATAGATTAAAAACTGAGTGAAAATTATTACAAACGGTGACAAAATTCTGACTATTTATCATTAAGTGCCTGTAAATGTGAATTTTATATCTAAAATGTTTAAATAAACACTAGGTACTTACTAGATTATTCATGATTGCCTATTCATTATAATTATTTCAGTGCATAGCCAGCATACGATATCTGAATAGCCTGCAGTGACTATTTTTATTTCTGTAGTTTTAATTTCGTAGTCATGGTAACCGGCACACTATCTAGTTTCCAATTTATTATTAGGTAGGTACTTAATAGTCTGAGTGTACTTGGTCACGAAAATCCTTTCCTGTCTGCCTGCAGACAATATATTTTTAGCGAAATGGTATTTAAATACATGTTTACCTATTATTTTATTACAGTCATTCCTTTGGATAATTTTGTAATAATTTTGCAGGTTTATAATCAATAATCATTCATCTAACTAGATAATACTGAGTAAATTCTATATTTGTGATGACGTGCTACATAGGCAGGCACGCTAATTTCCAGCATTAAAGAGATGTCGTTTTATATCTAAAAAGCTTTAAATATATTGTTGTAGATATCTAATAGATTAAAAGTTTTAATAATGTATAGTATAAACAAGTACCTACGCACATACACTCATAAATGTCCAATGCTGAACATGGGCCTCCCAATGATGAATAAGCGGTATTTCAATAATCACCACTTATCACCACGATTGGCAGGCGGATTGGTGATCGCAATGTATTGTTATTAGCACACGGTAGGGGATGTATATATAGGTACATACGTTGAGCATAATAGCTCAATGGGTATTACGTATTACGCAATTAATAAAATGTGTTGGGAGGTGAGTCTAGTCTCGGTCGTTCGAGAAACATTCGAGAAACGTGTTGGAGCGACCCCGCCCATGAAATGACGTCATTTGGTACCATGCTTGACTGACATCGTAGATCACAATAGCGCATTTTTTAAAGCACAGACATGTTGGTACTCTTTGTCGTCAGCATAATCTCTCGCTCACCTTTTACGACATTCACAGAAAAAGATGACATATTCTACACAGGGAACCACTTGGACAAAGTTTATCTTTCTCTAAAAACGAAGATCCAAACTAGGATTTCGCCTGTCTCATGGATACATTTTACAGATATATACTTCACATGCACAAACACCAAGACCAGGAACAACTATCTAATAAGGCCTTGTGGGTATCGAACTCGCGGCACGTAGCGCAGAAAGCCAAGCGATTAGTCAACGCGCCAAACATGTCATCAAATATAAATTATAATAAAACACTTTTTTAAACGGACTACATCACGTATACTTATTATAGATTTTTGTTTTTCCTGACGTTTAGAACACTGCAGGGTTCGTGGTCGCAGGTTATGAATGGTGTAGTAGACGATGGACTCCGTTTATACGTGCTTTATTATGTGTAATAATTGCAAAAACCAAATAAATTAAAATCAAATGTATCGTTATCGTAAAATCTCAATGTATCGTAATTTTTACTTTAACGTGGCTTGGCTAGAGTCTCGCCACGGGAAAAGTATTTAAACGAACGAAAATAAAACATAAAAGTAATGTATTATTATTAACTAGGTACAGCCGAGCCTGCATACAAATATCTTGACGGATACAACATGACAAAAGAGCAGACGACATAGCGAGTCCTAACCGCTGACTTATCGTAAGCGACAATTCTTAGAATTAGCTTTTTTTATCGTTATTCCCATGGCTTACGATACAAATTTCAAGTTCAAGTAATTGTCGCTTACGATTAGTCGGTGGTTAGGGCTCGATTAGTAAGTGGTAAGGTACCGAATGTTGTCGATAATTCTAGAACTCCATTCAACGAAGCGTTTATGGAAGCGCTCCCTTAGAATTACCCCAAAAACTGCTCTGCTCCCCGTATTGTTGAAACTTCAAAGGGTGACATAATGTTCGTAAGATTGTGTAGTTTCTAGAATTGCAACAATTAACTCAGGGATTTGTGTATATTGCGCTCTACCTGCCATTAAATTATACGGGCATTTACAGGGAACAAAAAGCCTCGTGACTTCTTATACGACGCTAGTTTAGAGGTGATGATTAACGGTTTCAACGTTTAATTTAACTCAATTTTCATTTTTAACTTTTTAGTAATAAATAACAATCAACCTAATGTTTAATTTGACCAAGCAATCATTTGTTTATCCTAGCGGCTCTCGAGTATCAAATGAATTTATAACAAGGAAGAGTTGTTGTTTTCCTAGTGAAGCGATTATGATCATTGTTAAGTCTTAATTTTTTGAATTGTAAACGACGGTGGCTTGGCATAAAACATATTCGTAGGCACACTAACTCATGACTAAAACTTTAGTATAATGCATAGAATTGTGAGTTTTATTTCAGTAGAAATAGCTTTTATTAAAGGTTCACAGGTAATGAATGCCACTGTGCATAAAAGTATGAATAAATAAATAAAGTACCAATTTTTCGAGATTACGAAGGTATCGATAGACTATCGATTAACTATATATTCACTTGCAAAGACGCAACACTACAAAACACTGGAAGGGAAGCTCAAGAAATTCGCAGGCAAATAGTAAATACCTTTAATATCTAAACTACAAGATTTTATGATTTAACGTTCCATATTGGGCTCACATTGCCGTGTGGTGCCGGAATCCCCAGAATGCCGTGTGGTGCCGGCTAAGAACACCACCACCTTATTTCATCCCGTGGTTGTCGTAAAATGCGACTATGGGATTAGCCGAAGGATGGGCAGCAGCGTCCTCGAGTACAATCATAAGTTCATAACACAACTGCGATCGCCAAACCTGGCGATTATGGCAAAACCCCCCAATGAGCACACAACACAAACCCATACCGGTCGTTGTGACAATATTTGGGGGAGGCTTCTGTCCAGCAGTAGACGTTTTCCGGCTGAAATGATAGGGCTCAGAGGATTTATATTATTTTAATACTTTCATACGTATCGGCAAAATCTATAGTTCTGCTACTCGGTACTAGATGGTACTGTAACAGAACAGAATTATTCAGCCAAGTATCAATTAGCCGATTACATAGCTACCTATAGATGCCATCAGAATGATAACGGGTACCTCTAATCTTCTAGCTCAGCATTCTAGTGAAGTAATGACCACATAGTACATTTGCATGTAGTTACTAGTGACTACTAATATAGTAATCTATACAAATAAATAAAATTGAAGTGTCTGTTTGTAATGTCAAAATAACAGCTTTTTCTAAATGCATATGAAAGTATATACGGTACCTATAACAAAAAAAACATTTTTATTTTTTTTGTCTGTTTGTCTGTCTGTCTGTTTGTTCCGGGTAATCTCCGAAACGGCTGGGCCGATTTTGACGGGACTTTCACTGGCAGATAGCTGATGTGATAAGGAATAACTTAGGCTACTTTTATTTTAAAAAATAATTAGGGTTCCGCGCAAAAAAAAACCCTTGAAATCCAATTTATATATTCTACTAGCTGGGACCCGCGGTTTCACCCGCGTTTAATTTGAAATACATTTAGAGTACTTCGACATAGGCACTTGACATTGAATATTAATATTGAATTTCAAGGGTTTTTTATTTTTGCGCGGAACCCTAATTATTTTTTCTAAAATAAAAGTAGCCTAAGTTATTCCTTATAATATCAGCTATCTTCCAGTAAAAGTCCCGTCAAAATCGGTCCAGCCGTTTCGGAGATTACCCGGAACAAACAGACAGACAGACAGACAAAAAAAATTAAAATGCATTTTTTGTTATATGTTCCGTATATACTTTCATATGCATTTAGTAAAAAGCTGTTATTTTGACATTACAAACAGACACTTCAATTTTATTTATTTGTATGTATAGATGTCAAGTGTCTATGTCGAAGTACTCTAAATTTCTTTTAAATTAAACGCCGGTGAAACCGCGGGTCCCAGCTAGTCTAGTATAAAATAGTAGTGACTGCTAGATTGATCAGACGAGAGCGGGAGGGTATTGCTTTCTTGACTGGCGTGGATTATACCTAGTTTATAAAAGATAACATTAATAAAATATCTAAATTCAGTACAACAATATTAAGTATGAATGGCCTGTAGCCACTATTCACATTGATAGGGAAATCTCCAGACACAAAAATAAAGGGTAGGTACCTACTTACTACGGCTCGTAAGCGTACTATGGAGGGCTTCACACACGTAGCTATAATAATATTAATATCATCATCATCATATCATCCATTTATTTATAAGTCCACTGCTGAACAAAGGCCTCCCATAGATCCCATAGATTTCTACAATTGTGTCATCTCAACACGCTTGGCAGGCGGGTTGGTGAGCGCAGTATGGCTACCGTTTCACAGAACGGACGCTGCTGCCCATTTCTCTGGTTTAGATTCCCTATCATATATTATTTTACGACATCCACGGGAGGAGATGGAGCGGTGCTATATTCTTAGTCCGGACACAACAAGCGTACCTTATACTCAGAGTATCCAAGAGTTATACCTCGACACTCCCAGATGATGAAGTAAAGAGTATGTAAGAAAGAAAGAAACATGTTTTTATTGGCACAAACTTAAATATAACAAGCATAAAACTAAATTATAGGTGCACCGTGCAACGCATATCGTGCACAGTGACAAAATTAACGTGCCAAAGGTAACAATCGCCCCGGCGCCTAATGAAACCCCCTGCCGTCGCTGTAAGGCGGGGGGCCTCTGGGTTCGCGGGTGCGAGATTGGGAAATCTGCGTGCCCACACCGAGCGACCCATGAGAAGACGGTGGCGCGCAGGCGGTCGCAGAGTACTTTATAATATACCAGGCGGTCACGCGCCGCCGTGTGCGCAGCACAGCACAGCGCACAGGGACGCTTCGGGGATCCTTTACAATCCCCCCGGGAGGGTGACCACTTTACAGTCACCCTCTCCGAGATGTGCCTATGGGCTTGGCACCAGTGGGCGGCTCACATACCCCGTAGGCCGAAGACGAAGTTTTCTCGCACGAATATCATCGCGATGTATGGGGCCCAAGCATACGATGTAAAAAGGAACGCGACCCACGCAAGTAAACCGATTCGATGATCGGGACTTCCCCTGCGAACAAAACATTCAGTCGGGATTCCCGTTTTACGCGCACTTCCTTTTTGTTCGGTACTGAAAATAAAATCATTCACCTTTTCTGTTTTATGTTCGCGATGGTACTCAGTGTAAGAAAACTGAAAATATATAAAAATCAAAAAAATGTGTCAAGTAAAAAAAGCTATGAAAAATTTAAAATTATTATTATCTTGGTGGTGTCTGCAGCGAAAATGCACATTCATGGGATGCAAGCAAAGTGATTTAAATCTTTGGATGCAAGATGATAACTGGATTATAAAGGACAAAATCAACAGTATCGGGGCCTGGTAAAGTTATATCAACCTATTGGAGAGTATTCAAGAGAACTTTAACAAGAGGAAACAACTTCATGGAATCAGATACACGAAGAACAAGCAAATGGAAAAATTTCGTTTGGTACAGTTCAAAGAGCAAAATTGGACTTCTGGGGTGGAAGGCCTGGTGACCTGAAATACAGGCTTCAACCTAGTCTTTCACAATAAATTTGAATAATACTATAACTTTTATTGTGGTGAGAAATAATTAATAAATTGTAAAATAAAAATTTAATATAATAAATACTGAATTAAAATATAAATATCCATACAGTCATATTCTTATTTTTAATGATGTCCAGTGGAAATTCTACATAGTACTTCCTTCGCCCCGGGGAAGGTATGTGGAATTCATGTCTGTAAACGCACCCACGACACAGGAGAAATCCTAGTGTGGGGCAATGTTTTTATAACAGCAACGTTTTTTATAAAAAGCAGATGGGCGAAGGGGTATGCCAGACTCCTACTGACTAAAACCACTGAAGCGGTCATCTTCGGCGTCGAAGGGGGACTCCAGGTCCTCGTAAGATCACACTAGAGCCGCTCATGATGCCACGCCTATAGGCACATCACGGAGGGGATGACTGTAAAGCGGTAAGCCCCTCTAGCGGAGAGAAGACAACTGTAAAAAGTCTCGCCCCCCAGGCATTTCTCGGGGAGGATTGTCAAGGATCCCCCCAAGCCTCGCTTTGCGCTGTGCTGCGCACACATTCTTCCCGGGGGTCGCTCGGTGTGAACGCGCAAACTCCCCAATCTGCGCGCCCGCAACCCCCGAGGCCCTCCACTATGTAGTGACGGCAGGGGGCTCAGGCCAGTTGGACTTGGGTGCCGGGATGGTTATTGCCCCGGCGCCGTCTCGTCCTTCTCCGTGCGGGATCGGCCCTCTCCCGATCCCGCTCGTCAGTCTCCTTCTGGAGCATGACGCTCTCGCAGAAGGAGACCACTGCACTCTAATTTTCATGCTCTATCAACATAGCCGACACTACTGCCGGGAGAGAGTGATCTTGCCCGATCCGATCGACCAGGACACGCTGATCGGCAGCCCACGAAGGGCACTCCTAGAGCGTGTGCTGTGCGGTATCCTCGTCACTTCCACAATGGTGGCACTGCGCCATAACTTTTTTTTATTTTTTTTTATTGATGCCCAGTGGAAATTCTTCATGAATTTCCTTCACCCGGGGAAGGGCGAAGGGGTATGCCGGACTCCTACTGGCTAAAACCACTGGACCGGTCATCTTCGGCACCTAAGGGGGGCTCCAGGTCCTCGTATGACCACACTAGAGCCGCCCACTGGTGCCACGCCTATAGGCACATCCCTGAGAGGGTGACTGTAAAGCGGTCACCCCCTCGGGGACTGTGCCATAACCTAGCGTTCTATTCTGTGCAGATACGCACTGAAACAACCGTGACCGGTGAATACCTGCGTCAGACGGTGGGTGACGCGCTCGCTTCTTCTGAGCCAGGCTCCGAAGAGCGGCAGGATGGCCTCGACGACGCGCTTGGTCGCGAACTGCAACTGTAGGCGATGTCGCCACATCTCGAGTGCGCGGTCGAGCCAGCAGCCTCAGTCTGTCGAATGGCACGCTTTCGCCGCTTTGGCGGAGGGAGGTGTCTGGTCATAGACCCACGCATCCGTCTCCGCCTAGATCTCGAAAGGCGGAAAGCGTGCCTGGAGAGTGGCTGCCTATTATCGGTGCGGACACTGTCCTGTATCCCCGTGCGATCCGTATAGCCACTCTGCGCTGCAGACTGTGAAGTTTGTTTCTGCAGCGCTGGACACCTGACAGCCGGGATGACCATACAGGCACCCATACCCATTATAGAGCCACGGACCGCACGACACCCCCGTAGAGACTGTGAACTTCCTCGCTCGGTCCCCCGAAATTGGGCAGCACCCGGTGCAATGCACCGACTACCCTCTCGACTCGGGGAACGAGCCGCGCGAAGTGCTCTTCGAAGCCCCAACGACTGTCCAGGGTCAGCCCCAGGTACTTCATGTACTGGCCCACCCATATTGGCAACAACGCGTATCCACGAACTGGGTGCTTTCTGTTCCGCGGCAGTTTGTGGAACCATAGCGCCTCGGTTTTATGAGGCGCTATCTTCAGACCCAGAGCGTGGATTTTGGCCACGACAATTAAACGGTCATATCCTACATCAACTTCCTTCGCCCCGGGGAAGGGCCTAACCGGCTAAAACCACTGGAGCGGACAGGTCCTCGTAAGATCACACTAGAGATCATATCCTAGTGGCTTAGAAAAAAGGAAAACAGCTGGACATCAGAAAGAAGTAGGTAGGAAGTTACTAAAATTAACATCATATTCTACACCAGGAGCTTCTGTAATTATTATCATGTAGCAATGTGCTCAATGCTACCTGTCGTCATTTTGGAGGGAATTCCAGTTTTCGCCACACTTGGCTGGCGGGTTGAAGGCGCTGTTCCACAGAACGGATGCTGCTGCCCATCCCTCTGGTTAGAGTCTAAGGGACTCTCACCTTTTACGACATATCGCTGAACACCACAAGCGGACTTAATGCTATTGACAGCTGTAGACAATGTTTTATCTATACAAATAAATAAAATTGAAGTGTCTGTTTGTAATATCAAAATAACAGCTTTTTATGCATATGAAAGTATATAAGGTACCTACAACAAAAAACATTTTTTTTGTCTGTCTGTTTGTTCCCGCGAATCTCCGAAACGGCTGGACCGATTTTTACGGGACTTTCACTGGCAGATAGCTGATGTTATAAGGAATAACTTAGGCTACTTTTGTTTTAGAAACATAATTAGGGTTCGCGCAAAAAAAATAACCTTTGAAATCCAATATATATATATTCTATGTCAAGTGTCTACATCGAAGTACCTACTGTAAATTTATTTTAAATTAAACGCGGGTGAAACTGGGTCCCAGCTAGTTAAATATAAAATTTTTACCCTCCCTTGTCTATTCATTCATGAGATAGCAATTTTCGTAAAAACAAACTCATCATCATTTCGGCCGAATGAAGTCCACTGCTGGTCACAGGCCTCCCCCAAAGATCACCACACCGACCGATATAGGCGTATTGTGGGCTCATTGGGGGGTTTTGCCATAATCGCCACGCTTGGCAGACAGGTTGGCGATCGCAGTTGTGTTGTTAATGTATTCGAAGGACGCTGCTGCCCATCCTCCGGCTAATCCCTTAGTCGACTTTTACGTGTATCATGCTGCCTAAGTGCCTATTTAACTCTTCTGATATAAACCTATGCTCTCCAAGATATAATAATCACATGATTTTAAAACATGAAAATAGCCCAGCTCATAGGCAACCTATGACGGATAATCTGGTAACAAGTAAAGCGGTTGGTAGAGTAGATACAGAGTCGTCATCTCAACATCAAAAAGAAGTGGATTACTGGAAAAATGTTTAACGGATTGTCGCAGATGTAAAATATCTGGTATCGAGAGGGTTTCAGTTTCGCGATAAGAATGACATTCAGCAGACTGTAAAATATTCATCTACCTATTACTTACAGAGTTCCAGGTGGCTCCTCAATTGAGATGTTTAGATTGAGGAGTCACTTTTACATTGTAACTTGATTCATTTTACTACAAATTTCATAACTTGCCCTATACCTATGCCTTTACCAAATAAGGGTGTGAAAAAAAAAACGTATTAGTACCCAGGGAAGATTCCTTTCGTATATAGGCAGGGATTTTGCAGGTTTGTTTCCGTTGAGTTACACCATTTTGTGTTATACTGTTACCTAAATGGAAAAAATAAACACGATAAGTTACACTGTAACTCAATGCAACGTTTTTCTCCCACTAAATAACACTGCAATTCAACAGAACCCTACGTTCTCGTCACCCTTTTGGATAAAATCATGTTAAAATACACCTTGACTTATGTCAAGATATCAGAGTAAGTATCTCTCAAATCAACCTAACTGACGGAATTTAATGGTGATGGCACTTTCAGAAGTTGTCCTATAGAAGTTTATACAATACACTGAGATACAGCCGCCGACCATACAAGTATTATGCCTTTAGTATATGCTGGTTTTTCCCAGTCGTTCTATTGCAACAGCTGGATAAGAAGAATGTAACTGATGGGAACAATCAATAGTAGAAAATGTCCCACTAGTTCTATGCATGTTATTTTGACCCTTCGTTCTTAACTCGTAAACTGTCGAATTACAGACACAATAAAAAATCTATTGTCTCGCAGCCGGCGGTTTCCAACAGTTGAGGGGAGAGTAACCTTTTAATGTACGAAATAAAAAACGTACTAGGCTATTATTTAGAAATCAAGAGGGTTTATTTACAGTTATGATGAGTTTATACAAGAGGCACAGCTCGAATCAATAAACGTTCTTTTTTTTTGTTGGGCTTCTCGCATACATTTCAGGGAAATGTGGTTGCTTAGAATAAACGTTCTAGATTATGCGGCATTTTATACTAAAGGCAATGATATTATATAGGTATTAGTAGAATATCATTGACTAATTTGCCGTGTGGTGCCGGCTCAGAATGCCACCACCCCATCTCCTCCCATGGGTGTCGTAAAAGTCGACTAAGGGATTAGCCGGAGGATGGGCAGCAGCGTCCTCCGAGTACATTAACAACTCAACTGCGATCGCCAACCCGTCTGCCAAGCGTGGCGGTTATGGCAAAACCCCCCAATGAGCCCACAACACACCCATATCGGTCGTTGTGGTGTACTTTGGGGGAGGCCTGTGTCCAGCAGTGGACTTCATTCGGCCGAAAGATTGACTAAAGGCATACTTGTGTGGTCGGCGGTGCTACCTGTATCTCCGTGTATTGTATAAACTTCCTCAAATGGGGTAGGACAACCTTCTGAAAGTGACATCACCATAAAATTCCATCATTTCGGTTGATTCAGAGATACTCTCCGATATCTTGGCGTAAAAGGTGTATTTTTAAATTATTTTATCCAAAAGGGCGTTTGTTGCGCCAAGGAAACAGTTCTGTTGAGTTAGTGGAAAAAAAAACGTTGCATTGAGTCAAGAACTTTTCGGGTTTTTTCCGGGTAACAGTGTAACTCAACGGGAACAAACCATTTTGAAGGGACCAGGACCTATCACCCACCAATATCAGGAATATAAGGAACACCAAGCGGTAATCGGAGCAACATAAAAAAAATAATGTATTTTTGTAAAGCAATTTTAAGTCCATATAAACTCAAAAATTCATGTGCATGTCTTTTTATTAGTTGGTTCATAATTTCATTATCATATCGGCCATTTTATAGTCCACTGCTAAACAAAGGTGTCCCCCACAGATTTGCACAACTGTGACATCATTTTGGGGGTATTTGCCAATACTCACCAAGCTTGGCAGGCGGGTTGGTTGAGGTATATGCTTACCGTTTCACAGAAGGGACGCTGCTGCACATCCCTCTGGTTTAGATTCCCTAAGTTGCCTTTTACGACATCCACGATTCCAAGAGATGGAGTGGTGCTATATTCTAAATCTGGACACCAAACGGACTTTTAATTCATTGGTTTGAAACATCCTAATCTTATTTATATCAACCGATACAAGTATCTGCTTTTAGATCAAGTACGGGATTGTTAAACTTACATCCCTAACATCAAGGATTGTAGAAACAGTGACCCTTTGCTCAAAGTTACAACACCCTTCCCACATCATCCATTACATTAAAAAAAAAAAAAACATTATTTAAAGCAGCTTTCAATTGCATACTTCGAGATGGCTACATATATTTACACCCATACCTTCTAAATATTAAAAAAATACAACAGCATAGTTTGATAACATTACCATTTATTTTCAATAATGGAATTTGAACTAAATCAGTCTTTGGCTGTACACCAGTGCACAAAATAATTCTGCGATACAATCACATCTTAACACCATAACGATATGGCTCTAGGTGGGCTGAGATTTAATCTACTTCCTCCATGCGGGATGCATCATCAGCATCTCCCTCTAGCGGGGGCACATCACCAGCACTAGACTCTTCAACTTGGATAGGCTCATCCTCATCAATTCCAAGACCCAACTTGATCATGCGGTAGATGCGGGAAGCATGAACCTGGGGCTCATCAAGGGCGAAGCCTGATGACAATAGGGCAGTCTCGTACAACAGGATAACAAGGTCCTTAACAGCCTTATCATTCTTATCAGCTTCAGCTTTCTGTCTTAGAGTCTCAACAATGGAATGATCAGGGTTGATTTCAAGATGCTTCTTGGCAGCCATGTAGCCCATGGTTGATGTGTCACGGAGGGCCTGAGCCTTCATAATACGCTCCATGTTGGCAGACCAACCGTATTGTGCCGTGACAATGCAGCAAGGAGACTCTACCAAGCGGTTTGACACAACAACCTTCTCAACCTTATTATCAAGAATATTCTTCATGACCTTGCAGAGACCCTCAAACTTAACCTTGTCCTCCTCACGCTTCTTCTTCTCCTCCTCATCCTCTGGGAGTTCGAGACCCTCTTTTGTGACAGAGACTAAGGTCTTGCCATCATACTCCCTCATTTGCTGTACAACATACTCATCAATAGGCTCTGTCATGTAAACTACTTCATAACCACGTTTCTTAACACGTTCAACAAATGACGAGTTGGCAACCTGGTCACGGTTTTCACCAGTAATGTAGTAGATATGTTTCTGGTTCTCCTTCATGCGGGACACATACTCTTTCAGGGAGCACGATTCGTCGCCAGAGGCAGATGTAGGGTAGCGGAGCAGATCAGCAAGTTTTGATCTATTCTGAGAGTCCTCGTGGATTCCTAGCTTCAGATTCTTGCAGAACTGTTCATAATACTTCTTATAGTTTTCCTTGTCCTCTGCCAACTCTTCAAACAATTCCAAGCATTTCTTTACCAAGTTCTTTCTAATAACTTTAAGAATCTTGTTCTGTTGGAGCATCTCACGGGAAATGTTTAGGGGCAAGTCCTCACTGTCAACCACACCCTTAACAAAGTTCAGGTATTCAGGAATGAGATCCTCACAATTGTCCATGATGAACACCCTGCGGACATACAGTTTGATGTTGTTCTTGCGCTTCTTGTTCTCAAAGAGATCAAAGGGAGCACGGCGGGGTATAAAGAGAAGTGCTCTAAATTCAAGCTGTCCCTCAACAGAGAAGTGTTTGACAGCTAGGTGATCTTCCCAGTCATTGGTGAGAGATTTGTAGAAGTCACCATACTCTTCTTGCGTGATGTCATCAGCATTGCGGGTCCAGATGGGCTTAGTCTTGTTCAGTTCCTCATCCTCTGTGTACTTCTTCTTAATAGTCTTCTTTTTCTTTTCTTTTTTGTCTTTCTTGTCCTCCTCATCATCTTCACCTACATCCTCAATCTTCGGCTTATCATCCTCCTTCTCATCTTCTTTCTTTTCCTCCTCAGCCTCATCATCAGAGAGCTCCATATCGCATTCCTTTTCAACCACCAGTTTAATAGGGTAACCAATGAACTGAGAGTGCTTCTTTACGATCTCCTTAATCTTGTGCTCCTCGAGGTACTCCACGAGGTCCTCTTTGATGTGGAGTACGATCATTGTACCGCGGCCGAGTGGTTCGCCGTGGTCTGGGCGGATGGTGAACGAACCTCCCGCAGCAGACTCCCAAACGTACTGCTCATCATCATTGTGCTTTGAGTGTACAGTTACGCGGTCGGCTACGAGGTAGCAAGAGTAGAAACCTACACCAAACTGACCGATCATGCTGATGTCAGCGCCCGCCTGGAGAGCCTCCATGAACGCCTTTGTTCCAGATTTTGCAATGGTACCAAGGTTGTTGACGAGGTCAGCCTTGGTCATACCAATACCGGTGTCAATAATTGTAAGTGTACCTTCGCTCTTGTTGGGAATGATCTTGATGTACAGCTCCTTGCCGCTATCGAGCTTCGATGGGTCCGTGAGCGACTCATATCGAATTTTGTCCAAAGCGTCCGACGAGTTGGAAATCAGCTCACGAAGGAAGATCTCTTTGTTAGAGTAGAATGTGTTGATGATCAGGGACATGAGCTGGGCGATCTCCGCCTGGAAGGCGAAGGTCTCCACCTCCGCGACGTCAGTCTGCATTTCTTCAGGCATTTTGACTATATTTCACTTAATACAAAATAGTCCACGAAAAACTAACTTTTCTTCACACAGACAATACTTTATATGACTAGCGCAGCTATTAAAACACGTGCGTATAGATCACCGCGAGGAATTACAGCGTTTCTTCCACTTAGCTCTTTTTAAAATGACGCCGGGCGGAACTTTACATTGGTTATATAGACTCGCGCTGTAAGCGCCATCTATGGGCAAGTAGAATATTCTAGATTATGCGCGCTACTTGTCAGAGGTTGAACACAATGGGAGTTTTTCTAATCTTGAGTTTAGTAACGGTGGTCATTAAGTTTGGCCAGAATGAAATAATTACTCGCTAAATAAGAACCGAATTCTTAGGCCTTAATTTAAGATACAGAAACAAAAATAAGAGCAATTGTTACAATCTATCTAAATATATATAATATAACTAAAACGTGAAAATATTGAGTAAATATTTCACTTTTTTTGATTGTCCAGTATACAAGTGTAGGTGCTTTCCTCCTAGTCTCATTTCCACACAATCATCATTTCAGCTGAAGTTTTACGACACCCATGGGATGAGATGGAGTGGTTAGCCGGCACCATAATGTAGATAAAAAAAAACTTTTACATAATACTGTGCATCTGTAATAAGTACGCAGCTGTACCTAAACTTATGGAAAAATATTATGAACACTATAAATACAAAAAAAGACCGTATTTTGATCACAAAGTCTATATAATTTAATTTTAAAAATTAGTACACATCTGAAATTTAATACTAAACTCAGCGTAAAATTCGTTGTCGTGAAAATGTTGAAGATATCTGTCACGTCTTTTGAGTTGAACTATTCGTTAAGCGATGGCGCTTACATCGTAGTAATGATTTTCTATAGAACATTCTAAAGCGTTCGAGATCCTTCCAAATATTTAGTCCAAATGATAGTATTATGAATGGAACTTCAACCTAAACGTAACTTAATCGAATACTTAGGCTGAAGTTAATTGTTCGAAAGTGATAAACATATAATTTCTAATCAAGAAAATATCAATGTTCTTACTTCAACCGTTTTCACTCGAATCTTCGAACCGTATCCGGCTTGTAGTTTAACTTCTGCCCGCCGTCGGCGCTAGTAGTGTCCAGGTTAAAATTCATGATAAGCCAATGGAGTGGTTAGGGATGCCAGAAAATAATTTCTTGTTATTAATTCGTTTTAGAAAACGATCATTTGCTGACTTTACGAACAATACGCTACCTAAACAGTAGTCGTACAAAGCTTAACCGAAGAGTTTCAATTTCAATAATTTTAAAATTATCATATGGAGAAGCAGCTAAAGTGATGTATTGACAAAGGAACGATATAAATATTTGTCAATCGTTTATAATAGAAGAATCACCTATCTTGTGCCTAGTTAGTACTAAATTTTTAGGTACTTGAACATCCGATTGAAAAAACGGCGGAACCCTTATAAGATCACTGGTGTGTCTGTCGGTCTGTCTGTCCGTCTATCACAGCTATAGGCTCCGAATTTACTGGACCGATTTAGTTGAAATTTGGTACACATATGAACTTCTACGACCCAAACACGGATGTGTAACGTAAATAAATGAATTTTGAATATGTGGGTCTCTTTTGGGGGTCATATAAGAAAATTAAAGAAATAAGTTTTGCAAACTGTACCGTGTGTACACACGGCTACACATCAAGCTATACAAAACCAGTATAAGCTAATCTCGCATTGTATAGGCTTTCGGTATAATGAGAGATCAGCATAAACTGGTTTTGTATCACTTGATGTGTAGCCGTGTGTACAAACACATGAAATAGATGAGTTTGTTGTCAGGAACTCAAATTTATTTATTTTGTTATTTTAAAATAAAAATTATTTAAGCAAAAAGATGGAAATTGACTATTGCCCCGCCCTATCTACGAAACTAACTTGTCTACAATTAAAAAAAATACAGTATATAGTTCTTTACTTATAGATTACAGGAAAACTTATAAGAAGTATATGATCTTAAAATAACATGGTAAATTTTTAAATATTGTGCGTACAAAATTACATCTGCAGTTTGAATGTAAGACACAACTTATCTCTCAACTACAGTATTGAGTTTTGTAATTGGGATAAATTATTGGTACAAGAATGTAATTCCATAATAGATAATATATTCAGTAATTTCGGAACCCTCTCCACGCGAGTTCAACCCACACTTCTCCGGGTTTTTATTTATTAAGCAAAATTAGAAAAAATTAGAAACTATAAATATTAAGGCATAATTATTTAATTTCAATAGCTTAAGTAGTCCTATGCTTGTAAAGTATGCACTATTGATTCCAACTTGTTAATAGATAGGGCTATAAACTGTTTAAATTCAATTTATATTTATAATAATTGTATTGCTGACATCGATTTACAATGTAAAAAATTTATTACAATAATATTATGAGAAAAATTATTGCAAGTCTACTATTTTATTATAAGTTTATACAGGCATCCTTTGCTTTTTTTACCATAAATGAATCTTATGTGGATCTGCTGTCGAATGCATATGCGAGAAAGTTTTTATTTGCTTGAACTCAAACCCGAATTGAGTGCTGCAAAATATAACCTACGCTTTCATCAATCTATACTGGCAACATTATTCGTAGAAACTATTGATTATTACTAAGTAGGTATATTATACATGAGTTTTATTTTAGATCCTTATACTTTCTAGAACATAATGGTGCAAATGAATATAAAAATATAATCCGTCTATATTATGCAGGTTCTTTAATATTTATATAGTATCCTCGAATTACCAACAATGGTAACAATTAACAATACATATTCTAGTCATTTCTATAGATAGGTAGGTAGGTAACTATTAGAAGATAGGAAACCTGGAGGACATATGGACGTACAAGAAAGCCTTACCTTTACCTTACCCTTTTTATACGTCCATGGGAGGACATGAAGAAACTAGTGACTAATTGACTATAAGCATCTACTGTAAAATTATGAAATTAGGTGGTATAGGTACTTACTTTTTAATTATTTAGGAGTTATTTATATATGTACGATATTTATTTTAATTATTAAATAGTAGTCGAGCGTCGGTTGCGTATATCAACCCGTATACATATTTCACATATTCTTTCGACTCATTGAACGTGGTTAGTCTTGTACCTACCTAAATCGGTAGTTCTGTACCAGAACAAAGCTCTGTTTGACTGAACCATACCTAACTATATTATAAACAGGCATTCCTCTCCCATTGTCCATGCTTCAATAAGTTTAGTATCTTGATTAGCTGTAGGTAGGTACCTAAGTGCTTTAATAATATATCAAAAATATTTAAATAGGTACTAGGTACGTACCTGTGCCCCTAATTTTTGCCTAGATGGCGCTATTATTATATTAGGTCATCTATAATGTTAATTGAAGTGTATTATATCTAAGTATAATTAATTAAAGACTGGTTTATAATTCTAATATACCTAATTTTATAATAAAATCAATCATCAATCAAATATTGTTCAAATAATAACGAATACTTAGGTGCCGGCTTCCCATGTGGTTTTAATTTTTAGGTTAATTTACTTATGGTCATTAAACATTCATACAAGAATATAATATCTACTTTAAATATCTACCAAATAAATTCCCGGATAACCGCTACTAATTTCTGTGTATAATGTGCATTGAAAATCTAGTTTATGTGAATGAAGAGACCGAGGCGCCGAGGTTAATGACTTTAGTACTAATAATGTCAATCAATAAGATGAACCTAATTACTTATGTGTTCATCTAATGCAATCATTATAATGCATTGCGCTGTTCATTTGTTTGATTCTAATTGCGAGTATAACTTCCTTTCTTAGAATTTCAAAAATATGACATTGCAGTTTCTGTGATGAATGAGTCACTTGATTAAACACACAAAAGGTTTCTACAATTCTTTATTGTACAAACCTGCTGTGCTGTGCTTTGTAAGCATGAAACAAGTTATGAAGATTTCTAGATTATTCCTAAATTCGTAGCATTATTTCACAATGTTCCATGGAAAAGGAAGATCCAAGATCCTGTTCAAGCTGCAGACAATAAAAATAACAGTCAACTCGATTTCTATGTCCTCTACCGGAGAGTAGCAGAAACCAAATCATCGCTATTATTTTGGTATAATCCCAAATGACGAGAAAATCAATACAAAACTCCACCATAATTATATACTTTATTTTTTCACAAAGGTATATTTATTATTTCAGTCGAAAAACGTCTAGTGCTGGATAGAAGCCTCCTCCAAAGATTTCCACAACGACCAGTATATGTTTGTGTTGTGTGCTCATTGGGAGTTTTGCCCATGAAGCAACTTTTTTGCTTCATGGTTTTGCCATAATCGTTACGCTTGGCAGACGGGTTGGCGATCGCAGTTGTGTTAAATTGTACTCGAGGGACGCTGTTGCCCTCCTCCGGCTAATCCCGTAGTCACCTTTTATGACACCCACGAGATTTGATGGGGTGGTGGTATTCTTAGACGGCACCACATGGTAAAACTATATTAATTATTGTTAATAAATAAATCTTTATATTTGAGTCGAATAAATCTAAATTGATGGAAGTGACATCTAGTGACAAAAAGTTTAGAGTGAACACTTTTTAATCTGTAATCTACTGGCTACTAGATGTCGCAGTTTTCATTTTCCCGTACAGTCTACATATTTCCAGACGTTACTCGAAATTGATTGTTCGTTTGCAGGAAATATAAAAGCGATGCGCGCGCTCACTGGCGTCAGTATAGAACTAAATCGAAAGTGAGTGAAGAGCGAGTTAAGGTGACTTGGAAGAAGTTTTATTCAAACGATTAACGAATTCTACACAGTATCAATGGCGCTGCTACCGTATTTCTTTGATGATTTACGTCCTCGACGCCTTCGTGACCAGTTGTTTGGGTTGGATGACTCTTCAGACGACCTTTTAACGGATATAGTTACCCCGCCAGTTATAGCTGTGCGGAAGTACATTCGGCCGTGGAGGAACATTGCCGCGGCCGCTCGGGACGTCGGATCTACCATTAAATCCGACAAAGACAAGTTCCAAGTGAACTTGGATGTCCAGCACTTCGACCCGGAGGAGATTTCTGTCAAAACATCGGATGGCTACGTGGTTATTGAAGGCAAACATGAAGAGAGGAAGGATGAGCATGGATTTGTATCTCGTCACTTCAAGCGGCGGTATGCCTTGCCCGAGGGCTGCAACCCTGATACCGTGGAGTCAAAATTATCTTCGGACGGAGTACTGGTGGTGACTGCTCCTAAGCAATCCGAAAATAAAGACGAGAGGGCTGTTCCTATCACTCAAACGGGACCAGTGAGGAGGAAGCCTCGTGATGACGAAGTTAACGGCGAAGCTGAAGAAGATGTCAAAACTCCGCAGAAGAAACGCAGGAAGTAAACTACTGATAAAGTACCCTATAATGAGACTGATTTAAGTATTTTAAATAGATGTAAGGTTTTATATGTAATTCGCGTTTTATTCTGAAGTCTGACCAACCCATCTTCCTTTTCTCGTCCTTTAGACGGTTTCAGGACATCTGTAAAATTAATCTTTAAAAAACCTTTAATAAAATTGAAGTGTCAATAACAGCTTTTTACTAAATGCATATAAAAGTATATACTTACAGTACTTAAAACGAAAAGTCTTTGTCGGCGGCTAGGTGATTGTAACTTAGGCAGCTGATGTATAGTATACTAGTAACGTAGGCTATTTTTATTTCAGAATTAGGGTTCCGCAAAAAAGTATACTTATGAAATCCAAGATATATAGATGCTATTTACATAATAATTATTTATACATAATCCGGTTTATATTTAAATTAAACGGCGGGTGAAACCGCGGGGCACAGCCAGTTATGAATAAAACAAACCAACTAATAACAATACGGTGTTTGGGCAGGGCTGTTTTTGTAAAATTGTCTGCGAGTCAATATATCTATGGTTACGTATTCTGTGTCCGCAGTCTATGCTAGCAAAGGGGGCGCGCGATGCATCATCTTTCAGCCGCAACCGCGCGCCTCGCCATCTTCGGAAAATTAAACATAATTTACAACAAAAAAGAAAACATTACACATATTGAGAAAATTGCATAAATTTATTTAGTACAAACGTAGATACACGCAAGGGTATCATGTAAGTAAACCGAAGTATGCAATGTACTGTACAATGGCGTTTGAGTATTTGCCGTAAGTAATACAACTTAGCACTCAAACAAGTCACGTTGCGGCAAATGGCGAACGCGACGAAGTCAGTTAGAGTGTATGCGCTCTAACTTATGTGGCAAAGGATCTAGTTGAGGCGTCTTCTCAAGCACGTAGTACATCATACCCCAATGGTATATGGTCCTATTTTACACACGTATAACCTCTTTTCACCGCGGTGAAATAACGGTGTAAAACCAATTTCGGTATTCGCTAAGACATGTTTAAGTTATTCAAGGACACGTTGCAGAAGGTAAGCCTTGAGGAACAAGCTTACCTTCTGCAGGGTCTGAGGGTCTTAGCGAATACCAAATCGAGTTATCACCATTATTTCAATTTTGTATTCAAGGATGTGTGGATGTTTGAGCTTAGGGAATTGCACCCCTACCCATTGGTAACCACGCCTTTTTGCACATCTACTAGGGTGTGACTCGTAGAACATAAAACTGAAAAGGTCTATGTTTTGTGGGGTGACAGTAGAGCGGTCACCCCCTCTAGTGGAGGGTATCTGGCTGCAAAGAGGCTGCCCCCTAGGCACTTCTCGGGAGGGATTGTAATCCCCTCAAATCCTCTCTGTACAAGGCGACACGTGCCCACATGTGTGAGTCGTCTTCCCGGGGGTCGGTATGAGTGCGTAGAGTCGAATAGATAACTGCTGCCTCCCTGGGGGGGTGACCGCTTTACAGTCACCCTCTCCGAGATGTGCCAATAGGCGTGGCACCAGTGGGTGGCTCTAGTGTGATCATATGAGGACCTGGAGCTTCCCTTAGGTGCCGAAGATGACCGCTCCAGTGGTTTTAGCCGGTAGGAGTCCGGCATACCCCTTCGTCCTTCCCCGGGGCGAAGGAAGTTCATGATGAATTTCCACTGGGCACCAATAAAAAAATAAAAAAAAGATAACTGCTGCCAGCACTCTAATCCTAGTCGACTGTGGTCGTGGTCGTGGTGGCGAACATGACCTCAGTTTCAGCGACCAACAGTTTACACATGTATAACTTATATTCGCATACTTACCATCAACCGTTGCTGTTGCGGGAGGCCATTAAAGATGGATCGCGCCGGGAAGAAAATGTATGAGTATGGGATGATTTAGGTATATAACAGAGAACCACAGTTACAAAATGACACATTGTTTTTATGAAAAATACTAGCTGGGAGCCGCGGTTTCAACCGCCGTTTAATTTAAAAGAAATGCGAATATTTATATATAATTTAGAGTACTTCGGCATAGACACTTGATATAGTGTATGGGTTTTAATTTTTTTGTGCGGAACCCTAATTATTTTTGTAAAATAAAAGTAGCCTACGTTATTCCTTATAGCATCAGCTATCTGCTGTGAAAGTCCAGTAGAAATCAGTCGAGCCATTTCGGGAGATTAGCGGAAACAAACAGACAGACAGACCGACAGACACAGACAAAAATAATTAAAATTGTTTTTTTGGTCGTAGGTACCGTATATACTTTCATATGGATTTAGTAAAAAGCTGTTATTTTGAATTCTTCAATTTCATTTATTTGTATAGATGTGTGGGTAATAATGCACATAGCAGTACGAAATATTATGAACACGTTTAATATTTCAATAATCCGATTAAAAGGCACGCTCCAAGAAGTACAGCTTTATCTCTAACGTCTGTTTCAGCAGGAAAGGAGATCCCAAAGTTTTTCACGTTGAGTACAGCTGCAATGTCCCACTGCCTTTTTACTATTCCTATGGCACCTCCACCGTACATCATGAAGATTTTGTAGGCATATTGGAACATTCCATTAGCAATTATCTTTAGAACATTTTTGCCTAAGTGGTTTCTTACGATGAAAGTGTTGTAACATGATTTAGCTTCTATGACGGAACCCACGTAGTTGCCAGGAGGTGCCCACACTAAAACCCTGTTCGCACATAACTGGAAGGGTCGCTTCACTTGTATAACCTCGTTTCCGTAATTATTAAAAATCTTTACGTTGAATTTTCTGAAGCGCTTCTCTATGACGGCCAGGAAAACTTTTTGTCCGTCTCTGTTGAAGATTGTGTACGCAATCTTGTTCTTGCTTATTATGTTGTGCAAAGCATCTCTTCGTTCGGCCACAATGAACTGGTCTAAAGGATAGATGTAAGCAAGACCTGGAAGTTCAGCTTGGATGGAGGGACATATCATCCATTGGGATGTTTTTTTTACTACTACATTTTGGATTGTCGGAATTAACATTTAAGTAGATATTTATTCGGCGATTATTATTATATTTCGGCTTCATATTAGGTACTGCTATGCTGTTTTGTTTGTCTTTCTTACATGATTTTGTGATTACATTATTTGTTACAAATTACAATGAGATAAAATCATATGTTTGATCTGTGATTGACAGACATATGAGTTTTAGTCTTGTGATTGACAGACATTTGAGTTTTTAAGCAAAGAGAATAAAACATTCGCTTTTAATTAAACGGTACATACTTACTACAGTTTTTAGTGAAAAGAGAATTAAAAGAGAATATATTTAAAAATAGTTCCGGGTGAATACGACCGCCATCTATAAACGTATATAATAAACAGTACACGTAGGTACAATTTTATTAATTGGGTTCGAATATACCTTGACACAAATACTGAAATTAACGCCATCTATTGACACATTCTGAAATTGATTAAAACGGAGTAGTTACGTACTCTGTGCAATTGATTCTGAGGAAACTGAGGCAGTAGCTAGGAAGTGTTAACTATTCTCACTAGATGGCAGCAGCTAAGCCATTAATGGAGTTGACCACATTGCCATGGAGTCATTCAACTCGAACAAAATATTAAACAGTCTGAAAAACATCATAGATGGCAGGTTAAGTAAAAATTATCAAACAATAAAAAGCATTATACGGTAAAACTGGCTGAAGTAAGATTCGTAAAAATCTAAATATCTTTATTTGATTTAAATTGTTCTATTTACACTCATTAAGTCACGTATTTTCAACAAAAACTATGAATGAAGCCTATTTTACAATGTTATAATTACCATTATCATTACCAGCCTGATAAGCGTGGTGCGTACTGACAAATGGGGGAGGAGGTTCAGCAGTGGACTTCCTGGTTGATATAATGATGATAAAGATGATATAAGCTATCTTGTTTATAAGTAACTCGAACATATCTTCAAAACGTAAATGGTGGATCCCTCAAGAGACACTACATTTCTAAAGCACAATATGCTTAACAGTCTTTTAATTATATATATTTTTGTAGGTGAAAATATATATCAATAAAAGTCTGTCATTATTTGTTTATCTTGGTACCTAATCTTTTTCAATTAATTGATATAATTTATTTCGTTTGTTTATTTAATTATGTAAGTAGGTAACTCCTACTAAAATATAATAGCAATGTGTCGCAAAGTATGTTGCTTATTGCGTATATAATATTCCTGTTAACTCCTCTAAATTAACTTAGGTACCTACTCGTCCGAGAGTATCTATGTCAGCCGGAAGGTGAGGGTGCCATCCCGCCTCTTCAGCTATTCCTACTTTGTTACGTGCGGCGACCGAATCAGACTTGGAGTCGTAATTCCCACAATACAAACACAACAGCTTAGCCACTACCTCCTCAGCAAGCTATGGAGAGAGCTATGCTTGGTATTTCTCTACGAGATCGAATCAGAAATGAGGAGATCCGTAGAAGAACTAAAGTTGTCGACATAGCTGAAAAGGATTAGTAAACTGTAGTGGCAATGGGCAGGGCACATTGCTCGTAGAACTGATGGCCGCTGGGGCACAAAGGTTCTAGAATGGAGACCGCGCACCGGAAAACGCAGTGTGGGACGACCTCCAACGAGGTGGACAGACGACCTGGTGAAGGTCGCTGGGAGTCGTTGGATGAGGGCGGCATGTAACTGCTCGATGTGGAAATCTAAGAGGGAGGGCTTTGTTCAGTAGTGGACGTCCTGTGGCTGATATGATAACCACTACGCCTACTGTGCTGTCAAACGATCACGATAGTGGTCAGAGAAATGTGCGAATTGCTTAGCGTGTGTTTTCAACCTCTTAGAACATATATTTAAAAGAGTAGAAAACGATGCTTAAGATTAGCTTGTACAAGGTTAAAGTGTTTTACAGCAAAAGCTTTAAATACAGCAACTAAAACTGTGAGGTGTCATAAAGCACCCGACAAAGGCGAAGCTTCTTACGCATTGTATGTAAAATCAAATTTGTCTAAGCTATAAAAATATGAATAATTGAAAATAAATAATTTAGCAACACAATAAAAAATAAAAACATTAATATAGATTTAGTATGTAAGTTACGGAAACCCCCTTCAATGGGCCCGCAACACAAAACCATATCGGTTGTTGTGGCAATCTTTTGGGGGAGGCTTCTGTAGAGGAATGGAAGTTTTTCGGCTGTAATGATGAAGAAAATAACTATTTCGACGTTTTTACAAAAAACCCCTGTGGGACAGTCGTTATCTCACCACGGGACAAACGCAAGACCGCAGACTAGACCAGCTTCCTTACACTTTGGTAAAGCAAAAAAATGTATATCATAATATTATCATCATTATGACATGGCACCTTGTGGCCGTATGTGAGTGGCAACTCTGCGTACCCGGAGAGTCGGTTAAAGCCTCGTCTCCGACTTGCCTTTATTGGCTGGATGGAGTGGACCCCATACGTGACCATAGGACTGTAAACTCTGGCTTGTATTGATTGGGCGATTAGAGGGGGGCTACCAGAGCTATATGCTAATATGCCTGGATGTTACATTATGTTATAGAAACTGTAGTTAAAATAAGACACAAATATTTGTAAGTGTATTTTATCAATTTACCTAGAAATAATAGCGTCCATTGTTGTACCTTGCTTAAAGTGTCTAGACTTTCACTCTCTTGTTTTCTGTCTTGCTCACTCACTATGCAACCTTTTAATATGTCGAAAAGGTGCGTTGCATCGCCGCGTTCGCGTTTGCTCGTTTCACATTTTGAAAATCACCACTTTAAATATCGGTTAAGGTTAGCTTAAAAAAAAAAAATTGATTGAGCTGGCCATGGCGGTTCCTTCTGGCCTTAA
The DNA here is from genome assembly GCA_947459985.1 of Diloba caeruleocephala. NCBI lineage: Eukaryota > Metazoa > Arthropoda > Insecta > Lepidoptera > Noctuidae > Diloba > Diloba caeruleocephala. The sequence goes on along the minus strand of OX381629.1, from coordinate 2,174,153 downwards.
ATCTTAATACAGCTGGTAAGGTTGCCTCCGCGTACTTTGTACTTTTGTATCTCATATTTTTAGCAGCTGTTTCTATAAAACTATCGATTGTTTTCAAGGTGACTCTCCTGCACTGGCGCCACTATAGCTAAGGATTCAAAAGCGCCTAAAATGGCAATCAAGTAGCAGTATCACACCTAGCGTAGCCAGGTGTCCCGACTTGCGCGGGACGTCCCGATTATCCAAGGGTCTGGAAACATCTCGAGTTAGTCTTTATCGAATGTTAAATGTTCTGATGTGTTTCGACTGATTATTTGTTGTTAGATCTCACAGATAATTCTTTCAGTTGCGCATTAATTTATAGATATTATTGATAAACTTTAAACGAACATATTTTTTCAAATGGCCGATATTTGTGAATTGGCTTCTTACGTTATAGAAGTTTTATAGCTTTGAGTTTAATAACTGAAGTGTTGAAGGTTGCACAAAGAACTGACCTCGTAGTAGTACACGTACATTATAGTTTGACCTTCAAAATGAAATCCTAGGTTTCTTAGCTGTCTCAATTTAAAAACCATAACCTAGATATTTTATCTTACTTCCCGATATATTGCTAACTCGTCCAGGCAACTCTAATCACATCTAACTCCATTATGGTAGGCAGATTTACTAACCGTGAATACTGAGCTCTCAATAAAACCATAGAAAATATATTGAGCTGATTGCTTTGAAAAATGGGGTAGGATACACTAATTAAGTTCCTTTGCTCTGTAAATATACCTACGGTACGATCTTACCCTATACCGAGAAGCTAACCCCAACAAGGGGTTCTCATAGCTGCAGTTGTCGTGAGTGACAGATATCTGACTTCCGCAGCAAGGAAACTTGACGCCTGACGCAAGTAACATTAGCCCCATAGCTGACGCGTTGTATCGGACTGGCTGCAGAGAATTCCTAAATAATGTAAAATTGATGTTATAAGTTATTTTTGTCACAGAAATTTTATATACTCAACGTGCAACATACTTGCGACACATTGCTATTATATTTTAGTAGGAGTTTACTGTTAGTAGGATAATTTATGCAAACGAAATAACTTATGCCAGTAAATAGAAAAAGATTGCCAAGATTATCAAATAACGACAGACTTTTAATGATATATATTTTTTGTGGGTGTCAAGACGAGATCTAGGAATGTTATGCGTGTTTTATTATAGAAGACGTTTGGTTTACTCTAAAGGAATCCACCGTTTTGAAGATAATTATTGTGTTAGTGCTACATATTATAGACAAGATGGCTTACATCATCATCAAATCAACCAAAGGAAGTGCACTGCAAACAAAGGTCTCATCCATAGATTTCCACGTTGAGGGTATTTGGCAAGACTCACCACGCTTGGTAGGCGGGTTGGTGACCGCAGTTTAGCTACTGTTCTACAGAAGGGACACTGCTGCCTATCCCCCTGGATTAGAGTCCCTTAGTCACCTTTTGCGATATCCACGGGAGGAGATGAAGTGGTGATATATTCTTAATCCGGACACCATGCTGTGTGGTGCCGGCTACGAATAGCACCAACCCATCTCATCCCTTGGGTGGCGTAAAAGGCGACTTTGGGATTAGCCGGAGGATGGGCAGCAGCGTCCTTAGAGTACATTAACAACTCAACTGCGATCGCCAACCCGCCTGCCAAGCGTGTCGATTATGGCAAAACCCCCCAATAAGCACACAACACACCCATATCGGTCGTTGTAGTGATCTTTGGGGGAGGCCTGTGTCCAGCAGTGGACTTTATTTGGCCGTAATGATGATGATGATGGATACCATACCGAAATGGCTTTAAAAACAGCAAATCGAACTGTATCTACGTATTCAAACTTCTCAAAATAGGTTTCACATAGTAAACGGTACCGAAATACTGTGCAACATTGTAATGATGATAAACCAGAAATTACGACACTACAATATCTTTCAAAGGTTTGAAAGATAGCCAAGCATTCCAAAATCCTGCACAAGTAAGGAAAAATAATAACGTTAGCAAATCTTCAAGATTCTTATTAAGGGAAATGTTTAATTGAGTTCCTCCCCATTGTGCGTAGTGACACGCACACAGCGAAACAAATACTTACATATATAAATAGTTGGTATATAGTAATAAAGTATAAATGATGGAACTAACATATAGGAAAATATAATATATTTGTTCGTATAGCTACGGCCTGAGCTATATATATTGCTCGGTGATGGAATACGGAATGCATGGAGGTGTTCGCTGTTTTGGTAATTAATTTTTTGCTTTCATGAATGGGCTATTTGGGAATCAATGAAGTCGTTTAATCTTCTGAAAGTTGTAACCGCTATAACCTTTATATTTTGAGAAACTTAATATTATAGAGTTCCGTGTGCTTCTCGGCAAAAAATAGGCTGACCCTCTCCGCCCATGGGCGCCGTAAATGGCGACTTAAGATCACCAATTCACCAATCACGTGGTTATTATGACAATTATCGCCTATGACCGCTAATTGTGGTGATCGGTGAGGGAGGCCCATGTTTAGCAGTAGACGTTTACGGGTTGATGTGTGTAGCAATACTTGAACTAACGATCGATATTGTACTGGGCTTTAATCAAATTACTAATACATTGAATAACTTACATCCAGGTACATAATATACAGCAAAATTATTATAGATTATATTGTAATGTTTTGCAATACTACTACGTACCTAATTACATACAAACGGGTGAAATACAAGACATTTATTGATGTTCATTGCGAATATATTCCATTCTATACTTCAATTTGAAACTCTTTAGGAATATGACACGATTTACTTATAATAACAGGTTTGCAAACAAGGTAAAGAAGAAATATTATTCACTCAAACAAATATAATATTTTTATTTTGTCTGAACACAGAGACTGATATTGAATAAAAGAACGGTAGCTAACAAGTTTGAATCGGTGTTTTGTACACACAAAAGTTTATGAAATAATAGTTAAAAATGAAAATAATTAATTATTAAAAACCCTAGCAACGGCAAACGTGTGGTATCGTCGACGAACATGGATCTTATTTTTTGTAGGTTTATAAAGCAGCTACTAAAATTATCTTAAAGCAGCAACTAAAATAATCTTAAAGCAGCAACTAAAATAATCTTAAAGCAGCAACTAAAATAATCTTAAAGCAGCAACTAAAATAATCTTAAAGCAGCAACTAAAATAATCTTAAAGCAGCAACTAAAATAATCTTAAAACAGCAACTAAAAGAATCCGTGTGAAATTTCCGTGTGGTGTCAGGAGGAAGAAAATAGCACTATTCTTACCTCCTCTCGTGATGTCGTAGAAGGTGACTAATGGACTATAACAGAGGGCTGGACAGAAGCGTCCCTTCTGTTTGGAACAGTAGACATACTGCGCTCACCAACGCGCATGCCAACGTGGTGATTACTGGCAAATTCCTTCCAAAATGACGACATAATTGTGGCAGTCTATGGGGGAGGCCTTTGTTCAGTAGTGAGCGGCCTTTGCCTGATATAATGATTTTATTATACTAAATACCCCCGTGTGGTGCCGGCTCAGAATACCACCACCCCCTTTCCTCCCGTGGGTGTCGTAAAAGTCGACTAAGGGATTAGCCGGAGGATGGGCAGCAGCGTCCTTCGAGTATATTAACAATTCAACTGCGATCGCCAACCCGTCTGCCAAGCGTGGCGATTATGGCAAAACCCCCCAATGAGCCCACCACGCACCCATATCGGTCGTTGTGGTGATCTTTGCGGGAGGCCTGTGTCCAGCAGTGGACTTCATTCGGCCGAAATGATGAAATACCCACATTGCTCCTTTCTTTATTTCTTGCCAAGATCACTTATAAGTATCTTACGGACACAAAAGTGCTAACAATAATCCCTAGTTTTTGTATTATCATAACAAAATAGTCTATGGATCGAAGAAAGGAAATGAGGGAAGGACAAAAGTATGCTCTGTGTATTTGTAGCATTCCACCTAACTATCTTCACTATTGCTCTACCTGTTAATAAGAGGTGTCAGTATTGATTTTCGTAAACATTTAATTTGTTTATTTATATACACTTTATTGTACACCACATAACAAAAACAAGGAAAAACATAGCGCCTATTAATAGTTCTCCTATATCGTGGGTACGGTTTACAGAGAAATCAGTCTGGTAGAAATCACACACAGAACAACTATCTGTACGACATGCAAATATTGATTTTAGTTGGTGATCGAACCCGCGACACGTAGCGCCGAAAGCCAAGAGATTTGCTACTGCAGCAAATGTGCCGTCCAATGCACGTTCTATCGAGGGAACAAGGAAAGACAAGATCGTAAGCTTTTTGCCGACGAACACACCAAACCTTTGTCTTCCACTGGGTATCGTAAAAGGCCACATGTTGGACTGTTATCAGATCTTCGCGACTAAACTAGCTGTTATAGCGGAATTTTCCAGGGTACCGCCCGGTTGGTCATGTGGCGAGAGCGATGGTTCTTACGTCGTGAAGAGGTGGAGTGGTGGCATGGAACCCTGAACCCTGAACTTCCGGTTGACGCAAATACTCTCGGGATATGGGTGTTTCGGGAAGTATCTGTGTAGCATAGGTCGGGAAGAACCGCCTGGTTTTCATCACTACTGAATCTGTCCGGGGGTCACGGCGCAGCACACGCTGGAGGACACATCTTGGGCGACACAGCACCTTATCGTAGCGGTCGATAAAGGTGACCTCTCGCGTCTTGCTGTGATTCAGTTCATCGTCCGAAGCTCATGCTCCTTGCGCGTTGGACGCCATCGCTTAATTTTGTGAGGACATGATGCAAGCAAGATACCATCTACCCCCCCATCCGCAAAAAACGCACCAGAGGTTGCAGGGCAGTAACCGATCTCCAGACTCCATGAGTTGCCGTCTGTAGGCGACCAACTTGCAGTCCATCATAAAAACAACATGGCGAACTCTACATGGTTACGGCCCGGTTGTGATCACTGTCACATGCATTCGCATGACAACACCAAAAAACAGCTTAGTAATTAGTTACATAAAGCTATTGTGACTACTAAACTCTTTAGTTATTAGTAACTAAGCTATTGTGCAAGTAAGTAGCTTTAAGTTTAGCTTTAGTCAGAGTAAGAAATCTCAAGGTCACTCAACGAGCTATGGAGAGAGCTATGCTTGGTATTTCTCGGCGAGATCGAATCAGAAATGAGGAGATCCGTAGAAGAACTAAAGTTGTCGACATAGCTGAAAGGATTAGTAAACTGAAGTGGCAATGGGCAGGGCACATTGCTCATAAAACTGATGGCCGTTGGGGCACAAAGGTTCTCGAATGGCGAGCGCGCACCGGAAAACGCAGCGTGGGACGACCTCCAACGAGGTGGACAGACGACCTGGTGAAAGTCGCTGGGAGTCGTTGGATGAAAGCGGCATGTGACTGCTCGTTGTGGAAATCTAAGGCCTTTGTTCAGCAGTGGAGGACCTGTGGCTGATATGATGATGATGATGATGAAGAGTTATATATAACTAAATAGTTTTGTAGTCATCCTTTAGCTAATTGTTTTTATTTCAGTGAACTGATTAAGAATCATTTTGTGTATGTTTTTTTTCGCATTAGGAAAACTGTGCTACCGCCTAACTTACTTAAGTTAGGTTACCTATCTACAATAACAAAGTAAACTTGAAAAATAGGAATGGTTAAAAACAAAATAAAAAATCTCCATTATAATAATTAATAGCTTCTCTACTCCTCCTATGTTCCGAACACACATACGAAGCGCGCCGCGCTCCGTCTTAAGGACGACATATGAAGTAATTTTTTTTCCAACTCCCACCCACCGGAAATTCTACCTTAATACCATATAGCAAGGTTCACATTACGTATACATGCGAAATATTTTTTCCATTTCATATTTACGAATATGCCCCAAATTCCCCAAAAATTAGAACCGTGAAAGCGGCGAGGGGAGGGGGTGGCCCTGTAAGGGTAGCAAGTACGAATTTTTCCACACACACAGATGTATTATGGGGGGTTTGAGGGGGGATGAGATAGTAGATAGTTTTAGAGAAAGAAAATATTATATATGTTTGTTGCGATGGATTCTTGGGAACGCTTAATTTGCAGCGGTATTGTTAATTGTGAAAGACTTGTGCGCCGAAATCTATAAGACGACTTGCGACGCGACCACCCGTCGCAGGAATAAAGACGGAATACTTTTGCCACCAAATTCTAGGATAGACACACACACACACACACACATCAGCCCGTAAATGTCCACTGCTGAACATGGGACTCCCAACGATCATTACTATGAGCGGACATGGTCATGTTGCCGTTTTAAGATTATATTGCCATAATCACCACGCTTGGTATGCGGATTGGTGATTACAATATGTTGTTAAAGCACACGAGAGGTTGCTGCTGCCTATGCTCTTGATATCAACCGTAAGTTGCCTTTTACAACGCTCATCCTTGGGATATTTTTGGCGGGAACCACGGAATAAATAGACACTCGATACAGATTGTCTATTTGTTCCGTGATGCCACGGTTGGTGCAGTGGTTGATACACGACTGCTGCGCTCCGACCCACGACCGGTTCGATTCCCGCACGGAACAAATATTTGTACGACCTGCAAGTAATTGTTCCGGGTCTGGGTGTATTGTGTGTGGAATTCATGTCTGTAAACGCACCCACGACACAGGAGAAATCCTAGTGTGGGGGCAAAGTTTAAAAAAAAAACGGATAAGCTCCTTACCCCAGAACAGCATAGCGTGACGGTAGTTCACGTTTCATCGCGATCTTCTATACGTTAAACTTAGGACGGTCGAAGTCGGAAGGGTATTAAAATTATGCGTCTGCATTGCTCGAACTCACATGCCATAGGCAATGTCGTTAAAAATCCGAAATATAGGACATTAATAATAATTTAATAGCTCATTTACATTAATCGATAACTATACGAGGAACGTTAACACGCCAATATGGTTTAAAACAAGTTTTATTAGTACTTTTATGAGTACTTCATGTCTACCTTAACCTCTGTCTACTTAGAGGGTACTTTTTTTACTTGATCCCTTTTTCAGTCGGACAACACAATGATGTCAATCATGTCTAAACGAATTTGTAATCTAGATTTTCCAGCTTTTCTGTCAACCTGAAATGGAAAATTCCATTGCCGCGTGGGAACGGTGTTCTGATCATTGGGAGTCCATCTTCAGCCGTGGTCGAGTACGGGCTGTATTATGTGTTTTTAGAGGGTACCTTTCTTTACTGATTATTTTTTCAGTCTGACAACACAGTTATGTCAATCATCTTGAATCGATCACGAACTTGCAACCAAGATTTTCCAGCTTTTCTGCAAACCTGAAATGGAAAATTGGGTTGCCACATAGTAGAGGAGAGTTTTAAAATGGTGTACAATAAAGAATATTCTATTCTATTCTATTAAAATTTACACGAAATTCATTATTAGCCTAATTTCGTACTCATAGACCGATCGATATGCGTTCGATTATTATAGACCATTTTTCCTGAGGGCTGATGCCCTGAACCTGAATAGCCTGTGAACTCTGAAAATTTCTAGTGGTGGTAGAGTTCTAGGAGCTTGACTGAGCGGTAAAACTGTCCTACCTATCTCACCCACCATAACAACTATGTGTGAAGGGTGAAGGGTAGGAACTAGGAACAACCAGGGAAATAGAAAACAAGCCATTCCAATTTAAGCCTTGTTTCGGCAACGGATCGGTAATTACTAGATTGTTGATATCCACGAGCGCGGTTCCTGCTTACCATCAAGTAGGCCGTTGGTCGGTTGCCATTTCTATCAGATAGGCAATATATAGCAGGCAGATTGACGATCGATGTTGTATGCAATAAAAGGACTTCCATAAAAGTGATGAATATTGTTTGCGGTTAAAATACACAGACAATTGGTATTTGAAACATAAGCATTAAGCTGTAACATGTGTGTGTATGTATGTGTTAGTTATTATTCTCTGAGTTAAGGTATTTTTTTGTAATTATTTTGTCATAAAAATTTCATAGCAAATATGCACGACATGGCTTTATGTCTATTTCTAAGATCTTTCTAAGATCTGTGACCACATTTTTACAAATAAATATTTTTCATATTAATTTGAAAACATTCGGAGAATGGAGTCATGAATATAACATAACGAAAAATGCATTGCAAGTCATGCCGATCTTAGAATTAAGATACGGAATATATCAGCGTTTGTTCACAACACGTAAATATCAAATGAGGGTTGTTGTGCGTCAGAGGGTGCACGAGGGGTGGATAGATCTATTATACACTAATAGACGACTTCATATTTTATGTTGACTGAAAATAATCGAAGTCTCAAGGCTTGGATGGTGAAAAAAGGTCCTCGGTTCTTATTCGGTATCTGCTAGATTTGTCCTTGGTTTTCTTTACAATCAAACATGAGATCACAAATTTTAGTCAAAAATGAATGCTAAAGTCAGTTAAAGTCGGTTTTCGCTAGACAAAACGCAGGAATCTAAGTGGTTTCTGCGTTAAAAAACCACGGATGTTGAGGCTTCGCTCCCGCCTTAACATTGTAACTTAACCTGTCCGAGTTGGATCCGCCTTTGAAAATGATTGGTGAAAACAAGTTTTGTCTAGTAAGAACCAATTTTAACTGATATTCATGACCTGGTTGACGCTGTGGCTAAGCGATTGGTTTTCAGCGCTACGGGTCGCGGATTCGACTGAACATATATTTATTTATTTATGCCATAACATATCGGCCATTTATACGTCCACTGCGGAACAAAGGCCTCCCCCATAGATTCCACAACTGTGTCATCATTTTGGGCGGTATTTGCCAATCCTCACTACGCTTGGCAGGTGGGTTGGTGAGCGCAGTATGGCTACCGCTTCACAGAAGGGACGCTGCCCTTCCCTCTGGTTTAGATTCCCTTAGTCACTTTTTACGACATCCACGGGCGGAGATGGAGTGGTGCTATATTCTTAATCCAGACACCGCACGGATAATTTATTTATATACTTACTCTTTATCGTACACCGAAATATAGTCACAGAAGTTTAGAATTAAGTAAAATTACAATAGGCGGCCTTATCGCTATCCGCGATCTCTTCCAGGCAACCTTAGGATGGAAAATGGTAGATAGAAGTAATTATGACGCCGTCTGAGGTGTAACTATATGTAATAATATGATTAAATATTATTATATACTATACTAAATATATGAAAATTAAATCATCATCATCATCATTTCGGCCGAATGAAGTCCACTGCTGGACACAGGCCTCCCCCAAAGATCACCACAACGACCGATACGGGAGTGTTGTGGGCTCATTGGGGGTTTTGCCATAATCGCCACGCTTGCCAGACGGGTTGGCGATCGCAGTTGAGTTGTTAATGTACTCGAAGGACGCTGCTGCCCATCCTCCGGCTAATCCCTTCGTCGACTTTTACGACACCCGCCAGAGGAGATGTGGTGGTGGTATTCTGAGCCGGCACCACACGGCACATTCAGAAAATTAAATAAATAATAACTATTTAAACTACATGAATACCTTTGTAAAAAGATAAAGCAAGTCAAAATGGAATAGTAGAATTATATTATAAATTTGTATGATCTGCAGATAGTTGTTCCGGGTCTGGGTGTTTGTACACGTGAGATTTATGTCTGTAAACTGTACCCACGACCCAGGAGAAGAAAAGCGTGAGACACCGTTTAAAAAATGCGCTCTAACTAAAAACGGCACTGTACACATTATGTACATTATAATAAAACACTTTTAAACGGATTCTATCGCGTATATTTTAGATTTTTGTTTTTCCTGACGTTTCGAATGCTTTGCAGCATTCGTGGTCGCAGGATGACTGAATCCTGCGACCATTATTATATTATAATGTGTAATACTCGCGAAAACCTAAGACATTATTATTATATACATTGTTTTTTTATGAAATTAGCGGCTTGGGTAGTACCCAGACCGTCTGAGCTGTAGCGTCAGCATTTGATCAATCTGATAATGTTTATATGTATGTAAAACTGGCTATATTCACGCTTATGCTTCTGGGAGATAGGCAGGACTAATTTTTTTTTAAACTGCATCAAAAAGACTTTTTCAATTTTTTATCTATGTATTACTCCGAGATTTGTTGATCGATTTGAGCGATTATTTTTTAATAGATGCAGAATGCTTTTGAATTGGTCCGATATAAATTTCATTACATTTGATTGAGTCATTTTTTAACCAGCTTCAATAAACATGTTTAATTTGACTGCGCTCACCTAGATGATGTCTGAATAGTTTCAATTCTTCGACTTATTTTTAGTGTTAGATACGGATACCAAATTGGAAAAATTTCTTACATTTATTTACACTATGACTTGTAGTATGGATTGCAAATCTCGTAGTCTACGTTTGTTTGTTAGTCTAGAACAGACTTCAGGCGAATACTAGATTTAACACTGGTTAACTTTGGGTCGTGTGGTGGCCGGATTAAGCATATAGCACCACTCCATATCCTCCCATGGATGTCGTAAAAGGTAACTACGCTGGGGGGACGCTGCTGCCCATCCCTCTGGTTTGTTCCCTAAACCAGAGGGATGGGCAGTAGCGTCCCTTTTGTGTAACAGTCGCCATACTGCGCTCTCCAACCCGCCTGCCAAGCCTGGTGAGTATTGGCAAATACTCCCCAAAATGTTGACATAATTGTGAAGGTCAACGGGGGAGGCTTTTGTTCAGCAGTGGACGTATAAATGGCTGATATGATGAACTTTGGGCGGATTCTGCTTCCTTACGTATGTAGACTGGCGTAATTGTAGAAAAAAGTGATCAACAGCAGTATTTCCATTCCTATTTGGGTTTGGTTATGTCGTGATTTGAAGTTGTGGGCTGGAAACCTGGCATTCAAGTGACTTTTCACAGACAAAAAATTCACACACAATACAGCCAGACCCGGACAACTATCTGCAGATCATACGAACATTTGTTCCGTGCGGGAATCGAACCCACGACTCGGAGCGCAGCAGCCGACTGTACCTGTCAACCACTGCACCAACCGTGCCGTCGACGGTTACAGCCTGATATTATATTATAGGTTTATTCGGTAACTAAGCATTTTAGAACCGCATTACTAAATAAAGGTTTCTATTCTATTTCTTATTCCGTCTGTCGGGACTGCTCAGCTGTTAACATTGTTAATATTCTTGTAGTAGTTCCTGGTTCTTAGAGAGATCTTGCCCGATCCGAACAACCAGGATTTGATGCTCGGCAGCTCACGCAGGGCACTCCTCAAGCGTGTGCTGTGCGGTATCCTGGTCGCTTCCACAATGGTGGCACTGTGCCGTGACCTTACGTCCTATCCTGTGCAGGTTCGCACCGAAACAAACGTGTCCAGTGAATACTTGCGGCAGGCGGTAGGTAACGCACTCGCTCCTTCTTGGCCAGGCTCCGAAGAGCGGCAGGACGGCCACGACGACGCGCTTGGTCGTGAACTGCAACCTAAGGCGCTTTCGCCAGTTCTTGAGTGCGTATCGGCAAGCTAGCCGCCTCAGCGTATCGAACGCCCCCGGGGTGCAATTCCTTAATCTTAAACATCCATACATTCTTGAATACAGAATTGAAATAACGGTGACAACCCAATTTGGCATTCACTAAGACTCGTCCCCATGGGTCACAGTCTGCAACCTGTCGTGGAATAGCTTGAATCATGTCTAAGCGTATACCAAATGAGTTTTTCACCGTCATTTTAATTCTGTATTGATATTTGACCTTAAGGAGTTGCACCCCCGGAGGCGCACTCTCGCCCTTACACATTAACCTAAATTTTTCAACATATTTTGCATACAATATTTTAGGTACCATCATATTGTATCAGTCAACATTATAATCTCAATTATTTAAGAGCGTCCATGGAGATTGTTATCCGCTCTTCTCAGTAGCATCAACCAATTGGAACGGTTTAGTTTTAATTCTGACATTTCATTAGTGTCACTAACTGGTTAATTTTAAGTAAAACTCACTATTGTATTGTATCCTATTCTATTAATTCAGATGGTTTTATGTATTCGTATGTCTACAGGGACTGACGGCTCGAACTTCTGTCCCATGCACGTAGGGATCTTGACGTGTTGCGGTCACCCATCCAAGACTTGACCTTCGTGAGTGTTAACATCGCAAATCGAATCATCATTTCGGCTGAATGAAGTCCACTGCTGGACACAGGCCTCCTCCAATGATCACCACAATGACCGATATGGGTGTATTGGGCTCATTGGAGGGTTTTGCCATAATCGCCACGCTTGGCAGACGGGTTGGCGATCGCAGTTGAGTTGTTAATGTACTCGAAGGACGCTGCTGCCCATCCTCCGGCTAATCCCTTAGTCGACTTTTACGACACCCACGGGAGGAGATGGGGTGGTATAAAATAAATATATTCCAGGTATCCTTCCAGGGTCCACTACAATAGATGGAGTTTTTACTCAGTCATTAAATTCCGTGGAATGTAAACCATATATTTCATATTTCAGTTACCATAAGCCATTAATTACAAAAATATATAATAACGATAAGAATAATAGTAATAGTTCTATTATAATTAATGAAATAAATAATCTTAGTAGCAATAAGGTGAAATAATTATATTATTTGTATCCATGTCTATGATAATAAAAGCCTGTTGCTTAAACTTTATCTAATTTAGCTTTATTTAACCAATTTCTGTAAAGTTGTAAATAGATCATTTTTCGAAAAATTATGTCACAAAGAAGTTTCACTTCTTACGTGTGTACTAATACACACACATTTTACATTTTTTATGACCGAAATCCGCCTGCCAAGCATGGTGATTATGGCATTGTCTCTATGACCGTATATTGTAGGGATAAATGTCCTGGCCTTGTAAATATTCCTTACAAATAAAACGCAAATTAGCCTTCAATAAACTTCAAATAAAAAATAAGTACGACGTAAAAAACCACACCCCAATACCGACTTCAAAAAATTGGGCCGCGACTGTACACAAAAAATATAGGCCAGTAGGAATTTTTTAAACTGAGTCAAATAAGCGTCTTGGGAGCGAAAGGGTCGCATTTTGTAAAGGGCTGCCCCTTGCACGGGGTGGCCAGGAGAAACGCGAGGCGATAAAACGGTGTGGCAATTAGTTCAACTGAGTACGTGTGTTTGTAATAATGATTACATAAATGAATAAAAAAGTAACTAGAAATATGAATATTACCAAGAAAATATCTACAGATATAATTACAAGAATGGAATAAAAATAACTACCTATACAACAAATAAAAAAAATACAATTAAATTATTTGCTAAACTGTAAAACTTGGCGATAAAACTTTACCAATACAAGTTTTTACTGACAGTTGAGTTGAGCGAGTAACTAGTTCTACTAACTGGTTTCCTCTCTCTGGAACAGCAAACTTATCAAAGCTCATGATGTTAGTGCCTTGCCTAAAAACTTGACATGCAAACCATCGATTGCCTTCAAAAAGTTTTTACGAGATTCATAACATAACATTCATTAAAGTACTATGAAAATTTTCAGTATTCATGGGTATGGCGAAATTTCGAGGACAGCCTTTGGAGATCAAGAACTCAATATTTTATTTACCTTCAGTGAAGGAACAGTTTTGTGCTAAACTAATGGGACCAGTTCACTCAACAGGTGAGAAGTCTAGAAAAACATGTAATCTCGCAAATTTGAGAAGACTCAACGAGTCTCCGGAATTCTTAACCGGGCTATTTATCGGTAGCAACTCCGCCCGCTGATTGCGGGGCGTCGAAATATTACACTTATTTTCACGCTTTTATCTGTAACAAGGTCAGCAACGCTTGAAGTAACACGTAACAGACAATAACAAATACATAAAATCATGGTTTATTATTGAAATAGAGTATAACATTTACAGTAATTAATACTACATATTTTTTTGGTAGAGCACCTATTCTCAGTGGTTCTTACTGACTTCTGTTGAACGAGTGAGATTTAATGTAATTGTTTCCAGTGGGAATAATTGTTTTCTTGTTTTTTTTTATACTTCTTCCTGCTGGTGTCTTACGGCCGAAAATAATCAATCTAATCCAAAATCTTCAGATTTAAGACTGAAATTTATCCGTTGTTGTGTTAGATCACATTTAACACAAAAACAGACATATCGGTAATCCGAAATCCAAAGACTTTAGATTAGATCGATTATAATTTCGACCGTTAATAGGTGAGAACAACCGGGACTAAGTTCATAATCTGGTGGGATTATTGCCACTGAAACGATGTAAAGAAGTGATTATAACTGGGAGTGGATATCCGAGGGTGCGATTCACACACAGATGGAAGCGTAAGTTCACGCTTAGACTCGTTTCTGAAGCTCACCCTAAGGCCCAATGATCAAGATGCTATGAAGATGATGAATTCTGGAAGGAATCTACGTTCTTCAAACAATCTTCTCCTACACTGTCCTTTTCATAGTTCTGATTCTGTCCATTCTTCGTTTTATGTTCAATCCATTCTGCTCTGGAATGCGCTTCCGCAGGAAATGGATGGTCACGACAAGGTATGTATTTAAGCGGAAAGTTCGAAATTACAAATAAAATCTTTTCTATGACTTATATAATAATTATGCATGTATTTATTTATATATTGCTATTAGGTATATAATATATGCTGTGCTGTGGCGGCCAGGGCCAAGATTCGGGAATCTTCATATCGGCCATACATCGTCCACTACTGAACAAAGGCCTCCCCCATTGATTTCCACAACTGTGTCACCATATTGGGGGGAATTTGCCAGTACTCACCACGCTTAGCAGGCAGGTTGGTGAGCGTAGAATCGTACTGTTCCACAGAAAGGACGCTGCTGCCCATCCCTCTGGTTTAGAGTCCCTTAGTCACCTTTTACGACCTCCACGAGAGGTGATGGAGTGGTGCTATATTCTTAATCCGGACACCACACGGATGTATGTGAATATTTAAATATAATGTAAGAATTATAAAATTTTATAGTTGTCTCAAACATATTGCTCCTGCCATGTTGTGTTGTCTCTTCATCACCCTATGGTTGACTGGTAGAGAATGCCTAAGGCATTAAGTCCGCTTATGTACTGTTACTGCAGAAAGTTTAAATAAATAAACATATAAACGGTATTATCGCAAGATTAAATACCTATAATACTTCAGTTTTTTAGCTCTACTTGTCAAAAATGATTTCTGATATAAAGATGTGACGGTTACTATAACACTATAAGTAGCTGAAGAGCGAGATAGACGTATATTACTTTACTAGTTCGTCGGTGACATCATTTGCAAACTTTATTTTGAATCTTAAGCTTTTCATTAATAATGGGATCATGATCCGTGTGTCCCTCTATCACCTTCAGTGGATTTCGTAAAAATCAACTAAGGGACTCTAAACCAGATGGATGGGTAGCAGCGTCCCTTCAGTGGAACAGTAGCCATTCTGCTCTCACCTACCCGTCGTCTTATGAGGGAGGTTTTTGTACAGCAGGGGATGTTTATTGGCTGATATGACGATGATGATTACCATCTGGTTATATTAGCTAAATAGCGTTTAGGTTCACGTAAATAGTGTAATTACTGAAATTTGATTTCACAACCTCTCAATCGGAATACCATCGCTTTAAGCCCTAGCTGTTGCCGCTTCTACAGTATTCACAGCCACATTTGCTACCTCTCAAGCTTTGAGGTTATTGCACGATTATTTTTTTAAATTATATTTTCTCTTAATCTTGCCTCCCAAAGTCAAAGTTTTTTATTTCCAATAAACCAAATGTTGGCACTTATGAAACTTCAGAATCTAAGTTGCACGGTTCCAAATAGTTGATCTCGTGGAGAAGAGCCGGCAAAAAACTCCATGGATACTATTTTAAAATAATTGAGATTACAATGCTGATTGATACATATCCGCGTCGCGGGTTCGATTCCCGCACGGAACAAATATTTGTATGATCTGCAGGTAGTTGTTCCGGGTCTGGGTGTATTGTGTGTGAAATGTATGTCTGTAAACGCAACCACGACACAGGAGAAATCCTGGTGTGGGGCAACGTTTTTAAACAAAAAAAATTGTAAAACAGGCTGTGTGGTGCCGGCTCAGAATGCCACCACCCTATTTCATCCCGTGGGTGTCGTAAAAGTCGACTAAGGGATTAACCGGAGGATGGGCAGCAGCGTCCTTCGAGCACACAACAACTCAACTGCGATCGCCAACCCGTCTGCCAAGCGTGGCGATTATGGCAAGACCCCCCAATGAGCACACATAACACCCATATCGGTCGTTGTAGTGATCTTTGGGGGAGGCCTGTGTCCAGCAGTGGACTTTATTCGGCCGAAATGATGATGATGAAAATGATGAGTCATTTTGGTCCATAATGTTTTTTTCTTCTTTTGGTTAGTGGCTGACCTTATATTTTGTTTTTGTTTTTTTTTAAAAACGTTGCCCCACACTAGGGTTTCTCCTGTGTCGTGGGTGCGTTTACAGACATGAATTCCACATACATATGTTAGAGATTTTCAAGCCGCCCAAAGGCTAACTTGGCTTAACGACTGCCATTTAATGACAATAGCCAGCCAATAGGATCGACAGTTTTACATGTACGGAGACGCTCATTTGAAACACCACTATGCCGTGGATGACCCCATTTATAGCCTGACTGCGAGTGTTTCCAGATCAGTGAGTGCAACGGGCTATGAGCGGCTTAACTGGCTGATAATAACTTGACTTCAGCGCCACCTCACATCGGATCGTAACACAGGTATGCCTGGTCCAAACCGTTATCCTCTCTACAGAAAAAAATTGTGTGAATATGACCTCAATCCGTCAAGTCGTTTAAAATTTTAATACGATCACTAACAGCGCACCAACAAGTATATGAAGGTTACTATGAGGGCTGAGCCAGCCCCACACACAAAATAAGATAAGATAAGATAAGATAATAATTTATTTTTCAATATACAAATATAAGCTCACATTAACTAAGAAAGGAAACAAAACTAAAATTGTATATTGCTATGGACAATTAACAATTACATTTATCGTGGTCCCCACGAGTGGTGCCTAGTGGCATGCCTGTATCGTGGGGAACCTAGTAACAAAAGTGTTATACATATAGAAAACGCCTACAGCACACAAATCAAATAGGTCTAAGCCATTTTAATTAAAAATTAAGTATAAAATTACATTAAAGTAAATGTATATAATTATGTACATAAATATACATATATATATATGATAACTTGTAATATATAAGTATTAGAATATATAATATAATAAATATTTGATAGATATTATGATGTAATAATCAGTCTTTCTGTCTCTTCGTATGAAAGTGCATTTAACCATTTAGTAATTTTAAGCTTTGCTTCCGGAACTGAGTCTCGGCGAATGTCACAAAATGTTGATGCTTTATTGTAAATGAATGCTGATAAAAATGACTCATATTAACATTATATGTGGGTTTAGTGTAAAAAAAGACATCACAAAATATAATCTAGACTCGATAGACGGCGCTGTTGTTGAGT
Source organism: Diloba caeruleocephala (assembly GCA_947459985.1). Classification (NCBI taxonomy): domain Eukaryota; kingdom Metazoa; phylum Arthropoda; class Insecta; order Lepidoptera; family Noctuidae; genus Diloba; species Diloba caeruleocephala. Next base: position 2,156,616 of record OX381629.1, on the reverse strand, counting down.
TATTAATAAATGTTAACTTCATTTTTTTTCAACCTAATCTCGCCTGCTTCCGGAAATAACAGCGTCTAAATTATAAAATCAATCCTTAGGGACATTGGACTAACAATCAGAAAAGTAATTTTTCGAATAATAAAGTTATTGTGGATACTTCGTCGGCGTATTGTGGCATTTAAAATGCCTTTTTGTACCTAAGGGCTTTACCACACGGGCTGCGCGGTGGCGTAGCGACTTCGTAGCGATGCCTACGCGCGACTGTAAGATAACATCTACTTAATCGTAGGTGCTAAATGTAATCTACCTATGTACCTAATATACTCATGACGTATATAACGGTTATTTTTGCTTAAACAGATAACAGATAGACACGATTATTTCTAATATGGCTACGGCTACGTCAACAGTTCACATGGCTATATAATATTGCTATCAACATATTAGCATTGAATTTTATAGTAAAAATTAGATGTGATCGAACTCACGACCTTTCGATAACTATTATAATGTCGTAACTATTTGCCGTGTGGTGCCGGCTCAGAATGCCACCACCCCATTTCATCCCGTGGGTGTCGTAAAAGTCGACTAAGGGATTAACCGGAGGATGGGCAGCATCGTCCTTCGAGCACACAACAACTCAAATGCGATCGCCAACCCGTCTGCCAAGCGTGGCGATTATGGCAAGACTCAAGACAATGAGCACACTACACACCCATATCGGTTGTTGTGGTGATCTTTGGGGGAGGCCTGTCCAGCAGTGGACTTATTCGGCCGAAATGATAAACCATTTGTCTTTATGAGACAGACTCTTGACTTTAGTCATTTTAATATATTGAAGACTGCGTCGATCTCGACCTAAACGCTGTACAGTCGCAAAGCCGATGAAGCTTCACACGTCTGTTATTATATGAAGCAGCTAGACAGTACTATGCCGTACTAAAAACATGCTTCTACCACCCGTCTCTTTGCCAAGCGTGGTGATTAAGGCTATATCGTGCATTGTAGAGGTCTAAGACGAAGATTTTGTCAGCAGTGGATTTTTACGCGTGATTACGCGTTGAATAAAGCATTACAGGTATTTTTCGCAAACTGTTTAGGAAAATAGCATAATTGTGTTTTTATTAGTTTTTCTTATTATGTTCCAGGAATTCTCCTGTATTGTAGGCATGGTCAACAACCGTAAATCCCATATGCATTTGGAAGCTTATCTGGTCTACAGTGTGCCACAACTTTGCCCCCTTTTTTTTTATTGATGTCCAGTGGAAATTCTACATGGAACTTCCTTCACCCCGGGGAAGGGCGAAGGGGTATGCCGGACTCCTACCGGCTAAAACCACTGGAGCGGTCATCTTCGGCAACGAAGGGGGGCTCCAGGTCCTCGTAAGATCACACTAGAGCCGCCCATTGGTGCCACGCCTTTAGGCACATCTCTGAAGGGATGACTGTAAAGCGGTCACCCCCTCTAGCGGAGGGAAGGCGACTGTTAAAAGGTCGCCCCCCAGGCACTTCTCGGGGAGGATTGTAAAGGATCCCCCCAAGCCTCGCTATGCGCTGTGCTGCGCACACGGCGGCACGTGACCACGTGCGCGCCACCGTCTTCCCGGGGGTCGCTCGGTGTGAGCACGTAGATTACAACTTTGCCCCCTAGGTAGGGTTTTTTTTTTTCCTGTGTCATGGGTATAGTTTACAGACATGACGGAACGGTTGGTGCAGTGGCTGATACAGACGGCTGCTGCGCTAGGGTCGCGGGTTCGATTCCCGCATGGAACAAATATTTGTATGATCTGCAGGTAATTGTTCCGGGTCTGGGTGTATTGTATGTGGAATTCATGTCTGTACACACACCCACGACACAGTAGCAATGCTAGTGTGGGGCAACGTTAAAAAAAACATACATTTCCCATGCTTAGCCACCCAGATCCGAAACGACTATCTGTAGGTCATACAAATATTTGTACCGTGAGTGGATCGAACGCGTGACATGTAGCGCAGAAAGCCAATTGCTTAGCTACCGCGCCTAACTTGCCGTCCTTTCCAGCAATGGGTGCCGCAAAAACGCGACTAAAAGTTGATATCAAGAGGATAGGTAGCGCAACCTCCTGTGCTAATAACAACATACTGAAATCACCAATCCACCAACCTTGGTGATTGTAGCAATATGGCCGCTCATTGTAGGTATAGTTGGGGGTCCATTTTCAGGAGTGGACGTTAACGTGCTGATATATTGTGTTATGCCACTTCTGGGCAAAGGTCTTCTGCTTAGCCTTCATCATCATCAGAGATCATTTAGGTAGCGTTTTGTTGGAGTCACCGACAATGCCCGTCGTCAGGCTCCCACTGCATCCATCTCGTCATCATCATCGTAGCAGTAAAAGGACGTCCACTGCTGAACAAAGGCCTCCTCCATAGATTTTCACAGTTGTGTTGCCATTTTGGGGGAATATGTCCATTCCCACCACGCTTGGCAGGCGGATTGTTGAGCGCAGTCCGACCACTATTTCACAGAGGGGACGCTACTACCCATCCTCTGGTTTAGAGTTCTTAATCGGTTTTAACTACATCCACGAAAGGAGATGAACTGTATAAATATTACTACTTAAAACAGAATAACACCAAAATTAGGCAATATGAAATGAAAATAGGAACCAATAAAAAATGCTTGCGTCAAAACTAGCTTCTCGTATGTGTTCTCTCTCTTAATGCTATACTTACTTGCTTTATTACGTGTCTTTGATCCTTACTGATGCACCTTCCATTGATATTGCATGTTACGATCGGAGCCATGTTTACGACCGAAGCAACAAAGTGACATGACAGTGCCGGTAACACTTGGGTTTCTGCCGACCCAGAAACTGGTACTCGCCACTAAATTCCTCATACAAAACGGAACCAATCCGAATTCAATTTTAAAAAGACGCCGAAAAAAACAATATAATTTTTTTTTTATTCAAAAACCTACAGCCTACACAGGGTGGTTTAAAAATCGAATCAGTCCCCCGGCCTTGAGGGGAGAAACGCGTTGCCGTCAACACATAAATCATATTTCTGGAGAATTTTTAAAAGTCCTATTGCTTTCGCGTATTTGCCATGTACTCCCCCCAGGGTGGTGGGTGTGTGTACTTACTCCCTCGTTTCCTAGTTCTGCTGGTGGTAGAGGGTGTTCAATGTTCGCGGTTTGTTGCTTAGTGATTTGTGATGAGATAGCGTTGTTGCTATGTTGCTTGGAGATTTCGAAGTGAAATGATAGAATAATATGCGATATATTTTTAATTGCAGTGTTAATTACTATCTCATTTTTATTTGTAATGAGATACCATATATTAGAATATCATAGATACGTTTAATAATATCCTGGTATATAAAAAATGGCTTTAACGAAACGATTTAGGTTTTTAATACATGTTGTATTAAAAACCTAAATCGTTTCGCTTCCGAGGAAACATAAAATTCGTTTTTTTTTTCCTAAGGTAAACATGTGTTTTATCTGTTATCTTTAACTTTCATCCTAATAACAAATCAACCGGTGTACCCAATTCACACCCAAAACCAAACGCAACATTAGAAAACTTACGACAGCGAAAAGCAATAAATTACAATTAATTAAAATAAAAATAGGTTTATATAAAATAACATACTGTATATCTGTAAGGCGCCATGGAGGAAGGAGGACGGGCGCCCGCGAACTCAGTATTGTATATGGCAATATTCAAGATAAAACGACGAACATTATTTTGTTTTGTTCAAAAGGAAGTAATCTATACATCTATACAAATAAATAAAATTGAAGTGTCTGTTTGTAATGTCAAAATAACAGCTTTTTACTTAATGCGTATGAAAGTATATACGGGACGTATAACATAAAAATATTTTTTAAATTTTTTGTCTCTCTGTCTGTCTGTTTGTTCCTGGTAATCTCCGAAACGGCTGGACCGATTTTGACGGGACTTTTACTGGCAGAAGCTGGTGTTCTAAGGAATAACTTAGGCTACTTTAATTTTAGAAAAATAATTAGGGTTCCGCGCAAAAAAAAGAAACCCTTGAAATCCAATATATATATTCTATATGTCAAGTGTCTATGTCGAAGTACTCTAAATTCCTTTTAAATTAAACGCGGGTGAAACCGCGGGTCCCAGCTAGTAAATAAATAAATATTGACGATGATTTGAAATCGATGTGAGTATACTTTATGAAAGGCTTGGAGAATAGTTAAAGGTAAACGCCTGTTTACGCCATGGTTGGAGTTATGCTAGGCGATGCAATCCGAAACAGTAAAGATTTCCAAAGCAATTTCCAAGAGTTTAAAATTTGTGTAGTGTGCCAGTTAGTTTTGGGTTGAGTCATTTTGATCTATATTCTTAATTTGACTGCAAGAGAAGTACATAATCAAAATACTTATTTTGTTTTATATAATAGTTTAAAAACTGACAGTTGTTTAAGCAACTGAGCTATTTGATAGTGATAACATCGATCACACATACATTAACATCAGATTCCCCCACAAAGATTACACAGATAAAGCCTCCAAAACAAGAGCCAGATCAAACCGGAAATGATTAGTTTTTTATCTATAAAGCCAGCGTATACTGTGCTTAGCACACATGTGGTGGGGCACAAGGAAGAAGAAAGCGGGCGAAGAAAAAATGAGGGAGACGAAAAACTAGAGCGGGACGGAAAAGTGGGCGAAAAACGAAAAATTTCACCTCCTCCCCCCCCTGCGCCGCGCCCGCACTCCCCGCTCGTCCCCTCGCACACGCACACATGCATGTCTGTACTACGAGCTAGCAGTCTTGATGGTTTACACTTTCGCTATCACTTTAGGTTTCTTTTTCGAAATGAAAAGTGGTTTGTTTATGAGGCCGCGTATGTTACATGAAAGAAGTAATTTTAATCGGAGGAATTAAGAAAGGTGTGTGGATACTACAAAAACAAAATTGAAGTATTGCGGATATTGATTAATAGATAATTAGGTAAAAAAAATTGTTTTTATTTAATAAGTAGGTAGTTCATAGCAAATTATTTTATTTTCTCTGTTTTTACACTTACATTGTTTATATTTGTTGGCACATACTCAATTATGTATTATTTGAATATTCTTTTAGTGTCAATGTTTTTCAAATAGAGTCATTTCCATGATATTTGTTTTCAAACACGTAACAGAGCAGTGCTAAAATTGACTCCATTTTATGTACGAAACTATTAAGATAGGACCTTAATAGAATCGATTTATCTATAGGCAATATTTATCTTTATAGCTGGAGAATATTATATTTATTCAGAAAGCATCTTATTAATTTACTAAACTACTTATAACTAGAAGAACATCAAATACCAACCAGTGACACGCAATATACAAGTATCTTGAGTCGTAAGTCATACAGATCATATTGGCTCGCTCGTCCGGCTGCGCTTTTCTCTATTTTTTCCCGTACGCGCGATTTTTCCGGCCTGTGAAAGTATCAAGACACGTCGTTCCTACAGGAGGCTATTGTAGCATGTTTTTATACCCAAAAATTTTAAGTCAGTAGGCGCTCGCACTCAGAGCCGCTAGTACGTTTATATTATTATTAATATATATTTATATTTCGTTTTAATTTACAAGTTTTCCATCGTTCATAATTTTAATATTTTTATACCGTTTTATACAATAATAAAGTGTTTATAGATAGGCGTAATTACAACGTAAACATAAAGTTACTACACCGAAAAAGAGTTGAAGCGCAAAATTTTACGGAAGGAATTTTTCGAGTATTAGGCGGTTTAAGTTCGACCAAGTTTCGCTCGGCCGGAGTTTGACAGTTCGCCGATTGGAAAATTTAAAAAAGGAACTGACGTTTTGAAATACAACATGGCGGACTGTGTGTTTGTCATCGTGTTCGACGGGTTCGTCGACCTCGTCGGGGTCCAGTAACAATGCTCAACTTCCATAACATTTGACGGCTGCTGTATCCGTGAGTACTAGCCTTGTTTAATTTTTTTCCTAGGTAGTGTAGGAATCAATCGCGTTCAGGAATTATTGATGGGCGATATATTACATAAGGGCGCGTTCATAATGTCGCATGAATATTGTAGCAGCTAATATGATACGTTTGGTTGTCGGCGTGAGTCCACACGCACACAATGCCGGATTGTTTTTATCGTAGGTAGTAAATTAGAGGGGCTGCGATAGTGGCCGATACCGACTGACTAGTGTTCGTATTGATTTTTTTCCCTCATTCTGTTAAATTTCATTTATTGGGGGAGAGACCGGACACAGCGCGATGACGTGTGCGAATGCCCGCCGATAGCCATTGTGGATCGTTGCTAAGAAATTGGACTTTATGAACTGCGGGTATGTCGAACTTTTCGAATGTTTTGCATTCGATTGCGCTTTAGTGACGGTGTTATGGTGATTGACTTGAACAAGTTGTGAACATGCAGCAATGTACGATGAATCCGGAAGTTGCGTAGATCACGTATTGATAATGAATGGAGTGAGGGAGGTTTTGAATTTGTACTGGATCTAATTGTTTAATGTTACTTCCGGGTAACCACTTAAATATTTAGTAGGAATAAGTATTATCATTATTTTTTGGGGTAAGCAGTATCAATACTTAATCGATGGCCATCATCGTTGCAGACCACAGCCTGTTTTGTTTGACAGTGATGTCATTATAGGCATTGACTTCGACGGCAATTATCATCGCAGACCATGGCTTGTATTGATTGACAATGACGTCATTAGAAGCATTGAATTTCATGGCCATATATTTCTAAAAGAAGGACGTGACACAGAAATGACTGGTTCCGGGTTCAGTTCCTGGCTGATTCCCGCTCACTTCATCTCAAAACATCATAGTGGTTTAATTAGGTACATTTTTGTTGTTGTTGTTGTTGTGTTAGATATAAGAATAACAGTTAGCCCAACAGTTGGTAAACTTAACGATCTCCAGACGGGACTACCATAACACCAAAAAAAAAATAAGTAGGTAAAAGGCCTGTGATTGAAGCTGTATTATTTAGTAGAGCGTTTGAGACATTTCACCACTGAACCTAAGAATACGTCTAGACTTCAATGTGTATAAACAGCAATCGGCCACAGATAATAAATAAACAATACATTTGTTTACAATTCCTCGAACTTGCTGCAGCTGTATTGCGCCAACAGACCTTTAAGCACATGTATAATGATTTAAAACATACATGATATATGTAAATAACCACTTAGAACGGAATTTTACTCGTAGTACGCATATTGCAAGTCAGGCCAGGTAGATACCGCTCTAGTGTGATCATACGAGGACCTGGAGCCTCCCTTACGTGCCGAAGATGACCGCTCCAGTGGTTTTAGCCGGTAGGAGTCCGGCATACCCCTTCGTCCTTCCCCGGGGCGAAGGAAGTTCATGAAGAATTTCCACTGGGGATCAATAAAAAATTAAAATAAAAAAAAGGCCAGGTAGATACCACCGCAGTTCCAGATATTCGCCGCCAAGCAGATTTAACTTCAGACATTACTGTGATTCCGGTTTGAAGGTCACTGTAGCTAATGAAATTGCTGGGAATAAGAGATTAAATAATGAATCTGTCGAAGTAACGAGCGTAGTATGGTGCTACGCAGGACTAGGTTTGGGTAGCATTACAATTGTTGTAATGCTACTCAAACCTTGCCGTGTGGTGCCGGCTCAGAATACCACCATCCCATCTCCTCCATCCTCCATCTCCACAACACACCCATATCGGTCGCTGTGGTGATATTTGCGGGAGGCCTGAGTCCAGCAGTGGACTTCATTCAGCCGAAATGATGAATCCGGGTTCCTTTTTTTGCGTAGTCGGAAACGCACTTCAGGAATTTCATTATTAATTTCATAATATCTATTATCACTCACCGTGGCTTCTTGTAACTGAATCATGACATTAAAAGTAACGGTGAGTGCTTTCTATGGGTTTTTAATTCAAGCAAGGTTTGGCTTGCCATGTGTTTGTGTTTATTGTATGTGGAATTTGTGTTTGTAAACGCACCCACGACAAAGGAGAAATCCTAGTGTGGGGCAACGTATATTTTTACTATTGGTTATATTTTATACAAATAGATATAAGTAGAGACAGCTCTATACTTTTTTAATCTGTACTGTAAAGTAATTTAACTCTACTTTTATCCCCAAGACAATCACGGTTAATGGTTATCCTAACTTTAGTGAATGGGCTACTGTTGGAATTCACATAAGTAGAAAGAGACTATATGAACTATATAATGAACGAACATATATTAATAGTAACGAATTTAATCTTTATGTTAAAAGCTACTCTAAGTTATTCAAAAGAATTTGTTGTATAGCGAAATCCAATTATTTGAGTTCCAAAATTAAAAATAGTAATAATATTATTAAAATGTACATAAAATGTAAATCATTATAATCTACAAAGTCAAATGCGCAGGTCATATCAAACTATATTAATGAAACCAGTTTTTTTTATCTAAAACTTATGGAACACATTTTATTAAAGAGAAGGTTGCAGGTGTAGTAGACATGTTCTTCTGAAACCTATTTTGTTTTTCTACTAAGATGCTCATTTTGTTTCAAAAACTAGTATGGGAGTGCATACATTTTTCGGAAATTTTTGAGAGAATTGGGTTCTATGTAATCGGTCGATAATTACTAACTTTATCTTTCTCTATCTTTTTTCATGTAATGGTTTGGTGATTGACTGCTTAAGTTTATCCAGAAAAGTGCTCTGACTAAAGGAGAGGTTAACCAGATGCCATAATGACGCAATTTCACTATGACAATTCTTATAATTTTTGTACATACATTATCTTTGTCAACAGCACCCGTGCTATTCAATGATTTTATTGCTTTCACAATATCATTTTCAGCGCAAGATGTTAAAAACAGCATTTATAGTATTTATTAGATTGGAATTTAGAGTATGAGGTTTAGATTTATTTCTCGCGGAAATATAATAGTCATTAAATATATTTGCAATATCAATCGGATCGTTAGTTGACTTTTTATTATAATTAATTGTTTTGGTGTCGTGGCCACACTTAGAAGCTTTGCATTTATTCTATGCATTTATAACGAATTCGCTGTTTATTGTCTTTTATGAATATCTAATACACTTCCTCAATAGTTTATTATATTATTATATAAATTATTTTCTAATTGTTATTTCGATGGTCTTTGTTACACGTATATCTGAGTTTTTGTTTTGTCAGGGAGGATATCTTAGTACCTTTTGATAGCCATTTAGGGCTCGTAGCTCATGTTTGTTTTGTTATCCGCGTGGTATCCGGATTAAGAATATAGCGCCACTCCATCTCCTCCCGTGGATGTCGTAAAAGGCGACTAAGGGAATCTAAACCAGAGGGATGGGCAGCAGCGTCCCTTCAGAGAAACGGTAGCCATACTGCGCTCACCAACCCGCCTGCCAAGCGTGGTGAGTATTGGCAAATACCCCCCAAAATGATGACACAGTTGTGAAAATCTATGGGGGAGGCCTTTGTTCAGCAGTGGACGTATGTACGTGTGTACGTGTGGCCGATATGATGAACTTATGTTTTGACTTTTACTTAATTTAATGAAAACACAAATTGTTGAATAATGCAAAGTCTTCATAAAATTGATTAATAGTTTAAAATGTAACTTTCTAATTTTAAAACATTTGCTTCGCTGTAGGCTATTTTCGTTCCATACATATAGGAGGATTAGGTTTGTTTTATGTAACTTGGAAGGTTAAGCTTTGACCAGTATTGTGGTTCGAAAAGTAAAGATAATGATTTTTCTAACAACATATGTATTATTGGCTAGAATATGGTCAATATTCGAATTCAAACGTGCCGTCATTATTATCATCATCATATCAGCCAAAGGACGTCCACTGTTGAACAAAGGGCTCCCCCATAGATTTACATAACGAGTGGATATATGCCGCCCGCATCCAACGACTCCCAACGACATTCGGTCAACGTGATGTCGTCTGTCCACCTCGTTGGAGGTCGTCACACGCTGCATTTTCCGGTGCGCGATCTTCACTCAAGAACCTTTTTACCCCAACGGCCATCAGTTCTACGAGCAATGTGCCCCGCCCATTGCCACTTCATTTTATTAATCCTTTCAGCTATGTCGACAACTTTAGTTCTTCTACGGATCTCCTCATTTCTGATTCGATCTCGTAGAGAAATACTAAGCATAGGTCTTTCCACAGCTCGTTGGGTGACCTTGAGCTTTTTTATGAGGCCCATAGTGAGTGACCACGTTTATGTCCAATTTGTATTGGGCACGATTCCGCTTTCCCCGTATTTCATCATCAATGACACACACTAGTTACAGACTTTCGTCTTGAGGCACTGCGGCATTGTTGACGAAAAGACGTTGCGAAGTTTCCCGAACGTTGCTCAGCCGAGTCGGATTCGACGATTGACCTCTTTCTCAAAGTTGGACCTACCTAACTGGACGGTTTGTTCTAGGTAGACATACTCGTCAACAACTTCGAGAACAGAGCTCCCGACGGAAATTGGGATGGGCAAGACATGGGCATTTGACATGACCTTCGTCTTGCACATGTTTATTTCAAGGGCCACTTGTTGGGAAACTCTGTTGAGATCATCGAGCATTGTGCTGCGCTTTTGTAGCGATTCTGCCATGACTACGATGTCGTCGGCAAATCAAAGGTGAGTGATATACTCGCCATTGATGTTAACGCCGAATCCTTTCCACTCCTCCAAACTCTTGAAGGCATCCTCCATTGCAGCGGTGACCAGTTTCGGGGAAATAACGTCCCACTGTCTCACACCTCTCTGCAATGGAATTGCCCCCGTGCTCTTTTCTTAAACTCGGACCGACATAGTGGCGGTTCTGTATAAACACTTTGATGTACTGATAATCAATGCACCACCCACCATCACCACCACTGCAGAGATTGCAGCACTGCCCAGGTTTCGATGTAATCGAAGGCTTCCTCATAGTCCACAATCGCTAAGCATAGTGGCAGATTATACTCCTCGGTCTTCAGTATAACCTGCCGCAGCTGGTATATGGTACTAAAACCTTTTCGGAAACTGGCTTGTTCGGGAGGCTGGAAGTCATCAAACCTGCGCTCGAGACGATCCGTGATAACCTTTGAAAACAGCTTATAAACATGGCTCAGAAGCGATATGGGTCTGTTATTCTTCCATAGGGTGTTATCACCCTTTTTGAAGAAGAGCACTACCTCGCCGCTGTTCCACGCTTCCGGCGTTGTGCCCTCGAGTAAGACGGAATTGAATAGCTTCTGAAGGACTTTAAGTATCGGTGTTCCACCCGCTTTTAGAAGCTATGTCGTAATTCCGTCACCAACCAGCGCCTTGTTATTTCTAAGCTGTTAAAAGGCCATCCTAATCTCGTACATCAGCCTGTCCGGGATATCCTCGGTATATTGTCGGGTTAACTGGCTCGCGGGTCTTTCTCAGAGCTAATGGTAGGTATAGTTACCGAGGTGTAAAGCTTTCGGTAGAAGTTCTCAATCTCTCTCAAAACCTCTGGCTTAGTCGACGCTACACTGCCATCGTCGGTCTTCAGCTTCATAGTATGACTTTGACCAATCGACCTGTCTCTTGCAAACACTTTGGAACCTTGGTTCCACTCAATCGTATCATTAACACCGTTGGTGTTAAAGAATCTTTGAAAGAAAAATAGAACGTTGGTGTGCTTTGTGGAACCATCGGGACTTATCCAAGTCCATTTCCTGTGAGGCGGCTTTTGGAAAAAGGAGTTCATCACGAAGAGTGCCTCCATTTCCAAAACGTCAGCCAGCCTCTATCCCCTGGAGTTCTGTTGCCCATATCCAAATTGCAAAAATTTCATACTCTCAACTCAACATTGCATCGAGTGCCCAGCTTTGCTTTGAAGTCTCCCATCACAACAGTAAAGTGTGTCTTCGATGTATGTATGGCCCAACTTACGTCCTCATACATACTCTCTGCTTTATCATCAGGGTGTGTCGAGGTCGATGCGTAGACCTGTACGACCTTCAACGAATACCTCTTAGATATTCTGAGTATAAGGTACGCCTGCGCGGTAAGCCTGCTCGATACACTTTCCATGGTAAATGAGGGACCTGCGGACGAGGAACTCGACCACACCTTCAGACAGATGGTCGCCTTCCAGGTAGTAGAATAAGTTGCCGGATTTCAGGCTTACCGTGTCCTCACCCTCTCTTTGGACTTCTGATAAACCCATGATATCTCAGTGCAACTTGTCTATTTCTTCTTCCAGCCCAACGATCTTTTCGTCTGCCCTCAGTGTGCGTGCGTTGTATGTTACCAGAGCCAGTTTTCGTTTGGGGTGGTAGCTGGATCTCATTCGGAGATTCTTAGCACCCCCTGCCCCACCGTTACCGTGGCCGCTACCATTACCAGGAATAGCGGGGCTGCCGGGAACTGGGGGCCAAGAGAAATGAGCAGTAGCGTTAGTTTAGTGGAACAACAGTTATTCTGCGCTCACCTGCCCGCCTGCCTAGCGCGTTGAGTACTGGCAAATTACCCTCAGAATGACGATACAACTGTGGAAATCCATGGGGAGGCCTTTGTTCAGCAGTGGGCGTCTTTTGGTTGATATGATGATGATAATGATACTGGGTGCCGATTTAATCACCTGTAACCTTTTTGGAGGTGAATCAGTACATGGTTCTTGCGAATCAGTAACAAAAGTAATGCTTCTACTTTTCACCAATATCCATTTATTTTCTAACACTGAGTCAATCCAAAACATTAGGCGGTGAATGATCTCATGTGCCTACCATATGATCGTCTGGTAGGTGCCAAACATCTTCATATGCTCACCTCGCGCTCCGGGAGGACTGCATATATGTAAACGGCAAGTGTTTTGGTTGGATATTATTTACATTATCGCGTGTGTTTTGATCCTACCAGAGTTTGAATTTTTATTATACTAAGTAGCTGTGACCCACGGTTTCACCCACCTTTTTATTTTAAAAGAAATCGGCGTATTTGTAAATAATTTAGAGTACTTCGGCATACACAGTTGACATATATTAGAGTACCTATATGTATTGGATTTCATGGGATTTAATTTCTTTGCGTGGAACCCTAACTCTTTAAAAAAAAAAAAAGTAGCCTAAGTCCTTATAAGATCACCTATCTGCCAGTGAAAGTCCCGTTAAAATTGTCGGAGATTAGGTGCAACAAACAGACGAAGAGACTAAATAAAGTTGGTTTTTTGTTATAAATACCGTATATACTTCCATATGCATTTAGTAAAAATCTGTTATTTTGACATTACGGACACTTCAATTACATTTATTTGTATAGATAGTGGCCTCAGTGCTGTCAGTCAGTCTCAGTCTACCACATTGGAGTGTTGAAGACGATTGAGTCAGCATCCAGTATAGAGGCTGTGACAACGTATTGAAAACTTTGTGAAAAGGTTACACTTAGGCCTCTAATAAAAACTACAGCTTTGACATTTTTAAACACGCAATGTATCGTAAACAACGCGATTAAAACACTACGTGATTATTGTATTACGATTTTGATATCACTATGCGAGCGATGATCTCATCTGGAACTGTAGCAAAATAATATTCGTTTTGTAATATTAACATTTTGATTATTTCGTTGGTATTTACATTGTAGTGTTAGAAAATAAATAGTTTATTGTTTTTATTCAAAATAGCGTTAGGATAGGCAAAAATAATTATTTTTGATATCAGTTAAATAAGCCGGACAAAATCCGAAAATGTATGTAAAGACTGACTCAATACTCTAACGCTGAGGGTTTCAGAATCATGTACATCCGTTATATTAAATATATAGGGTCTTACTTTAATAATGGAAAATATTTTCGGAGATAAATCTGTAGGTTGCAATGATGCGTGTTAGCAATCAAAATAAACATAACATCCACCATTATTTTATAAAATAATACTGAGTCAGTACATCTTTCGCTAGTCGAGTCTTTGAATATGAATGAATTTACTATCGGTAAAACCGATACTTGATATTTGAAATGAACTCTATACCATTCATAGTGCCTAGACTTAAAATATTTTCCATTAATAAAGTAAGGCCCTACATGTTCTTCCAGTTCTTATAAGACTTTACTGAAATTAAATACTTTATTTAAAAAAATAACAGTTTTCTCATTCTAGGCAACCCTAATAGCTAATAGCAAATAGCAATCGCTCAAACTCATTAAAAAGTGTTCCGTTTTTCATCGCGTCCAGTCATGTCTCGTTCCCACGATATTTTTTGATATTCGCAGAAATCGTAGTGGATCTTAAGCCAGGTGGATTTGCATCGCTCATAGACAAGTAATCATCATCATCATCATTTCGGCCAAATGAAGTCCACTGCTGGACACAGGCCTCCCCCAAAGATCACCACAACGATCGATATGGATGTGTTGTGTGCTCATTGGGGGGGTTTGCCATAATCGCCACGCTTGGCAGACGGGTTGGCGATCGCAGTTGAGTTGTTAATGTACTCGAAAGACGCTGCTGCCCATCCTCCGGCTAATCCCTTAGTCGACTTTTACGACACCCATGGGAGGAGATGGGGTGGTGGCATTCTGAGCCGGCACCACACGCAAGTAATACAGTACAGTAAAACATACACATGCTGAGCAAATATCATAAAGATCTTATATAGTAGACACAACACTTTGGAACGGATTACATCAAATTCTGCAGTGTGTGAACATACCTTAGGCTAACCTAACCATTTTCTTCATTTTGATCAACTGAAGCCCTCACAAGAGAGTACCGATACGTAATAAGAATGTTTCGTGAGGCTATTTAAATTTAAAAAATATCCAAATTTTAATATAGACGAAGGTTGGCAAGTGTCACCAGTTTGGGATCCTGTTATTAAAATAATAAAATCCCGAACTTCTTCCTACACTATAAAACATCAAGACATTTTGTGTGATTACTAAGCAGTAATCGCCGATGCAGGCGCATCGGATCAACATTTGATTACAATTGTATGGTTCTTCTTCTTCTTCTTTTAGATTATGGCTTCTGTAGAGTATCTTCTACAATTTCGCCAATATCAAGTATAAGGCGACGTCGTTCGGTGTTCAGATTAATAAATCTTTACATATTCATAAAACATTTCTCTAAAATGTAAAAATTCTAAAACAATTCTAATCTTTGTACATACACAGCAGGACAATTGTACGGTAAATTAAATAAATTAAATAACATTCAAAAGCTGTAACGACGCCTGTCACCTCTGTCGTTCTTTGACCACGAACACTGCAAAGTATTCGAAACGTCAGGAAAAACCGTTTAAAAGTGTTTTATGAGTAATAAACGCGAAAACCTGAGACTGAACTAATTTCAAAATGGAAATATCGTTAGATTGTTCTGCGCTCAGGCCACGAGAAAAGTTCTCAAGTTGCAAGGCACCTCTGCCAAAATGGCTTACGATCATTTCAACAGTCGTAACGTGACGAAGCCGTGTGGCCATCTCCTCCCGTGGGTGTCGTAAAAGTCACCTAGGGGATTAGCCGGAGGGTGGGCAGCAGCGTCCTTCGAGTATATTAACAAGTCAACTGCGATCGCCAACCCGTCTGCCAAGCGTGGCGATTTTGGCAAAACCCCCCAATGAGCCCACAACACACCTATACCGGTCATTGTGGTGATCTTTGGGGAGGCCTGTGTCCAGCAGTGGACTTCATTCGGTCGAAATGATTGATTGATGAACGTGACGAAACAACTCTTTGTTTAGGAACTTACAAACCCATTTTATTTTATTAATAATGTCGATGAGTTTAAATATAGGAAGATATCTTCCATATTCTGCTCATCTACCTAAAAGTATTCCGTGTGGTGTCCGGATTAAGAATATGGCACCACTCCATCTCCTCCCATGGACGTCGTAAAGGGTGACTAAAGGACTCTAAGCCAGAGGGATGGGCAGCAGCGTCTCTTCTTTAAAGTTCAAGTTACCATACTGCGCTCACCAATTCGCCGGCCAAGCGTGGTGAGTATTGGCAAATAACCCCCAAAAAGACAAAACTGTGGAAATCCATGGGGAGGCCTTTGTTCAGCCATAAAGAGTCATAAATGGTATCAGCCACGAGAGGTCATCAATCGTCTAATATGATTCTTAAAGCAAGACTTCCTGCCTTAAAGCACAACTTAGATCTTATAAAGGACGACATAAGTAAGATATTAAATGCAGCGGAAACAAGTTTAAGATATACGTAAGAATAAGTAGATACATTAGGATAACTAGAAAGTTAGTTCATAGGCAAAATGTCTTTATAAAAAAATGTTACATTGAATAGAGAACGACTACACCTATTAGAATATTAGATATATACTGCTTAAAATTAAAAAACCTCTTACAGTCATCCTCTTTGAGATGTGCCTAAAGTCGTGGCAATTTTTTTTTTGTTTTTTGTTAATAAGAACGTTGCCCCACACTAGGATTTCTCCTGTGTCGTGGGTGCGTTTACAGACATGAATTCCACATGCAATACACCCAGACCCGGAACAACTACCTGCAGATCATACAAATATTTGTTCCATGCGGGAATCGAACCCACGACCTGGAGCGCGTGTATCAGCTACTGCACCAATATATAATTTTGGAGCTCTATTGTGATCTTACAAAGACCTGGAGCCCCCCTTCGGTGCCGAAGCTGACCGCTCCAGTGGTTTTAGCCGGTAGGAGTCCGGCATGCCCCTTCACATTTCCCCGGGGTGGAGGAAGTGCATGTAAAATTTCCACTGGATAACTATAAAAGCTCTGATATTTAACAACCACAGAAACACTTTAAACATTTTAGTAAATGCTTTCGCTTTTTTGAGGATGTCGATGGCTTAGCAAAGGTAGGTATAATACAATCTCTAGTGTGATCTTACGAGACCTGGAGCCTCCCTTCGGTGCCGAAGATGACCGCTCCAGTGGTTTTAGCCGGTAGGAGTCCGGCATACCCCTTCGCCCTTCCCCGGGGTGAAGGAAGTTCCATGTAGAATTTCCACTGGACATCAATAAAAAAAAATAAAAAAAAGGTATAATACAATATCATGGCAGATAATCCATTAAATGGTCTTGATTTTTACAGTTTATAGCTCTCATAATATGTAAGATATTAATAGAGTTTTCACTGGTCATAGTTTCATCATTTCGCCCGAATAAAGTCCACTGCTGGACACAGGCCTCCCTCGAAGATCACCACAACGACCGATATGGGTGTGTTGTGTGCTCATTGGGGGTTTTGCCATAATCGCCACGCTTGGCAGACGGGTTGGCGATAGCAGCTGAGTTGTTAATGTATTCGAAGGACGCTGCTGCTCGTCCGGCTTTTACGACACCCATGGGATGAGATGTGTTGGTGCTATTCGTAGCCGGCACCACACGGCATGGCAAAATGGCACTGGCACTGGTCGTAAGTCTTTTATTATTAGCCAAGCTAGGTAGGTGTTACATCAGTGCCAGATATACGTCGCCAAGCAGTAGTGTTTAAAATTGGACAGGGGGTGTAGCTAGTGAACTTAGAGGTCATTAGAGACTAAATAACTAATATCTCGAGGTGAGGAGCGCAGTGTGGTGCCACGCAGGACTAATCCTGGGTAGCAGTACAATTGTCATGGACAGGCATGACGTTTATCACCACGCGTATAACAAGTTCGCATCGTCACGGAGCTGTTAAAAAAATACAAATTCAAACGTGACCTCAATACATCGCTTTAATCTGACACATGACGGCGAGCGCTGAAAAATATGGCCACACCCAATGATATTATATATTAAAAGAAGTAGATATGTTACATGCGTGCCAAAAGTAAGAACCAAAACTCCCCCGATTGTAGCACCTCGCAATCAGTTCGCCCAAGACAGGACAACGAGCACACACTGTCATAATCTATATTGTTTTATTAATAAAGTAATAACAATGCCGTCGTGCGTATAGAAAATGCACAAACTATCAAGCAAAAATAAATAAAGAACAAGGGATCTCATACCACACGTGAGTAACAAACTATATAAAATATTTTAATAAAAATAGTAGTCCAATTATTTATAGAATAATATTCTCGAACAAAACGCAGGCCAAGCAAAGAAAAGAACCACACATATATTCTATCACAGGTGCGACAAAGACATCGAGTACAGGTGTTGTTATTTTAGATAGCTATCTCTTTTACTCTCGTAGTTTTTGTATCTTCTTTCTTACAGCATAGGTGTGTAGCTTTATACCTACATACAGCGAGACTGAGTTTTGCGCGCCATTTAATATGGACGTAACATATCTATGCTATAATATCATTGGCCACACTCCATTCGTTTGATTTTAAACCACTCTATCATTTTCCACATGCTTTGCTAATCAAAAAATGCATAAATACCCTGAATTGCATGGTACTTATATGAACTGTTCTTTATAGTTGTCACGCTGCATTGAAATTAGCATAGTATGAACGTATTACAAAGTCGTGCCCACGATTGACTGGACCCTTTTATGTTCGCAATGTGATCATAAATGTCGGCTGCCCTTTTAAGGTGGATTGGTACATAGGTAGGCGCGCTCCTCGTCTGTGTTTGCTAGATCCTATTGCTTTTCGAAATCTGAGGCTCTCATCATCTATACATAAATTATCATGCCATTCGGGGATGTGGTTTGTATCCTTTTTATGTAATTTAAGCGGAATTATTTATATCAACTAAGGGTCAAAACAACCGTTTTTAAAATGTTTGTTTGCTTCGTGATACATATAAGAACGGCAGAACGGATATTGATATGACTTAACTGTTGTATATGCAACAGTGCCGTGCAGTGCCGGCTCAGAATACCACCACCCCATCTCCTCCCGTGGGTGTCGTAAAATTCGACTAAGGGATTAGCCGGATGATGGGCAGCAGCGTCCTTCGAGTACATTAACAGCTCAACTGTGATCGCCAAACCGTCTGCCAAGCGTAACGATTATGGCAAAACCCCCAATGAGCCCACAACACACACATATCGGTAGTTGTGGTGATCTTTGGGGGAGGCCTGTGTCCAGCAGTGGACTTAATTCGGCTGAAATGATGATATGCAATAGTTTGACTTTAAATTGAAGACATGGATCATTATGGATCATTGTGTCATCATATCATCATGTTATCCAAAGTATGTCCACTGCTGAACAAAGGCCTCTCCCATTTCCACAAATGTGTCGTCATTTGGCTTACTCACCACGCTTGGCAGGCGGGTTGGTGAGCGCAGTATGGCTACTGTTCCACAGAAGGGACGCTGCTGCCCATCCCTTTGGTTTAGAGTCCCTTAACGACTTTTACGACATCCACGAAAGGAGGTGGATGTCATCATCATCATATCGGCCATTTATAGTCCACTGCTGAACAAAGGCCTCCCCCATAGATTTTCACAACTGTGTCATCATTTTGGGGGTATTTGCCAATACTCACCACGCTTGGCAGGCGGGTTGGTGAGCGCAGTATGGCTACCGTTTCACAGAATGGACGCTGCTGCCCATCCCTCTGGTTTAGATTCCCTTAGTCGCCTTTTACGACATCCACGGAGGAAATGGGAGTGGTGCTATATTCTTAATCCGGACACCACACGGAGGAAATTAACAATGTTAATAGAATATAATTATTGCTGTCGTTACAGGTTATTACAGGTTACATGTAACCGGTCGTTGTGGACATATGTAGCTGACCTTTGTGCAGCAGTGGCCAACCTTCATCATCATCCTCCGAGCCTTTTCCTAACTGGTCGGCTTCTAGTCTCACCAGATGCGACCGAATATCAATATTTTACATGGAGCGATTGCCATCAGACCTCCACGACCTAGATGGGCAATATTGAAATTCTTAGGTTAGCTCAGTTTTTGACAAGCTATTGGGCTTCTGACATAATGACTGTCATAGATGTTTATATAACAACGGCTTAGTGTGCTTTCCGAGGCACGGAAGGGTCTCAATATGTTAGGAATGGTCACCCAAGAGCGGGATCGGGAGAGGGCCAATCCCGCTCAAAGAAGAAGGAGACGGCACCGGGGTAACAACCGCCCTGGCGCCTAATTCCGATACGCCTGAAAAACCCTGCCGTTGCTATAAGGTGGGGACCTCTGGGTTCGCGGGTGCGTAGATTGGGGAATCTGCGTGCCCACACCAAGCGACCCAAGAGAAGACGGTAGCACGCATGTGGTCACGCGCTGCCGTGGGACGCTTTGGGGGATCCTTTACAATCCCTCCGGGGGGGGGTGACCGCTTTACAGTCACCCTCTCCGAGATGTTCCAATAGGCGTGGCACCAGTGGGCGGCTCTAGGGTGATCATACGAGGACCTGGAGCCTCCCTTACATGCCGAAGATGACCGCTCCAGTGGTTTTATCCGGTAGGAGTCCGGCATACCCCTTCGTCCTTCAAGTTCATGAAGAATTTCCACTGGGCACCAATAAAAAAATAAAAAAAAGGAATGGTCACCCATCTAAGTACTAACCGCGGCAAGCGTTGCTTATCCTCGCAGATTTTACAATCCGCTCGGCTGTAACTTAGCTACGAGTCCCTTCTCCGTCGTCGGATCTCCTTTGGCTGATATGATGATTCATTATTATTCCAAGTCGGCGTTGGATTAGATAAGTATTTTTATCACCTCTCATATTGTAAAATTCGAATTAGAAACTTCAAAACGAGTTTATATTGACATAATTTATAAACACAATAACATAATTTAAAAATAGAACCACCAGACAAAAATAAATAAGAATCAAATTTATAACACTTTTTCTGTAACATAATAATGTTTTATTACTTTGCCGTGTGGTGCCGGCGCAGAATGCCACCACCCCATCTCCTCCCATGGGTGTCGTAAAAGTCGACTAAGGGATTAGCCGGAGGATGGGCAGCAGCGTCCTTCGAGTACATTAACAACTCAACTGCGATCGCCAACCCGCCTGCCAAGCGTGGCGATTATGGCAAAACCCCCCAATGAGCCCACAACACATCCATATCGGTGGTTGTGGTGATCTTTGGGGGAGGCCTGTGTCCAGCAGTGGACTTCATTCGGCCGAAATGATGATGATGACTTTTTTTACATTACGATACAGGGAAAATCTAAAAAGTTAATATCACCAAGGAGATGCCATCTTTATTTTTCTAACGGAACGCATATTGTAGCGTCCTATATTTATAGCATTACAAAAAAGTTTTGATTCCATTTATTACATATACAATTTTATAATTGCCACATACAAAACTTGAATAATTATTATAAACAACAAACTATTTCTTACTCTTTTAACTTTGATCTTTTATTAAGTAAGATCAATGCCAATGTATGAGATTAGATAAAGTAGTATAGGTCTATAACTCAGTGAATCTATTAACATTCGTGTTTTAATACCCCCATTCACTGATGTATATATGTTACTATCGTAACATTATGCAACAGTTCCATAAACTACTATGTTGTTGATATAGATATTTTTCGATATAATTCATTCTATTTTTGACATCTTCAAAAATATATTTAATATGTTAAAATCTATTCAGCTATAAAAATGTTGATTTCATTTTAAAGTTTTATCATAACTGGAACTCTAGAATGTCAGCAAAACAATTATGTATATTTATGTCATATTTTAAAATTTCAATAGAATATATTACTGTCGAGTATCTATTATGTTTGTGTCAAAAATAATGTAATCTAATATTATACAGCGAGGCAAGCACGGCTGCCGTTCTCTGAGATAGGACACGAAAGAAGCGTTATTTTTATTTTACATACTTAGTGTTAAGAATACATAGCACCACTCCATCTCCTGCCATGGATGTTGTAAAAGGCTACTAAGGGCCTTAAAACTAGAGGGATGGGCAGCAGTGTTACCGCTTTGGAACAGTAATTGTACTGGCTCACCAACTCGCCTGCCACGCGTGGCAATTTCCCCCCAAAAAGACGACACAGTTGTGGAAATCTATAGGCCTTTGTTCAGCAGTGGACAATCTGCGACTGATTTGATTTTTAAAAACCCGGTGCAAGTTGAACTCGGGTGAAGAGGGTTCCGTACTATGAATAGGATATCATATATTAAAAAGAAGTAGATATGTTACATGTGCGCCAAAAGAAAAAACCAAACTGCCCCCAATTGTAGCACCTTGCAACTAGTTCGCCTTGATAGCTATCACTTTTACTCTTGTAGGTTTTGTATTTTATTTTTTTATTTATTGTATTTTTTACAATATTACATAAACTAATTGGTTGTGACAGACGGACAGGCAGACAGACATACGAGTGATCGTATAAGGGTTCCGCCATTTTTTAATTCGGTTGTACGGATCCTTAAAAGATTCTTAAAGTTCTTAAACAAACTTTCTTTATGTATAAAGGCGTCATTTCATTCAATGTGACATTTAAACGTCTTTGGTACGTCGCACACTTGATTTGGAGTTTTCGACCTTATTGCATATTCTTAGAACAAATCTAGGAAATGGGTCCCATATTAAAGTTTGTGACCGTGCTGATTGCATTGAGTGTGAATATTCGTATGCATACTGTGTTCGCACTAAGAAGGTGGTTCAGCTATTATGTTTTTCCTTGTTAAATGTTATGAAGTAATTAATGTTAATTGTAATTTCCAGTTGGTGAGCCATTGAAAAGCTGTGGTCGATATTCCTGTTTACATTTCCGACAATCTTCCTACAAAAACACGAAAGCTTTTCTTCCTATCCAGAGATTTTGCCACACAGCATAAATATAAACATTGTTGGTCAGCCCATGGCAAAGTATACCTCCGCAAGGAAGACGGAGCACAGCGTATATGTGTCAACTCCGAAAGGGATATACCGAATGTTATTGTCGAATGACTACATACAACTTTATACTTTTGCATTTTATCTAGGTTTTACACCACAAATATTAGTTATATTCTTCACACACCTATCATAGGATTCGTTTTTAACTTAGTTACAAAAACCATGTTATTTTGTTTAATGTTAATCTTATTCAGCTTTTATATGTTTTTTCCACGGGCACTTAGTCTCCTACATTACCGTACACACACAATCACACATTTTTTTACCACCCTACATACATACACAACACTAGACATCTGCAGTTCTCATACTTGTATGCCTCATATTATAATTACTCTGCTTACACGTCATACGCTTTACAATCTCCTTCATATTCTTTGTACCCATTTAAAAGCACATCGTTTTACTAGTGCTGCCCTATTTACTAAACTATGTTCCACTCGATTTAAATATAGGACACCTAGTTTAATATTATGTAACCTTGATCCTAAAATTCGATAGTTTAAATACCATCCAAAATGACCTGGACAATGTCTCGGTAGCAGACTCAGCAACCTGTATGATAGAGGAATGCAACCAGATTGCCAGGTCCCACAGTGATGCCATCACACTTCTCTGTCAAAATATAAGAAGCATTAATAAGAATTTTGATGGTTTAACTGCACTTCTTGAAAGAAGCAGGACATCTTGGGATGTGATAGTCCTCACAGAATGCTGGCTTTACTATTCTCCCCCTTTACCCCTACTCCAAGGCTACACATCTGTTGCAACCAGCCGACACAGTTCGCAAAATGAGGGTGTGGTGGTGTACTTCCGTGGTGACTGTCAAATCCCTATCGCGGAACCTTTGGTTCAGGATGCAAATTGTTTATTGCTTACTCTTAGCAATGATACTATATTGATTGCAATTTACCGCCCACCTGCAAATCGCAATGTAACCCCGTTCTTAGAATCTTTAAACGAACTTCTAAAATCAGTGTCCATATTTAAGAATATTATTCTAACGGGTGACATAAATATTAACATCTGTGATGGCAGTGACGACGCGCGCTCAATGGAATATCTCACAATGGCTGCCTATCACGGCATACTACCGGCACATATTCTTCCCACGCGACATAATACCTCTTGTCTTGACCATATACTTCTAAAAACCAAA
Source organism: Diloba caeruleocephala (assembly GCA_947459985.1). Lineage (NCBI taxonomy): Eukaryota > Metazoa > Arthropoda > Insecta > Lepidoptera > Noctuidae > Diloba > Diloba caeruleocephala. The sequence continues at coordinate 2,132,720 of OX381629.1, read as the reverse complement.
CTGCCGGCCTTTTGTTTTGTCGCTCAAACTTCAATCACTGACCATGACACTGTGTTGCTCTTTCTTCATACTTCCAACCCTTCTAGTAGTCTTCCACTAAAAGGTAGAACGGCTCGAGTTCTCGACTATAATAAAATTGAATTAGTTCTTCTCCAGACAGATTTCACCCCTGTATATAGCACCTCAGATGTTAACGAAGCAACTAATTTCTTTATCAATACACTAAATTTTATCATTACCCAAAACTCAATTTTAAAAGTTGTACCAAATCGTAAACGGCTAAGAAAGCCCTGGATGACCCCAGGGCTCCTTAAATGTCTAAAAAATCGGGATTATTTACACCTAAAACTAAAGAAATCACCGAATAATGAGGTGCTACGGACTACTTTTAGAAGATATCGGAATTACTGCACTATGCTTCTTAAAACAGTTAAAATTAATTTTGATAAAGACCAAATAAATAATGCACAAAATAATAATAAAAAGCTCTGGGATGCTATAAAAACTATTACGCATACAACAAAACATAAGACACAAGCAAATGATCTTCTGTCACCCTCTGAACCCAAGCGTTCTGTAAATGAAGTTAACTCATACTTTGCTAATATTGGTCGCTCTCTATCTGAGAGCATATCTGTACCTACAAACGTATCCTCGCAGACTGTTTCTGTTCTTCACACGCACCAGAATACCTTCGTCTTGTTAGAAACAGACGAATCTGAACTGGAACATTTAAACTTAGGAGTGACTGTGCGGTGGGCTCGGATAACATTTCCGGCTTTTTTCTAAAAAAATATAAAAGTTTCCTCATTCCTCACATCACTTTCATATGTAACCTAGCATTTACCACAGGTGTATTTCCAGATGCTTTTAAGTTAGCAGTTGTGCATCCTGTGCACAAGGGTGGGAACAGAGATCGGCCGAACAACTACAGACCAATTTCTATTTTACCAACACTGTCAAAATTACTTGAGAGGCTTATGAATAGTAGGCTGGTTAAATACCTAGAGCAAAATCAATTGTTGTCTCCCTCTCAATATGGTTTTCGTCCCGGAATTTCCACAAGTAATGCTGTTTTGGATCTCACCAATGAAATCGTCACCAAATTAGACAAAAAACAGAAGGTAATTGGTCTCTTCTTGGATCTGGCAAAAGCATTCGATACGATCTCCGTTCCCAATCTAATCTCAAAGCTTGATGGCATCGGAATTAGAGGTAATCAGCTTTTACTTTTCAAGAGTTACCTCACAGGCAGACGACAATGCCTTAGGATTGGAGAATGGACAAGTGATGAGCTCCCTATATCCTACGGGGTCCCTCAGGGCAGTATTATCGGCCCAACTTTATTTCTTATTTACATCAATCACCTTTGTCAGCTACAGCTCTCAAATGGTTCCATTTTCACTTACGCCGACGATACTGCCCTTATATTCCACGGTGATACCTGGGAGTTAGTTTTTAAACACGCCCAATTAGGCTTCCACTCTGTTACCAGCTGGCTGGCTCATAACCTACTTACTCTTAATGTTGATAAAACAAAATACCTTACCTTCTCTTTATCATCCACTGGGAAACCTCATTCCTCCTATTCTTTGATAGCCCACTCCTGTTACTCATCACCTCATACGACATGTGGCTGCCCTCACCTTTGCCGCACAAACTGCATAAAATACCTAGGAGTTCAGATCGATGACTGCTTAACATTCTGCAGTCACGTAGACACACTTACCTCGAGGGTACGTAAGTTGATATATATTTTTAAGTATCTTCGGCACGTCGCTGACATTAAGGTGCTCGCTCAGATTGGTTTATTTCGCACTCTGCCAATCACTAATACAATATTGTATAGTTGCCTGGGGAGGATCCGCAAAAACTCATTTTCTGAAGTTGGAACGCGCCCAAAGAGCACTCCTGAAAGTTGGTTGGCAGCTACCTTATCAATATCCCACCACTGACCTATATAATACCTGTAAGGTTCTATCAGTTCGTAAACTTTTTATTTTAAACTTAATCCTAACCACTCACTCTCAGACTCCCTACAATCCTACAAAGTTTAATTCCCTACGACGTAACCTTACTGCCTGTCCTCCAGTTCTGGTTAATTCAAGTTTAGCTCAAAGATCTTTTTACTTTCTAGGAAGCTTTGTGTATAATAAGGCTAACATAATCCAAAAAATATATTCTTTGTGCAAATCGGAATGTAAAAGAACTGTCACGCACTGGCTTCTTGATTTAAATTATGAAGGGACAGAAAGTATCATACAAACCATAAAATGAAACTTAGAAATGGCGTACACATTCAGTTACACAACCAAACACACACTCATGCACTCAAAACAAACACACAAACTCACTCACGCACACACTCTTACACACATAATGCACTTTATCTCTCACTTGAAATTCTGTTCCTTAAATATTGTTATGTTTACTAAATAGTACTTGTAGCCGCTTTGACTATGGTAATGATAAAGGTTGAGTGCCTGGTGATCTGTCATACAGGTCTTGAACCTAGTACAGACTCCAGCTCTCACAAAGGTTTTAAATTAAGATGTGGCTTCTTATTTGTAATCTAATAATATTATGTACCTTCATGAGAGAAATAAATAAATAAATAAAAAAAAAAAAAAAAATTCTCACCATACTTTTTTGTGGTTTCGATTGCCTAAAATTGTATGAGGTTTGAATTATAGAAATAGTATTAATGTATTTATTGAGATTGTCCTTTTGTCACTACAGCCGGCCGTCATATTGCCTTGGCAGGCGAATTAGTAAGCTGAAGTGGCAATGGGCAGGGCACATTGCTCGTAGAACTGATGGCCGTTGGGGCACAAAGGTTCTCGAATGGAGACCGCGCACCGGAAAACGCAGCGTGGGACGACCTCCAACGAGGTGGACAGACGACCTGCTGAAGGTCGCTGGGAGTCGTTGGATGAGAGCGGCATGTGACCGCTCGTTGTGGAGATCTAAGGGGGAGGCCTTTGTTCAGCAGTGGACGACCTGTGGCTGATATGATGATGATTAGGCGAATTAGTGACGCAGTACTTATGTTGTTATATTTAATAATGTGTTAGGTTTTCGCGAGTATTACACATTATAATAAAACACTTTTAAACGGATTCTATCGCGTATATTTTAGATTTATGTTTTTCCTGACGTTTCGAACACTTTGCAGGGTTCGTGGTCGCAGGATGATGTTATATTTAGCTCACAGGAGGAAACCAACAGCCTTTGAACCAAAAAAGGACAAATCTATACAAATAAATAAAATTAAAGTGTCTATTTGTAATGTCAAAATAACAGCTTTTTACTAAATGCATATGAAAGTATATACGGTACATATAACAAAAAATCAATTTTTAAATAAAAGAAAAATCCGGGTAATCTCTCAAACGGCAAGACCGATTTTGACGTGACTTTCAGTGGCAGATAGCTGGTGTTATAAGGAATAACTAAGGCTACTTTTATTTTAGAAAAATAAAAAGGGTCCCCGCAAGAAAAATGAAACCCTTGAAATCCAGTATATATATTCTATGTCAAGTGTCTATGTCAAAGTACTCTAAATTTCTTTTAAATTAAACGTGGGTGAAACCGCGGGTCCCAGCTAGTCTTCAATATTTACGCAAGTTTCATTACTAACACCATAATAAATGATCTATGACGACGATTTGTGATGATGATGACAGCCATAGACCCAGTCGTTTATGTTTATGCCACTCGGGAAATACGTCATCAATGTAGCGCAAAAAAAAACATATAGAAGGCCCACAGTTGAATTTGGAATGTTAGTGCATTTGCCGTCGCACTGACTTTTTTATACCACTTACTGTCGAGATGAGCAAGTTATTTGCTTGGTGCGTCACGCTTACCCATAACAATCGTAATGGACTAGTCATGCGTGAACTAATTTCACTAGCTACAGTGTCCTTTAAACTGGAACACAGCAGTGACGGAAACATATCTATAAACACTACTGGCGGCGAATACGTGGCACTGCAGTGATACCAACCTAGCTGGACTACAACAAGACAACAGTTCGAGGGTTCTTGAACCAGCTATTAACTAGTAAATGGGATCAAATCCCGTTATTTGCGGATTATAATTGCATCATCTTTTCATCTTTTCCATAAAAGACAACCTCACCTTGACGATTAAAGTGATTAGATTTTATATCACTTCCGTTGAGCTTTTTTTTTTTTTTGGGACAAGCCCGCCACACATTCCCAACCACTGCAACTCCTGTAATCCAGGATCTACAATGGCGACCACCGAAAAGAACACCGACCAATGAAGGTCGGTGTGTCCCAGAGAAATGAAGAACTGTCTTGGAACCCGCAACGAAATTAATCAGAAAAGAAAATGGAGGAGTAGGAAAGAATATTCGTTCCGTTGAGCTGCAGCGTGCTCCTTGTACTTATTATAATGTGATTTAACGCGTCTGCCGTGTGGTGCCGGCTCAGAATGCCATCACCCCATCTCCTCCCATGGGTGTCGTAAAAGTCGACTAAGGGATTAGCCGGAGGATGAGCAGCAGCGTCCTTCGAGTACATTAACAACTCAACTGCGATCGCCAACCCGTCTGCCAAGCGTGGCGATTATGGCAAAACCCCCCAATAACCCACAACACATCCATATCGGTCGATGTGGTGATCTTTGGGGGAGGCCTGTGTCCAGCAGTGGACTTCATTCAGCCGAAATGATGAACGCGTTTGCGAAGAATAGCGACTATGGTTCTATTCACAACCGTTTGGTATGGCTGTGTAAGAATAGATCCATGTTCAACGGTAAACGTCTACTTGCTTAAAAGTAAAAAATAATTGATTCGTTTCGATACGCTCGCGCTTCGCTCGCGTCTCGCTTCGAAATGCTGATGTCTATGTTTGCTTTTTATCACGCGTTGTATCGCCTGGATCTTCTGTGTCTATCTTGTCTCTGGAAGTAGTCTGACGGTGCGCGTGCGCAACTTAATCTACAACCGGTGTGGGTTTGTCCGCTATTTAACAAGCTATTTGTCTCGCCAGTTTTGGATATGTTTTTTATTCGATCGTACTGTTTTGGCGTGAGCTCATTAATAAATTTCGCACGCTATGCTTGGATGGGTTAATACTATTGACGTCTACTAGTTTATTGTTATTATGATAAACAATTGAATAGGCCGAAATTATGTGTTAAATGTTAGTTGTAATTATTACAGTTCATCATCATCATCATTTCGGCCGAATGAAATGATCACCACAATGACCGATATAGGTGTGTTGTGTGCTCATTAGTTTTGCCATAATCGCCACGCTTGAAAAAAAAATTTATCTTCAAAGGTCAGTCCAATTACAAAATTAACAAGTTAGTGAAAGCAGCATCTATGTAGTTTCCGAGGTCAAAATGGTATCTGACGATGCAACAGCAAAACCCATTGAAGCGGACAGGGGGATTCCCAGTCAGCCATGTAGAAAGTGCATGGTTCGATTAACATTTAGTATAAGCCATCAACGTTAAAATTAACGCGGAACAGGGAAAAAATCTAACTGAAATATATTTTCAGGCTGTAGCAGAATGTACCGTATTTAAAAAATTTGACAACGTGGACAATTCCTTTCATCTAATTTATTTAATTTAATAAAAATTTAATTTTCATTTAATTTAAAGATTTTAATGATCAAACAGATTTTTTTTTTTTACATGACATGGATGCCTGGGTGTATCGCCAAACACACTCCCTTCTCCGGAGCGGTGAAGGCGTGCCTTCAGGGGCGCTCGAAAGTTTGAAACTCGAGCTATGGTGCGAGCGGCTAATGCTGCTGTAGTACGCGCGAAAGCGCACCGTCGAGGCCGTCTTGCCGCTCTTCGGAGTCTGACTCCAAAGCGAGCGTGTCACATTCCGCCTGACGCAGATATTCACCTGACACGGTTGTTTCGGTGCGTACTTGCAGGACGCAAGGTCACGGCACAGTGCCACTACTGTGGGAACGATCAGGATACCGCACAGCACACGCTCGGAGAGTGCCCTGCGTGGGCTGCCGAACGGCCGGCTCCATTGGATCGGGAAGATCTCTCTCTGCCAGCATAGCCGATACTACTGATGGCAGAGAGAGAGATCATGAAAATTGGAGTGCTGTGATCTTCTGTGAGAGCGTCATGCTCCAGAAGGAAGTCGCAGAGCGGGATCGGGAGAGGGCCGAAGGCCGAGGACCGAAACTCAGAGGTCAAGGTATTTTTAAAGTCCAGACATTGTAATAAAATTATATAAGAACATTGTAAGAAAAAAGCTTGTTAATAGCGAGCTTAATGATAAAAAACGGACAAGTGTGAGTCTTGTACCAATAATTTATTCCAAGGACAACCTGAACATTGTAATTGAAAAACGGGGAAGCCCCATACATTCCAACTGCAAATGTAAGTTTGTACGCACAATAATGCACCTACCATGTTTTGTCTCTGCATCACCCTGAGGTCGACGGGTACAAAATGCATAATGGCATTAAGTCCGCCTCTGTACAAAATTTGTGCATGAGGTATTAAATAAATAAATATTGAAACCACCATTTATTTATTATTACCATATTTTTTTAAGTTTTTCTTACAGCATGTACAGGGAAATGCCTGGAAAGGCCTTTTGGTTTTAAAGCACGCTTAAAGCTTTTTCCACGCGTCAAATCCCAAGATACATCAGAAAAAAAAATGCAACTTAGTGACGAGACAAGCAAGTCCTCAGCCTGGCGGCAGGCGCTTCTGCCCATGACAATTATAATACTGCCCACAGGGTAGTCCTGTGTGGTACTACTGGCACTCCACTGCGTTCGTTACCTCGAGACATCTATACAAATACATAAAAAGATTTTTAAGTACAAGAATATATACGTATGTGAGACACATAAACATATACAAAAACCAAATACGACAAAAACATGTTACAGTAATGACATTTTACATATTATAATTTATCATTGATAGACGCGCCATAAGTGCGCCCAAGTGGCAGTGGGCTGGCCATATTAGTCGTAGAACCGACAACCGTTGGGGAAAACGTGTTCTTGAGTGGAGACCGCGTCTTGGTAAACGTAGTGTGGGGCGCCCCCTAGCTCGGTGGAGTGATGACCTGCGCAAGGTGGCTGGCAGTAGCTGGATGAGAGTAGCCGAGGATCGCGATCAGTGGCATGCACTTGGAGAGGCCTATATCCAGCAGTGGACTGCGATAGGCTGATGATGATGAGACGCGCCATACGCGAACATTATTGCACTACAAAACGCCACGCCGGCCGCCACGTGACCGCGAAATCTATATAAATATATAAAATTGAAGTGTCTGTTTGTAATGTCAAAATAACAGCTTTTTACTAAATGCATATAAAATTATATACGGTACATACTTATACCAAAATAACAATTTAATTTTTTTTTGTCAGTCTGTTTGTTCCGGCTAATCTGCCAAACGGCTGGACCGATTTTGACGGGACTTTCAGTTGCAGATATCTGATGTTATAAGGAGTAACTTAGGCTACTTTTGTTTTAGGAAAAAAGAATTAGGATTCAACGAAAAAATAAATAAAAACCATGAAATCCAATACATATACTAATTACTAATTAATGCTAATTAGACGGCACGGTTAGTGCAGTGGCTGATACAGTCGGCTGCTGCGCTCCGTGTCGTTGTTTCGATTCCCGCACGGAACAAATATTGACAAAAAAATAGTATTATCTGCAGGTACCCAGCTGTACTGTTGCATTAAATACTTACGCTGACGGTGGGTAAATTCTTCAAATCACTGTAATTCTCTCGTAAATTGTAACTGTTTGCTGATAAATGAATCATGTCTGTTTTTCCCCATAGTATTGCGTCATAGCGTAGTCTCCAAGGAAAAAACATATTGTATTACATATGCTGACGGTTTCACTATCGGACCGCCGTAATACGTTGCAAATATATTTGCATCGTGCGTAGATGTACCGGTCGAGCGGGTCCATAACATATGTCATAGCAGAAAAGCTCGGTTTTTAGTGACGTCTAATTCGTAAAGGTTATTATCTTGTATTTTTCATAAAGCAACTTTTACGAGGCCGTGTGGTGCCGGCTACGAATATCACCAACCTATCTCATACCGTGGGTATTGTAAAAGGCGACTACTAGATTAGCAGGAGGATGAGCAGCAGCGTCCTTCAAGTACATGAAATCAATATCTGTCACAAAGTAAAAAAAAAATGTGTTTGTAAACGCACCCACGACACAGGAGAAATCCTAGAGTGGGGCAACGTTTAAAAAAAAAAGTTATACATATTTAAAAATCTATTGTGTCGCGACTGCCAGCAATTAACAGGTTAGAGGTTAACAACTCAACTGCGATCGCCAACCCGCCTGCCAAGCGTGGCGATTTTGGCGAAACCCCCAATGAGCACCAACACACCTATATCGGTCGTTGCGGTGATTTTTGCGGGAGGCCTGTGCGCCAGTGGACTTCGTTCGGCCGAAATGGTGATGGTGGTGGTGGTGAAGTCGGTAACTAAGTAAATGTATGTCTGTAAACGCACCCACGGCATAGGAGACATCATAGAGTGGGGCAACGATTGAAAAAAAAATGAAAAATGTTGCTTATGAGGATACTAAGGCGTTTTAGAAGGTGACTGCCCAGTCACAATCGGTGTACATACCTCCTCCTTTTCGAAGTCGGTAAAAAACCATTTTTGCCAACATATTTTTGTTACTAACAGATAAACATTTTCAACATTCATAAAAAAATACGTCAAACTTGCGATCAATTTTTTTATACATCTTTAATCTCACCATTTCATCATCATCATATCAGCCAAAAGACATCCACTGCTGAACAAAGGCCTCCCCCACAGATTTCCACAATGAGCGGTTACATGTGTACATTACATTCTGTGGTGGAAGGCCTGGTGACCTGAAATACAGGCTTCAGCCTAGTTTAGGCACCAGTCTCCCACAGTTAATTTGAACATAACTATAACATTTTCATTATTGTGGTGAGAAATAAATAAATATCTAATACATTTAATACATATCTAATACATGCTACCAACATCCAATGGCTCCCAGCGACCTTCACCAGGTCGTCTGGCAACCTCGTTGGAGGTCGTCCCACGCTGCGTTTTCCGGTGCGCGGTCTCCATTCGAGAACCTTTTTACCCCAACGGCCATCAGTTCTACGAGCAGTGTTACTTTCCGCTATCTATAATTACAATAATAACGTGGTCCAAAGATTCCATCATCATCATCATCATATCAGTCAAAGAAAGCCCACTGCTGAACAAAGGGCTCTCTCTAAATCTATTTTACACGACCAGTTTCTGTCAAAAGGGGGAGAATTTTCTTGTTCTCACCACTTTTGGCGCGGAATGGCTGCTGTTTTACAGAAGGGATGCTGCTGCCCATCCCTCTTGTCTATCCCTGTTGTTTCTTTCCTTAGTCACCTTTTACGATACGGACACGGAAGGAGATGGAGTGGTACTATGTTCTAAATTCGGATACCACATAACTCATTCATAAACATCGAATTAAATGTCGTAATTTTATATTCTCGTATAGAGATTTGAGAAACATAATTTTGTATAAAGCGTCGAATCGCATGACCTTAAGGCCCATAGGTCAATGGGGTCAGTAAGACCGGTCTCTGTTTAGCCTTCGACCTGAATGGTGCTGGAATTATTGCAGATGGATATATTTTGTGAGATGGGATGGATATCTAGATCTTGGTGTTTACGTTAAGTTCGCTCTAGATATTCAATATATTAGAAAAAATACGGTAAAAGTTCTGCACATTAGAGGTAAAGTATTTTGTGTCACTATATACAGGATGTCCAGTAAATAGCACGACATACTGCAGGGGGTGAGAGCTTGGGTCAATACCTACCAAAAAAACACAATAAATGTTCAACAAAATCTTACGGATTTACAGTAGTACAACATTTTATAGATAAGAAAATTGTACTGTGAAAATTAAATAAATTGTATTTCTTGAAAACATTTTAGTTTTTAATAGAATAAAGACTAATCAATGAGTAAAGTAACTATTCACAAATAATTTGAGGTAAAAAATAACTAGAAAAGGAATATTTCATTACGAGATGCTTAAAAATCTGTGTCAAGGTAGAGATTTTTCGATATTTCGGAAAATTTTGTACTTTACAGTAGTATCCGTAAGATTTTGCTAAACATATATTGTGTTTTTTTTGGTAGGTATTGACCCAAGCTCTCATCCCCTGCAGTATGTCGTGCTATTTACTGGACACCCTGTATACCCCGTACTAGCTGCCCACCCCAGCTTCGCACAGGCAGGTACATGTAACCCCAACTGCAGCGCCACTTACTGGGTCCAATTGTGAATCTAAACCATCCAGGGACCCCACTCAAACATACACAAAAACTCATTAAAATCGGTCCAGCCGTTTGGGAGTTCAGTGACATACACACCTACAGAAGAATTACATATATAAGATAATACAAAATTTTCCGTGTGGTGTCCGGATTAAGAATATAGCACCACTCCATCTCCTCCCGTGGAGGTCGTAAAAGTCGACTAAGGGACTCTCAACCAAAGGGATGGGCAGCAGCGTCCCTTTGCTGAACAGAAGCATTACTGCGCTCACCAACACGCCTGCCAAGCGTGGTGAGTATCGGCAAATTCCCCCCAAAATGACGACACGACTAATGCACCGGCCCCCAGTTCCCGGCAGCCCCGCTATTCCTGGTCATGGTAGCGGCCACGGTAACGGCGGGGCAGGGGGTGCTAAGAATCACCGGACGGGATCCGGCTACCACCCCAAACGAAAACTGGCCCTGGTAACGTATAACACACGCACACTGAGGGCAGACGAAAAGATTGTTGAGCTGGAAGAAGAAATAGATAAGTTGCACTGGGATATCATGGGTCTATCAGAAGTCCGAAGAGAGGGCGAGGACACGATAACCCTGAAATCTGGCAACTTATTCTACTACCGGGAAGGCGAACATCTGTCTCAAGGTGGTGTCGGGTTTCTCGTCCGCAGGTCCCTCATTAACAGCATAGTGGCCATCGAAAGTGTGTCGAGCAGGGTAGCGTACCTTATACTCAGAATATCCAAGAGGTATTCGTTGAAGGTCATACAGGTCTACGCACCGACCTCGACACACCCAGATGATGAAGTATGTATGTAGTAGTATGTATGAGGACGTAAGTAGGGCCATACATACCTCGAAGACACACTTCACTGTTGTGATGGGGGACTTCAACGCGAAGCTGGGCATTCGATGCGATGGTGAGTTGAGAGTGGGGCAATTTGGATATGGGCAACGGAACCCCAGGGGACAGAGGCTGGCCGACTTTTTGGAAAAGGAGGGACTCTTCGTGATGAACTCCTTTTTCCAAAAGCCGCCTCACAGGAAATGGACCTGGATGAGTCCCGATGGTTCCACGAGGAATGAGATTGACTTCATCATGACCAATAGGAGGCAAATATTCAATGATGTCTCTGTGATCCACAGGGTGAAAACCGGTAGTGATCACCGAATGGTAAGAGGCACATTGAATATTAATCTCAAAGTTGAGAGGTCTCGTCTGATGAGGTCTACGCTCCGGCCCTCTAGTGCCCATATCCAAAACCCCGAGAGCTTTCAACTCGAACTCCAAAACCGCTTCGAGTGCCTAGAACATTGCGTATCTGTGGACGATTTAAATGGTAGGTTTGTAGAAACTGTCCAAACGGTTGGGTCTAAGTTCTTTAAGGCCCACCGTAAAGGTAGACCAAAAAAGTTCTCCGATCACACTCTCGACCTCATGGCAGAAAGACGCGCCATGACGCTGCAGTCCTCCGGTGATGCTGAAGCATACCGACTGCTCAATAGACGGATATGGAAGTCCTTGCGTCACGATATCCGCACCTTTAACACCAACGGTGTTAAAGAGGCGATTGAGCGGAATCAAGGCTCCAAAGTGTTCGCAAGAGACAAGTCTATTGGGCAAAGTCGTATTATGAAGCTGAAGACCGAGGACGGCAGTGTAGCGTCGACTAAGCCAGAGGTTTTGAGAGAGATTGAGAAGTTCTACCGGCAGTTGTACACCTCGGTAAGTATACCTACCATTGGCTCTGACAAAGACCCGCGAGCCAAACTAACCCGACACTATACCGAGGATATCCCGGACATCAGCCTGTACGAGATTAGGATGGCCTTGAAACAGCTTAAAAATAACAAGGCGCCGGGTGGAGACGGAATTACGACAGAGCTTCTGAAAGCGGGTGGAACACCGGTACTTAAAGTCCTTCAGAAGCTATTCAATTCCGTCTTACTCGAGGGCACAACGCCGGAAGCGTGGAACAGAGGTGAGGTGGTGCTCTTCTTCAAAAAGGGTGATAACACCCTATTGAAGAATTATAGACCCATCTCACTTCTGAGCCATGTTTATAAGCTGTTTTCAAGGGTCATCACGAATCGTCTCGAGCGCAGGTTTGATGACTTCCAGCCTCCCGAACAAGCCGGTTTCCGAAAAGGTTTCAGTACCATAGACCACATCCATACGCTGCGGCAGGTTATACAGAAGACCGAGGAGTATAATCTGCCACTATGCTTGGCGTTTGTGGACTATGAGAAAGCCTTCGATTCGATCGAAACCTGGGCAGTGCTGCAATCTCTGCAGCGGTGCCAGATTGACTATCGGTACATTGAAGTGTTGAAGTGCTTATACAGAAACGCCACCATGTCGGTCCGAGTACATGAACAGAGCACGGGGGCAATTCCATTGCAGAGAGGTGTGAGACAGGGGGACGTCATTTCCCCGAAACTGTTCACCGCTGCAATGGAGGATGCCTTCAAGCTACTGGAGTGGAAAGGATTCGGCATTAACATCAATGGCGAGTATATCACTCACCTTCGATTTGCCGATGACATCGTAGTCATGGCAGAATCGCTGCAAGAGCTCAGCACAATGCTCGATGATCTCAACAGAGTTTCCCAACAGGTGGGCCTTAAGATGAACATGGGCAAGACAAAAGTCATGTCAAATGCCCATGTCGTGCCCATCCCAATATCCGTTGGGAGCTCTGTTCTCGAAGTTGTTGACGAGTATGTCTACCTAGGACAAACTGTCCAGTTAGGTAGGTCCAACTTCGAGAAAGAGGTCAATCGTCGAATGCGACTCGGCTGGGCAGCGTTCGGGAAACTTCGCAACGTCTTTTCGTCAACAATACCGCAATGCCTCAAGACGCAAGTCTTTAACCAGTGTGTGTTACCAGTGATGACATATGGAACAGAGACGTGGTCACTCACAATGGGCCTCATAAGAAAGCTCAAGGTCACTCAGCGAGCTATGGAGAGAGCTATGCTTGGTATTTCTCTACGAGATCGAATCAGAAATGAGGAGATCCGTAGAAGAACTAAAGTTGTCGACATAGCTGAAAGGATTAGTAAACTGAAGTGGCAATGGGCAGGGCACATTGCTCGTAGAACTGATGGCCGTTGGGGCACAAAGGTTCTCGAATGGAGACCGCGCACCGGAAAACGCAGCGTGGGACGACCTCCAACGAGGTGGACAGACGACCTGGTGAAGGTCGCTGGGAGTCGTTGGATGAGAGCGGCATGTGACCGTTCGTTGTGGAAATCTAAGGGGGAGGCCTTTGTTCAGCAGTGGACGTCCTGTGGCTGATATGATGAATACAAAACCACATGATTTGGTACTCCTTGTATGTATAATATGGCACCGCTTCATCTCGCCCTGTGGGTAAAAGGCGACTACGGGACTCTAAACCAGAGGGATGGGCAGCAGCGCTGCCAAGCGTGGTAAGTAATGGTAAATCCCCCTAAAATGACGACATCTAGCATATAACCAATCGTCGATGAGGGAGGCCAAAGGACGTCCACTGCTAAACAAAGGTCGCCCCCATGGATTTTCACAACGAGCGGTCACACGCCACCCTCATTCAACCACTCCGAGCGACATACATCAGGTCTTCCGTCCACCTCGTTGGAGGTCATCCCACGCTGCGTTTTCCGGTGTACGGTCTCTACTCGAGAACCTGTTCACCCCTACACTTAATCCTTTCAGCTACGTCGGCAACTTTAGTTCTTCCACGGATCTCCTCATTTCTGATTCGATCTCGTAGAGAAATACCAAGCATAGCTCTCTCCATAGCTCGCTGAGTGACCTTGAGCTTTCTTATGAGGCCCATAGTGAGTGACCATGTCTCACTTGACATAAAAAAGAAGACAATAAACAGCCGCGGAGAGAAGTGGAACATATCTTCTTTCCTGAGCCCCCTTTTTATTTTCTGATTAATTTCGGTGCGAATTACAAGCCAGTTCATTTTCCTGGGACAAACCGAGTGTCATAGATTTTTTCTTGTGGTCACCATTGTAGATCCTGGCATACAGGAGTCTCAGTAGTTGGGAGTGTGGTGGGCTTGGCCAAAGCTTTCTTTCTTTTCTTTACGTGGGATCAGCCCCGGGCCAGCAGTCAGAGTCAGAGAGAGTCAGTTGTGTCAGAGCTGTACGCCCAAAGCCCTTCGATTTGGCTTAACGACTCCAACCGGGGCCCACGATTTTATGTGCCTTCCGAAGCACTGAGACGCATAGTTAATATACCACTATACTTTCAACCATTCATGGACTGACCGCGCCGAGCGTTGGATAACCCACCGTAGACAAAAACTCATTTGTTCTTTTTTTTTATTGGTAAGGGTGGTGGTAACGATTCTGAGCATATAACGATAAAATTGACCTAACACGTTTGCCTTCTGAAGTACAGAATTGTCAACATGAGCGGCGTATTGGTCACAGTTTCGATCTTCGTATAAAGCTTTGGATACAGATTAGATGTTCTGACGATCTGATAAAGGCAGCCAGAGTGGACTGTAAGCAGAAAGAGGAGGGCAGAGTATTGAGACATAGAAGATTTGGCGGTCGTTCTATGTCAATCAATCAATTCAGGCTGTCGCAGTCCACTGCTGGACATAGGACTCTCCCAAACTGCACCGCAACACCCGCCTTCCTTATCTAATCCCTCACCTAGAGTCTCGTAGCCTCTCCCAGTCTCTCTTAACCTCTCCCAGTTGCCTCCTTCAGATTTGCGGTCCATCTGACTCGGCGGATCTCACATTACGTATGCTGATTCGAGGTCTCCCCTCAAGGACTCGCCTGCTCCAATGGCGATCGGTAGTCCGACTGTCATGGTCAGCCCATTGCCACTTCAACTTGCTAATTCTACAAGCTATGTCGGCGATTCCAGTTCTTTCCTAGATACATGCGTTACGAATCATATTCCTTAAAGAAAGAGTGTGTGTGTGGTGTCGGCTACGAATAGCACCAACCCATTTCATCCCGCGGGTATCGTAAAAGGCGACTAAGGGATTCACATTAGCCGGAGGATGGGCAGCAGCGTGCTTCGAATACATTAACAACTCGACTGCGATCGCCAACCCGCCTGCCAAGCGTGGCGATTATGGCAAAACCCCTCAATGAGCACACAACATACCGATGTCGTTGTGGTGATCTTTGAGGGAGGCCTGTGTCCAGCAGTGGACTTTATTCGGCCGAAATGATGATGATTTCTTTACACCTTAGAGACCCAATACAGAAGAAATCCTAGTGTAGCCAACATCGCAAAAGCATTAACATACACCTGCCTACTCCTTTCGAAAATGTAGGCGTTATATTACACAAAGCAATACCCATGCAGTATTAGATAGTGAATATCGTGATTCAACTCTGTCCCCTCGACCTTATGAACCATCCTGAACCAGATCCTAAATCGACACTTTCATTCTATTAAACCAAGATTAATCATCCGCAGTGACGGCGAGACTAGTTGTTAGAAGTCGGATCATTCATATTCTAACAAGAATATTAGCACGATTTGTTTATGGGCGTTCAATAAAGCTGAGTATTCACTACACGACAAGCAACCTAAAACGCCCAAGCATTAAATAATTAAAACCGCTTCAAACGATTCCCCACAGTGGGACTTCTCATGTGTTGTGAATACAGTTAATCACAAATCTTACATACACAAACACAACCCGGAGCAACTAACAATCTACAGGCCATAGAAATATTTGTTCTGTGCCACACAGAACTGGGAGGAATGTTTGGCGGTAAACTAACTAAATATCCATGCCACACAGGATTAGACAAAATTTGCTCATGGTGGTTATTGTTCGACCTGTTGCATGAGCAACAACGCCACTCATCGATACAAAATAATCGAAAATCGCAAAGAACTAAAATCGTATTGCGTTGCGTCTTGTCATGTATCATCATATGTCATCATATTTTGGAAAATGGAGCAGGAACTGGAGCTGGTAATGATTAATATTTGATTAAGGAATAATTTTATCTAATACTAGTTGTTGCCCGCGGATTCAACCGCGCGTTTATTTTTTTCAATATCGATACAAATATAGTCTGTATCAGTCAGCGATAGTGTACTTTTTTATTACTGAAACAAAAAATTTAATCGGTTTTGTAACTCCAGAGGTAACCCTATACATACAAACAAACAAAATCTCTATATAATATTTATTTATTTATTTGCCAACATGCACATCAACAGTTAAATATAATCATGATCATTTAGATTAAACAATATTAAATTGGAGTACATGAACCCTGCTAGGGCACTGCAAACATTGGCCCGTTGTTGAGTCACATTTTGTAAAAACGGGTAATCAAACATACAATACAATGAAAAATTACTGAAATTGATTGTTTTAGTTAAGATTTCATTATAAATAGATTTTACTGATTAATAATTACAAATACATAAAAAAAAATTAAATGATTACAAATTATTTAAAACAATTAATTCCAATTACATAAAAAAACAAAACAATAAAAATAAATAACATTGATCAAGATATCTATATGTATGTACAAAAGCTCTATATAAAATGTCAGTATGTGAAGTCAATATGTAAATCAGTCAATTGTGTCAGGTTAGAAGTTGTATTTTATTACTCGGGTGGTATTTGAATTTAAATGTTGGAGATTAAAATTTAAGGTCTAGAAAAGTTGTCAGATTTAAATTGCTCAACAGTATAGTAGGCTTTTTTAATTAATAGTGTTTTCAAATTGTTATAGAATACCGTATTTTTGTCCTCATTGTTAATGTGTTCAGGCAACTTGTTGTATATAGTAACCATTCTGTAGTCGGGACTGTTCTTCATTATTTCTAAATGTATGATTGGTGTAATTAGTTTGTTTTTATATCGACGGTTATAATTTATATTTACCTCATCGTTTGACTGGAAAAAGTGTCTGTGATTTCTGATAAACATCGAACATTGTAGAATGTAAAGAGATGGAAGTGTTAACATTTTGTGTTTAATGAAATGAGGGTAACAGCTTTCGCGTTGTCTTATATTACATAGGATTCGTAGACACTTTTTTTGTAGTATAAACAAGTGATTAAAATCCGTACATTCGCCCCATTAGTATAGACGAGGCGTTAAGTAGGCAACAATAATCGTTTCCAACAAAACATTTTTGCCAAATTATAGCAAGATAGTTTTGGAGGATGCCATGGCATGGGCATCGTTAAGCATTGAAAAGGTAAATCTGGATATCACTCGATACTATTTCAGCGGCAGTCGAGCAACATTGACCCATATCAACGGTACATATGATGCTTTGTAGACGAGACGATTTTTTTTGTGATGATCAAATTGTCAGTATTGCCACTGTTGCTCACATTTCGTAAATTTTAGTTTCCTGTGTAATTTCGTGAGTGACCATTATCTACTTGATGACATATGGAACAGAGACGTGGTCACTCACAATGGGCCTCATGGGCCTCATAAGAAAGCTCAAGGTCACTCAAGGTGATTTCTAAACGAATACACAGCTTTATCTCTATAAAGTAAATCAGTTTTGTATTCAAATTAAATGCCTTTGTTCAGCAGTGGACGTCGACTGGCTGATATGGTGATGATGATGATTGAAAGTTTTTTTTTTTGCTGCACACTAGGATTTCTCCTGTGTCGTGGGTGCGTTTACAGACATACATTTCACACACAATACACTCAGACCCGGAACAACTACCTGCAGATCATACAAACATTTATTCCGTGCGGGAATCGAACCCACTACCCGGAGCGCAGCAGCCGACCGTATCAGCCACTGCACCAACCGTGGCGTCATATCATAGTTGTCCTGACGCCACAGGTCAAGCAGTTACAATTAATGCAAAGTCAGGTGACCTTGAAGGTCAAGGCCTTGAGTACGAACACGAAACATTGTTCAGGCCACGGTGTAGATTAAAAAGTTTACAAAGTATAAGCTATTTTGGGAAATATTGTTCTTATTGTTTATCTATTGGATATGTTTAGAAGACAAGCCGGCAAACCGTAAAGTGGGCTTCTGCATAAAATTAGTTTTTTCTGGAATGTCAGACTTAATTCTTCATCACGGCGATAACTAAGTAAGAGAGCAAAGTCACGTGTAGGTAGTATCAAATTATAGTTACGTTTAACAAAACTTGTCAAGTGTGAGTTCACAGTCACAAGCGGTAGATGGCGGTGTGGTGTTGTATTCCGTGTGGTGTCCGGATTAAGAATATAGCACCACTCCATCTCGTCCCGTCGATGTCGTAAAAGGCGACTAAGGGAATCTAAAATAGAGAGATGGGCAGAAGCGTCCCTTCTATAAAACGGTAGCCATACTGCGCTCACCAACCCGCCTACCAAGCGTGGTGAGTATTGGCAAATACCCCCCAGAATGATGACACAGTTGTGAAAATCTATGGGGGAGGCCTTGAATATGAAAATGAAAGATGGTGGTGTATTTTGGTTAATTTGAAAGAGAATGAGATGAATACACTATGGAGGTGGTAAACAGAGAGAGAGAGAGAGAAAGCGATTATTTTTATTTCATTCTCTTACAGCCTAAACCCTATAAATACATTTCGATACCTCCGTTCCAAAGTGTAACAAATCTGGAATTATATAAGAGACTTGTTTCTCTTAGGAAATGGTGGGTAATCCTCTATGGAACAATTTCTCATACTTATCTCAACCTAACAAAATTTCAGACTTTTTATTTTTTTGAGACAAGCCAGCCACACATTCCCAACCACTGCAACTACAATGGCGACCACCGAAAAGAACACCAACCAATGAAGCTCGGTGTGTCCCAGAGATATGAATAACTGTGTTGGAACCCTTCAGACTTGTTACCCTTTGGAACGGAGGTATCGATTTATAGTTTTCTCTCTTTCGTTTCATAAAATCCAACTAACAGCGTCCCAAAAGAAGTTTCACTGCTAAAACTAAATGAAAAAAGTCATTATATCATAGGAACAAATATGATACCATATAATAAAATAAATACTATTTAAGACGCACGCTTTCCTATAGTAATCGCACTTTAAATAGTTTAGCGGGGCTTAAACATTATATGGCGTTTCAGTATTCAGCCGTAAGTTGCATGATTTCCATATTATGAAACAACTAACAATCGGAACAACTTTAAAACTAAATTACGGAAATACCTTTTCAAAAAGACGTCAGCGGATTCATCTCAACTCTGATTTTATTTTTTCTCATCTATGTATATTTATTATATAATATGTATGTATGTGTTTATTTCGTGTATATAAATATATTTTCTCTACGTCTATGTATTTGTATAATATGTCTTCGCATCTATACCATTCTTTCATATTTTGTTGGTGCATCTACCTTATTGTTGTCTGCATCACCCAAAGGTCGTCTGGCAGAAAATGCCTACGGCATTAATACCGCATTTGTACACTAGTGTACATTAAGTATAAATAAATAAATAAAACATTATTTTCATATCCTACACTTAGTTTTCGTAATTCTCATAACAATATAAAATTATACATAGATTTTACCTGTATTGATCCCGAGTTACCTATACACGCCCAACTATATCTCGGGAACCTCAAGTAGTTCCAGTTAAGTCTATGCAAACCTCGGTTTTCCTGTTACACCAGCTTAGATTTGCGTATTTAAATTGTTTTATGTAGTTCATAACAACAATAAAATAATGAATTTTTCCTCGTAATAATCATTGTGCCCTGCTGCCGACTAAGTATAGCGCCACACTATCTAAGCGAGAGTCCCATCAGAGATGTGCCTGAAGGCGTTGCACTAATGGGCTCTAAATGGAGATTTTTCGAGTTCTTGGAGCCCACTTCGGTGCCAAAAATGACAACTCCGGTGGTTTTAGCCAGTAGGAGACCGGCATGCCTCCCCGCCCTTCCTGGGGGCGTATAGATAGTGATAGTTGACAGCACGGTTGGCGCAGTGGCTGATACAGTCGGCTGCTGCGCTCCGGGTCGTGCGTTCGATTTCCAAACCACACGCATACATCGTAAAACTACAAAATGCGCGGAGGTTGTAAACAAGAAGCGCGGAGGTTGTAAACAAGAAGCGCAAAAATGTCAAAAGAAGTTTCTCTCCTCCCTTCCTGACACAATAATATTTTAATAAGATGGCTGTCCAGATAGTAAAAGTGCATTGCAACACGTGGCTCGATGTGCCTCTGGTTTTAGAGGTGCAACGATAGCCTACGACATTTTAAAAATAATTTTTGTATTTATCAAAAACGGCACAGCGCTGAAGTTGCAATGGGTTCCAGCGCATGTAGGTTTACGAGGGAACGAGGAAGCGGATCGTTTATCTAAATTGGCAGCGAAGGAAGGAGTCGAGTTACATTTTTTGCCAGATTACGTAGATCATATTTATAAATTTAAAATGAAATGCTTTAATAATTGGAAAGACCATTTTAATATTAATTCCAGAGAAAAAGGAATTTGGTACAGGACAATTCAAGGCGAACTTCCTCCTATACCCTGGTTTGACAGTAGTAGGTTGAGCAGAAGATTTATAAAGTTAGCTTTAAGATTGCGTTCCGGACACTATCCAACGGCCAAGTTTGCATTCTTGATGAAGAAAACAAATTCACCTAACTGTAATACTTGCAATGTGGTTGAGGATGTACATCATTTGCTGATGGACTGTATTAGGAACCAAAATGAAAGGCAAATTTTAATAAATGATTTTAAATTAAATATGTTAGACGTAGGGTTAGTTCAAACCATTTTAGCACAACCAAAATCTGATGTTGCAAAAAGATTATGTCAGTTGGTATATTTCATTGACCTTTCCTTGAATAGTACTAGACCTAATATTTGTTAAATATATATCGTATAAGGCATGATGGGGTTGACGTATCCATGTGGATCATCATTTTTTTTCATCATTTCGGCCGAATGAAGTCCACTGCTGGACACAGGCCTCCCCCAAAGATCACCACAACCACCGATATGGATGTGTTGTGGGCTCATTGGGGGGTTTTGCCATAATCGCCACGCTTGGCCGGCGGGTTGGCGATCGCAGTTGAGTTGTTAATGTACTCGAAGGACGCTGCTGCCCATCCACCGGCTAATTCCTTAGTCGACTTTTACGACACCCATGGGAGGAGATGGGGTGGTGGCATTCTGAGCCGGCACCACATGTGGATAAAAACCCCGAAATAAATAAAGATTAAAAAAAAAAAAAAAAAAGATGGCTGTCGTCTAAATTAAAATGGTCATTAACTAATGACGTCAACGTCATTCTAAGTTGACTCATCCATTCTATGATATTGTATGGTTCGTCTGGAATGTTAATATTGGGGCCTGAGTAATGTGTTACGAAAGTATATCCAGTTCCATTTTTAAAATATTATTTTAAAAATAACACGTAAACGTACTCAATAGGTCCTACTTATAATACTAAACGTTTTTATTGGTAGATTATACAGATCGTGTTTATTAAAAAAGAAGTTATAATAGGCATACTTTTTTTAGTAATAATGAATTTATATAATCATTTAAAAAAAATGTGCTGGTGTTGCAACTTTATTTATTATGTAAGATGCTACATGATGCCAATTTTTTTTTTACCACTTAAACGCACTCTAGTGTTAGGACGCTTGTAGCCTTCTGTGGAACAGTAGCCTCTTTGCGCTCACCAACCCACCTGCCAAGCGTGTTTACGGCATTGTCATCTTATGGGGTAGGCTTTAGTTCAGCAGTGGACGTTTTTGGCTGATCTGATGAAATATTCGTGTGTCACCATCGTCATCTTAATTTCAGCCCAAAGAACGTCCACTATTTGACAGAAGTCTTACCCATAGATAGCCGCAACGACCGGTATGGGTTTGTGTTGTGTGCTCATTGGGCGCTCTTGCCATAATCGCCACGCTTGGCAGGCGGGTTGGCGATCGCAGTTGAGTTATAAATGTTCTCGAAGGACGCTGCTGCCCATCCTTCGGGTAACCCCACAGTCGACTTTAACGACACCTATGGAATGAGATGGGGATTCTTAGCTGGCACCACACGGCAATTAGTGGTTATTGGTGTTTGAAGAAACAGAATTTAAATGTGTGCAATGAGATTTTCATTAGCCTTAGGTATGTAATTTTGCGAGGCTTGGGGGGATCCTTTAAAATCCTGCCCAAGAAATGCCCGGGGGGCAGCCTTTTTAAAGCCGCCTTCCCTCCGCTAGACAGGGTGACCGCTTTACAACTTTGTCAACCCCCTCGAGATATGCCAAAAGGCGTGGCACCAATGGGCGGCTCTAGAGTGATCTTACGAGGACCTGGAGCCCCCCTTCGGTGCCGAAGATGATCGCTGTGGTTTTAGCCGGTAGTACCCCTTCGCCCTTCCCCAGGGCGAAGCAAGTTCATGTAGAATTTCCACTGGACACCAATAAAAAAAAAGGTATGTCATTTTATTTCAGGACTGTACAGGCTAATTGAAGACTAACAAGCAGTGATAGCCTAGTGGTTGAATGGTTGCCTTCCATACAGGAGGTTCTGAGTTCCATCCCGGCCCACCTCTGATATTTCGGATTCATTTGCGTATCAGAATTTGATTATCACTTGCGTTAACGGTGAAGGAAAACATCGTGAGGAAACCTCCAAAGTGTTCTTAACGGTGTGTGTAGTCCGCCAACCCGCACTAGCCCAGCGTGGTGGACTAAGGCGTAACATTACTCATCGTGAGAAGAGGCCTGTGCCCAGCAGTGGGACTGTAATGGGCTGATTATGTAACAGGCTAATTCACCCAAAATGACGACACAATTATGAAAATCTATGGGGATCCCTTTGTTCAACAGTGGACATCCTTTGGCTGAAGTCATGTTACAGGATATTAACAAAAAAAATCTGTTGGTTTATCAGTGGATTTCATATATTATCTACAATTAATTACTTCATCTAACACATTTGGAATGTCACGTCCCAACTGGGAAATATCTTAGATTTTAATTTAATGCGACTAGTCTTAGTATTCCTAAAATCGTATACATTTTAAGTTATTAGAATAATTATATTATATTATTATTATAACACAATGTAGTGTCACTGAATTAAATTAAGTTTCCAAAATATAGCAACTCAATTACGGAATTAAAATTACCTACACATATTAAATGCATTGTTTACGTTGACACTTAAAACAGTGTTTTCAAATTATTATCCTAACTATGCCTCTGAGTTGGACTTGAAATCAGGATGTTCTGGAGATCTTAATTAAAAAAAATACCGTTCTGGCTCCTAGTTTTGGCCTTTCACTAACTTCATATTATTCAAGGAATTCTTCTGGCACACACATAACACCAATCCAGACTTGTCCTAAGGCACAGCGTCGAGTTTTGTAGTGAATACTCTTCTTTTCCCTCAAGAAACCCTCATCCGTAGACTCCTCACTGTTTAGCCTTTCAGTGGTTTCTTCAACTTCGGGCATGATTTTTCTCTTCCTCCTGTTATTCTCCAAGCAGTTGCACTCGAGCAGCGGAGACAGCATCCCGGGAAGAACAGCGTGCAGCTCCTTGTCCTTGGGGTCGTCCAGATCTTTGGAGTTCTTTCTGAAGAAGTCCCACAGTTTTTTGTCATCGATTTCGAGTTTCGGGTCACAGATGCAATTACTTTTGGCGTTCACAAGCACAACGGCGGCGGTTAGAGCGAGCAAAAATAATACTTTGGGGGCCATGTTTGCGTTTCGATGCTCGATACCGGAATGATTCGAGTTCCACAGCCGCGGGCTTTTATACGATGTATAAAGTTACTCACTAACGTATTACGTATACCTATTTATCAATAAATGTACTGTAGGTTTATTATATTGTTTGTTAGCTGTATTGTTTTTAATTTAAATGGTATTCGTCAGTGTGGAACTTTTAGTTTGCTAAAGTATAGGTTTCTATATAATTTTGTTATTTTCTGTTCACTTTTTACTAAAATAGTAGTAATAATTACGCTGCTATAGTTATGTTGTTTTCAATAACGAATTACTCAGTTTTATAGACATTCAATTATAATTTGTTGTATGTGGAATTCATGTCTTGACGGCACGGTTAGTGCAGTGGCTGATACAGTCAGCTACTGCGCTCTGGGTCGTGGGTTCGATTCCCGCACGGAACAAATATTTGTATGATCTGCAGGTAGTTGTTCCGGGTCTGGGTGCATTGTATGTGGTATTCATGTCTGTAAACGCACCCACGACACAGGAGAAATCCTAGTGTGGGGCAACTTTAAAAAAAGAAAGAAAAATAAGACAGATGTCTGTAAGCGTACCCACAACACAGGAGAAATAGTTTTTTTTTAAAAAGGCAACGTTATTTTTAAAGAAATAAAGAAATGTACTTTGAGCGGATTTTTATGTCTTTGATGACGACTACTGATTGATAATTGTGTTTGTGATTATGGGTCTGGTAATTATCTAGTTCAAACTTTTACTATCGCCGTTTCCGAAAAATCTAAATTTATGTATATTCGTGAATAATGATCTTGATTGCAGTGGTTTTACATCCAAATGACGCCACTGCATCAAGCTGAGCCATATACCTATTTCTGTTTGTACGGACGGGACACACTTTTGCAATGTAATTGATTTATGTTTCATATAACTTTTATTGTTTGGCTATGCGTTATGTCAGTGTCAGAAATAAATGTTTTCTATCTTTCTTTCTATATAAAAAGCCAAGAGACGCCGTAATATTATGCTAAAGGAAGAAAATAGTAAACAGATAAAAATAATTTTCTGCCAAATTGCCGCCTCCTGCTGGGACAAAATTATATTAAATTATTTCTTACATCTGTATCTCTAATGATATCGAAAATATTTCTAAGAAATATAGGTACTATGTACTATTTTATTTGCGTCTCGTTGCTGTGCGACTTTCCATACATCTTTTCATAAAACATAATAACCAGTGTGTGTTTCCAGTGATGACACATGGAACAGAGACGTGGTCACTCACAATGGGCCTCATAAGAAAGCTCAAGGTCACTCAGCGATTTATGGAGAGAGCTATGCTTGGTATTTCTCTACGAAATCGAATCAGAAATGAGGAGATCCGTAGAAGAACTAAAGTTGTCGACATAGCTGAAAGGATTAGTAAACTGAAGTGGCACCGCGCACCGGAAAACGCAGCGTGTGACGACCTCCAACGAGGTGGACAGACGACCTGGTGAAGGTCGCTGTGAGTCGTTGGATGAGAGCGGCATGTGACCGCCCGTTGTGGAAATCTAAGTGGGAGGCCTTTGTTCAGCAGTGGACGTCCTGTGGCTGATATGACGAATAACTAGTACTACTTATATCTCATCACACTCATAATCATTGTCCTATCCTTTCCCAACTCAGTTGCGACCAATGGCTGGGCCTCCAGAATAACCAGATCCAGAACGAGTAGATCGGATTGAATATCAGTATCGTATACGAAGCGACTGCGATCTGGGGTGCAATTCCTTAAGCTCAAACATCCATACAGCCTTGAATACAGAATTGAAATAACGGTGATGATGTTTGGTATTCGCTTAACCTCATGGCTTACCTGCTGCAACATGTCCTTGAATAGCTTCACGGTTCGGTGGCACGGTTGGTGCAGAGGCTGATACAGTCGGCTGCTGCGCACCGGGTCGAGGGTTCGATGCCCGCACGGAACAATTATTTGTACGATCTGCAGGTAGTTGTTCCGGGTCTGGTCACAATACTCATTGTGTGTCGAATTTGTGTTTGTAAACGCACCCACGACACTGCAGAAATCCTAGTGTGGGGCAACGTTTTTTAAAACATATCTAAGCGAATACTGCAATAGTTTTATACCGTTATTTTAATTCTGTATTCAAGGAGGATGTTTGAGCTTAAGGAATTGCACCCCTGACCTTTGCATCCCTTTCTGAGATACCGATCATATTAGGATAGAGTGACGTTGTCAAACTTTTGGGGTTGCTGATTGTCTATGACACTCTCATGGGTTCGTATAATAACTGGGGCCGGCGACCTATCTTGCTGTCCGAGGCACGAGTCTGTGTAAGTAATACTTCTTGTATGACCGCGGCAGGCGCGACTTAACTTCGCAGACCAGCTGTTGCGTGATAGCCTAGCTGTAGTCCTAAGATGACTCAAGCTCATAAATGGCCTGGCTCGACCGGGGAAGTATCACGCCGACACATAATACCGGCGAGAAGTAGCCACATTGTTGGTAAGTGGTGAGTGACGAATACCGTAACTCCGGCCCCCGAAAAATAAAGCAGATATACGATACGCCTTTACGGAACATCTTTATGTCTGTCATAACGGTCGACAACATAACAGCAACTCCCCTAGTGTTGCGGATGTTTATGAGCCGCTGATCGCTTAAGGAGCCTACTCAAAGCCCTGCAGGCAGCTGCAGGGCCCTACATGCAGTATCTCGACATGCAGAGCTGCATGTAGTCGATAAATATCGGCTCTGCAAACATTCACACTATACAATCCACGATACGATACTGCATGTAGGGTCCTGCAGGGCTTTGAGTATAAGGGGCCTACTCAAAGCACTGGTTGCAGGGCCCTGCACGTGGCTTCGGCCGCTGGGTGTTTTGCTCCACATGACTCTACAAGTCATTAAACATCGAACGTCGTAAAGGTGTCAATGTGTTTCCGTCAGATCTAAGGACGAGTTTTAAAATGACGCTAGTGTTAAATAAAGATTAAAAAGTAACACTAGCCTCATCAGTTCTAGTCTGCATAAAAAATAAGACAAAAGAGAGCTTTGGTGTAAAAAATGTCAAAATTCTACAAACATGCTACATCTCTATATAATTCAAGAATCCCTCCAGACGTCTTTTTCACGTTGCATGATGAAAAGAAATAAAAGAATAAACGAGTCACTAATTTAGACGTATGATTGACATTTCACATTTAGCTATAAACAAGCAAAATGGCGGCGCGCGGCAGATATCGGCCCGCGGGCTGAATAGCTAAAAACAGCAACAGCAGACGCGATAGCAGCTATCGCGCAGCCAAGGATGTACCGGGCAAAGCGTCAAAAAAATTGGTATTACGTAAGGCATCGCCCGCCTGTCGCTATTGTGGAAAACGCATAGTTACTAGCGCCAGTAGCGACCAGTGGAACTAAAAAGAATGAACGTTTTTAGTTCATTGATTGTCCGGCGCGAGGCGCGTCAGAGATTTTCGCCTGTTTAGTCGCTATCGGCAAATAGGTAATATCAAATTGACGTTTGACAGCGGCGTTGGAGCAATTTACGCCTGTTGCAAAGCGTCTGCGACTTAGGTAATCAGCCCGCCGATTGCATTACACACGGTACTACTTGTGGCGGGGAGATCGCCTTATCAGTTCGCAGAATGACACTGCGGCCCTGCCGCAGGGAACAGATTGAAAATTTCGGCTCTACAAAACGTTGAACTATACAATTCGACAGAGATTTTTGAGTGTGCCGTTTTAGACGACTCGCACTCTGATTAGCCAAAATAGCGACAGCAGACGCGATAGCAGCTATCGCGCAGCCAAGGATCCACGGGTGACAAATCGCCAAAATACTGGTATTACGTAAGGCATTGGCCCGCCTGTCGTATTTGTAAATGAAATCATAGTTACTAGCGCCAGTATCGGTAATGTAAAATACGTAATACCAAAATGACGTTCGGGAGCGGCGTCTGCGCAATTTACGCCTGTCGCAAACCGTCTGCGACATACCTACGTATTAAGCCCGCCGTTTGTCCTCGGACAACTTAAAAAAGAAACTTAGTTGACGAGCTCCTCAAACTTCTTATATTTTCATCTTCTTTTTTGTATTTCATTTTTTGTTAAAAAAACGTTGTCCCACACTAGGATTTCTCCTGTGTCGTGGGTGCGTTTACAGACATGAATTCCACATACAATACACCCAGACCCGGAACAACTACCTGCAGGTCAGGTCAGTGTCAGGTTTTTTTAAGAATAAAAGAAAAAAAAAAGTGTCTTAAACTTTATCAACCCGATCTCTGTAGCAAATCGTCATCATTATCATTATATCAGCCAAAATACGTCCACTGCTGAACAAAGGCCTCCCTTCCAAAGACTTCCACAAATATGTTGTTTTTGGGGGAAATTTGCCACGCTTGGCAGGCGGGTTGGTGAGCGCAGAATTGCTGCTGTTTCACAGAAGGGACGCTGCTGCCCATCCCTCTGGTTTAGAGTCCCTTAGTCGCCTTTAACGACATCCTCGGGAGGTGATGGAGTGGTGCTATATCCTTAATCGGAACACCACACGGAAACTGTGTGGCACGATATACGTGGAAGACTATTAATTACTTGTTATTTTTATTAAATTAATTATGGACTTTATTCTGACCGCCAGTTAACGACTGCTACAGGTTAGTAGCTGTTAATCATTTGGGCTTTTTGGAGTTAAATTTAAGGACTGTAGGAATCCATCGTTGTTAGGGTTCTGAAAGTACGAAGGAAAAAACGGCGGAACCCATATAGGAGCACTCGTGTGCTGCTGAAGACCGACCGTTTAAGTTGAAATTTGGTACACATATGGATTTCTGCAACTCAAACATGTACGAATAACGTAAATAAATGAATTTTGAATATGGGGTTCCTTTTTGGGGGGCAATAGAAAACTACAGAATAAAGTTTGCCAAACTGTACCGTGTAATATAGGAAATAAAAGGGCTTATTATGAGGGTCTCAAATGTATTTATTTTATAATTTTAAAATAAATAGTTTCAAAGGTATTTAAGAAAACAAACGAAATTTGACCAACCCCGCAGTTGGAATGTATGGGAAAACATGATTTTCAACTAAGATGTTAAGTTTGTTCTTGTGATAAGTTATTGGTACAAGACCGAATCCAACAATAGACAATATATTCAGCAATTTCGGAACCCTCTCCACGCGAGTTCAACTTGCACTTTATTGATGATTGATGGAAATACCTCATGTACCTACTTTCTTCGCCCTGGGAAAGGGCGAAGGGGCATGCCGGACTCCTACCGGCTAAAACCACCGAAGTAATCATCTTCGGCACTGAACGGAGGCTCCAGGAACTCGAAAGATCTCCATCTAGAGCCACCCATTGGTGCCACGCCTAGGCATATCTTGGAGGGGATGACTGTAAAGCGGTCATCCCCTCTAGCGGAGGGAGGGCGACTGTAAAGAGGCCACCCCCCAGGCTCTCTCGAGGGTATTGTAAAAGATGCACACAGCGGTACGTAACCACATGCACACCGCTGTCTTCCCGGGGGTCGCTCGGTATGAGCACGCAGATTTCCCAATAAGTGAGCTCGCGATCCCCAAAAAAAGTGTGACTCCTGCTGATAACAGTTGTATTGGCAACCAGGATTAGCCCTGCGTGGCACCACACTGCGCTCGTCACCTCCAAATATTAGTAACTTGTGCATGCTGTGGTCTCCTATAATTGAAGAAGTACACTTACCTAATATGATGACATATGGAACAGAGACGTGGTCACTCACAATAGGCCTCATAAGAACGCTCAAGGTCACTCATCGAGCTATGGAGAGAGCTACATAGGCTGCACTAAAAGTATCGGGAATGGAATATTTCCACTGTTCCTGTCATATTGAAATCTTTTTAATTGAAAACTCCTTGGTTTTACAAATCGAATACCATTTATTTATTTTAAAAAAAGATTCACGGTCTTGTCACAAGGTTTTGTCAAACTTGTTTAGTCGTTGAGAAAATGGAATCGACTCGGGAAAATTCAAGAGCGATGATTTATTATGACTTTCGAAGTGGTTTAACACAAAAACAGTGTGTTGACCGGATGATTTCTGCATTTGGTGATGAAGCCCCATCCAAAACCTCAATTTATCGCTGGTTTGCTGAATTTCAACGTGGACGTGTCAAGCTCAGTGATGATCCTCGTCAAGGTCGTCCAAAGACTGCAGTCACCCAAGAAAACGTTGATGCTGTGCGTAAGCTGATTGAGGAAGATCGACATGTGACATACCGCGAAATTCAGGCAACTTTAGACATTGGCATGAGTCAAATACAAATAATCTTGCATGAACAATTAGGTGTAAAAAAGTTGTTTTCCCGATGGATACCGCATTTGCTATGTGAAGAGCAAAAAGCGGCTCGCGTTACTTGGTGCGTCAGAAAGATCCACTCTCGAAAGATTCCACGCAGGATCCTCAAATGCTGTATACAACATCGTATCAGGTGACGAATCCTGGATATATGCGTACGAACCCGAAACAAAAAACCAGTCACGAGTTTGGGTGTTCGAAAATGAGTTAAAGCCAACAAAAATTGTTCGTTCACGGAGTGTTGCAAAAAAAATGGTGGCCACGTTTGTCTCCAAAACCGGCCATGTTACGACTATTCCTCTTGAGGGACAAAGAACGGTTTATGCAGAATGGTATGCTAGCATTTGTTTGCCACAGGTCGTTTCTAAACTCCTTAGAGAGAACTGCAACCGCCGCATCATCCTCCATCACGACAATGCGAGTTCTCACACCGCGCACAGAACAAAAGAGTTTTTAGAGCAAGAAAACATAGAATTATTAGACCATCCGCCGTACAGCCCCGACCTAAGCCCTAATGATTTCTATACTTTCCCTAAAATAAAGAATAAATTGCGTGGACAGAGATTTTCATCACCTAAAGAAGCTGTGGACATTTTGGAGACCCCAACTTCCGAATGGAATGGTTGCTTCAATGATTGGTTCCATCGTATGGAAAAATGTGTCAAATTTCGCGGAGAATACTTCGAAAAGCAATAAATACATTTTTAAATAGTAATGTTGTGTCACTTCCTTGATTCCCGAAATTTTCATATGCTTTCGTATGCTTGGTATTTCTCTACGAGATCGAATCAGAAATGAGGAGATCCGTAGAAGAACTAAAGTTGTCGACATAGCTAAAAGGATTAGTAAACTGAAGTGGCAATGGGCAGGGCTCATTGCTCGTAGAACTGATGGCCGCTGGGGCACAAAGGTTCTAGAATGGAGACCGGAAAACGCAGCGTGGAACGACCTCCAACGAGGTGGACAGACGACCTGGTGAAGGTCACTGGGAGTCGTTGGATGAGCGCGGCATGTAACCGCTCGTTGTGGAAATCTAAAGGGGGAGGCCTTTGTTCAGCAGTGGACGTCCTGTGGCTGATATGATAACTTACCTAATACCTATTGTTTACCATTATTAAAGAATTTCTATGTATATCTTTTGTTGGAAACCTTTAAATAAATAATTGACCGTGTGGTGTCCGGATTAAGAATATAGCACCACTCCATCTCCTCCCGTGGATGTCGTAAAAGGCGACAAAGGGAATCTTAACCTGAGGGATGGGCAGCAGCGTCCCTTCTGTTAAACGGTTCCCATACTGCGCTCACCAACCCGCCTGCCAAGCGTGGTGAGTATTGGCAAATACCCCCCAAAATGATGTCACAGTTGTGGAAGTCTATGGGGGAGGCCTTTGTTCAACAGTGGGCGTATAAATGGCCGATATGATGAAATTAATAAAGTAACTTAGACTCTTATACTCAGTGGTGTCCGGATTAAGAATATAGCACCACTCCATCTCTTCCCGCGGATGCCGTAGAAAGCGACTAAGGGACTCTAAGCCAGAGGAATGGGCAGCAGCGTCCTTTCTGTAGAACAGTAGCCATACTGCACTCAATAACCAAGCGTGGTGAGTACTGGCCTATGCCCCCAAAATTACAACACAATTGTGGAAATCTATGGGGGAGGCCTTTGTTCAGCAGTGGACGTCCATGGGCTGATCTAATGACAATGGCCCGGTAATTTAATTTAATTTTCATTTATTGTGGTGTATAAATATGTCAAATCTGTGTGATATCCTGATTAAGAGTACAGCATTACTCCATCCCCTCCCGTGGATGTAACAAAAGGCGACAAAGGAACTCTATGCCAGGGATGGGCAGCTGCATGCCTTCTGTGGACACCACTACCAATCGTAGTAGGTACTGGAAACTACACCCTATATTGATGACATTGGACGTCCATCGGCCGATATGATGATGATGATAATAAATATAGTTTATTTCTTGCTTTTAGGATACCCACGGGTAGCACACTTAGCCCTGCGTCATCAGTACCGCCAAACTACACATAATATCAATAAACATTGCAGTTAAGTTCAGAGAATGCTGCGATTTTAATTATTTAACTAGTTGGGCCCCGCGGTATCTCCCGCCGTTTAATTTAAATTGAATTGGATTATTTATAAATAATTTAGAGTACTTCGGCTGATAGATGGATTTAATGGATTTTTTTGCGCGGAACTATAATTCATTTTCTAAAAAAAAGTAGCCTACGTTGCTCCTCATAACATCAGCTATCTGCCAGCGTAACCCGTCAAAATCGGTCTAACCGGTACATATGTACACACTGTATTTTTTATTGGTTCTCATTGGTAATTTTTCATGAACTTCCTTCGCCTCGGGGAAGGGCGAAGGGGTACGCCGGACTTCTACTGGATAAAACCACTGGAGCGGTCATCTTCGGCACCTAAGGGAGGCTCCAGGTCCTCGTATGATCACACTAGAGCACCGAAGGGGACTCCTACCGGCTAAAACCACTGGAGCGGTCATCTTAGGCACCTAAGGAAGGCTCCAGGTCCTCGTATGATTACACTAGAGCCGCCCACTGGTGCCACGCCTATAGGCACATCTCGGAGAGGGTGACTGTAAAGCGGTTTCCCCCCCGGGGGGATTGTAAAGGATCCCCCAAAGCGTCCCACGGCAGCGCGTGATCACATGCGTGCTACCTTCTTCTCTTGGGTCGCTCGGTGTGGGCATACAGATTCCCCAATCTACGCACCCGCGAACCCAGAGGTCGCCCGCCTTATAGCAACGGCAGAGGGTTTCAGGCGTATGGGAATTAGGTGCCAGGGTGGTTGTTACCCCGGCGCCGTCTCCTCCTTCTTCGAGCGGGATCGGCCCTCTCCGGTCTTCTTCTGGAGCATGACGCTCTCACAGAAGGTGACCACTACATTCCAGTTTTCGTGCTCTGTCAACATAGCCGACACTACTGCTGGCAGAGAGAGATCTTGCCCGATCTGATTGACCAGGATCCGCCGGTCAGCGACCCACGCAGGGCAGCATTTACACAACCAATTACTATCGGTATAAACCGCTGTTATTGAACTGTGGAGGTTACATAGCAGGTACTTCGCTATAAGAGCAGAGACGGTAGTGTAAAGCGGAGAAATAATGTGCGGGGTTCCGCAGGGGTCAGTACTTGGCCCCCTTTTATGGAACCTCACCTACGACACGGTCCTGAGGTTCATTCTCCCCGCTGGCTTAATGTGTTACGTTGACGACACTCTTGTGTTGTCTAGTGGGGAGACCTTCGAAGGAACCCTTCGGCTTAGCAAGCGGTTTTGGCAATTCATCATCATCATTTCAGCCGAATAAAGTCCAATGCTGGACACATGCCTCTCCCAAACCACAACGACCCATAGATATCTAACAAGGACCGATCTGGGTGTGTTTTGTTAGCGTTGGGGAGTTTGCCATAATCGCCACGCGTGGCAGGCGGGTTCTTCCGGTTCCTCCGGCTAACCCCTCAGTCGACTTTTACGACACCACGGGAGGAGATAGGTGGTGGTATTCTGAGCCGGTATCACACGGCATTGAGCCGGCACCACACTGAAAAGCAATCTTATACGACGGATTAATTAGTTTCGTGAGATTTATGTCTGTAAACTGTACACACGACACAGGAGAAATCCCAGTTTGAGTTTTTTAGAGAGAAGAGAAAACAGAAACACTCGTTTATTTATACCCCAGGAAATGGCGTGAAGCTATAACCAAAATATATTTTTTATCGTCCCAATTCCGTACGCTTAATTCGTCTACTCAATAGATGATGAAACGTAATAAAAATTAAGTAAATAGGTTCAGTTATCACATGGAAACGGTGAAGCAATAAAAGTGCAATTCTAACTTTATTGTAAGTGTAACTAGGCGGGCCAGGAAATTGGGCGGAGTGACGCGGAACTTACGTCATCGGTTATACAGGTTGATGCTCGGAGGTTTACTGTTAAAAGTCATTTCAAAAGATTTTGTATTCATGTCAAAGTCAAAGTTTTTATTTCATACTAGCTGGGACCCGCGGTTTCACCCGCGTTTAATTTAAAATACATTTAGAGTACTTCGACATAGGCACTTGACATTGCATATTTCTATTGAATTTCAAGGGTTTTTTTATTTTTGCGCGGAACCTTAATTATTTTTCTAAAATAAAAGTAGCTTAAGTTATTCCTTATAACATCAGCTATCTGCCAGTGAAAGTCCCGTCAAAATCGGTCCAGCCGTTTCGGAGATTACCCGGAACAAACAGACAGACAGACAGACAGACAAAAATATTTAAAATGCATTTTTTGTTATATGTTCCGTATATACTTTCATATGCATTAAGTAAAAAGCTGTTATTTTGACATTACAAACAGACACTTCAATTTTATTTATTTGTATAGATAGGCCCTAATAGACTCTTAAGAAATCGAAAGTTAAGGTGCACGGTTCGGAAAAGTTAATCTTATGGAGAAGAAGCCGGCAAGAAACTCCATAGACACTCTTTTTAAAAAAGTGATATCTTATTACATTGGCGATCAAAAGTATTTTTTGTTTATTTTGAAAAACGATTTCTCCAATTATATAACCGGTCGTGCAAATACAAATAATTATACACAGTATTACAATAAATATACATAATAATTTGTTTAACAGTCGACTTCCTTCGGCTGAAATCAAGTACACTAAACAATTCCTTTAAAAATATTGTAATTTGCTCGTTGGATGAGAGCGGCATGTGACCGCTCGTTGTGGAAATCTAAGGGGGAGGCCTTTGTTCAGCAGTGGACGTCCTGTGGCTGATATGATGATGATGATGATATTACTATTTAACACGTCAGCTATGTGGAAACAAAGTGGACTATACGTGAAATACACATACACAATAATAAACACACTATTGCTTCTGTAATACACAATCAGAAATTGATAATTATTAACGCACAGGTACGAGTCAACGAAGTTCTCACATTTACAAAATGTAGAAGATGCTAAATTATATTAAAATAAAGGGCATTTATTTATTTATTTCATAAGGCGATTACAACAGGTAACAATCAAGGCATAATAATGCTTATAACAAGTGAGATTCGTACAAATTGAGACCCTAGCGTAACTGCACAACATGATATTCAATCTTATGTTATTAGTTGACTATTTACAATTTGATAAAGTTATGGCCATCAATCTGTAAACAATGTCATATTGTATACATTAACATGTCAAAAATGACATATATAATATGTAAACGGCTTAGAGGCATTTATCATCATTTCGGCCGAATGCAGTTCACTGCTGAACACAGATCCCCCAGAGATCGCCACAACGACCGATATGGGTGTGTGTTGTGGGCTCATTGGGGGTTTTGCCATAATCGCCACGCTTGGCAGTCGGGTTGGCGATCGCAGTTGAGTTGTTAATGTACTCGAAGGACGTTGCTGCCCATCCTTCAGCTAATCCCTTAGTCGACTTTTACGACACCCACGGGAGGCGAAATTTTAGTGGGAAGCATTGGTTTAAAAAAAGAAAGGATGTCATTGGTTTAGAAAACGCGTATTGCCTATCTTTTGGAGAATAGAATTCTTAACATTACTTATAGGGTCTCATTTACGCGATCCTTTTGTGCCGTTCCGCAGACAGCACGAAAAGAGCATACTGTGTACACACACAAACAGCATGCATGCATTTTAGCATGCTGCTTCAGATACAATAACATGTCGCAGCATTGTAGCCAAACATAATTGCTATCAATAGAAGGCAGATGTCACCAAGTGGTTTGCCCATCCAGTGAATCCCAATGCAGAATGTGACATGAACAGTCAAGAAATTTAGAATTTTCTTTATTATTGTGACAAAAATACATGCTGTATACGTTAGATAGTTGGGCAGCTCCCTCCTCAAAACATTGTAGTTATTCCCGAGTGTTGTTATATCATCGTTAATTAACTTGCCAACGTACAGTTGACTTTACATGTTTTGAGGCTGACCTCAAAAATATGGAAACACTTGCGAATTCAAAACTGAATTTAAATGGAGTCGTGGCTGAAATTTTGAGATATACAGTATTTGCGATAGGTATAATACATTGTTTTTGAATTTTCTATATTTCACTCACTGCTGCTTCCAAAATACGATTTCGCTAAGCGTATACAATATAGTTTTGTGGTTGACTTGTACATCTATGTACTATGGATGATGTGAACTATTTGTATACTGTTGTAATCTATACATCTATACAAATAAATAAAATTGAAGTGTCTGTTTGTAATGTCAAAATAACAGCTTTTTACTAAATGCATATGGAAGTATATACGGTACCTATAACAAAAAAACAATTTTTATTTTTTTTGTCTGTTTGTTCCGGGTAATCTCCGAAACGACTGCACCGATTTTGACGGGACTTTCACTGGCAGATAGCTGATGTTATAAGGAATAACTTAGGCTACTTTTATTTTAGAAAAATAAATAGGTTCCCACGCAAAATAAAAAAACCTTGAAATCCAATATGTATATTCTATGTCAAGTGTGTCTAAATTTCTTTTCTATACAAATAAATAAAATTGAAGTGTCTGTTTGTAATGTCAATCTATACAAATAAATAAAATTTAAGTGCCTGTTTATAATGTCAAAATAACAGCTTTTTACTAAATGCATATGGAAGTATATACGGTACCTATAACAAAAAATCATTATGGTTTTTTGTCTGTCTGTCTGTCTGTCCGTCTGTCTGTCTGTCTGTTTGTTCCGGGTAATTTCTGAAATGGCTGCACCAAAATTGACGGGACTTTCACTGGTAGATAGCTGATGTTATAAGAAATAACTTAAGCTACTTTTAGAAAAATAATTAGGGTTCCGCGCAAAAAAATCCTTAAATTCTAATATATATAGTCTATGTCAAAGTACTTAAAATATCTTTTAAATTAAACGCGGGTGAAACCGCGGTTCCCAGCTAGTAATTTATAAATCATGAAAAATGCGTTGTACCTTCTTAAATGTAATGCTTTGTCTACAAATATGTGTAAAGAAAACGACTTCACTCATATACGAGCTCTTTTCTTTATGCTTGTCTTTGCCGTGTTATCGACAAAGCTAATAGATGTCACGACTGACAGTGGTGACATGGAATTAAATATATGAGAGTGAAGAATAAATATACTTATTTAAAGATATTTTCTAAATTTGATATTATATAAAAAAGACCTGAAATAAAGGCTTTAAATGTTGTTTCTTTTGTTTTACAGAGAAACGCAATTACGTCTTTATTTTATTATCCCAAATTAAATTATAAACTCTATTATAAAACAACATTTTCTGCAAAATATTTCATCAAGCATGGAAAAATTGAGGTTTGATTTTGCTGTGAAACCGGCAGCAGATGGAAAATCCAACATAATATGCATAACCTCAATAGCCACGCCTGATGGACAGGTTTTCATAATACCAGCCGAATATCAACCTGCGAATCTACACCAAGCAATTACAAATACTCCCAACTATGCCAAAATCAAAAATTCATTAAATAAAAGACATCAAACAAGGAAAATATGGATAACATTGACAGATGATTTGTCAAAAATATATTTGGATGAAGAACACAACTTACAGTTCAATGATTTTTATCTGGAACAAGTTTTTGAAAATACAAATAGTGCTGAATCTATACCCAGTAGCTCAAATCAAACGTTAGAAAAACTGCTAGAGAAATTGCTTGAAGATAAAAAAACTAAATCTGAAACTCAAACCTTAGGAAAAATTGCAAAGGATTTCATGATTGAAAAATTCACTGGCAGAAACTCAAATGCTTACCAGTGGATTAAAGATTTTAATAAGGAATGTGAACGTTTCCAAATAATAGAAGATAAAAAGAAAATTGAAATTTTAAAATATTTTTTTGAGTTCTCCTGTGTTGATTGGTACAACTGCATGCTAATGAAACTTACAGTGGAATCGGAATGGAACAAATGGGAAAAAAACTTTTGTGAGACGTTTGCAAACAAAGGATGGTCACCCAGCAGATATGCTCTTGCCTTTAAATATCAAACAGGGACGTTACTTGAGTATGCTTTAAGAAAAGAAAAATTGTTATTGGAAGTACGAAAATCAATTGATACTGGAACACTTATAGATCTTATAGCATTTGGCTTACCTAATTTTGTAGCTGATAGAGTTGACAGAGAAACTTTACAAGGAACGGAAGATCTTTACAATCAAATAGGAAAATTGGAATATCTTGTTGGGAAGAATAAATACGATAAAAAAAGTTATATATATTCTAACACTAGATCCAAAAAAATTAAAGAAAAACAACCATGCCAAATTTGTGTCAATGAGAAAAAAGGGAAACGTTACCATCCTGAGGAAAATTGCTGGTTTAAAGCAAAAAATCAAAAGGCAGTTGTGAAAACTGTTAATAATTCAGAACTGGAAATTGAACTAAACGAGAATAATCCAAAAAACTAGAGGTGCCACCATTAATACAAGTAAAGTTACTATTAAATGATACTTTAAAAGTTTCTGGAATTTATGATTCAGGTTCAAATGTCTCATTAATTAATGCGAAATTATTGAAGATACAGCCAAAAGAAATTAAAAGCGATATACAAATGGTAAACTTGAAAACTATTAATGGTGAGAAGAAAACAAAAGGTATGGTAACATTAAAAATAAAAATCTACAACATTGAAAGAAATATGGATGTTTTTGTAGTAGATAATGAAAATTTTAATTACGACTTTCTAATTGGTTTGGATTGTATCAAAAATTTCAAGTTATTGCAAAATGAAGAATTGCAGATCATACAATGTCACAATCCAAATGAAAAAAAGGTAACTTCAAATGAAGAGGATATGAAAAACAAAAACTACTTAAAAAATGATACTTCCAATTTAACAAATGTCAAAATTCCTGATGTACTAGGTGACAAAAACGAAGAAGAATTTATTTTACACTCTGAAGTATTAAAACAAGAAACTAAACACATGAACAAATATGAAATAAATTTTAATGAACATATAAACTCGGATGGATTTGAAATGTTAGTAAACCATCTAGATTTATATCAACAATCAGAAATAGATAAGTTGATAGAAAAGTACAAACCAGTCTTCGCTAAGGATAAATATGACGTCGGTACTGTACGAGATTATGAAGCTCATATTGATTTAATGGTGGATAAATACTGTTATAAACGTCCATACAGATGCACAGCTGAAATTAGAAAAGAAATAGAAAATCAAATATCTAAACTATTAAAGAGGAATTTGATTGAGGAATCTTATAGCCCATTTGCTGCTCCTGTAACTCTGGCATATAAAAAAGAAGATGACAAAAAAACAAGGCTATGTATAGATTTCAGAGAATTGAACAAAATTGTCGTCCCTCAATCACAACCTTTTCCATTGATTGAGGATTTAATGGTAAAAACTGTAAACTGCAAATATTTTTCTACTTTTGACATAAATTCAGCATTTTGGTCTATTCCTTTGAAGATTGAAGATAAATACAAAACTGCATTTGTTACACAAGAAGGCCATTTTCAATGGACATGTCTCCCATTTGGATTAAAGACTGCTCCGGCCATTTTCCAAAGAATATTAAGCAACATCATAAGAAAATACAAACTTTCTAGTTTTGCAGTAAATTTTATAGATGACATTTTAATTTTTTCGAAGACTTTTAACGAACATTTACTACATCTATCAAGACTTCTAGAAGCAATACTATCAGAAGGCTTTAGACTAAAATTTTCGAAATGTAGTTTTGCAAATAAATACGCCAAATATTTAGGTCACATAATAGAAAACAATTCTATTAGACCTCTAAAAGATTATTTAACAGCTGTCAGAAATTTTCCAGTTCCAGAAACAAAAAAAAATATACGTCAGTTCCTAGGAAAAATTAATTTTCATCATAAATTTGTACCACACAGTGCAATTATCCTGGACCCGTTACACAATTTACTACGGAAAGATGTGAAATTCATATGGTCCGCAAAATGTCAGGAATCATTTGAGAAAATAAAAACATTGCTATGTTCAGAACCAATTCTGAATATTTTTGACCCTGAACTACCAATAAACATTTATACGGATGCTAGTATCAAAGGAGTGGGAGCGGTGTTAAAACAAAAAGATAAAAACGGGGACAGTAAACCAGTTGCTTATTTTTCAAAAAAGTTAACTGAAGTTCAAAAAAAGAAGAAGGCAATATATCTAGAATGTCTGGCAATAAAAGAAGCAGTAAAATATTGGCAGCACTTGCTTATGGGAAAAGAATTTGTGGTATACTCAGATCATAAACCATTAGAAAATATGAATATCAAAGCTAGAACTGATGAGGAATTAGGGGATTTGACGTATTATTTATCCCAATATAATTTTAAAATAAAGTATAACCCAGGGAAATTAAACCAAGAAGCAGACTGCTTAAGCAGAAATCCAGTTCTAGAACCTTATGATAATACTGACGATTTTTTAAAAGTTGTAAATTTATTAAATCTAGAAGATATAAAAAATGATCAACATACAAATTTAGACCTACAAAATGGAAATTTTATATTGGAGAATGAAATATACTACAAAAGGAATAAAAGAAGAAAGAAAATCATACTATCAGAAGATTTTAGCAAAATTTTAATAAAATATGTCCACGATACTTACTGCCACATTGGGAGAACACAGATGATAAGTAAAATAACACCATTCTACACAGCAAAGAATATCATCGCAAACATTAAACAAACTTGTGATGAATGTGAAATTTGTATAAAAAATAAATCAAGGAGGAAGTCAAAATATGGCTTAATGTCACATTTAGGTCCAGCAACATACCCATTTGAAATTATATCTATTGATACTATTGGAGGCTTTGGTGGATCACGGTCAACAAAAAAATACTTACATCTTCTGGTTGATCATTTCACAAGATATGCTTATATTTTAACATCTAGAAATCAAAGCTCCAGTGATTTTATTAAATTAATAAAAAATGTGACACCAAGTTACAATATTGATATGGTTTTAACGGATCAATAATGGCATAAACCTGGCATAAACTCCAAAGAATTTAAAGACTTTCTAACCAATAATAACATAAAAATGGTTTTCACTGCTGTAGATGCACCATTTTCAAATGGCCTAAATGAAAGGCTAAATCAAACTTTAATCAATAAGATAAGATGTAAAATAAATGAAAGTGATAAAAAAATAGCATGGTCTACTATTGCACAGAAATGTGTAGAAAAATATAACGAAACAGAACACACAGTCACGAAGTTTGCTCCAAAATACCTTTTGGAAGGTGAAAATGTAGATATTCTGCCACTTGAATTGAAATCAAGATGTACAAAAGAAGATCTGAAAAGAGATAGGAAACTAGCTCTTGAAAACACAATAAAATCTCACAATTATAACAAAAAAATATTCGACCTGTATAGAGAAGAATATAAATTGGAAGCGGGAGACATGGTCTACGTAGAAAACGGAAATCGACTTAATAGAAAGAAAATGGACGAATTGAGGATTGGACCATACAAAATTCTAAAGAAGATTTCCAATTCAATCTATGAAGTTGATGCTGGACACAAGAAAGCAGAATCCAACTTATACCACATTACAAAACTATCTCCGGTGTTTGTTAACAAATAGACAATTACATACATCGTCATTTGTAATTGTCTCTTTCTGAGGGGGGAGATGTAAAGAAAACGACTTCACTCATATACGAGCTCTTTTCTTTATGCTTGTCTTTGCCGTGTTATCGACAAAGCTAATAGATGTCACGACTGACAGTGGTGACATGGAATTAAATATATGAGAGTGAAGAATAAATATACTTATTTAAAGATATTTTCTAAATTTGATATTATATAAAAAAGACCTGAAATAAAGGCTTTAAATGTTGTTTCTTTTGTTTTACAGAGAAACGCAATTACGTCTTTATTTTATTATCCCAAATTAAATTATAAACTCTATTATATATGTTTTTATATTTTTCAATTTTCTTCTAAAGTTTACTTAAGCTCCGTATGTCCAAGTCAATACTTCTTCATAAACTTTTAAAAAAAGTGTCATGTGGCGAAGGCGGTTTATGTTAATGATAAAATAAAGTATACGGATAATAAAATTAAGTATACCTGGAAAATAAATAATAATGAAACTAGGAGTTCAAAATTGCTCGGAAATGAAAACACGTTCCAACGGCACGTAGTTTCGAATGTAAAGATGTTTTAGTAGTTCAGGAATTCAAGACATTGTTTACTAATATCCCCCTTATAACTGCTACATTTTTAAACTCTTCACCCTAACTTTCTGTTGCCTTACTAAAACTTATATAGCTGACTGTACCGTATAAATTAAAGCATTTTTCCCCGGTCAAGTACTAAAGATTTTAAAGAAATAAAAATCAAATCAACGGAAGACTTGTGGGGATTATCAGTAAAAGAATGTCAAGGTATTATTAATATTATGGCGCACTATTTGGCAGTAGTAGTTAAAAGGTGCATTGACCAGGGATCCTTCCCAAATTTCCCTTTTTTAAATTCGGTTATAGGTACTCAACATCCTGAAAATTCCATGCCAATATCAGTTCTACCTGAAATTAGCAAAGTATAGTCAAGCATATCTTCGATGCTTGGGAAGGATCTCAAGGTGCGATTGGTATCTTCGGTGACCTTTCAAAAGCCTTTGATTTTGTAGACTACGTGACGCTTCTTCGGAAACTAAAGCATTACGGGATTAGGCATAAGTATTTTTATAAGATCAAAATCAGAAGTATTCGCAAA
Organism: Diloba caeruleocephala; assembly: GCA_947459985.1. Taxonomy (NCBI): domain Eukaryota; kingdom Metazoa; phylum Arthropoda; class Insecta; order Lepidoptera; family Noctuidae; genus Diloba; species Diloba caeruleocephala. Next base: position 2,089,616 of record OX381629.1, on the reverse strand, counting down.
GAATTCAAAAAAAAGTTCACATAAATGGGTTAAATCATCTGGCTCTGAAGTGACAAACGGTGTACCCCAGGGTTCGATACTAGGTTCGTTCTTATTTTTGTGTATTTTAATTTTTAATGACCTGCTTTAAATAAGATGCTGGATCGATCGAAGATTGCGTTATTTGCTATTGATACATCTTTATTTTTTTTATAGATAGATGTAAATCATCAACACTAGCATACTCCAGGAGGATTGATTTCGCTGGGGGTGAAACCTTCGCAATATTTGATATTGCACCGACTCCAAGTAATTGGGAACCAGGGTAGGAAGAAGAAGTAGAACACATTATCAAATTCAAAGTATTTTATTTCAAATAAACCAAACATTGGCACTTATGAAACGTCAGAATCTAAGTTGCACGGTTCCAAATAGTTGATCTCGTGGAGAAATATTAACGATGTACATTACGCTATTTTTAACCACCAATTAACTAACTGTGAACTATTCGTGGTGCACGAAGGGTTGTCGGTTAATAATTTAGTATTATATAGGCAGAAACATAAATTCATAACGAGAAACTTGACTTTGTAGATTTAACAGTTTTCTTGGGAATCACTCTTGATTCGAAGCTTCAATGGAGTCCACATATTTCATCTCTAGCAAGACGAAGGTGTTTGGCTGTTTATGCTGTTAGGAGAACCACACTCCTAACAGATGTATCTACCGTAAAACTGGTTTACTTTAGCTACTTTAACACTAAAATGTCCTATGGTATTTACTGTGGCTTGCCTGCCGATATAAATTCATTTTTTATATTGCAGAAGAGAGATATTAACACCATTTACAATGTTTATAATTGGGATTCCCTGAGAGAACTTTCAAAACATTATCATAATGAAAGTTCCATGTCAATATATTTTCGAAAATATGATTTACATAAGTAACTATATTGACATTTCTGGAAAAAGAATATGTGATTAGCCTAACTATAATACTAGATGTTAAATTAAATAAACATAGCCAAAATTAAACTAAATAATCACAGTAAAAAATGTTTTAGCTCAAGTTGATACTTATTTCATAGGATATAGTATCAATTTTATAATAAAAAACCGGAAATTTTGTTACAATGACTGAATGCTATACTGTAGTTTTAGCGGTAACATCCATCATAGAAACAGACAAACCGATAGAAATTCTAAAAATTGCAGTTTTGGCATCCGTCTCGTTCCTGGAGCACGGGGCAGTGATTTTTTTTAAATAATATTCATTGCACAGTTTTTGTCTCCATACAATTTTATTATAGTAAATAGATAATCCAATTTCTTTTAAATTAAACGGTGGGTGAAACCTCGGGTCCCAGCTAGTTATTACATAAATTTAAAATGCTCGGTGACGAATATCTGGCACTACTGCTTCCTGGCGTAGCCGGAATCTTGTAGTAAGAGATCTGCCACCAATACTTTACTCCATAAAACAGCTGTATTTACTGACTTCTGCTTACGCCACCAAAGACATAGCTTGCAAATGATTAACTTATAATTATACGATGTATACGTAATAAAATCCCGCGTTGCTAAATGATTCAACTCAGAAGTGGGGCATTTCTGACGCACATCTGCGTCAGTCTTATCTGCGACCGCGGCCGTGAGCGCCGTCGACTCTTGCGCAGGTTCATAAACTTTGACGCTATTTGTGATAACGGTTTGAGTTTCAACGAGGTTTACCCGACGCGTACAATGGGGAAATCTTGTTTTATTATAGAACATGGGATTTCATGAGACCTGCTGGTTAAATAATTACAACAAGAACGTGTTAGTTGTTAGTATACTTTATGTATTAAATATAATTCACTGGTGGTTGGTTTGTTATTGGAAGAGTTCGGTTAGGTAGGTACCATCGCAGTGACAGATAGTCACTGCTAAGCAGTCGTGTTCTAACTTTAGAAATTACACTGCTCCGGTTTGGTTTAAACTTGATCCAAACTTATATTGATTGCGTCTTTTGCCTGGCTGTATTGGTCTGCCATACTCACTTAAATATTTTGCGGGCAGTGGCGTTGTGTATCGGGTCGTTCGGTTCCCTACAATATGGTTGAGCTAAGCGATGCTGAAGCATGCGTCATGCTCGTGAACGGGTGCCATCTGTTGGTACCGGTCAGCCGTTAACTGCCAACGGCAAATACATTAATTTAATATTATTGTGGTATGTTTCTTCTCTACACATTGACCTACATTATTCTCGATATATTTTTTTACAATAATTTGTATCAATCAACATTGTAATATCAATTATTTTGAAAGAGTATCCATGGAGTTTCTTGCCTGCTCTTCTCCAAGAGATCAACTATTTGGAACCGAGCAACTTAGATTCTGACGTGACATAAGTTGGCACTCATGCTTATATTGGCTTATTTGGTATATTTGAAATAAAAAACATTGGCTTTGAAGGTTACTGTAGCTAGTCATAAGAGACTAAATAACGAATGTGTCGAATTAACGAGCGTAGTGTGGTGCCATGCAGGACTAGGTTTGGGTAGCATTGTTATGGCATTCGTGGGTTCTAGAATTTCTCCTCCGTCGTGGGTGTGTTTACAGATATAAGTTCCACACACAATACACGCATACCCGGAACAACTGCCTGCAGATCATAAAAATATTTGTTCCGTGCGGGAATCGAACCCACGACCCGGAGCGCAGCAGCCGACTGTATCAGCCACGGCACCAACCGTGCCGTCAAATGATGATCTGATGTTTACAAATGAATGTACCTGTATAGTACGAGAACGCAGTGTCTACGATGTGCTCGTGTGACATGGACTTTAGCATTTTTCGAACCATCAAAGACATAAGCAGCAATTTTGAGTCTAGTTCATGTGTCTGGAATCCTCATGAAAGTACCTACACGCTCATGTTAGAAAAGATTCAAAAAGCTTTCCTGAGGTATCTTTATAAACGCGTAAACGGATATTATCCATACCTCTACACAACTAAGTTTCTTCTCGGGTGCCTAGGTTACAATTCGCTTGAGGTAAGGAGAGCATGTGCCCAAGTTACAACCGTTTGCAAGACTCTTCGTGGGTATATTGATGCACCGGATCTGCATAACGAACTGGCTAAATTTTTCGCTCCAGACAATTATCGCCGCAACAGGAAACACAAGCTCTTTGCTGTTCCTCCATGCCGCACGGTAGCGCGAGCTAATTCGCCAATACCTCGCACTCTCGCTGTACTCAATGAACTCTTGGATTCCCATCCGAGTTGTGATTTCTTTGCGGATGATTGGAAGAAGATATTGTTAGTATGTCAGAAGCATTTTGAGAGGAATTTATGAAAGACGAGTACATTGCTGTTTTATGTTCATTGTCTTGTATTATAGCTATGTTGTCTATCTTTAATTATTGTAATTGGTCCAAGACCGTTGTAATTAAAGTAAAATAAACAAATAAGACGTAGAAGTAGGGTTGGTGTTCTGAGACGGTATCATGTAATTTTAAGTATTACGCATTTTCTCGGGATCCCCTAAGGGTTCGTATTTAAGTGACAAATGTTATTTTGCAGGCGCTCGCGTGATGCACTGTATGGAATTAACCGCAGATATATTTTTATAGCACCGCCACCACTAGCAGCCGCAGATATGTGTGTCTCATAATAATTTCACACGGGATATTTTCGTATTCATTCCTTCACTTGTGACACATTTATTGCGTAAAACTAGAAACTCGATGGCTGCTGTAAAAGTAGTATGAACCCAGTACGAGGTCTATAATGTCAGTCCAATCATCATCAAATCAGCCAAAAGACATCCTCTGCTGAACAAGGCCTCAACCATAGATTTGCACATTTTTGTTTTCTGTTGGGAGGCAATTTTCAAGTACTCCCTACGCTGGGCCGGGTTGGTGAGTGAAGAATGAAGATGATGCTTCACAGTAGGAACGCTGCTGCCCATCCCTCTGGCTTGGAGTCCCTTAGTCGCCTTTTACGACATCCTCGGGAGATGGAGTGGTGTTATATTCTTATATGGACACCACACAGACTCGAGCCGTTTCTGAGAAAATGGAACTTGAGACCACTTGACCACGAACCTTGCAAAGTGTTCGAAACGATAGAAAAACAAATATCTATAATATACGTGATGTAATCCGTTTAAAAGTGTTTTATTACAATATGTTATAATCGCGAAAACCTAAGACATTAGTATTTTTAATTATTTACATCTGAATTTATTTTTACAATATAACTTTATTTAAAACCCTAATACTTTTTTATATTCAACTTGTTTATTAAGATTCGCTATTGATAATTTTTAAGCAGTTTATTCTTAATACTCATTGTCTTCACATAACCTGATTTTCCAGAACAATGCTCTCATAAATATTGTAACATAACATGATTTAAAAAGAATAACCATGGAGTTTCATGCCTGTTCTTCTCCATAGGAAATCTACATCTTGGAATGCGGAACTAAAGTCTCGCCTAACTATTCATAAGTGCCTGTATATGGATTAAATGAATATAAATCTTTTTATCTTTCTTATCTTATTTTATTTAAAACGACTCTTTCATACTTCATTATCATCTTCATATCCGCCATTTATACGTCCACTGCTAAACAAAGGCCTCCCCATAGATTTTCTACAAAATTGTTCAACAATTGTGTTAACATTTTGGGCGGGTATTTGTCAATACTCACCACGCTTGGCAGGCAGGTTGGTGAGCGCAGTATGGCTACTGTGCCACAGAACAGACGCTGCTGCTCCTTGGTTTAGCATCCCTTAGTCGACTTTTACGATATCCACGGAAGGAGATGGAGTGGTGCTATATTCTTAATCCGGACACCACACGCTCTTTATGAGTACTGCACAAAGGCTTCTATTGAATTCTCAAAGACCTACCCATCAGGCCTACGAGCTATGTGCCTTGCTCATTGCCACTCCAGCCTACTTACCCTTAGAGCTATGTCGGCAACTCTAGGTCTGCTCGTACCCCTGCCGTCACTACATGATGGGGGCCTCGGGAGTCACGGGTGCGCAGATTGGGGAGTCTGCGTGCTCACACCGAGCGACCCCCGGGAAGACGGTGGCGCGCACGTGGTCACGTGCCGCCGTGTGCGCAGCACAGCGCAAAGCGAGGCTTGGGCTCCTTTACAATCCTCCCTGAGAAGTGCCTGGGGGGCGACCTTTTTACAGTCGCCTTGCCTCCGCTACAGGGGGTGACCGCTTTACAGTCATCCCCTCCGTGATGTGCCTAAAGGCGTGGCACCAATGGGCGGCTCTAGTGTGATCTTACGAGGACCTGGAGCGCCCTTAGGTGCCGAAGATGACCGCTCCAGTTCCATGTAGAATTTCCACTGGAAATCAATTAAAAAAAAAAAAAAGTGAGTGGTGCGACGTAGTTTAAAAAAAAAAAAATCTGCGTAGAAACAATCTGGAAATCTAAATATGAAGCATTATTTAATTCGAGACTCGGGTATTTTGTACTAAAAGAGTATTTCGTGTGCGTGTCGCTGATCGCGGTTATATTACCTAATAAACATGGAACCTTACATCCAGCCACAGATTATATTACTACTAACAATTTTATGTAATTTAAAATTAATTGAAATGAAATTTCGTGCCTGCTTTTTTCGTTACCGAATTACTTGTACATGTACTTAATACAATTGTTTAGTGACTAAAGGACTACTACGTACAACGATCGATCTGCGAAGTTAAGCTGCGTTTGTGTGGTTACGTTTTGGATGGGTGAACATTCTTGCCACTTCAAGATTACCCATTCCCAATGCAGGGACACCACAGGGACACGGTGCCTGTAACACTAAGATGTTTTTATAAGACAGTGTAGATGCTTTGCCCGCTCTACGATGGTCACATGAAAGCAAGGTAATTGCCCGGAGTTCACTTAGTCGCGCACCGACCAGTCAATCATAAGCGTAATCCAGTAACATATTGTGAAAAAATAATGCCCTCCTGTGTTTATAGACGATGCACAAAGTATACTCCTATTGTGAGAGAAAAATACGTATTATTTCATAAATAAATTAATACGTGACGTAAATTGATATTGTTAATAAAAAAATGTATTTTGTTTTATTTTTTACTAGCTGGGACCCGCGGTTTCACCCGCGTTTAATTTAAAAGAAATTTAGAGTACTTCGACATTTACACTTGACATAGAATATATGTTGGATTTCAAGGTTTTTTTTTTGCGCGCGGAACTCTAATTATTTTTCTAAAATAAAAGTAGCCTAACTAATTTCGTATAACATCAGCTATCTGCCAGTGGAAGTCCCGTCAAAATCGGTCTAGCCGTTTCGGAGATTATCCAGAACAAACAGACAAAAAGGTTAAAAAAATATTTTTTGGTAAATATACCGTATTTACTTTCATATCATTTAGTAAAAAGCTGTTATTTTGACATTACAAACAGACACTTCAATTTTATATATTTATATAGACTCCGCGGTCTCATGGCGGCCGGCGTGGCCTTTTGTAGTGCAATAATATTGATGTATGGCGCGTCTATCAATCATCATTTCGGCCGAATGAAGTCCACTGCTGGACACAGGCCTCCCCCAAAGATCACCACAACCACCGATATGGATGTGTTGTGGGCTCATTGGGGGGTTTTGCCATAATCGCCACGCTTGGCAGGCGGGTTGGCGATCGCAGTTGAGTTGTTAATGTACTCGTAGAACGCTGCTGCCCATCCTCCGGCTAATCCCTTAGTCGACTTTTACGACACCCATAGGAGGAGATGGGGTGGTGGCATTCTGAGCCGGCACCACTGTCAATGATATATTATAATATGTAAAATGTCATTACTGTAACATATATTTCTTGTCGTATTTGGTTCCACAATCGTGTCATCATGTTAAGGGGTATCTGCCAATACTCACCACGCTTGGCAGGCGGGTTGGTGAGCGCAGTATGGCTACCGTTTCACAGAAGGGATTGCCCATCCCTCTGGTTTAGAGTTCCTTAGTCGCCTTTAGGACATGTACGGGAGGAGATGGAGTGGTGCTATATTCTTAATCCGGACACGACACGGACATCCGGACACCACACGGACATCCGGTCAGGCGTTAGTCAGTAGTATTTAGTCTGTTATGCCTAGTAATTTCAGGTCTATAAAACAGTCAGGTATCCAGCGTTTAATTAGTTTCCAATAAGGAAACCTAAGACCAGTCCCCACTAGCTGGTAATCAATAAACGACCGAAACCACAGGCTTTATTGCAAAATATTAATCTCGACTTATATCCAGCTATGTATATATTACATACACATAGATATATCTTGGTGGGCTGTAGAAAAATCTTAGTAGCTCCCCCCGCGGCCGCTCACAATAATTAGTTTAACAGTGTTCGTACACCCACCACCCGGCACCCCCCGACACCCCAAACACCCCCTCATTTCAACACACACGACCAAACTTGTACGGTATGTGTGTGCGCGCCAACTATTGGGAAAATATCCAGGAAAATTGGGGAAAATAGCCATTTGTATTTAGCTGAGTTGGGCTTACGAATGTATTGTGGGATTTCGTGTATGACAAACACGTACGGCAACTGTCTCCGATACGACAGATTCATCATCATTTCGGCCGAATGAAATCCACTGCTGAACACAGGCCTCCCCCAAAGATCACCACAACCACCGATATGGATGTGTTGTGGGCTCATTGGGGGGTTTTGCCATAATCGCCACGCTTGGCAGGCGGGTTGGCGATCGCAGTTGAGTTGTTATTGTACTCGAAGGATGCTGCTGCCCATCCTCCGTCTAATCCCTTAGTCGACTTTTACGACACCCATGGGAGGAGATGGGGTGGTGGCATTCTGAGCCGGCACCACACGGCTAGCACCATACGACAGATTGTGTATCACGAATAAAATGGACGTGAATTTAAAATTTTAGAAGGCTTTGTCCTCTAAAATTTCACGGAACATTGTTTCCACTTGCGGAACGATGAGGATAAGCACTATTTCAATTCATCGTGGTTACCTTTGTGGTTAACCGTCAAACTGTTGAATAAACCTGACCATTACCAGTGATGATATATGGAACAGAGACGTGGTCACTCACTGTGGGCCTCACAAGAAAGCTTAAAGTCACTGAGCGAGCTATGGAGAGAGCTATACTTGGTATTTCTATACGAGATCAAATTAGAAATGAGGAGATCCGTGAAAGAACTTAAGTTGCCGCCATAGCTGAAAAGATTAGTAAACTGTGGCAAAGGACGGGCACATTCTTACTTAAAAAAAAGAAACGTTGCCCCACACTAGGATTTCTCCCGTGTCGTGGGTGCGTTTACATACATGAATTCGACACAATACAAGCAGACCCGGAACAACTACCTGCAGATCATACAAATATTTGTTCCGTGTGGGAATCGAACCCACGACCCGGAGCGCAGCAGTCGACTGTATCAGCCACTGCACCAACCGTGCCACATTGCTCGTAGAATTGATGGCCGTTGGGAAAAAGGCTCTCGAGTGGAGACCGCACATCGGAAAACGCAGCGTGGGACGAGCTCTATCGAGGTGGACAGACGAAGGTCGCTGGGAGTCGTTGGATAAGAGCAGCATGTAACCACTTGTTATGGAAATCTACGTGGGAGGCCTTTGTTCAGCAGTGGGCGTCTTGTGGCTGATATGATGAAGATGATGGTTGGCAATAAAGATCAAAATTACACACCATATGACGATGAAGTCATCCTTCATCTTCATTTCAACCTCTTTCATGACTTCATACCTTTTATCTCCATCACTGTCCACTTCATGATTCATTCTTTATTCAAATCAAAATTCGAATTTAGTATTGTGGTGTCGAATCGTTCATATTTTGATCATCATTATTACACATTCGATTCTGAACGCTAGTGGTTCGACACACAGCTGTCGCTCTGACAAATAGACTCCTGCAATATTACAATTACTTATTTTTAACTAGCTTAAATTGTGATACTAGATATAGTATAGATATATTAGATAGTAAATTGACGTTTCTGCCACATATAGATCATATTACTAAAAAGGCTTCTCGTATGTTGGGTTTCATCATCCGTAACGGCAAGGACTTCAGACTTCCACGCACAAGGATTCTTTTATACAACACCTTGGTACGTAGCATACTTGAGTATTGTAGTACAGTCTGGAGACCTCATTATGCCACCCATACATTAAGGCTAGAAAGATTACAAAAGAGATTTGTTTGGCATTTATCCACCAAGGACAAGGTAGCCAGAAGGCTATCATCATACCATGAGAGACTTCGTCACTTTAAGATGTGTAGTTTGGAAAAGCGTCGAAGTTTGCTGGATATGACCTTTTTGTTTAAAATCCTAGATAATAAGATAGACTGCATAAAATTGCTAGACAAAATTTCATTTCGAGTGCCATACCGAATTCCTCGCTACCCCATAAAATTGTTGGTTCCACCGTTTCGTACTACCGTGCTGGGTTTTAATGCTCCTGTTGCCAGACTATGTAGGTTGTATAATGAGAGTAGCGGATCCATAGATGTCTTCTCAGACTCTCTATTGAAATGTCGCAGAAACTGGTTGGAGACACTAGGCTCAGATAAAGATGGTTAGAGATAGAGTTTTTTTTTTTTTTTTTTTTTTTTTTTTTTTTTTTTTTTTTTTTTTTTACTTTTGCTGCTTGTCGACACTTACTTCTTACTTTTTATATTTTGTTATGCTTTATTAAGTTGTGTATAAGTGCTAAATTATTACCATTGTTTTGTTTTTGGAGTTTACTGTTTAATTTTGTTTTGTTTAGCATGTCGTGTTTACCTGTAATTGATAATGCAATTAGCTGTAAGTACTTTAATGTATGTTGTATTTAAGCATGTATTATTGTAATTATCGTTGGTGAACCTAATAAAGAAAATAAAAATAAAAATAAAAATACTTAAATTGTGAAAGCTATATTTAAAATATATAATATTTAAAAAAAAACATAAGTGTTCACGAAGTTGTGAATAACAATATATCTATATAACAATATGTATGATACGTTTCATTCAATATCAATAACTGAACTCTTTTACTTGCTGCCGTGGAGAGAGCCTCCTAGTTGAGCTAACCGGGAAGGAAACACGAAGGGAGGCACTCCGCGACAACCTTTACGCTCCATATTACAAGTTGAGTAATTATTTTCATACTTCATACGGTTGGTCGACACTTCGCGTGATCAGAAGGCTGGCCTTTTCTTTGGCCAAAGAATAAGCATTGCCATTCAACGTGGCAATGCTGCCAGCCTTATAGGAACATTATCAGCTGACAGCGATGAGGAGGTATACTTTGACGCCTAAGTACATGTTATACTTTTCTATATTTATTATATACATAGTTATTTTTTATATTTGCTATAAATGTATATTAATACCATAACTCTATATCTACGAAATATTACAAACTTTTCATACTTAATGCTGGTAATATGTAAAATGAATACATATCAGCCAGTTACTGTCCTACTCCAGGACGAAGGCTTCTCATACACAGAGGGAAACGAGAAAAATTAATCACCACGCTTGCTCAGTGTGTGTGGTGATTACAGCCCATTTGGTCCAGGTATCTCACGATACTTTACTTCACGTAAAGTCAGGAGCGTGTGAGATCAACTAATAAAGTACATGTGATGTCGAAGAAGTCACATTATTATATGTTTTGAATCTGTAACCTGGTGCTTAAGAAGCGTGTCCGTATACCTCTGAGTCATTATAACCTCAATACATAATTTCGATTGTCTAGAAGTACGCGAAAACTGTTTTTTTACGATTCCCCACACTATTATTTCTCCTGTATCGTGGGTGCGTTTACAGACATAAACTTTACATACAGTAAACACACCCAGATCCGGAACAACCATCTGCAGATCATACAAATACTTGTTCCGTGCTGGAATCGAACCCGCATCCCGGAGCGCAGCAGCCTACTGTATCAGCCACTACACCAATCATGCCGTCAACTTTGACTTAGTGGTTTCTATTGCTAAGTCAAAGTCACCTCTAGAAATAAATTGAAGAAATACTAATAGTTACTGACGTCTGTCTGACGACTGTCTTTGGTCTTAACTGCGACGGCAATCTCAATTAAAGGCTAGTTAATTATCACTGTCACCATCATATCAGCCAAAGGATGTCCACTGCTGAACAAAGGCCTCCCCCTTAGATTTCCACAACGAGCGGTCACATGCCGCCCTCATCCAACGACTCCCAGCGACCTTCACCAGGTCGTCTGTCCACCTCGTTGGAGGTCGTCCCACGCTGCGTTTTCCGGTGCGAGAATTCACCTATTATTTTCATTTGGCTGCTCATCTTCTGTAGCAACCGTCAAAGTGCAGCCTTCGTTCTTTATCCATCACAATTAGTTGACACGCTTAAATACGTTATGCCAGTGGTAATACGGTAACGGACTTATAAGTAGGTATGTGTATTTAACTTAAATATAACCTAAATGTAGCCTTTTTTTTATTGGTGTCCAGTGGAAGTTCTACATGGGACTTCCTTCGCCCCGGGGAAGGGCGAAGGGGTATGCCGGACTCCTACCGGCTAAAACCACTGGAGCAGTCATCTTCGGCATCGAATGGGGGCTCCAGGTCCTCGTAAGATCTCACTAGAGCCGCCCATTGGTGCCACGCCTTTAGGCACATCTTGGAAGGGATGACTGTAAAGCGGTCACCCCCTCTATTGGAGGGAAGGCGACTGTAATAAGGTCGCCCCCCCAGGCACTTCTCGGGGAGGATTGTAAAGGATCCCCCCAAGCCTCGCTTTGTGCTGTGCTGCGCACACGGCGGCACGGAACCACGTGCGCGCCACCGTCTTCCCCCGGGGGTCGCTCGGTGTGAGCGCGCAGACTCCCCAATCTGCGCACCCGCGACCCCCGAGGCCCCCCACCATGAATGCCTGGACTTCTACCGGTTTAAACCACTGGAGCAGTCGTCTTCGGCACCGAAGGGGGGCTCCAGGTCGTCGTAAGATCACACTAGAGCCGAACCTAAATGTAGCCTACATAAAATTATGATTGACTTTATATTATCGGTTGCTAACAATCCGGCTTTAAAGACTCCGTCAAAATATTAGTCGGAAAAACCATTTCACTTTTACATAACTTTTTTTAAATTTACCTATTAGATTAACCAAAACGAATAAATCTTTCTAAAGGAATTTATGTCAGATTCTATAATAATTTAGCTAAAACCAATTACGGATCTTAATGATTAGAAATTTAAAACACGCGATAGAACAGTTCTAATAAAAAATCAAGAGATCTAAAACTATGTTGACAATAGGGATGAGTGAGGTTAATTATTATCTGCGTATGTGGCTTCCCTGGCCAGGGGTGGATCTAGGATTTCAATCTGGGGGGGGCTTGGTTTCTCATGTTAAGTCATCAATTCAGGGGGCCATGCCTCTGGATCCGCCCTTGTCCCTGGCTTTCCCCAATTGTACCTGCAGTATTGTTTGTATTAAAAACGCATTTCAAAGCAGCGGCATAGAAATATATTTACACACATTGTAAAAAACATATAGCTGTTTTAAACACAATTTGTAAAAGATCACGTTCCTGATGAAAGCAGACCTTGTTTTTTAATTTTGGTCGCTTACTGGAAATACTTCACGTATTTCTGCCACCCCAAAGAAGGGCGAAGGGGTGTGCCGGACTCCTACCGGCTAAAACCACTGGCGAGGTCATCTTCGGCATAGAAGGGGAGCTCCAGGTCCTCGAATGATCACATTAGAGCCGCCAATTAGTGCCAGGACTATAGGCTTACATCTAGGGAATGACGGTAAGGCGGTCACCCCCTCTAGAAATAAAAATGCCCTGAGCTTCTATCAGTATTTCTGCTTGGAGTTTGACATATAGCGAAATGCCCTCCGTTGTTTAAATTACAGCACAGGTTTACTGGTGGAAGTGAAAGGACCGAGGACTGGGGGCTGTAGTCGGTAGTGTAGTTTTAAAAACAAATATTATCTTCTTCTTCTCTTAGATTATGGCTTCTGTAGAGTATCTTCCACAATTTCGCCAATGTCAAGTATAAGGCAACGTCGTACGGTGTTTAGAATAATGAATCTTTACATATTCATAAAATATTTCTCAAAAATATTCTCGAAAACAATCCAAAAATATGTGGGCAACGTCGTACGGTTCAATTGTTTTTCTAAACAAATATTATATTTCTGTTTATTTTGCTGTCACAATGGAAGAATGACGTATACCTGTATAGTTCAATCGTTTCTCTATGAATTAATATTCTGCGCACCTCCGTTGGTCTCATTATCATCATTTCAGCCGAATAAAGTCCACTGCTGGACACAGGCCTCCTTCAAAGATCACCACAATGACCGTTGTGTAGTATGCTCACTGGGGTGTATTGCCATAATCGCTACGCTTGGTAGACGGGTTGGCGATCGCAGTTGAGTTGTTAATGTATTCGAAGGACGCTGCGGCCCATCCTCCGGCTAATCCCTTAGTCGCCTTTTACGACACCCACGGGATGAGATGGGTTGGTGCTATTCGTAGCTGGCACCACACGATTCGTTGGTCTGACACGTTATTATTCATACCATTTTGAAAATAATTCATAATAGTTTTTTTTCCTTACTGGCCAATTATAGTCTATAGTACCATCTCAGTGCCAGATTTTTACCGCATAGCATTACAATTGTTATGAGCAGGCATGACGCTTCCGACCAGGTGAATGAATTGCTCGTCTGGTCATCAAGTTGTATAAAAAAACGATATCAATTATTGAATTGACTAGCTATGTAAAGTTCTTATACAAAATTGTGTTGGGAGAATCTGCGAACCTGTACCTACGCATCGATACGATGCTATCAATAGCGATTCTATGGGTTTTCCTCTATAGCCATGGTGACGTAATTGGCCATTTAACGGTAGATATGCGAGTTTACTTTTCTAAACGATTTCCTGTACGAATAAATGTATGTATGTATATTAACAGGTAAATATATTCCATAATATATTCCCTGGCTGGAGGCCTCTTTTGGCTTCACCAGATACGACCGGTTAAGCAACCACATTTCCCAGAAGTGGATGCGCGAAACCCAACAACAAAAAAACCATAAAATATTCCATTACATATAACTATGACATTATATTTTGCCTAACCTCAACGTTTCGGCCAAGTTGCATTGACCATGGTCACGAGAAGACTATTGTTTTGATTTATCTGTGCGCGAAAAGTCCCGATATCATAGTCTAATATGAGTGAAATTCGCGATAGTTTAAAAACTTATATAACTATGATTCCCGTGTGGTGTCCGGATTAAGAATATAGCACCACTCCATCTCTTCCCGTCGTTGTCGTAAAAGGCGACTAAGAGACTTAACAACCAGAGGGATGGGCAGCAGCGTCTCTTCTGTGAAACAGCAGCCTTTTTGCGCTCATCAACCCGCCTGTCAAGCGTGGTGAAAGTTGGCTAATTCCCCCAAAATGACGACAATATGGTGGAAATCTACGGGGGAGGCACTTGTTGAACAGTGGACGTCTATAGGCCGATATGATGATAACTATAATACTTCAGGATAAAACTCCATTAATAGAACTGGGTACAATTATAGTTTTACTATTTACTGAAATAACTTTATTTAAAAAAAGCTGTTTAAGTTAAAAGAAATAAAAAAAAACAATTATTTGTCTCGTGTGGGAATCGAACCCACGACCCGGAGCGCCGCAGCCGACTGTATCAGCAACTGCACCAACCGTGCCGTCAAATATTCAAATACCTGCGCTTCATTTTTATCTGCAGGTACTTTTTCCGGGTCTGGATGTATTGTGTGTGGAAATTGTGTCTGTAAACGCACCCACGACACAGGAGAAATCATAGAGTGGAACTAAGTTATTAAAAAAAATACGATCACCATTATTATAAAATTATTGTACGCCTCTACATAAATTAGTTATTAAGAACGTGTCCGCTGACATGTGCAAATAGTATTATATATGTATCTATTTCGTTTGTTCCGAGGCTTCATGGCCAAACCAATAGTAAATTGAGAACAATAAACAAATAACGGTCAGCAGGACGACCAGTCACCGTAAGCAGCAGCCAAGTCCTACTAATGAGTAGTAGAGCGCAGAATAGCTGCCGTTCCACAAAAGGGACGATGCCCTTTTTGGACTTTGTTCGGCCGAAATGATGAATCATAAATCATTGTACATTCAAAATAGACTGAAGCACCGCCTAGGGCTGGCTAAGAATAGCACAACCCTATCGCTTCCCGTGAGTGGGATAAAAGGCAACTATGGGATTAGCCGGAGGATGGGCAGCAGCATCCTTCGAGTACATTTACAACTCAAATGCGATCAGCTATCCTCCTGCCGATTGCGTTATTGCAAAACTCCCCAATGACTCCGCATAACTCAAATACAGGCCGGTCGTGTTGGAGATCTTAGGGGGAGGCGTATGTCCAGCAGTGGACGTTTTTCGGCGGGAAGGATGATTATGAACGAACCGCTATTTTTCAGCTTCAACACCACCTCCACCCCCAAAATACACTAGACATTTTAAACGATGCCTCACACGGCTCTCCTGTATCGTGGTTTACACACTTAAATCTCTTACCACGGAAATTTATGATTATTAAATTAGAATCAATAAATCTTTAGATTTACGATTTTGAACTTGATCTGATTTTGTGTTAAGATCACATTTAACACAAACACAAACAAATCCTCAATCCCAAATCCAAAGATATTGCATTAGATTCATTATTAATTTCAGCCGTTAAGGACTAACACTTAAGTCCGGAACAACCCGTAGGTTACGTAAAAAATATTTGTTGCGTGCGGGAATTGAGTCCGCGACCCGTAGCGCAAAAACACAACTGCTTAGCTACTGCGTCAGCAAAGTTAAAACCCACCTTGTCCCCAATTCTCTCATACCTAAAACTTATTTCTTTATTCGAGGAATTGCATCTTTTGTACAACAGTTATATTTCCTTGTAGAGAGAGCTAACATAAAAATCTGCAGTGTTTTCGTAATGCATCACTTATTATGTATTCTTCACTGCGCACTGCACTTTTTTCCTCATACTATCTTCAGAAAGTCAGTACACACATGTACACAGTACAGGCATGTAGGTAATTGAAGTAAAAAGTATTAATATTTTTTTGTCAACATGCTGAAAAGACGAACAAGTCATTCACCTGGTGGTACGAGTCGCGCCTGCCCATAACAAGTGTAAGCCTTTTATTTTTTAATCTTTGCCCCACACTATGATTTCTCCTGTGTCGTGGGTGCGTTTACAGACACAAATTCCACACACAATACACCCAGACCCGAAACAATTACCTGCAGATCGTACAAATCTTTGTTCCGTGCGGGAATCGCACCCACGACCCGGTGCGCAGCAGCCGACTGTATCAGCCACTGCACCAACCGTGCCGTCAAATGCTACTCAGGGTTAGTCCAGCATGGCGCACATTGTGCTCGTCAACTCGAGACTGTTATTTAGTGTTTTATTCCCAGTATTTTTTTTTTTTTTTTTGTAGTACCTCTCTTCTTCTTGGCGAGGCCAAAAGAGGCCTCCCGCCAGGTTTAAAATTAATGTTAAAAACTAAGCAACTTTTGCTAAAGGACAAGCTATTGTTTTGGGGACAGCTGGATCGGTATTATTTATAATGTATTAGGGGACATTTAAAACTATAGGCTCGGTACGGGCCGGCGCGAGCAAGAGATGTGAGGGAGAAGTGTTAACTTGAACGGGAAGGTGACGCGGCGATAGGCCTCCGTGACTGTAACTCCGTGACACACACTGGTTAAAGACTAGCGTCTTGAGGCATTGCGGTATTGTTGACGAAAAGATGTTGCGAAGTTTCCCAAACGCTGCCCAGCCGAGTCGGATTCGACGATTGATCTCTTTCTCGAAGTTGGACCTTATGCATCCCTTGAATCAAAAATAACTGATCCGCAATCTTTGGGAATCCGCCATATTGGATTTAGAATGACGTCACTTAGCTAACCATGTATTGTCATCCAAAATTCCAAACTAAACGTGTATGCAACATTTTAGCTCAATCGGTTGGGGATAACTGTTCGAAAATTCCAAATAAAAGCTTCTAAAAATAATTAGTGGCGATTGCCCCAATCATACTTAACCAACGTTAATCAACTTCTTTTTTACTTAAATACTTTATCAATGAGACACTCAACACTATAATTATATGAACTATAAATTATATGAACGTTTGCATCATTTGAAATAGTTAATTGGTATGCATAACGGTAAACTATAAAAAACGCATTACTAAACACATTTTGTAATATCATCAAAACAATTTAAATTCAAGTGTTCTGTTTACTATTAAACATAATATTAATGACGCGCATACTTTTTGCATCATTTACCATTAAGCTTGTATTTCCCGAAAGCTTAGAGCTGTATTATTGTATAACAAGAATTTAACAATGATGGCTTCCCACGGCGCGTATATTGTTGGTGGACTGAAGATTGCGTATGTCGCAGACGTTTTGCGACAGGCGTAAATCGCGCAGATGCCGCTGTCAAACGTCATTTTGGCATTCCGTGTTGGCTGATAGCGATTAAACAGGCGAAGATCTCTGCCGCCCACTCTGTTGGACAATCAATTAAATAAAAATTGCAGGTGAGGACCTTTCATATTCAGGCTTTTTGTCACCGTTGGATCGATGGCTGCGCGTTAGTTGCTGTCGCTGCTTTTAACTAATAAGGGTGCGGGTCATCATATCACCATACGACCATTTATACGTCCACTGCTGAATAAAGGCCTTCCTCATAGATTTTTACAACTGTGTCATCATTTTGGGGGGTTCTTGCCAATACTCACCACGCTTGGCGGGCGGGTTGGCGAGCGCAGTATGGCTACTGTTTCACAGAAGGGACGCTGCTGCCCATCCCTCTGGTTTAGATTCCCTTAGTCGCCTTTTACGACATTCATGGGAGGAGACGGACTTTATTCTTAATCCGGACACCACACGAAACGGTGCCGGACTAAATCATGCCTACGCGCCGTAGGCACATTTCGCCCGTAGCAGCGCGAGCTGGCCTGTGATATCACGTGATTACCCTATTCAGGCGCAGTATTGATAACACCGTGTGGTGTCCGGATTAAGAATATAGCACCACTCCATTTCCTCCCGTGGATGTCGTAAAAGGCGACTAAGGGAATCTAAACCAGAGGGATGGGCAGCAGCGTCCCTTCTGTGAAACGGTAGCCATACTGCGCTCACCAACCCGCCTACCAAGCGTGATGAGTATTGGTAAATACCCCCCAAAATTATGACACAGTTGTGGAATCTATGGGGGAGGCCTTTGTTCAGCAGTGGACATATGAATGGCCGATATGATGATTGATAACACGCGCCGTGTGGAGCCACCGTAATAACAGGTGAAACAGGTTCCTAATAGAAAAATGTTCGACCTGGAACTTTATACTAAGTACTGTTGCCAGCCGCACTTAAGACCACTTAAATACTGGCACGGTTGGTGCAGTGGCTGATACAGTTGGCTGCTGCGCTCTGGGTCGTGGGTTCGATTTCCGCACGAAACAGAGAAAACCTAGTGTGGGGCAGAGCTTAAAAAAAACAAGGTGCGTCAAGACGCTCAGAACAAGTTAAGCACACTTTTTTAATCAAATTAATTCGTTTTGGCAATATTCCGTCTCGACCGATCAATGTAGAGGCTTATTAGGCTCTGTTCGGTATTTTTAAGCTGATTGATATAAGTAATTATAATATTTTGATTAAATAGCCCGATATCTCTTTCTGAAAACTGGTCCTGGTAAAGTCAAAGTCAAAGTCTGATTATTTTTATTCATGTAAACCATTTGCTGGCACTTACGAATAGTCAGAATTTAAATAGTTGCACGGTTCCAAGTCGTTGATCCTATGGAGAAGAACCGGGAAGAAACTCCATGGACATACTCTTTTGAAATAATATTTGAAAGTATTACAGTCTCCAATATAATCGTAAAAACGATGTGAGGATAATGCATGCCAATGTGTGGGATAAATACACACATATTTATGCACAATGATAATCTGATAATCGGTAGCTGATGGCTCTTGGGGCAAACAGGTTCTCGAGTGGAGACCGCGCACTGAAAAACAGCGTGGGACGACCTCCAACAAGGTGGACAGAGGACCTGGTGAAGGTCGCTGGGAGTCGTTGGATGAGAGCGGCATGTGACCGCTCGTTGTGGAAATCTAAGGGCCTCCCCTTAGATTTTGTTTCAACCAACGAGGTGGACAGACGATCTAAACAGGTGGACTGGCGGTAACTAAAGTTTGACTTATCATAAGTGTCTGTAAATCGTTTAAATGCGTAAACATTTTTTATCTTAAATAAAGAAGAAAGAAAATAAAATCATTTCGATAGATAGAGCAACACGTACACACGGCTACATATTAAGCTATTCCAGTATAAGCTGATATCTCATTAAACAGAAAGCCTATATACAATGCGCGATTAGCTTATACTAGATTCGTGTAGCTTGATATGTAGCCGTGCGTACTACTTGCAGGAAACCGAATTTGGAGTAGGAAAAGCAAAATTATCCAAAACAAAGCAAATTAAAAAGAAACAATGTAAAGCTTTTTACCAAAAGAATACAGACTTCAAAACCCCTACACGATATAAAACATTAAAACCACTTGAGGCGCTCATAGCCAGTTGCACTCACTAATCGGTAAACGATTGACGAGGTTAAGCAACGCTTGGCGCGGTCAGTCTCTGGATGGGTGACCGCATAGTGGTATTTCAACTGAGCGTCTCCGTGCTTCGGAGGGCACGTTAAATCGTCGGTCCCGGTTGTTGTCATTAGACAGCAGTCGTCAAGCCAAGTCGGAGGCCTTTGGGCGGCTTGAACAACTCTGACACAAGGGTGGCCACTAACCATACGAAATATATATATACCACTTAAAAGGAAAAATAAACTTTTTGAAGTCGGGCGGGGCCAGATTTAAAATATAACTTCCCGTTGGTCTGAAAGCCGAATGCTTTCGAGTTGGTCCTCAGCTGGTATTTAGAAAGTACTAGTATTTAGCCCTCTGTCCTCACAGTACTGTAATTATGATAATCTCCTTGAAGAAGATTACTGGCCATTAAGAAAATATATATATTTAGGTCATCATTTTGAAATAAGATGACAAGAAAATGGCATGTGCGTTTCTCAGTATTTACCGATCAAATATAGATGCCAATCAGCCTTAAGCCGCATCGCAGTTAAGGATGCGGCGCTGATTTTCAGCAACACCTCGAAGACGTTCGAGCATGGGGCGGCTATCATCAAAATAAAACGGTAAAATAAATATAATATATGTGTGTGTATATGATCATCATTATTATATTTCCTCAGCATTTCTACACAGAATAAGTTTTGTTTTCGTCAACTTAGATTGACCATATTCCAAATAAAAATGGAAGAAAATCTATTTTATTACCTAACCCGACTAGAAGTAGGTCCCCGACCCTTTTGTTTTACTGTGAACCGTTTAATATTCCTCATCGAAGGCTGAAGACGCACATAAATCGCTCCCCAGTTAACAATACGAGTTCCGTGCAGGAACTAAATATTTATGAGGTGTCTGCGGTACCCTAAAGTAGCCAATCGATATATACCCTGACCGTTGTTAATTGGGAGCTGAGATTGGAACCTTCGTGTGTTGGTATGACGAAAGAAAGAAAGAAAGGAAGCATATTATATTCAGAGGCATCGCTAACTTACATATTAAACAGACGTATAAGTACTAAATTCCAATTAAATAAAAACAAACAAAAACTGTGTGCGCAGTTGCGTCAAATAGTTGTCTCGTTCAGCGTGTAATTTTCAACTCCCTAGTGAGTCTCGGATGGGAAACACCATTAACATTAAATTTCAAATGTTATTCCTATACATAAAATAAATCTAGGAATATTTTATTTTATATACTATATACAGAGTTGTATAAATATGGACAAACAAATACTTACCAAAATAAATAAAGTAACAGTCTATAAATATTTAACTAAAACGGCAAAGGAATAATTGCAGTTGCGCACCATTTTTTATTTACTTACTAGCTGGGACCCGCGGTTTCACCCGCGTTTACTTTAAAAGAAATTTAGAGTACTTCGACATATACATAGAATATATATATTGGATTTCAAGGGTTTTTTTTTTGCGCGGAACCCTAATTATTTTTCTAAAATAAAAGTAGCCTAAGTTATTCCTTATAACATCAGCTATCTGCCAGTGAAAGTCTCGTCAAAATCGGTCCCGCCGTTTCGGAGATTACCCGGAACAAACAGACAGACAGACAGACAAAAAATTTCAAAATTGTGTTTTTGTTGTAGGTATCGTATATACTTTCATATGCATTTAGTAAAAAGCTGTTATTTTGACATTACAAACAGACACTTCAATTTTATTTATTTGTATAGATGATTAATGTACAACAGTGTATAAAGGCCGTCTTAATGCCATAGGCATTTTCTACTAGATAACCTTTGGGTGATGCAGAGACAGCAAGGTAGATGCATCAAATAAGAGTGAGTTATAAGATACCTACGCCGGCATTTATTTACAAAGAATACAAATATATAAACTTACATACAGGTACATTACATGTATATATTGTTATACTAAACATACATACATGTATGATAAATATATACAAATACAAAAAAGAAAATCAAAGCCAAGTTGAATCTGCCGACGTCTTGTCGATAATTTCGTACTTTAATTTTAAGGTAGTGCCGACCGATAACCTTTCTTATTTTGAGGGGTAGCACTTTCCACGGTAGAATAGATTGAACAAAGAAGGTGGAATGAATCGGATGAATCGGAGTGATGAATTGAAGAAGATGATTATACTAATTATCATCTTCGAACGAAGATATTTGTCGTGATTGGAAGTTAGAAAATGAATAAGAAGGAGAATTGGGGGCGTAGAGTATAGTGAACAGGGTAACACTAGATATTATATAAGTAATCTGCTATCGTATTTCTGCGCTGGCGAATAGGCAATCAATTTAAAAGAGATCGATACACAGATAAATGATCACATTTTCAGATATTGAAGATGAATCGAATGCAATTGTTGAGAAGATTTGGTCAAATTTCTTGAGTAGTAGTAGTTTGCATTCAAGTCAAAGTAGCAGACGTTACGATAGTCGATTATGGAAATAATTTTGGTCTGCATAAGCATTGCTTTTGTATGAGACGGGAGAAAATATTTGAGGCGATAGAGAGACTGCAAGATTCCTGTCACTGTTTGGCTTACATTTATACCTTTGAATCGCCAATTAAGATTAGAAGCCAGTTGTAAGCCAAATCTTTGACACTGGAGCTGATAGGAATGCTTACACTGGTGAAGATAATAAGTGGGACAGTAGCGCTACCCACTTTGCTAGTACTTCTATGGCTTCCTAGAACGATAACTTGGTACTCAGTGGAGTTTATCGCCACACCAAACCTCTCAGCCCAATTCTTTATAGTTTCGAGATCATGGTTTATGGCTTTGACCAAAAAACTTCCACTTTGACTTGAAAGCTAAAGCTTTAGGTCATCGACATTAAGATGATACTGAAGCGTTTGGGTAATTGGATATATAAAAACGGAAAAAAGAAGTGGAGATACTATCCTGCCTTGTGGGGCGCCAGTTTCCAGGTTGCACCGAGTTGAGAAGAACTGCTCAACGTGGACAGATTGCTGACGTCCCGAAGATATTATGAAAATCCTGTAATGGTTCGCTTCGGGACGACCATACTTTTGTTCAGTACTAGATGTCCTTCGACTTATAACAATGGCCATGACCAGTGTGTTATTAAAGTAATTGCCTACGCCAGCATAAAAAACATCACAGGTGCGGCGCGGGCGCTCTATAGCTGTTGTTATGGTATTACAGGGTATTTGTTAGCTGCAGCGATGGTAAGACCCGTCTTGAAGGAGTGGTTGGAGAGGTGCATGGCGCCATAACTTTCCAGCTGACGTAAGTACTCTCGAGACATGGATGCTTAGTATCTGTGTCCCGTAGATCGTGAACAGCAGCCTGGTTTTTATCACTGTCTCCACGTGTGCTGCCGGTGTCCTCCTTAGAGGGCAGTTGCGTTGCAGCACACGCAACGCACCAGATGTCAGAGGGCGCTGGCTGATCTCCTTCCTTCGTGAGTTGCGGCTTGCGGGTGACGAAGTTGGAGTTCCAGTCAGCCAGAGTTTCAGTCTGTTACCCGGCCGGAAGCAGGCCAGAAACGGCGGCTCTGTTCTGTGCGCAGAAAATGGAATGTACGTGGTCAGATCGCACAGCGCACTACAGACTAAGTGAAGCGCCGATACCTGCCAGTCCATTTCCTAACGAATTCCGCATCGCCAGCGAAAATTAAGTAGAAGGTACACCATCGGGTTTTAGCCAGTAAAGAGTCTGGCACGCCGCCCCCAACTTTCTCCTTTCTTCTCTGAGGAGGTCCACGAGGATTGCCACACCTCAAAAAAGATACATACGTGAGCAGCCAATATCATTGACCTCCGAAGTAGGTTTTAGTTTGATAATTATGAGTTTTTATTTTGATAGTAGTGAAGCTACGTTCATTACACATTTTTTACGTGAAACGAGTGCAATAACTTTTATTTGAAGATAATTGTATTACATTATAATGTACAACTATTGTTCGTCTTCAAACTTATAAGAAGTTTAGATTTTTTTCTTGGTCTTCACATAACCTTACAAGAACATAACTAGCTGTGTCCCGCGGTTTCACCCGCCGTTTAATTTAAAAGAAACCGGATTATGTATAAATAATTAATATATAATTAGTATATATATTGGATTTCATGGGTTTAATTTTTCTTAACGGATTGCTAATTGTTTTTTCTAAAATAAAAGTAGCCTAAATCAAATCAAAATCTCGTCTAAATCAGTCCAGCCGTTTCGGCGATAAGGTGTAACAAACAGACAGACAGACAAAATAAAATGTAATTGTTATTTTGTTATAACTACCGTATATACTTTTATATACATTTAGAAAGTAGTAGAGTAGAGTAGCGGGTGAAACCGCGGGGTACAGCTAGTAGTGAAATAAATCTACGGACTATTTCGCTTTGTTAATGACGTACGCATACCATTCCTTCTTTTTGAACGTCACTATAATATATGACAGTCCCCAAATAAGCCCACACTTCACCATTTCCTAGTGTTAAGCATTGGGGTGTGTATAATACTGAGATAGGTTCACTGCTGTCAAGGGTCGCGAGCGTAAGTATGTTGTTCCTTCAGTAATAAACGTGACGAAATTTTCAATATATTGAGTTGCACTTTCGATTTATTTGTCAATATTAATAACCTATACAAATAAATAAAATTGAAATGTCTGTTTGTAATGTCAAAATAACAGCTTTTTACTAAATGCTTATAAAAGTATTTGCGATATTTATAATAAAACAAACTATAAATAAAAAATTGTCTGTCTGTCTCTTTGTTCCGGCTAATCTCCAAAACTGCTGGACCGATTTTGATACGATACGACGATACTTTCACTGGCAGATAGCTGATGTTATAAGGAGTGAATTAGGAAATTTATATTTTAGAAAAATAAATTGGTGTTCAGCCAAAAAAAAATCCTATGAAATCTAATATATATTCTAATTATATAATAATTATTTAGAAATAATCGGATTTCTTTTAAGTTAAACGGTGGGTGAAACCGCGGGGCACAGCTAGTTATAAAATAAAATGAGTAACTATTTGCTTGCCCCAGGTAAATACATAAATCTTTCTACTACTATAAATGTGAAAATTAACGATACAGGCAGATTATGTCCTGGAATATGGAATATTTGAATTATTTAAAAAGTATCATTATTATCACAACGACTGCATAGGGTTTGTCTTGTGTGCTTATTGAAGGGATAAGATAAGAAAAGACAAAATATTTTTTATTCATTTAACCATTAATAGCACTTATGACAGTCGAGACTTTTATTGCCGCGTTCCAAGATGTAGATTTCCTATGGAGAAGAACGGGCAAGTAACAGGATTTTGCCTTAATCACCACGCTTGACAAGCGGGTTTGCGATCGCAGTTGCGTTATAAATATGCTTGAAGGACGCTGCTGCAAAATGTTTCGGTTGCTGACTTACTGCATTCTTCTCATCATTACCAAATTTGAATTAAGCCTATTAAAACGGACGGGTAAAATAAATAAACTGGATAAGTTGGTTGCTTTACGACATTACCGTGTGTGTGTCGTAAAAGGTGACTATGGGATTAGCCAAAGGATGGGTAGCCCGTCCTTCGAGTACATTAACAACTCGACTGCGATCGTCAACCCGCCTGCCAAGCGTGGCGATTATGGCAAGACCTCCATATGAGCACACAACAACCATATAGGTCGTTGTGGTGGTTTTAGGGGAGGCCTGTGTCCAGCAGTGGACTTTATTCAGCAGAAATGAGTATAGAAATGCATGTACCTAGTATCTGGTTAAATATTATTGTACTCAAAAGGTTATGTTGTAACCAAACATTAAAAAATGTCTACTATTGAATTCTTTCACCATTATTTCACATGAATTCTTAACAAATCATACATGTTTTGAGTCTGTCAGATATTGTACGTGTTTGATGTATCGCAATATACGAAGTATTATTTATTACTACCTACATAAATGTTACAACAATCTTCTTCAAGTGTTTCTACGAACTAGCGCTTCCGTGAGAGAGACAGAGACTACCCAACCCCCCGACCTTTCAATTTTCGTCCGGCGTTTCTTATTTAGTTTCTCGCAAATTATCTCCAATTCTTCATATTATTAAACATCCAAGGGGAGAACTAACCTCCCTGCGAGGGGGTCAGGGGGCGGTGGGGGCTTAATGACGGGGAGCGGTCAGTCCCCCTACCCTAGTCCGGCACACTTGTTTCTTGTAAAATTTTTCCCCAATCTTTATTTTCTTCGTGGACGTATATAATTAGACTTTCGGTGCGCGTTAGTATGCGTGCGCGGCGTGTGCAAGTGTGCGTGTGTACTGCGTGTGTGTATCGTGCGTGTGTTG
Source organism: Diloba caeruleocephala (assembly GCA_947459985.1). NCBI lineage: Eukaryota > Metazoa > Arthropoda > Insecta > Lepidoptera > Noctuidae > Diloba > Diloba caeruleocephala. The sequence continues at coordinate 2,063,601 of OX381629.1, read as the reverse complement.
TGTACAGGGTGGTGTAAGACGGGTTATTAGTTTTCTTACCAGTTTCGGTTCGGGATGCTTTTGTTAGATTTCGATAATTTCGCAACGGCCGGCCGTGGGGTGGAAAAAATCAATAAAGTTGTTAGTGTGTTGGATATGTTTGAAGTCGAGCGTTAATTAATATATGACGCCAGGGTTTTGTTCGAAGTCTGATGAGATACTGTACTGATATTATGACTTCTTATAGATTGGATACAAAGATAGAATATGTAGACTTCATTAGAACTTAATAATGCAAAGCTGAAACACGTGTAAGAAGATTCCGAACGAACATAATATATTATTATGTACCTACATCGTTGTGTTGCTTGTTGTGAGGAAGATAGGAGGAGAGAATGAATTACCGGGACCTGTAGGGGGTTTGTAGCTTATTTTAAGTAATAAGCTTATTTGAATAACTATTATGTTTATTGAAATATTGTCTGTAAGACGGCCGCTCAGACGAATCACAGGATAACGAACCAACATTGTTGGAAGGCTTTATGATTTGTAAAAGTAATTTCCGTGTGGTGTCCGGACGTCCGTGTGGTGCCCGGATTAAGAATATAGCACCACTCTATCTCCTCCCGTGGATGTCGTAAAAGGCGACTAAGGGAATCTAAACCAGAGGGATGGGCAGCAGCGTCCCTTCTGTGAAGCGGTGGCCATACTGCGCTCACCAACCCGCCTGCCAAGCGTGGTGAGTATTGGCAAATACCCCCCAAAATTATGAAACAATTGTGGTATATATGGGGGAGGCCTTTGTTCAGCAGTGGACGTATAAATGGCCGATGTGATGATCCGGATTAAGAGTATTGCACCAGTCCGACTCCTCCCGTGGATGTCGTAAAAGGCGACTAAGAGACTTTAAATCAGAGGGATGGGCAATAGCGTCCTTTCCGTGGAGTAGTAGCCATATTGCGCTCAGCAACCCGCATGCCAAGCGTCCTGAGTACTGGCAAATTTCCCCCAAAATGGCGACACAATATGTAAAGGAAGAAGATTAGATACTTTTCTCCTACTAACATAACCTTTATTTCGAGAACAACGTTGCTGATACATATTATAACATAATAAACAGACCAGGCGTTGTGGTGATCTTTGGGGAAGACCTAGGAGGGGCTAGGAAGAGCTCAAATGATGATGATGATGATTGATCTTCATTTAGCAAGCAAGTATCCAGAAACATCACTCACTTATCAATAAATCTGTATGAAGCCTGCGTTTCCTACTTGTCAGGAGAAAAGGCAGTCGCCATTGTAAAGAAAAGCCGAAACTAAAACAAAGGTTGCAAAATCTATTGAACGGCTTTGTTCGGCAGAGATTCTTGTTTAGTTCCTTTGGCTAATATGACGATAAAAGCAATAACTGCAGCATATATTTAACTAGCGGCCCGTCCCGGCTTCGTACGGGTGGACATTTATTTTTTAAACTTTTTGCGATAAATGTCGAGAAAATGTAAACATGGTTTGATTTTGGTCGGCCTTTCTATCAACATTTAAAACGTAAAAAAACAAGTTATAGTTACATAACTACAACAGTTGGACATATGGTATCACGAAGTTTTTTGTAGATATTGATATGTTCTTTAATATTGTACAATATTTTTTTGTTCTATCATCAATAGTTTCCGCAGCGCATGCGATGAAAGACATTTTTGCCAAAAAAAATTACACCTTGGGTTACATTATTGAAGTTTTAGTAGGGATCCCTAATTTTTTCTAGTTATAAGTATTACCTATATTACTCAAGGACATTGGAGCATTCTAAAGTTGAAAGAATTTTTGAAATCGGACCAGTAATTTCTGAGTTTATGCTTTACAAACATACAAAAATACAAGTCTTTCCTCTTTGTAATATTAGTGTAGATGGGGTTGAAATGACCACCTCCTTTATAAAATGATAAGCAACCTCTTTACTATGTTCTACAGTACCTATGTATAAATTAACTTATCGGTTTAAACTGATAGAGTTGATTACAAAGTAATTATCTTTAAGAGCATGTGAAGCCCTAAGTACCTTAGTATAGCGGTTTCACTCATTATGAATGCCGTCTATTGGGAATGATCTGCCTGATTTTGTTAAGGCAATTTAATCATAAAATTTATTAAATACTAGCTGGGGCCCGTGTTTAATTTAAAATACATTTAGAGTACTTCGACATAGGCACTTGTCATTGAATATATACATTGAATTTCAAGGTTTTTTTTGTGCGGAACCCTAATTATTTTTCTAAAATAAAAGTAGCCTTAGTTATTCCTTATAACATCAGCTATCTGCCAGTGAAAGTCCCGTTAAAATGGGTCCAGCCGTTTCGGAGATTACCCGGAACAAACAGACAGACAGACAGACAACAGACAATTCTTTTTAAAATGCCTTTTTTGTTACATTTTCCGTATATACTTTCAAATGCATTTAGAAAAAAGCTGTTAATTTGACATTACAAACAGAAACTACAATTTTATTTATTTGTATTATCATATCGGCCATTTATCCGTCCACTGCTGAACAAAGGTCTCCCCCATAGATTTCCACAACTGTATCATCATTTTGGGGGGAATTTGCCAATACTCACCACGCTTTGGAGGCGGGTTGGATAGCGCAGTATGGCTACCGTTTCACAGAAGGGACTAGATTTATTTGTATTAATATTAAATATTAAAATCAGGTTGGATTGGGGATTAAGAGGCAGGATTGTTTAGTATATACTTTTTAAGACTTTTTACTCTTTTTTCCTATAAAATTCTCATCTTTTATAACCTCAATTACTAGAACAATGTAGGTACTCATAATTATTGTAACTACTATGATTTACCAATTTACCAGTGATGGTATATGGAACAGAGACGTGATCACTCACTGTGGCCTCAGAAGAAAGCTCAAGGTCACTCAGCGAGCTATGGAGAGAGCTATGCTTGAGAAACTGAAGCGATCCGTGGAAGAACTAAAGTTGCCGACATAGCTGAAAGGATTAGTAAACTGAAGTGGCAATAGCACATAACTCGTAGAACTGAATGCCGTTGGGGCAAAAGGTTCTCGAGTGGAAACCGCGCACCGGAAAACGCAGCGTGGGACGACCTCCAACGAGGTGGACAGACGACCTGGTGAAGGTTGCTGGGAGTCGTTGGATGAGAGCGGCATGTGACCGCTCGTTGTGGAAATCTAAGGGGGAGGCCTTTGTTCAGCAGTGGACGACCTGTGGCTGATATGATGATGATGATGATTTAAAAAGAGTACCTTAACACCTTGTTTCTTAGGAATAGGAAATCTACATCTTGGAACGTAGCAACTAGTCTTGAATAATTCATAAGTTTCTGTAAATGGTTTAAATGAATAAAAATCTTTTTATCTTTCGTAATTGTGTTGCGGAGGTCACTTTGAGTACAATACTGATCTTCGGTTGTATTTGGTCAGACTGAGAGTCTTTCCCTCCTCTTGGGAACAGTAGGTATACTCTGTTAATCAAAACGTCTAGTGAAGTGTTAAAGGAATCGGTACTGACAAAGAGTAAAATATGTTTTATTCGGTTTGGCGTGGATTTATTCCGTCATAAGGCACATGACATTTCATTATCTTCATATAAGCTGGACGTCCACTGCCGAATAAAGACCTCTTCCATAGGAGGGCATTTGCCAGTACTCACTACGCTTGGCAGGCCATATGGCTTCTGTTCCACAAAAGAGACACTGCTGCCCATATCTCGGGCTTAGGATCTCTTACGGCCGAAATGAAAATATAAGATTTTGAAATAGGTTTTTTGTTAAGAACACATTTACCAAAAAAACAGACAAATTCTTGGTTTAAATCCATCCGATTTTGGATAAGGCTAATTATTAATTTCGGCCGTTAGTTAATCCCGACATCACACTGAAATAGGACATTTTACCTTTTCTAATTCAAGTATTTATTACTCTTTTTTTTTATAAAACGTTGCCCCACTATAAGATTTCTCCTGTGTCGTGGGTGCATTTACATACACGAATTCCACATACAATACACCCAGACCCGGAACAACTACCTACAGATCATACAAATATTTGTTCCGTGCGGGGATCGAACCCACGACCCGGAGCGCAGCAGTCGACTGTATCAGCCACTGCACCAACTGTGCCGTCAAATATATATAAGTCTATAGCAAGCAAGTCACCAGAAAATAGCCGATTTCCTTAAAGTCATACATACATAGGTATCCATAATATTACACAGCACTCACATAGCAATGTTAAGAGGACATTTAACAATACTGATTTGAATTTGAATTTAGAAATTTGGAACTTCACGAAAAAAACTTACTAGAAAAATTATTTTAATGCACCCGCTGGTCTCTTCGTATATGAACAATATTTCTCGAAATTTATACCTTAAGAATTGAAATTATTTTTTTACTCGACTACGGCGACGTGAAATGGTTGGTTATGATTTTACCAGTCTATGTATGTATGTATAATCTGTTACCTAGGATCGCCTAAACTACTCGTCGAATTTTGACAAATGAGGCCGTTGGAAGCTTGCTATTTCGCAGATTATATGACGTCACATAAAACCCAACATGGCGGTTCATAGCGGACATAAAATGGTACCAAAAATGTCTTAAATTTCATCTATCCAATAAAAATCTCAACTATTACATTCCAAAAAAATATAGATTTCCTATAATTTTACAAACATACACCCCATTTTATTTAATTTTAAAATCCAATTAGTTCTGCTAAAACGCCTTTCCATCACTAAGCTAGGCACCTTAGCCCCAAAATAAGTTATAAAATAAAACCCGATTACGGAAAAGCACAAGTCAAGTATGCAGATATATATATATAGTTATAAATAGGTAGTGTTAAAATTTTCAAATTAATAAGATTTCTCGTAGTAGAAGGCCGAGAATCGTTACTGTTTTGCTTTGTGCATCGCGGTTCGGCCTTCGACTCCGAGAAATCTATTAATTTAATATTGTTTTGTGTATTCACCATGCTTAATTTGTGCTTTTCCGTAGTCGGGTTTTAGGTCTCTGGAACTTATCTTTAATGTTTCAATTCGTGATAGAACGGTACACTATTTTCAACCATGTAATGCTTTTTTTTCTAACAATTATATAAACTTGGTATCAACAGATCAGCGTTCGAAGTGTGCTTTTGGATTTTTGTCGCCGAAATATTATGGCACCATTCTTATGTACAGACTTATAGATATAATACTTGATTGTGTTTAGTTGAGGTTGGTTTTATTTTCTTATTAATTTGATTTCTAATTTGTAACTACATATACCATAACTACCCTTAAGCTGTATATAACTTTTCCCATACTTCGATTTTCCAGTCCAGACCCAAGACACTAGGAAAATTTAAACTGGTTTACAGACATAAAATTCTACATGCGCGTACACCCAGACCCCAAACAACTATTTATCATCATTTCGGTCAAATCAAGTCCACTGCTGGACACAGGCCTCCCCCAAAGATCACCACCACGACCGATATAGGTGTGTTGTGGGCTCATTGGGGGGTTTTGCCGTAATCGCCACGCTTGGCAAACGGTTTGGCGATCGCAGTTGAGTTGTTAATGTACTCGAAGGACGCTGCTGCCCATCCTCCGGCTAATCCCATAGTCGCCTTTTACGACACCCACGGGAGGAGAGGGGGTGGTGGTATTCTGAGCCGGCACCACACGGCACTATCTATAAGGTTATAAAAATACTTGTTCCGTGTGGGGCTCGAACCCGTGACATGCAGCGCGGTAACACCAAGCGATTAACCACTGCACCTAACATACCGTAATTATTGGCTGGTCGGGCCCAGAAGCTATTTGAGCTCCCACAATTTTCTTCCCCTTTTTTATGAGTTATTTATGTAACAATAGCCTCACCAACCATACCTCCGGCAAACCCGCCTGCCAAGCGTGGCGATTATGGCAAAGCCCCCCAATGAGCACACAGCACACCCACATCGGTCGTTGTAGTGATCTTTGGGAGAGGCCTGTGTCCAGCAGTGGACATTATTCGGCCGAAATGATGAAAGGATGATCAGATAACAAGCGCGCCGATTATGGCTGTGTTTTTCATTGCTCCGTATGATTCCAGTGGACACCAATATAAAAAATAAAAAAGGAGTCCGGCATACCCCTCTGGCCTTCCCCGGAACGTTGGAAGTTCATGTTGAGTTTCCAATGGGCGACTAAAAAAGTTTGATTAGAGCACTCTTGCTCAGAACGACTTTTGGATTTTGAACTTTTGAACTTCTGTTCAAAGCGGTCTGATTGATGCTGACAGTGCACCTGGGACATCACAGCCCGAATCTTAGCTCTTTACCAATAGATCAGATAGACTGTAGAAATGAAAGAAAGAAAGAAAGAAAGAAAGAAAGAAAGAAAGAAAAAGTATTTATTTCTGAACACCATAGAGACGCGCATAACATGAACACCAAAGTATTAAACATATTTTTGTTTTCCTTGCAACACTCACGCCATTTAATAAAGTACTTTGCCAAAGGACTTGGAGTCCAGGCTATCATAATTCACAAACCAAAAAAGAAGAGTAATCATTTCCCTATATATTACTATACTCTATGAGAGTAATACAGCATTGGCCATTGCCAATTTGCCAGCCTGTTTAGTGCGTGAATGTTGGCAAGAGATTTAAATTTCTACTAAAGAACTTAATATTAATTTATACTAAATAAAACTATGATTAAATTAAAATAATTGTGCGCCGCTAGTGTGCAGAAAATGGCTGACACGCATTATGCTGCAGCGTTGAGATAAAATCAACATCAGCAGCGCTGGTTTTCAGTATCAGACTCTTAACCTATCTGTATTGATGTAATATTACTACTTTACTACTTGTTTTGGTAGTACTAATATCGTTGTAGAATAACAAGACGGATGAGCGGAGAGGGCGAACGTACGGCGACCATGACGACGCGAGTTTTGGCGGACAGTACTGTTCATATATTTTTTATGAGGTATTCGATGAGATTTTTCCAGTTTTGTTTTAAATTGGCCGCAACTTGGGAAAATTACTTGTTGACGATGAGTTAAACTTATATTGACCGTCAAATGGCTATGGTTGTAAGATTCTTCAGGTTAAATAATTTGATTACTGAGCTTGTTGGCTATGAGTTAGTAAACAGCGACGGCTTAGATGGCTCAGTTTTTGCTTAAGATAACACTGAACTTTGTTCTACACACATTACATTGGGGTTAACACTGAAAAACAGCGCTGTATTGTGACCTCACGTTACAACATAGTATTGGGGGTATTACAGATATACATTTAACATGCACAAACACCCAGACCTGAATCAACTATCTGTAGATACAAATATTTTTTCCGTGCGAAGATCGAACCTGCGTTAAGCAACATACATAATACGTACATACATACATACGTAGCGCAGAAATCCAATTGCTTAACCACTACGCCAACCGTGCCGTCATTATATAACACTGATAATAGATGTCCTTGATTGGGATGAATGTAATAAAAACCATAGTACTTAACTTCCCCTATGGCTCAACAGCTTGACAAGATCTAATATACACAAAAAAACTTTACCTAATGTAATTAAGTATCACGATCCGACCCCACCTTTTTCTACAAATTCGTCGTCTTGATCGAAGTGTAATGTCCCGTTGTCATCGCAATCGTGGCGACCTTAGACCGACAATACACGTATAAAAGTCCCTTTTTTATTGCAACACTTATTTCACCACTATTTTCAAGGTTCCGTACCAAACTGATAAATATTAAATCTTTATAGCAAGAATTTAGTGGCTGTTCGTCTATATTTCAGAGTGCAGCGGCGCAATTCCTTAAGCTCAAACATCCATACATCCTTAAATACAGAATCGAAATAACGGTGTAAAAACCAATTTGGTATTCGCTAAGACATGATTGAAGCTATTCAAGGACACGTTGCAGAAGGTAAGCTATGAGGACCAGTTTTAGCGAATACCAAATTGGGTTATCACCGTTATTTCAATTCTGTATTCAACGATGTATAGATGTTTGAGCTTAGAGAATTGCACCCCTGCTGTTGATATTAGCATCTACTAGTGCGATTGACGCAAATAAATAATTACCACATGCTTAACCGCTTTTATCATCATCATATCAGCAAATACGTCCACTGCTGAACAAAGGCCTCCCCATAGATTTCCACAATTGTATCGTCCTTTAGTGGGAAACTTGCCAGTACTCGCCACGTACGTGGTGAGGGTTCGTAAGCGCAGAATGGCCACTGGTCTACAGATGGGATGCTGCTGCCCATCCCTTTGATTTTAACAGCTTTCATCATTTCGCCCGAATAAAGTCCACAGCTGGACGCAGGCTTCACTCAAAGATCACCACAACGACCGATATTGGTGTGTTGTGTGCTCATTGATGAGTTTTGCCATAATCGCCACGCTTGGCGGGCGGGTTGGCGATCGCAGTTGAGTTGTTAATGTATTCGAAGGACGCTGTTGCCCATCCTCCGGCTAATCCCTTAGTCGCCTTTTACGACACCCACGGGATGAGATGGGTTGGTGCTATTCGTAGCCGGCACCACACGGCAAAACACCCTTAATTGCCTTTTATGACATCCAATCGGAGGAGATGGAGTTGTGCTATATTCTTAATCCGGACACCGCACGGCTTCTATCATAGATAAAGGAATTTATGTGAAGTATTACCAAGATCAAGGTTATATTATTGTTATTTACAAAAAACCTCTTAACCTCTTGACAAAATTTCTCGATTCGACCTCACATTTCTTACAACATTATCGAGGTAAATGTCCTGTTGTCCTTGCAATCGTGGCGACCCTACACCGACCAACAATACAACCTGTACACAAGTCTCTTTTTTACTGTAACAGTTATTGTACCGCCATTTTTTGTTAGTATTAGAGTATAAGTGTTTGTCGGTTTCGCTATGTTAGATCTTGAATGAGCTTTTGATTTGTTTGATGCTTAGTTTCGTGGCAAAGTACCTGGTGTTGAGTTTCAGTTTAAAATGCACTACTTCGGCTCATAATTTTGACAGATGGAAGCGTAAGTTCACGCTTAGACTCGTTTCTGAATCTCACCCTTAGACTCTTACTCGCTCTTCTATGTGAAATAATACGACGCACGCAAGGAAAGCGATAGTGACGCAATAAAAACGAATAACTGAATATAAAAATAAGAATAGTGAAGTATCGTGGGTAGTATGTAAAATCAAATTTAGTAAAGAATAAAAAATACAAATAGCTAATTGAAAAACAATACTGATACGAGTACAATGTATTTTTTAATTAATATAGATTAATATCACTTTGCCGTGTGGTGCCGGCTACGAACCCATCTCATCCCGTGGGTGTCGTAAAAGCCGACTAAGGGATTAGACGGAGGATGGGTAGCAGCGTGGCGATTATGCCAAAGCCCCAATGAGCACACAACACACCCATATCGGTCTTAGTGGTGATTTTTGTGGGAGGCCTGTGTCCTGCAGTGGACTTCATTAGGCCGAAAAGATGATGATGATGACCAAGAATGATATCTACTTTTTAGCATAAAATAGAAAATTCCTTATTGTACACCATTTTAAAAACAACTACTAGGAATCATTCTGTGAACAGTAATTGTACAATGGGCGGTCTTATCACTATTAGCGATTTCTTGCAGACAACCTTTGGATGGACAAGAATATATATGATGATGATATATATGAATATGATCTGCAGCTAGTTGTTCCCGGGTCTGGGTGTATTGTATGTGGAATTCATGTCTGTAAACGCACCCACGACACAGGAGAAATGCAAGGGCGGGGCAATGTTGTCTCAAAAAATAAATAATTCAAACTACTACGCATTTTTTTCTGAAAACGCTTGACCCTGCCTGGAAAATGAACCCAGGCCCAACACTCGATTGATTGATTTCGATTTCTAAACCCGCAAGATATCCAGTCCCAGACATGAATATCTAAAGACAAATCTTAGTGGTCACAACAATTGGGGTTGAATTGTGAAAACATCGAAATGGCCGAAGGGATCGGATGTAATGCTTAGATTAAACGACTATTGCTTACAACTTTAGGTATTTGTAGCAGTGTGTTTATTTCACCAGCTAATCTTATAGTGGGCTCCTACCACAGTCTAGAACAAGCGCGGAAACTGTACCACAAGTTACACAATTAGTCCATTACTGTCCCACTGCTGGGCATGGGCCTTTTCTCACGATGAGAAAGGTAAGGTCACGCCACGCTGGCCTAGTGCGGGTTGGCGGACTACTCACACCATTGAGTACATTTTGGAGCCCTCTCAGGTGTGCAGTTTTTCTCACGATGTTTTTCTTCACACGCAAGTGATAAACAAATTCTGCCGCACACAAATCCGAAAGATCAGAGGTCTCACTCATCGAATTTAGACTGTCATGTATGGAAGGCATGCATTCTACCACTAGGCTTGTGACGAAGTCATCCTTCATCCTCATTTCAATCAACCTCTTTCATGACTTCATACCTTTTATCTCCATCACTGTCCACTTCATGATTCATTCTTGATTCAAATCAAAATTCGAATTTATTATGTGACGTAGAGTCGCTCTTCATATTTTATCATTATCACATTCGATTCTAAACGCTAGTGGTTCGACACACAGCTGTCGCTCTGACAAATGTCTGTCTGCCTGCAATATTGCAATTACTTATTTTTAACTAGCTTAAATTATTGTTAGTAAGCTGTATTTTAAAATATAAACATCAGCAGAAGTGTTAATTGAAGTTGTGAATAACAATATAACAAGATATCTATGTTACGTTTAATTTAATCAATTAACTGAACTCCATTACTTGCTGCCGTGGAGAGAGCCTCCTAGTTGAGCTAACCGGGAAGGAAACATGGAGGGAGGCACTCCGCGACAGGCTTGAAGCACAGGTTATTTAAATAGATCTGTTTGTGCTCTGCTAGAGGCGGTCTTGTGGAGAACATGACATCCTTCTGAGGTTCTTCCGTCTTCGGTGCTAAAGTGAGCCGGGTAACAACAGATGTGTGTCGCCTGAGGATAGTCGGCCAAACCTGAATTTGTGTGATAACTTTTTCCATCACAGAATTTTCTAAGCTGTCTCTGTTGTCAACAAATTAGAGCTTCCGTTTACAGTGCTTTGATATGTATATTTTAACATCTATAACAGATAAGACTTTCAGTGAAAACAGTTTTCGAATCGGCTATACCTCGATCCTGTCCAGAGAAAAAGCTAACTTATCAAGTTTTTTTAGGTTTGCTTTCAATGAGATATTGCTTAGGTTTTTTGTATACGTTGCCCCACATTAGTATTTTTCCTATGTCGTGGGTGCGTTTACTGACATAAATTCCACACACAATACACCCAGGTCGGAAACAACTACCATACAAACCATACCATGCAGATCATACAATTATCTGTTCCGTGCGGGAATCGAACTCACGACCCAGAGCGCAGCAGCCGACTGTATCAGCCACTGCACCAACCGTGCCGTCCTGATGCGTAACTGATTTGTCTGTCTGGGATCTCCGACTAGTTATATTTATGAGCCTGTATAAGCTTTTGACCTCCTTGGAGCGTAGTGGCAAGTTTTCAAGGCGGTGTGGGTTGTATTGTGGATCTTTTTTGATTAAAGTCAAATTCAAAAGATTTTTGTTCATATTAACCGTTTGCGGGCGCTTATGAATAGTCAAAATGTAGTTGCACGGTTTCAAGAAGTTGGTCCTATGGAAATGAACAGGCAAGAAACTCCATAGACTCTTTTAAAAAAAGTTAATAATGTTACATACATTGCTTATAGTTAACAATAGAATAAAGTTATTTGGGAATAATGTACCACCAGTGTGAAATAGATGATGTGCCATTAAATAAGCTAAGTAGTCCCACATGACGGCACCCGTTCACGAGCATGACGCATGCATCACCGTCGATCAGGTCAACCACATTGCAGGGAACTTAACGACCCGATACACAACGCCACCATCAGCAAGACATTTTAGTGAGCATGACAGATTCATACTGCGTAAATATCATGATTAAATATACTTCACCTTGGATAGCAAATACGGAAAGTTGTACATTTTTTTACATTAGAAGGCTTCTGTGAAGCAGGAGACGCTTAAGGGCTGATGTGACAATGAAAACAATCGTAACCATCAAAGTTCTAAATATAGAGCTCTATAGATCTGAATATGCCGTGTGGTGTCGGCTCTGAATACCACCACCCCATCTCCTCCCGTGGGTGTCGTAAAAGTCGACTAAGGGATTAGCCGGAGTATGGGCAGCAGCGTCCTTCGAGTACATTAACAAGTCAACTGCGATCGCCAACCCGTCTGCCAAGCGTGGTGATTATGGCAAAACCTCCCAATGAGCCCACAACACACCCATATCGGTCGTAGTGGTGATCTTTGATCCTGTGTCCAGCAGTGGACTTCATTCGGCCGAAATGATGATAGATCTGAACTTTGATGGTTACGATTTCAACAAATTTTTTGAGTCAACGTTGAAGGAAAACGCTTGTGTCCAGATGAGAGCGCACAATGCCTTCCATAGTGTGTGTAGTTTGCCAACTGACACTAGGTCAACGTAGTGGACTAAAGCTTAACCTTTCCCATCATGAGAAAAGGCCCGTGCCCAACAGTGAGACAGTAGAAATAATGGGCTGATTATTAGCAGAATGAGTGAGATTGAGAAATACTAAGCATAGCTTGGAGAGCCATACTGAGTGCGGTAAGGAGAGAGCTATGCTCTCCGAGATCGAATCAGATATTAAGAGATCCGTAGAAGAACTAAAATTGCCACAGATAACAGGATTATATAGCTGAGAAAAGCAAAAACTTGTCACTTACTGTTTTATCTGGATTTCCGCTTTTTTGACAGCGATCCAAAATTGTTTTAGTTCATGTGGTATCCGGATTAATAGGTCTGTGTGGTATGCAGAATATAGTACTACGCCGTCCCTTTCGTGAATGTCGTAAAGGTGACTAAGGGGCTCTAAAGCAGAGGCATGGGCAGCAGCGTGTTTTCTGTGAAACAGTAGCTATTCAGCACTCATCAGCCCACCTGCCAAGTACAGAGTGAGCACTGTCAAATTCCCCCCAAAATGAAGACACGCGGCATTAAAGCGGTCGTTTATGGGGGAGGCCTTTGTACAGCAGTGGACGTCTTTTGCTGGATATGATGACGGTGGTAATGACAGTTCATTAAAATGGTAAACTGGTGGTTTAGTCTGTTTCATAATATCATCAGATCGTTAGCTATAACAAGGTCCCTACGTCACCTGACAGTTGACATTGTGACGTTTTATTTTGTTATGAAAATCAAACATGGTTGGCGGAAGTGCAATTCGACAGTGCTACAAATTAAGCACAGGATCGAAACCAGAGCGATTACCCGTTTGAGATCTACGACAACTTTGTCGCGAACCTATATCAAAGCTATTTTTTCCTTACACGTGTCACTTTATTTCAAGGACAAGCGACGTTCCAAACATTCCTAAACAAAATGTAATAAAACGATATCTACAATTGTAATGTAATATTTGTCATTATTAATTCAAAGTAACATAGTATTTCGTATAGAATTGTACAAACGCCGATGTCTAATCGCAGAAAATTGTCCAACAAAGTGATTTGTACGTGAAATATGGTATTTTCCACAAAATATACGATATTCAAGCAAGAGAAAAGGCCAAAAAGCATATTTTTAAGGCGTACGTTAATTTCGGCGCGACACAAATGTAGCGTCGGCGAAAATTCGATTCGGCGACATTGTCATCCGAGGCTACGCTACGTCAAAGAAAATATAATAAAAGTGAAAAAAAAATACTACATCACATACGGAATAAAATAAAGTAAAATGAAATAAAAAGACATGCGAAGGAAATACATTGCCATTTCTACAGGGCGCGCACACATACGCGCCGTCCAATTTATAATATTGTTTTCCTTAGGATATATTTTTTCACTAGTGGAAGGGTGGGGTGTGCGCCCTACCACCCCCGGGCGGCGGTCCCCCCAGATATTATTAAAGACGTATACTCACACATTCTTGCTGAAACGGAGTGTGATTAGATTAATATACGTTTGTGTGTTTGTACTCGTGTCTTGGGGGTGGCAGGGGGGCATGATTTGAGGACGGACAGTCGACCTAATACAATGATATGAGAACCTTTTATAACCTGTGACGGTGAGTGTCAGATTTCAAAAAGATGGTCGTATAATTGGTGGGTCGATGGACTGAGAGGAGGCATGATAATGAGGCTGGTACTCATCACTGTTTGCTCTGCTCGGATGGGGTCCTCATTCCTGTGGTCGTTGGCGACAAACGAATACTCCGTCATAGCAAGTAGGCTTAAACACTTCGAAAGAAACAAACCTTAGTGTAATCAAGTTTTTGATGGAACATCACGCCAGTCTTCCTTAAAGGCCTCGGTAAGGGCGTGCTATTGCGCACTCATAGTCCATATAACTGCGGGCGTGGTTATTGCCATCTCTTAGGCCAAATTCAGGACTCGATTACGTCCAATGCGCTAAAAAGCAACCTAATTTAACTGCCTGGGATATACCCATGTCCTTTGTCTATGTTTGGCCACCATACTTGCGAACATTAGTCCAAAGAGGCGGCAGACCATTAAAGAAGTACCAGTGACTTTTATTTCCATCCACCTAAAGTAATCGTAACTCGGCAGTTTCTTAAAAACTCATGAAAAAATGAGTTAATAAGAAGCAAAGCTGTATGTATACAGCTTAGACGTTTCTCGTTTTTGTATATGAATGGTAGCGTGAAGATCAGCCATATACATAATCAGACACACACACACCAATAAGAACATTTTGGAGTCCTCTCAGGTGTGCAGGTTTCCTCACGATGTGATTCTTCACCGTTATCGCCAGTGATAATCAAATCCATGAACCCGAAAGGTCAGAGGAGAGCGCCGGGATCGCACTCATCCCCATGGGCATTTTTTTTATTGGTGCCCAATTCCAACAGGAAATTCTTCATGAACTTCCTCCGCCCCAGGGAAGGGGTATGCCGGACTCCTACCGGCTAAAACCACTGGAGCGGTCATCTTCGGCACCTAAGGGAGGCTCCAGGTCCTCGTATGATCACACTAGAGCCCCATGGGCATACTATCAGCCATATAAAATGGTCAAAATGGTGCGTTTACACAACGTCCCGTGCAGCGGAAAACGCAGCGTGGGACGCCTCCAACGAGATGGTCGGACGACCGGGTGAAGGTCTCTGGGAATCTCTGGATACGATAACCATGTTACCGGTCGTTGTAGAAATCTATGATGAAGAATGATGTTCAGGAGTGAACGTCTATTGACTGATATGATGATGATGAGTTCAATAAAACTTATTGAAAATATTGCATATATCATAAGTAATCACCAAACTAGGCGAACATAACATAGAGAGATAAAGAGAACATAGAGAGATATAGGTAATAAAGATTTAAATTCACTTAAACCCTTTATGAATAGTTACTTTAACTGTCTCGTTTTCCAATATAGATTTCCCATGGAGAAGAACGGGCCAGAAACTCCATGGTTACCAACATCACAAATACTTTTTTTTATTAAACTTTGCTACCTTTCCATACCTTTGTTACCTGCCCCCCACACTAGTATTTCTCCTGTGTTGTGGGTGCGTTTACAAACACAAATTCCACACACTACACCCCAACCCGGAACAACTACTTGCAGATCGTACAAATATTTGTTCCGTGCGGGAATCGAACCCACGACCCGGTGCCGATTGTATCAGCCACTGCACCAACCGTGCCGCCCACAAATGTAGGTTATGTGAAGATAACGTAGAAGAAAAGAGTCTACTAAACAAGCCAACCAAAAAAGTGGGCCATGAATAAAAACTGTTTTTTTATAAAATATAACTAGCTGGGACCCGCGGTTTCACCCGCCGTTTAATTTAAAGGAAGTGGATTATTTATATATAACTTAGATTACTTCGGCATAGACACTTGACATAGAGTATGTATATATGTATATATATGTTGGATTTCATGGGTTTAATTTATTTGCACGGAACCCTAAAATAAAAGTAGCCTAAGTTATTCCTGATATATTGATGTTATACATCAGCTATCTTCCTGTGAAAGTCCCGTAGAAATCGGTCCAGCCGTTTCGGAGAATAGCGGGAACAAACAGACAGACAGACAAATAAATTTCAAATAGCTTTGTTGTTGTTGTTACCGTATATACGTTAATATGAATTTAGTAAAAAGCTGTTATTTAGACATTAGTAGTAGAGCATTCTTTAAACATTTATATTAAAACACACTAAGGTAAACTTAGAACACACACACAACTTTTGTTTTGTATTTTTAAATAATTATAAAAAAATTGTGACTTGATATGCTATCTGTACTTTTAATCCCAATAATTCTGTGAGGCAAAGTTAAGATATATTGTATTCTGTATTTTTTTTTTTTTAATAAATAGATTATTAATCAGCAGTAATTTTTGTTGACAAAAACATTTTTAAATCCTACTTAAACTAAGTACAAATTATACGTTACAGATTTAGCTTAGGCTGTGTATCGTAATACGGTCAAAGATTTTCACAGACAAATGAAATATTTTAAAATTATTAAACACTAACGGTGTTCGAGTAGCTTGCTGAGGGTATTTGCTACTCTGCAGGTTAACCGTGTACTTGGATGACTATATCAGGGACCCGGCCCTACCTGAGTGAAACTACAATCTTGTTATTTAGGTAAATATTTAAATTATTTTATTTTTGTATAATTTAAAGTTGTATTTCATGTAGGATTTAATTAAGTAAGGATTTTTATAGTTGAAAGTTTGATGGTTTTTTTTAAAAATCATACATACATATAATCACGCCTCTCTCCCGTAGGGGTAGGCAGAGACCACTTCTTTCCACTTGCTACGATCCTTACATACTTGTTTCGCTTCGTCCACTTTCATTATTCCCTTCATACATGCTCTTCGGTTTAGGGTAAATCATGATTTATTTAATTTTTTATTTCATATAATTATGTAATGGTGATGTGTTGACTCATTTGTCGGAAATAAAGAATTATTATTATCTACATGTCTGTCTATTACACGGGTTTATATCCACTGTAAGGGGGAACCCGGTCCTTTGATAGGCTTACGCGGGGACATGGGTCCAACACGCAGAGGCCCTTTAGAGAATTTTAATCTAAAATGTAATGGGACACTAACCGGGACCTCTCCATGGCTACACTATAAAATACAGTTTCGGATTGTCCCCGGAGGTGTAAAACTATTGTATAAGATGGAAACTACAATTATAAGGTCTATTGTAATGGGTGCTAAATGGATTATATACTTTTTTTTTTTTTTTTTTAAATTATGATTAATATATATAAATGGCTTAAAGAATACTGACAGATAATATAAATATAAAAGAAATAGAATTTGGCACGTTATCTTTTATTTATTACTAGCTGGGACCCGCGGTTTCAGTCACGTTTAATTTAAAAGAAATTTAGAGTATTTCGACATAGACACTTGACATAGAATATATATATATTGGATTTCATTTCATTCTTGTATTTGACCCAAACATTGGGTTTGTGAACTTTGAACGACGGATATGCCGTTTTGTGGGTATGGTACATTGATTCTACTGAAAATACAGATTATATTACTTCATAACTATTTAAAGTATTGTAAATGCGAAAGTTTGGAATAATGGTATAAGTAAGTTATTTAATTACGCTTTAACGTGGCGGGAGGATTACGGACTCGCTTTTAAGCACTATTGTTATTGGGAAATTTGCGTGCTCATACCGAGCGACCCCCGGGAAGACAGCGGTGTGCATGTGGACACGTACCGCTGTGTGCGCAGCACAGCGCATAGTGAATCTTTTACAATCCCCTCGAGATGCCTGGGGGGGTGGCCTCTTTACAGTCACCTTCTCTCCGCTAGAGGGGATGACCGCTTTACAGTCATCCCCTCCGAGATGTGCCTGGAGCCTCCGTTCGGTGCCGAATATGATCACTCCGGTGGTTTTAGCCGGTAGGAGTCGTGCCCCTTCGCCCTTTCCCGGGGCGAAAGAAGTACATGAGGTATTTCCAACGGATAAATAAAAAAAATGTTCTAAGAAAATACCTGGCACGTCACATACCAAGCTATAGAAATCCAATTTACGCTGATCTTTCATCGTACTGAAAGCCACTTACTTTGCACACCACATGGATTTTACAAACAGCCTTGATAAAAAAAAAATGCTGAGAACGTGTGAGCACAAACAACAAAATCATGCGCCACAGTGAGCCAAATATTCGAGCGATAAAACTAATCGATGAATGATTTACTACATTTTTAATTTAGCTTATCACTACCGCTTTATCCGTAAACTAGGCGGCAAACAGATAAAAAAAAAAAATTTCGACGCAAAATCAATACTGGCGGGCGCCGTAACATATGAAACACATACATATTTATGTATGGTAGTCTGATGCCGCGACGTCGCCCGCGATTTTTATCTAAATTTGTACACAGACGGGCTTTTGCTTGTTGCAGTGCGATTGTCTTCTTGTTGGGGTGTTTGACACTATTTAATACACTGGGCGCAAGTTTAAGCAACATTTTTAGTGTCTGAATAATCTCAATATTTCCGTAAGCGCCGTAGGAGGCATTATACTTGATTCATTATGACGGCACGGTTGGTGCAGTGGCTGTTACAGTCGACTGCTTCGCTCCGGGTCGCGGGTTCGATTCCCGCACGGAACAAATATTTGTATGATCTGCAGGTAGTTGTTCCGGGTCTGAGTGTTATTGTATGTGAAATTGGTGAATGTAAACGCACCCAAGACACAGGAGAAATGCTAGTGAGGGGCAACGTTCTTTTTGAAAAAGAAAAAGAAAGAAAGATAATCCTATTCAGGACTACTCGTGTCAAATCTTTACGCAAATGTAGAATCTCATGCATACTTATCGATCTGTCCTGCAATATGTGCTTAATCTGCATTTATATAAATCACCTATTTTCTTTATTTTTTGGTCAGCACGTTTTCTTCTAGAACAACAATCAGTCTAAGAACGGCAATTTTTTTTTCCGCCATTTATTAGGCCTCGCTTAAATTCGTTATACCAGCGGTACAAGTAGATTGACGTGGAAGGGCTTTTGTCTTTATGTCATTTGAAGTTTAACAAACGATCCCTCCAGTTTTAAGCGACATTTATAATCCATACAAGATCATTGTTCTTACGTAAGTCCGTTTACCAGCTAAACACAACAGTTCTATTTCGTCTTCTCCTTCTCTTAGATTATGGCTTCTGTAGAGTATCTTCCACAATTTCGCCAATGTCAAGCATAAGGCAACGTCGTACAGTATTTAGATTAATAAATCTTTACATATTCATAAAATATTTCTCAAAAATGATTTTTTTTTAAATATGTCGGCAACGTCGTACGGTTCATATGATTTTTTTCGAGTATATGAATATTTCTATTTATTTAGGTCACACAAGGAGGTGGAGGCAAAATTGAATTTAGAACGTTCATAATTTTCTTCTTAATAGTTGTATTTTTTAATTTGGAAACAACCAGCCAGTGTTTCAGATAACATGCAACAGTATTTAATCAACATTTTCGCATGATTATTATGTTATTCGCCTGGTATTACGGTTGTAGAGACTAGGAGAGTACTTATATAGACCATTTAAAAAAATAACCATCGACTGGTTGTCTTAGAATATTATCATTTTATATTTTCCAATAATTCTGTTTGATGATTGTTCTTGCGTGTAAAATACTGATACCCGCTACCGTATCTGGTCCGGCTGAAAGCTGGAAAAAAAACTAGTCTGATGACGATGACACAATGCTAATGTGTTTTTTAAATAAGCGTAAGGTTAAGGTGTTTTTGACACGAATCTTCGCTTTATACGCAAAATGTGAAACAAGCGAACGCGAACGCAAACGCGGGGCTGCAACGCACCTCATTAGCTGGCCAGCGTATATAGTAAGCGCATATGAAGCTTCGCTCCGCTGGGTGTCCCACGACCGGGCCACGACTCCTAATTTTATAAGATGGCACATGTAAAAAGTCCACTAAATATAATAGAAAATCACTTCTATATCTTCTATTCTTCATCTTTCAGCCTATATTTGATTTACAAATAATATTTCGTCGAATACATTTGTGCACAGCTGTACATCTTATACATTACATTTATAACATAGCATATGCGAATGTTGACAACAGTAAATAATATTTTTGGTAATAATTCGCACGATTTGTGCAAGCTTTGTGTCCGCACAGTAAAATGTGACCAGTAGTAATATATAAGTGTGAAGTCAGTTTCAAAATATGATACAAAACCATTGAGTAATTAATGTCCGTGCCTAAAAATATCTACCAAAAACAATTTTTCATCGTACGACTAAAGATCCGCCGTCTGAACAAACTGCGCGTCCTTGATTGTTTAGATATTGTTATATATAAATAGCTTCAGGGCCGCCTAACTATGGGACATTCAAGCTTGCTGTAGATCTAGGGGCAGCTGAACTGAGTGGGTCTTTATGGGATGTTTGCTGATGCGAGGATTGACGGCTTTCAAGCCATCATCCGGAAGCGGTGTGCCTCGATCCTGCACAGAATGCGTGCCAGCTCCCATAGCATTCTGAGCACGTTATGCAGTAGGTGGGATTGTCCGATGCTGCGTCATTGGATCGAACTTCATACGTCTACGAGTACGTGCTACATGCTACGTGGATAGTGTGTGGTTCGAGATTATATTAACATTAGTTTAGATTATATTAACATTAGTTTAGATTATATTGACATTAGTTTAGATTATATTAACATTAGTTTATTTTTATTTTTTATTTACTAACGCTATGGATCTCTGTAATCTGAAATAAACGATTATTATTATTATTTATTCTTCCAAGATAATGTTTCATATATAGATTAATGAACATAAAGTGATTCTATTATTGTCGTAACATAATTATTAATATTAAAGGTTAGGGGTGTCTCGGAGAGCCCGATAAGCGTTGGTCCCGATGTCATACGAATTTATATGATAATCGTTACGAGATTCTGACAACCGGTCCATACCCGAGGCCCCCCTGGCTTGATGCACCATATAGGCCCAACTGGCTAGAGACGCGTGGTGTCCGGATTAAGAATATAGCTCCACTCCGTCCCGTGGATGCCGTAAAAGGCGACTAACTTCTCAACCACTAATTAACCTCTCAATCAGAGGGATGGGCAGCAGCGACCCTTCTGTAGACAAGTACGCAGTATGGCTACTGCGCTCACCAACCCGCCTGTTAAGCGTGGTGAGTACTGACGATTTCCCCCTAATGACGACACAAACAAACAAGCTACACACAGTGTAACCGGTCGCAGTCAGTAAGGGGGAGGCCTTTGTTCAGCAGTGGACGTCCTGTGGCTGATATGATGATGATGATTGTTTAACATTATTTTATAAAAGTGACGTGTATTCTTTTTTTGTGTGAGATTTCGTAATATAAATTAGTCCGGACACCACACGGATATTTTCATAAACCTTAAGATTTATGACTCATTTTTTGGTCAGTTGTAGGCTATTTTATGCGTTATATATCATCATTTTGGCCGAATAAAGTCCACAGATCACCACAACGACGACATGGGAGTGTTGTGTGCTCATTGGCGGGTTTTACCGTAATCGCCACGCTTGGCAGGCAGGTTGGCGATCGCAGTTGAGTTGTTTATGTACTTGAAGAATGCTGCTGCTCATCCTCTGGCCCATCAATCCCGTAGTCGCTATTTACGACACTCATGGGATGACATGGGTTGGTGCCATTCGTAGCCGGCACCACATATCTATACATATACTTACAGGGTTTTACAGTTTTTCTGTATTAAAGCAATATAAAATGCTTCTGTATAATAATAATTATATATAAAAAAAAAACTTTTTGTAGCAAGCTGTTATTCATTATTTTCGTATTTTTCTGAGCAAACCTTTTCATTTGATACTCATATCATGGGGGTGCATGAAAAACAACTGGTACGTTGTGGTACGTACAACATCTAATATGGCGGACTCCCAAAGATGGCGGATCTTTGGGAGTCCGCCATATTAGATTTAGAATGACGTCACTTAGCCATGCATTGTCATCCAAACTAAACATGTATGCAACATTTCAGCTCGATCGGTTGGAGATAACTGTTTTAAAATTCGGTTACAAGCTTAGACCCACACATTTTATTTATTTATTTATGTCATTAAAGTTACAGTCATGTATATACATTATCAATTCACAGGTCTTATAGTAGAATTTTATTAAGCAGGTAAGTAAGTACATGTACCCCGTAAGGGGGTTTGCAACTGGGTGCGAGCATTTTACCCGTGTAATTTACACTATTAAGTTTTTATTGTAATACATATTATTATTGTTATAGTATGTACACAAAAATAGACAGAATATATTACTTCAGGTATAAAGCTTACTTCGTCATTTTACACAGTATTTTATTAATACTGTCATACGAGTACATATTTATTTACAGTTCTTGTCGTGTCTTGAAGTTAAATAAAAGCTTGTAAAAATATTGCATTATTTGCCACTTCCTTTCTCATTTCCATGTTTTTCCAGTCGCATAACTCATTAAAGTAAACTTTCCAAAGTAATCCGTAAACAAACTCCGCTTGGAGTTCTGCTTACCTTACAAATGATGAAGGCGACATACATACACGCATAATAATGTACTAATACAGTGTGGGGACATCTCTGCCAACCGCTCTTAACTGTTGATTTGTGGTCATGGTTTAGGGGCCCGCAGTTGATGAGGAAAATCTCTGTAAGTGTATTATTGAGGCGTGTTCTTAGGGTTAGGTGGAGTGGGCACTCATAGGGAATCATTCCCTTTGGTTTAGAAGTGCCTTAAGTTTTCACAACGAAATAGTTGCTAAAGTAAGATATTTGTATATGTACGTGAATTGTGATAATGAACTGTTTGGAATCGGTTAAAAATATAAAAAATATTGTCCGCCCTTTATAATCTATCAATATATAAAAAAAAATTGTTCGTTGGTCCAAAATCGTAAATCTTAATTATGTCCATTTAGCCACAGCAACGCGTGCCAGGGTAAACCTAGTAATAATAATAAATGTTTATTTCAGACTAAGTCCATAGACTGTTAGTAATACAAAAATATAGTACAAACTAGTGTTTGTATCAATAAACAAAAAAAAATACGGGTTGCACTCCGGGAGTGCCGACAGAAGTGAAAATTTTATAGCAATAAATGTTTTTTTATTTTATCTATCTAGACGCGTTCGCGGTCTGCTATATGTACATGCATATATGCACACACTATAGCTGCGTCTCGTAACGGTGTCGTGAGTCCAGAGATCATTCATCTAAAAATATGCGTACCCTAAAAGAAGTATTCACTTAAAAAATAGGGAAGTTTATGCTTAGGCAGTGTGCAGTCGCATCCAGTGCTGCAACATAGTCCCAACGGCCAGCCAACACACTCGGGATGCCGTTCGACCTAGTTCGTCTGCAGACATAGCTGAAGTCCAGCAGTGGCACGGCAGCCCAAACAACATCCTGAACGCTGTGTTATACTGTACTCTCAGAGCGCTGTAAGTGCGCTGCGTGTACTTCACCTACAGGCTGCAAAAGGATTGGCAGTAGGCCTTAAACCTTGACATGATCAGTACACCATGCAAACCTGCGGGCCAGCATGTTGCAGCGCACATACAGCACCCTGCTCTCTCGCTCTAAATCTAAGTTATCAACTAGGTCCTCCAAGACCCAGTGACCCAGATACTTAAGTGATCCACTTTCTTCAACGGTACCGCAGAGGTGTAAAGAACAGAACACTTGAGTAAGTTTTATTACCAGCTGTGGTGACACCACATCGCCACCATATGAACTACATCTTACAGCGATATCTACTTCAACATTTAACTGCTACTCTCCGATGGCATCAAACAATCCTGAATCACACTTGTAAAGTATTCGCGTGACGCTGCATATATACAGACGCCCAACATCAACCGTTGGGCTTCGGCCCGCCAGGCATAACACCCGCCTGGTTGGAGGATCCTCCCTTTTCTATGGAGGAACTCCACACCTTGTTTCCCATACCAGCCTTAAACATCACTTTACTCTTCTTCGCATTGTATGCGAGTCCCTGGGCTTGTACATACTCTTCACAAATATGAAGCAGTCTTTGCATGTTTATGACATCTTTTTTATGTTTTTTATTGGTGCCCAGCGGAAATTCTTCATGAACTTCCTTCGCCCCGGGGCAGGGCGAAGGGGTACGCCGGACTCCTACCGGCTAAAACCACTGGAGCGGTCATCTTCGGCACCGAAGGGCGCTCCAGGTCCTCGTAAGATCACACTAGAGCCGCCCATTGGTGCCACGCCTTTAGGCACATCTCGGAGAGGGTGACTGTAAAGCGGTCACCCCCCCGGGCGTATTGTAAAGGATCCCCCAAAGCGTCCCATGGCAGCGCGTGACCACATGCGTGCTACCGTCTTCTCTTGGGTCGCTTGGTGTGGACACGCAGATACCCCAATCTACGCACCCGCGAACCCAGAGGTTCCCCGCCTTATAGCAACGGCAGGGGGTTTCAGGAATTAGGCGCCAGGGCGGTTGTTACCCCAGCGCCGTCTTCTCCTTCTTCGAGCGGGATCGGCACTCTCCCATGTTTTTGACCCTACCTGAAAGAACATGAAAACCTTAATCAGGTCAAATGCACAAAAGATAGAACTGATTTTGTATTAGACGTATGACGGCACGGTTGGTGCAGTGGCTAAGCGATTCCCCACACGAACCAAATATTTGTATGATCCGGAGATAGTTGTTTCGGGTCTTGATGTTTTTGCATGCGAGATTTGTCTGTAAACTGTACCCGGGAGAAGTCCTAGTGGGGAACCACGTTTACAAAATAAAAAACTAAATTTCTTCCGTACACATTTCTTTTGTCATCTCGAAATCTAAATAGACGGAGGCTCTTAATAGATAATTAATTCAATTTGCTTACATAAGTTAAAAGTGAAATAATGGAATTACAGACGGACGGATGGACAGGCTTAATTATAGGGATTCTTCATAAGTATCGTATTGTGATAAAGTCGTTAATGAGGTCGGTCCTCAATGTGACTTTAAAGAAACCGTATTAGAATATATAAATAGCACACAACAATTTTGTAAAGTAAGGGCTGGAAATGGGCTAATATGGTACTTAAAAACCATGACCTGCAGCTTGTCACAGGTTAAATAGTTTATAAGCTACCTTTTTTCTTCTTGCTTCCTCCGCCCCAAGGAAGGGCGAATGAGCGCTAGAGCGATCATTTTCGGCACCGAAGGGGGGCTCCAGGGCTCCAGCCGCCCATTGATGCCACGCCTTTAGGCACATCACGGAGGGGATAACTGCAAAGTGATTACCCCCTCTAGCGAAGGGAAGGCTACTGTAAAAAGGTCGCCCACCGGGCGCTTCTCGGGGAGGATTGTAAAGGATCTGTAAGGACTCGCTGTGCGCTGCGCACACGGTAGCACGTGACCACGTGCGCGTCGCCGTCTTCCCAGGGGACGCTCGGTATGAGCACGCAGACGCCCCAAACTGCTCGCGCGCGACCCCCGATGTTTGTACACTACCTACATAGGCTGCACTAAAAGTATCGGGAATGGAATATTTCCACTGTTCCTGTCATATTAAAATCTTTTTAATTGAAAACTCCTTGGTTTTACAAATCGAATACCATTTATTTATTTAAAAAAAGATTCACGGTCTTGTCACAAGGTTTTGTCAAACTTGTTTAGTCGTTGAGAAAATGGAATTGACTCGAGAAAATTCAAGAGCGATGATTTATTATGACTTTCGAAGTGGTTTAACACAAAAACAGTGTGTTGACCGGATGATTTCTGCATTTGGTGATGAAGCCCCATCCAAAACCACAATTTATCGCTGGTTTGCTAAATTTCAACGTGGACGTGTCAAGCTCAGTGATGATCGTCGTCAAGGTCGTCCAAAAACTGCACTCACCCAAGAAAACGTTGATGCTGTGCGTAAGCTGATTGAGGAAGATCGACATGTGACATACCGCGAAATTCAGGCAACTTTAGACATTGGCATGAGTCAAATACAAATAATCTTGCATGAACAATTAGGGTGTAAAAAAGTTGTTTTCCCGATGGATACCGCATTTGCTATGTGAAGAGCAAAAAGCGGCTCGCGTTACTTGGTGCGTCAGAACTCTCGAAAGATTCTACGCAGGATCCTCAAATGCTGTATACAACATCGTATCAGGTGACGAATCCTGGATATATGCGTACGAACCCGAAACAAAAAACCAGTCACGAGTTTGGGTGTTCGAAAATGAGTTAAAGCCAACAAAAATTGTTCGTTCACGGAGTGTTGCAAAAAAAATGGTGGCCACGTTTGTCTCCAAAACCGGCCATGTTACGACTATTCCTCTTGAGGGACAAAGAACGGTTAATGCAGAATGGTATGCTAGCATTTGTTTGCCACAGGTCGTTTCTGAACTCCGTAGAGAGAACTGCAACCGCCGCATCATCCTCCATCACGACAATGCGAGTTCTCACACCGCGCACAGAACAAAAGAGTTTTTAGAGCAAGAAAACATAGAATTATTAGACCATCCGCCGTACAGCCCCGACCTAAGCCCTAATGATTTCTATACTTTCCCTAAAATAAAGAATAAATTGCGTGGACAGAGATTTTCATCACCTAAAGAAGCTGTGGACGCCTACAAAACGGCCATTTTGGAAACCCCAACTTCCGAATGGAATGGTTGCTTCAATGATTGGTTCCATCGTATGGAAAAATGTGTCAAATTTCGCGGAGAATACTTCGAAAAGCAATAAATACATTTTTAAATAGTAATGTTGTGTCACTTCCTTGATTCCCGAAATTTTCAGTGCCGCCCTCGTATTAGATAGAAAAATATTTTAGATTCCCTTCCATAAAAATCTAATGCTTGGCAGGTCGTCTGTCCATCTCGTTGGCGGCTAAATAAATTATAATTATTATGGAAATTGATATAATAAATTTCGTTTTTCGTTAAATATATGATATGATGTCTTCATATCGGCCATACAACGTCCACTACTGAACAAAGGCCTCCCCCATGGATTTCCACAACTGTGTCATTATATTAGGGGGGAATTTGCCAGTACTCACCACGCTTGGCGGCGGGCAGGCGGGTTGGTGTGCGCAGAATGGCTACTGTTCCACAAAAAGGACGCTGCTACCCATCCCTCTGGTTTAGTCCCTTAGTTGCCTTTTACGACCTCCACGGGAGGAGATGGAGTGGTGCTATATTCTTAATCCGGACACCACACGGATAAATAGCACTGTTATGTAATACTTACTTATAAGTACCTATGTACAAGTCGTAGATTCTCTCTAGCTCAAGCAGGTATTTACTGAAATATTAGATATAAATACGCATCAAACCGGCGCGGCGCCTAACGATCCCAAGAAACGAGATACAGACAGAGAATAATTTAATTTAATTATTAAACTACGGAACCCTTCCCAATGTGAAATTTTCACTACAAGTGCAGCTTTAAACTCGACCCGCGTCAGTCACAGGCATCAATTATAAAATTATAAGCCCTTAGCACCTGGCAGCGGGGGAGTACGCGGGTTCGACTCCCGCCCCGTGTGATTGAATATAAATACACGGTGACATATCTGTATGGACGATAAAGGGATGGAGTTGAGTTGTTAGTAAAAATTTTTGATTTTTATATTAATTTGTCTCCCAACTGTATTTTTTGTTGATTATACGTAGTATTAGAAAAATATATCTTGGTTTTAGTTCTTAATAAGTTTTAAAATATAGAGTTCAGGTTTGAAGGGCACCGTAGCTAGTGAAATTACAGTGCACGGCACGGATCTGGGTTGCAATTCCCTAAGCTCAAACATCCATACATCCTTTTGAATACCAAATTGAAATAATGGTGATAACTCGATTTGGTATTCGCTAAGACTGATCCTCATGGCTTACCTTCTGCAACGTGTCCTTGAATAACTTCAATCATGTCTTAGCGAATACCAAAATTGGTTTTACATCGTTATTTCAATTCTGTATTTAAGGATGTATGGATGTTTGAGCTTAAGAAATTGCACCCCTGAGCGCGCAGTGAAAGAATGTGGATCGGTTTACGCAGTTGCATACTGCCAAACCGACCCAAAAATCACTTTTGGGCAACTGAAAGGAAGCACTCAAGATCCATGTCGGCTACTCAGTATAGTAGCCGACATAATAAACTAGATATAGACTGTCTTGAGGTGACGAGCGTCGTGTGGTCTACGCAAGACTAGTCATGGGTCCCCCGGGAAGACGGTGGCGCGCACGTGGTCACGTGCCGCCGTGTGCGCAGCAGAGCGCAAAGCGAGGCTTGGGGGGATCCTTTACAATCCTCCCCGAGAGGTGCCTGGGGGGGGGGCGACCTTTTTACAGTCACCTCCCCTCCACTAGAGGGGGTGACCGCTTTACAGTCATCCCTTCCGAGATGTGCCTAAAGGCGTGGCACCAATGGGCGGCTCTAGTGTGATCTTACGAGGACCTGGAGCCCCCCTTCGGTGCCGAAGATGACCGCTCCAGTGGTTTTAGCCCGTAGGAGTCCGGCATACCCCTTCGCCCTTCCCCGGGGTGAAGGAAGTTCCATGTAGAATTTCCACTGGACATCAATAAAAAAAAATGACTAGTCATGGGTAGTATTATTATTGATATCGGCAGACGTGCCGCTCACCCCCACCCCAGAGTCTCGTCACGGTACAGAATAAAAATTATCCAATCTAGTGAAAAGACCAATAATACATTATGTATAGTATTAGTATGCCTAGAATGGGTGTGGAATGGTCGAATGGGTATCTATTTAACTATAATGTAATTATATTAGTCATTTCACAATATGGTAGGTCACCTTCAACTCGTAAAAGGTAGCTTGTTTATGTTTGAAAACAAGAAATAATACCTAATACTGGATATGTAGAGTAAAATCGAACTGTTTTGCTTTTCATTGCTTTGTTGTTTGAATTTATGGATGTAGCCATGTCAGTAATCTAAATCTATAAAAAATCAGAATCTGGTGACCCTGAAACAAAAACTAGAGCATATAACTGACACCCAAACCTTTAGTGAAAGAAATAGTTCACAAAAACAAAACAAGGCCAAAATGAAAATCGCCAAAAAATCACGCGCTGACATTTAGGAAGTCTCTATAAGCGCGCGCCCCGTCGGCGCCCGCATGTCATTTCGTCGTCCATTATAAAATGTCGGCCGTAATCGGCCTTTATTTTTATTTTATTTGCCAACCACCCCTCCACCCCACGCCTCCCCCGCGACCGATATTTCAAAGTTAACGACTTAGCAGTAAAATATAGCACTTGACTCGAAAAAATTGTGAATGAATATTGAGTGGTGTTCGTAAAATGGAACCACAGTTCGCTTTGTATCACATTTTTGTAGTTGTAATTATTTAGGCGCCATGTTGTCTTTGTTTTGTTTGACTTTTGTAAATGGAATGTTGAATTGGCAAAGGCATCTGTATATTCAGTTCAGCCTACTGCAATCTCTCATAAATAGCTATCTATATTATGAAAAATCGATAACCTCTTTCTAGTTATCAATTTATGAACTTTTTTGGTATGTACTCTACTTACAAAAAGTTCATAAAATTGATAACCAGAAATATTTTCATTTGATTATCGTTATCATAAAATGTAAGTTATTAAGAATGGTTTCACAAATTGCCTACGTTGGTAATTCAGTGTCCTTTTTATTTAGATTAATGTCATACATCGGCAGTTTTGTAGTTTCCAACATGTCATAATTCTGTACTCACCCCTCTCCACCAGGGGTCATCATAAAACACGAGTATAGGTGAACGAAGAGGATGGGCAGCTGTGTCCTTCTGTGTGGTAAAAACAACATACTGCGATCACCAGTCCGGATGCAAAGAATGGGGATTAGTATTAGTAGGATGTAGGGGTGAGATCGATCATCGAAGTTCTAGTATTTTAGTGGTAGTAGTGTCGCGGAGTGAGTCACTCCGCGTTTCCTTCCCGGTTAGCTCAACTAGGAGGCTCTCTCCACGCCAGCAAGTAACGGAGTTCAGTTATTGTGATACAATGAAACGTAACATATATATTGTTATATAGGTATATTGTTATTCACAACTTCAACACTTATGTAGATGATTATATTTTTTAAATATAGGTTTTACAATTTAAGTATCACAATTTAAGCTAGTTAAGAACAAGTAATTGTAATATTGCAGGCTTAGATTATTTATAAATAATCTAAGATTGCAGGAAACTACTTGTCAGAGCGACAGCTGTGTGTCCAACCACTAGCGTTCAGAATCGAATGTGTAATAATAATGATCAAAATATGAACGATTCGACACCACAATACTCAATTCGAATTTTGATTTGATTAAAGAATGAATCATGAAGTGGACAGTGATGGAGATAAAAGGTATGAAGTCATGAAAGAGGTGGATTGAAATGAAGATGAAGGATGACTTCGTCACAGAAGAGTATGTAAAGGGCTCGAACGGGGCGGTGCTACAGTTCTACCTATTTCACCCGCTATTATAACGATGTGTGAGTGTAGTTGTATTCCGGGTGTAGGGTAGGAACACCAAGGGTTCCGATAACGCATCAGTAATCAGTAGGTTACTGATAGCCATGGGCACGATTGCTACTTACCTTAGGCAGCAGACAATTTGCTGTTCCGGAAAAAAAACTGTTCGAATTCCAAATTTTAGCTTATTTTTACGACCTACTATGACGTATCACGTTTCGGTTGTTTTTGCAAAAATGAAAAATCGAGATATCGGCTAACTGTTCGATTTTTAAATTCATAAATGGCTTCTAAGAGACAATTCCTAATAGAAAACATATCGGCTATAGCCCACTTTAATCATATGTTGGTTTTCCTAGTGTTTATTATGTAGGCAGTATTTCCGTTTCAACGTGTTATATTGAAATTATTGTTTTCGGATATTCGGAGTCGGATTTCAATTTTATTTCACGGGTCACTAACATCGTATGGATTCGATTTAGCCCAGATAACTGAATACTGTAATTCATTCTATATTTAGGCAAAAAGATAAGCATCTAAATTCCGTTTTTTTTTCGTTTATGATAAAGGTTATCAGCCACAGGACGTCCACTGCTGAACAAAGGCCTCCCCTTAGATTGCCACAACGAGCGGTTACATTGCGCCCTCATCCAACGACTCCCAGCGACCTGCACCAGGTTGTCTGTCCATCTCATTCGAGGTCGTCCCATGCTGCCTTTTCCGGTGCGCGGTCTCCACTCGAGAACCTTTCATGTTGGTCTAGATTTATGCTATAATTTAGAAAACCTTTCCCTGTGTTTCTTTCGGCATTTCCTCTCAGAGGTAGTCATTAAGGAAAAAGTCCTCCGTAGGACTTCATTCATCATCATCATCATCATTTCGGCCGAATGAAGTCCATTACTGGACACAGGCTTCCTCCAAAGATCACCACAACGACCGATATGGGTGTGTTGTGGGCTCATTGGGGGGTTTTGTCATAATCGCCACGCTTGACAAATGGGTTGGCGATCGCAGTTGAGTTGTTAATGTACTCCAAGTACGCTGCATCCTCCGGCTAATCCCTTAGTCGACTTTTACGACACCCACGGGAGGAGATGGGGTGGTGGACGGTGGTATTCTGAGCTGGCACCACACGGCCAAACTTCATTACTAAACAAATGATTATTTTCTATTACGACTCCGTGTGGTGTCCGGATAATGAATATAGCACCACGCCATCTCCTCCCGTGGAGGTCGTAAAAGGCGACTAAGGGAATCTAAACCAGAGGGATGGGCAGCAGCGTCCCTTCTGAGAAACGGTAGCCATACTGCGCTCACCAACCCGCCTGCCAAGCGTGGTGAGTATTGGCAAATACCCCCCAAAATGATGACACAGTTGTGTAAATCTACGGGGGAGGCCTTTGTTCAGCAGTGGACGTATAAATGCCTGATATGATGATGATGAGGATGAAGACGATTCTAAAGAAAACCATTGATAAAGCCTAAGAAAAAGTTGGTCAATTAAAAATATTATACGATAGGAATTTTAAAATGAACGTTTGGAATCCTAATGACTTCGCGAAACCAAGGAATTTGGAAAATCCACGTTTCAAAATGATTAAGTGCTATTCCGAATCGATTGATCCGCTAGAGGGTACCGTACTCGTATAATCGGGAATATCAAAACTTTTTAAATTGTGGCATATTGTTTTAGCTTTTTTATTTACATAGTAATTCCATTACTGTCCCAATCATCATTTCGGCCGAATGGAGTCCACTGCTGGACACAGGCCTCCCCCAAAGATAACCACAACGACCGACATGGGTGTGTTGTGTGCTCATTGGGGGGTCTTGCCATAATCGCCACGATTGGCAGACGAGTTGGCGATCGCAGTTGAGTTGTTAATGTACTCGAAGGACGCTGCTGCCCATCCTCCAGTTAATCCCTTAATCGACTTTTACGACACCCACGGGATGAAATGACCCCATTGAAATGACATTCCGATCCCGCACGGAGAAGGACGGCGCCGGGGTAGGGTAGGGTTGCGGGCGCGCACATTGGGGAGTCTGTGTGCTCATACCGAGCGACCCCCGGGAAGACGGTGGCGTGCGTAGCACAGCGCACATCGAGGCTTGGGGGGATCCTTTACAATCCTCCCCGAGAGGTGCCTGGGGGGCGACCTTTTTACAGTCGCCTTCCCTCCGCTAGAGGGGGTGACCGCTAACATTCATCCCCTCCAAGATGTGCTTAAGGCGTGGCATCACTGGGGGGGCTCTAGTGTGATCTTACGAGGACCTGGAGCCCCTCTTCGGTGCCGAAGATGACCGCTCCAGTGGTTTTAGCCTGTAGGAGTCCGGCATACCCCTTCGCCCTTCTCCGGGGAGAAGGAAGTTCATGTAGAATTTCCACTGGACATCAATAAAAAATAAAAAAAAGGCTATCACTGGTATTGCTTTTTTATTTATAAGCAAATAAAAAAGGGCCGGTTTTCGTTTGGGGTGGTAGCTGGATGAATAGGAATAGCGGGGCTGCCGGAAACTGGGGGCCGGTGCATAAATCGTGTCGTCATTTTGGAGGGAATTTGCCGATACTCACCACGCTTGGCAGGTGGCTTGGTGAGCGCAGAAATGCTACTGTCCAGCAAAAAGGGACGCTGCTGCCCATCCCTCTGGTTAAGAGTCCCTTAGTCGGCTTTTACGGCCTCTACGGGAGGAGATGAAGTGGTGCTATATTCTTAATCCGGACACCACACGGACGATGATCTCAACAGATCCCCGAGATGTGTCTAAAGGCGTGGCATGAGGCAAGATGACCGCTCCATTGGTTTTAGCCGGTAGGAGTTCGGCATACCCCTTCGCCCTTCCCCGGGGTGAAGGAATTTCATGAAGAAATTCCACTGGGCATAAATAAAAAAATAAAAATAATAAAGCAGTCCGGCATACCCCTTCACCCTTCCCCGGGGTGAAGGAAGTTCATGAAGAATTTCCACTGGACACCAATAAAAATAAGGTTGCCTTGCATGACACATAAAACAAGGCGGGGCCAAATGGCCCACATATTATATCATCATCATCATATCAGCCGAACTACTGCTGAACAAAGACCTCCCCCACAGATTTCCACAACCATGTGGTCACTTTGGGGGAAATCCATTAGTACTGACCACGCCTAGCAAGTGGGTTAGTGAGCGCAGAATGTCAACTGTTCTACAGAAGGGACGTTGCTGCCCAGGTCTCTGGCTTAAAGTTTGTTAATCGCCTTTTATGACACGGGACAAGATGGAGCGCTGCTTTATTCTTGATCCGTACACCACAAGGATTACACCCATACACACACATTTCCAATTTCTATATTAACAGAAACCAAACAATAAGAAATGAAGTCGCCTATCTTAAATTACAATAACACTTTAATAAGGCAAATTGATGTTGGCCCATCCACTTCCTCGGGAAGTAATTAAACTTGTTTTTCGACTTTTTAATAAAAAAGTTTTTTACTTTGGTGGTGAAAAAATGCCATGAAAAAGCGGTAAGAACTGTTGGTTGTTTATATAAAATCATACTCGTTTGAACTTTTCGCGATTTGTGGTCCAGTTTTTTCTTTAACTTTTGTAGAAGGGTTCCAGTTCCAAGCAGGGGCATTTAAGAACTATGTTTTTTTTAAATTATATCTGTGCGATGTTCGCAAAAATCAGGTCTTAATCAGATTTTAGTTTCAAAATTGTATTTACATTTACAATTTAAAAAAAAGGTATAAGAATAGATTTATTTATGTTTAAAGTACGATGTAATCACTTTTTTACATCTAAATACATCTTAAGGACTGCTACCCAACCATTTTTATTGTTTGAATAAAGGTAATTGTGCGATTAAATATTTGTTAGTAGTATTACACTTGTATATGAATCTAATAAATTTTCTTAATGAGAATGAGATGGAATAATGGAAAAATGGTAGTCCATTTTGTTTTTATTGTTTTTTTTTCTATAATACATTATCATATTTGAAATCGAAAGTTCGATTGATACCACCATAACTCATAAAGTCATAAGCATTGCATAGACATCACGATTGTAGAGCGAGAAACATATACGAGTGCAGCATGGTTCGAGAAATGTAGGCATAGAGGAATGCTACAGTTGTGAAAGAGATAGAGCATATTTAATCAGAACCGCCCTTTTGATAGTGTTTCCAAATTTTCGGAAAGCAGCGTGTATTGTTTGTTTTTAGATATGGTTCACATGGGGAGTATCTGGTATAAATTATATATTATTGTTTGTAAAAATAATTGATTTTGTATACTGTTGTGGTTTAGCACCATTGCATAGATCTTAATAAATAATTATTTAGCTAACATCTTATTCAAATATATGCTTGTTTGTTTGTTGTGTTAAAAAATCAATAGCTGTTTTACCTGTATGTGTGTAAATGTAAATAAATAAAAAAAATCTGCAGCTCTACAGAATATAACATTTTAGAATATGGGTTGATCTGATCAAAATTTATGGTAAAGAATGTGCACATTTCACGAAATTTGAAGTTAATTAAAGAAGTTGTGTTGTGTTTGTGAAGATAGTGTTGTATGATCTGTCCAAACATAGGTATACGTGGTCCGTAAATCATAAGGTAAATCGTTAATACTACATAAACCTTACAAAAGACATATATTTATAAAGGTTTTTGACAGTCCAACGACGCATGTATCCGAACTTCACTAACCCTTTTTAAAACATTAATTTACCTTTTATATACATAAAACATTTTGTTTTTGTTTTGTATTGTTATAAAAACCACATAAAAACGATACTATGTCACTTACCTTTTTCACAGTTTTTTATTTCTTTTTTTAGTTTTTGTAGGACCTATGCCCCACACTATGGCTAGGGCAAGGGTTTCTCCTGTGTCGTGGGTACAGTTAACAGACATAAATCTCACATGAACACAGACCCAAATTCAAATATTTATTCCGTGCAGGGATTAAACCCGCGACGCGTAGCGTAGAAATGTCATGCTTAACCATTCCGATAACTGTGCCGTGATCATGTGATAATTTCGGAATTACGTACTCTTTTTTCAAACGGCTAAATAAAAGTCGTGCCATGTAAGCCCTCGCTTCAGAGTAATGCACCGGCCCCCTGTCAAATAATCGACAATAGCAGGGGTGGTCGGGTGGGGTAAACCATTTTTGCTATTTTCTAACAAAAAAAAAAAGAAATACACGGCACACGTTTTTACTTAAAACATCAGTTTTGAACGCGCAAGCGCAAGCGGCAGCACGTGCCAAAAAAAGTGCTACTTACTACGTTACGTACTTGTGTACTTTTCAGATTGATTGGTGACTGTTTGGTGATTTATTGTGCGAGGTGATTCTAAAACTGTGATCGTTTTATAATGGTGATAAGAACTAAATGGTGATCAATGGAGGCGATAGATCTTAGACAGGATCATAGGAGGTGATGATTTTTCTTATTAGAATCTTGTATGGCTCAGTATTAGGTTGTACGTGTAGAACAATGACATATACACACAGTATATTATCAATACTATCTATCTATAGATATAGTAAATAAATATATAATGTGAGCTCGCGAATCTCTTAGACACCTCTTTAAATATATATAATCTATTACTAAACGTACTAACAATGCCTTCTCTTTACATTTTTGAAAATATTTTGTTTATCCGTAAAACCTTGCTAATGTTTAATTTAAAAAGCGACATTCATTGTATAAATACCAGAAATAGACATAAAATAGTAGTACCTAAATGTAGATTTTCCAAAACCAATAATCATTCTTGGGTAACTGCGTTCGGTTTAATAATAAGATACCTAAAGAAATTACTGATTGACTTGGGAAGTTTAAATCGGGTGTCAAATCAATTCTTATAAAAAAAGCATATTATAGGATTAAAGACTATGTTGACGATAGGGACATATGGCGTTAGCTCTTTTCTGCACATGGGGCTTCCCTGGAAACCAAATACATCTGCAGTGATATTTGCATTGTATAGCTGCCATATTTATCTTTATCAATACATAGATAACTATTCCCCACGGTTTCCTACAGAAGACGGTATTTCTCGAATAGTTACAGCGGGACTTAATATCAAGTGGCGTGTTAGTATTCGACCGTAAGGGGCTCTAAACCACAGGGAAGGGCAGCAGCGTCCTATCTGTGGAACAGCTGCCATTTGACGCTCTCTAACCGCCCTGCCAAGCGTGATGAGTATGGCATATTCCCTCCTCCTAAGACACAATTGTTGAAATCTATCGTGAAGATGTTTTTCTGCAGTGGATGCCCTTTGGTTGATACGATGATTTAAATTTCATATATATATAAGCCGAGTGGTGCCGGTCAAGAATACCACCACCCCATCTCATCCCGTGGGTGTCGTAAAAGGCGACTAAGGGATTAGCCGAAGGCTAGGCAGCAGCGTTCTTCGAGTACAATTATAACACAACTCCGATCGCCAACCCGTCTGCCAAGCGTGGCGATTATGGCAAAACCCCCCAATGAGCCCACAACACACCCATATCGGTCGTTGTGATGGTAGTTGGGGGAGGCCTGTGTCCAGCAGTGGACTTCATTCGGCCGAAATGATGAAACAAGAAATTGGCATCCTATGTATTTTGAAACCCTACTTTTCGTTGTGCGACTTGTACTTAGCAGATTTTCAAATACAAATACTTTTTTATTTCAATTAGGCTTATATAGACACTTATGGTAAGTCAATCATCAAAGTTGCTAGGCTATACTAGGGTACTCTAAACTAGAGGGATGGGCAGCAGCATCCCTTCTGTGGAACAACAGCCATTCTGCACTCACCAACCCGCCTGCCAAGCTTGCTGTGAGATTTGTGTCTGTAAACTGTACCCACGACACAGGAGAACTCCTTTTTTTTAACTTGGGGAAATCCTCTTGGACTTCTTCCGCCTTGGGAAGGGTGGAGGGGCATGCCGGGATCAAACCGGCTAAAACCCCACGGTATCCTTCTTCTTACCTCTAGCCGGGGGTGAGTTTGTGACGAAGTCATCCTTCATCTTCATTTCAATCAACCTCTTTCATGACTTCATACCTTTTATTTCCATCATTGTCCACCTCACGAATCATTCTTTATTCAAATCAAAATTCGAATTTATGTGACGTAGAGTCGCTCTTCATATTTTGATGATTATCATTACACATGGGATTCTGAACGCTAATGGTTCAACATACAGCTGTCGCTCTGACAAATAGTCTCCTGCAATATTACAATTACTTATTTTTAACCTAGCATAAATATTGTGTTAATAAGCTATATTTGAAATATATAAACATCACCATGAAGATGAAGTGTTGAAGTTGTGAATATCAATATACCTATATAACATATATGCTACGTTTCATTGAATCTCGTTAACTGAACTCCGTTACTTGCTGCCGTGGAGAGAGCCTCCTAGTTGAGCTAACCGGGAAGGAACACGGAGGGAGGCACTCCGCGACACTTTTTAATTAATTTTTGCCCCACGTTGGGCGCCAGTGTCATGTAATGATCATCATCAAAATATGAAGAGCGACTCTACGTCACATAAATTCGAATTTTGATTTGAATAAAGAATGATTCGTGAGGTGGACAATGATGGAGATAAAAAGGTATGAAGTCATGAAAGAGGTTGATTGAAATGAAGATGAAGGATGACTTCGTCACAAGTTGTACGCTTTTCTGCATTAGAAGGCAGAAATCGCCGAGTGCGATAAGACCGCCCTTTGTACATGTCATTTTATGTAATGGATCTTCTTTTTTTGTAATGTATGGTGTACAATTAAGAGTATTGTATGAATAACAAAAGAAGTAGTTCATACGAATATATGTATCGTGCGAGGAGCGAACCTGCGACAACTAGCGCAGGAAAGAAATCGCTTAAGCGACCTACTCAAAGCACTGCTTGCAGGGCCCTACATACAGTATCTGCAAACATTCACACTATACAACCCTGCAGAGACACTGCATGTAGAGCTCTGCAGGCAGAGCGTTGAGTAGGCCCCATTAGCCATCCGTGCTGCCATAGTAGTAGGATTTTGCTGCATGCGACTTTATCAAGTTGCCTTTTATGATATTTATGAGTAAGACTAATTTATTTCCAGGAACCAGGGTGTGAGTGTAGTAAAATCGTGTTGACTGCATAATCCTGCAAAAGTTACGTAGGATAGTGGGGTTTTTATGATTTGCGTCTCTAAATAGGGCTGATGACATGTTTCCAAGATTAAAAAATTATATATATTTCAAGTCAAGTCAAGTCAAGTCAAAGTATTTTATTTCAAATAAACCAAATATTGGCACTTATGAAACGTCAGAATCTAAGTTGCACGGTTCCAAATAGTTGATCTCGTGGAGAAGAGCCGGCAAGAAACTCCATGGATACTCTTTTAAAATAATTGAGAATACAATGTTGATTAATACAAAATATTGTAAAACATATACCGAGAAAAATGTAGGTCAATGTGTTAGACAATAATATAATAATAATAGTTTATTTGCCGTGGCAGTTAACGGCTGACCAGTCCCAACAGACGGCACCCGTTCACGAGCATGACGCATGCATCAGCATCGCTTAGCTCAACCATATTGTAGGGAACCGAACGACCCAATACACGACGCCACCACCAGCAAGACATTGTAGTGAGCATGACAGACCAATACAGCCAGGCAAAAAACAATCAATATAAGTAACAAAAATAACATTGGTGGCTACATGATGCTCACACATTTACAGTTTTGTATGAATATGTCCAATAAACAATATTAACAATAACTTATGTTCAATCAATGCCATAATATAAGTAAATAACATAAAAAAATATGATTTTTTCAATTAATTAATTCAAATTGTTTGCTGTACCATCCGTTCTGCGTGGCTCTATATTCTGATAGTAACGTGTTGCGTGTATCATTCCAGATGCGGCGGTGACGCGATGTCTGTCGCGCCAGCGGTCAAGCGCGAGCTGGACCTGGAGAGCGGCGGCAGCAGCCCTGGCCGCAAGCGGCGCAAGCAGGCTGCGCCCACGCGGTCGCAGCCGCAACACCTAGCGCCCCCGCCCATTGACTTGCACGCCAAGATGGCCGACATCTACAAGAGTGCGCTAGCCTTCGGAGAGCTCTCCCTCCCCACCTTCGACCCACTCGCTGCCTTCCGGCTCCTGCCGCGACACGAGCCACCGCGCATATTCAACCCTGAGGCTTACTGTGACTTATGCTGCAAAGAGTTCTGCAACAAGTACTTCCTTAAGACCCATCGCGCCAACAAGCACGGCATTTACGACGGTGGCGATCTTCAGCCAGCAGCGCCACCACCTGCGCATCCTTCGCCACCGCGGCGCGCCTCTGACGAGGAGTCAGGTGGTACTCCGCGTCGCCTATCACCAGACTCAGCGCGACGCGCACGTGAAGCGGGCTTCCAGCCTGATGCATTGCGACGTCTAGGCGTTGTTAACCCTGAAGCGTTCTGCGAAATATGCTGTAAAGAGTACTGCAACAAATACTTTCTACGGACGCACCGGGAACGGCGACACGGTGTGCCAGCACGTCGCTCACCTGTCAATGAACACTCTCCACTGTCAGCCACGCCGCCCGCCGGACCACTCGGCACGCCGCTTGGTACGCCCCTTACCACGCCGCTAACAACGCCACCCGCGCTGTCAGGGCCAATACCTGACACGCCACCCCGTTTGCACTCGCTGCCGCCTCAGTTAGACCGCGAGGAGATGTGCGAAGTTAAACGGGAATGTGAAGACGAACTTGAAGCAGTCCTACGCGATGGTCAAACGAGTCCACTTAACCTAATCGTAGAGGAACGTGGCGTTGCATCACCTGGCTCGGCGAGCGAAGAGCTACGCAAGTTGCAGACGATGATTTCCCAGCTGAACGAGCTAGCGGCGGAGCGGCTCGCGGATGAGCCTAACGACCCAGGCCCACGCCCGCCGTCCGCCTCGCCACCACCACCTGACGAGCGACGGGCGTCCTCCTCCGGTTCGAGCTTCTGCGAGATATGCAACAAGGAGCTGTGCAACAAATACTTCATGCGCACTCACATGCAGCGCATGCACGGCATCTCGTTGGAGAGCGGTACGCAGCTCGGTGGCGTCACCTGCGACATCTGCCACAAGGAACTATGTAGCAAATACTTCCTGCGCGTGCACAAACACAATACACATGGGATTCCCGCGCCGCCGGCGCCGGCCGCCACCGCCCCCGCCGAGCCGTGCCCCCTGTGCGCGCGCCGCTTCCGGGGCCCGCGAGCGCTGCGGGCTCACCTGTTAGCCGAACACGCGCCGCCCGCGCGGCCGCCGCCCCCGCCGCCGCGGCCTCTAGATCTTCTGACGCGCGATAAGCCCTACGCCTGTTCGTACTGTCCGTTTACCACCGACGTGCTCGCGTTTCTGTTTGCGCACGAGCGCGCGCACGCACAGCAGCAGGCGAACGAGCCGCCAGACATGCCCCCGGAACCGCCCGGCAGCGGTTGCGGCAGCGAGATGGAGAGCGGCGAGCTCGGGCCCGAGAGCGGCGAGGGCGGCGAGGGCGAGGGGGACGCGGACGCGCAGTACTCGTGCTCGCGCTGCGAGTTCCGCGCGGAGGGCTTCGCGGCGCTGGAGGCGCACCTGCGCGCGGCGCACGGCGGCGCGGGCGCGCTGCTGGCCGTGCCGCGCGCGCCGCGGGCGCCGCTCACCATGCAGCCCTTCGTGGTGGAGGAGGCCGGCGGCGCGCTGAGCCTGGTGCCGGCGCTGGTGTTCCTGCCCGTGCGGCGCCGCGCCACGCGCCGCGCCACCGTGACGCTGACGCTGACGCCGGCCTAGCCGCCGCGCCGCGAGCGCGCGCGCGCGGCCGCGCCCCCACCGCCGCGCGCGCGCGCCTTCGATCGCTGAACTGTACTAACTACATTTAACGCTGTGTGCCTTCAAGCGATTGCTGAAATATTATGAGACGTAATTTGTAAAGGGAGAAGCTGTCCGCGGCCGCCCGCTCGAGCGCCACACCGCGCGGCGGCCCCCGGCCTCTTTTTTGTCAGAGTCTAACTTCATATATTGAGAATTATATTGAACGGGTGATATATGAAACGTTGCCGCTTATAAATTCGATTATTTATTATTATCTCCTCGATGTTCCGTCGGGTCGGTCCGAGACGAGTTTATGAAACGTCGATTTCGATCGGGAGAAGAAATACACCCTAGGAGTAATTATTATTTAAAGGTATTTTATCGTCGAGTGCGCACTCGCGATAGCGTCGTAGTACCGGTGCGATGTTGATCACTGAGGAGCGTGTCGGCGGACGCGACATCCGGGCGACTCGCCCGCGACGCCGCGCGATGCGGCGCGACGCGGCGCGACATCGGCCGCGCGACTCCCCCACAGTACTAGCGCCCGTGCCACGTAGTACTACGACAACCGCTCTACCTCACGACGTTAGTTTTTATATTAGCTGTTATTGTATAAATTATATTTTGGAGTTACAATAAAGTACAAATATACCTAGTTAGTGCGTTACTACGCCGCGCCGGACGGAGGCCGCGCGCTCATGATAGCTACTCGATACTATTTATTGTTGTCTACGAGTGACTTAAGCACAAAGATACGTACTATTGGGCAGTGATCAACATTAAACGTAATTTTAGTATTAAATTTGATTAGATATGTGGTCGTGGGCTCGGTCAGACGGGTTTTGTTGTGTAACACACCAATATATAGGTATATACGGGTCATTGTTTGGGGCGCGCGCGGGCCGAGCTTGGCGGGCCCGCTGCCGTTCGCCCCGCTGCATTATACTTATTTGTATTGTAATCGTAAACATAATGTGTTACTGCCGACGATGCCTGTGTCGCTCCACTCTGCAAGAATAAACAGTTAAAAACCGCTTTAAATTTTAAATAATATTTTGAACACAAGATTTTGAGATATACAATTTTCTAAAGTTATATTTACTGCCGTCAAAGAAAGACTGAAATTTATTAAAATCATAACTTCTGTAAAGCGGAGCGAGATAGGGATTGCTTAATATTATTATCTTGATAATCAAGACTTATTTGATGGGTAAAATGGTAACAAAATTTGTTTAAATAATTCATTATTGGTAGATCAGTGTGGAGGTTAGCTTGTACAAACCATGCAGCTTCTAAAGAAAGTTCCTATGTATGTACGTAAGTTGTAATTTAAATTTAAAGAAACTAGAGGTCGCTCTCGTAACGGCTCCGGATAGGGTAAGCTAAACCTGATGATAATGATAATAATTGTGATTTTGGATCAGGGTAAACCTTATGAGGAAATAGATTAACTACGCTTATAATCCTTATGTAATGGTTGCGTCATCCAATAAATCGTAATAAGATAAGCGAAATAATTGACGGTAATAATTATTGCTGAAATAATAATTAAAATTGATTTTCATTTTTGTAATAACTAAAAATGGAATACTTAATTCGCCAAAAAAATATAAAAAACATTCAGTTTTTTAAAACACATTATAATATTGTTATGGACAACGAATTTCTAAAATTAGCCTATTTTACTTATATCTTCAAAGTTCCTACGTATAGTTGCAAGAATTAATCTCCTACTCCATAACGTCAAAAAATTAGGCATAGTTAATGTTCAAAATAAAAACAGAAGTTATTTTGAAAATCCATCTTCCTATTAGTCTTCCTGGATGCATAGCCAAACAAGACCCTACACGGAGCCGAGACGCGGGCGCGCAATACAACAAATTATATTAATAACGTTTTAAATAATAACAAATTAATACAATTGTACGGTTGGTAAGATCTCAAGTCATCGTCTATTTTCTGTGAGCATTCGTGGAACAATAGAAGAGAATGCTGGGTTTTTATTATATTTGGAGAATCGACGGTCACTGTGATCGAAGTCATTGGATGTAGTGAAAAAATATGTATTAAAACTTGAGTTTGAAACGTTTCGTTTCCCAAAACGCGTTGTACTTTGAGTGGAGACCAGTTTAAGGTTGGGGACGTAGCAAAGATAGGAAGATAAGGTAATTTCCTGTTGTAATGTTGGTGGGAATTACCTAAAATGTAAGCAAACGATTGAAATACGTATATCAAGTGCTAATCAAATAATGTAAAACATTTGATGACCTTGCAAGAGATTTTATTATAATAGTAGATAAGTTATATTATATGTATTTAAATATTAAATAGACATTAACAGAGGAATATTGAAATATAGGTTTATAAACTATCGTATACACCGTGATTTTATATTCATTTATTTTACCAAAAAGGGATTTTCAACCGGTGAAATTCAACAAATTTCTGTATCCTCCTACAAAAACTTTTAGCACTAATTTACTTCAGCAGTTGACATGATTTAGGTTTTTGAGATTTTTGTTGTTAGGTAAATCAGTCGGTATATAAAAATGTCAGTCACTCTAAAATGATTTATTATATGTCATTGAAGGTACAGATATTATTATTATTATCAAAGATGGCAAGCGAGAATATTGTTAAAATTCTAATTCCATTGCTTGAATCTATAAAATAAAATAAAAAACCATATAATTATTCAGAAGTATTGGGGAAAACGGATAAGTCAACACAGTAAACCATTTATGAAAAATCATTAAAAATAAAAATGTATGTTCAAACGTCAGCTTCTTCAAAAATCGTTTTTTGTACAATGATTAGTAGGTAAATAATTTTTAAAGATGCTGATAAAATGATCAATATATTTTATAGAAAATATATACTGTAATGATGTAGGTTTACACAATAAAAGTGCTATACATAGTCCCATGCTAACATATATTATTGCCAAAGGAAAAAAAAGTATTCGTTCAAGAAAAGCTAGTCAATTAAAAGTGTACCATTTTCTTTTGCAAATATACACATTAATGCCATTTAGTTATTCTGAGATAGCGTAGCAATCTAGTCTCAGTGAAAGTGCAACATTCCTTTTCCATTTTCATATTTTTTTTTTTGTCTTAACTGGTACGTATTTTATTGATATGTATTTTTACGTATATCGGGGTATTTGTTATAATAATTAAAGTGTAAATGTTTTAAAGTAAAATTCAAAATAGATGGTATCCATTTTAATAATTATTTTAACAAATGGCCTGGTGCTAGCGTTGATGAGAAATTTAAAAGAAGAGATCCTTAAATCTTTTTATAAATGTGTGCAATGTAGCATTCTAAAGATTGTTTCGTCTGTCCCGTCTTAGCTACGTCCGCAACATAACAATAGTACAAATTTGTTAACCAAGGGTGCAAGGTATCGGAGTTTGGTAAACAAATAATAAAACAGTACAAATTAAATATTAAGTGTAGTTGAAAGGTTTACAGGAGTGATATTAACAATAATTCACTCAAGTACAACGCTCATAAGCAGGTAATACAGTCGCA
The DNA here is from genome assembly GCA_947459985.1 of Diloba caeruleocephala. NCBI lineage: Eukaryota > Metazoa > Arthropoda > Insecta > Lepidoptera > Noctuidae > Diloba > Diloba caeruleocephala. The sequence continues at coordinate 2,018,638 of OX381629.1, read as the reverse complement.
CAGTTTCCATTATAATAATCTGTATTATACTTTTTTAAGTGGCATTATATTATAGATTGTTATTGCAAAAAAAGGGTTCCCGAGAATATGTATTACAGGATCAGAATATAAATTATTATTTTAAATTGTATCACGAAATATATTATTGCTATTCCATGTAAATGCCTACTTTATTCCAGAAGGCCAATTCTCATAGTTAATATTACACAATGACTGAAAATTGACAAAACTAAGATTAAATTATGAATTGACAAAATATTGTTGCTCAGCTCCTCTTAAAGCTCAGTCGGATTCAGATGATCTCTCTCTCTCTCTCTCTAGTCTCAATTCAATGTCAATTTCGACGTTTATTGAATGGCAATTTTAGTGCCTGGATCTGTTCGAAATGTTAGCAGAATACCGTTTTGGCTTCAACCAACTTTTGATCCTAAGTTCACGTTTGGACGTTGTTTGTAAGTTTAGGAGACTAGATCGGAACTATATTCTGAACATTTTTAATTACGAGAATTGGCCCTCAGATGTGTAAATACGAAGTAAGATCCGTCTATATCTAATAGTCTTAATTTTTTATTTAATGTGTATTGAGAAAATAATTTTAGTTAAACAAACTTAATAAACAAAACTACCATTAAGTGCTTTACAAGAAAATCTAAACTAAATATGTTTTTAATTTAATTTTTATGAAAATATAAAAAAGTACATTACATTATATTTTCCCAACTTAGTATTTAATTATACTAACTTAAAATTTTAAATAACAAGTGAACAAATGTTTTATGGTTGATTTCAGATCAAAGTTTTTATATTTCATGAAGATCTGAAATTGATTGCAAATATCTTTGTTGCTAATTTTGTCAACCTCAAATATTTCTGAGGTTTATTATTTAAAAAAATATTTGATATTGACAGAATCGTTATGATCTCTATAAAAAAGTTCCTTCACTCCAAAAAATAAAAATTCGTTCTAGTCGATCTTATTTTAGGTTAGACATATTTTAGTGCGACTGTATAATGTAAAACGTGAAAATAATTTTTCGAGTTATATAAAACTGTGTTGTTTCTAGTCAAATTATTTTATAAACATTTTACTAATGTGGATGACCATTACTGGGGAAATTAAAGATATATATTTAGAGAATTACAAATGTAAAATTAGAGGAGAACATGCGCGAATATTTCCAAATTTAAATTACTATGGCGATTTAAATAATTCTGGTGTCCACATTGGATAAAATCATATTTTAAAATATATAAAGAGAATTATATTCTGGCTTTAGGAGAAAGCCAAACCTTTTGCCGTAGCCATTTTCTAGCACTTACTGCTACTATTGAATGTGAACATTTTCATAAACAATTTTAGTAACTAATAAGGTAAATACAATTTTCATCGATTTCCCTGTACTAAAAGAAAAATAAACCTTGTCAGAAATATTTTAAGGTGGGAAATCCAGTACTAGGAAAAAGTTCGCTCTTTATTACATTTTTGGAATCAAAAGTAATTAGTTTTATTTGATTTATTCTTAGTAATAAGAGCTAGAATGTGGTTTGCGGTCGGTATATGTTCCTAGCTCCGTCTGTTTGTTATGTATTTGTTTTCCATTAATTACTACGAAGCATTTCTACCGTATTCAATAAATTAAATATACAAATAATTTTTGACGTTTTGTTTTCCTTAGTACTAAGTTGTGAGTAAAATTTAATAGTCACCAAAGTACCTACTGTTATTTATCGAAGATCTTGTGCGTAGTTTTGGTAGTTAAAATAATAACTCAGACTGGTTATTGTATGCATCTATTCAGTTATTTTCCATACGTCCGATCAATTCAAAATTACTAAGCAGGGTTTAATTAGAACTTTTAGATTATGGCTTCTGTCTGGAATATACTCTATTACACTATTTCGACAATGTCATGTATAACGGCAACATTGTTCGGGGTTTAGGTTATACAATCTTTAATTATTCATAAAATATTTCAGCAAAATAATAATACTCCCTAAGCAGAATTATAAACCATCGGCGACATATTGCTGTCAAACTGACCCGATATTTTATTTTATTTCAATTAATTTTATTTAATTTTATTTAAATTTGTTAATAATAATAATAATATCTGGCAACACCGAACATCGTGTCAACATAAAAATTCTTGAATATAAAATATATTTCAAAAATATTAATCAACGTATACATAGTCCGGAAAATTATAAACTAATCAACAAATCAGGCCAGAAACTCTTTACACATTAAAAATGACGAAAAGAAAACCAAATTATTTATACCAAGCACATAAAAAGCAATTATGACAGCTGCCATCAGGATGTACTACAAATAAAACCGAAATGTAATGAAATATATTTTTATGCCGTAAAATGCTGACAAGAGCCAGAGCAAGAGGAGCACACCCACCACCCCCGGACTCGTCGCTTAGCTCCGCCTCGCAGCCGCCGGATCCCGGATCGCCGGTGACGCCGGCAGCTGCAGACGCGTCGAGCTCCAGCGACGAGTTTTTCTCTCTGCCGACGTCGCCATCACCTGCACGTCGGCAGGGGAGAGGACGGCCACCGAATAGCTTAGGGTCTAGGGGCCAACCAGCCCCGAGCCGGGCCCCCGCTGCCGGTGGTTATGTGCAGCGCATGAAGTGGACTCAAACTATGAACGAGAACGTCATGCGCGCATATTATGGGTCTACAGAGGGAGGAACCAATCTCACTGCGTACCGTAGTAGAATGCTTACTCTGTTCCAGGAACTTGAACCAGCCATCAACGTCTCGGCCCAACGATTATCGGATCAAGTGCGGGTCATCCAACGTAATCATAAGTTGGATGACGCTGTACTTGATCGGCTACGCTCCGAAGTGCAGATCAGTCGTGTCATTTCTCTTCCATCTCGGACTGTGATACAACCGCAAGTGTTTGGTGAGGTTCCATCGCAGTCCAGCAATATCTACGGGGAAGAGGATGACAGGACCATGAATGTAAGTAACCAGTGCAATGAACAATTGAGGAACGCGCTGGAGGATGCGATCCGGGACTACCGGACCACTCCCACTATACTTAGGCCACGAATACCTCGCTTGCCTATGAATAACAAAAATAGGGCATTGGTATGTGCCCTGGATTCGCTGCTTTTTGATTATTTTGAAGGCAGCGAAGATCTCGCCGATACTCACTCGATCCTGTACTGTGCAGCTGTTGCGGCATGTCGTGTAGCTCGCGTTAAATTTCACCTTAATGACAGAGCTACACAACAGAAATCAGCCGTACCAGCTTGGCAGTGCAGGATTGAGCGGCGTATTGGCGAGGCCAGGGTACTTATCGGAAAACTAATCTGCTTCAGGGATGGCAATACTCGACCTAGAGTAATGCGCTTTGTGAGGCGGGCATTCTCGGGGACTGGGATTAGTCCTCAAGAATACATGGCCCGTGTCACAGAGCGCATCGATTTCCTGAAGCAGAAGGTATATGCATGGGCGAGCCGTATTCGCAGGTATAGACGACGAGTGGATCGATTCTCTCAGAATCGCATATTCCAGAGCGACCAAAGGTGGGTTTATAGATCTTGGGAGCGACCTGACCAAAGTGTGAGCAATGTGAGTCGCCCAGTTGATGAAGCCACGAGTGCATTCTGGCGCAACATCTGGTCGACGCCCGTTGGTCACACGGAGGGTGAATGGATGCGGGATATTGAGCGAGCGTGTGAACCTATACAAGAGATGGAGGAAATAGTAATTTCCACACAAGACGTAGTCAGTGCAGTCCGTCCGATGTTGAATTGGAAATCCCCGGGACCGGACGGACTGCATAACTTTTGGATAAAATGGCTGCGTAGTTCACACGCTCGCTTGGCATCCCAATTTCAGTCAGCCTTGGAGTCAGGATCGCTACCACAGTTCTTTACTACTGGAGTTACCCACCTGCTCCACAAATCAGGTAGTGCAGCGGAACCCAAAAATTATAGGCCGGTTACATGTTTACCGACGTTATATAAACTTCTTACATCCATTTTGAGAGAAAAAATTACTAGCCACATTGACAAGAATGCCATCATGTCTACCTCTCAAAATGGATGTAGGAATGGGTCCCGCGGCACTAAGGAGCTGCTCCTCATTGACATGGCCATTAGCCAACAGGTTCGTCGCTCCCGAAAAAATCTGTCGACATGTTGGATAGATTATAAGAAGGCCTATGACTCGGTGCCGCATACATGGCTCATGAGAGTGCTGGAGTTGTATAAAATAAATACAACTTTACGCACTTTCTTGTTGTCATGTATGGGGCAATGGAGGACGGTCCTTCGCTATCCAGGATGTCGACAAATTCAAGGGATCGATGAAACGATCAAAATTGAGCGGGGAATATTCCAGGGCGATAGTTTTAGTCCCCTGTGGTTTTGTCTGGCCTTGAACCCTCTCAGCACTTTACTGGAGGGATCAGGGCTAGGCTACCAGCTGCGGAGAGGAGGTCAGGTAGTATCCCACCTGTTTTATATGGATGACCTGAAACTGTTTACCCCTAGCAAATTGCAACTAATAAAGTTACTGAAAGTAACTGAAACTTTCAGTAATTCTATTAGGATGGAATTTGGTATGGATAAATGTGCGGTCATGCATGTAAAACGAGGGGAGATAATGGAATCCGAGGGAATTCAACTTTCAGATTCCATTAACCTTAGATCGCTCTCCGCAGCAGAAACATACAGATACTTGGGTATGTCAGAGGCGTTAGGCATCAACGAGGCTGACATGAAGCAATCGTTAAAGGAGCGTTTCTTTGGCCGCCTGAAAAAAGTACTTCAAAGTCTTTTATCAGGTGGCAATAAAGTTCGCGCCTTTAACGGTTGGGTCATGCCAGTTTTGATGTACTCCTTTGGCATACTCAAGTGGACTCAGACAGAACTGGATGCCCTGGATAGGAAAGTTCGTACATTGCTGACCACAAATCGGATGCATCACCCTCGATCTTCGGTCATGAGGCTGTACATCCCACGGAAGTGTGGAGGTCGAGGCTTTTTGAATGTTAAGACTCTCCACAACCGTGAGGTGTGCAGTCTCAGAGAGTATTTTCTACATACCGATGAGGGAATGCACCGAGATGTGGTCTCAGTGGACAAAGGACTAACCCCGCTCGGTTTGGCTAAAGAGAACTGGCGCAAACCTGTAGTACTCAGTACCGACGACCGCAGGGAGGTATGGCAGAGCAAAGAGCTACATGGACGCTTTTATCGGGCACTTCATGGTCCCGATGTAGATTTTCTAGCGTCCGTGTCCTGGCTACGTTTCGGTGACCTTTTCGGGGAAACCGAAGGTTTTGCTTGTGCAATTATGGACGAAGTTATCATGACGAACAACTACCGGAAATATATTGTTAAGGATGGCACCGTTGACATCTGTCGGGCATGTCACTGTCCTGGTGAATCACTTAGACATATAATTTCTGGTTGTTCTCGTCTTGCTAACGGCGAGTACTTGCACAGGCATAACCAAGTGGCCAGGATAATCCATCAGCAACTTGCTCTAAAGTACAACCTTGTGGAATCTGAGGTGCCGTATTACAGGTATGTGCCCGACCCAGTTCTTGAAAATGACCATGTCACATTGTACTGGGATCGATCTATCATCACTGATAGGACTATTATCGCCAATAAGCCTGACATAGTGGTGATAGATCGATTAGAGCGCCGCACGATGATTGTTGATGTTACAATTCCGCATGACGAGAATCTCGTGAAAGCCGAGAAAGATAAACAAATTAAGTATCTTGACTTGGCACACGAGATTGTCGACATGTGGGATGTGGACTCTGCAATCATCGTGCCGATAGTTGTAACAGCCAATGGCCTCATTGCCAAGAGCCTCGACCACCATCTAAAGAGGCTCTCGTTAGGTGGCTGGATCAAGGGCCTGCTACAAAAAGCAGTAATCCTCGACACGGCACGTATAGTGAGGAGGTTCCTCTCTCTGGAGCCCTAACCACCGGTAGCTTGGACCCTGTGCCCGCTGCCGGTTGGTCTCTATTTTTTATATTTTTAAATGTATGTGTTTTTGTTTTTTACCTCTATATATATTTAAAAATGTAATTAATATGAAAGTATCAGAAATAAAGGAATAATAATAATATTAATGGCTGGGTCATGCCAGTTCTCATGTACTCCTTCGGCATACTCAAATGGACTCAAACAGAACTGGATGCCCTGGATAGGAGAGCCCGCACATTGCTGACTGCAAATCGGATGCATCACCCACGATCCTCGGTAATGAGACTGTACATCCCGCGGAGATGTGGGGGTCGCGGCTTTTTAAATACAAAGACCCTCCATAACCGTGAGGTGTGCAGTCTTAGGGAGTATTTTTTCCATACTCACGTGGGGATGCATCGAGATGTAGTGGCAGTGGACAACGGGCTCACCCCGCTTGGTCTGGCAAAAGAGAACTGGCGCAAACCTGTAGTAATCAGTACCAATGACCGCAAGGAAGTATGGCAGAGCAAGGAGCTGCATGGACGTTTTTATCGGGCCCTCCATGGTCCCGATGTAGATTTTCCAGCATCAGTATCCTGGTTACGTTTTGGTGACCTCTTTGGGGAAACCGAAGGTTTTGTCTGTGCGATTATGGACGAAGTTATCATGACGAACAATTACCGGAAATATATTGTTAAGGATGGTACGGTTGACATCTGTCGGGCATGCCACCGTCCGGGTGAATCCATCAGACATATTATTTCTGGTTGTTCTCGTCTTGCTAACGGCGAGTACTTGCACAGGCACAACCAAGTAGCCAGGGTTATACACCAGCAACTTGCGCTGAAATATAAACTTGTGGCCTTTGAGGTACCATACTACAAGTATATGCCCGACCCAGTTCTCGAAAATAGTCATATCACATTGTACTGGGACCGGTCTATCATCACTGATAGGACTATTGTTGCTAATAAGCCTGATATAGTGATGATAGACCGAGTAGAGCGACGCGCAATGATTATTGATGTTACCATCCCGCATGATGAGAATCTCGTGAAAGCCGAGAAAGAGAAACAAATAAAGTATCTTGACTTGGCACACGAGATTGTCGACATGTGGGATGTTGACTCAGCAATCATTGTGCCGATAGTCGTTACGGTCAACGGCTTGATCGCCAAGAGCCTCGACCAACATCTTAAGAGGCTCTTGTTAGGCGGCTGGATCAAGGGCCTGATACAGAAAGTGGTTCTCCTTGACACGGCACGTATTGTCAGGAGGTTCCTCTCTCTGGAGCCCTAGCCACCGGCAGCTTGGACCCTGTTCCCGATGCCGGTTGGTCACTATTTTTATATTTTTAAATATATGTTTTTATTTTTGTTTTATATATATATATTTAAAAATGTAATAATATGTTTACTAAGAAAATAAAGGATAATAATAATATACCCCTCTGGGCAAACGTTATCTCACCATGGGATAAGGTAATCCTGCAGGGCAGATTAAAGTAGCTGCTTGATTTCTTCATACCATATGATTAAAAAAAAAGTATATCATAAGAAAAAAAAAAGTATATTAAGTAGCTTACAGAACGCAGGGCAGTTTGTGGCGAGCTGAATGTGAGTGGCGACACTGCGTACCCGAATGCTCCAGAGAGTCGGTCAGGGCCTCGTCTCCGCTTGCCTTTATTGGTTGGTTGGAGTGGAACCCCATGAGTGCCCGCAGGATTTTCAACTCTGGCTTGCCTTAGTTGGCCGATCAGAGGGGGGCCGCCGGAGCTATATGCTCGGAGGTGGAAGTGTCTAATGGCGTAATAACGGGGAAACCCGCTCCGAGTCTCCGAGACGCGCGATGGTGAAACCGGTGCCGCACCTCTCTACACCCCTACCCGCTCACACCGGTGTTGCTCCTTGTCGCCTGTAGTGGTGGCCATTTAGGGGGCCCATCTTGTGAGTGGCGAGTCACCGTCTGCCACAGAATTTCACGATCAAAGTTCATTCATCATCAAAGGCAGACGCCGTTGTTCCCGTATTTATTAGTCTTTTTATTCCATGTAACACCCATTGCAATAGACCTTATCGTTATAGTTTCCATCTCATACAATAGCCTTACACCATCGGGGACAATCCATGACTTCATTTTATAGTGCAGCTATGGAGAGTCCCCGGTTGGTGTCCCATTACATTTTAGATTAAAATTCTCTAAAGGGCCTCTGCGTGTTGGACCTATGTCCCCGCGTAAGCCTGTCAAAAGACCGGGTTCCCCCTTACAGGGGATATAAACCCGTGAAAAGAGAGACATGTAGATAATAATATATAAGGTGCTCCTGGTGGTGTTCCTCATCGGTGTCATTATGGTGAAGCTATCGTACTTCTCGGACACAATAGCCTATCTTGCAATAGAAATGCAGGCCGTGTAGCACACCATCTACATATTAACGATATTATTCATCGTGGGTGCTAGCTGTATTAGAACCCAATGGGTTGGCACGCGCTGATGGCAAAAGACCGGATGGTGCGTCGTTATTGCTTTGGAAAATGGGTAGGCCTCTGGTGTGGGACGCAACTTGTGTCGACAACCTTGGTCCTTCCCATCTTCCAAGCACGACTGGCTGTGCTGGCGCTGCCTCTTCTGCAGACGAAAACCTCAAACGGCGCAATTATAATAATCTAATCAGAAATTATTGTTTTCAACCGTTTCAACGCTTGTGTCATGGGGTCAGAGTGCACGTGCCGTTTTCAAAGACATTTCGAAACGGTTGGTCGACACTTCACGTCACCAGACGGCTGGCCTTTACTTTGGCCAAAGGATAAGCATTGCCATTCAACGTGGCAATGCTGCCAGTCTTCTGGGAACATTATCAGCTGCCAGCGATGGGGACGGACGGAGGCGGATGAGTATTGGAAACCTAATGCCTAAATGTCACCTTTTTTATAGTTATTTTTTTTATTTATTGTTAGTTATTTAAGGCATAAATATTGTGTATATGTTTAGTTATGTGTATATAAGTTTCATCTAGTTATTAGTCTTTTATAAAAAAAACATGTAAATTTTAAATTCATTCTTAAAATATTGGTTATGTTGTCTTGGTTGGCTGATGGGAACCCTGAACCCTTGGACTCTAGATTACCTATGAGAAAAATGCAATGGGTACTCTCAGGGCCTGATTTTAGGTTTGAGCCAAGACTGCCTTCATCATAGAAAAAAGCATCAAAATAGTACAAAAGTCTCATTGCACCATTCAAGATTTGGATTTGCCTAAACGTGCTAAAGCTCCGGCTCGTTCCAGAAGAAAACTGGCACGTCCCTTAACCCGGAACTACGAGGGCGGCACTGAAAATTTCGGGAATCAAGGAAGTGACACAACATTACTATTTAAAAATGTATTTATTGCTTTTCGAAGTATTCTCCGCGAAATTTGACACATTTTTCCATACGATGGAACAATCATTGAAGCAACCATTCCATTCGGAAGTTTGGGTCTCCAAAATGGCCGTTTTGTAGGCGTCCACAGCTTCTTTAGGTGATGAAAATCTCTGTCCACGCAATTTATTCTTTATTTTAGGGAAAGTATAGAAATCATTAGGGCTTAGGTCGGGGCTGTACGGCGGATGGTCTAATAATTCTATGTTTTCTTGCTCTAAAAACTCTTTTGTTCTGTGCGCGGTGTGAGAACTCGCATTGTCGTGATGGAGGATGATGCGGCGGTTGCAGTTCTCTCTACGGAGTTCAGAAACGACCTGTGGCAAACAAATGCTAGCATACCATTCTGCATTAACCGTTCTTTGTCCCTCAAGAGGAATAGTCTTCTTCTAGCTTAGCTTGCAAGAAGTGACCTACCACCTATATTTATTGATCCTTAATGGAAGCCTATCTGATAACTAAAACCTAAACGTGACCAATAAATAATCTAACTACAAAGAAAAGAGTATATCCTTGTAGAACGGCAGGAAGTAGGACACCCAGACCTTTAAAATAAAATTGAAAATGAATTCAGTGTAAGGAAAATCTATGAAAAAGAGAACCTAAGATGTTTTTAAATAACTTGATAGTCGCAGTAAAGAAGATAAGAAAAGTTAAGATAATTAAAACGAAAACATAATGGAAACAATGCTACTGAAAGCTATTCAGGGAAATAATCTATAAATAAATCATACAATTACAACCCTAACATCAAAAACTCCGCCAAAAATAGTCTTAATTAAAGATTATATCCGCGTCAACTGTCAGCTTTAGATTAATGAAAAAAACTTGACAAAAATGCTCGTTTTTTGTAAAAAATCGACATCCATTAAAAATCGCGTGGCGAGGGTCGCTCGGTGTCGCATCTGTCAAACTTATCATGGGGGAAATGCAGTAAAATTGTTGAAAAATGGGTTAAATGTTAAAAAAACATGGCAAAACATAGCAGGCGAGGGGTTAAGCTGACAGTGTCAACATTACACGGGAGTTAACCCGTCGGTCGCGGGGCGACACGCATCGTTTTCGTTTGAACTTGAATTTGAGAATTTTATTTATAACTAGCTGGGACCCGCGTTTAATTTAAAATACATTTAGAGTACTTCTACATATAGGCACTTGACATAGAATATATATATATTGAATTTCAAAGGTTTTATTTTTTTGCGCGGAACCCTAATTATTTCTATTTCTAAAATAAAAGTACGTATCTGCCAGTGAAAGTCCCGTCAAAATCGGTCCAGCCGTTTCGGAGATTACCCGGAACAAACAGACAGACATACAGATAGACAAAAAAAAATTAAATGCATTTTTTGTTGTATGTTCCGTATATACTTTCACATGCATCTAGTAAAAAGCTGTAATTTTGTCATTACAAACAAACACTTGAATTTTATTAATTTGTATAGATTACCGCTACATAAAAAATTAAATTGCTCTTCGAAACGATGCCGCGGCCATCCCCTTGTTAACTTGTAACTTGTAGATTCTTTACCAAACTATATGGCACTTGAACTTGTGAGCATGTACTCTATTATACATAATCTGCCTATCACTGTCCCGATACTGGGCACGGGCGTTGTCCCATGATGGGAAAGGTTAGGCCTTAGTCAACCACGCTGCCCAGTGCGGGGTAGCGGACTACACACACCACTGAGAACATTTTGGAGTCCTCTCAGGTGTGCAGGTCTACTCACGATGTTTTCTTTAACTGTTAACGCAAGTGATAAAATAATTCTGACCCGCACATTAGTCCAAAAAGACAGCGGTGCGGGCCGGGATGGAACTCGGACGCTCCTGTATGTAAGGCATGCATTTAACAGTGTTTAAGTGGCTATCACTGCTTACTCTCTGATACTAATACTCTATTCCTTTTTATCTTGTAAAGTACATGTAAGTAAAGCAATAGAAATATATCTCAAGCGGCAGTCACCTGCTTAGGCAGCCAGTGTTGACTGTTTTACTGACAAAATAACTACAAATAAAATAAAACCTTTTATGTCCGGATTACGAATATAGCACTATAATAAAACACTTTTAAATGGTAATCCTGCGACCACGAACCCTGAAAAGTGTTCGAAACGTCAGGAAAAACAAAAATCTAAAATATACGCGATAGAATCCGTTTAAAAGTGTTTTGTTATAATGTGTAATACTCGCGAAAACCTAAGACATTAATATAGCACTACTACTTCCCCTCCGTGGATGTCGTAAAAAGTGACTATGGGATTATAAACCAGAGGGATGGGCAGCAGCGTCTTTTCTGTGGAACAGTAGCCATACTGCGTTCACCAACCCGCCGGCCAACCGTGGTGAGTACTGGCACATTTCCCTCAAAATGACGACACAATTGTGGAAGTCTGTGGGGGAGTTTGTTCAGCAAGGGACATCTATTGGCTGATATGAAAATGATGATGGACTACACATAAATTAAACTAGGACAAACCTATACAAATACATTACTGTAAAACCATCAAACGAGTCAAACATGATTATTAAAAAAATCTCCTCTAACACTTTGACTATGATTTATTGTTTTTCCAAATCGCCATGAGGTAATATCATTATAAATAAACATATTGAATAAATTTATCCTTTTAATAATTGTTCAACGTTATCTTGAACTGTGCAGTGGTTTATGACTTATTTTAATAATTGATTCCTGTAATATTAACATCAACACCAATTAATCACAATTGATTCTTGTAGTTTGGTTACCCGCTTTAGTGACATTTTATTATTGACGTTTAATATTATTGAATATTATAATTCACGCAATTGTTTTAACAATAAGTTTCCTTCGCTGATAGTTACTTGCGAGGACTGTAAACAGTTCTGTGTTCTAATTGAGTCATTAATCAGGTTTTAATTAATTGTACTGGCAATTTATTAATTCCGCAGTAATTACTTAGTACCTCGTAATATTATACTAGGAGGGATCAAAAAGTATTGAGAACGACATACTCCTTGGTAAGAAAAAAAAACTGGAAAGCATAGCTCAGATACATATTTGTAATATTAATAAAGAAAAACATCTTCGATTCTCTTTTGTTTTTTTCTGAATGTAGTCACTTGTTTGCTTCGTGTCGGAACGTGTTCTCGAAAATGGAGAAAAACGAAGTGCGAGTCGTTAGTAAATACCTCTGTTTAAAAAACTTAACGACGCCAGAGATTCATTGCGATTTGGAGGCAACATTAGGAGAGTCTGCTCCGCCGTATTCCACTGTCGCAAGGTGGGCTTCTCAATTTCGAGTAGGGAGAACGAGCACGGAAGACGAACATCGTTGCGGCCGTCCATCGACATCAGTCACCCAAGAAAATGTTGCGAAAGTCGAGAAAATTGTATTGAGCGATCGAAGAGTTACCATCCGATACTTAATTCAAGAAACGGGCATTTCATATGGAAGTATTAAATCCATATTGAAACAATCTTTGAATATGAGAAAAGTTTCCGCAAGATGGTGTCTTCAAGGTGTCAAGAAGGTGTCGAGAATGTTAACCGACAGTCAGAAACATAATCGACTTGACATTTCGAAGATATTGTTGGACAAGTTTCAAGAAGATTCTGAAAACATTTTGTCTCGTTTCGTAACAATGGACGAAACATGGGTCCATTTTGATCCCGAGACAAAACAGCAGTCTTCGCAATGGAAACGGCCATCATCACCAACCTCGAAGAAGTTTCGTGTCGTGGGATCGGCTGGCAAGGTTATGGCCTAAATATTTTGGGACTCAGAAGGGATATTGTTGATTGATTAGCTGGAGCGTGGAACCACTATTACAGGCCAATATTATGCAGCTTTAATTCGCAAGTTGAGGAATACCATCAAAGAGAAAAGGAGAGGGAAACTTCGAAGGGAAGCTGTTTCATCACGACAACGCACCAGCGTACAGGTCGGCAGTTGCGATGGCTGCCATTCAGCAAGCTGGCTTCGAATTGGTTGACCACCCCCCTTATTCACCAGATTTGGCGGCTAGCGATTTTTATCTGTTCCCCAAGTTGCAAAAATACTTAAGGGGAAACAGGTACGAAGACGATAACGAGGTGTTGGATGCCGTGGAGAGCTTTTTGCAGGACCAAGACAAAACTTTTTTTGTGAAAGGGATTGAAGCCTTGGAAAAGCGCTGGACTCGGTGTGTAGAGAGACTCGGAAACTATGTAGAAAAATAAATTATTAAGTTATCAATAGTCATTATATTCTATCTCATTCTCACTACTTTTTGATCCCTCTTCGTACAAGTTTAGTAAGGTGTACTTACTAAGCCGAATAGGTATTAATATACTACCTACTTATGATAATAGCTATTCTAAAACTTCTCCATAAAAATAATAGGCGAACGACCGAATACTGAAACGCCACTTAGTATTAAGTCCCGCTTTAACTATTCCAGAAATCCGTTTTCGTTGGGAAACCGGGTGGCTCAAATAGTTAAACGGGGACTCAATATTAAATGATTCTTCAATATTGGGCCGTTACAGTTGTTAAATAAAATATACGCTGAGGTAACCCTCCCTACCACCAGGAGTGTTTAGATTTAAGGCTATAATTGACCCGTATGCTACTCTTAGTATACAGTCCAAGTATCATTTCGGCCGAATGAAGACCACTGCTGGACACAGGCCTCCCCCAAAGATCACCACAACGACCGATATGGGTGTGTTGTGGGCTCACTGGGGGGTTTTGCCATAATCGCCGCGCTTGGCAGACGGGTTGGCGATCGCAGTTGAGTTGTTAATGTATTCGAAGGAAGCTGCTGCCCATCCTCCGGCTAATCCCTTAGTCGACTTTTACGACACCCACGGGAGGAGATGGGGTGGTGGTATTCTGAGCCGGCACCACACGACTGTCGACATTCCAAGTATTACCTATTTATCATGCTTGTACGTAATTAGAAATGGTTTTTTGTGAGCCATCGCATAACACCTCCCAGAAAAGAAACCTCTTTCCAAGTTAGGTATCAGTTTAAATAGTAATCAACCCAAGATACCTACTATCTAAGTTAGTAGACTGTCTCAACTCACGGATGACAGAGCTGATGTCATAACAAACACTTATCCAAACATAATTATTTTTCTTTTCTTTAATATTTTTTTTAATGACGGCACGGTTGGTGCAGTGGCTGATACAGTCGACTGCTGCGCGCCGGGTCGTGGGTTCGATTCCCGCACGGAATTCATGTCTGTGAACGCACCCACGACACAGGAAAAATCCTAGTGTGGGGCAACGTTTTAAAAAAAAAAAAATTTTTCATCATCATCATTTCAGCCATTTATATATCCACTGCTGAACAAAGGCCTCCCCCATAGATTTACACAATTGTTTCATAATTTTGGGGGGTTATTGCCGATACTCACCACGCTTGGCAGGCGGGTTGGTGAGCGCAGTATGGCTACTGTTCCACAAAAGGGACGCTGCTGGCCTTCCCTCTGGTTTATAGTCCCTTAGTCGCCTTTTACGACATCCAACGGGAGGAGATGGAGTGCTCCTATATTCTTAATCCGGACACCACACGGACTTTTTATACTTACGGACGAATTAATTTTATATGAAATCAATTCAAATCGGTCTTCTAATCTCGGAGGAACCAGACAACTATTAAGACATCATCTAGATAAGCGCAGTCAAATTAAACCTGTGTACCGAAGCTAGTATTTTTTTAAACGTTGCCCCACACTAGTATTTCTCCTGTGTCGTGGGTGCGTTTACAGACATGAATTCCACACACAACACCGCCGTCTGCATCAACCACTGCACCAACCGTGCCGTCAATTATTAATACTATTCAATCAAACGTAGTAAAACATTTAGAAGACCAATTCGAAAGCATTACCTAGGGGAAGAATGCCTATTCAAAAAGAAATTGCTCAAATTGATCTGCAAATACTGGAGTAATCGGTGTACACACACACAGCTACACATCAAGCTATCCCTTTCCAGTAAAAGCTGATTTCTCATTGTACAGAAAGATTTTACAATGCGATGTTAGCCTATACTGCTAAGTAACGAATAGCTTGATGTGTAGCCGTGCGTACATACATAAAAAATTCGCATTTCATGAAGAACCTCTTCCTTTTTGAAGTCAGTTAATGAGAGTATCTAAAACATTTTTTTTTTATAAAACCTTCCCCACACTAGGATTTCTCCTGTGTCGTGGGTGCGTTTACAGACATATATTCCACACACAATACCGTTTAAAGAGGAAACGCCACCGATATACCGATAAACACAAGGTGCCCAAGCGGAGAGAGCCGACGGGTCACGAAACCGGCCGAATGGAACTATGCGTATTTTTCATTATAATATATTTTTTGCTTTAAAACAGTCGTCACTTTGTCTGTAACATTTCCAAGTCCTTGCGGCTTAATACTTTTACAGCTACCTTGCATGTCTACTACAAATATTATAAGAAACAGTGATGACGCCTTAACCACAGTGTTTCACGTCATAAGTCTGATAACGTCTTGTTAAGCGCAACAGTTAGTCATGCCCTAGTCAGCTTGTTTGTTTGTCAGATACTAGTTGTTCTAATATCCTGCCTTTGCCTAGATGAAGGCCTTTGAGCTCCTAACTCGTAGTAGGCAACGTATTTATAGAATAAATAATTGGAATTTTAAGAGATGTGGGCGATCATGGGTTACACGATGAACGATTATAGCAATGAAATAAATCTTATCAAGCCTACAAGTGTTCTCAAGCCAGTTACTGTTACTAGTCCGGTTGCGATTTAACCACCAAGTTGATTCAAAGTAAGACCAATCACCAAATGACTCATGGAGCTTCATGAGGAGACCAGACAGTTTGCCTTAAATTTACGGAAAATGGGAGTTGTTTTACAGTTGTTGTAAGTTGAGAGAAAAAGGTTGAATTACTCGTACATACGTCATTGCGTAATATAAGTACAAACGAAAAAATCATACGTGAGTCCCACACTAGCCGGAAAATAATACTTATGTAGAAACCATTGATGATACACCGTTTGAATGTTTGTTTAATTTAAAATTGACAACTTACCAAGTACTTTATTAACTTGTTATTGTTACCCAGTGTTATCCAAATATATTTATGGTTTGCACAACTTATTAGACAGGGAACCATACCTATAAATAGTTTAGTTATACTTCAAAATTAAAATGTTCTCTTCCACTCATATAACTATCATTTTTATTAAATTAGTCGCCCGTATTAAATTCAAGCGAAATCAAAATCAAGCGCTACATTATATTAAAAAATAACAATACGCGATCAATCACACGACTCCGCTCCGACACGCGGTCCTACGACCTTATTATTTACAAAACAGTAAAAAATACACTTTTTAGCAAAAAATGTCATTCCGTAAATCTGCCGCGAAAAAGTTCTCTAAATCATTTAATAAAAAGCCATTGTGATTTTTAAACCCTTGCTTATTTAGAAAAAAATAGACATGCGCGAGCCACGCTTTTGATATCCGCGAAAAAACTTTAATTCACTAAAAGTACACCCATTGACCTACATATATTTTCCCCGTTTCTGTAAAAGCACCCTTTTATTACCCATTTTTTCATAATTGCATTCAATCCTTTGGAAAAAAGGGTTGGGTAAATTCCCTGTAATTTAGATTTTTTGCAAGTTTTAGTTGGCGGCAAAAATTATGCGTGCTGTCAAAATTTCGCGCCATTACGTTCGGACATCTGTCGTGAAAAAAAGTTAACAATGCAAATAGGGGACGTACGACATTTTTAGGGGAAATTCGTTGTTTTCGTGAGCAAAATGGAGAAATGCATTTAAACTATAACGATATGATGTCCCCCCTCATTTCAATATTAATGTCCGAGGATTTATTTTTAAGATATAATGAACAATATGCAATTACTATAAAGTTCCAAATTGTGTGGTGGGAATTTTTGTTGATTTGCATTTTATGGCTTTGGATTTTTATTATTTATGGATGTTGTAAGTACTAAAGATTTAATGTTAAATTATTATTGAATTTGCTTTATTAATTCTCTTGTACAACATTCTGATTCATATGGCAATTACTAAGATTTTTGGAATCGATTTGAAGACTTTTTCTAAGTACGTTTTCTTACTCACAGGTAAGAACAAAAATATTTATTCATCCTTATTGATACGAAATGTGAAAATCTAAAACCGTGAATAGCTAAAAACAGCGAAGCAGCAATCACGCAGCCAATTTGCCACCGGTGGCAAATCGCCTAAAATTGAAAGGCGAGGATCCAATTTTTAGTTAATTGATCGTCCGATAGAGTGTGCGTCAGTGATCTTAGCCTGTTTAATCGCTATCGGCAAACACGTAATACCAAAATAACGTTAGACTGCGGCGTCTGTGCGATTTACGCCTGTCGCAAACCGTCTGCGACAAACGTAATTAGCCCGCTGATGTTTTGTCTCGACTACAGAAAGCTTTTGTCCATCGGTTGTAGGTGAAGATGATGGTAAATTGATCCTTTTCTCTATGTATTATACCTCAATCTTTTATTATGTTCCCACAAAAATGGTGAACTTTATTTCTACGAGACAGTCCGTAGGCAAAAAATAAAAAAATAAAAAATATTCGCGCCAAGCCTACAACGTCCTCCGTGTTCAGTATAACAACGCTTTTAGAATGTTGTTGGGACTGCCACGGTGCTGTAGTGCGTCGGGAATGTTCGCGGAGGCGCACACTGCCGGCTTTCAGGCCATTATGCGGAAGAAGGTAGCGTCATTACTTCAACGAGTGCGTGGGAGTCGCAACACCATTCTGAAAGTGATTGCTGAGCGTTCTGACAGCCCTATAGTCAAATATTGGATAGACATAGTAATGGGTACTGTTTAAAAATAAAAATAAAACCTGTATTTCTACTAACATAGTTATAAGATTTTACTAACACATATGAGTCTATTAGAATCAAATACCGCAATGTCCATAAAAAAGCAAAAATGCGTTTTCTATGCCGTATGAATCTACAGATTAAAAGGAATCTATTTGAATATTCAAAATGCAACCAAAGCTGCAATGTCATGTAGAAAACTGGCATTAAAAATTAAAGTATGCTACAAATATAGCATTATCCATTGGTGTATGTATATAAAAAATATGAATTATGGCCAGAACACGAAAATGGACATTGCGGTATTTGATTCTAATAGACTCATATATGGATATCCTATCAGAAATAAATGATTTAAAAAAAAAAAGAAAAAAAAAAGGGATTGTGTAGATAGATGTCAATAATAATTGAGGAACTTACTACGCGACGGCTATGCGCACGAAGTCACGTGCCGCTGAGTGCGCAGCACAGCGCACAGCGAGGATTAGGGAGATCCTTTACAATCCTCCCCGAGAAGTGCATGGGGGCGACCTTTTTACTATCGCCTTCCTCCGCTAGAGAGGGTGACCGCTTTACAACAACCAAACCAACAACGACCATGAACTTGTCCGTTCCTTTCTGGCGATCACGACTCTTGACCTTCTCTTAACTGCCGAGGGACGTAGGTAGTAGAGTCTGAAGAACGCCACCAAACACTATTATTTACACATTGTAGTACCAAACGCCATTACAACACTCACCGAGGCTGTTGCTGAAAATCAGCGCTGTGGCTCGTTCTGATGCCACAGCATTTAAGCTGAGCAACGACCTAAGTCTTGCGCAAATACGACGTACAATTCCCACTTTTCCAGTCATTACAAAACCCAAAGATTTGAATCTTTGACAGAACATGAGGAGTATGTATCGGCATTGGTAATTTCTAGTCGTCAACAAACTGTATAATAATCTATGATGTTAATTGTCAACCATAAAAAAGAAAATTATTGTTTTATTATTTTTGGCCTGGAGTCCAAGTCTTTTGGCCACAAGTATATTAACACTAATTGATTAACATTAATTGACACTGATTAGTGTTAATTTGGTTGTTTCTGTTATAGATGAAAATAGTATATATAGATTTAAGTGTTTTGTTTTATTAACATATTTAAGCATATACGTAGTCATGCCTTTGTCGAATATTTTACTTACTGTGTGTTTGTGCGTCGACTTGCCGCAGGAATAAATTGTTTCTTTCTTCTTTCTTTCTTTCTTTCTTACCTCAATAGTATACGTCGGTAAAAAGCAGAAAATACAAATAAAACAATACAGTCACATACACATTGTATTGCAATACAGACATCACGCGTCATAGTACATATAGTCCATGAGCAGGCTGGCGGCCAGCAGCAGACCCTTCTCCTCCACCGGCAGGTCCTGCTCGAATGCTACACCGAATCTGGACAAAAATTATAAAAATAAGAGTAAGCATATGTAGTAATTTTGTAAGTGACTAAGAATCACAAGGCGACTACGCCTGAGGGCCAATTCTCGTAATTTAAAAGTGTTCAAAATATAGCTCCGATCTAGTCTTAGTGTCATAAATGTCACAAATAGTATTCTCCTAAACTAACAAACAACGTCAAACGTGAACTTACACTGTGATGAGATCGAAAGTTGATCGAAGTCAAAACTGTATTCTGCTAACATTTCGAACTGTCACATGTACTAAATTGTCATTAAATAAACGTCAAAATTGAGATCGAAATGAGACTAGATCGAGATTATACTGAAATCCGAAAGAACTTTAAGAGTAGCAGAATACCATTATTTCGGTCAATTCATAATTCAAGCTCAGTTCGGTCAAGTTCCAGTCATAGTGTAAATTAATTACGAGAATTGGTCCTCTGACTCTCACTCTAGACTTCTCCTGAGAGAGTGACTACGCGTTCAGGATTAGAAATCGTCCTGTTAATCTGAGGTAGGTCAAAAAGCTAAAACCACTGCAGCGGTCATCTTCGGCACCAAAGGGGGGCTCCAAGTCCTCGTAAGATCACACTAGAGCCGCCCATTGCTGCCACGCCTTTAGGCACATCATGGAGGGAATAATGATGAACGCAGTCACCCGCTCTAGCGCAGGGAAGGAGACTGTAAAAAGTCGCTCTCCAGGTATGGTGTTAAAAGTTCTCGGGGAGGATTGTAAAGGATCCCCCCAAGCCTCGCTGTGCGCTGTGCTGCGCACACGTACGTGACCACGTGCGCGCCGCCGTATTCCCGGTCACTAGCCTATGCGTAATTTTTGCTACTTAAATCGTGCAAACAGCCATTTAAACAATGGAAGGCCGTTTGATTACGCTGCCAGTGCCCGTTAGCGAGTGACGGCCTTTTTAAACATGATGATTTCTTCTTAGCTTTTCTCTCCTTTTAGTTTTCCGCTTGCCAACTAAAACCACGGTTTTCCTGCAGCCTACCCACTGCCAGGTCCGCAGGATTCGTTCGTGCATTCACCCTACCCCCGATAGGTTTTGCCCACCACATACTCTGGCGGGCTCTGTGCACTGATCAAGCGATTGGTTTACTTTTATCTACTAACTACTTATACTAACCTATCAGTAACAGGTGCAAAGAAGAGCGCATGCGTGAGGCCCTGCCAGCGCTTACATGTGGCTCCCACAGACGCGCCGTCAGGTCGCAGGAACTGGAACTGGACGTCCCGGAAGCAGCTCAGCGTTATGTACGGGCCTTCGGGAGCAAGAGGGTCTTATAAAAAGGATTGTCTCTAGTGATGGGTTCTCGGAGCGCATCGGACTAGTTTGTGCAGATGCGTCGTGGGTATATAGGATTGGAGCGGCTCTGCCCGTGTACACGCACCGTGGAAGGTCACCATAATGTTGAAGTTACTAAATTACTATTTCGAATAAACTAAATACATTTAATTTCCGTGAAGAGATCAAAAGTTGAAAAAGTTATAAAAAGGTAGCTAAAATAGAAGGTGCTATCTAAATTTCTCAATTGGAGATGACCATAATATCGGAGACTGTAGCAGTTTCGATCAGTTCCGATCAGTCAGATCAGCAGCTGATTGGTATGTCTTTTTATTCCTCTACTAACTTCCAACGACCAGCACGTTCACGCTGAATGATGTCTCGTTTTATTAAATTTGAAATGTGAAAACGCATCATGAAGCCTATCATGAGCTCTTAATACGAGTCAATTGAAGACCTTAACTGATTTATTTTGATTGTATGTACACACGGCCACATGTCAAGCTATAAATTTCCAGTATAAGCTGACCTCGCATTGTATAGGTTTTCTGTACAAGTCGAGATCAGCCTATACTGGTAATTTTAGCTTGACATGTAGCCGTGTGGTGCCGGCTCAGAATACCACCACCCCATCTCCTCCCATGGGTGTCGTAAAACTCGACTATGGGATTAGCCGGCAGATGGGCAGCAGCGTCCTTCGAGTACATTAACAACTCAACTGCGATCAACGATCACGATCACGCAGCGTGGGAAGACCTCCAACGAGGTAGGTAGACAGACGACCTGGTGAAGGTCGCTGGGAGTCGTTGGATGAGAGCGGCATGTGACCGCTCGTTGTGGAAATCTAAGGGGGAGGCCTTTGTTCAGCAGTGGACGTCCTGTGGCTGATATGAATAAAAAAAAAAGCCAAGCGTGGCGATTATGGCAAAACCCCCCGATGAGCCCACAGCACACCCATATCGGTCGTTGTGGTGATCTTTAGGGAAGGACTGTGTCCAGCAGTGGCCTTTATTCGGCCGAAATGATGTAGCCATGTGTACATATAATCAAAACAAATCAGTTAAGGTCTTCAATTGACTCGTATTAGGAGCTCATGGTAGGCATCCAGTAGAAATAAATGATAGCACGCCCGACCACTGGTATTTTTTTAGAGTATCAACTTTATTTCTTCGTTTATAATTGCTCGTAGAACTGATGGCCGCTTGGAGCAAAGGTTTCTCGAGTGCAAAACCGAGCACCCGAAAACGCAGCGTGGGACGACGTCTAACAAGATGGATGACCTGGTGAAGGTCGCTGGGAGTCGTTGGATGTGGATGACATGTGTCGGTCATTGTGGAAATATATTGGGGAGGCCTTTATCCAGCAGGTGGTTTTGCTGACGTGATGATGATGATGATGATGAATAGTTGCAAAACGTTGCCCCACACTAGGATTTCTCTTGTGTCGTGGGTGCGTTTACAGACATTAATTCCACATACAATAAACCCAGACCCGGAACAACTACCTGCAGATCATACAAATATTTATTCCGTGCGGGAATCGAACCCACGATCCGGAGTGCAGCAGCAGACTGTATCAGCCACTGCACCAACCGTGCCGTCTAAAAGATCTATCTATTACAATAAATTTTTATATAACCGCGATGTCTATAAAACTCCTGAGTGTCCCCTTGATATGAGTTCACTGTTTTCCATTGCACGCGTTGCCTATTTATCAGAACCACAAGTTCCTTTCCAGAAAACTCACCACGGATCCAAAACACTGTATCACCGTTATTATTTTTCACTAGATACGTAGGTCTGAGAGCCGTCCACTGCTGCTCCACAGTGCCGATGAGCTGTCCGGGGGGTGAGTAGATCTCCAAGCGCTGCAACTGGCACGGTAGAACCCGGGCGGTGCAGGAGTATGGTCGGTTTATCCTCATAATTTCGATCCCCTCGCTATTGGTGACGCGAAGGTGGAGGGGGCGTAGACCGTAACAGAAGTAGCCTACCCACCAGCTGCAAAAACTATGAGATTTTAGATCAGAACTAGTTGTTTAAAGGAAATGAAAGAAATGAAGAAGAATATCCTACAGGCCTGCCTTTATTATGCATTACATAAGTTAAATATAAAGATAAAAGTATTTTTATTCAAGTATACCTTTTACAGGTACTTATTAGTCGTCGAGACTTTAGTTTCCGCGATCCAAGATGTAGATTTCCCATGGAGAAGAACGGGCAAGAAACTCCATGGTTACTCTTTTTAAATCATAATAAATGTTACAATATTTTATGAGCACATTGTTGTAGAAATCAAGGTTATGTGAAAACGACGTAGGAGAGAAGAGTCTAAACTTCTTAAAAAGTCTAATAAAAAAGCCGGACTGTAACTTTTTTTAAAGTTTTGATTAGATTGTCATGGCAGCATTTGGCTGACCAGTCCCAACAGACAGCACTCGTTCACGAGTATGTCGCATGCATCAGGGGTGCAATTCCTTAAGCTCAAACATCCATACATCCTTGAATACAGGGGTGCAATTCTCGAAGCTCGAACATCCATACATCCTTGAGTACAGAATTGAAATAACAGAGATAACCCAATTTGGTAATCGCTAAGTATGATCCTCATGGCTGTCCTTCTGCAACGTGTCCTTGAATAGCTTCAATCATATCTTAGCAAATACCAAGTTGGTTTTATACCGTTATTTCGATCCTATATTTAAAGATGTATGGATGTTTGAGCTTAAGGAATTGCACCCCAGAATCGAAATAACGGTGTAAAACCAATTCGGTATTCGCTAAGACATGATTGAAGCTATTCCAGGACACGTTGCAGAAGGTAAGCCGTGAAGACCAGTCTTAGCGAACACCAAATTGGGTTATGACGATTATTTCAATTCTGTATACAAAGATGTATGGATGTTTGAACTTAAGAATTGTACCCCAGCGTCACTCGGCTCAGTACACATTCTATGAATTTTGATCCCGGAACATAATGTGCCACCTCGTATGTTTTCAGATATGTATTGGTGCATTACACACAATCTCTCTTCAAACTTTTCGACTTTCGACTTAACGACAATCGTCGAGCAGTTCGTTGTTTCGAGTCTGGGTGTTTGTGCATGTGAGATATGTCTGTACTGTATTGCACCGTACCCACGACACAGAACAAATCGTGGTGTGGGGTAATGTTTAAAAAGAAATCATACCCAATGAATTCCTTTGACTATCTAAAGTGAAAACTCATTACAATTTGTTTACATTGCAACATGACTGTAATCATTTTGCATTTTCTTTCACTTTTTCCACCAATTTGGATTATTAAGGAGACTTGAATGTAATATAAATTGTGAATAAAGCTTTGCAATATGCTGTTTGTCGTGAGATTTCGTGTTTTTTTGCGAGTCTGGATATCATATGCTATGTTAGGAGAATCCAGACGAATCGCGACCATCTGGTGATCTTAACTTAAGGAAGCATGAGCCAAGCTGCCAATGAGAGAATACAAACAAGAAAACAAGAATGGTGTCTCACCTATTCTCTTCTTCAATGGTATAGATCAGTTTCTGGTCAGATGTCCTCACAAAGAATCTGTTTTTCTTTCCACGAAGGAACAGTACGTTCTTGACACGGAGGCGCTTCGTTATGAAGAGCCGGTCCACAGGAGTCAGGGCATGGAGTACAGGAAGTTCTGGGGATTCCTGCGTTAAGTGATGTGGCGACATCTATAGTGGACTAGGATTTCTCCTGTGTCGTGGGTGCGTTTACAGACATGAATTCCACACACAATACACCCAGACCCGGAACAACTACCTGCAGATCATACAAATATTTGTTCCGTGCGGGAATCGAACCCGCGACCCAGAGCGCAGCAGTCGACTGTATCAACCACTGCACCAACCGTGTCAAAGAATTCTGAATGACGCATGTACAGTTCGCACTACGCTGCATATATACAGACGCCCAACATCAACCGTTACTTCAGCCCACCAGGAATAACGCCCGCCTGGTTGGAGGATCCTCCCTTTTCAACAGAGGAACACTACGCCAAGACTTTCCAAACTGATAACCCGTTCCGCGTGGTGTCCGGATTAAGAATATAGCACCACTCCATCTCCTCCCGTGGATGTCGTAAAAGGCGACTAAGGGAATCTAAACCAGAGGGATGGGCAGCAGCGTCCCTTCTGTGAAACGGTAGCCATACTGCGCTCACCAACCCGCTTGCCAAGCGTGGTGAGTATTGGCAAATACCCCCCAAAATGATGACACAGCTGTGAAAATCTATGGCCTTTGTTCAGCAGTGGACATATAAATGGCCGATATGAATGAAGAAAATGAAAATCTCCGACATGATACATTTTTCCACCGTTACTGGTGATTCTCCATACAACGTATACATGAACTTCAGCATGCTTATATATAATACTAGCTGGGACCCGCGGTTTCACCCGCGTTTAATTTAACAGAAATTTAGGGTACTTCGACACTTGACATAGACTATACATATTGGATTTCAAGGGTTTTTTTTTGCGCTGTACCCTAATTATTTTTTAAAAATAAAAGTCTAAGTTATTCCTTATAACATCAGCTATCTGCCAGTGAAAGTCCCGTCAAAATCGGTCCAGCCGTTTCGGAGATTACCCGGAACAAACAGACAGACAGACAAAAAAAATTAAAAATTGTTCTTTTCTTATAGGTACCGTATATACTATCATATGCATTAAGTAAAAAGCTGTTATTTTGACATTACAAACAGACACTTCAATTTTATTTATTTGTTTAGATAATATTAATTCTTGTACATAATCATGCTATTTGTTTAGAGATACATGTACTGACATTTTTTCAATATGCTTGCAATATTGTGAGCGAAACGCATGATTATATACTTTCTATTTACCTATTTATTGTCGTCATTGCTTAATTAATGTAATTGTGTAGCCCTGTTAATTCATTTAAATAAATAAATAAATGCTAGTGATTACGAATGCATTTTCGACCGTCCTGCTGCCGTTCTTACCGGACCTTCTTGTTCTTGTTCGGAATACACTGTAGTGTATATGGGTAACTCGTCTATTTCAAACGAGGATGAGTGAGGGTCTCATTTTGCCTCGTGAGGTCCTCACGAGGTGTACCTCGCTTGAGGTGAGGTGCGAGCTAATGCGCAATGCGAGCCATGATTGTCGATGGCTGCGACTCGCGAGGCGAGGGAAAGCAAAAGAATGTGTTTTGTTTGTTTGCCCCTCGCCGAGTGGACTAGCGCGCGAACGAAAATTGTATTTTCATTTTCATCTCACTCGCACAAATATGTTTCGCACACTCACAATTTTGATACTACTCGCTTTGCGTTTCTAGAACATTGTGAATGAGCTAAATGAGTTGGTTCAAAATTGAGTACGAGTGACGAGGCACCTCACGAGTGAGGATCCAATCACTACATTGTAGTATTAAATGTAATTTATATTTAGGTCAAATTATTTTATTTTTACTGTACTTAAATATACCCGCAACTTTTGATTACTGTTGGCCGGCCGGGCTGGGTATCGTCACCGCCCGTCAAGGAGTTGTAAGTTGGAACGTATTGAGTGCGGTTAATGGTACGTCTAAGTTTTGGTAATTGCGCCCGCGCTGGTAGTTGAAATCTAGTATTCATTTCGCAAAGTTCTCGTTGCGCATACATAACCCACGGGGTAGTGACAAGTAGTATTAACTTTAGTTTTATGAACAGAAATAGTTTCGGTGTAGTGTATTGGTGACACTTGGTGTGTAAGCCCAGTGATCGCGACGCGGTGATATGTGGTGCTGGTTCAGTGAACAAGTATATATTCCTGAATACTTCGGTTCTTATTGATTTCATTATAGTTTATTTAGATTCTGACTGTGGTGACTGAATCTATACGTGTGGTGTCTTAGAATGCCACTACCCCATCTTCGTCCATGGGTGTCGTAAAAGTCGACTAAGGGATTAGCCGAAGGATGGGCAGCAGCGTCCTTCGAGTACATAAACAACTCAACTGCGATCGCCAACCCGCCTGCCAAGCGTGGCGATTATGGCAAAACCCCCCAATGAGCCCACAACACATCCATATCGGTGGTTGTGGTTATCTTTTGGGAGGCCTGTGTCCAGCAGTGGACTTCATTCGGCCGAAATGACTGGCTGATGCTGACCCCGTGAGAGCCACAATAGAATAGAATAGATTCTGACCACTCAGGGGAAGCCCAAATTCCTACACCTGTCCTTGACAGACGTACATATGACCCTCGCCCTGAATCTATACCTGTACGCTGCACTGGTAAGTTTTACATAACTATACCGTTACAGAATCTATAGGATTTGTGTCGCCGGGCCGCCGATCCCATTGCGTACGATACAGGTTTATTTGGAACCAAACTACGCTTACGCATAGTTATTATGGGGAATGAAATAGGAGGGCCGCCTCAGTCGAGCGATTAACTTAGAATTTTACTACCATTTAGTTGAAGATGAAACTCAACATTTCTGAAGTCCACTGCTGGATACAGGCCACCCCCAAATGTCGCCACAACGACCGACCTGGGAGTGTTGTGCGCTCATTAAAAGTTTGCGCCATAATTGCAACGCTTGGCAGGCGGATTGCCAATCGCAATTGAGTTGTTATAGTACTCGAACGGTGCTGTTGCCCATCCTCCGGCTTATCCCATAGTCGTCTGTTACGACATCAACGGAATGAGATGGGTCGGTGCTATTCGTAGCTGACACGGCCTGAAGATAAATTCATATGAATCATCATCATTATATCATCGAGGACGTCCATAGCCACCCCATAGATTTCCAAAACGACCGGTTACATGTCGCCCGCATCCAACGACTCCCAGCGAATTTCACCAGGTCGTCTGTCTTTCACAAAGAAAGAAGAAAGAAAGAAAATAATTAATTTGGCGCAAACTCAGGACACTCACAAATTAAATACGTAAAAAAAATATATATACAAAAACGCTTCTTAAAATTATTACCTAATTAAGCTGCTATGTGCCCAACAGCTGAGCCAAATAGGTTCAATTTAGCATTATGTCAGACAGCTAGTGCCTGACGCTGATTTTTAACTGAACCTGTTATAGGTAGGCCGTGACGGATGTAAACCAGTTTACATAACAAAAATAAATATATAAATATATATTTAAAATAGAAAACAATAAAACTAATACTTGTAACAATACTATACTGTGCAAAACGTTAAATAGATACGAACGATACAAAGAATACATTCATACATTTAAAACTAACATTTTGCACGTTTGTAGCTCCATGGCATTGTGTCAATTGCCCTCAATTGTGGTTTCCTCATATGGCGTCATTAAACTTATAATTAAATTGAAAATATTAACCCGAACTATTGATATCAATTAGTCACCTTAATTATTAATATATATATAGATTTAGATGACTGGCCATGACCCCTCCGCGTCTCGGGGAGCCCAATAAGCATCAGTCCCAGTATCATACGAATATACATGATAATCGTTACAGGAAATTATTAGCCTGAGATTCTGACAACGGTCTATACCTGAGGAGAGCTTACGGCTTGATGTAACATATAGGCTCAACTGGCTAGATATGTGTGGTGTCCAGATCAAGAATATATTAAGCACCACTCCATCTCCCGAGGATAAATAAGGCGACTAAAGGACTCTTAACTAGAGGGATGGGCAGCAGCTTCCTTGGAACAATAGCCGTACTACGCTCACCAAACCGCCTGTCAAGCGTGGTGATTATTGGCAAATACCCCCCAAAATGATGACACAGTTGTGAAAATCTATGGGGGAGGCCTTTGTTCAGCAGTGGACGTATAAATGGCCGATATGATGATAGTAAATGTGTTTTCGGAAGCTGCGTTCATAGACTACGGCAAGCAGTGATAGCCTTTTTTTTATTGGTGCCCAGTGGAAATTGTTCATGAACTTCCTTCGCCCCGGGGAAGGACGAAGGGGTACGCCGGACTCCTACCGGCTAAAACCACTGGAGCGGTCATCTTCGATTAAAGATTTTTTTTTATTCATTTAAACCATTAATAGCACTTATGAATCGTCATGACTTTAGTTGCCACGTTCCAAGATGTAGATTTCCTATGGAGAAGAACGGGCAAGAAACTCCATAACGGCTTCGACCATAACGGCTCCATTTCTTCGGCACGTAAGGGAGGCTCCAGGTCGTCGTATGATCACACTAGAGCCGAAGCAGTTTTAGCCTAGTGGTTGAATGCTTGCCTTCCATATAGGAAGGTCTGAGTTCTATCCCGGCTCGCACCTCTGACTTTTCGGATTTATGTGTGGATCAAAATTTGATTGCCACTTGCCTGAGGTGAGGGAATTAAAGAGAGCTCCAAAATGTTCTCAATGGTGTGTGTAGTCCACCAACCCGCACTAGGCCAGTGTGATGGACTAAGGCCTGACCTTTCTCATCATGAGATGAGACCCGTTCCTATCAGTGGGACAGTAATGGGCTGATGATCATAGAATACAAACGTGCCGCCCAACGATTGGTCATATTCGTCACCATTCTAATCGTAACGCATTGCTCGTGTCCACTGTCCTTCTAAGTTATCATCATCTGAGCCAAAATACCTCCACTGCTGGACATAGGCCTCCCCAACACAACACAACACTGGACAACGCTCAGTCTGGGTTGGTGTTATGTGAGGTTTTGCCATAATCGACACGCTTGCAGACTGGCTGGATTAATGTACGTCTCATACATTAATCTAAACTTTAAACTAAAATTGGAATTATAAATTTGGCTACTCGAAGGACGCTGCTGCCCATCCTCCTGCTAATCCCATGGTCACCTTTTACGACACCCACGAGATGAGATGGGGTGGTTCTATTCTTAGAAAGTACCACACGGCTATCTTAGTGTTATTATACTAATAGGCTACATCATTTTTTTATTTTATTTTATTTATTTATTTAGAGTAACCAACATTTGAATACGGTCTAATTACAAGTTAGATGGATTGTAGAACCAAGTGTAACAAACAATAAGCAATCGGACAACTTTTCAGAAAGTGTTAAAATTTAATCATCGTGGATTTATGACCATTAAAAATATAATTTTACATTTAAAAAGCTTTTTAAGTACATAAAATAATGTCTAAATATTATTTTTTTAATTGCCGCGCAAACGTCACACCATCGACAACAAACGTCTGTCAACTTACGAAATCAAGGTGCAAACTGCTAAATGATTTAATGTTGATTATTGATATAGTATCCAATTAAATATGAGGATCAGGAATAAAAGGAAACAAACCACAGATAGACTCGACGACGCGTTGGTTATTGTTTGTTTACCCACGTATGACGTCACGCGCTGTGATTGACGTTTCGTTTGACATGAAGAACAGATTGAAAATTAGATTTTATTTTGTTGATTTAAAATATAAATCAATCTTATTTAACAAAAAAATTTGATCGAATGACCAATATAATATTAAAAATATTATTTTTAAGTATGTTTTAGATTTTTTGTGATTACTGTCCGATTACCCATTATAGGTAACTACAGCTTTTACTTCAAATTTAACTAGGTATAAAGTCTTAGTGCTAAGTAATAACTTTATAAAATTAAAGAATTGTATATCAAGAGGATGGACAGTCATTATTAAATAATTCCTGTTTATTGCACACCATAATATTTTAAGTACAATCAGTTTGACCATATGAAAGAAAAGGAACAATTGGCGGTCTTATCGCAATTCGGCGATCTCTTCCAGACAACCATTGGATGGACTGGAATGTTATGGAAAGTACCCCTTAGCTGACGGTGTACTATAACAGTAAAATATTAAACATATTAGTAACACACCAACTATATATTATAATACATACACATCCCACTAATATTATAAATGCGAAAGTTTGTATGGATGCATGTGTTGATATTTGTTACTCTTTCATGCTCAAACGTCTGGACCGATTTGGATGAAATTTGGAATGTAGATAGCTTATACCATGGATTAACACATACTTTTTATCCGGATCTACACGGGTGAAACCGCGCGGCACAGCTAGTATAATATATATAACTATTCAGCAGAGTAAATGCTATACATGGGGGCTCAATAATTTTAATAAATAAACAATTCAAATTTAAAGAACGCATTGATATTGTGAGCCTTTCTGTTGAACGAACAATTGAAATAGCCTGTGTGGAATTGGAGCGGCTCGTTGTATTGAGTGTATACAGACCACCTTCTGCATTATATGATTGCTTTGAAAAGGTCATGGATGAAGTGTTGCAAAAGATTTGCAAACTTGGTAAAAATATAATTATATGTGGTGATTTCAATGTAAACTTACTCGAAAATACCCCCATGTCCTTAAAATTGCTAAACGTGTTTCAATCATATAATCTTAAAAATCTATTTTTGGAGCCTACCAGGATAACTGCTACCACAGCTACATGTTTAGATAATATATTTACAGACATTGTACCTAACAGCAAAAAAATCATAAATCAAATAGATTCCGATCATTGTGGGCAGTTAATTACTTTTATCAATAATGATAAAAATAAGTCAAGTCAAAATATTTCTGTAGTACCTAAAACTGTGCGTCGCTTGGAGAAGTTCAAAAATAAACTTAATAGTAAATTGCCTACTTTGCGTTATAGTAATGACCCTAATGAGCTGTACAACTCCTTTTTTAATATATATTGTATAGAGTTTAACTCCACATTTATTCCCAAAACGATCTCAGTTAAAGGTAATATAACCTTCAGTGAATGGGCTACCGTTGGTATAAATATCAGTAGAAAAAGACTTTACGAGTTGTACGAAGAAAGGAACTATAATAAAAGTGAAGATTTCTACTTGTATGTAAGAAAATATTCAAAATTATTTAAACGGATTTGTCATATTGCCAAGTCTCAATACTTGAGTTCAAAAATAAAAAACAGCCAGAACAAAATTAAAACGACCTGGAACATTATTAGTGCTGAGACTGGAAGAGCTAAGAATCGTAACAGTGACCATAGCTTAAGAATAAACGACAAATTAATTAAATCAGACTTAGAGGTTGCTGCAGCATTTGAACGTTTTTTTACCGACATTCCAGTCTCAATCACTAAAACACTGAACTCATCACCCACTGTTGCTGAGTCTCTATTAAAAGAAAATGTACATGCATGTAATAGTGATTTTTATTTCAGAAATGTGAGCAGTACAGATATTGTGAAAACTTTCAATACCCTTAATGTAAAAAAGACCACCGATCTGTGGGGTAACTCTGTTGAGGTCACTAAATCCATAATAAACATAGTAGCACCCGACTTGGCTCTTATATATAACACATGTGTTGACTGTGGTGTGTTTCCTGACTTAATGAAAAGTAGTAAGATAATAGCGTTGTTCAAATCGGGTAGCACATCTGACCCCACAAACTTTAGACCAATTTCTGTGCTACCAACTTTCAGTAAAATATTTGAGAAGTTGATGCTTGATCAATTGCAAAGCTACTTTAATAAAAATAAACTTTTACATAGGAAACAATTCGGTTTCACAAGGGGTCGCTCAACTACTGATGCTGGTGTTGAGCTTATAGAATATATCTTTGATGCCTGGGAGGATTCTTATGATGCATTAGGCATTTTTTGTGACCTTTCAAAGGCTTTCGATTGCGTTTTTCACGAGACATTGGTCAGGAAATTGCACCATTATGGAGTTAGGAACACTGCTCTGGATCTTCTTATTTCGTATTTGGATAATAGGATCCAGAGAGTTGACGTTAATGGAAAGCAGTCTCCGGGGTCTGTGGCCACAATGGGAGTTCCGCAGGGCTCAATTCTAGGCCCGTTCCTTTTTCTCGTATATATTAATGACCTACCTTATGTTATAAAAGATACTCATGAGATAGTGTTATTTGCAGATGACACATCCATTTTATTTAAGCTTAAGCGGCAGCAGCCTGTTACTGACGATGTAAATGACGCTCTCTCCAGAGTAGTGCACTGGTTTAACGTTAACAATTTACTTTTGAACGAGAAAAAGACCAAATGTATTAGATTCTTAACACCTAATGTTAAGCAGGTGAAAACCAGTGTACTAATAAATGGGAAGGAGTTGAGCCTTGTGGACACCACTATGTTTTTGGGTATTACTTTAGATTCAAAGCTACAGTGGGGCCCACATATTCACCAATTGTCGAATAGACTCACCTCTGCAGCTTATGCAGTCTTTAAAATACGTCAGTTAACTGACGTAGAAACAGCGAAATTAGTATACTTTAGTTACTTTCATAGTGTAATGTCGTATGGCATTTTGTTGTGGGGAAATGCTACCGACATTCAAACTATCTTTGTGCTGCAAAAGAGGGCTATTCGAGCAATTTATAACCTAAGCTTTCGACATTCACTGAGGGAAAAATTTAAAGAAATCGACATATTGACTGTCGCATCTCAATATATATATGAGAATCTAATATACGTTAAAAGAAACATACATTTATTTTCGACAAAAAGCGACATACATAGCGTCAATACTAGAAATAAGGAAAATCTCATAATGCCAATGTCCAGGCTCCAAAAAATTTGTAATTCATTTAGGTGCCAACGTATACGTTTCTACAATAAGATCCCAAGTAGTATTAAAAATCTTAGTCTTAACAAATTTAAATCCGTTATAAAAAAGAAACTATGTAAAAAGGGTTTCTATACAGTTACAGATTACATGGACGACAAAAATGCTTGGGATTGAGCTGCTCTAATCTTACATACTTTTTATTTGTTGTTGAATATAAAGTGTTTCTTGAAACCTAATTGCTAAATAAAGATCATTTAATTTAATTTCATTGACATTCTTGGTATTGATGTATCAAATACCATTACTTATATTTTGACATACAAACTGCATTTTTTTTTTTCTTGAAATGGATTATATTAATTCATATAATGACATTTCACTATACTATATTTGTTATGACATTAATTATTTGTTTTTAATTGTTAGTTTTACATTATAGGTACATTATATTTGATACTGTTTAATAATTTTAGTATACCTGATATTAATTTTATATTGCATGTATAAAAATTTACTCTTTTATTATCGTGAATGTGAGCATTATGTAGCCACTAATGTAATAACATATACACCAGCTTGTTGCCTGGCAGTATGAGTCTGTCATGCTCACTAAAATGTCTTGTTGAAGGTGGCGTTATGTGTTAGGTGGCTAAGTTCCCTGCATTATGGTTGAGCTGAGCTATGCTGATGCATGCGTTATGCCCGTGAACGGGTGCCCTCTGTCGGGACTGGTCAGCTTATAACTGTTATAGTAATCTAATTGTAACGCATTTGATTATCATTGTGCATAAATATGTGTGTATTTATCCCACACATTGGCATGCATTATCCTCACATAGTTTTTACGATTATATTGAAGACTGTAATACTTTCAAATATTATTTCAAAAGAGTATGTCCATGGAGTTTCTTGCCGGTTCTTCTCCATAGGATCAACGACTTGGAACCGTGCAACTATTTAAATTCTGACTATTCGTAAGTGCCAGCAAATGGTTTACATGAATAAAAACAATTTGACTTTGACTTTGACTTTGACTAACTATAAATATTGCCATATTCCCTCACCTGTTGTTTAGGCGGTATATTAAGAGCCACATGTTCAATAGAGGCTGTATATTGGAGGAGATATTGACAGCCCGCTAAAGTTTAATTTGGAAGGTACCTGACGTGGTAATATAACCGCCTTCGGCTCAACGTCCACCAATGGCGTCTTCACCACCTCTGGGAAAGGGGTTTGGGCTGGGATTGGCGTCGCCTGCATCATTATATTTGGCTGGAGACTGTAATTACTGTATAACAACTTCCCTCGCTCGTTCAATTTAATACATATTCATGTTCGTCTTCTTGTTCAATGTGTGGAAAACGATTGACACGAAACGTCAAAGATGATAGACAATCCGTTTCAGTTTTATAATTCTGTAGGAAAAGGTGGTAGGTAATAATGATCGTGGTAAAAGGCTTTCACTTATTGTCTTTGCGTGTTGCAAGATTTTGAAGAAGATGCTGCTACCTATATGCTTTTTTAAGGATGTTGGTTACAGACGACTGGCTCAGGTTAAGAACAGTGACCTCTTACTATATGGGGAAGATATTGACACTGGACATGTCTATAGTCATAGTCCGTGCGGTGTCTAGATTAAGACATGCTGTCAACACGTAATCACGGTTCAATTATTAACTATCCGATTAAATTATTAACTATCCGATTAAATTATTAACTATCCGATTAAATTATTAACTATCCGATTAAATTATTAACTATCCGATTAAATTAATTACTATCCGATTAAATTATAAACTATCCGATTAAATTATTAACTATCCGATTAAATTATTAACTATCCGATTACGCAATGTTAATATTAGGGCTACTGTTAAATTATAAGTTTTTCCGTGTTTTTAGTTACAATTTTGATGATTATGGTTCACTACATTACCGTTATAAGGTATAAAGAGAAAAATCTAATAGGACCACCACTCTATCTCCTCCCGTCGTAAGGCGACTAAGGGCCTCTAAGCCAGAGGAATGGGTAGCAGCGTCTCTTCTCTCGAACCACAGCCGTTCTACGCACACTAACCCGCATAGCAAGCGTGATGAGTACTGACAATTTTCCTAAGCCAAGTTCTCGCAAGAAAGGTGGGGCGCGCACTGTGCAATTTTCAATGGAGGGGCCTTCTCCATGGCTATTTGGTTTATATGACTGAATTTTTTCAGAGAAGACTTTTCGGAACTAATTGGTACAAAGTAGTATTCAAAATTTGATTTATTTAGGGGCGATATAATCCCCCGAGAAGGGCTCGGGGGGGGTGGCCTCTTTACAGTCGACAACATTATAAAGAGGAAACTATTGTATTTTTTATGTTTGTAACGAATAGGTAAACTGAAAAACTACTGGCCCGATTTCAAAAATTCTTTCACCATTAGAATGCTACATTATCCCTAAATAACATAGGCTATATTTATTACTAAAAAAGATTAGTGATCCCTATTAAAACTTCAATAATGTACCCCAATGTGTAAAAAAAATCACCATATAATGTCTTTTATCGCATGCAAACAATTCATGATAGATCAAAAAAATGTTCTACAACATTAAAGAACATATCAATATCTACAAAAAACTTCGGGATACCATTTCGTCAACTATTGTAGTTATGTAGCTACTATATAACTTCTTTTTACATTTTAAAAGTTGATAGAAATGCCGATCAAAATCGGATCATGTTTACATTTACTCTACGTTTGTCCCAAAATGTTTAAAAAATAAATGTCCACCCGTGGGAAGCCGGGACCGGCCGCTAGTACTTTATAAATGTGAAACGTATAATATCGAGTTGCAACAATCAACAAGAGTCCAGTTAGGTAGGTCATAGGGATCTAATACACCCAGACCCGGAACAACTACCTGCAGATCATGCAAATATGTGTGAAAGCGGTCACCCCCTCTAGCAAGGGACATTCCTATGGGGACATTCATGGCATTCTATGGAACAGTATCCGTACTGCGCTCACCAACGCGCCTTTTTAACGTGGGGAAGTCCTCTTGGACTTCCTCCGCCTTGGGAAGGGCGGAGGGGCATGCCGGGCTCAAACCGGCTAAAACCCCACGGTGTCCTTCTTCTTACCTCTAGCCGGGGGTGAGTTGTACGCTTTTCTGCATTGGACCGCTCCCCCGGCAGAACTCACCAACGCGCCTGCCAAGCAAGGTGAGTACTGGTAATTTCCCCCAACATGACGACACAATTGGTGTAGTGGCTGATACAGTCGGCTGTTGCGCTCGCAGGTTCGATTTCCGCACGGAACACATATTTGTATGATCTGCAGGTAGTTGTTCCGGGTCTGGGTATACTATGTGTAGAATTTATGAAAGAAAGAAAAGAAAGAAGAAAGAAAGCCTTCGTTCAGTAGGTGTCCTTTGGTTCTCGGGGGTCACGGGCGCGCAGATTGGGGAGTCTGCGTGCTCATATCGAGTGACCCCCAGGATAACGGTGGCGCGCACGTGGTCACGTGCCGCCGTGTTCGCAACACAGCGAGACTTGGGGGAATCCTTTACAATCCTCCCCGAGAAGTGCCTGGGGGGCGGATGTTTTCGGAAAAAGAAAAAAATAACTTTATTTATGAAGTCGGGCGGGGCTAGGTGTGCCCCAACGATGGTTTATACAGACCAACGAGTTATATTTATGGGCCCCGCCCGACTTCATAAATAAAGTAATTGTTTTCGTTTTAGTGGTTTTAATATCGTATTGAAGTCGGTTTTCTTTTTGTTAAAATGTTCAATTTCTGTAATGTATTGTTTAAATAACTTCACTATCTTATTTATGATGTTAACAATAACCATATTTAGCAAGATTTCATTCATAAAAGTCTTTTAAGCATTGTACATTCATCGCTTATATTGAAACGTGTACCAACACGAAAAATGGTGTGCAAAACACTCAAACCATTGGTTATATGGTCTAAGGCAAAACATGTTGTATATCCGCACAAGCAACGTTCCGTCCCGCACCATCTTGAGCGTTGATCTTTGCTTGCTTTACCAAAGCAAAAGTGATTTTTGGGTCTAGCAGTGTTGCCAACCCTTCTGTACAGTAAAACTGCATTTGACCGTAAGAAAAACTGTAGAAAACGGTATGGGTAAAAAAAATCGATTTCGTTTAAGTAATGAATAGGGATGTACCGGTCATGTAAAATAAGAGTTTTACGTTATCAAATTTACGCAAAGCCTTGCAATAAAAATGTAAACAAATACCGGTAATTTAGCTTTTCACAAGTTTTCCCAGTCTAGCGGACTGGTAAGACTTGTAAAAAACTGTAGGGTTAGCTACTGCGCATACGAATCCCCAATTTTTCACTGAACGCAGAAAATACATGTCGGCTTCTATACTATGGACGGCCTTGCCAAAAAGGTGGAAACCGAAGGGTTAAGAATAACTGAACTGGTTTAGAAAGAAAGAAACATTTATTCCAGTCTCGTACACGTTAGAAATAGTAGAAAACAAACAGCATAATGAAGAAACAGTAAAGAAAGAAAGAAAGAAAAATGTTTTATTACGTAAAAGTTTTATTAGTACGAGGCCAGAATAGGCCCCTATCTCAGCATTATGCTGTAACATCTAAATGCTGCAGCGCTGGTATTCTGTTAGGGCCTTAAAGTGAAGCCACAACAGTTACAACTAAAAATATTTACTAAATTTAAATTACTTAATCTAACAATAGACAAGTTTAAAGAGTTTAATAGTACGATCTGAGTAAATCAGTACACGAAAAGAAATACATTTCCTAACTTATATAATCATAATCAATCCGGTTAGTATCCAATATCACAAATATACTACCCCACTTTTACTTTTCAATGCATTTTATCGATTCCTGACTTACCCATAAAATAAAATAGCAGTTAACATGATCTGAATTCATGCAAATGTAGGGATTATTATTAAGAATGGGGGAATTCATTTAAATTTTTGTGAAAAAAACTGGGAAACTGTATCGCTTTTATCAATCGCTTGCAACAATATATGCTTAGTTACAATGGGGCATAGGGTGACCATGAGTTTGGGAAGAAAGTAGCTAATGTTCGTTTATGCCTGCTCATAACAATTTTTATGCTACCCAAGACTATTCCTGCGCGGCACCACACTGCACTCGTCACTTCGAGACTTGTATGGACTAGTTACAGTGCCCTTCTAACCGGAGCACAGTAATGTCTAAAGTTTATACGCTACTGCTTAGCGGCGAATATCTGTATAATAATAATAATCATCATCATCATCATTTCGGCCGAGTGAAGTCCACTGCTGGACACAGGCCTCCCCCAAAGATCACCACAACCACCGATATGGATTTGTTCTCGCTCATTGGGGGGTTTTGCCATAATCGCCACGCTTGGCAGGCGGGTTGGCGATCGCAGTTGAGTTGTTAATGTACTCGAAGGACGCTGCTGCCCATTCTCCGGCTAATCCCTTAGTCGACTTTTACGACACCCATGGGAGGAGAAGGGGTGGTGGCCGTGGTGAGCCGGCACCACACGGCATATAATAATAATAATAGTTTATTTTATTTGCATAAAATATGGTAGAAAAGATGGTACATTTTAATTATAGGATCACATATTTTGCCATCATAAAATGGCATGCAAATTGTTGTGTTAATCATGTCACAAGAATACTAATTATTATATTAAATAAAAAAACGATTAAAGTCAGGTGCATGTCCAAGTTACATTTTTATAAATTGAGTTATACAATAATTCAAAGAATGTCAATTTAAGGGAATGTCCGAATAAAGCACAAGCCCAAACAAAAAAGCAACCGTTTACCGTTAACCGTCATATTATTAACATTGACATCAACAATTATATTTAAGTACCTTTTTATAATATATTCCCAAAATGATATGAAAGAGACGATGATTCCGTTTGATGTCCGGATTAAGAGTAATGCTCCACTCGCATCTCCTCCCGTGAATGTCGTAAGAGGCGAATAAGGGACTCTAGAGGCAGCAACGTCCTTTTTGTGGAATAGTAGTCATACTGCGCTCACCAACGCGCTTGCCACTAATTACTGGCAAATTACCCCAAAACCGGCGACACAATTGTGAAGTTCTATGGGGGAGGTCTTTGTTCAGCAGTGGACGTTCTTTGGCTGATGTGATGATGATGATGAGGAATATCTGGCACTGGGGCACATTAACCTATCTAGCCGGACTCGTGCATCTGCCCACTGCTGAACAATGGCCTCCCTATGATGACTACAAGGAGCGGTACTAGGAGATATTGCGATGGCTCTAGTGTGATCTTACGAGGACCTGGTGCTAAAGATGGCAGATCCAGTGGTTTTAGCCGGTACACGTACGGTACGGCTACACATCAAGCTATACAAATCTAGTTTAAGCTGATCTCTCATAGTAAGGAAAGCCTATACAATGCGAGATCACCTTATACTGGAAATGTATAGCTTGATATGTAGCCGTGGGTACGAGTCCAGCATACTCCTTCGCCCTTCCCCGGAGCGAAGGAAGTTCATTAAGAATTTCCACTGGACACCAATAAAAGAGAATGAGAATGCTGTTATTAGCTCACGAGACTACACTAGGATTTCTCCAGTGTCGTGGGCACAGTTTACAGACATACATTTCACATGCACAAACACCCACACCCGAAACAACTATCTGTTGTAATGTCTTAGCTTTCGCAATTATTACTCATTATAATAAATACGTTTAAACGGATTACATCGCGTATATTATAGATTTTTGTTTTTCCTGACGTTTCGAACACGTTGCAGGGTTCATGGTCGTGTTTTATTATAACTATCTGTAGTTCATATAAATATTTGTTCCGTGCAGGGATCGAACCCGCGACTCGTAGGACATAAATTCAATTCCTTAGCCACTGCGCCAACTGTGCCATAAGAAACATAAGACATTCTGCCCATATCTAAAATCTAAGTAGTGAATACTGATTTATATTTTCTTTTACTTTTAATTAATTAGCTTTGTTAACCGAGTCAATAACGGGAAGTATAATTCTGACATTACAACGTGTGGTCACCACGCTTTTTAATGTGTTCGCGCACGCGCCAGCCCGCGCACCATTTTATGCAAAAACGCAAATTTCGTTCGAAATTTGAAACGGTCCATTGTGTTGCCAGCTTGAATGCATAAAAATAATTGTTGCGAAGTTCAATTTTTGGGGGAAATGCGTTTTGCGCAGGTCTTCGCTATTGTGTGTGCAGGAGTGTGCCGAATAGAATTAACGATAGTTTTTATGCAAGCGACATTTTGAATTAATAAGGATTTTTGCATGGTCAAACTGCGTATTGATTATTTTGAGAACGGGCGTTAGTGAAAGTAGGGCAGTGTCGTACTAGGTCAGTATTTGGTGCATTGTGTTTGTTACTAAATTCATCGTTACATAAATTATTATCCAATGTTTTACATCCCTTATGCTTAATGTATAACTCTCGTAGAACTGATGGCCGTTGGGACAAAAAGGTTCTCAAGTGGAGACCGGGCACCGGAAAACGCAGCGTGGGACGACCTCCAATAAGGTGGACAGACGACCTGGTGAAGGTCGCTGGGAGTCGTTGGATGAGGGCGGCATGTAACCGCTCCTTGTGGAAATCTAAGGGGGAGGCCTTTGTTCAGCAGTGGACGTCTTTTCGCTGATATGATGATGAGAGAGACCGCAAGATTTCCGTAACTTTTTGGTTTAGATTTGTGACACTAACATTTCGTTTAGATTTGTCACATAAAGGTATATCTAAGTAATACAACTTAGCACTCAAACACGTCACGTTGCGGAAAGCAGCCTGACGCAGACATGACATAGACTAAGTGAGTTAGAGTGTCTGCGCTCTAACTCTCGTGACATAGGACAAATATAAAATAAAAACACAACAGCTTTTATTGGACACTATTAGCAATTAATTGAAAAAATGGGGTTTATAGTTTAAAACCTAAGGTTCAAAAAAAAAAAAATGGACAGATTTCGTCAAAGACTTGTTTTCCCTTAATATATTCTAAATGGTCTAAGATGTCATCCCCTTCAGGCTTTGCACCCGTCTTCCAAACACTCTGTATATATATTTTTTTGGAGTTTACTCCTTAAGAAACGATTTAAGTTATAATTATAAGGCCCGGTACGGAAATCTTATGAGGAGTCAAATCAAGTGTAACACTCGGAAAGTTGAGGCGTTATGTAGAAAGAGACAAACATATATATCTGTAGGATTGAACGTGCAAAAGAATGAGATGGAATACATTACACAGCGTATCTTATTCTCGGGGCCTCCTCTTTGTGAGAGATAAACATATATATCTGTATGATTTAACGTGCAAAAGAATGAGATGGAAAACATTACACAGCGTATCTTATTCTCGGGGCCTCGTCTTTGTGCAATGCTTCGTAGTCTCACTGTATAGCTCACTACCTCTGGTCTGAGAGTTGAATGTGTGCGTATGTTTGTACGTGTGTGTTGTGTGCCTGTGTATTACAAAGTTCTGCCGCAACTTGTATACTGCTGCCGAGTACAGGGTATGCATGCTGTATAATAAATGCATATAGTAGCATTTATTGTATCTATACAACGTACATAAACAGCAACCTAACCATCAACTTTCAATGGTTTGATTTTAAAGTTTTCTTGTACTTCTATGCATTGATACGTGTATTTTTGTGTACTATTAAAAAAATCATATTATTATTTTGTAACATACTTTATGTAATACGCTTTTATTGAAGTAATATAAATAATCCGAATAATTACAGATATATGTTTGTTTTTCTTATCATTTTAGAAGATGCGTTCATTTACCCTCTTTTTCTATTCGATATATATCATAATTATCGTTCGTAAAGAGTACCCTCCAGCCGTGCGTCGGAGCTGACACACACACATTTTTTTTATAATTAATGAATAATAATGTCGGCCACAGCGATGCCGGAAATAGTGCCAGTCAACCTTCGTTGGATAACCTGGTGAGATGTTCTTCCCAGGCTCGTTTTTAGGGTTCCGGACGTCCGAAGGAAAATCCCGATCCCTGTCTGTCTGTCCATCTGTCACAGCCAATTTGGTCTGATTTCTGCGACTCAGACACGGACGTATAACATAAACAATTGAATTTTTAATATGGGTCACCCCACTTTTTATTTTATATTTATG
Source organism: Diloba caeruleocephala (assembly GCA_947459985.1). Classification (NCBI taxonomy): domain Eukaryota; kingdom Metazoa; phylum Arthropoda; class Insecta; order Lepidoptera; family Noctuidae; genus Diloba; species Diloba caeruleocephala. The sequence continues at coordinate 1,975,973 of OX381629.1, read as the reverse complement.
TAATAAATCGTTTTAAAGTTTTTTAAGAAAATAAGTAAAAATTAACCCTTGCTCCATCCCATTTTCTAAGCACAGCAGGCTGTGCTGGCGCTGCCGCTTCGGCAGCAGAAGCTCTCAAACGGCGTAAATAATAATCCTCATTGGTAATTATTGTTTTTAGCCGCTTGGGGTCAAAACGCTTGGGTCATGGGGTCCGAGTGCACGTCTGCTTTTCAAAGACAGCTAGACGGGTGTTCGACACTTCGCGTGATCAGAGGGCTGGCCTCTCCTTTGGCCAAAGAATAAGCATTGCCATTCAACTTGGTAATGCTGCCAGTCTTCTAGGAACATTATCAGCTGACAGCGATGAGGATTACTTTGACGCCTAAGTACGTTTGCTACACTTATATGTATACATATATTACTATACTTAGTTTAATCATGAATAGTATATATATATTTAGTTTTAATGTGTATATAAATATTATAAGGATGTTCAATAAATAAATAACATCTATTTCAGTATTCTGAACAAAAAAACAGAAACAAACCGTGTGGTGTAGGTTCAAGAGTATGTGCCCTGCGTGGGCCGCCGAGCGGCGGATCCTGGTCGATCGGATCGGGCAAGACCTCTCTCTGCCGGCAGTAGTGTCAGCTATGTTGGCAGAGCATGAAAATTTGAGTGCAGTGGTCTCCTTCTGCGAGAGCGTCATGCTCCAGAAGGAGACCGCAGAGCGGGATCGGGAGAGGGCCGGTCCCGCACGGTGAAGGACGAGATGGCGCCGGGGCAACAACCTGCCGTCCCTACTGGTGAGGGGCCTCGGGGGTGCGCGCCCGCGATATTAGGGAATCTGCGTGATCACACCGAGCGACCCCCGGGAAGATGGCGGTGCGCACGTGGTCACGTGCCGCCGTGTGCGTGGCACAGCGGTTGGTTTGGGGGGATCCTTACAATCCTCCACGAGAAGTGCCTGGGGGGCGACCTTTTTACGGTCGCCTTCCCTCCGTTAGAGGGGGTGACCGCTTTACAGTCATCCCCTCCGTGATGTGCCTAAAGGCGTGGCACCAATGGGCGGCTCTAGTGTGATCTTACGGGGACCCGGAGCCCCCCTTCGGTGGCGAAGATGACCGGTCCAGAGGTTTTAGCCGGTAGGAATCCGGCATAGTCGGGGTGAAGGAAGTTCCACGTAGAATTTCCACTGGACACCAATAACAAAAAAGATTCAAGAGTATAATAACACACCCTTGGATGTCGTAAGGGCGACTAAGGGATTCTAACCCATAGGGACGGGCCAGCAGCGTCCCTTCTGCCTTCTGCGGAATAGTCATTTTGCGCTCACCAACCAAGCGTGGTGAATACTGGCAAACCGAATTGACGACAAAGTTGTGGAACTGCATAGGGGACGCCTTTGCTCAGCAGTGGGCGTCCTTCGGCTGATATGATGATGGTGATGATGATGAACAATAAAACACTAATGTATTCTCGTAAATTCATTGTTATTCACTTTTTGTACTTCAACATTTTTTAATCTCATACAATATTAAATAACATTCATACAATATACGTGTGATCGCGTTTCGCTCGATTATGTTTCAACCCAACTTAAGGGTGTGAAGTTAATTTCGACCTCAAAATATAATGGGTCATTACATTTTGAGGCTTATCAATTAATATAATTGACGTTGAATTGCTTTTAAGTAATATATTATTAGATATGTTCTTTTTCTATTTTGTTTTGTATCAATATGACTAATTACCAACTTTCTGAAGAATACATAAAATTATCTAGAATAATATTATCAAATAAATTACACTTAAAAAAAAATACGGGTTGCACTCCGGGAGTGCTGACAGAAGTGAAAATTTTATAGCAATAAATGTTTTTTTTATTTAATTATCTAGATGCGTTCGCGGTCTGCTATATGTATATGCATATATGCATACACTATAGCTGCGTCTCGTAACGGTGTCGCTAGTCCAGAGATTTTATCTCGTAAAAATATGCGTATCGCGCTAAAAGAAGTTTTCACTTCAATAACAAAAATAAATTTGGGCTAAGTAAAGAACCTATTAAGCATCTGAAGGTTAAAGTTAAGAATAAATACGAATATATTATTATAAATTTTAAAAAAATATCTAAATTAAGAACAACCAAATATGAATTACAACTATTATAAATAGTAATTTTACTAAAGCATAATCTTCTAATTCGAGCGAAATACATAATACATACATGCCCATCCATAATAATTATTAACAAAAACGATAATAATAACTAACAATAAGTGATACGGCTCACTGATTCGCAGCTTCTCTTTCTTATACTTAGGGAAATACGTTTGTTCGTAATTCTTAATATTACTGAAACGGGTTACCATGTGTATAAATTCATTACGTTGTTTTTTTTATTTATTTTAAAACGGTTATCCAGAACACGGTAAAAAACTTTTTTTTGTAAATTATGGTGTCGGTAACCCTTACAGTTCATTTTGTTTATAGTCGATTAACGACCTAGTCGACTAATTCATATGTGTTCAAAATTGATTCCTGGTTTTGCTCACATTTATTTTAGTCCCAGTTTAGAGAACAGTCGATTAGGCAACTGAAACTTTAGTCGATCTATAGTGACATAGTCTCAAAAATATAATACTATAATGAAATATCGTAAATTCATCATAAAAACTTAACAATACACAGTGTTTCTCTTAACCAGTGTTAGATTTTTAACAAAATCTGTTGACATTCTTTTTTAAGAAAAAATATCAAGCTTTTCTACTATATTGGCTAAAAAGCAAGGCACTTTGTGAAATAACAGCTAAGTTTATATACAAAAAATATAGTTTTCATATACATCTAAATAAATATCATCTAAAAATATATTTCATATCACAACGATTTATTCTGTACAAAAATATGGTCCTTCCGTTATTATTATCCCAGTTTGTTTAACATTAAAGGTTTTTATAAAAAATATAGCACCTCTGTCTACAAATAGTATATAATACTTTTTATCATGTAATATGTATGTACCGAAGGCAATCTTGCTTGTAAAGGGTTATTGTATATTTACACCTTATGACACAAATATGTCTTCTATCACCATTTACATTTAAATTTATTTTCTGCCAAGATTGTGAACAGTGGAGTATCTCATATGCGAGTTCAGTAAATAGTGGGAGTATGATAATTAATTTCCTAACTGTTGTATGTGTTTGCCAATGTTCCAGTTTATCTTATATCATAATAATTTTGCTTTGTAAAATAATTATTTTATATCACGTGAGTAACATAGCACCACGTTACATATCGAGGGTGCATAGAACATATAACAAAACTACTCAAACCAAGATAGTTTTGATAGAAGACATAAATTTATATAAGTACATTAAAACATAAATCAGATGCTATTTAGAATATAAATGATACAAAATGTTTATACAGGGTGTCCAGTAAATAGCAAGACATACTGCAGGGGGTGAGAGCTTGGGTCAATACTTACCAAAAAAAACACAATATATGTTCAGCAAAATCGTACGGATTTACAGTAGTACAAAATTTTCCGAAATATCGAAAAATCTCTACCTTGACACAGATGTTTAAGCATCTCGTAATGAAAAATTTTTTTTTTACCTCAAATTATTTGTGAATAGTTACTTCACTCATTGATAAGTCTTTATTCTATTAAAAACTAAAATGTTTTCAAGAAATACAATTTTTATTTAAATTTTCACAGTACAATTTTCTTATCGCTTAACTTTAACCTGCAGTGGTGAAAAAAGAAATCCGTAAGATTTTGCTGAACATATATTGTTTTTTGGTAGGTATTGACCCAAGCTCTCACCCCCTGCAGTATGTCGTGCTATTTACTGGACACCCTGTATACAGTTTACCGATTCTCCATAAACGCCTATTTGACAAAATACATTATTAATCTCTATGTGGAAGATATGGCTATTTAGGACAATAGACACTTTGGGACAAAAATATATTTTAATATTAACTATACAGGGAGTCGGTAACTGCTCAATCACATCACTACAAAAAGTAAATCTAAACTAATAATGGAGAAATTTACGATTATACAATAAAAATACTACGTACTGCTGGACTTGTTAATACAGAACATGAAAAGGACTGCCTATAAATGTATGACTGACGGCACGGTTGGTGCAGTGGCTGATACAGTCGGCTGCTGCGTCGTGGGTTCGATTCCCGCACGGAACAAATATTTGTATGATCTGCAGGTAGTTGTTCCGTGTCTGGGTGTATTGTATGTGGAATTCATGTATGTAAACGCACCCACGACATAGGAAAAATAGTAGTGTGGGGCAAGGTTTAAAAAAAGAAGAAATAGAAATGAAATACACCCGAGTGTGCGAACTTGTCAGCCGGCTCGGCATGAACCGTGCTCAGTTCGACGCACCTGACACTTGCCGCAATTTATTAGTACCGGACTTCTAGTTGTATGGGTGTCATACCAACTCACTGTATGTAGCGACGACCATCGTCAAATAGACGAATGATAATTAACTGAATTTCGATCACTTATTCAGTAAAAAGACTAAATGCCAAAAGAAATTCAGGCTATCAGCCATTTATAGGTCCACTGGTGAACAAATGCCTCCCCCATATATTTTCACAATAGTGCCGTCATTTTGGGGGGTATTTGCCAATACTCACGCTCAGTCGCCTCTTACGACATCCACGGGGATAATGGAGTGGTGCTTATACTCTTGATCCGGACACCACACGGTCAATTTAGGTGTATGAAAAATTCACTTCTACGACTATGTTTCATTTGTTGGTTTGGACCATCAATCAGGTACATTTATTTTCATACCCACATCAAAGAGCACTGTGAAACATACACAACTTTGGACGGTCGAATACCTTTTATTTAACGTCACATTGTAATCCACACACTGTATAACTAGTTTATAACACTATTCAAACTACAAGTCCAGCAGTACAGGACTGACGGTAAAATAAAATGTTTGTATTTTCGTAACTGATTTATAATGAACTCTTTGGCTTTCAATCAACTGGGATTGTGTGTCTCAATTGGTGATGTATGTACGTGTGTGTACGTAACTCGTTAACTGTCGCAAAGTCTTCAGAACTTCGATATGCCTTAAAAAGCAGTTGGGAATAACTTTGGGAAGCATTGGTATATCTGACTTGAGATAAAAGTGGCATTGTTATAAAAAATTAAATTGTTTGTCTATTTGGCTGCCCAAATAATAATAGAAAAAATGTCTTTCTTGGCCAGATTAATTTATTTGGTCATACATACATCCGACTGATTCTACCCACTTTAATAATTCAGTCAGTCAGTGAAGATGATTATATCAGATATAAAATTATTTCGTTCTTTTCTATAACAATTACAACTTTTAAACCAATTTGAATTAAAATACATTTGCCACTCTTCTCAAATCGGAGTGTAAAACAATATTTCATACATTTAATATCATTGTCCAAGACATACATTCAATATCAACATTTGCTAGTCGATAAAATCGTTCAACACACTTATTCTCCTACTTACTCCAGTACTGAACACATCATAACTAGAAAACATCGATTTGGGTTCCGTACCTAAGAGAAAAGAAAAACAAAAACACTTGAAAACGTGTCCGATGTGTGTGTTGTCTTATTTCTAAATGGATATGCGAATAGGAACAAAAGTTGGAAGGTACGGAACTCTACAGGCGTATTTCAGTTCATGCTTGTCTGTCTTAATGAGAATCTTATTCGAATAAGCACTCGTACCCGTCTTTATCATTCAAAACTAATGCAAGAGATCTCTAATTGTGTTATAATGTTTAACAAAGCTACCTTTACTGTTAGCCAAGAAATTCTACTATTGTCTCCATTTTCGAAATGGAGAAGTGTTAAATATTGCTTTACAGCGCCATCTCTTAATACAAACTGGAACTACGTCGAAGATATTTCGGTTCGAAGTGCCTGCACCAACCGGATGCCGCGTAGTAATACTTTACGGCGCTGCACACGTAGTAGCAGCGCTACGGTACACAGCGCTACGCTACGCAGCGCTACGCTACGCTACGCAGCGCTACACTACAGTGCTACGGTACGCAGCGCTACGCACCCAGGTCCATGTCGAAGCAGTGCTGGCGCGGGTGCGAATGAGGAGAGTGCGGCGCGTGGTGGTGAGGGCCACCCAGCAGCAGTGTCGGCAGGCAGCCCTCCGCCAGGCCCAGCGGCCCTCCCAGCCCCAGCGCGCCCTCGGCCAGCAACGAGCCTGTGGGGGAAGCTGTGCTGTACTGAGGATTCCGTATGGTATCGGTTGGCGCTGTGGCTAAATGATTGTCTTTCTGTGCGTGTGTGTCGCGGGTTCGATCCCAGCGAGGAACAAATATTTGTATGATTAACAGATACTTGTTTCGGGTCTGACTGAAAATGTATGAATGTAAACTGTACCCAAGACAGGAAAAATAGTAGTGTGGAGAATGTTTTAAAGAAAACTACTCCCGTTGATGTCGTAGAAAGCGACTAGGAGATTTTAAACCAGAGGGATGGGCAGCAGCGTCCCTTGTATGGAACAACAGCCATTCTGCTCACCAACCCGTCTGCCAAGTATGGTGAATACTGAAAATTCCCCCCAAAATGATGACACAATTATTGTTGAAATCTATCAGTAAGGGCTTTGTGAGCTGTGGATATCCTTCGGCTGATATCATGATGATGATGGCCCAGAGTGTCCGCTTCGAGCAACGATACGCACCTGCTGCGTGGTAGTTGGCGGAGTCATCGTGCAGCATGGACGAGATGCTTCTATCAGCCGCCTCCGCCACGACGTTGCTGAGACATAGCTGTGACGTCGGCGAAGAGCATAGCATTGGATCCCCTGGAAAGACAACATAAATTTTAATATAACAAAAAGTTATTTCGATAACAGTAAGGCTGCTATCAAAATCTCATAGAAATGGCCACACAGCCCGTATGCAATGAGCATTTATTTTAAGCGGAGTGAACTGAGAGTACGAATTGCACCAACCCATCTCATCCCGTGGGTGTTGTAAAAGGCGACTATGGAATTAGCTGGCAGATGGGCAGCAGCCTCCTTCGAGTGCATTAAAAACACTACTGCAATCGCCAAGCGTGGTGATTATGGCAAAAGCCCCCCCCATGAGCACACAACACCCTGACCAGGCGCGGTGGCGATGACCCAGGCCTCCCGCTCGTGTCCAACAGTGGACTTTATTCAGCTGAAATGATGAACAGAGAGTACTCACCTTGTGTGACAGGATTATGTGAGTCGTCGTCCATTAAGTCTTCGATCTGCGCCAGATTCAGCACGGCGTCGCTCTCTTCATTGCTGAGCAGATTGGGCGTCGGTGAGAGTCGCATCTGTACATTATAATTATTAACTAACTGTACCCCGCGGTTTCACCCGCAGTTTAATTTAAAAGAAATCAGTTATTTGATTATTTAAGCATATAGGTAGATATACTGGAATTCATTCTTGCTATCTGCCAGTGAAAGTCTCGTCAAAATCGGTCCAGCCGTTTCGGAGATTACCCGGAACAAACAGACAGACAGACGGACTGCTAAAAAATTTAAAAAATTGTTATATGGACCATATATACTTTCATATGCATTTAGTAAAAAGCTGTTATTTTGACATTACAAACAGACAATTTTATGTATTTGTATAGATGTGATCCGGCAAGGTATTATATAACTACTGTCTCGAGGCGACAAGTTCAGTGTGGTGCCACGCAGAACTAGTTGTTACAGGCAGGCATGTCGGGTTACCCCCAGGTGAATGACATGCTCGTCTCATACCAAAGTTGCATAAAAAGAAACCGGACAAGTAAGGGTGGAACTCGCATGGAGAGGGTTCCGTACAATGAATATCCTCTCGCGTGTCAATTGCCGGCAGCCGTGTAGACACAATAGATTTTTGATGAATATATTAAACTATGATTTCGGGACTTTTAGCGCACAGATAAATCAAAACAATATTTTGAATAACCTCGACGTTATGGCCAAGTTGCATCGCTTGGCCGCAATGTCGGGGATAACGTTCAAACGGTCAAACGACAGAAACTCTCGAAATCATAGTCTAATACGAGTGAAATTCGCGATGGTTTAAATATGAATATCATTTACGACTAGCCAAGCGGGCGATTAACAGCTAGTTCTTATTAAGTCTAGTCGGGTTTTTGGGCTTATATGAAGGTACCGCCACCAAGTGGCCTTTTTTTTTAACCTTGCCTCACTAGGATTTCTCCTGTGTCGTGGGTGCGTTTACAGACATGAATTCCACATACAATACACCCAGACCCGAAACAACTACCTGCAGGTCATACAAATTTGGGGCTTCGAAGAGCACTTCCAGCGCCTCGTCCCCCGAGTTGAGAGGATAGTGGGTGCTCTACACCGGTTGCTGCCCAATCTCGGGGGACCATGTGAGGAAGTTCGCCGTCTCTACGGAGGAGTCGTGCGGTCCGTGGTCCTATACGGGGCGCCTGTATGGTCAGCTCGACTATCAGGCGCCCAGCGCTGCAGAACCAAAATTCACGGTCTGCAGCGCAGAGTGGCTATTCGGATCGCACGAGGTTACCGAACAGTCTCCTACGAGGCGGCAACCCTCCTGGCGCGTTTTCCGCCTTTTGACATCCTGGCGGAGATGGATGCGTGGGTCTACGATCAGACACGCTCCCTCCGCCAGAGCGGCGAAATCGCGCCTCCAGGGGCGTTGGAGAGGCTGAGGCGGCTGGCTCGGCGACGCGCACTTGTAAAGTGGCGTCACCGCCTGCGGATGCAATTTGCGACCAAGCGCGTCGTCGAGGCCGTCCTGCCGCTCTTCGGAGCCTGGCTCAGAAGGAGCGAGCGCGTCACCTATCGCCTGACGCAGGTGCTCACCGGGCATGGTTGTTTCGGTGCGTACCTGCACAGGATAGGCCGCGAGGCCACGGCACAATGCCACCATTGTGATAGCGACCAGGACACCGCACAGCACACGCTCGAGGCGTGCCCTGCGTGGGCCGCCGAGCGGCGGATCCTGGTCGATCGGATCGGGCAAGATCTCTCTCTGCCAGCTGTAGTGTCGGCTATGTTGGCAGAGCACGAAAACTGGAATGCAGTGGTCTCCTTCTGTGAGAGCGTCATGCTCCAGAAGGAGAACGCAGAGCGGGATCGGGAGAGGGCCGATCCCGCTCGAAGAAGAAGGAGACGGCGCCGGGGTAACAACCGCTCTGGCGCCTAATTCCGATACGCCTGAAAACCCCTGCCATTGCTATAAGGTGGGGGACCTCTGGGTTCGCGGGTGCGTAGATTGGGGAATCTGCGTGCCCACACCAAGCGACCCAAGAGAAGACGGTAGCACGCATGTGGTCACGCGCTGCCGTGGGACGCTTTGGGGGCATCCTTTACAATCCCCCTGGGGGGGTGACCGCTTTACAGTCACCCTCTCCGAGATGTGCCAATAGGCGTGGCACCAGTGGGCGGCTCTAGTGTGATCATACGAGGACCTGGAGCCTCCCTTAGGTGCCGAAGATGACCGCCCCAGTGGTTTTAGCCGGTAGGAGTCCGGCATACCCCTTCGTCCTTCCCCGGGGCGAAGGAAGTTCATGAAGAATTTCCACTGGGCACCAATAAAAAAAAAAAAAAAGGTCATACAAATTTGTTCCGTGCGGGAATCGAACCCACGACCCGGAGCGCAGCAGCCGACTGTATCAGCCTGTATCAGCCACTGCACCAAACAAATTCTTCGGGTTCTGTAGCGTAAAATTTAAGTAAACGGTTACCTTAATATCTTTGTGGTTGAAGAGGTGGTCTGGAACTTGCTCCAGACACAGATCCGGTTCGAGGCAGCCCAACGATAGTCCTTCATCTCGGCTGAGGGGTGAACAGGAACCTAGTTTGAGGCCATCTGTACGTAGAAAATTAACCATTACAACTTTGTTTGTTAGTTACTTATTTACTTAAACTCCTGGCTACACCACAAGACTGTACACATCCTAGGGGAGATAATACTGCTTACTTTTTAATAGATGACGTTAACTTAGTGTTTTTTCTTAATAAAAACCCCACACTAGGATTTCTCCTGTGTCGTGGGTGTGTTTATTTTGCATAAATTTCACACACAATACATCCAGACCCGGAACAACTATCCGCAGATCATGCAAATATTTGGTCCGTGCGGGAATCGAACCTACGACTCGGAGCGCAGCAGCCGACTGTATCAGCCACTGCAACAACCGTGCCGGCAACAAGTGTAAAATAACTGTCGGGAATTTGATAGACATTATAATATAACTGTGACATATATTGATCATCGATACTGATGAACGACTGCAGAGTGAGACACTTGCATCAAGACCTCAAGATCCGACAATGGCAGACTTCATTACAGCTGTTTCAAATAGGAAGAGCTCTTAGGCACCATTTTGTGTACTTCCAATCACTTTAGCTTTAAGGTGGTTAAGATTTGATTTATTTACGAATATTTTACATTACTTTTGTGACTCGATTTTGTTTTACAAGAGAAATACACAATAAAGGATTGGTATATAAATATATTTATATGTTATTTAAAAATGATTTCACACTTCACTACGTGTCGCAGGTTCCACACAGGGCAGATTGCCCATATTGACAGCTTGGTATGGTATGGTTTTTGTCCCGGTCTTGGGTGTTTGTGAAATTAATACTGCACTGTGCCCACGACACAGAAGACATCGTTAAAAACAGAATTGTCGATAGAGAGAGAGGGGGAGAGAGAGAAAAATATATATTTAGAAACATGTTTTATCTCATTCTCTTACAGCCTAAACTCTATAAATACATTTATAGTTGTCTCTATCTCTCTTTCGTTGCACATTTTCGTTTCATAAAATCCAATTCACACCATCCCAAAAGAAGTTTCACTTCAAAATCAAAAATTCTATATGAATATTAAACATTAGCTTGATCAATATCTCGTGCATTGTTTTAAATAATTAATAATGCCAAATAAATACAAACAAATTAAATGCATTATTTTTTGGTAACGCATATCGTCTTACGGCCGAATACTGAAACGCCACTTAATATTTAAATCCCGCTTAACTATTCTAGACGCCCGTTTGCAGTAGGAAGGCAGGCGTTTCAAAGAATTAAGTGGGATTTGAATATTAAGCCGCGTTTTAGTATTCGGCCATTAGGGATTTAAAGTATGATATAAAATCATGCCGTGTGGTGCCGGCTCAGAATACCACCACCCCATTTCCTGCCGTGGGTGTCGTAAAAGTTGACTAAGGGATTAGCCAGAGGATGGGCAGCAACGTCCTTCGAGTACATTAACAACTCAACTGCGATCGCCAACCTGTCGGCCAAGCGTGGCGATTATGGCAAAACCCCCCAATGAGCACACACCACACCCATATCGGTCGTTGTGGTGATATTTGGGGGAGGCCTGTGTCCAGCAGTGGATTTCATTTCATAAAAATTCTTGGTAACTGACGAAATTGAATGTTATGGAAGCATGGTTTGCAAAGTATACAAGCATTAATTTGTAAATGTCTCATTAATCAAATAGAAAACAATCAAGTTATTTACTTTATAAGCAACATTTAATTCCTTTTTTGTCAACATTTTTTTTTTACTTCGTCTAAAAGCCATATGATTGTTTATCTGTGTCGTGGGTAGTTTACAAGACATACTATTCACATGCACAGACACCCAAACCCGAAACAACTATCTGTAGACCACACAAATATTTTTATGCGCGGGGATCGAACCCGCGACAGGTTGCGCAGAAGGCCAAATGTGCCGTCAAAATAATACTATTAAAGAACAATGAGTAAATTGAATGGCTGACAGTACCAGAATAGCTTCTATACTAATTACTAGTACAAATATGGCGCCTACATGAGTTTGCTATACTTCGGGCCGGAGCCAAGGACCACATAGTGCCACCCGCAGTCCTGCAGCCCAGTTCTGAGTAAGTAATTGTAATGTAATGGGTGAGTACCAAGAGCTAGGTATTGTGGAGTCGTACCGAGCGCGTCCAGGGCGGACAGGCACTCCGCCGCCGGCATGTCGCGCAGCAGGTCGGGGGGCTGCTCACCGAACTCCATCAGGGACGCCGGCTCCGTCTTCGGCAGCACCAGCTCCTGCAGCAGTACACAACATGATTTATACGAATTTTTAATACAGATTTCTGGTAATTGCGGACTGTCTTTACTTATTAAAAATACTATCTGGCGAATTTGATTGTCCCGGACTGTTAGGAACAATTAAATTCAATGTTCCAACTAAATTTACAAGGTTTAATCCCCCCATTCATATTCCTAAAGCATCAACCAACTATCGCCAAAACTCCTTTATAGTGCGAGCGAGTAAAAATTTCAATAAAATATGCAAAAATTATGACCTAGATCCGTTTACAACCAGTATAACATCAGCAAAACGGTGCTTGACCCTTGATTTTTTCTCGTGTAAACGGTAACACAAATTTACAAACTCTCGTTCTCATTAATGTCTCATAAATAATTATTAAATATGTTTATTAAATATAGTGAATATTAATTATTACTTATATATATTGATCATAACCATGAAACTTATCACATAAATGTTTATATTTTTATTTTTATATATTCAATTTGTTGTTACCTGTGTAAACACTAACAGTTATCTATGCAACTGCTATATGTGGAAATCTGTAATTGGCTTTCTGTTTCCTTACTATTATTGTTACACCTGTATTTTTAGCTGTAGATTTTCCAGTAATAAATAAATAAATAAATAATTTCGAAACGATCGTATGGAATAGAATTTTGTTGGTTTTCACCGTTGACGATACTCCAGTTGTACGTGAATAATTCGCACCATAGACACTATTAAGTTTAAGAGTTTAATTTCTCAAATGTTTCCGTCGACGCATATGTTTAGTAGTCTAAGTTGGACTTAACACTATAGCATGTGACGGAGTTTTTGTTGATACTAAAATTATTGTGTATGTGATATATTTATATATCTCTAATGACTAAAAACGTGTGGTGCCGGCTCAGAATGCCACCACCCCATCTCCTCCTCCTGGGTGTCGTAAAAGTCGACTAAGGGATTAGCCGGAGGGTGGGCAGCAGCGTCCTTCGAGTACACTAACAACTCAACTGCGATCGCCAACTCGTCTGCCAAGCGTGGCGATTATGGCAAAACCCCCCAATGAGCACACAACATACCGATGTCGGTCGTTGTGGTGATCTTTGGGGGAGGCCTGTGTCGAGCAGTGGATTTCATTCGGCCGAAATGATGAATGACTAAAATTATGAACTATGAAATATTATGAACGCATAAAGGCATTCCGCTGTAGGAGCACTATTGGCTTGTACGCATTAACTAGGTTCTGTCACACACTTTGTGACCAGCTATTGTCCAGATTAAGAATCCCATCTCTCGTCGATGACGTACAAGGCGACTAAGGGACTCTTAAGCCAGAGGGATGGGCAAGCATTCCTTCTACGGAACAGTACAGCGATTCTGCGCTCAAACCAATCCGCGAGCCAAGCGTGGTGAACTGACACGGCATCAAGCCGGTCTTTAATGGAGGGGGCCTTTGTTCAGCAGTGGACGTCTTTTCACTGATGTGATGATGATGATCACCCACTTTTATACACCATGGTGAAACAGATGGCATTTAGCTGCATGACAACATATGAGAAGAAATGCCGAAAGATATTGAGGAGCTGGCAAACAAAAGGTGGTAACGGCAATTTTAAAGGAGATGTGAAAACCTAAGGTACAAGGTTCTTGACCACCTGTTGTGTTGTGTTGTAATATTTGGACTTAAGCTCTTAAATCTAATACCTAAACAGGTTTTTGATGAATTTCAGAACTCAATATTGAACGAGACATAGACTAGTTTATTTTTACTATATTTAAGTAGAGGTTGCCAGAGACAAATAAAGAAATATTCCATAATGTATTCTCTTTTAAATTAAATTTATGTGCTGCAGTCTATAATAATATGATAATAACTCTGCTCTGATCGGTATTCAAAAAATATTTAAGAAACCAGATGTTTATTGAGTTGTTACCACTTTTCGAACAGCATCTTTAACATTTGCTTTTTATACCACTATTATCCATTTCGATTGATGTGAATTCTGTTTGGTGTCCGGATTAAAAATGTAGCACCACTCCACCTCCTTCCGTGGATGTCGTAAAGGCGACTGAGGGACTCTAAACCAGAGGGTTCTACACAGTAACCGTACTGCGCTCACCAACCCACCTGCCAAGTGTGGTAAGTACTGGCAAATCCCCCCCTAAATGACGACACAATTATGGAAATCCATGGGGGAGGCCTTTGTTCAGCTTTGGCTGATATGATGATTGATGTGAATACAAATTGATTCTAACATAATAAGCTAACATAAATAGCAATAAGCTTATGCTCGTGCTCTCGGTGGTACTGACCGGTTGCGGCTGCGGTTGCGGACGAGCTCGCGGCTGCGGCTCGGGCGGCGGCTCGGCCTCCACGCCCGAGTCGTCCGTGTGCGGCGAGGCCCAGCCCGCCTCGGGCGACAGCGGCAGCCCGTGCACGCGCGCCAGGCGCTCCAGCTCCTGCACAACATTCATAGGATCATTCAATATGGCTATGGCTGAACACAGCTCCTGCAGAATGCGTAAGTATTAACCTTTCAATTTAACGATCTCCGTCGTCCGAGAATGTCTTCATCGACCCGGATGATTAAACAACTTACACAGTAAGACTCATTAAGTCAAACCCGAACAGACTGCTATACTGTCCTTACCAGAGAGACCTGTCGCGACGAATGGTTCCATGACATTCATAATCCTTGCTTAAGCCAGCTTGTGCTGAGCCAGTAACTTTTAATTAGTCCATAAATAATCATTCCTGATCCAGTTCCCTAGCTTGTGCCACTGGCTGATGCCCCTAGCAATGCCTTAGGCCCATGCCCAACTCCCACTAGGTGTGGCCCTTAGCTGTGTTGCCAATTTAGTCCAGTTATGCACAATTCAATTACTATAATTAATATAACAAAAACTCTTCTCTGAAATCTTGGTTCCATGTGCATTAAGAATATAGCACCTAGAATCTACACCATGTATGTCGTAAAAGGGACTGTCAGAGGGATGGACAGCAGAAGCAACACTTCTATGGAACAGTAGCTATACAGCGCTCACCAACCCGCCTGCCAAATGTGGTGAATACTGGCAAATGTCCCCCAAAATCCATGACACATATGTAGAAATCTATGGGTGAGGCCTTAGTCTTAGAACGGACATCCTTTAGATATGATGTTAATATTATAACTATTAAATTATAAATATTTATCTGTCAATCAAATTCAAATTAAATTTAGAATATAATAGGTAGATTATGTCTGATATAATGTATGCCCCATTCCATGACATTATATATCATGGGATACGACATTGGGTACACTTAATTTAAAACACAAAGTGGTAATATAAATGTATAGAGTATTTATCCAATAGAATTACAAAATAGCGGGAACTCACCTGTATCCTTAACATAAGCTTCCTATTATGGATCTCAATCTGCTTTCTCCTCTGCTCGCTCTGCTTCAGCCTGTTGACTTCGTCCCTCAAGCACTTGATGTAGTCTACACTGCTCTTCAGTATCGTGCCCTTGTTCGGCCGTACGTCTCGGATCACTTCATAGAATGGATCGTTGGTCTTTGGTAGAAGTGTTCCAAGTTCTTTGATGCGATCATTTATGTTAAAGCGGCGTCGTCTTTCAACTGAAATTTAAATAAATTAGTGTAAAGTAAGAGAATATTGGAAAGCCTTTCTATCGTCCGATTCTTGCCTGTAGTAATTTTAAATGCTTCTGCTTTTAAAATTATGGGGTTTAATGGAAGCGCCAGGCAGTGCCTGATATAAAAGTCAATAAATGAGATACGTACCTACCAATTACCAGTATACTACCAATTACCAGTAGTAATTAACCTAAATCTGCGGGATTTTGGCAATATGATTGTTTCAATAAACCATCATAGCGGATGTTGATGTTGTTGTTTATATATATATTAGTTTGTACATTTTTGTCATCACTACCAACAAAACAGATGGATATAAGCACGACCGGTCACACTGAAAAGCGTCGCACTCGAGTCGTAAGGTCTAGCGATAGCTAGCGGTAAAGTAAAGCGAAAATCATCGGAGCACACAATAAACATACACAATTCCGCCATGGCGCCATGGCACTTGGCAGACGACATGCAATTGACATTGACAGACGTCACATGTGACAATTGGCAAGTAGTGACCAGCATTAATATTTTAATTAAAATAATCGACACCGATGGAGCCAATAAATTAAAATTGGACATGGAATATTATAATTACCGGAGAAATAATTAGCATAAATATATAAGTGTTGTATTATAATTGTAACATTAAGTAGCATTACTAAATGATTAATATAAAGTCGGCTTAGGGTGGTATGCCACACATCTTAATCTCAATCGGTCGTGTATACTTGATTGGTCGGTAGAGTTGTAAGTGTAGGTTTGAGAGCTCGTGACAATTCTTTTTAAGAAGGCGTTTAGCGTTGAAGTTTTTTGCTACAATCACCACATCGTAAGTATGTCTTAGAATACAGAACAGTGTAGCCTCTAAACTAGACCCTTTGACACCATTTACGTCATACACGGGGTGGCTCCCACTTTGCCGTGTCACCAGTACCTTACTTTTGATAGTACTTACTCATATTATGGTTGTCTTTCTTCTGTCGGTCCTTAGCCAGGGCGTGCATGTCGGAGTCTGTGAGCAACGCGCAGTCCCCAGCCACTGAGCTGGCGGCTGATGGCGGGCCGGAGGATGATAGCGGGCCAGCCCCGCTGTCTAAAGATAGGATGTCTTCTAGGAACTCGTCAGCCTGGAGAAGAGATGTGTTGATGAAGATTATGAGGGGTTATTACTAGTCATTAGTCCAATGAGAATGAGATGACGGGGTTGACGAGTCCGTTTATGAGTTATGCTATACTTTTTGTTATTAATATAACCAGTTGCACTCACTGCTCAGTAAAAGATCGGTGGGGTTAAGCTACGCTCGCCGCGGTCAGTCTATGGATGGGTGACCACATAACGTCGGTGCCGGTTATAAGGTTGGTATGGTTGGTGAACCATACGAAAAAAAAGCATAGCAAAGCATGGTGCAAGTGAGGAGGAAATTCTTACCTCTGAGTTATTACTAGCGGAGGGCATCGTAGGCGATCGTAAACTTGACGAGGGTCGCTCCGGCGAAGTCGCGCGACGCGTGCCTATCTCGGGGGCAGACTGCGCAGGCGCACATCGTGGTGACACCTGGAACGATGCATAGTAGTTGAGGGATATTGATAGACGAAGAAATAATAAATTACCCGTAATACACGACACACACACACATGACAAACGAGACTTATGTAGCTACTCTTTTGTCCCCATAGGCTGGCTAATATATTCTGTTCGCCAATCTAAGTCTAGTTATTATGGCAACATCATCATCATCATCATCATAGTAGTCCACTGCTGTACAAAGGCCTCCCACATGGATTTCCACAATCGTGTCGCCATTTTGGGGGAATTAGCTTACCACGCTTCGCAAGCGGGTTGGTGAGCGCAGTATGGCTACTGTTTTTAACGACATCCAAGATGCGAAGAGCGACTTCACACTGGAAAACGCAGCGTGAGATGGCCTTCAACGAGATGGAAAGAGGACCTGGTAAAGGTCGCTGGGAGTCGTTGGATGCTGGCGGCAAGCGACAGGTCGTCGTTGTAAATCTATTTGGAGGCCCTTGTTCAGCAGTGGACATCCTTTGGCTGATGGTGTTGATGATGATGAACCCGATAAGTCTCGAGCTCGACGTTATGTGACGTGGATAATCCCAGTTATTGTCTGTATTAACTCTAAGTCCGAAAAAATTGCAGCAGATACTGTACCCGAGTCTGTGGTTGAAATGATTCACTGAGGTACTGGCGCACTTGACTCTTCTGTTTCTGTATCACGTGATACCTGGTGGGGTTCTCCAGAACTGTTCGCACCTGAAATGTGGATTATTTGACTTATAAGCAAACACTAGACACAGGACAGGACAGTTCCGTTACAAAATAAATGTTGCTAAAACTGCACTCAAAATTACATAGGCAATTTCAAATTTAAACTCAAAACATAATACTGAACGTGGTTCCGAGTTCACCACATTTCAAGCATTATAAATTATTGTTCTTGGCCACGTTCCATTTGCCTTCAAGTTATTCGAATGATTCTACACTAAAACTAAGTTTAAGCTTCTTGGTCGCTCTTGAAGTTTAGACATAGCTAACCATTTCGCCAATGGAGCACCATAATCTATCTGGAGATTTACTTTTACACCTAATTCGATCCTTATACTATCTTTCTGTTTGCTGGTAGCCTTTTTAAACTCCGCTTCTTAGGAAAATAGAGGTAGATATGTGGTTGGAGAATTATCAAAACGTCTTCAATGTCTGGTACTGACCTGTAATACTTGTGGCGGTAGTTCAACGTTAGGCGTGATCCGCGGCACCTCCGCCGGACTTGACTTCTTCTTCTCCTCATTGTCTTTGGACTGGCCTGCTTGTTGTGCCTGGAAATAACATTGATACAGTTTATTTATTTAAACTTCTATGTACGTAGATGGTACACAAGGCGGACTTAATGCCACAAGGCATTCTCTACCAGTCAACCTTTGGGTAAAAAAAAGCACATCGAATGAGGTACAAAAACAAAGCTATAGATAATGTTGAGAATGGGCACATAATTATGACAAATTGAATTAAAAGAGGAATAAATACATATACTAATATAAAAATAAATACTATATATATTGCATAATTAAATAGAATATAGTCGTAGAATATAGATGGTACCAGAAGACCGTGTGGTTCCCGGCAAAAGATCCACTCCTCTTTACCCATGGTATCGTAGTAGGCGACTAAGGTCGATATTAAGAGAACGAAGAGCAGCATCTTATCAAGAGCAGATGCTGTACGAGAGGATTCCCGTGTGCTAATAACGACAGAACGCGATGCATGGTGATTATAACAATGTCCTCTATGACCACTAAAACAGCGGTCCTTGAATGTCCCAATTCAGCAGTGAACATTTAAAGGCTGATGAGATAAGAAAGAGATGGGACGAAACCAGACTGCGCTTAGTACCTGATCATAAAATCCACCAAGAAAAAAGGTAAGATTAAAACGTTAACAGTCCAGACATTATTGATTGCATCGACGTATATTATCACCTCTTCGGAAATCCGTAAGACCTAATAAGGGGTGCTAAAATCTACCTATTTACCCCTAAATAGGAATCACAAGCGTGCAAAGTGAAATATAACACAATTGATAAGACTCAGTCAATCGATATCGCATTTGAAACAAAGCTTCTATGTAATGTACGGCCGGCGCTAATAGGATTAGATGTTAGATGACAACATGCAGACCATATTGCATGTAAACGATTCATATACGGGCAGTGATAAGTTCAATTAGTTTGTCCACCCAATTGACACGTGCTTACATCCATGTTAAATCACTGAGTTGACATTGAGTATCAGGATTTAATCGAAACGCGAGACGGCACGGAAGTTGACGATGTTATAAATGCGTCACAAGCTAGAAGTGATGATAGACAGAATTCTACTCATACTCATCGTATGGCCATTAACTTTATTTTGTAAGTGGGGAAATCCTGATGGACTTCCTGTCCTGACGTCCTGGCAAAAGTGGACGGGCGTTCCGGACTCTTACCAGCTAAAACCCCTCGGTGTTCCTAAGCTACCTATTGCTGAGAGTTCAGTACGCTCACACATTCGCCGCACCTCCGGAGCTACGGAGCCTCCGAGAGAATCACAGCACATACTTTCCAGATAGACCTAACTTTAAATATGTTTCGGGGTCTCGTTTGTGATGATAACTCTGCGTTACTATGCATATGTGCATTCGCACAGTTCACTTACCCATAGTCTAGCACCGTTAGTTAGGTTTTCCCAGCAGACTACATTACCTTGGGATTTAAGCGGTTGATACACTTTGTGAATTTATATCTTTCGCAGAATCGCACGAGCTAGGATGATGTACGCATTAGTATACATATCTAAGTTGCTTGTTACTTAAATAATGCAACGGTTTGAATATATCTTTACTATAGATCTCACGTCGGGTAAACAAGAATTAGGTGTGTTAAGGATTACAATCTTTTTTGTAGTACCAAAAAAAACTACCTAATAAAAATCTTTTTTAAACAAGTTTCTTTTCGCATTCATCTCTGCAAACCTTTCATTTGATACCTTGGGGTGCATAAAAAAAAATTGGTTCGCCATTTCAGATTAGAATATCGTCACTTAGAGAACCATGCATTGTCATTGAAACTAAACATGTATGCAAAATTGCAGCTTAATCAGCTGCGGATAGCCGTTTTAATTCAGTTGCAAGATTTGACCCATACTAATAAGGCAAGTTAAATAAAAGCTTGTAAAAATGGCGATTGGAACCTATCTGTTTATTAACATAAATCTTAATATACAAATACTCATACCCAAAACAACTGTCTGTAGATCATACCAATATTGTCCCGTGCGAGGATCGAACCTGCGACACGTTTGCAGAAAGCTTAGCCACCGCGCGAACTGTGTACATATCTGTTATTTTCCAATCACGGCCTGTTTCCACCTATTGCTGGGTATAAGCCTGTTCTTGTGCTACTTCGCTTAGTCCTCTCTTCGGAGAGACAAGAGTTACCTACTATCAGATCTATACAGTTTAGGCATTGGCCGAGAACAGAAAATCCTACATGAGCATTTAGGCGAAATGCAGTTAGAATATTTTGTGCTAGATAGATAGCTCGGAAAGTTTAAAGCAAAGTTGCGTGAATTGATGTCCTGTCGTGTGTTACGGTAACGAATCCGAAACCGAGGGACAGTTTGCACAATGGGTTATTCCGTCTGAAGAATTGTTTACAAAACAGAAGATAGGACGAAGTTCTGGGAAGCAGATGGTTACCTCATTCTTCGTTTAGACGGGTCATTATGCGACAATTGTTCTAGATAATACAAGACAACAATGCTAATGTAAATGTTTGCCTATCGTCTCATAAAAGGGTTGAGAGCAATGCACTTGCTGTAAGCTTCTTGCTTTTAGTACCTAGAATCACCTTTATTGAAGAACATTCTTTAGCACACCGAACGAACACATGATTTATTTGATGTCAGGTGAAGAATTAAAGGCCCATACAGTCCGGACTTACAAATGAAACAAACTCTGAGAATTAAGATTTCTGGGCGTCGAACAGGCAGTGACAAAGACTTACCGTAGAAGAGAACGCCTCTAGAGAATTCTCTATTTTATATACTACTCTACTCTACTTTAATATATTTTTTTGTTCATTAATGCGCATAAAGTCTCTACTATAATATATTTTTTGTTCATTAATGCGTCCGCTCTTGTCTTCGATCTCGTCTGATGGAAAGCGATGGACGAGATCTTCGATGTAACCAGTGCATCCAAAGGATACCTTTTCACTCTTACTTTAAAGGTTTACGTTGTATGTACCAGGGAAAGCAGACGCTGGCTAGGGATTCCTAACTTCGTCTGTGCGCTTAATGAAGTTTGAGGAGAAGCGCTGAGTGTGACATCTTGGGATGGTGGAAGTCCAAGTGGAGCTGGTAACCGCACTTGCAAAAGAAGAACATTAACAGGCAAGCAACGTCTGCCTATGTGCCAGGCTGTAAAGCTTGGGGACCATTGCCTAGTCGCCTATGAGTCTTTTAGGTCAGCGTTTTATCGAATCGGGGAAAGAGAGCAACAATGTATAACGGATTACTCGAACCGAAGGTAATCATACGCTACTCACATGAATAGTATTTAGGTTACGGTTTTGTCGCAGTTCGCAAGAGACTCCTTCTGGGTGATAGTATTTTAATGTAACCCTCGTCCACCAAGGACGAGAAGTGAATAATAACTTTAATGGGCAATAGGTTAGGAACATTTTTTATATTGCACCACACTAGGATTTCTTCTGTGTCGTGGGTGCGTTTACAGACATGAATTCCACATACAATACACCCAGACCCGGAACAACTACAAATATTTGTTCCGTGTAGGAATCGAACCCACGACCCGGAGCACAGCAGCCGACTGTATCAGCCACTGCACCAACCGTGCCGTCAATGGACAGACGACCTAATGAGATGGGACTCTTTGGGTGTGGTGAGCGTGAAACCGGTCGCTGTGGAACTATATGGACCTTAGTTCAGCACTGGACGTTTTCAACTGATATAATCATGATGAAGAAAAAATTCAAATCCTTTTCACCAATAAAAAAATAGATTGATGTCTCCTTAAAGTCTGATGTTAGTGAGATGTTGAAAAAGGAAAATTATAATCAAGATATACCTACTTGTAATGACTCTCTGCGCAGTTGTTCCTGTGCATGCTCTCGCATCAACTGTTGCTTGAGCTGAGTGCGAGATGTT
The DNA here is from genome assembly GCA_947459985.1 of Diloba caeruleocephala. Classification (NCBI taxonomy): domain Eukaryota; kingdom Metazoa; phylum Arthropoda; class Insecta; order Lepidoptera; family Noctuidae; genus Diloba; species Diloba caeruleocephala. The sequence goes on along the minus strand of OX381629.1, from coordinate 1,953,512 downwards.
GGCGTCAATGTCTTGAACGTAGGCGGGCTGGAACAACAGAAAACATACTATTAACATTGTTGGGTCAAATATTACGTTGTGGTAACCCGGTTTACGGGTTAGTTCAAGATCTTAGGTTGGCGTAGCAGCAATGGGTGGCTCTAGTGTGTTCATGCTCAAGAAACTAGAGCCCTCCTTCGGGGAAAAATGGAATTTTGTCACAGTCCATCACAACCTTCCGCTCTTCCCTGGGCAGAGGGAGATCATGCATACTTCCATTGCTGTAAATAAAAGGTCATGGTCTCGTGGTATTGATTCAAAAACTGGCATGTATGAATTTGACTTTTTCAATATCGTTTGTACTTTCTTAGTTATTTAAAGACACCATTGACTTTAGATGAAGGAAAACAACAAAAACCTTGATATCTAATGATCTGAAATCACCAATACGCTGTGACCAACAGTGGTGATCAATGCTTGTTCCTTCTCTGTATGAGAAGAGGCCATCAGTGGGACTCTGATATTATGTAATTAAATATTGGTACAAAAAGACCGTGTGGTGCCAGCTCAGAATAACAACAACCCGATCTCCTCCCGTGGGGGTCGTAAAAGTCGACTAAGGTTTAGCCGGAAAATGGGCAGCAGCGTTCTTCGAGTACATTAACAACTCAACTGCGATCGCCAACCCGCCTGCCAAGCGTGGTAATTATGGAAAATCCCCCCCAATGAGCCCACAACACACCCATATAGGTCGTTATGGTGATCTTTGGGCAAGGCCTGTGTCCAGCAGTGGACTTCATTCGGACGAAATGATGAAAAGCCATAGTACGAGGGCAGTGAGAGTGATTGGAGTTATTTGCTATATTCAAGGGAATAAAACATGTATTAACATTTAATTTAATTTCCGCTTGATTGTTCCAGACAATACAATTTAATCAAAAAGAAATTGAACAAGTGATCGTTAAATAAATTATATAATGTACTAGCAGGGATCCGTGGTTTCACCCGCGTTTAATCTATACAAATAAATAAAATTGAAGTGTCTGTTTGTAATGTCAAAATAACAGCTTTTTACTAAATGATGAGCTGACGTTATAAGGAATAACTTAGGCTACTTTTTTTTAGAAAAATAATTAGGGTTCCGCGCAAAAACAATAAAACCCTTGAAATCCAACATATATATTCTATGTGAAGTGTCTATGTCGAAGTACTCTAAATTTCTTTTAAATCAAACGCGGGTGATACCGCGGGTCCCAGCTAGTTTAAAATAAATTTAGCGTAATTCGACATAGACACTTGACATAGAATATATATATATATTGGATACCAAGAGTTTTTTTTGCGCAGAACTCTAACTATTTTTCCAAAATAAAAGTAGCCTAAGTTATTCCTTATAACATCAGCTATCTGCCAGTGAAAGTTCCGTCAAAATCGGTCCCGCCGTTTCGGAGATTACCCGGAACAAACAGACATAAAACTTTTATTTTGTTACAAGTACCCTATATACTGTTATATGCATTTAGTAAAAAGCTGTTATTTTGACATTACAAAGGGACACTGCAATTTTATTTATTTGTATAGATTATAATACATACACTACTGTTCTTGCTAGTGTAGCTTAGGATCTGATCTTTTTTGTCGTGGAATCTTGTCCCAGGTAATGGGAGAGGGCGTGCCGGATTCTTAGCGACTAAAACCACCATTGGTTAGCCCTCAATCTGCCTTACACCAAGGGTACGGGGTTCTTTTTCACCGCACCCTCGGCAGTAACTAACGAGTTACGTTTCTATGTGGATGGAACTACTGAACCGACATCGACCAAGAGAGTCTCCATCGAAATCGTCAAAACGATATGCGTATAAGACGCACGTATGTAAATAAAACTTAGGAACAAGGTCTCAAGACGGCACGTTTGGTGCAGTGGCTGATACAGTCGGCTGCTGCGCTCCGGGTTGCGGGTTCGATTCCCGCACGGAACAAATATTTGTCTGATCTTCAGGTATTTATGTCTGTAAACGCACCCACGACACGGAAAATCCTAGTGTGGGGCAACGTTTTTTTTTAATAAAAATAAAATATATCGGCTCTCTCACAGTCTCCATAGTTTCTGCATTCTATTACGATTGGGTTATGGAACGTTTTGGAATAGCAGTAGCGTCTGCTGGGTAGAGCATGCACAGGAACAACTGCGCAGAGAGTCATTACAAGTAGGTATATCTTAATTGGACGCTTTGGGGGCGCTTTACAATCCCCCGGGGGGTGACCACTTTACAGTCACCCTCTCCGAGATGTGCCTAAAGGCGTAGCACCAATGGGTGGCTCTAGATGGAGTTCTTTCGAGTTCCTGGAGCCTCCCTTCGGTGCCGACGATGATCACTCCGGTGGTTTTAGTCCGGCATGCCCCTTCGCCCTTTCCCGGGGTACCACTGCAGTGCCAGTTATTAGTCGCCAAGCAGTAGTATTTAAACTTTAAACATCACTGTTTTTCGGTTTTCGGGCACATTACTGGGAAACTAAATAAGTCATGTCTCGGGGGGACGAGCGCAGTCTACTGCAGGATTAGTCCTGGGTAACATAACTATCTGTTATAGGCAGGCAAGGTTACCACCAGACCATGACCTGGTGACGAGACCTGCGCGTCTCGTCACCAGGGTATAAAAAAGTAGCTCAATGGAATGACCGATTTCGTGACAAAATGTTTTGATTATGCATGTTAAGCTATTCAAAGCAAAACAATCTTCATAAAATCGTAAAACGAGAAACCATGACGTCGATATCATAACGACCTAATAGGTACATACTAACAATATTATTTATCCTCGATGCTACCAAGTATACACTACACGGTTTAGCCTGCGCACACGCATACTGATCGCCCAGTCGCGCATGAATTGATCAACAGGTGGGAAATGTTCTACTTCGATTGAATGGCTTTATTTGTGTTTAATATGTGAGTGCATTGAATATTAAGCGTTAACAAAATGTAGGTACTGGACACTGTACTATTTGAAGGGTGTACCAGGTATGACCAGGTGGAAGAACTTCAAGTTCTTCTTTTTAAAAAAACGCTGTCATGCACTAGGATTTCTCCTGTCGTGAATACAGTTTACACACATACATCACACATGCACAAACATCCAGACCCGAAACGACTATCTGTACATCATACAAATATTTATTCCGAGCGGGAATTGAACCCGCGACACGTTGAGCAGAAGGCCAATCGTTTAGCCACTGCCCCAATCGTGCAGTCAAATCCTTCAGGCATCAATTTACGGGCTCATGCTCGAGGGTTTTCTACAATTTTGTAGTGATTTGATCCGTGTAGTGCCCTGATTAAGTATATAGCACCACTCCATCTCCATCTCCAGGACTCTACACCTGTGGGATGAGCAGCAGCGTCCCTTTTGTAGAACAGCAGCCATCGTACCCCTAACCAACCAACCGACCCGCCTGCCAAGTGTAGTGAGTACTAGCAAATTGCCCCCAAAATGACGTCACATCCCATATAACAGGTCCTTTATGGGGGACGCTCTTATTCAGCGATGGACGTCTTTTGGTATTGTAACGACTAATTGGGTAAGCGTGCTGGTACGCGGGAATGAACCTACATATGACTTTGGAATTATAATTATAAAACTCTAGTTACTTCTAGATAAATTTATTTCTCAGAAGGAATACAATTTGATTTTTCCATAACCGACAACCTCGCTGACGGCAGCCCGAATTCTGCCTCTTCTTTTATTTTCTCCGTCAAAATATTCTCATATACTTATTTCAAATAATGTTTTTTTCTATTCTATGTGGCTAGGATTTTTCTCCCAAACAGTTTGAACCCTACTATAGTATAATGACAGAAATCTGATGGCAACCCTATTCTAGGTAACCACAGCTGCCTATCAAAGTCCAAGGTTCGATAACCATGTCAGGCAAAGCCATAATCGAATAACGGCACGGTTGGTGCAGTGGCTGATACAGCCGGCTGCTGCGCACTGGGTCGCGGATTCGATTCCCGCACGGAAAGAATATTTGTATGATCTGCAAGTAGTTGTTCCGGGTCTGGGTGTATTTTGTGTGGAATTTGTGTCTGTAAAACCCACGACACGTGAGAAACCCTAGAGTGGTGCAACGATAAAAAAAACATTCTCTTCAAAGTGCAATTGGTGTTGTTTTGTAAGAGCTACTTCAGTTGGACGGATTGACATTAGATTTCCCTAGTCACATGACACTTATGCCAATAGTGTAACTATTTACTCTATCAATGCACGATAAACCGTAATCGCGTCTTGAGGAGTGGCGATTTTGTAGCCTCGAATAATCGTCACCATCACCACCAAGGCTAGGCCTTCACCCTGACCAGACGTACCTAAATATCACCATAAATCTGTTATTTTGTGGTCGGATACTATCGACAGTAAGGACTGCCGATAGTAATCGATTGTTTCAATAAAACATCGATAGTATCGAAATACATACAGGTTATAAAAGAACTTCGTCGCTATCTAAATTATATGACTATATGTAGAATCTTAGCCATTTTAAGGAGGCCAATGTTCAGAATATACATTAGTTTCTCAACTAAACATAAAAACCATTGATTGTAATGCCGAACAATTGATAGTCAGTATATCGCTATCGATCCTATCGATAGTTTCCCACCACTATTATTTATTACTACTCGTTACTATGGACAATGTTCATGATTATTTGATGGTTACGTTTGTCAATACGTCAATTGATGTGTTAGTACAACCGCGCGAAACGTGCAACAAATGATTGCTTAAATGCAGACGCAGTTTCAGCTTGATTCATTTTAATGTTGAAGGATTAATTAAGTAGCCGATGCAACGTTCTTTTTCTCCCACACAATAAACACGATATGAGGTTCGGGTCAATCATTTAATTAAAACCATACGAGACTAGATAAGGAGTTCTTTCAGAGCTAGTTAAGCTGTTGCTAAACGAAGCAACGTTCTTTTGAGAATCGTTGAACACTCAATGGAGGAACTAGATTTTTAACGATGCCTCAGTGTGTCTGCTCTATAGCGGGTATGACCTCAAGTATAACGGTAACTTACAAGAACAAATGTTATCATCATATCAGCCAAAATACTTCCAGTGCTTGTTATATGCCATTTTTCAGTACTCATCCCACTTGGCAGGCTACTGTTCCACAAAAAAGTCACTGCTGCCCATCCCTCAGATTTAGAGTTCTTCAGTCACTTTCTACAAAATCCACGGGAGAAAATGGAGTGGTTTTATGATCTTATTTGTGTATATGCCATTGCCTTTGGTGTCCGGATTGACAATAAAAATAAAATAAATTATAAATTTGTCCAACGCGGGTATACAAACCAGGAATTTATTTTGCAAAGAAGCCGGAGCTCTCTTTCTCTAGGCTCCGTTGCTTAACCAATTATGTCGTATAATAAAATACTAGGTACTACTTTTATTTAACCCTCATTAGTGGTAAGTCTCATAATGCAGTATCAGCTATGTCGGTAGCGCATGAAAATTGGAGACGGGCAAGAACGGCGCCGGGATCACCGCCCCGGTGCCCAGATCCAATACGACCGAGTCCCCAACCGTCGTTATATGGCGGGTCACGCAGGAGGTACGCAGATTGGGGAGTCAGCGTGCTCGTAACTCCTGGAAAGACAGCAGAGTGCCGCGTGAGGGGCTTCGATCCCCCGAGATTTGCTTTGGGGTTGGCCTTTTTATAGTCGCCTACCCATCGTTAGAGGGGTTAATCGCTTAACAGTCATCCCCTCCGAGATGTGCTAAAGGCGTGGCACAATGGGCGGCTCTAGATGGAGATTCTTCGAGTTCCTAGAGCCATACTTCGATGCAGAAGATGACCCGGTGGTTTTAGCCGGTACGAGTCCGGCATGCCCCTTCGCCCTTCCCCGGGGCGAAGGAAGTTCATGAAGAATTTCCACTGGGCACCAATAAAAAAAAACAGTCCGGCATGTCCCTTCGCCGAGGTGGAAGAAGTACACGACGCATTAACACCGGTTAAAAAAAAGTTTTCTTAATGCGCAAGAGTCCAGCTGGTTAGCTACCACCGCACGGCCAGATATTTTTCTGAAAACTTTAACGGTGTAGCGAGACTAAATAACATACTCTCGAGGTGACGAGCGCAGTGTGGTGCCACGCAGAACTACTCCTGGGTAGCATTACTATTGTTACGGGCAGACGTGACGTTTCCCACCAGGAAAATGACTCGCTCGTTTCGTCACTAGGTCGAATAGAAACAACTTCAACTTCATCTCAGCACACATCGATACATATAATTCTTACTAATGTACGGGTCAAAATTGTTGTATCTACATACATAACCCACAGTTGTGTTGATATTGGCGGGAATTAACGGTCAAGGTCCACTTGTCGACCACACGCATACATATGCGCACGAGTCGTTATGATGCGAGCAAATTATGCCAATGTACTACATGGTCATAAGTTACGTTGTGAGCGCGCTACTTTTTGATGGAAACCAAAGTGAAATACAATAAACTCTATCATTGAAGCCTACATTTGTCGGCACGGTTGGTGCAGTGGCTGATACAGTCGGCAGCTGCGCTCCGGGTCGTGGGTTCGATTCCCGCACGGAACAAATATTTGTATAATCTGCAGGTAGTTGTTCCGGGTCTGGCTGTATTGTATGTGGAATTCATGTCTGTAAACGCAACCACGACATAGGAGCAATCCAAGTGAGGGGAAACATTTAAAATATATATATATATATATTTTGACAGTTTATCTTAAAAAATGGAACAATAATATAGTACTTACTTCTTACTGTGTATTTTCCATATATTTATGTATGATATACTACATTCTTATGGATTATTTATATTGTATTGTATAAATTATAGTATATGGTTGTATTTAGGTATATATGTGCATATTATTTAAGTAGTTTATGGAATATATACCTATTCGTATTATATTTAATAGCCTAGATACACTATTTGATTATATTAATAGAATAAGTTCACCCCTTGCAAGAGCTCAGCACAATGCTCGATGATCTCAACAGAGTTTCCCAACAGGTGGGCCTTAAAATGAACATGGGCAAGGACGAAAGTCATGTCAAATGTCCATGTCGTGCCCACCCCAATATCCGTTGGGAGCTCTGTTCTCGAAGTTGTTGACGAGTATGTCTACCTAGGACAAACTGTCCAGTTAGGTAGGTCCAACTTCGAGAAAGAGGTCAATCGTCGAATCCGACTCGGCTGGGCAGCGTTCGGGAAACTTCGCAACGTCTTTTCGTCAACAATACCGCAATGCCTCAAGACGCAAGTCTTTAACCAGTGTGTGTTACCAGTGATGACATATGGAACAGAGACGTGGTCACTCACAATGGGCCTCATAAGAAAGCTCAAGGTCACTCAGCGAGCTATGGAGAGAGCTATGCTTGGTATTTCTCTACGAGATCGAATCAGAAATGAGGAGATCCGTAGACGAACTAAAGTTGTCGACATAGCTGAAAGGATTAGTAAACTGAAGTGGCAATGGGCAGGGCACATTGCTCGTAGAACTGATGGCCGTTGGGGCACAAAGGTTCTCGAATGGAGACCGCGCACCGGAAAACGCAGCGTGGGACGACCTCCAACGAGGTGGACAGACGATCTGGTGAAGGTCGCTGGGAGTCGTTGGATGAGAGCGGCATGTGACCGCTCGTTGTGGAAATCTAAGGGGGAGGCCTTTGTTCAGCAGTGGACGTCCTGTGGCTGATATGATGACCCCTTGTCTTTTGCCTTCTTTTTCTTGTCCATCCAAAGGTTGTCTGTAAGAAATCGCTAATGGCAATAAGACCGCCCAAGTTTTTTTTTATGTAAATCATAAATATGCCAAAAAACTAACGGTATTAATCGAATGTCAAAAAAAGTATTTGAAATAAAAAATGTCATTTTATATATAAAAAAATTTTTGACTATTAAGTATTAATATTAAGCAGCTCAGTACATCATTTCATCATCATTTCGGCCGAATAAAGTCCACTGCTGGACACAGGCCTCCCCCAAAGATCACCACAACCATCGATATGGATGTCTTGTGGGCTCATTGGGGGGTTTTGCCATAATCGCCACGCTTGGCAGGCGGGTTGGCGATCGCAGTTGAGTTGTTAATGTACTCGAAGGACGCTGCTGCCCATCCCTCTGTTTTAGAGTCCCTTAGTCGCTTTTTACGACACCCACGGGATGAGATGGGGTGGTGCTATATTCTTAATCCGGACACCACACGGATAAACAAACTCTTCAGCTTTATTATATTAGTATAGATAGGTAACTACTTTTTTAATTAGTATAGATAGGCCTACTAATTTATCTTTTTTTTTTATTGATGCCCAGTGGATATTCTACATGGAACTTCCTTCACCCCGGGGAAGGGTGAAGGAGTATGCCGGACTCCCACCGGCTAAAACCACTGGAGAGGTCATCTTCGGCACCGAAGGGGGGCTCCAGGTCCTAGTAAGATCACACTAGAGCCGCCCATTGGTGCCACGCCTTTAGGCACATCTTGGAAGGGATGACTGTAAAGCGGTCACCCCCTTTAGCGGAGGGAAGGCGACTGTAAAAAGGTCGCCCCCCTAGGCACTTCTCGGGGAGGATTGTAAAGGATTCCCCCAAGCCTCGCTTTGCGCTGTGCTGCGCACACGGCGGCACGTGACCACGTGCGCGCCACCGTCTTCTCGGGGGTCTACTAACCTATCTAGCTGCTTTCCCGATGTTAAATAAGAACAGCATTAATGGACAGCAGCCTAGTTATTACTGATGTGATGCCAGCCTATGGTTTAAGGAATGCCAACCTGCACCAGGCCAGCGTGGTCAACTCAGGCCTAACCTTTCTCATCGTGAGAAAAGCCCCGTCCAGCAGTGGGTCAGTAACGGGCCGACTATGTAATAGACTAGGTATGGATAAAAATAATTTTAGCAGATTTGGAAGACTTCAAGTTAACTGCCGCATGTCTGTACTGGTGTAAGATGGTGGCAGCAGTTGTTTTAAATAGTAATGTCTTAGGTTTTCGCGATTTGACGGCAGTGGCTGATACAGTCAGCTGCTGCTCTGGTTTAGATACCCTTAGTCGCTTTTTACGACACCCACGGGAGGAGATGGGGTGGTGGTATTCTTAGCCGGCACCACACGGTTGATCACATAGTAGTAGTAGTAGCATTAAATATTTCCTACAGCGTTCAAAGTTGCCATCAACAAAAATGTCATCAATTGCGAACGCCTAAAACAATGTATAGAGACATTATTATAAATAAATACAATAATTAGCCGTGCGCGCATGTTCAAATTATCCACTTGACCCCGCCGCTGCAGCATTTCGACAATAAATAATATATTTAGGACGCGAACGCACATGAGTCGCGAAATTGCGCGCGCGCAGCATACTGATCGCGACAGCGTTCGCGAATTTTTCTAAATTAACATTTTCATGTGTTATAGATTCTCAGTGTTGCTTGGATTGCGATACCAGCCTTCAATGGGGAAAAAAACATCGTAGAGAAACGTAAGTACACAATTTAGGATTCAAGTGTCGTGCAGTTACATTCAACACTATGGTGTTATTGTTTCAACTTCAATTTGCGGTCTAACTGACAATTGACGATCAGCTGTCCTGTGCGCAGTAAGATACATGGTGCTTATAATCATAGTTTAGACGTCACGGTGCAGTGGTTGATACAGTCGACTGCTGCGATCCGGGTAGCGGGTTCGATTCCCGCAGGGAACAAATATTTGTAAGATCTGCAGGTAGTTGTTCCGGGTCTGGGTGTATTGTATGTGGAATTTGTGCCTGTAAACGCACCCACGACACAGGAAAAATCCTAGTGTGGCGCAATGTAATTCAGTTGCACTCACTGATCGGTAAAAGATCGGTGAGATTAAGCAAATATCGCCGCGGTCAGCCTATAGATGGGTGACCGCAGAGTGGTATTTGAACTAAGCGTCTCTAATCCTCGGACCCGGTTGTTGAATTGGTCCTGGGTAGCATTACAATTGTTATGGGCAGGCGCTTACCACCAGGCGAATGACTTGCTAGTCTCATCACCAGGCTACATAAAAAAAAGTTAGGCATATATAGACAAAAAGATATTAATAATACTGTTCTATTTTACTGTAACAAGACTATAGAATTTAGAGACCACAAATAAAATTTCGAATATCCGTATTTAGAATATATACACTCCATCTCCTCCCGTGGATGTCGTAAAAGGCGACTAAGAGACTCTAAATCCGAGGAATAGGCAGCAGCGTCTTTTCTGTGGCACAGCAGTCATTCTGCGCTTAACACGTTTTTTTAAATGATTGGTGTCCATTGGAAATACTACATGAACTAACTACGCCCCGGGGAAGGGCGAAGGGGTATGCCGGACGCCTACCATCTAAAACCACTGGAGCGGTCATCTTCGGCACCGAAAGAGGGCTCGAGGTACTCGAAAGATCACACTAGAGCCGCCTATGATGCCACGCCTTTAGGCACATCTCGAAGGTACCGACCCGCCTGCAAAGTGTAGCAAGTACTGGGAAATTTACCCCCAAAATGACGCCAGGTATGTCACCAGTCGTGTATGGGGAAGGCCTTTGTATCAGCAGTGGACGTTTTTTTGGCTGACATGATGATGATGATGATGATGATGATGATGATGAAAATAAAATGTCTGCACCGAGACATTTATATGTGTATAGCATGACTCTACTGGACTCTTGTGTATGTAATTTGTACGTGTATTAGTTAGCACCCATAACAGTAACTAGTACATCTTCTAGTGTAAATCGAATCGTTTATTGTGCCATAGAATTACATTGAACAAGTAACACACAAGTATTCCTTTGACGCAACCGTTGGCGATATGTTTGTGATTTTCATAAGCATCGCGTGACGACCGAGTTAACAGCTTAGAACAGGCAAGGCCGCCATATTGTGATGCCTAACCGTAGGTATTATCTGCTTAGATAAGTTAATGGAGATTGTTGCTAAGTTGTAAGTGGGATCACATATTATATAAAACCTCTGCCGTTTTGAATCCGAATTATTCAAACATATCATGGTCGATATTACCAACATTTCGAATGAAAAATAGAAGAAAGAAAGAAATAAAGGCCTGGCTGGAGGACTCTTTTGCCTTCGCCAGAAATGACCGGTTAAGCAACCACATTTCCCTGAAATGTATGCGAGAAGCCAAACAAAAAAAAAAGTTTTATCTAGAAGTCGTACACAATGACAATGAAAACGTAATACTAATAAAATAAAATAAATGTATAATAGTATAGGTCCCTATCTCAGCATATGCTGCAGCAATTTATGCTGCAGCGCTGGTTTCCAATAGGGATGGAGGTCGATTCCGAATGGAGGCTGTGCTTTAGATTCTAAGACAAAAGCATTGTTTGAAAGCTGGGGTTAGTTCTTGAGAGAGAAGGTAGGTTAGGAACACCGTGGCGTGGCACCAGTGGGCGGCTCTAGTGTGATCATACGAGGACCTGGAGCCTCCCTTAGGTGCCGAAGATGACCGCCCCAGTGGTTTTAGCCGGTAGGAGTCCGGCATACCCCTTCGTCCTTCCCCGGGGCGAAGGAAGTTCATGAAGAATTTCCACTGGGCACCAATAAAAAAAAAAAAAAAAAAAAAAAAAAAGGTTAGGAACACCGTGGGGTTTAGCCGATGCGAGTCCGGCACATATCATATCGGCCAGTGCTGAACAATGACCTCCCCCATAGATTTACACAATTGTTTCATAATTTTGGGGGGTTATTGCCGATACTCACCACGCCTGGCAGGCGGGTTGGTGAGCGCAGTATGGCTACCGTTTCACAGAAGGGACGCTGCTGCCCATCTCTCTATTTTAGATTCCCTTAGTCGCCTTTTACGACATCCACGGGAGGAGATGGAGTGGTGCTATATTCTTAATCCGGACACCACATGGAATACGGCACGCTCCTCCGCTTTACCCAGCGCTGTGCATGTTCTTGGGGATTTCTCACAAAAAAAGCTGGTTGGTTTTAAAGCTTAAGTACAGCTTTTGTAATTTTGTCGTCAATTTTCGACTACAAGAGGTCTAAACACTTTCAGTAGAACTTATAAAATTATACCATTGGAAAGGAAACGTTTTTATTGTTATTGTTATATAAAATAAACTAATACAAATTAACTACTATAATATATCTAACATATAAACTAATATAGATTAAATAATACAAATTAATTAAATTAACTTTTTTTTTTCATCATGTGGATACGATATAAGGCGACTATCGGATTAACCGAAGGATGGGTATCAGCGTCCTTCGAGTATATTAACAATTCAACTGCAATCGCCAACCCGCCTGCCAAGTGTGGCGATTTTGGCAAACCCCCCAATGAGCACACGACACACCCAGACCGGTCGTTGTGGCGGTCTTTGTGTCCAGCAGTGGACTTTATTCGGCTGAAACGGCGAATATAATATAAGTACGACGAGTATAAACTAACAGAGATTAAATAATACAAATTAATTTATATAACATAATATCTAATTTATTGTACTACATTATTAATATTAGCCCTCAAATTTGCCACGTCTCTAGAAGGCTGCTAAGTTATAAGCTAACTCACTACTATTTAATAACTATATGTACTTATAGCTTGCAAATAATTGTAGGTAGTTTGATGATTTTTATCTAAACAAATACGTCAACGCCATCGTGCCTTTTAAGATAGTTAAACTATAGTATTGTCTTAGGTTTTCGCGATTATTACACATTATAATAAAACAATTTTAAACGGATTAAATCGCGTGTATTATTGATTTTTGTTTTTCCTGACGTTTCGAACACTTTGCAGGGATCGTGGTCGCAGGATGACTAAGGTGACAAGCGTCGTTACAGATTTAAAAAAATATTTTATCTACCGTGCAACGACGTAACGTGTAACGACGCTTGTCACCTTAGTCATCCTGCGACCACGAACCCTGCAAAGTGTTCGAAACGTAGCAGTGTCATAAGCCCTAAATTCGTCTGAATCAATTTATCATAGTCAGATTAGTGCCAACCACATTTTGATAGATACCTACGTATTTGCAAGCTTTGATAACACAGCTTGACGACATGTACGTTACAATTTACTACGCTGTATGACGAACTAACTACGTAACACAATAGATACAGAAGGCTTATACCGACGCGCGATAACACGCAAACAAGACGCAGAAAGACAAGAAGGTTCGGTTTTCGAAATTATTAATTATTTGACGGCACGGTTGGTGCAGTGGCTGATACAGTCGGCTGCTGCGCTCCGGGTCATGGGTTCGACTCCCCAACGGAATAAATATTTGTATGATCTGCAGGTAGTTGTTCCGGGTCTGGGTGTATTGTGTGTGGAATTCATGTCTGTAAACGCACCCACGACACAGGCGAAATCCGAAGGCGGGGCAACGTTTTAAAAAAAAAAAGCGCTGGACAATCAGGCTGATGTCGTAAAAGGCATCTTAGAGACTAATCTAGAGGGATGGGCAACAGCGTCCCTTCTGTGAACCAGTAGTCATACTGCGCTCACCAACCCGCCTGTCAAGAGTGGTGAGTACCAGCGAATTGTGTAAATCCAATGATTTTTATACATAATATCATATCCATACCATAGCCGTGTGGTGCCGGCTCAGAATACCACCACCCCATGTCCTACCGTGGGTGTCGTAAAAGTCGACTAAGGGATTAGCCGGAGGATGGGCAGCAGCGTCCTTCGAGTACATTAACAACTCAACTGCGATCGCCAACCCGTCTGCCAAGCGTGGCGGTTATGGTAAAACCCCTCTAATGAGCACACAACACACCCATATCGGTCATTGTGTAAATCTATGAAAGAGGCCTTTGTTCAGCAGTGGACGTACTTTGACTGATGTACCTACTTGAAACTAACTATCCGCGTAACTAACAAAAACGATAAAACTAACTCCAGCCCAGATGAATAGAAGAACAGCTGGTGACAGCTGGAGTAGACTATACGTGAAAGACGGAGAGTCGAGTAATTAAGAGATTCTTTGCTAAGCATTTGTATATGATACGTCAACGTGGGCTTCAGGGCTTTATCTGGGCTTAGCTAAAGGAATAGCGTTTATCCGAAATAGACTATAATTGGTTCTTTTTGAATGTCAATATAATGTGACCGCCCCCAAAACATCCAACATTAACCACTTTCAGTAGAAAGCGGTACCCACTAATTCAGGTGAACACTAATTCAAGCTGAGAAGAAACGGTGCAAAGATCTCATCAGGGGAGGATCTTTGTCTGACATATTAATTATATTTTTAACACTTTATATATACATGTTTCTTTTCAGTAATTGCTTCTCGCTTGCGTTTCATGGAGATGCCACTGCATATCCGGACAATCTGGCAAAGCCATAAGCCATAAAACTTACAAAACTAAGGAACTGCAGCTAAGCAGCCTTCTGCGGGTCTCGGACCTCGGCTTAAGGCGTTGCTCTGGGACCAAACTAAGGGACAGCTGGCTCGGTATCGCTCAGCCAAATCGGTATGGACAGCTGGATAGATATGACACGTACATGGTCCTTCTGTACTTATTTATGTACCGCGCTAAGTAGCGACAATCGCCAAACTATCAGCGGCAATCAGCTTTTTTCTATATCTATAAAATCAGCACCGTATGTTGGATACAAAAGATAAAATAAATGCCGTATCTTTTGGCAATAAAATTTTGATTTCATTTGGTTTTCCCACGAGTGAATGATAATAACTTTAATTTTATTACATACGAATAACTTTTCAGATTCTTTTTGGATCATCATCATCATAATATTAGCCAAAGAATGTCCACTGCTGGACAAAGGCATCCTCTATACAGATTTACACAATTGTGTCATTATTTTGGAGGGGATTTGCTAGTACTCACCACGCTTGGCAGGCGGGTTAGTGAACGCAGCATGGCTACTATTCCACAGAAGGGACGCTGCTGCCCATCCCTCTGGATACGACATACGAGTCCATTGGTTGCCATTTACGACATTTAAGGGATGAGATGGAGTGGTGCCATATTCTTAATCAAGACATTTTTTTTGGGTGTTATGTATCTAAAATGGGGTATCTTTAGAGTATTAGTCCATCATATCAGGGCTGATGGTTTAGATTCCCTAAAGTCGCATTTTACGACATCCACGGGAGGAGATGGAGTGGTGCTACACCACACGGAGTAGAGTCTTTAGTTAAACTTGCGAAATTTATATTTTGGAATCTACATTAGTGGGTTTTATTGCTGATTATCTCATTTTCGTTATAATGTAGATAAAAATGTGGGTAGGTATATTATTAAGCTGTTTTATCTAAATAATAAATGGAATAGTGTTAAGACGTTTATAAATAATTGTATTCAGTAACTGTGTTATTTGTACGACTTTGTTGTGAAGCATAAAGTTTAATTTCACACAATACACGAGAGCCCGGATCTCCACTGCTAAATATGGGCCCATATTCCCATCCCAATGATCATGGTTTGCACAGTGGCTAAGCGATTGGGTTGCTGCGCTACTTGATGCGGGTTCTATTCTCGTACGGAACAAATATTTGTATGATCTACAGATAGCTGTTTCGGTTCTATGTGTTTGTGCATGTGAGATTTACGTTTGCAAACTGTACCCACGACACATGACAAATCCTAGTGTGGGACGTTTAAAAATAAAAATCAGTGCAATGAGTGGTAATATTGCCATAATCGTCACGCTTGGCAAGGGGATTGGTGATCGCACGATGTTGTTATTAGCACACAGGAGGATGCTGCTGCATCTTCTTGATATCGAATCAAGTCGCCCTTTATGATACACATGGGTGAAGAAGAGAGGTGGTCTCTTCTTTGCCAACGTTCATTCGAGGGATTTCACGAAAGTTCTAGGAAGTAATCAGAGACATTATGACTTCGGAATCCGTCATATCACATATAGGAAACTAGCTGACGGCCGCGGTTTCACCCGCGTTACCAAAATAACAGATACTCCATACAACCTGCACCCCGCTCTTTTACCCCCTTAAGGGTAAAATTAACAAAAACACTGAAACACGTATGTCTTTATTTGCAACCAGAAATCCGAATACCAATTTTCATGGATCTAACTTGTAAAATGACGGAGTTTCAAACAACCTTTCAACCCCTATTTTACCACCTTAGAGGTGGAATTTGGAAGTCCACGTTAATAAAGGTATCAACTGGCAAAATTTCAAGTTTGTAGCTCCAGTGGTTTAAGCTCTGCGTTGATGAATCATTCAGTCTGGACAAGTAATTTTATATGTATAGATAATTCAAGACCCTGGCAGTACATTGCTAAACTGACGTATGATACATTATATATTAATATTTTAAGGTTTTATTGCTTTGTTGTAAGTATTAGTTTATAAGATTAAAGTGTATTTGTGCATTTTTTTACTATGGGCCTTAGCCGCCTGACAATAAACAAATATTATTATTATTAATGATTACAGCTCAAGTATAGATGACAGAATATATTTCATAATATTAATTAATACGTTTTTTCCGATTACAGCTAAGTATGCATGACAGAAAATATTTCATAATATTGTTTAATAAGTTTTTTTTATCGTTGAATCTGCAATGCGTAGGCACTAAATCCATGATATAACAACTTGCCCTTGAAAAATTAATTATCTAAAAGATCAATATTTACACATGATATCAAATGCCTAACAGTAACAGAAATTACGTACAGATAAGGATGACGTTGCAATGGGATCAGTAATGAAGGTGATTGACAATGACTGTGTATGTTTCACGCGGAAACCATGGCTCCATGGCTCCATGGCTTCCCGTCATTACGGCAATCATGGCCGTGCTCTATGGGCGTGCGACAAAAAATACACAACCGATTAATTGCAGATACTATGCCGTGGGCAAATTGCTTTCCTAGCTTAGACTAGGTCAGTAGGTACTAAAAAGTAGCATCATACCGGCCATAGGACGTCCACTGCTGAGCAAAGTCCTCCCCCATAGATTTCCACAATTGTGCCATCATTTTGGGGGAATTTGCCAGTAATCACCATGCTTGGCAGGCGGGTTGGTGAGGGTAGTGAGGCTTACTGTACCACAGAAGGTACGTTGCTGCCCATCCCTCTGGATTAGTCCTTTAGTCGCCTTTTACGACATCCATGGGAGAAGTTGGAGTGGTACTATATTCTTAATCCGGACACCACACGGAATAAAACACTTAACACTAAAAAGTATCATCATTTCGGCCGAATGAAGTCCACTGCTGGACACAGGCCTCCCCCAAAGATCACCACAACGACCGATATGGGTGTGTTGTGGGCTCATTGGGGGGTTTTCGCCTTAATCGCCACGCTTGGCAGGCGGGTTGGCGATCGCAGTTGAGTTGTTAATGCACTCGAAGGACGCTGCTGCCCATCCTCCGGCCAATCCCTTACTAGACTTTTACAACACCCACGGGAGATGGTGTGGTGGCATTCTGAGCCGGCACCACACGGCATATAAAAAAGTATACTATTTAAGTAATACTTCATTTCGCGCGTTTTAGAGTATATTGAGAGCTGCGCCCGTAATACAATACCAGGTCATCGTTGAAAACCAGCGTTATTGGTGTTATTATGTGTTATTAGTGTTATTAAACTAATGCCAATGAGCTGAGCGACGCCCATTTCTCTGGACACGCGGTAAACACTTCCATTCGTTTTGTTACACTCACTGCATCGTTTGTTATATCGGTTTGTTGCAGAGTAGCCAACGTGTAGTTTTTTTATGTATTTTTATTGTGTTAAGTTAGATTGCTGGCTGCATTGTTTTAAATCCAATTGCCGATTGGGAAAGTGTTTTATTTTATGACAATTTTTTGTTTTCCATTATGTCTATATTCTACCAATTTGTCTTCCTCATATATAATATATTTTTAAGTATGTATTTTATAACTATAGTTGTGTCCTCCTGGTGCAAAGAATAAATTGACTTCTTTTCTTTCTTCTTCTTTCTAATACCACCAAAATCCGACAGTATGAAGAAAGAGATTTTTATTTAATTTAAAACTATAGCGAATTCACAAATAATATTAGGTATATATATAAATAATAAGTTATAATTTTTTTCTCTTGCAGCACTTAGGCAGTATTATTTTTTACAATAACAAATAATATAAAATAAAAAGTGGCAAGAGTATAAAACTAAATGTAGGCCTAAATTGGAGTAAAAACAGAAAACAAATGCGCCGAACGAAGTGTGCAAAAATTGGTCTTATAATCCTTTAGGAAGATTGATAAAAGACAAGAAATGTTAATAATTACTTATAAATTGAGCATAACACTTTACGATAAGCTGTTTGTCGGAACAACTTGTATTTTTTCGGTAGTCTCGCCATTATTTGAAATGTCGGGAGAATCACAGAATCCTAATTTTATTGTTGAAAAACAATTCATGCCAGTTTGAATAAACAATTTCTTAAAAACATGTTTCCATGGTTACCTACAAACACTTTAATATGAATATACATTTTTAAAAACCCGGATTTAATCCACCTACTCGATAACGAGCAATTCACACAAATTATAGTCCAGGGAAATATTAATACCACTTCACACTTGACAAATGTACCAAATGAGCGGTAATGATCACTGTACGATACGGAAGTGTCACGGCAGAGCGGACAGTTCTCTCACGCGATTTGCGATGTCCTTGGTCAAAGGAAGAGCGTCATTTGCACTGCTGTCAAGGTCGACTGACCGTGAGAGTTCGGCCTATGGATTCATACTTGATAGAAATATTTGTATAGAAGGTGCGTAATTATTGTAATGGAATACAATGATGGCCTAGTGGTTTAGCGCTATCCGCTCCATACAGAAGGGTCTGAGTTCGATCCCAGCCCGCTCCTCTCACTTTTCGGATTCATGTGTGGATCAGACATAGAAAGATATCTGCACATACAAAGGCTGTAGAAAAAAGTTCTCGATGGTGTTTGTAGTTCAACAAATGCGCACTAGGCCAGCGCGGTGGACTAAGGCCTAACCTTTTTCATCGTGAGAAAAGGCCCAGCAGTGGGACAGTAATGGGCTGCTAATGTATTGTAATGACGCTGTGTTAATCCCTAAGCAGTCTGTAGCAATTGACGAATTGTATTAGTTGAATTACGGATTGACGGCACGGTTGGTGCAGTGGCTGATACACTCAGCTGGTGCGCACCGGGTCGCGGGTTCGATTCCCGCACGGAACAAATATTTGTATGATTTGCAGGTAGTTGTTTCGGGTCTGGGTGTAATTTTGTGTGGAATATGTGTTTGTAAACGCAACCACGACACAGGAGAAATCCTAGTTTGGGGCAAGGTTTTAAAAAAACAATACGGGTTGCACTCCGGGAGTGCCGACAGAAGTGAAAACTATTTTTTTTTATTTATCTAGGCTCGTTCGCGGTCTGCTATATGTACATGCATATATGCACACACTATAGCTGCGTCTCGTAACGGTGTCGCGAGTCCAGAGATTTTATCTCATCTAAAAATATGCGTACCTCGCTAAAAGAAGTTTTCACTTCAAAAAGAAAAAAATAATTGCATTTAATGTGAAGCTATACCATGACAGTAGTGCTCTTAAAATGTAGGGGTAGAAATTACCTTCTTATGGACAATAGGAGCACCAAGAAAGCAAACGACGGCAGCAAAAGACTTGTTTTCAAAAAGAAATAGTTTCTGTTTATGTTGTGTCCGGATTAAGAATATAGCACCACTTCATTTCATCCCGTGGATGTAACGGGCGACTGAGGGATTCTAAACCAGAGGGATGGGCCGCAGCACCCGTTACCGAGGACAACTCCTGCGTGGGGTGCCACGCTCGTCACCTCGAGACATTTCTTATTTAGTAATTAACACCGTTTATGGCTACGACCCTGAATTGTTGGACCTAGACACACATTGGCCCTGATAATAACAGAACACGTATATAAAATACTTACAGTAAATTTGCTATCCAATTCCAATCAGTGATTGATTATAAAAAAATATTAGGCAAGGCTTTGAGTGTGATAATATAACTATGATAATAATTTCTACCATTTGATAACTGCTTGTAGTTATAGTCTCTAATGTTTAGGTAGTCTATTGATAATAATGCTAACGATATAAATTCTTAAGAGAACGTTTATGGTACGATTTTTACGGTGTATTCCTGTACCCCTAGTACGAGTTTCTTTTTATAATCGAAACGTAAAAGTAAAGTAATGTATACTGCATTCTGCGCTGCGATTGGCCCGCTCCAAAATATTCAACCAATCGGAGTGCCGAACGCAGTAAACGTGTAGTTTACTATTAATTACGTTTCGATTGTAAAAAGAAACTCGTACTAGGGGTAAT
Source organism: Diloba caeruleocephala (assembly GCA_947459985.1). Classification (NCBI taxonomy): domain Eukaryota; kingdom Metazoa; phylum Arthropoda; class Insecta; order Lepidoptera; family Noctuidae; genus Diloba; species Diloba caeruleocephala. Next base: position 1,933,184 of record OX381629.1, on the reverse strand, counting down.
AAAGTCAGTCGGTATAAGAGTTGCCAGATGTGCCAGTTTGTGCAGGACGACCCAATATTTTACTAACGATTAACCCGTACTCGGGACACATGGCTCTTCTCCACGAGATCAACTATTTGGAACTGTGCAACTTAGATTCTGACGATTCATAAGTGCCAATACTTCATCATTTCGGCCGAATAAAGTCCACTGCTGGCCTTCCTCAAAGATCACCACAACGACCGATATCGGTGTGTTGTGTGCTCATTGGGGGGTTTTGCCATAATCGCCACGCTTGGCAGGCGGGTTGGCGATCGCAGTTGAGTTGTTAATGTACTCGAAGGACGCTGCTGCCCATCCTCCTCTAAGTAACTTCTACTTCATAACAACCACTGCTCAAAATGGTCAAACTATTACTACAGTGAACGGTCATAGCGGTCAGTTTTCTGGCGCGGTTGGCACAGTGGCAAAACTGCGCAACGTGTCGCGGGTTCGATCCCCGAACAGAACAAATATTTGTATGATCTAAGATAGTCAAAAGATTAAGATAAACATATTTTTATTCATGTAAAATCATTTACGAATAGTCAAGATTTTAGTTGCCTCGATCCAAGATGTTGATTTCCTATGAAGAAGAACGGGCAAGAAACTCCATGGTTACTCTTTTTAAATCATATTGGTATAGTGTTTTTTTTATGTCATGACAGCATTAAGATGACCAATCCCAACAGATGGCACTCGCTCACGAGCATGACGCATGCATCAGCGTCGCTCAGCTCAACCATATTGTAAGGAAACTTAGCGACCCGCTACATGACGCAACCATACGCAGGACACTTGAGTGAGCATGACATACCTGAACTGCCAGACAAATATCGAGTCAATAAAACAAAATAATTGAATAGTCCACATGGTACTCGCACTATTACAGTATCAAATTATATGAATTAATATAATCCATTATAAGAAAGTTGTTTTGGATATGGGTGTTTGTGCATGTAAAATGTATGTCTGTAAACAGTGCCCACGACACAGCAGAAATCCTAGTGCGGGACAAAGTGAAAAAACAGATTGCCCTAATCACCACACTTGGCAGACGGATAGGACGCGGGAGAATGCTGCTGGCTCCTCCTCTTTATTCTAGCCCGTAGTCGCCTTTTACAACAGCAATGGATGGAGAGCGGCGATGTATATAGAACTGTTATAGCAATCTAATTGTAACGCATTTGATTATCATTGTGCATAAATATGTGTGTATTTATCCCACACATCGGCATGCATTATCCTCACATAGTTTTTACGATTATATTGAAGACTGTAATACTTTCAAATATTATTTCAAAAGAGTCCATGGAGTTTCTTGTTTCTTCTCCATAGAATCAATGACTTGGAAACGTGCAACTATTTAAATTCCGACTATTCGTAAGTGCCAGCAAATGGTTTGCATGAATAAAAACAATTTGACTTTGACTTTGACTGACATGAAATGAAATGAAATAATCATTTATTCAAATAGACTAAATTATTAGTTCTTTTAAACGTCAACATTAGACAGCACCCATTAAGCCTACCCGTCACCGCTTCCTAGTGTTTAAGCTGGGGAGAAGAAACGGCGCAACAAACTCCCCAGCAACACGTTAGTCTGTCATATACAATATTTATACATACATGTACACAAAAAATAAAAAATTACAACAGTACTAAAATGTACTTGTATGTCAAAAATTTATGTAAATTAAATATAAATAAAACGTAAAAATACTAATATAAGTCACATGTCAAAAATCTGTTTGAATTCAATGTCAATAAAAAGTGTATAAAATATAACAGATGTCAGTTTATGTATCAATTAAAAAATAAAATAAAAACAATGCTGACTGTACCTAGCGAGCAGCTCAGTCCGCAATCTTATAATATCCTTTATTACAGAGTTTAGATTTAACAAAAATGTTTTAAATTTCTTAAGCGATAAATTTCTGACTTCATTTGGAAGTTTATTGTAAAAACGTATACATTGACCCATGAACGAGTTGCTTACTCTGTGGAGACGAGTACAATGTACAGCTAGATTGTTTTAACTAGATTTATACCTGGTGTTTACACTGTGACCATCGGAAATTTTTACAAAATTTGAAATGTTTCTGTGCACATACAATAAATTTTCATATATATATTGCGAAGCTACAGTCAGAATATCAATCACTTTGAATTTTTCTCTGAGAGAAACCTTTGGACCCAATTTGTAAATGGCTCGAACTACCCTTACTTACTTACTATACTTTGCTACGAACCTCAAGGAACATAAAACACTATAGCTTTTTTTTTTTTTAGGACTATCCCGCCACACATTCCCAACCACTGCAACTCCTGTAAGCCAGGATCTACAATGGCGACCACCGAAAAGAACATAACTATAGCTTGCTAAATGTTAGTAGTTTCGTCTGCGTGTGAGTTTTAATAGGTGCCTTTCCCTATTGTTTCCCTTTATAATTTCCAAGTAACTTCTTCGTTAGGTATAATAGAAGCTTTGCGCTGCATTTTCCCGGAGCAATATTGGAATTAGGTAGTAAATAAATTTGATTAAAAAAATACCGCCGTTTTGTTATTAGTAACATAGTACTAGGTTTTTGTTACAAATAAACACTATTATTATATTGAGAAAGGCGGAGTAATCATTTCGGCCTAATGAAGTCCACTGTTGGACACAGGCCTCCCCCAAAGATCATCACAACCACCGATATGGATGTGTTTTGAGCTCATTGGGGGGTTTTGCCATAATCGCCACGCTTGGCAGGCGGGTTGGCGATCGCAGTTGAGTTGTTAATGTACTCGAAGGACGCTGCTGCCCATCCTCCGACTAATCCCTTAGTCGACTTTTACGACACCCATGGGAGGAGATGGGGTGGTGGCATTCTGAGCCGGCACCACACGGCAAGTAGTAGGCGGAGTAAGTCGAAAAGGTATTATCATCATCATAATCATCACTCCTCCAACCAACCAATTTTTATTATTGATTTTTGGAGGATGTATGTGGGTATCTTCTGTGATCGCATTAATGTTTTACAGTAATAGGCACTGGTAAGTATCAATAAATTATAATCATTTTATATTATAAGCAACTTAAATTCTGACGTTTCATAAGTGCCAATATTTGGTTTATTTGAAATAAAAAACTTTGACTTTGACTTTGATAAAAACTATTTGTTGGACTTTTCTTATTGGGGTGGATAGGTACTTTAAGTGGATTAGTAGATAAATATTGCAAGTTTTTCTGAATTACCAAATGAAACGTTTTTTTTTTTTTTCATTACTCATATACGCACTTCTATAATACGCAAATTGTGTGTAAACATTCCAGAACAAAAACAAATTATGTGCATTTATATTAATTTATTTAGTTTCGAGCGTATTGGGTTACAGCTGAAAACCAGCGTTAGGTGGTCAGTTTACTGCCGCCTAACATTATGCTGAGCTGTTAGCCCTTTGGCACTATAATTTTACTACTGCACGATTTGTACATAGCTGATGTATTTAGTTTATAGTTATTCTGTTTAGTAGTTGTAAGTTTTTTATTGTGTGTACTGTTTGTGCTAATGAAAACATTTTTCTTTCTTTCTTTCTTTCCTCCCTCATAGATTTCTACAACAGCTGGTTACATGTGACCCGCTTCCAAAGGCTTCCAGCGACCTGTGCGAGATCGAGGTCGTCCCACGCTGCGTTTTCCGTTTCGCGGTGACCTCTCGAGAATCCTTTTGCCCCACGGCCATCAGTTATAGAAGCAATGTGCCCCGCCCATTGCCAAATTAGCTAACTAATCCTTTCAGCTATGTCTGCGACTTTAGTTCTTCGATGGATATCCTTATTTCTGATTCGATTTCGTAGAGAAATACAAAGAACAGCTCTCTCCATGGCTCCCTGAGCGACCTTGAGCTTTCTTATGAGGTATCCGTGATAATGAACAACGTTTGTTCTACACTTTCCTAAAAAGTCGATTAGTTTTAGGAACACCAGTTCAAAGATTTCATGGAAAATACGCTAACACAACCCTATCATCAGCTGTTTACATTTTACACAACGACCGGTCTCGGTGTGTTGTGGGCTTATTGGGGGGTTTCGCCTTAATCACCACGCTTGGCAGGCCGGTTGGTGATCGCAATTGAGTTGTAAATGTACTATAAGGACGCTGTTGCCCATCCTACGGTTAATCCCATAGTCGCCTTTTACGACACCCACGAGATGAGATGGGTTGGCGGTATTCGTAACCGTCACCACACGGTACAAATAATATTGCAGACAACATACTGCGGTCACCAATCCGCCTGCCAAGTGTGGTGATTATGGCAATACCCCCAAGGATCGTTCACATTGAGAACACCTAAAGTACTGTACTGTACATAGGTACTCATATATTTTTTTTTAAATTGGAGAGCTGTGGTCTCTTTCTGTGAGAGCGTAATGCTCCAGAAGGAGGTCGCAAAGCGGGATCGGGAGAGGGCCGATCCCGCTCGGAGGAGGAGGACACGGGGCCGGGGTAACAACCGCCGCGGCGCCCGTGTCCAACACGCCTGAGCCCCCTGTGGACTTTATATGGCTGGGGGCCTTGGGGGTCGTGAGCGCGATTATTGGGAAATCTGCGTGCTCATACCGAGCGACCCCCGGGAAGACAGCGGTGTGCATATGGTCACGTACCGCTGTGTGCGCAGCACAGCGCATAGTGAGGCCTCGGGGGAATCTTTTACAATCCCCTCGAGACATGCCTGGGGGGGAGCCTCTTTACAGTCGCCTTCCCTCCACTAGAGGGGATAACCACTTTACAGTTATCCCCTCCGAGATGTGCCTAAAAGAGTGGCACCAACGGGTGGCTCTAGATGGAGATTATTCGAGTTCCTGGAGCCTCCCTTCGGTGCCGACGATGATCACTCCGGTGGTTTTAGCCGGTAGGAGTCCGGCATGCCCCTTCACCTTTTCCCGGGGCGAAGGAAGTACATGAGGTATTTCCACCGGATCAATAAAAAAAAAGGTACTCATATAAATATACATACTTACGTTGCAGAAACAGGTATGTACTACAAACATCTTGAATGGAAACCATGAATGAACCGACGTAATCCATTATATGCTAATGCTATCTGAAAATCATCTTAATTGCCCACAATAATAGGCAGAAAATGGCTTGTATCCGCCGTGATGACATCAAGGATGACCGGTTAGTTATTTATTAAATTACGTATCTTTTGTAATTAACCACTAACTTGCCGTGTGATGCCGGCTCAGAATGCCACCACCATCTCCTCCCATGGGTGTCGTAAAAGTCGACTAAGGAATTAGCCGGAGGATGGGCAGCAGCGTCCTTCGAGTACATTAACAACTCAACTGCGATCGCCAACCCGCCTGCCAAGCGTGGCGATTATGGCAAAACCCCCCAATGAGCCCACAACACATCCATATCGGTCGTTGTGGTGATCTTCGGGGGAGGCCTGTGTCCAGAAGTGGACTTCATTCGGCCGAAACGAATGAATGAACCACAAATGAAATACTTGATTCTAAAGTTCGTGGAGGACGATTATTTTTAATTGATAGAAATGTGGAGACCATCTCAGTTCAAAGTAAAGAATTGATTCTAGTGGGGGGTTGTCACTTAAAGAGGACAAACATTCTTGATTGTATGGTTTTATTATTTACTCAAGTTCACAAGCAGTTTAAAACCCTCGAGTCTGAGAAGATACCCATCTCCCTGTGTTTGTTCTATCGCTTGTACGACAGTGTTCTAAGGAATTGTTCGATATGATGCCAACGGCTACTTTCTACCATCGCACCACTCGCCATCAGCGGGGAGTTCATCCGCATACCCTACAGTCAAAATGATCTCGTACCGTACGCTTTCAGAGGAACTCCCTCCCGCGCACGCTCGGGTTGTGGAATCAGCTCCCCACTGAAGTTTAAAAAACAGTTGTTGTAAAGATTTTGGTGTATATACTAGGTATTTTTTTTTTGTTAATCACTCTATTCTTATTTTAAACTGATTAAAAAATATTTTCTAGTTTTTAGTTCGGTTATCTACAAAAGCGTGTTTTTTTAAACTATTATTTATTTTCTATTTTTTAGTGCGGCTAACTACAAAAACGGTTTTTTTTTTGGAAAGAAGTTCTTTTACGCGCCTTGCAGTTGATTCAACTGGCAGAAATCGTCACGTAACGCGTTACGCCCCCTCCAAGCGACGTTCCTCTCTTTCTCTTTCTTACCGTCACTTTCTATTTTATACGGTTGTCTATTTAAATTATTGCATTGTCATCAGCCCTTAACAAGAGTGCGAAGTTTCAAATAAATCCGACGTTTTGAAGGGGATGAAAATCTAGTTAAAAAAATCCGTTACATAGATACATACCAAGCTAATAAAAGCGTGTTAAAAACAAATTGTATCAACATCATTATATCAGCTAGAACGTCCATTGCTAAACAGAGGCCTCCCCCATTTCCACAACTACTGGTTCCGTGCCGTGTGTCGTCATTTTGGGGGGTACTACCGAGTACTCACCACACTTACCAGGTGATTTGGTGAGCGCAGAATAGCTGCAGTTCCACAGAAGGGACGCTGCTACCCCTCCCTCCGGTTTAAGTCCCTTAGTCGTCTCTTGCGACATCGATGGAAGGAGATGGAGTGGTCTTGTATTCTTAAAAAAGTAACGAAAAAAAACACCATACTGCGTCTGCAACCTCGTGCCCAATGCGACGAGGGCAACATTTTGAAAAAAGAACATGACAACATGGCTACCGTTCATTCACACACAAATAAATCAAATTAATGTAGTTAATACTCACTCTTTCTTATTGTTGACTACAATGACTAGTTTCACTTTCCGAGGGCCCTTGGTCATTTTGCAGATATCCTTGCTGTTATCCACTGGGCCCTGGGATAAAATTTTTAGTAGGGGAATGTTTTCGTAGTTGCAACACCACAGCCAACCGGCCGGTATTGTTGTCACCTCACTGACATTATCACTTTCGTCGTCCACATTTTCTTTTTAAACACATTTGTTATAATATCACTTTTTGTCCATTAATACTGATAGAATCACGGTCACTGATTATACTGTTTTGTTGCTGGAATTTCAATGATGTGTGTTATCACTAACCGAGTCGCTTGTTTTAATTACATAACTTTAGATATTGTTTGATCGATGCAATTTTTTAGTTATTAATGTGATAGTAGGATTAACCGTGATTACGATAGACGCGAAATAATACTTGTAATCTAAGTTAAGAAAACATAATAAACACATAAATCAAATACGTTGATAGGCTTGTTAAAATACGCACAATAACTGGACTCAAGAAACGAAAACAATCTCAAAATTATATTGCAGATTACTATTAAACAATATAATACACAAAACTTCTACCCTCACCTTGCTCGTATCGAGCCAATAGCTTTAAATATATCCCTAAACAATCACTCCCGATCAACGTGTCCCACCTACCAACGCCTTAAGCTGAGACCCGAGTCTCACTAAGGGGCGTCCTTAGCTGTGCGGCTTCGCCCAAATTGTCTGATTATGATCGTGAGCTGCCAGTAAGAAGCACTAAAAAACACTTCTTCACGGAATGATTCTAATACACAAGTTAGCGTTCAAATAATGTCATGTCAAAACCTTATTACTTCAAAATTACGTAACAAGGTTATATAACAAACTTATAGTAAAAAAACACATGTTAACCTGACCACGAAGTTAATCGAAATGGCGACAAAATCAGTTAAGTTTGACGACAAGCGGATGATGAATGATGATGTATGTCCCTGATTGTGAAGATTTTGATAAGAGTTATCACTGAAACTAGCGATCAAATATTTAATGTAACGTCAAAAATAATAACGGGCTTTCCTACGCGTTCTGGCGTCATACAGTGATATGGTTAATAATTTAATTTTTATTGAAGGTTTGCCGAATTTGCCGTGTGGTGCCGGCTTAGAATACCACCACCCCTGCTCTTCCCGTGGGTGTCGTAAAAGTCGACTAAGGGATTAGCCGAAAGATGGGCAGCAGCATCCTTCGAGTACATTAACAACTCAACTGCGATCGCCAACCCGTCTGCCAAGTGTGGCGATTATGGCAAAACCCCCCAACGTTTATTAAAAAAAAAAGAAACATCATCAGCATCATCACCTCAGCCAAAGGACGTCTACTGCTGAACAGAGACCTCACTCATAAAATTCCAAAATTTTGTCTTCATTTTGGGGAATGCTAGCCTTTTCAATTTGATGAAGAGTGGCAAAAGGAAAGGCTATTGCCCCGAGGGATATTTCCGCTTTTTTTATACTAAGCAACATTTTAGAATAGGTACATGTTTTGTACTAAATCATTATTAAAAGGAATATACACATTAAGTAAATAAAAGAGGCATGCTGTCCGCTTTTTAAAACTTAATAATATTTTCAAATAAGTACATTTCTTAATTAAATTATAATTAAATTTAATAAATATTACAACCAGGCTTGTTTAGTATAGACTTTTTAAATAGTTTACTCTCTTTTCTCCTACATTGTATTCACATTATCTTAATTTCAATAACAATGTAAGTACTCATAAATGTTCTATCTTACTATGATTTAAAAAGAGTAACCATGGAGTTTTACGCCCGTTCTTCTCTATAGGATATTCACCTTGGAACGCGGCAACTAAAGTAAAAATGGTTTAAATGAATAACATATTTTTATCATAGTTATTTAAAAAATAAGTGTGTCTCAAGTTAATTTGGTTTAACTGACAGAAGAGAGAGACATGTACCAGTGTTTAATAATGTTATTCTCTTATACAAATTAACCTTAGAGAGTGGTTCATAGTTTTATCGAGTTTCCTTGGAATATCTACTTTGAAGCAGGTTTTTTATGTATTATATGATAATATAATCATTTTTAAGCACGAGCATTAACATTCTTTGTATAGTTTAAACCACTTAATCTGGCTAAGATTAAAACTAATGCCCGAAATAATATATATTTTATAAATACTAGCATATCGCCGAGTGCAAATCAAATTCACTATCAGTACAGAAAAATTAACCTTTGAAACTTATTCACGAATTCATCATTTCGGCCGAATGAAGTCCACTGCTGGACACAGGCCTCCCACAAAGATCACCACAATGACCGATATGGGATGGGTATGTTGTGGGCTCATTGGGGGGTATTGCCATAATCGCTACGCTTGGCAGACGGATTGGCGATCGCAGTTGAGTTATAAATGTACTCAGAGGACGCTGCTGCCCATCCTCCGGCTTATCACATAGTCGCCCTTTACGACACCCACGGGATGAGATGGGGTGGTGGTATTCTTACCCGGCACCACACGGAACAATACGTAGTGTAACCCGTTAAAAGAACTTCATGATATATTTTCATTAAGATACTACAAATACCTTGGTGGAATAGTATTTCTTTCTCAAGCTTTATGATCATTATTTTTATATTATAATGGCGTTGTATCTCTGATATCATGTTACACTTTTCAGTTTTATCTGAAATCAAACATGGGCGCTTAGTATCAGGGCGGTGTCACGTGTGAGTCTAATTAGCGTTAATGAAGGATTAAATCATCAATCATATGTTTTAAATCATTAATTTGGGTCATTTCAAGGAGTAGGTTACTGTTGTGCGTATAGAAAATTCTTAGTTTTGTTATATACCTTTTATATACAACCTAGTAACGAGACGAAGATGTCATTAACCTGTTGGTTACCGTGATACCCATAACCATTTGTAATGCTACCCAGGTACCTGCTGCGTGGCGCCACTCTGCGCTCGTCACACCGAGGCGTTAGTTATACAGGGTGTCCAGTAAACAGCACGACATACTGCAGGGGGTGAGAGCTTGGGTCAATACCTACCAAAATATGTTCAGCAAAATCTTACGGATTTACAGTAGTACAAAATTTTCCGAAATATCGAAAAATCTCTACCTTGACACAGATTTTTAGGCATCTCGTAATGAAAAATTCCTTTTCTAGTTTTTTTTTACCTCATATTATTTGTGAATAGTTACTTTACTCATTGATAAGTCTTTATTCTATTAAAAACTAAATGTTTTCAAGAAATACAATTTTTATTTAAATTTTCACAGTACAATTTTCTTATCTATAAAATTTTGTACTACTGTAAATCCGTAAGATTTTGCTGAACATATATTGTGTTTTTTTGGTAGGTACTGAACCAAGCTCTCACCCCCTGCAGTATGTCGTGCTACCTACTGGACACCCTGTATAGTCTCTTGTACCCAGTTCTGAGTGGCATTACAATTGTTATGGACAGTAATATTTTGACGGCACGGTTGGTGCAGTGGCTGATACAGTCGGCTGCTGCGCTCCGGGTCGTGTTCGATTCCCGCACGGAACAAATATTTGTATGATCTGGAGGTAGTTGTTCCGGGTCTGGGTGTATTGTACGTGGAATTCATGTCTGTAAACGCACCCACGACACAGGAGAAATCCTAGTGTGGGGCAACATAAAAAAAAGTAATATGTTATGTTGCTGGGGAGTTGTTTCTTCGCCCAGCTTAAACACTAGGAAGCGGTGAAGGGTGGGCTTAATGGATGCTGTCTAATGTTGACGTTCAAAAAGAACTACTTGTTTGTCTATTTTGAATAAATTATCATTTCATTTCATTTCAGGCATGTCGCTTGCTACCAGTTGCTACCAATTCTCGTAATTTAAAAATGTTCAAAATATAGTTCCGATCTAGTCTCAGTGTCATAAATGTCACAAATGGTATTCTCCTAAACTAACAAACAACGTCATACGTGAACTTACACTGTGATGAGATCGAAAATGGATAGAAAGTTGATCGAAGCCAAAACGGTATTCTGCTAACATTTCGAACTGTCACATGTACTAAATTGTCACTAAATACGTCAAAATTGAGATCGAAGTGAGACTAGATCGAGATTATACTGAAATTCGACTGAACTTTAAGAGTAGCAGAATACCATTTTTTCGGTCAACTCATAATTTAATCTCAGTTCGGTCAAGTTTCAATCACAATGTAAATTAATTACGAGAATTGGCCCTCAGGCGAATGAGAAGCTCGTTCAGTCGCCAGGTAGTTTAAAAAAATATCAATAGCCACAGCGCCCTTCAAATCGAAACACAGTAATGTCTACAGTTTAAACACTACTGCTTTGCGGTGAATGTCTGGCACTGCACTGTACCAATTTTTTAAATTTTATTAACCCGTTGGAATACTTCATGTACTGCCTCTGTCCCAGGGAAAGGCGGAGTGGCATGTTGGACTTCTACCGGCTAAAACCATCGCAGCGGTCATCTTCGGTACCGAAGGATAGCTCCAGTAGTGCAATTCCCTAAGCTCAAGCATCCATACATACTTATCATCATTTCGGCCGAATGAAGTCCACTGCTGGACACAGGCCTCCCCCAAAGATCAACACAACGATCGATATGGATGTGTTGTGGGCTCATTGGGGGGTTTTGCCATAATCGCCACGCTTGGCAGACGGGTTGGGGATCGCAGTTGAGTTGTTAATGTACTCGAAGGACGCTGCTGCCCATCCTCCGGCTAATCCCTTAGTCGACTTTTACGACACCCACGGGAGGAAATGGGGTGATGGTATTCTGAGCCGGCACCACACGGCATTAAGCTGGCACCACACGGCATGTCATCATCATCATCATCATTTCGGCCGAATGTAGTCCACTGCTGGACACAGGCCTCCCGCAAAGATCACCACAATAACCGATAAGGGTGTGTTGTGGGTTCGTTGGGGGGTTTTGCCATAATCGCCACGCTTGGCAGACGGGTTGGCGATCGCAGTTTAGTTGTTAATGTACTCGAAGGACGCTGCTGCCCATCCTGCATGTACGGCAACGGCATGTACATACTTATAATGACGTATAATAATACAGAATTGAAATAACGGTGATAACCTAATTTGGTATTCGTTAAGACTCGTACTCACTCACTCACTCATACACCGTCTACAACGTTTCCTTGAATAGTCTCAATCATGTCTTAGCGAAGACCAAATTGGTTTTTCACCGTTATTTTAATTCTGTGTTCAAGGATGTATGGATGTTTGAGCTTAAAGAATTGCACTACAGGTCCTCGAACGACACTAGAGCCGCCCGCTAGTACCAATAGGCACATCTCGGATTCTATATTTACTATATTTTTTATAGGTTTTTCGGTTAGCTCCAACCAAAAGTGTGATTAACGAATTATCACTTTATTATTAACCTCTATTGGCACAAGTATATGGATAAATAGGTTCCGAAGATGACGTGTATTTTCGCAACAAAGTTAGAAGATAAATGACAACCTTGAGTTCAGTCACAGAGTTTCTCTTGCACGACTAAGATTATTTTAAATTTACTGCTGTGTTATTACTACTGAGTCGATAAATGTCGCAGAAGACACGCACTCTCTCACTCATGATTAGCCTTTTTACTGCCCAAGGGATGATCTTAACAGAGCCAAATGATGTGTGAGTAGCCAAATACTATACAAATAAATAAAATTGAAGGGTCTGTTTCATCATCATCATATCAGCCACAGGTCGTCCACTGCTGAACAAAGGCCTCCCCCTTAGATCTCCACAACGAGCGGTCACATGCCGCTCTTATCCAACAGCTCCCAGCGACCTTCACCAGGTCGTCTGTACACCTCGTTGGAGGTCGTCCCACGCTGCGTTTTCCGGTGCGCGGTCTCCATTCGAGAACCTTTTGGCCCCAACGGCTATCAGTTCTACGAGCAATGTTCCCTGCCCATTGCCACTTCAGTTTACTAATCCTTGCAGCTATGTCGATAACTTTAGTTCTTCTACGGATCTCCTCATTTCTGATTCGATCTCGTAGAGAAATACCAAGCATAGCTCTCTCCATAGCTCGCTGAGTGACCTTGAGCTTTCTTATGAGGCCCTTTGTGAGTGACCACGTCTCTGTTCCATATGTCATCACTGGTAACACACACTGGTTAAAGACTTTCGTCTCGAGGCATTGCAGTATTGTTGACGTTCTGTTTGTAATGTCAAAATGACGACACGGTTGGTGCAGTGGCTGACACAGTCGGCTGCTGCGCTCCGGGTCGTGGGTTCGATTCCCGCACGGAACAAATATTTGTATGATCTGCAGGTAGTTGTTCCAGGTCTGGTTGTATTGTGTCGAATTCATGTATGTAAACGCACTCACGACACAGGAGAAATCCTAGTGTGGGGCAACGTTTTATAAACAAAAATAAAAACCACTTGATGAATAGATTATTGACAGCATCCCTATGTCTACCCGTGCGCGAGAATATGCTCTCATAAACAGTTACAATTACAGAATAAATCTTCACGGAAAATCTATACGCGTTCGCCCGTCAAGTCTAACCGTCAAAACTCCTTTGTTTATCGCCATTAACACGTGTCGGCAACATGACCGTAAGACTACAGGCCACTCGACTGTATCAGACCATCAATCACAGCGATATGATAGCCTAGTCTTTCATATCTACATACGCACTAAATTCGGTGCAATTTTTAATACATGGGTTTATTTTGATTGGAATTCATGTCAGGAACCAGCCTGAAAATGAAGACACGGGATTGATATAAGCTAATCAAGTATTTGTACTTTTGCACTCGGGCATTGTGCAATACTCGTAGATATATATATATATATATATCTTTTTTTGAAAAAAACGTTGCCCCCCACTAGGATTTCTCCTGTGTCGTGGGTGCGTTTACAGACATGAATTCCCCATACAATACACCAATACCGGAACAACTACCTGCAGTTCATACAAATATTTTTTCCGTGCGGGAATCGAACCCACGACCCGGAGCGCAGCAGCCGACTGTATAAGCCACTGCACCAACCGTGCCGTCGATTATACCTACCTTCTTTCACTTTCAGGCGTAAAGATAACGCTACAACAAAGTTTTATTCATATAGCCTTAGATAAGTGATATATAAAAATATCTGAAGTAAGAATGTTCATATCATTTTGTTTGTTCGTACGCAGGTAAGAAGTAGTACGACTTGTATCACTGTGCGAGGTGTTATCTCAATTATGTCAGGACGTTGATAAATTGTGATAAATGTGTCACTAGTCCATGCAAACGGAATCACTAACAATAATATGTAAATATTATTTACAGTAAGGCTAGTCGCCGAGGTAACCACTAGTGATTGGCGGCGCGATAAAATTCATTCTAGAAGGTAGGATTTAGAACGCGTCATCACATCAGCCACAGGACGTCCACTGCTGAACAAAGGCCTCCCCCTTAGATTTCCACAACGAGCGGTTACATGCCGCCCTCATCCAACGACTCCCAGCGACCTTCACCAGGTCGTCTGTCCACCTCGTTGGAGGTCGTCCCACGCTGCGTTTTCCGGTGCGCGGTCTCCATTCGAGAATCTTTGTGCCCCAGCGGGCATCAGTTCCACGAACAATGTCCACTGCCCATTGCCACTTCAGTTTACTAATCCTTTCAGCTATGTCGGCAACTTTAGTTCTTCTACGAACCTCCTCATTTCTGATTCGATCTCGTAGAGAAATACCAAGCATAGCTCTCTCCGTAGCTCGCTTAGTGACCTTGAGCTTTCTTATGAGGCCCATTGTGAGTAACCACGTTTCTGTTCCATATGTCATTACTGGTAACGCGTACTTGGTTCATTTTAACATACATATTTAGACAATTCTCTTTTCGTAGGTTTTTTGGAGATTTCTTTAAAAATAAGCAGCACTTTTGTACTCATATTATTGGCATATTGCCTGGATTTTCACGCTGCGCGTCGCATAGCCGACCTCCCGCAATAAAAAGATAGATGTTTTGGGTCTAGTTGTTAGTGTACGAGCCCCCCTTCGGTGCCGAAGCTGACCACTCCAGTGGTTTTAGCCGGTAGGAGTCAGGCATACCCCTTCGCCCTTCCCCGGGCGAAGGAAGTTCCGTGGAGAATTTCCACTGGACACCAATAAAAAAATTAAAAAAGGTCTTAGTGTATGTTCCTGGTTGGTGGGCAAGACCTCTTTCTGCCGGCAATAGAGTCGGTTATGCTGGTAGAACATGAAAATTGCAGTGGTGTCCTTCTATACAGCGTCATGCTCTAGAAGGAGACCGCAGAGCGGGATCGGGATTAGAATATATATATATATATATTTTGTATTGAGGTTAACAGTAAATTTTAGACAATATATTGAACAACAGAGAGCATTTCGATACATGACATCCTCCGAGAAATGCCGAAATGTCAAGGCATTGTCTTTTTGTGTTCCTTTAGTTATTTTTTTCGTCTTTTACAAATCGGTTCTTCTCAAAGTATTAGAACAGATCAGACATACATACATAATCGGGCCATTACTGTCCCACTGTTTGTCACGGACCTCTTCTCACGATGAGAGAGGTTCGGCCTTACTCCACCACGCCTAGTGCGAGTTGGCAGACTACACACACCATTGATAACATTTTGGAGCCCTCTCAGGTGTGAAACCCCTCACAATGTTTTTCTTCACCCTGAACGCAATTGATAATCAAATTCAGATCTGCATATGAATTCTAAAAGTCAGAGGTGCGGGCCGGGGTCGAACTCTGACCCTCCTTTATGGAAGGCAAGCGTTCAATCACTAGGCTATCATTGCTTCCGAGAACATATCATAGCACATTAAACACAAACTGCTATAAAATACAAATAATACTACAATACATTTGGTTTCCAGGGAAGCAGAAAAGAACTAACGCCATATGTCCCTATCGTCAACATGGTCTTTAATCCTCTAATAAAATAAAGCTTATTTATGTGTGTATATTTTCCAGTACTAATCGGCGATATACGTAACAGATTGCCAGCCAACGACACCGTCGATAACTCCTCGAAACACATTGATTGATAAATTAAATCCGAAATATCATTCACAGTATCGTGTCGCGTTAATTTAAAAAGTATGATATGCAAACATGAAAAGTTGACCAAGTTAAATGTAATTATAAGATATTGACTGGCGCCATTTGCGAACAATGAATTCTATAGGTCCCATTGTATTGAGAAGTCGTGTTCACTTCGGTGAAGGTAGTTAAATAATCATATTACTTGTTTTCAAGTATGTACTTAATAATACACTGTCCTGTACAATCCATCTACTTCTTGCTATCTTAAAGAACGTTTCGAGTTCCTTCATGACACACTTTCGAGATCATTAAGATCATCAGAGAATTTGACGTTGAAAATGTCAATACATTCCACTAATTACGTACGAAAATCTTTTACAGTTCAGTCTGCCCGCTTAAGGAATGTGTTGCCAGTGACAATTAGACGTGCTAAATCTGTAGCAATATTAAAAATACTAGACAAGGAACACTATCTATCACTGTAGTTTCTTCTTTACTTCTTTGAATTTATATGTTTCTATTATAAAATTTTATGTATGCAATAACTTGAAATTATTGTAACACCACGAACTAGCCGTTTTTTTTTCACTTACAAATCTGTCCATCCCAAGGTTGTCTGGCAAAAATCGCCGCGTGCGATAAGACCGCCCTTTGGTACATCTCCTTTTCTGTAATGGATTCATCATTTCAGCCGAATGAAGTCCACTGCTGGACACAGGCCTCCCCCAAAGATCACCACAACCACCGATATGGATGTGTTGTGGGCTCATTGGGGGGTTTTACCATAATCGCCACGCTTGGCATTGTTTTGTTATTTCTGATGTACAATAAATATATAGTTATGGACATGAATGTATATAAAATCATAGGGAGGTAAATTGTTTAAAAAACCTAAGCATATTTCTGGTGCTTTAAGAACGCAACCGTAACATTATTTTATATTTAAATATTAGGACGTACCAGAATATGTAGACATGACAATTTATCACTTAATTACCTGTATCAATTACCCTTTTTAATGGTCTAAGTAATTACCCAATAACCTTAGTTTTTTTTTTACTTTCTATACTTAAACTGACATGTTTTATTTTATAAACTTTTTATTGACATTGAATTTATAGTTTCTTGACATGTGATTTATATTATTATTTTTACGTTTTATTTATATTTGTGACATTTAATTCATGTACATACATTTTTGACATTTTAGTATTGTTATTATGTATGAATTGTTTGTGTACAGGTATTTATAAATATTGTATATGACAGACTAACGTGTTGCTGGGGAGTTTGTTGCGCCGTTTCTCCCCAGCTTGAACACTAGGAAGCGGTGAAGGGTGGGCTTATATTTGTGCTGTCTAATGTTGACGTTTATTCTATTTGTCGTTGACGTGGTTTATACGTTCTATTTTTAATAAAATATTATTTTATTTCATTAAATGCGTCCATTTGCAAACATTATTTTAAAAAAGAAAATAGACTAGGTATATAAAATACTACATCATAAGACTGTTCAGTTAAAAATAAGTCTTCACATTTACATAACTATAAATAAACACAAAACTTTTATTATAATACATTAATGAATGCAAAATATTTTTCAATAAAATCTTTTTTTATTTGAAATCCATTTTTCAACTCTAAATCGAACCGATAATTAATTCTTATAATAATTAATCTTTTTTGTAAGTGATTGCCATTCCTATGCAGTTATAGGGTAACATGTGTGTGTCTATATGTTCTTATGTCAGTTGCCATGTCAAAGCAATATCGCTTCTTCAAACGTAGAGAACATCATTAAAAAAAAATGTTCTTCGATGTGGAATTACACGGATGTGTACGAGTAAGTAATAGAGGCTTATTGCAAGTATCCGTAATTATGCACATAAAGCGTACGTCTGCCTTGTTACATACATGCGTTTCATCAAAAATAACTCGCTCATTAATTTTTATTCTTCACAGACTGTATAGGTTTTTGTTTCCCGATGATAAGGAATAAAAACAGCAAGGGCTAAAAGGCAGAGCGGGGGCAACGACGACGAATGACGGCACGGTTGGTGCAATGGTTGATACAGTCGGCTGCTGCGCTCCGGGTCCGTCGTTGTATGATCTGCAGGTAGTTGTTCCGGGTCTGGGTGTATTGTATCTGAAATTCCTGTCTATAAACGCACCCAGGACACAGGAGAAATCCCAGTGTGGGACAGCGGGTAAAAAAAAACAAAAAGTTATTTCTAAAACTAAAACCATAGGGATGCATTCTAGAACCATTGTAGCGCCTAAGAAGTCATAAGCTAACAATATGAGCAAGCAGATAACTATCCTATACAATGTCATTGTCGCATTACTTCTATACATTATGCTTGTATTGGTCATATTATTTTAACTGCATTCGCTTCAGCTCGACGAGTTTGTCTTTCAGTTACATAAGTTATGTTTTAGAATGACGTCCTCACTTATGTATTGTTTTATGTTATACGTTAGGCAGGTTAATATGTCATTGGGGAAATTTGCCAGTACTCACCACGCTTGGCGGGCAGCTTGGTGAGCGCAGAATGGCTACTGTTACACAGAAGGGTCGCGCCACCCCTATGGGTTTGGGTATCCATGGGAGAAGATGTTATATTCCGGATATGTTTAATCCGGATACCGCTCGGAATATATTCACATTCATTCACTCCTAATTAGCCATACCACCCTGATCCTTGCTCAAACCGGCTTAAGAAGTCTTTAAATCAAAACTATTTTTGGTCTAGCTTTCGCGGTTGTACCCCCCTAAGCCGAGGGCCGAGTCCCGTTGGGGGCGCCCTTAGATGTGTTGCTTAGTATTTAAGTTATTACCAGGCTGTTACGAATATTGCCCGGTTAAATAGCAATATCTTCCTAAACTGCCCAAAAACAGAAGCTAATTATTCTAAGCAACAGTGAGGCTTCGGGGGACCTTTTCACAAACGCCTCCCGCCTGCAAGAGGAGGTAACCGCTTTACAGCCTCCTTCGAGATGTGCCTAAAGACGAGGTACCAATTGAAGGCTCTAGTATAAATGTATCGGGGACCTAGTCCCCCTTCGGTGCCAAAAATGACCGCTCCGGTGGTTTTAGCAGGTAGAAGTCTGGCATGCCCCTCCGCCCGTTCCCTGGGCGGAGGAAGTACATGAGGTATTTCCACCGGATTGTTAAAAAAAAGGATTTGTCAAGACAAGTGTCGTGAGTGCAATTCATAAATTCCATATGCAACAACACCCAGGCCCAGTTTCTTTTACTACTACTGTGGTATACAGTTGCACGGCCCGCCTGATGGTAAGCGCTCACTCGCGTAACACTCGGACCTTGCCGACTCGGTAAAATCTTTTTGAATAGCCCCATACTTACAATTTACTTCGTGCGGGAATCAAACCTGCGATTAAAAGCCAATAGCTTAGCCACTGCAGCAGCCGTGCCGTCATTGATGACTAACCACGAAGCTGCAAGTAGCATAGATATGAAACCATTTACAAGTATGTACATAGCGCATAGCTCAAGTGACTCGTCGCCTAGATAATCTTCACTATTTATTTATTTCTGCATTCCCGCTGTATCTTCACACATTTATCAAGACTCACATCAACATTGTTAACATTACGATTACTTCACTAAAAATGAATCTTAAGCAAAGATAATATATGTAGTACACGCGTCTACATATCAAGCTAAATTTCCAGTCTACGCTGAGCTAGCATTGTGTAGGCTTTCGCTGAAATGAGAGGTCAGCTTGTTCTGGATATGTATAGCTTCATATGTGGTCGTGTGTACAAAAAGATTTTTTCCACAAACGGCTCACGAATGTAACAACGTAATGAAAATGTATAGAAACTAATGAAGAAGTGATGAGACTGAATTAGTATTGGTAATGAATGTTGCGCTGGCGTGAGGTTAGACTCTTTACTGTCTAGTACTGTCCCACTGCTGGGCACCGGCCTTTTCTCACGATGAGTAAGGTTAAGCCTCAGTCGACCACGCTGGTCTAGTGAAGGTTGGCGGACTATACACACCACTGAGAACATTTTGCAGCCCTCTCAGGTGTGCAGTTTTTCTCACGGTGTTTTCCTTCACCGTTAACGCAAGTGAAAATCTAACACTGATCCACATATGAATCTGAAAAGCCAGAGTTGCAGGATGGGATCGAACTCAGACCTTGTATGGAAGACAAGCGTTCCACCACTAGACTATCACTGCTCACTAGAGTAGCAGTTAAATAATTAACTAATTACAATGTTATTATACAAACGATGGTAAAACATGTAATTAGAAATATAGACTTTAATGTGTAAAAACACAGAAATAGGAAATAAGGAGAAGTGGTACGGGGGCGTAACCGCGCCACCGCGACATGCACAATTTGGGCCATCCGGAAAAAATGGCCGTTTTGTAACATCAGTTGAGATTCGATCGCGTAAGTGAAACTTTGTTAAATCGACGTGCTGTTCGGGGATAACATGCAAAAACCGAAGCAAAAATAATAACTTTATCAAGAAAGGAATCATATACAATATGCAAGTGAAGGAGTTTTCTTGTACTCGTATTTGTCTATAAAAAGAATAAATAAAAAATTATTGTTTTCTTTATTATGTAACATTTGGATTGATGATTGCACGACATTATTATTTTTGTACAAAATACAATGCTTCTTATTTACCACTTTTAACTAGCAATCGGTGAATAACAAACGCAGTGAATAGAACAGCGAATGATGGTCCCAAACTCCCAATAAACTTACGCGTTGCGTGGTACGGCTATCGTTTGCGGTCTGTACGCTCGGTATGATTGGCTACCTACAAAGTCGTGGGTGTGTTTCAGTATGAGAAGCCAATTATAATGTTGTGTTTATTCAGTTCATTGGATGAGTCCTTGTAACTGTGTGCATTAGTGTGCTTTTATGGAGAATATGTGAGTGGAGTGGGAAAATGGATTTTTAGGCTCGCATACATTTTGTTCTACATGGCATATCTCCTTTCTTCCAATATCTTTGGTAAAAAATGATCATGCTACGCTAGTATAATTATAATTTATTTGCCATGGAAGTATGAAAGAGAAATTTTGCATAATATTAGCATCTGTGTTTATAAAATTACCCTGACAATATTGACTGCTCCAGCTGATCTGGTGAAAAGGTGTTTTTATTGAACTTGGGCATGACGGCAACGGCTAAAACTCCTTAATGAATGTCTGATAAACTACATAGGCTGCACTAAAAGTATCGGGAATGGAATATTTCCACTGTTCCTGTCATATTAAAATCTTTTTAATTGAAAACTCCTTGGTTTTACAAATCGAATACCATTTATTTATTTTTAAAAAAGATTCACGGTCTTGTCACAAGGTTTTGTCAAACTTGTTTAGTCGTTGAGAAAATGGAATTGACTCGAGAAAATTCAAGAGCGATGATTTATTATGACTTTCGAAGTGGTTTAACACAAAAACAGTGTGTTGACCGGATGATTTCTGCATTTGGTGATGAAGCCCCATCCAAAACCACAATTTATCGCTGGTTTGCTGAATTTCAACGTGGACGTGTCAAGCTCAGTGATGATCCTCGTCAAGGTCGTCCAAAAACTGCAGTCACCCAAGAAAACGTTGATGCTGTGCGTAAGCTGATTGAGGAAGATCGACATGTGACATACCGCGAAATTCAGGCAACTTTAGACATTGGCATGAGTCAAATACAAATAATCTTGCATGAACAATTAGGTGTAAAAAAGTTGTTTTCCCGATGGATACCGCATTTGCTATGTGAAGAGCAAAAAGCGGCTCGCGTTACTTGGTGCGTCAGAACTCTCGAAAGATTCCACGCAGGATCCTCAAATGCTGTATACAACATCGTATCAGGTGACGAATCCTGGATATATGCGTACGAACCCGAAACAAAAAACCAGTCACGAGTTTGGGTGTTCGAAAATGAGTTAAAGCCAACAAAAATTGTTCGTTCACGGAGTGTTGCAAAAAAAATGGTGGCCACGTTTGTCTCCAAAACCGGCCATGTTACGACTATTCCTCTTCAGGGACAAAGAACGGTTAATGCAGAATGGTATGCTAGCATTTGTTTGCCACAGGTCGTTTCTGAACTCCGTAGAGAGAACTGCAACCGCCGCATCATCCTCCATCACGACAATGCGAGTTCTCACACCGCGCACAGAACAAAAGAGTTTTTAGAGCAAAAAAACATAGAATTATTAGACCATCCGCCGTACAGCCCCGACCTAAGCCCTAATGATTTCTATACTTTCCCTAAAATAAAGAATAAATTGCGTGGACAGAGATTTTCATAACCTAAAGAAGCTGTGGACGCCTACAAAACGGCCATTTTGGAGACCCCAACTTCCGAATGGAATGGTTGCTTCAATTCCATCGTATGGAAAAATGTGTCAAATTTCGCGGAGAATACTTCGAAAAGCAATAAATACATTTTTAAATAGTAATGTTGTGTCACTTCCTTGATTCCCGAAATTTTCAGTGCCGCCCTCGTAAAAGACAGCGAGCAAGATTAAGTTTGTCAAGTTGGATGTCCAAACAGTATACGAATGTAAAGGCATCATATTACCAATGAAGAACTACGGGAAACCATCGAGGAACAGAATCGTGGGCTAATGAAGAGACTACGACTATTTAAATTAAATAAATTAGAAAACAAATGTTTAAATCAAGAAAACGACAAAACTGAACGACGTTGAAATCTCAAAGATAGATAAAAAGATATTTGAGAACCTGTTACTAAATAATACACAGGCTTAGTTGAAACTCCAGAGCTATTTCAGGTTTCACCGACTGATTAAGCTTTGACAGCTGATATAGATAATGACAGTGGTTTTCGGAATAGCTGATAAATAATATTTATCATGATAAGTGTTGCTTTGGGATAAAAAGATGAAACTGAAGAGGCTCACGGTTTAATTTTAGATGTTACATATCTGTGAACGTAAATTTCTTTATAGCCGTTTATATAAACTGTGATACTTTTATAAAAAGCAATAAAGTAAATAAAGATCATGATAATGCAAATCCAAAATATGTAAAGACGATGCTGCATATATTTGTGTATTAGATAAAAGTGTCAGTTGCACAGGAAAAAATATATTATTACGTATGTATTCATGTTATAATAACTGTTCTGTTTCTATAGGATTGTTTTTTCGAATTGGTCAGATAAGCCTAGGGATAAGGTGCTTTGGTCTGTAGATTCCTTAAGCATCCATCTACTTGGAAAGTTTTTAGCGTATCCATTAAATACTTCATAGCATACATATTTGTTAGTTTCTAGTAGATAATTACATTGATTCGACTGGATTAAGAATATAGCACCACTCCTGCTCCTCCCGACATTTGTGGAGCAGTAGTCATACTGCGCTCACCGATCCACCTGACAAGCGGGGTGAGTACTGGTAAATTCCCACCAAAAGAATACACAATTGTAGAAATCTACGAAGGAGGCCATTGTTCAGCAGTGGACATCCTTTGGTTGATATGATGATGATGATGAATTATATTGATTCAGAACATCTCTTAGTTTTCCCTCTGTTTACTCTTGTATTTTGTAATTTATGTTCTTATACGAAAAATAAGCCAGTTATCATATGACAGAATCACGGTACATTAAAATCGTCTTACTAACCAAATGTTTTGAACTATAAGTACACATTACAAATGTGCTGCGAACAGTTCAATACAATAAAAATAATAACATGAATAAGGAAATGTATGTCATGACAACTTACAACAAATACATGAGAAAATTATTACAGGTCACACATTTTTTTGACTCAACATTTAACTTTAATTCAAAAATCTGCGCCGTTCAGTTGATCTGCAAGGTTTATACAAGTATACATGCTGCGGAATACGAAAAACAATTGAAATCCCTACGACGTTGCCGACATATTTTTGTAATTTTCTGAAAACTGTACGTACGACATTGCCGACATGTTTTTGTAATTTTCTGAGTAATATTTTATGAATATGTAAAGATTCATTAATCTGAACACTGTACAACGTTGCCTTATACATGACATTGGCGAAATTGTGGAAGATACCCTGACAGAAGCCATAAATCTAAGTGAAGAAGTACATGCTGTGAGAACGTACCGAAAACTTTTGGAAGAGGTTACATTTATAAACAGTAAAGCCATTTATCTCGGAAATAATTAGGTTACAGTGTTTGGCATTTTTGAGCAAAACTGCATGATTGTAATGTAAACAGCGCGATCAAAACATTACGTAATTACTGTACTATGATATGATATTATAATACCATTGCGAGCGATGACATCAAGTACATAGTCTTATGGACCTCTTAAATTTATGCGATATTCTGGCACTTGTATGGGTCTATCGTTCACATAGATATAGACAAGTAACTAAACTAATACGGCTGAAAATCCATTAGAAAAGGACTAATTAGAAGCTGAAATATCTCGGATAGTTACTAAAACTACGCTTATCACCCTGAATTGTCTCACTGTACGTGTTTACGTGAATGATTGTTAACAATGATTTATCAAAATGCTGGAGACGCATGATAGCATTTTGGAATAATGAAAGGAAGTGTTTCGTGGTGGTAACTTAGAATCTAGGTGCATATTTATATTGCGATCATTCAATGCAAAAAAAACAGCCTTGATTTTAGATGGAAAGTAAATAATGATGAATGGTGCGAGAAAAAATTTAAGAAATTGGTCAAGGCCTTACAAAACAGGCCAATGCTGATTTCAAAAAAGAATAATGAGCGACTCGCAGCAAAAAATGGATCAGATTTTTCGTGTTAGTAATAGAAAACAGAATTTACTTACTAATCCTTAGTGCGTATGAGGTAAACACCGGGTGAGTAAATTTTGTATTTCAATGTAACCTCCTATGACTTTTACTACAATTATTTGTTTGGAATTTTAAATAATAATGAGCAATAAGGTAACAAGTGGTTCGTGTTATGGTGAATATAAGCTTTAGTTAGATGCTAGAAAGTGGCAGTAGCATTTTGCTCACACTAGAGTTCTTGTCCCCAATTGCATGATGGGCGATTACGATAATTGAAATTACGTTTAAGAAGAAGTTAAAATGTGATAAGTATATTGTTTTATACTAACTAGTGTAAGCTTTAATGACTGTGAGAGATGAAAAACAACGTTCAACGAAACGGCAAGGTCATCATCATCCTCAGAGTCTTTTCCCAACTATGTTGGGGTCGGCTTCTAATCTAACCAGATGCAGCGGAATATCGATATTTTTACATGGAGCGACTGCCATCAGACTTCGACCTCGGGCATTATCGAAAATCTTTGATCAAACCAGTTTTTGTCAGACTGTTGGGCTACTGACTATCTGTGACGAATGTCATAGATGTTTTATAAGACAACCGGGACCAACAGCTTGACGTGCTTTTCGAGGCAACGAATCGGCAAAGTGATGTATATTAAGTACTCTATAGTAACATAAATACGAATAAAATGATAAAGAAACCAAACTAATGAATATCGGCAAGTAACAATACAAATAAATGATAAAAATTTTGAAGTGTCTGTTTGTAATGTCAAAATAACAGCTTTTCACTAAATGCATATAAAAGTATAAACGGTACTTTTAACAAAATAACTTTGTTTTTTGTCTGTCTGTCTGTCTGTTTGTTTGTTCCGGCTAATCTCCGAAACGGCTGGACCGATTTTGACGGGACTTTTACTGGCAGATAGCAGATGTTATAAGAAGTAACTAACGATGTTATAAAAAGAAAAATAATTAGAGATCCACAAAAAATCCTATGAAATCCAATATATATACTATTATACAGTAATTATTTATAAATAATCCAATTATTTTAAATGAAATGGCTGGTGAAACCGCGGGGCACAGCTAGTTTACAATACATGATTTTTTGTCAAAAAGGTTTTCAACAAAAGCATCCAAACAAAAATATCTGTCACTAAACTAAAACACGTTACCCGACATAGCACTCGTCAAGTTTGTTTCTTAGTTTTACCAAAGATTTGAATTAACTATGAAAAAATGCTAATACCCTTGTTAAAAATTTAAACTCATTTAATGCATTTCAAACTCAGCCAGTTGACAAAATACCAGCAAAACATCCTATTCCAAAAAAAAATGCATTAGTATCCTCAACATCAGCATTGTTACAATGACGAACCAATAATCATAGCACATTAAGTCAATTTATTACTCAAGTAAGTGACGTTTTTGCTCATTGAGGACAAATTTCTTTAAGCCCAATCGCTATATAATGTACACACGGCTACACAGCAAACTATACAAAACCAGTTTACGCTGATCTCTCATCATACAGAAAGCCTATACAATGCGAGATCAGCTCATACTGGATATGTAGCCGTGTGTACGTGCGTGTGTGCGTGTACGTGTGTATATCCCAGTGGCTGTGGAGGTGAGATGGTGGTCACTCTATTTCTATTTTAAAAGAGTATCCATGGAGTTTCTTGCCGGCTCTTCTCCACGAGATCAACTATTTGGAACCGTGCAACTTAGATTCTGACGTTTCATAAGTGCCAATATTTGGTTTATTTGAAATAAAAAACTTTGACTTTGACTCTTATATGACCAACAGACGCTGTCTGCGGATGGTCTTTGTAGTGGCATTGAAGAGGAAGACCATGATGAGGTACCTATATAAGCTTATGTATGTATGATTAACATCACCGACATAAACATATCTGAAAAATAATTTGTTTGTATACAATGATAAGTTATTAGCAACGGTAATAATAAAAACAATAAACAAAATAAAATATCGACTTCAAATTGTCGAATTGAGAACCTCCTCCTTTTTGAAGTCGGTTCAAAACACAGTTTGTGGAATTACTCCAACATTAGTTCAAACAAAAAAATGGGATAAAACGACAATACCTATATAAGCTATGTATGTATGATTAACATCACCGATATTAATATATCTGAAAAATAATTTATTTGTGTAGAATGATAAGTTATTAGCAACGGTAATAACAATACAGTTTGTAGAGTTACTCCAAACAAAAACTGGGATTAAAAGCCAAAACTCAAATAAAGAAATGTAGCACCATATGTGTAACGGGCAAATATTTAAATTAACGACA
Source organism: Diloba caeruleocephala (assembly GCA_947459985.1). NCBI lineage: Eukaryota > Metazoa > Arthropoda > Insecta > Lepidoptera > Noctuidae > Diloba > Diloba caeruleocephala. The sequence continues at coordinate 1,906,232 of OX381629.1, read as the reverse complement.
GATAAAACAATTCATAGGCAAAGCAAAGCGCTCCATGATATGCCGCGATAAGATAAATGCATCTGAGTGATATGCAGTTGTAAATTAGTCAGATTTGAGGTTATACAGCAATAGACAATGCAGTGTCGTTTAAAACCATTAAGTGTTCGTTATCATTCAAGTAATAAAGAAGAGGTAAGATATAATGAAGCGATGTTTTATGTTTACGTCTACTACATAGTTGATACTGCGCTCACTCGAGGGCAGATATGTAGTCAATACTGTCTTTAAAATATACAACACAGGAAGGAAATACATTCGAAATCTATTAGCGTAATCTTAATTACTACAGTTAATTAGACTAACAGCACGGGAAAATTTAATCACAAGAGTCCACCGGCAACGACAATCATCTTAGAACTGAAGACAAGTTTATCATTCAAATTCATACCATAAAAGCAGACCATATTTCTTTTAAATTTTACCTCATTGACCTGTTGGCGTAGCGTTCAAATAAACTGTCCGTAATGTGTTTCAGTTTGAAAAGAAACACGCGACTAAAGATAGACGGTTAGATTTAGCTGCCAGATCGTCTGGGATTAGACAAACTAGACACCGTGTCTAGATTTTTAGGAGTTTGCATCTGAAATCGCATTTATATGTTTTCCGATATCCAAAAATATTTAGTTCCCGAATTTAAGGAGACTCATAATAATGTCTTAGGTTTTCGCGAGTATTACACATTATAATAAAACACTTTTAAACGGATTCTATCGCGTATTTTTTAGGTTTTTTGTTTTTCCTGACGTTTCGAACACTTTGCAGGGTTCGTGGTCGCAGGATGACTAAGGTGACAGGCGTCGTTACAGATTTTAAAAAGTTATTTTATTTTATCTACCGTACAATTATAATCAAAAATTATTTCGATGCACGCAGTAATCACTCACAGTGTCTTGATGTTTTTTAGTGTGGTATTTAGTTTGGGACTTTATTATTTTAATAACAGGATTCCAAACTGGTGGTACCTGCCAGCCATCTTCTCTATTAAAATTAGGATGTTTTTTAATTTCAATAGCCTCACGAAACATTCTTGGTACATATCGGTTCTCTTTCGCGAGGACTTGAGGTTGATCGAAACGAAGAAAATGGTTAGGTTTATCTAAGGCATGTTCGCACACTGCAGACTTTGTGGAGCGTCTATGCTTGACGTCAGCTATGTGTTCTTTTAACCTGGTGGCTATACTACGCTTTGTTTGCCCTATGTATGACAACCCACCCCTCACAAGCTATAAAATCTTTTGACGTCTATGAAAATAATTATTATCTTCAGAAGTTAAAAATATTTTATAGTTGTCGTGTGGTGTCCGAATTTAGCCACCCCCTCCCGTGGATGTAGTAAAAGGCGACTAAGGGATTCTAAGCCTAAGAGTTGGGCAGGAGCGTCCCACCAACCCGCCTGCAAATCGTGGCAATACTGGCAAATTAGGGCCTTTGTTTAGAAGTGAATGTCCTGCGCCTGATATGATGATGATGACGAATTTGGCTAAGTCAATAACCTGAAGAATTATTACGATGATAGAAAGTTTAAAAAGAGCACGTTCGCTACAACCATTGGTGTAGTAACCTGTCTCACAAAGTAACCTAGAAAATATGATATATTTGTTTACACGTAATGTATCACCGTTGGCTTCATTTCTTTATCTAGTTTTTACAATAACAAGATTCATACTTGAAGTAAGTATCAATATTAGTATAATCTATACAAATAAATAACATGTAAGTGTGTGTTTGTAATGTCAAAATAAATGCTTTTTTACTAAATGCATATGAAAGTATATACGTTACCTATGACAAAAAACCAATTTTTAAATTTTTTGTCTGTCTGTCTGTCTGTTTGTTTGTTCCGGGTAATCTCCGAAACGGCTGGACCGATTTTGACGGGACTTTCACTGGCAGATAGCTGATGTTATAAGGAATAACTTAGGCTACTTTTATTTTAGAAAAATAATTAGGGTTCCGCGCAAAAAAATAAAACCCTTGAAATCCAATATATATATTCTATGTCAAGAGTCTATGTCGAAATACTCTAAATTTCTTTTAAATTAAACGCGGGTGAAACCGCGGGACCCAGCTAGTTAAAAATAATACATTATTGCATTTGTGATGTATAGTAGTGAAATACACTAAATCCTACACGCATATTGCCATAATCGCTACGCTTCGCAGTATGTTGTATTGACACACGAGAAGATCCTACTGCCCATCCTCATAATATTCGTCCTTATTCGCCTTTTACAAATGAGTGGACAGAGGTCGACTATTCTTGAAACAAAATCTATATATACCTGATTTAGTTGATCTTTAATCCAAATAACGACAACACTTTCAAAGTAACTTTACGACTCTTGGTGGTTGTTGTTTACGATTTACTTTGAAAGATCTAAAGTCAAAAGTATTGAATCTGCAATTACGTTGAGATTTGCGGAAGGCATGTCCAACCTTGTTATGTGGTGAATAAGTAACAGTCGATGTGCTTTACATCGATCCTGACCTATGAAGAAGAAATAATTGCATAGGTCACTGAGCTTTGATATTCATGTTTACGAGATGTGATGATCCAATGGTTTCAACAACCATCAAAACAATGACAATGGCGGGTTTTTTGTTTGACTAATTTAATTCAAAACAGTTTTCGAGAGGAACAACGTACTGGAAAACGCAGTGTGGGGCGGCCCGTAACAAGATGGATAGACGATCTGGTGATGGCCGCTAGGAGTTGTTGAACCATTCGTTGAAATCTATGGAGATGCCTTTGTTTAGCAGTGGACATCATTTAGCTGATATTAATTAAAAGGGTCGTCTATGTTAATGAAGATTATTTTCCACTGATCCGGAAACAAAGATCCAATCATAAACAAACAAATTACACGGTATTGATACGGTTACAGGTGACAAATTGTAATTTTATAAGGGTAGATGGCTGTTTCATGCTAGACGATGTAGATAACTTCCTGACGAGGTCATTTGTCAGCAACAATCACGGAATCTTATCGTGACGGGAGCCAGTCCGACAGATTTGAAAATGTATACTTTATATCGTTATCACAAGTCGATAAAAGGATTTTGAAGATTTTGATTGGGTACGTATAGTGCATTATGTAACTGCAATCTACGAACGAAGTTATCTACTGCTACTGCTGTGTGTACATTCCTTATATTTACCTAAACAATATATTGGTGAAATAAGTTAAACAATTCATCAATGCCATTTGTGACATCAAATGTAGGTAGAAGTTATATTCATCTATTTGTTATAATCTCTAGTTGTGTTGTGCTCTTATAATTATCTGGCAAATGTACCTCAGCTATAATACGTGACGCTAGAGAAGCAACTGGGCCTGATCGCTCAAATCGCAAAAATAGCGTAAGTTTAAAGGATTTTGTTGACTAATGCTTTTGTGCACTGGCTATGTAAAAAATATTTCTTATACTTAAGGTCATCACAGAAAAATTGTATTCTTCAAAATTATGAATAAATTAGCCCAAATGTAGGAAAAAATATAAAGTAAATAGGCAGTTTTTAACCTAAATTGAATTTTGTCTCTATAACGGCTCGATAATTAAGCATGAATTTTACACCAAAAAAAGCGGAATAACGTCTGTAACAATTCGTATTCTTTTGTTTCTCATTTAATATAATATTTATTGAATAATAAATAATACCGTGAAATGTCACGCCGAAACGCTGTGGCGCATGCTCGGAACGCAATCCATCTGCCATCAGTGTCTTGACGACTCTTATGGCGGGTGGACTGTACGTGTGTTAAATAAATCGAAACTAAAACAGCTTTGAATGACTAATGTTAATACTGTTTAATTCAAACCCTTTAGATATTATATTATATAAATATAACAATTACATTAAATATATAAGTTTGTAAATATATTTAAATGAGTTTATACTTTCGTTTTGTGTTTTAAACTTATCATAGAGTAAGCCTGAAAATGCCTAAATATAAACATGCTTAGTACTTACATAATTTCTAAGCTGTCTATTTTCGCTTTTACTTTACTTTAGTATTTCGTTTGTCGTTACTACGTAAGACATGTTGAAACCTAGGTCATCCTAACTAGTTCCGCGTCTGAGATCCGGTAAGCATTTACCTGATCATCATCAGACCTTCAGAATATATTTTGTATAATATCGTAACACTTAATGCTAAATAAGATAACTAGTGAAACTTATCATTGTAACTATTTTATCATAAAAAAATGTATTCGGGCCTCTCGGAGAGCGAATCAAAACAGGCAACTTATTACAACACTGCAACACATCTGCGGTTTGCCTAATCTTTAGATTATTTTGTTGTAGTACGGTTGTTGGCCGTAAAGTAACAAATACTAGTTTAGAGACAAAATCATCAAGGTCATTGGGCAATGTAATGCCCTTCAGTTGAAATTCAAAATACCAACTCTTATCAAAGAAGAACTTAAGAATATGTTAGAAGAGAATCTTTAGTGTTTCGTAGCATACTAGTACTTCCACTAAAAGTTTAATAACATGAATATAACCTAAAGGAATGAAACTAATTTGATGATAAATATTTTATTTAAAACTGAACTGATGAAACTGCAGAAATTCTTTTAATCGTCTGAATATATTTAGACGATAGAACTGAACGGTGAAGGGATTTGTTTCTGATACGGTCTGACACAATTATCTCTGTACTGGGACAAGTTATTGAAGATGAAACAGTTATTTCAGCGATAAACTGTCACGTATAAGATAGATGCTGATATGAACAGTTTCAAGGTAACTATGTTCACAAGTGAGATGTTGTAATAATAGTTAAGATTATATAAAAAAAAAAAAGTTGAATTGTGAGTAGATTACAGCATTGCAAGTGGTCGGGCTCAGAATACTACAACCACAATTCCTCCCGTGGATGTTGTAAAAGTCGACTAAGGGAGGCTGGAGGATGGGCAGCAGCGTCCTTCGAGTACTTTAACAACTCAACTGCGATCGCCAACCCGTCTGCCAAGCGAGGCGATTATGTCAAAACCCCCCAATGAGCCCACAGCACACCCATATCGGTCGTTGTGGTGTACTCTGGGGGAGGCCTGTGTCCAGCAGTGCACTTCTTTAGGCCGAAATGATGAACAGCATTGGTATCATAGTACATTTGCGGACGGGTCAAGAAATTTAAAAAAAACGTAGTTGCTAATACTGTTTTATTTTTGCTTTAGGCATGCGATGATGACAAGATGACATACGGAACAGAGACGTGGTCACTCACAAAGGGCCTCAGCGAGCTATGGAGAGAGCTATGCTTGGTATTTCTCTACGAGATCGAATCAGAAATGAGGAGATCCGTAGAAGAACTAAAGTTATCGACATAGCTGAAAGGATTAGTAAACTGAAGTGGCAATGGGCAGGGCACATTGCTCGTAGAACTGATGGCCGTTGGGGCACAAAGGTTCTCGAGCGGAGACCGCGCACTGGAAAACGCAGCGCGGGACGACCTCCAACGAGGTGGACAGACGACCCTGGTGAAGGTAGCTGGGAGTCGTTGGATGAGAGCGGTATGTGACCGCTCGTTGTGGTAATCTAAGGCCTTTATTCAGCAGTGGACGTCCTGTGGCTGATATGATGATGATGATGCGATGATCTCAATTACTTTTATCAATTTCCTGCTTACTCATACACCTTTGTAGCTCCTCCTGATGAACTACACGAGTGTAGTTTATCAATTTCAAATTCACTTACATTATCATCTTTCTCTCGGAGTTCTAGTTTTCTACATTAAATTTTTATTTTGCGTCTTTACGTATTCGTCTTTAGATGAGATTATATTTCCCTAAAAGGCTCGGTCATGTCCAAAGCCAATATATGAATAAGAACAAAGAACAGTGGGGGGCATTACTCTACTTTCCAATATACCATCTTCACGTGTGACTAAATAGCTTGCTATTAGCTGTCATTACATAATTGTTACGAACGCAGTACGGGCCTAATCGTGTAGGGATCCAACGAAGAAGACTACCGGTACTTTAGTATATTATTTGTATGGCCCGGAACAAGTACTTAGTTGTTGCGTGTCTGGGTATGTTGTGCGTGGAATTTGTGTCTGTAAACGCAGCCACGACACCGGAGAAATCCTAGTGTGGGGTAGTTTAAACAAAAATAAATTAAGAGAATAATATTCTTAATCTGGATACTACACGATTTAGTTGTGTATGCTAACACTGTTATTTAATACAAAGAAGAAGATTACTTAAACATTTCTCGATTATTCCCCCCACAATGCTCGACGCGATGGTGTTTTCAGCTTCTTTTGTATCAAACAAAACACTTATTGGTAATTAGCTGTAAATAAACACTTGCCTGGGGCGTCGGGCCTATAATAATTAAGTGTAACATTTTAAAGAGCAGCAAACAGCAATTAGTACAATAATTACGAAGAAGGAGACGCTAGTGATCGTAACATCGTTGTGAAATTACGTCATCACAAACTACAATGGCGTCCTGGACAATTGTTGGAATTGTTACCATTTGGAACATGTCAAAGCGTCTTAGTATTAGAGAGGTTCTGTACAACCAAATAACGTTGTTAGCGAAGCACAGCTTAATTTATTCTTTTGATAAAATTGCTCTATTTTTTGTGAATTCCGGTATACTAATTGTGTTTAGGGTTCGACATAAATGTGTAAGGTTCTAATATGTTTACCGATCATTTTATGAAAATTATTGTTATTTAAGGACCGATTATTAAATGTATTCGATTAATTGTCTCAATCGATTCGTTGTGCTTGCAATACTGACGTGAACGTAACTATCAGAAGTCATTTTGGAAAGTTATGAGTGGCGGGAGTGAGTTTGAAGCGCACTGCGTTACTGGCGTTCGTCGAGCAAAGACACAGCAGATCGATTAAGATTAACCATTTTTATAATAAAAGTATTGTGTGTGTAATCTGCCTGTGGAACAGAAATACAGAACTGTAACTGGAATAACCCTGTGGAGTTTTCTATACTTCAGAAGTGGTATGTACACGCCTACAATATTATTGCTTAGATTCAGACATTTGGAATCCTGATCTACTTAGTTTGTTAAGAGTTTATTTTTTACAGTTTTCTTTTAAAAAAGAAGCTTCCGTAGCAGCACCTTTTGTAATCAGTGACTACAAAACACTGTAGTTAATTGGGTAATTGGGTTGTACGGAAAATGATTATTATAATGAGGGTAAGCAAAAAAAAAAAAAAAAAAAGACGTTGGGGTTTTTGTTTTTGAGCTGTGTATTTTGCGCTAAGGTACAGGGGTTTATAAAAGGGGGGATAATTTTGGTTATTTTTGAGCTACGACCTTCGGTTTAGGAGATATGTCTATTGATGCATTTCTAAAAACTTTATTTTTCGTTGTAGCCCAGTTCAATTCCTAACTTGTATTCTTCTGTTTAACGAGCCCCGTATCATGCCACGCGATGAAGAGAGTGGCTCGCGCCGCTCGGTGACGCCTGCACGCGGTCCTTCGCGTCACGCGATTGATGAGACCAGAACGACTGCGCAAGGCGGCAGCAGTGCGAGGCAGAGCCGCCGTCGCAGTCGCCTTGGTAGTCGCAGTCGCCTTGGCAGTCGCAGTCGCCCCGGGAGTCGTAAGCGGTCTCGAGAGCGCAGTTCTCCGAGCCTACGCGAGCGGGAAAAGGAGCTGGAGCTGGAACGCGAGCGCATCAGAATCATGGAAGACGAGGTGAGCAGAGCACGTTTTCGCTTATCATCGAAGCGCCGATATAGTTCGCATGTTCTACAATCTCCGCAGCGAGAACCTACTGAGACGCCATGCCGACGTCGTCGCAAGAGTGGTCACAGCGATGATGATAACGCCCCTAATAAAGTAGGGCAATCCGGAAGATCAGATAGCGTCATGTTTTCCACAAAGGACATTGTAAATTTATTAAGTACCATGAAACAATTGACGCCTCAGCCATCGACAGCAGCTGCGCCGTTAAACCGGTACGAGTCAAAAAACATATTGCCTGATTTTAACCCATCTTCGAAAAATCAACGTATTGACATATGGCTTAAGAAAGTAAACGAGTGCGCTTCTGTCTATGGATGGGACGACAGAACAACAATTCACTTTGCAATGCAAAAGCTGCAGGGGTTGGCCAAGACTTGGTATGAAAGTCTCAATTCTATTCTCTTCACTTGGCCCGAGTGGCAAGGAAAATTACTAAGTGCATTTCCGTTCGAACAGAACTATGGCCAATCCCTGGAGGAGATGTTGAGGCGGAAAAGTAGGTACAATGAACCCATTGAAAATTATTTCTACGAAAAATTAGCTCTCTTAAACCAATGCGATATTAATGATAAGCGTGCGGTCGATTGCATTATCCATGGAATCAGCGATAAAACGGTTAAGTCCAGTGCTTTGGCGCTACGATGCAGTCATCCCGATAAGTTGCTGCAGTTTTTAATGAGCAACAAAGAGAGTTCGGTTATGGCAGAACGTTCTGCCAATCCTCGGTTTAGGTTAGGGAATGATGCAAACTTAAAAGACACTAGAGCCCCAAATAGAATCAACGTTCCATTCAATTACCAGTGTTTTAATTGCAAGGAAAGGGGACACGTGTTCTCTAGATGTCCAAAGCCGCTCAAAACCTGCAGCAAGTGTGGCAAAGCTGGTCATGGTATTGAGAACTGTTTTCTTGGTTCTGAAAAGAATAAGTCCGAAGACGCGAGTAAGACTATGCGTATTACAGCCTCAAAAACGAATTAAAAATTTATTAAAAATATTAAAGTTAATGATTTACTTGTGGAAGCATTTATAGACTTTGGTAGCGAGGTTTCGTTGACCAAGGAAGCCTTAATAAAAGAATTGGGACTTCAGCATGATGGCACAGAGACTGGTTTGAGAGGTTTTGGCAATGAAATAGTACGATCAGTAGGTAAAGTAAACGTTGATCTGTCTGTGGACGATGTTTCAGCCAATATTTCTTGTCGCGTGGTGGACGATAAATACTTGGACGTGCCAGTTTTAGTTGGTCAGACGTTTACTGAACAGCCTCACGTAGTTGTGCATAAAACTGCTAGTGAGTTACAGTTTATGAACATAGACAGCGAAATGCCGTTTTCACAAACTTGTACAGAAAATGACAATATGGTCAAGGTTGTTATGCCCAACGACGTGACGTTGAGTGGAAGCGCCACTGTTAGAGTCTGTGTGGAGCCTAGACGCGAGGGCTTCCTTTTATTAGACGGTAAATTGATTGGTAAGCCCAATCAAGAGTGTATTGTGACGGGCGGGCTGTACACGGTGAAAAGTGGTACGATATATGTCAATTTAACGCCTCTCGGTGGAGTCTCTTCATTAGCAAAAGGAGCCACCCTAGGCAGAGCAACGATCGTAAGGGTAGTGAATAGAATTAGTGCTCCAGAGATAAAAATATCTTCAAATTGCTCAAATTCCCTCGATACAAGTCAGTTTCGCGTCGGGACGGCTGTAAGTAAATTAGATAAAACTAGATTGATTGAACTGTTACAAAATATAGGCATTGTTTTGCTTCCTCACTTAAAGAGTTAGGTTGTACTGATACGATAGAGATGAGCATTGAACTGAATAGCAAAGCACCGGTTGTTTACCGCCCATATCGATTATCTCATAGTTGATGAAATGCTTGACGCGGGGATCATCCGAGAATCAGCATCAGAGTATGAGAGTCCCATAATATTAGTCCGCAAGACAAATGGTAGCCTTCGGTTATGCATTGACTATAGGATGCACAACTCGATAACGGTCAAGGAACGTTATCCTATGCCAATAATAGATGACGAAATCGCTAGGTTGTCTGGACAGACCTGTTTCATCTCCTTAGATTTGGCATCTGGCTACTATCAAGTCCCCATTTCTGAAAATTTAAAGCCACTTACTTCCTTCGTTACGCCAGACGGTCAGTACGAATTTAATCGTATGCCGTTTGGCCTAGCTAATGCGCCAGCAGTTTTTCAGCGCATGATGAATAAGGTTTTGGGATGTGCACGTTTTACAGAGGCTACGGCATACCTAGATGATTTATTAATCTACAGCGCGAGCGTAGACAGCTGTCTGGCTAAGTTAGAGCATGTGTTGAAGTTGCTTGAGAAAGCCAACTTAACGCTTAATTTGGGCAAATGCGAATTCTTAAAAGATAAACTAGATTACCTTGGCTACGAAATTAGTTCTGCTGGAGTGAGGCCTGGTAGCAAGAAAATCCAATCAGTTGTAGATTTCCCTCGTCCCACTCAACAACATGGCGTACGGCAATTTCTGGGCTTAGCGAGCTACTTTCGCAAATTCATTCAAGGTTTTGCCCAGGTCGCGCACCCTTTGAGTAAATTATTGAAGAAAGATGTTGCGTGGACTTGGTCTTGTGAACAAGAGGAAGCGTTCAATACTTTATAGGAAAGGCTGGTCAAGAGGCCAGTACTAGCTATCTACGACCCTTCTGCCGAAACGGAGCTACATGCTGACGCCAGTAGGGTAGGAATTGGTGGCAGCTGTGTCGTCTTAATCACGATGACATAGGTCATCTAGGCATTGAAAAGACGCTAGAGCGTGTCAAGAAGGCCTATTGGTTTCCCCGAATGGCCAAATTCGTAAAAAAATACGTAGGCGCGTGTATAGAATGTGCATATCCAAAAACAGACTTCAAAAAAGCCTGAAGGGTTATTACACCCCATAAATAAAATAGAAATCCCTTTTCATACCCTTCACATCGACCACCTCGGTCCTTTTGTAAAGTCAAAAAAAAAAGGAAATTCTTACCTGCTGGTGGTTATCGATGCCTTTACCAAGTTTGCCTTCATTAAGCCTGTAAGAAACACGAAAACTTTGTCTACTTTGACAGTATTACAGGGTATTTTTGACACTTTTCGTACGCCTGATCGTATAATCAGTGATCGAGGCACGAGTTTTACCTCTCATGCTTTTAAAAGATTTTGTACTGATAAGGGGATCGTACACGTGCTAAACGCAGTCGCTAGCCCGCAGCCAAATGGGCAGGTAGAACGGTACAACCGTACCATACTAGGGTCCTTGACAGCTCAAACTATCAATGACGATGAGAGGACTTGGGACACCAAGGTTGGCAAAGTTCGATGGGGTCTTAATAATACTGTTCAGAAGACGACGGGAAGGACCCCGACGGAAGTTATGTTCGGTACGCATATGAATAGCGAAATTGACCCGCGACTTAATGAATTACGCCAAGTGACTAGGGATGTAACCGAACTGACAGCTATACGTGAACAAGTTAAAGATAGGATTGACGAAGAGCTGCAAAACAAAAAAGTCGCTATGATAAGGATAGGCGACCAGCTCGTACGTACAATGTAGGTGAATTAGTGAAAGTTACAAGAGCCTCATTCACTAATGATGGTAAAAATAAAAAGCTTCTACCAGCTTACGTAGGCCCATATCGTGTAGTTACATCACTTAGAAATGACCGATATAAATTGGCCGCGATTCCCGGATTAAGTAGCACTAAAAACAAACGCAAGACGGTAGTAGCCGCTAGTAGAATGTTGCCATGGGTTCATGTAGCTGCTTTAGAGCTTAATGAAAGCAATACAGATACTGATAATGAGGATTCTGAAGATAACGATGTAAACGAAGAAAATTAAAATAGTTTATTACAGTTAAAATAAATTATTATTTGTTATGTATTGTGTAATGGATAAGATATTGATATTTTGCTTATGAGGTGCACACATTATATCCTAATAAATTAAATCATTATGTTATGAAACAATTATGTTGAGTGTAGTATGAAGGTATGATATATGAATAACAGTGACTGTTATTATGTAAAATAATATAATTTCTTTGAAATGAATACTGTTATATTATAACCATGGAGGCTATATTTGGGTTTTATCAATGATACTGTAAAACAACTCCAAAAGTTGGAGAAGTATAAGGAACTCCAAAAGTTGGAGATGTGTGAGGAACTCCAAAAGTTGGAGGACTCCAAAAGTTGGAGGAGCGTAGGGTACTCCAAAAGTTGGAGAAGCATAGGGAACTCCAAAAGTTGGAGGACTCCAAAAGTTGGAGGAGCGTAGGGTACTCCAAAAGTTGGAGAAGCATAGGGAACTCCAAAAGTTGGAGAAGCATAGGGAACTCCAAAAGTTGGAGAACTCCAAAAGTTGGAGAAGCATAGGGAACTCCAAAAGTTGGAGAAGCGTTGGGAACTCCAAAAGTTGGAGAAGCGTTGGGAACTCCAAAAGTTGGAGAGCTCCAAAAGTTGGAGAAGCATAGGGAACTCCAAAAGTTGGAGATGTGTAGTGAACTCCAAAAGTTGGAGATGTGTAGTGAACTCCAAAAGTTGGAGATGTGTAGTGAACTCCAAAAGTTGGAGATGTGTAGTGAACTCCAAAAGTTGGAGATGTGTAGTGAACTCCAAAAGTTGGAGATGTGTAGTGATCTCCAAAGTTGGAGAAGTGTAGATTACCCATTAATGCAAATGTTGCATCTTAGATGATTATGTAATGTAATTATGTTTTTGGCCGAGTGTAAGGTTTCATTTGATGCGTGTATGGGGACATACACGTCGTCAGGATGGACGAGTGTAAGGTTCTAATATGTTTACCGATCATTTTATGAAAATTATTGTTATTTAAGGACCGATTATTAAATGTATTCGATTAATTGTCTCAATCGATTCGTTGTGCTTGCAATACTGACGTGAACGTAACTATCAGAAGTCATTTTGGAAAGTTATGAGTGGCGGGAGTGAGTTTGAAGCGCACTGCGTTACTGGCGTTCGTCGAGCAAAGACACAGCAGATCGATTAAGATTAACCATTTTTATAATAAAAGTATTGTGTGTGTAATCTGCCTGTGGAACAGAAATACAGAACTGTAACTGGAATAACCCTGTGGAGTTTTCTATAAATGTTAAACCGTATTTTTTTTAAGAAGTAAATGGTTCGGTGGCCAGTATTTATGAAAAATAAAGATTATCCGATTATTTTCTTTTAAACCATTGAATAATTAATGGGTAAAGTAAGCAAGTATATTTTTTCATCATATAATAAAAAACGCTTTTAAACTAATTACATCTCGTATATTACAGATTTTTACACTTTGGAAGGTTCGTGGCCGCAGAATGATTCGGGTGACAAGCGTCGTAACAGATTTAAAAAAGTTATTTGATCTACCGTACAAATATAACCAAAAATTATTTCGATGCACGCAGTAAACACTCAAGTGTCTTGATGTTTTTTAGTGTGGTTTGTTGCACGGGACTACTAATTTTAATAACCGGATCCCAAACTGATGGTACCACCTGCCAACTATCTACTCTATTAAAATTAGGATGTTTTTTAATTTCAATATCCTCACGAACCATTATTGGTACATATCGGTTCTCTATTACGAGATCTTGGGGTTGGGCAAAACGCACAATATGGTTAGGTTTGTCTACGGCATGTTCATATACTGCAGACTTTTTGGAGGGTCTATGCTAACAAAGTTTGCGCGGCGGATTTGCCAATACTCACCACGCTTGGCAGGCGGGTTGTTGAGAGCAGTATATTGTTGAGTCTCTTATGCCAAGTAATTTCACTAGCTACAGTGCCTTAAACACTACTGCTTTGCGGCAGAATATCTGGCACTGCAGTCCTAGCCGGACTTTTACAACAAGACACCTACCTAGTAAAAAATTTACACATACAAGATCAACATCTATACGATATTCCAGCGTTTTCTTCTTACGGAACTCCACATTGATCTGGGCATTGTCGGTCAAAGTTTCGACTAATTACTTAAAGTAGCGTGAAGCAGTGAACGACGTAGCCGGTTTGCTAATACATTCGCATAGGCTATTGCCAAAATGTGTGGTTTTGCTCAACTCTAAGACTATGAAGGCTTTAGTTGTTTTCAAAAAACTATGTTTATGCGTGGACCTGAATTTGAATATGCTCTTCAAATCATTGTTAGTACAGAGTATTGTTGGTTATTTGAAATATATATTACGGTGTATCATTGTGGTGTCCGGATTAAGAGTAAGGGACTTTAAACCACAGGGATGGGCAGCAGAACCTTCATCGGAACAGCAGCCATACTGCGCTCACCAACCCGCCTGCTAAGCGTGGTGAGTACTGGCAAATTCCCCCCAAAATTACGACACATTTGTGGGAATCTATGGGGGAGGCCTTTGTTCAGTTTTGGCCGATATGAAAATGAAGATAATTAAATAAGTGTCATACCATTTTGGAATCCAGACTAAACGTGCCATCTTTTATGGTAACTTGCCATATTAGTGTAGTACACACTTTTTTACACTACAGTCGGTTAAAGTTGGGTGATGATATTTTTAATTTTATGTTGGGCAAAAATCTAATATTTTATTTAAATCTTCAACAGTGGACGTCCTTTGGCTTATATGAGATGATAAGCAACGATACTTATCAGTAACTGTTACTATCCGTAAATAAACGAACTATTACAAATCCGTCTTTTGCTTGCGCTGGCCTGTAGTATTAAATGTCCCTTAATACTTTCTAAATAATACCGATCCAGCTGTCCCTAAAACAATAGCTTGTTATCCCTAGCAACGCCCTAAGCCGAGGTCCATGTGTCCCGCAGGGGGCGCCCTTAGCGCAAGTTGCTTAGTTTTTACTCATATTAATTTTAAGCCTGGCTGGAGGCCTCGTTTGGCTTCGCCAGAAACGACCGGTTAAGCAACCAAACTTGCAGACAGAAAAAAAATACGTCCTGGTTTACAAAGAGTTTATCAAAGTAGCCAGTAATCCATCAACAGACGTTGTACTATATGTTGGAGCACACACAGCTTAGTCAAGTGACATTAATCAATCAACAAGCACTTTTAATCGTTAAGTGGCATTATTAAATCCGAAGATTCCTTATTGTTTCATCATGTTTCGTTTGTGACGGGAATATGTGGCTTAAAGGGGCACTTTTCGACCGCGCGTTTTGAAAATCTGAAACCTACCTGTAGGTTATTTGTAGAAACTTTGATTCCAATAATTTAGAGTTATTTTTATAGCTTTTAGAAATATATATACATACATATTACAGGCTCCATGTATAATCAGTAAGTTATATGGATCGTGTTTACAAAAAAATTGTTGTAATTTAATTTTTAATTTTCGCAATAATTTATTTAATTCATAAATACAGCGCATATTTGAGTACAAAAATAAAATACATTCTATCATAGCGGTGACTGCTTTTATTAATTTGCGTTTACGTAATAAAATAAAAAAATATTTGCTCGAATAGTAGCTTTATTTATGAATTGTTACAAAAATAAAATAGAAATTCAGACTTGTTTCTTAATAAACGCGAATTGTCCCCTTGAATTATAGTCCACTATTTTTGTAGCCGCCTTATATAAACGAAGATATCATTAAGTTACCAGCTGAAATTAATAGTGAATCCAATCCAAAATTTTTGGATTTTATTATCATCACCATCATATCAGCCATAGGACGTCCACTGATTAACAAAGGAGTCCACCATAGGTTTCCACAACGAGCGGTCAGATGCCGCCCGCATCTAATGGCTCCCGGCTACCTTCACCAGGTCGTCTGTCCACCTCGTTCGAGGTCGTCCCATGCTGTGTTTTCCAGTGCACGGCCTCCATTGCAGTGCACGAGGACCATTTTACCCCAACGGCTATCAGTTCCACGAGCAATGTAGCCCGCCCATTGCCACTTCAGTTTACTAATTTCAGCGATGTCGACAACTTTATTTCTCCTACGGCTCTCCTCATTTCTGATTCGATCTCGTAGAGAAATACCAAGCATAGCTCTCCATAGCTCGCTGAGTTTCGATTTGGAATTAAGAATTTCTCTATTAAATATGATCTTGATCTTGATCTGATCCAAAGATTTTGTATTAGATCGATTATTAATTTCGGCCGTAAATATCATCATTTCGGCCTAATGAAGTCCACTGCTGGACACAGGACTCCCCCAAAGATCATCACAACCACCGATATGGATGTGTTCTGAGCTCATTGGGGGGTTTTGCCATAATCGCCACGCTTGGCAGGCGGGTTGGCGATCGCAGTTGAGTTGTCAATGTACTCGAAGGACGCTGCTGCCCATCCTCCGACTAATCCCTTAGTCGACTTTTACGACACCCATGGGAGGAGATGGGGTGGTGGCATTCTGAGCCGGCACCACACGGCATAGCCGGCACCACACGGCATGGCCGGCACCACACGGCATGGCCGTAAATATACAAGTACCTAAACAACAGTACTGTAATCAAATTCGGACCTGCATATAGGTCTGTTATGATATAAACCCAAATGATTGTATTATCACAAATCACCAAGCGGTTCATACCAATGAATACTTTTTGAAACAACTACATTATACCTACATGATATCTAACAAATTCTGAAAATGTAACGAAAGGCAGTAGAGGCCGCAATCAATTATCTGCGATGATGAGCAGACAACCATGAAAATGGACAAGGTTGGTGAAAAAAATATGGACAACACTTACGAGGCTAGCAAGTCATTCGCGTGGTTGAAGTGTCATGGCTGTCCATGACAATTGTAATGCTACCCAGGACTAGTCCTGCATTGCACCAAATTGTGCTCGTCAACTCGAGACATTAAGATATTTACGGCCGAATACTGAAACGCCACTTAATATTAAGTCCCACTTTAACTATTTGAGAGTTAAAGCGGGACTTTAAGTGGCGTTTCAGTATTCGGCCGTTAGTCTCTTATGTCCAGTAATTTCACTAGATACACAGTAATAAACACTACTGCATGGTGGTCAACATCATGAACTTCCTTTGCCCCGGGGAAGAGCGAAGGGGCATGCCAGACCAGGAGCGGTCACCTTGTCGCGGAGTGCCTCCCTGCGTGTTTCTTTCCCGGTTAGCTCAACTAGGAGGCTCTCTGCAGCAAGTAACGGAGTTCAGTTATTGTGATTCAATGAACCGTATCATATATATTGTTATAATATATGCTCTCAATCTCAATGCACAAATACCCAAACCCGAAACAACTATCTGCAGATCATAAAAATATATACAAATGCCCCGATCGAACCCGCGACACGAAGCGCAGAAAGCCTATTGCTCAGCCACTGCGCCCACCGTGCTGTGATGTTTATAAGTTATAAAGCACCTATTCTGTTTTAGTTGGAGAATTAAGTTTTCTTTACGTTGGTAAAAGGGAACGAAGGAATTGGTGATTCTGGATATATGATTGTTCTTGTATCAGTCACTGAGATGCTCATGTGGAGCGGTGGACGTTGAATGAATGAACGAAATGTCGTTTATCTATAAATCGGCTATCATGTACTGTTCCACTACTGGGCAGGGGCCATTTGTCATGATAAGAAAGTTTAGGCCTTAGTCCAGCATGCTGGCCTAGTGCGGGTTGGCGGACTACACACACCATTGAGAACATTTTGAAGCCATCTCGGGTCATCAAATTCTGATCTGATTATGTATGCTAAAAGTTGAGGTGCGGGTCGGGTTTCAACTCATACCCTCTTGTATGGAAGACAAGCGTTCAACCACTAGGCTATCACTGCTGCCAGTAGTGTTGGCTTAATTATTGATGTAAAAAAACTAGATTATCGTCGAAAACGCCGTATTTTTACGTCATAAAGTAGGTATAAAGAATTAATTATCGCAATTTAAACGTTATTACTGTTCACGCAGAACTTAATTTATAATAATACCTATATTTCTAGTACAGAGATTATGATCTGTTATGAGAATTAAATGATAAGATTAAATGATTAATGAAAGTGCCGTTACATTGATTGTGACGTTCGCTTATTGGTTAATTATTACGTTCGTTACGTATTATTAATATAGGCAAAAAAAATTGTATGTGTTCCTATTATTTATTTATATACCAAAAAATAGTCACAAAAGTATAGAATTAAGTAAAAGTACAATGGCTGCCTTATCGCTATTCACGATCTCTTCCAAGCAACCTTAGGATGGAAAACGGTAGATAGAACTAATTATGAGACAGTCTGAGGTGTAACTATGTACACTAATATAAATAAATATTATTATATATTATACTAAATACATGAAAACTCAATAATATAATATAAACAAAATATATTTAATGTAAAGAACTAAAGCAAGTCAAATTGGAATAGTAGAATTTAATGCGACAAATAATGATCGTTTACTAGTCTCTTAAAGGCTGACAATGACTGAGCACGACTTATTAGTACCGGTAATGCATTAGGTAGTTTTAATTAAAAGTGAGTAATAGTTTACTGTAAGCTTACAGTTCAAGGCAACGTATTGAACCAAAGTGATAGGGTTTGTTTCATATCAGGTACATCTTTTGATTGGGAACAAAGTGTAGCTATAGGACATTTATTTGAAACCTAATAAAAAATAAAATAGTTTTACTCCTGTGCGTGAGTACAGTTTACAGACATAAATCTCACACACAAACACACAGACCGCAACTACCGTAGGCCAAAGAAATATTTGTTGCGTGCGGGAAATAACTTTCAAGCAAGTGATAACAACAACTGTACAAAGTCATCATAGCTGGAAGTATGTGTGGACTAGGGAAGGAAGAATTCTAGCTCGCAAAGAAGATGGCCGCAAAGCCGAACGTATTAGATGTGAGAAAGATATTGAAACTTTTTTCGGTTAATTGGCAGTCTAAACTTTAAATTGAGCGATGTAGTTGCTATCTTGTTTTTAATGTTTATATTTGTCGTCTTGTTTACATTACTATATTTTGCAATAATCTTAATTATTTATGTTGTCATTAGGCTTTATTGTTTTTTCCGCAGTCTATTCAACAATGCAACCCTCCAAATTTTATTTAGTATGTGTCTCACGGAGGTAAAACGCTCACTATGCCGGAACATGCAACCAGAAATATCTATTTATACTAAAAACTATCATACCAATCCTTGTTTATTTCATTTAATTATTTACATATATACACGATACAAACCATATAATTATTCACATACTTTACACTACTACTTACTAAATGTACGTTCAACAGTCATTCGCATAATAAAACTATATACAAACTCTATTTATGTATCTACGCATATTATTTTGAAGTCGAATACAAAGGACAACTTTATCAGATTATTATATATCTACAATGCTTAAAAATAAGTTTTTTAAAGTTGGCTTCTTAAATGCGGGTTCCCTAGGCACAAATCACGACGAGTTCATCTCAGCACTGGAAAATCATTGCTTTGATATTATTGCAATAAATGAGACATGGCTGCGTCCAGGGGAAGATGGGCGCGCACCAATCGTGCCCGGATACTACCTGCGCCATACCCCACGGCAGGCAAGTATGCGTTCAGGCCGTGGTGGGGGTGTCGGCTTCTATTTGAAGCGCGGGTTGAGTGCGCGTACATGGACCATCCCCATCGATAGCAGATATGAATCGGTAGAACAAATGTGGCTGACTTTAACGATAAACGGAAAGAAAATCGCGGTGGGTACTGCGTATCGTCCACCATGGCTCGACCTTGACCTTTTCTTGGATGCAGTAACTGACACCATTAGCACGCTGGGAAAATGCGATCATTACCTATTATTGGGCGATTTTAATGTAAATGTTTTGCATAAAAACGACTCCAAAACAAAGAAATTAACTGAGTTCCTAAGCTATTTTAATCTTAATCAGTTAGTTACATCTCCGACTCATTATACAGATAGCAGCGAAACACTCATCGATTTACTGTGCACGGATCTCCGAGAAAGATATTTAAGTGTGGAACCTTTTGGGTCGATTTGTGGTCACTGCCTTGTCATATGCGAGTTTAACATTAAACGGGAGCATTTTAAACCCTTTTCGGTAAAATTTAGGCCTGTAAAAAATATATGTTCGGAAGGTTTTTGCATGGATCTGACCAAACTAAACTTTGAAAATATTTTTTCATTGGATGACGTAAATGACATGGTTTATGCATTTAATCAACGTTTAATATTGGTGTTCGATGCCCACGCGCCACTTAAAACGTGTCTCATAAGAGAACGATCATATCCGTGGATAACGGACACCATAAAAACTATGATGCGATTACGTGACAGGGCATTATCTGCATATAGGGGTACCAGGTCTGAAACTAAAAAACTATATTACAAACAATTAAAATCTCTTGTAGTTAGCTCCATACATAGTGAAAAAACAGCTTATTTCAGGTGCAATATTAATAATAGGATTAGGGATCCCAAGTCCCTTTGGAAGAATATTAAAAATACTTTGATACCATCCCAAATAAATCAAGACCTTCCGTCGCATTTTGCAGATCCTGATCATATAAATAAAGAATTTCTGAAGGTTCCTGGTAAGGCAAAGGCTACCATTTCCCTACTGACCTATTTTGAATTTCATAGTTATGGCGAAGCAATTTTTAAAATAGGTACAGTGGATCAGCGAGCTATATCGCGTCACATTCGGAGTCTTAAATCTAATTCTGAGGGATGTGACAATATTTCACTTAACATGTTGACTTTGTCTCTACCCCAGCTACTACCGGTTATTACACATATAATTAATCACTCAATACAGTCATCAACCTTTCCCGACACATGGAAAATTGCAACCGTCAGACCGTTAGCTAAAAAACCGAACCCAGTTGATACTACAGACCTTCGACCTATAAGCATTCTGCCCTGTCTCTCAAAGGTGATCGAGAAAGTGGTTTGTCACCAGCTGACCAACTATTTGGAGAAGAATTCAATTCTGCCCGAGTTACAGTCAGGTTTCAGAAAACGGCATAGTACATCCACAGCCCTCCTGGATGTGACGGATAACATCTTGTCTGCTCAGGACAGGGGAATGTGTACACTTTTGGTGCTACTCGATTTTTCCCGAGCCTTTGATTGTATCGATATCAGTCTGCTTCTTTCCAAATTGCATTATTACGGAGTCGATCAAATGTCTTTACGATGGTTTCATAGCTATCTGAGTGATCGGAAGCAGCTCGTGGAGTTGCGATTAGGTGATGGTAGTAACCGAAATTCTGAATTGGCTTCTCAAACAAGGGGAGTTCCACAGGGTTCCATCTTGGGTCCAGTCTTATTCATATTGTACTGCGCAGATATATCAAGTCGTCTCCGGAAGTGCAGTTACCACATGTATGCGGATGACGTACAAGTTTACATTTCATTCAGACCTGACATGTATGAAACCGCTCTGGCTGACCTGAATAATGATCTAGAAAGGATATCCGAGTGGTCCGAAAATAACTGTCTGGTACTTAACCCAAAGAAGACAAAATATATGTTGTTTGGTACCAAGCAGCAATTGAAAGCATTACCACTAACACTTGTTGTAACATTAAATGGACAGCCAGTCGACCGGGTAGACGAGGTCCGTAGTCTCGGCTTGTGTGTCGACAGTGACCTCCGATTTGAAAAACATGTAGGGGAATCAGTTCGAAATTGCTTTTATCGTTTGAAGATTCTATATACAATGAGGCCCTACCTATCAGAAGAATTACGCGTGCAACTTGTCGAATCGTTGGTCTTATCAAAGCTTAACTATGCGGACACTGTTTATGGACCGCGTTTATTGGCAAGGACGAATCGCCTCATTCAAAGAGTACAGAACGCTTGTGCTCGTTTTTGTTTTTCAGTGCCCCCCCGAAGTCATGTCACAAGCTATCTGAATCAACACTGCATGCTTAAAATGAAATTACGTCGTAAGCTGCATCTAGCGTGTCTACTTTTCGGTGTGATCAATTATAAGGAACCAACATATTTGTATGATAAGCTAAACTGGGTTACGAGTCAAAGGGAATGCTCGGGTAGACGGTGCGCACAGCAACTATCTATCCCATCACATAGCTCTGCAGCATTTAGAGGTAGTTTCCGCTACGCAGCGTCAAAGATTTGGAATAACCTACCACCACCTTTAAGGCAAATCCATAATCTAATCACATTTAAGAAACGACTACGACAGTACCTCTTTGATGCGCAACGAAAATTGGGTAACGTAAACGTAAATGTATCGATTGTTTAGGTGCTAGCCTGCACGTATACACCAACCGTTTTGAACCAAACATTTGGCTTTCGATCTCCATTAAGGGAAGTTTACATGCTTATGATTATGTATAAATTTTATTTTTTTATATAATATATTCCAATTGTATGAATTACTAATTATTAAGTAATATATATTTCTTAGCCAATTTTGTTTATAGACACACACTTACAATTATTATAATCATGGGTCTTGGTCATTTAATTCGTAGCAATATTTAACAAATACATCTGAAATAACATTTAAATATTTGTTAATTTATGGTAAATACGTATTACAATATTCATTATTTATTAAATTAATATAAAATACCTATATAATACCAATAATATAATTTATTTTATGACAGATTAATTAAACCAATTTCATTTCCGGTCAATACATATCAATACATACCACTACACTGAGTGTATCACATATAACACCAGTACCAAAACGGGTAAATGTTCCTGATTGACATCCGTGGAGCACAAAGGTTCCAGATGAAAACCAGCGTCAAGTGCTTGCACTTGCCATTAAGCTGATCTGGACACCTATTTGGACCAGGTTTGAGACACATACTTAGGAATATCTTTAACTATTATACTTTTTTTTTTTTCTGTTTCTTGTTATCTGTTGTCTTTTTTTTTTGTATATTTTGTGTCTCAATGTGCTGTTTCCAAATAAAAGTTTCATTCATTCATTCAAGTTCCAACTCTATCAGATGAATTGTGAACGCATACGGGAAAAACAAAGAACCATTCATTTTTATATATACAAGATAACGGACACTATAAACAAGTCATGAAGTCGTAAAACTGTGGTTCATTTCGGCCGAATGAAGTCCACTGCTGGACACAGGCCTCCCCCAAACCCTCCACCACAATGACCGATATGGGTGTGTTGTGGGCTCATTAGGGGGTTTTGCCATAATCGCCACGCTTGGCAGGCGGGTTGGCGATCGCAATTGAGTTGTTAATGTACTCGAAGGACGCTGCTGCCCATCCTCCGGCTAATCCCTTAGTCGACTTTTACGACACCCACGGGAGGAGATGGGGTGGTGGTATTCTGAGCCGGCACCACACGGTTAAAACTGTGGTTGCGAAGCAGGAAATACTATAATAATTGTTGTAAAAGTTGTAAATGAACAAAGTCACTAGCGCCGCATTTGTACTTAATTCCTCCACTCTCGTCATACAGACATCAACACCGATCCAGCTGTCCAAAACAAATAGCTTGCACACTTCAGCAGCGCCCTAAGCCGAAGTCCGTGTTTACTTTTATTTTGTTAGGCATCTCGCATACACTTCTAGGAAGTGTGGTTGGTTAACCGGTCGTTTCTGGCGAAGCCAAAAGAGGCCTCCAGCCAGGCCTACGTCCGTGTCCCACAGGGGGCGCCTTTAGCGCAAGTTGCTTAGCTTATAATATTAATTTTAAGCTTGGTTGGAGGCCTCTTTTGGCTTCGCCAGAAATGTCCGGTTGAGCAGCTACATTTCTTGAAAATGTCTGAGAAAAGCCCAACAAAAATACATACACACATCAGTCCGGGTCTCCCGATGATTACAATAAGTTTGATTAATAATGATAATAAGCGGTCATATGGGATGTATAATCACCAAGCAAGGCAGACGGATTGGTGGTCGCAGTTTGTTGTTAGCACACGGGAGGGTACTGCTGCCCATCCTCTTGATATCAACCCTTAGTCGCCTATTACGTACACCCATGGGTAGAGGGGTGGTGTATTCTTTGGGACACGAAACATCGTCAACTCTATCATACTCTATGACAATATTGACTTTGAATATTTTATTTGGATTCATGCTCCTGTAACGAAATTTTCATAAATAGATGAGATTAATGGAATCGTATGATTTTGGCAATATTTCTTTCAAACGGACTCATGCTCTCTTACCTCATCTCAGGTGCTTACGAATTGCTCTATGAACCCTCACAACCAAATTTAAGCTGTAGCAATAAATCAATCAAACTACCCGGTTCTTTACTGGTGGGAGGAGGAGCTGGGAGTTGGCTGGTCTGGCACCGCTCGTTGAGGAAATCTATGGGAGAGGCCTTTGTTCAGCAGTGGACTTCCTTTGGTTGATATGATGATGATGATGATGAATAAATCAATACGTTTTTCTTCACGTAACCCTGCCTATCGCAGTGTACAACATAGCGTAGGCATCTCCTAAGTTGCGCATAATTCTCGTAGCAAGATGCTACGGAAAGTCTACAAATGTCTTTATATTGTCCCAATTTCTTTGGAGTTACGAATCTGACGCGATGTACAGAGTCGTCCTCTGTAGCTAAAAGCGTCAAGATGTGGAAACAACCCATTAGATCCGGTGCCATACGTGTGTAGACAATATTCTGATATACAGGAAGTTCGCATTTCCGATAAATAAATTAAAATAACCGTGTGTGTACTTACGTACGTTAGAAGTTATATTTGTTCGGGGGTAACTAAAATATTTTTTATTACGCTGCCCATAATTTTCTTATGTAGGAAAAATAACTAAACAATGATTTAACTAATGATAAGATATTAAATACAATGAATAAAGGTTAGACCAAAGAAGATTTTTTTTAAATAAGTACCATAAATATGTTTGGTTCGGTATTTTTCATTTTATGCAGAATTACAGTAATAATACTAAATCAGAGAACAGGTTTAAAAAAATGTAATCGAATTCAAGTGACATGTGGCAGAGATCAAGATTATGTCATAGACAAAGCATACCCCACAATTTTTATGATAAATAAAATATAAGAAATTGATTATATCGTACTTAATTGTTTGTTACTAATTCGAAGGCATTTCATAAACTCTGCATGAAAAATAGCGTGACAAAACATGTGTGCACGTGAATTATTCATGCGTGAAAAATAATTGCGGTCATTCATATATTCGATCCGTGTGGTGTCCTGATTAAGAATATAGCACCACTCTATCTCCTCCCGTGGATATCGTAATAGGCGACTAAATGACTCTAAACCAGAGGGATGGGCAGCGGGTCCTTCTACTGAACTCAGTAACATTGGAACTGCAGCCGTTCTGGGCTCGTACCCACTTACCAAGCGTGGTAAGTACTGGCGAATTCTCTTCAAAATGATGACAATAGATTTTATGTAGTTGTGCATAAAATTTAGGATGATGTACTGATGAGGTTATTTCTCGTCTATAAATATGTGATATTATTTATAAAAGACCACTTTTAAAGTTCTGGAGCGTGTTTGTGGGACGAGTCAAGACTGTAAAACATAACGATACTTTCACCGGAAAATGGCGATTAGCAAACGAACCGAATTACTGTTAGTACACCGATATAAATTAACTAACTGCGCGACATGGAAATAACTGACTGTACCGTAAGCCATAACAATTAAAAAAATCAATTAATTTGGTTTCATTATACCTCTAACACTATAAGTTTGATACGTGATACAAAATTTCTGTCTACCATTCAGATTTCCACACAATTCCAGTCAACAAAACGTAACAATCCAGGCGACACGTTCCGATAAAAACACACTCGCGTAAAATAGTATGTACAGATAATCACAACACTATTAGTGGGCGTAGAGATGCGCTACGTCAATCCACGCTTAGAACCCGAGAGGGACTGATTACGGCGTTGCCATTATCGCGTAAAAAACACAAATAAAAGTCAACGTTGTGATAAACCACAGGTATCGGCAGTCGAGGACAGAGAACGTTCGCGGACGGACGTCTCCCTGAAAATTATAGTTCGATTTATGAATGACGATTTTCATACTGTTGGTATTTATTTTTTGTTGTTCTCACGTTGACCACATATATATACTTCAAATAATGTCTTGTGTACACTGACTTTGAGGTGTCTCAATGCCATCGCTTACTTAATAATTGACTAGAGTACCTCAGCGAATTAATTTTTTTGGGTCTGGAGGAATCTTAAATGTGCTAATGAGTCGATCGTGACAATGTTTTTGACTATCAAGATCAAGTAATAAAAAAATGATGTGCCGTTATTTAAAAAAAAACCATTATATGTAAAACATGTATTTATTTGGAGGTGCCAGCATTTGGAACATGGTGTGTTTAGACTTCGGTACCAGTAACACAATTTTTTGGTCGAATTGATTTCATTAGAGATAAATTGTTGATACTTCGCTAATATGATTTTGGAGGTTCGTCGTTTTAGCCCAATAAAGTCCACTGCTGGACACAAGCCTCCCCAAAGATCGCCACAAAGACCGACGAGTTGTGTGCTCATTGGGGGGTTTTGCCATTATCACCACGCTTGGTAGGCGGGTCGGCGATCGCAGTTGTTAATGGACTAGAAGGACGCTGCTGCCCATCCTTCGGTTAACCCCATAGTCGCCTTTTAAGACACCCACGGGATTTTGGAGGTTATCCTTCAAATATTATTAAAATGTTAATATTTGATTATATTCGTCTGTATTCTCTTTTTAAAGAAATTGTTTTAGAAAACTCCACCACTCCATCTCCCGTGGATGTCGTAAAAGGCGACTAAGGAACGCTAAACCGGAGGGATGGGCAGCAGCATCCCTTCTGTGAAATAGTAGCCATACTGCGCTCACCAACCCGCCTGCCAAGCGTGGTGAGTATTGGAAAAAACCCCCCAAAAATGATGACACAGTCGTGGAAATCTATGGGAGAGGCCTTTGTTCAGCAGTGGATGTATAAATCACCGATATAACATGATAATACCACGGGTTCCAGCTAGTAGTACATAAAAATAAAAACAACAAAGCTTATTATCAGATTTATGCACACAGACAAGAAAAACCCTAATACCCGAAGAATTGCTGTTGACAAGACCTTGACGACAACAATTTCCATTACTTACTACTATTATTATGCTACGTACCCATTCAGTTTCATATCAATCTTATTACGAACGTGATTACAGAGGTAATTAAATTATTACACGATAAGTTTAAGTTTTTCTAGAATTTTTGTTTTAGACTTGTGTATGCTGTTGTGGTTGTAAGCTTGCAGGAAGTTGATGGGTTTGTTGTAATTGATCTCAGGGCCAAATATCGTAATTAAAAACGTTCAAAAATCTAGTTCCAATCTAGTCTCAATGTCGTAAATGTCATAAATGGTATTCTCCTAGACAGCAAAGTGTTCTTTGTGTTGCGGATTAATATAGCACCACTTCCTTTTTTCCTGCCCATAACATAAAATCCACTCCGCCACCAGGATCCGCCGGAGCTCGAACCGTCACACCTCGATCTCACGCTGGCGGTTCGCCCCGACTTAGCGCCTCCCCGCGCCACTGATACAGCGACGCGAGGGCTCTCGCTTCTAGATCCCAGGGCGGTGATCCGGCAAGGAGGCTCCCCGCCTCGTAGGAGACCGTGCGGTCCCCCTTCTATCCCCTTAATACCCTAAGGACCATCGTTCGCTGCGGCCTTCGCAGCACACTGGGGAGGTCGGCTAGGTAGGTCCCACCCCAGTGCAATAAGAGACCTACAACCAGAGAGCCAAGAGAAATACACACACACACTATCAGCCCGTAAACGTCCACTGGTGAACATGGGATTCCCAATTGACGGAACGGTTGGTGCAGTGGCTGATACAGTCAGCTGCTGCGCTCCGGGTCGTGGGTTCGATTCCCGCACGGAACAAATATTTTTATGATCTGCAGGTAGTTGTTCCTGGTCCGGGTGTATTGTATGTAGAATTCATATCTGAAAACGCACCCACGACACAAGAGAAATCCTAGTGTGAGCAACGTTTTTAAAAAAACAAATATCAAATTATCACTACAATAGTGGACATAGGGATAAACACCACGCTCGACAGTCTTGGAGATCCCAAAATCTTGTTATTAGCACAAGGGAGGATGCTGCGGCCCATCATTTTGATATCAACCTTAAAAAAGGGGACTAAGGCTCTTTTTCAACACCTATGGATGAAGAGGGGTGATCTATTCTTTGCCGGGAACCACACGCCAATTTTATATTATGGTGCAAATATGGATCTGAATTTTAAACATCCACCATCACCACCGGTGATGTCATATAGCACAGAGACGTAGTCACTCACTATGGGCCTCATAAGAAAGCTCAAGGACACTCAGCGAGCTATGGAGAGAGCTATGCTTGGTATTTCTCTACGAGATCGAATCAGAAATTAGGAGACCCGTAGAAGAACTAAAGTTGCCGATATAGCTGAAAGGATTAGTATAACTGAAGTGACAAATGGGTGGGCACATTGCTCGTAGAACTGATGGCTGTAGGGGTAAAAAGGTTCTCGGGTGGAGACAGCGCACCGTAAAACGCGGCGTAGGACGATTTCCACGAGGTGGGCAGACCACCTAGTGAAGGTCGCTGGGAGTCGTTGAACGCGGGCGGCATGCAACCGCTCGTTGTGGAAATCTACCTTGCCTTTGTTCAGCAGTGGACTTTGGATATGGTGGTAATGGTGACCATCCCCACCCAAGTTAACAGCTAAATGATTCCAAAGCCGTCAAGTTTTGATTTCCAAAACGTATCCAGTGTCATCAAACATCAGCTATGAGCAAACGGTTTTGGAAGCGAGTATGTTCTCAAAAACTGCGACAGAGTTGAATTGAATAAGCAGTAACATGTTACGGCAATTAGTCGTCCTTATCCGTCGCTCATGAATATTAATGCGCAGCACAATGGTGAGCTATTTGCGGAGAAGATCGCGTGCGCCCGCGCAGTGACTAGCGATAGATTGCCATGGCAGGGGTGTCGAAAGTCAATCTAGTGTTTTCAAACTGCTTTAAAGAGACAGAAGATGCTTTGCTATGGGAAATCACGTTAAGTTAGATATTAACTTGTATGGATAATGATAATGGAAGTTAAATTTTAGGAAAGGACCCCATCGCCCGTTTTCAGCCAGGCCTGTTTCTACAGATCGACGGACAAGATATAATCAAAATACTGTGAAAATAACCGGTTAACTATAAACAATAAAAAATAAAAAAAATGCTTGAAAATTCAAACATATTCGAATGTAAAGATACGGGTTTTAAGGTTATGTGGAGCTTATATTTTACGAGACAACGAGGGAAGTTAATGATAGTGAAAGCTGTAAACGAATAAATACATAAAACATTTTAATAAAACACATTTAAAGGATTACATCGTCTATATATTCTAGATATTTGTTTTTCCTGACGTTTCGAACACTGCATCATTAATGGTCGAAGGATGACTAAAAACCTATATGTATGTTCTTCTGTATATAAACTTTAACAATATCAAAACTCACACGTCTCAGTGCGCGCAATTAAGCTTAAAAGGGTACAACATTTTCTCTTCGCGTATTAATATATCATCATATCAGCCATTTATACGTCCACTGCTAAACAGAGGCCTCCCCCTTAGATTCTACAACTGTATCATAATTTTAGGGGGTAGTTTCTAATACACACCACGCTTGGCAGGCGGGTCGGTGAGCGCAATATGGCTACCGCTTCACAGAAGGGACGCTGCTGCCCATCCCTCTGGTTTAGATTCCCTTAGTCGCCTTTTATGACATCCACGGGCGGAGATGGAGTGGTGCTATATTCTTAATCCGGACACTACACGGACTTTAAAGAAGAGTAAAAATCGCGAAAACCTAACAAATAACTATAAAAAATATTACATTCATCATTTTAGAACCAAAACTGCTATTTGTTTAAAGTATATTTATAATCATCATGTTCATAAATAATAAATATTTTGACGTGACGTTTGATTTAATCTTTTAACCAAATACAAAAGTGTATGTTTTGATAAACCGAGGCATCACAATGTTAATTTATAGTCATGAGTTTAGTAGTAGAAGAATATCATAATATTTTGCATATGACAACACTCAAATAACAATACGGTTTTAATCAATTTATTATGTCCAGTATGTCAATTTCCATTATCCCGTCGGTTTGAGCTGTTTACAAATTACGGTAAATAGCCAAAAATCTCAGCAATTTTTTCATAGACATTACTTTTTCGTTCGCTAGTGGGTCTGTTTTCGCCGTTAATGATATGCACTTTGTTAATGATATTTAATTTTAACTACTATGTTTAAGTTTTAATCAAAATAATAATAAGCAATGAGCAATAATGTAATAACAGAATTATATTAATTCCTAACTACATTAAAAATAACATCACAAATTAAGTTAAGTATGATAAATAAAGGCTTAACAGTTCTTAGACCTTCAAGAGTGTATATTGTAATAAGGACCATTTTTTTCAAATTCTCGTACATGATTATAATACAATGGGTATTATTTTAATTGGTGATCTATGTCCAGTGGTCGGCGACACAAGGTTAAGATTTTAATTGCAATGAAAATTGAATTAAATTTAAATACTACATGCACTTTAGGAAATATTTACATGCAATGTTAACACACACACATTGCTCGTAGAACTGATCGCCGTTGGGGCAAAAAGGTTCTCGAATGGAGACCGCGCACCGGAAAACGCGGCGTGGGACGACCTCCAACGAGGTGGACAGACGACCTGGTGAGGGTCGCTGGGAGTCGTTGGATGAGAGGGAATGTGACCGCTCGTTGTGTAAATCTAAGTGGGAGGCCTTTGTTCAGCAGTGGACATCCTGTGGCTGATATGAATGAATGAAAATTTTAACAGTTGTTGAGAACCACATATAGTAGGAGGAGAAGGTGATTGGGCATTTCGTACGACACGACAACTTATTTAAGACAATTTTAGAAGGAAAATTTTATGGGGAAGGCCTAGAGAAAGCCTTCTACAACAAGTGAAGAAGAAAGTGGCAGTCGAGTTCTATCAAGAGGGCAAAAAGAAGGCAGAGGATAGAGAGTAGATAGTAGTAAATAATTAATTTATTTTATTATATTTTTCGTCGTCAACTTTTAAATAATTATGTAAGTCGTTGTTGCCGCTATATCTATCGTTTTGGCCTCTCAAATTTTGTCACCCTAGGCTCGGGCCTCGCGGGCCTGATCCTAAGCTACCTTTCCACTGGGGATGTACGGGGTAGCTAAACGGTAAAGCGAGGGGTTCACCGTGTGGTGCCAGCTTAGAATAGCACCAACCCATCTCACCCCGTAGGTGTCGTAAGGAGCGACTATGGGATTAGCCGGAGTATGGGCAGCAGCGTCGTTCGAATACAATAACAACTCAACTGCTATCGCCAACCCGCCTGCCAAGCGTGGCGATTATGGCAAAACCTCCCAATGAAAATCCAAGACACCCAAACCGGTCATTGCGGCGATCTTTGGGGGAGGTTTGTGTCCAGCAGTATTCGGCTCAATGATGATGAAGCAAACGAAAAGCTAAGCTACGAAACCTCGTGTCTATTTTCACCAAAACTAAATGCTGTGTAGGAGCGGGTAAGATGTGCCAGGAATACACGCTTTGTATTTGTGTTTGAGCTAGCTGTGCGATGCGAGCTAGCGCCGCAGCGCGGTAGGATAACGGAGCTCGCCCCCTAGCGTCTTTATATGGCAGGGGGGGCCTTGGGGGTCCCGAGCGCACTTATTGGGAAGATCTGCGTGCTCATACCGAGCTACCCCCGGGAAAACAGCGGTGTGCATGTGGACACGTACCGCTGTGTGCGCAGCACAGCGCATAGTGAGGCCTCGGGGGAATCTTTTACAATCCCCTCAAGAGATGCCTGGGGCCACTAGAGGGGATGACCACTTTACAGTCATCCCCTCCGAGATGTGCCTAAATGCGTGGCAACAACGGGTAGCTCTAGATGGAGATTATTCGAGTTCCTGGAGCCTCCCTTCGGTGCCGACGATGATCACTCCGGTGGTTTTAGCCGGTAGGAGTCCGGCATACCCCTTCGCCGTTTCCCGGGGCGAAGGAAGTACATGAGGAATTTCCATCGGATCAATAAAAAAAAGAAAACAGATAACGGAGCTCAGCGAGGGGTTAAGAGTGCTGCTCACATAATATCCTAATACCATCCACCCGTCAATGACGTTCATGATATTTCAATTTATCTGCTCCGTAGAGTAGTTACAGCTCGTCTCCATCCCTAGCTTAATCCATCCAGAGCTAACTTGAGCTAATAATAATAATATTTATTCACTAAAAACGAAGTTACATAGGATCTTAGTAATAAAATGTTCGGTCCATTTTGCCATGCCTGGCATGTGAATTTGTTATCAGCACACAAGTTAGATTAAAATAGTCATAAGCACACAATGTCAACCCATTTAACAATAGAAAATACCTGATTATAATCAGAGTAATTTCAACAATACATTCAGTTTAATAATAATAAAGTTATTAAAATTACAATTACAGTTAATTACAATTTAATAAAAATAATTCAGTCAAAGCATTTCTATTTCTATTGTCTCATTTGATAATCAAAGTAATTATAAATAATTATTAAATAATAATTATTTAATATTAAATAGTTCTTCTATTCTATAAAAGCCCTTATCTATAAGCCATAGTTTTAATTGCGTTTTAAATTTAGCTATTGGTAGAACTTTTATATTTTCTGGCAATGCATTAAATACACGTACACACATAGGGTAGGAGCTTTTTTGGTACAGAGTAGTATTCGGTATACAATCTATGACCAGTAAGCTAAACTAAGCTATTTATGGGTATCGCACGCATCTGCAGCCCAAATCCACACATGTGCATAAACACCGAGGTACCCGGAACAACTCTCTTTATTCTTCCTAATGAAAATGTAAGTATCGACCTACCTACTTACATTAAGTTACTGGTGTCGTAATGTTAAGTGAAATTCTAAACACCAATACATTTGCTTGCAAATATAGAAATCATGAAAATCGTGACGCTTATCGATTTATATGTCGATGAATTTATGAATATCGATACTTTGAGGTTGTTACACGTGTTCATGTCATGTTGAAATGTTATATTTATATACTGTTAAACTAATGTACTAATATTAGGTCCTTACATATGAAATTGGCGTTTTGTTGATCTGGCCATTTTGGTATCAAATATGAAAAAATTTAAAACTTATTTCAAACTAGCTGGGACCCGCGGTTTCACCCGCCGTTTAATTTAAAAGGAATGCGATTATTTATGTATAATTATAGTACTTGGGCTCAGACACTTGACATAGAGTATGTAATAATGTAATATTATTATTGGATTTCATGGGTTTTAATTCTTTTGTGCGGATCTCTAATTATTTTTCTAAAATAAAAGCAGCCTAAGTTATTCCTTATAACATCAGCTATCGGCCAGTGAAAGTCGCGTAGAAATCGGTACAGCCATTTCGGAGATTAGCGGGAACAAACAGGCAGACAGACAGACAGACAAAAAAATTTAAAATAGTTTGTTTTGTTGTAGGTACCGTATATACTTTCATATGCATTTAGTAAAAAGCTGTTATTTTGACATTACAAACAGACACTTCCATTTTGTTTATTTGTATAGATTTAAGCTCGTTTATTTGTGTTTCGAATTTCGTTATTCATTTGTTTTCGCGCATTTGATTTTTCTGTTGACATCGGTCTGTACACAATTTGGAAAACTTAAAATATCGCGTTAGCGCTGCAGAAACAGCTCGAAGGATAAATGATGTGTATGGGGCAGCTACTGCAAAATAAAACACGGGTATGATTTTCATTTTAATCGTGAAATTGTTAAAGGTGAAATTATTGGACAAAATACTAAAGACGACTCCTGGGTACCCTTCTTTTTTTTTAACTTTGCACACGCTAGGATTTCTCCTGTGTGGGTTCGTTTACAGACATAAACTCCACACACACACAATACACCCAGACCCGGATCAACTACATGCAGATTATACAAATATTTGTTCCGTACGGGAATCGAACCCACGACCCGGAACGCAGCAGCCGACTGTATCAGCCACTGCACCAACCGTGCCGTCTGTTATGGGCAGGCTTGACGCATAGCACGAGGCGAATGACTCGCTCGCTCTTCACCACGTATATAAAAAGAAACGTATCATAAAACAGTTGCCATATTGAATATCATTCACAATCAGGTCGTCGCTGATAATCAGCGCTATTGGTGTTATCATAGCACTGCACACACTTCCATAAGCTTATATTTACTTAATTTTATTTTCGTTTACACCCAGTGCATACATCGTTTGATTTATCGGTCTGCTGCTGAGTAGCCAATTTGTAGTGTTTTTTATTGTGTGTTATGTTTGCTGGCTGCACTGATTCAAAGGTCCAGTTGTCCATTGGGGTTGGTTTTACTTTGTTGGTTTTATTTGATTAAAATTATTTGTTTTCCTTTGTGGCAACCTTCTATTAAAAGACTTCCAAATAATTTTTTTATATCTATTATTTTTAAGTCCTCCTATTTTTGTGTCCTTAAGATGCAAGTAATAAGCAGAGTTTATTTTTCTTTCTTTCTATTATGCAAATATCTGGAATTGCAGTGATACCTTTTTTATTAACCCGGTGTAGGACGGAGGGGCATGCTCTTGTGTGACCTTACAATGACCTGGAGCCCCCCTTCGGTGCCGAAGATGACCGCTCCAGTGGTTTTAACCGGTAGGAGTACGGCATACCCCTTCGCCCTTCCCCGGGGCGAAGGAAATTCATGTAGAATTTCCACTAGACACCGATAACTTATATATATATATATATAACGGACTTCTACCGGCTAAAACCACCGGAGCGGTCAGCTTCAGCTCCAGGTCCTCGATACCACCACACTAGAGCCGCCCATTGGTGCTACGCCTTTAGGCACATCTCGAAGGGGATGGCTGTAAAGCGGTCAACCCCTCCAGAAGCGGAGAGGCGATTGTAAAAAGGCCGCACCATTGGCATATCTCCGGGGGATGCTGAACCATGACTTGCTTTTCAACCGACATAAATAAAGGAAGGTCCTGTGTTGCTATGTGCCCGATTTTTTTGAAACGACACGATTTAAAAAAGAATTTTTATTAAACCTTTCACCTATTGGAAACGTCACCCTGATTTTTCCAAACATTTCGCTGTGATGCTTTTTGAGGCCAGTCCTTAGTGAAGAAGGCACCCAATTCATAACGACTATTCATATTGACGGCACGGTTGGTCGGGTTGGTGGTTGGGTCGCGGGTTCGATTCCCGCACGGAACAAATATTTGTATGATCTGCAGGTAGTTGTTCCGGGTCTGGGTGTATTGTATGTGGAATTCATGTCTGTAAACGCACCCACGACACAGGAGAAATCCTAGTGCGGGGCAACGTTTTTATAAAAAAAAAAAAAAAATAACTTCCTATCACTCGACTTTAACTGCGCATGTCGTAATACAAAGTGAAATTCACCCGTCAGTCGTCACTGATGAAACGTCATCATCATTTAGATAAATATAAAAATCATGAAAATCGTGATGGTAACCGGTTAGCGGTGGATACGAAAACCGTGTAAGTGGCGTGTGGAGCCAATTTGTAAGTCTGTATGTCACACGTGACGAAGTCAAGGATTCGGGTTGAGGCTTTACCACATGCTATTATATTAATAGCCGTTACCGGAAACTTTCGGAACTTATTTAAATTCTTAAGGAAACGCAATAAAACTAACCTATACAGGGTGTCTTAGAAATCAACGTCAAGCTGGAAATAAGCCAAATCGTGACATAATAATATATTGAATTCAACGTTGGGCAAAATTTTAACATATTTTGAATTCAACTTTGGGCAAAAATTTAACATTTTATTTGAAACTGAGGCAGTCATGTTTTAACTTTTAACTGTAATTTACAGAAGGGTTATTCATAGCGATAACAAATCAGTCTGCTCATGACCACGGACGCTGCAAAGTGTTCCAAACGTCGAGCGAAACAGTAGTATTTTATTTTATATATTTACGGTGCATGCATTTATGTTGTACAAAGGTGTTGCTTAATTGTGTATTACACGTATGATTTTTTCAGGTATTGAACAAGTGTGAGTATATAGGATAGAACAATACAATGTCGTTTCATTTAGTATTTTATATATTTGTATATTAATAATATAGTAATGGAATGTGTGGTGTCCGGATTAAGAATATAGCATCACTCCATCTCCTCCCGTGGATGTCGTAAAAGGCGACTAAGGGAATCTAAACCAGAGGGATGGGCAGCAGCGTCCCTTCTGTGAAACGGTAGCCATACTGCGCTCACCAACCCGCCTGCCAAGCGTGGTGAGTATTGGCAAATACCCCCCAAAATGATGACACAGTTGTGAAAATCTGTGGGGGAGGCCTTTGTTTCAGCAGTGGACGTATAAATGGCCGATATGATATATGATGAATGGAATGTGCTAGATGCTGTACGTAAGTATATAGAATTAATTAATTAAACGCGATATATTAGAGTAAGCTATTTCAATTCAAGAGTTATTCATGGTAACATCACAAAAAAACTGATGAAAAGTTAATATTTGTAGTCACAGGATTTAAAAGATTTATTATTGAATCTTTATAATTTGGAAAGTACATGACCAAGTTTCTTTTTTTCTAATAACTGTCACGACTTGGCCTATTGCCCGTTTCCGGCTTAACGTTTATTTCAGGGAGACCCTGTATGTTCTTATCTAGGACATATTTTACGCGAAATTTCAATGAAATCCGTTCAATTAAAGTCGTATGAGTGTGATGGAGCCTCAAATATTCAAACTTTCATATTTATAACAGTAGTGAGATATTATTATCAGGTAACTTCACACAGCTTTCCACAACGGAACGCTGACGGCACGGTTGGTGCAGTGGCTGATACAGTCGGCTGCTGCGCACCGGGTCGTGGGTTCGATTCCCGCACGGAACAAATATTTGTACGATCTGCAGGTAGTTGTTCCGGGTCTGGGTGTATTGTGTGGAATTTGCGTTTGTTAACGCACCCACGACACAGGAGAAATCCTAGTGTGGGGCAATGTTAAAAAAAAAAACTGTCGTAATTTTCGGGGGAATGCGCCAATACTCACTACGCTTGACAATACACGGACTGTAGACTAGACAGCTGGGCATCAACTCAATCCTCATCCGTCAGTTCAACCAGGTATTAGTCGCCTTTTACGATCTTTTATTTACTAATGATAAAAGTTTCACATTATTCGTTTCTGCAACTTATACATAAAACCTTTTTTAGGGTTCCGAATGTCCGAAGGAAAAAACGGCAGAACCCTTGTAGGATCACTCGTGTGTCCATCTGTCACAGCCAATTTTCTACGAATCTACTGGACCGATTAAGTTGAAATTTGGTACACATATGGATATCTGTGACCCAAAGACGTAAATGTAACGTAAATAAATTAACTTTGAATATAGGGGTCCTTTTTGGGGGGTGCCATAGAGAAAATTTAAGAAAAGTTAAAGTTTTGCGAACTGTACCGTGTAACATATGAAATGGAAGGGCTTGTGAAGGTCTCGAATGTATTTATTTTATAAATTTAAAATATACAATTTTAAAGTTATTTAAGAAAATATACGAAAACTGACCATTCCTCTCCCCCCCCCCCCCCTCCTTATCTCCAAAACTACTTAGTCACAAATTCTGAAGAAAATATAGGTAGCTCTTTACCTATAGATTACAGAAAAACCTATAAGAAGTCAATGGACTTAAAATAACATGGTAAAGCTTACAATTGTGTGCGTACAAACTTGCGTTTGCGGTTGGAATGTATGGGAAAACATGTTTTTCGACTACATGTTAAGTTTCCTGGGATAAGTTATTGGTACAAGACCGAATCCAGCAACAGAAAATATATTCAGCAATTTCGGAACCCTCTCCACGCGAGTTCAACTCGCACTTGATCGGTTTTTTTTTATCTTTCATCTAAAATTTCAATTCAGAATGTAATACAACTTCAATAGAACTTTTTACATATTCTATGACATAACAAGCTCGCAGCAAAGTTACAAGACCTTTTAAATTAAGTCACGTTCATGACATAAGTACGTGAAACGGCGCCTCACGCTGCTATTGTGGAATTTATCTATACAAATAAATAAAATTGAAGTGTCTGTTTGTAAAGTCAAAATAACAGCTTTTTACTAAATGCATATGAAAGTATGTACGTTACATATAACAAAAAAACTATTTTAAACTTTTATGTCTGTCTGTCTGTCCGTCAATCTGTCTGTTTGTTCCGGGTAATCTCCGAAACTGCTGAACCGATTTTGACGGGACCTTCACTGGCAGATAGCTGATGTTTATTATAAGGAGTAAAACTTTTAATTTTGAAAAAAGACCCAGGGAATAAAAAATAAACCCCATGAAATCGTATATTGATGAATACGTATTAATAAATAATCATTTTTTTTCATTTCTGCTAGTTGTGCATATAAGTGATAATGGAAACAAATCTGCCAGTGACATTTTTATCTCGCCTGTGCTCAATAAATTAAATTAAATACAACAAAATACCAAATGCTGTGTTCATGTGAAAAAAATGTGTTCAAACCGTTTATAAATAAGTACTAAAATCTGAGCTAAAATCAACGCCAGAAACATTATCCCAACAACATTGAACTTTCAAAAGATAAGTGCAATTTCGATGACTATAACAGTGCCTCATTTAAGGATAAAACAAAACATATTGTTCAGTTCTGCAAATTAAAATGCCACTACTTACTAAGAGCCGATAGTGGAATACAAACTGCTGGGGTATAATTCTCTAAGCTCAAACATCCACACATCCTTGAATACAGAATTGAAATAACAGTGATAACCCAATTTGGTATTCGCTAACAGTGGTCTTCATGGCTTACCTTCTGCAACGTGTCCTTGAATATCTTCAATCATGTCTTAGCGAATACCGAATTGTTTTTATACCGTTATTTCGATTCGTTATTCAAGGATGTATGGATGTTTGAGCTTAGAGAATTGCACTCCTGCTCATATAATTCATTCAAAGTTGCTTAGCGCTCATAACCTAGCGGTTAGCGGCGTTTAGGGAACGTCGAACGAATGGGCGTTCAAACCACGCGACGAGTTATACTTTCTTTTTGTATTTATTTTTCTTGTTTCTTATTTTAACATGAATGGAATATTTAAGAGCAACGAATGTGCCGGTGCTGAAATACACTACAACCTATAAAAAAACTTACATTAGCAGAAAAGCAACTCCTAAAGATGAACAAGGACCTATTATGCACATGTAAATGTCCTGAATTCTGCAATAAGCAACTTAAATCCACAAAGACCAAAGCGTCCATTCGTTCCGCGCGCCCTAATAGTCCAACTGATAGCGACAGTGACACATATGCGGACTTAAGCAACGCATCGATTTGCTGTAGCAATGTTACTGTTAGATCCAAACCACAACGGCAATTGCCAGCTCACCTCCCATCAAATATTACATTAGATGACATACGGTCCATCGTCAAGGAAGAATTGGTCTATGTTGTTAGCAAACAGGTAACAGAAGAGCTCAAGGAGATTAGGAGAAAATGGCCACTGACCCATAGTTCAATGACCCTTTTTCACGAAAGCATCGAGGAGATGAAAACAGCTGTAGCGGAAATACTTGCGATTGTATCCAAATGGGAATCTGAAAATTAGTTGCTCAAGACGACTGTAAAGGATCTCTCTTCCAGAGGATGTAATAGCGTAGAGCATGTGCGTGAAAAATATTTAGATATTAATGGTATTCCTGAACATAGCTCAGAAAACTTAGTCACCACCATCGTACAATTGGCGAAAACCATAGATAACGCCATAATGGGTGCATATACTCAGCTGCCGTAAGTCAACCTCCAGTGAAACCAATAACAATGCCTAAGGGTGCACAACGGGCCCCGAACTTGTTCGAAGCATCTTGCCTCCAGCAGCAAGCCAAGGACAGGCTGACCAAGAAGGCTTCACCGAAATGAAGAAGAAGAAGAAGTCGTCCCACCGTAATCAGTGCGGTAGTGCGCTCAGTGGACCCAACATGCTGCTGAGTGCCGCTATACCCTCGACGCAGCTATAAGTGTCACGTCTTCACTACTCCACAAAGGTTGAGGAGATCGTGCAGTACATTCGAGTGAAGACGCAATGGACCTTGAGGGTAGAGAGGTTGGAGTCGCGCCACAATACGAACTCCAAATCGTTTGTGGTGCGAGTCCCGACACACCATCTAGATATGTTCATGAAGGAGACCTACTGGCCGGAGGGTGTCTTGTACCGGAAGTTCCGTGGAAGACTACGGGACACCTCGCTGCAGTGCAACAAGTTAACGCCTATACGCGTCGAATAGTGATTGTTTTATTTTATTGATTTTATGTATTCGTTTATAAGATTTTAATGTATTTGTGTGTTTTTATCTATGGGCCTTAGTCGCCTGACAGTAAATAAATAATAAATAACTATATGCTCATCATGTTCTTACTGGGCATAAGAGACTAAATAACTAATGTCTCGGTGACGAGAGCAGTGTGGTCCCACGCAGGGCCATTTCTGGATATCATTACAATTATTATGGCCAAGCGTGACGATTTCCACCATGAATTCGAATGACTCCAGTTCATCATCAACAAACCGCAAAAATATCCAGAACAATGCGAATGACATAATATTTAATAACATACAGTTCTAAGGCACCCAATAAATGACTGAGATAGCGTAACTTAAGGATACGCGAACAATATGGAACGAGGCAAATATTATGTACCTCAATGCGAGACGCCGGCGCCTTCGCAGATGACGTCATCACACAAGATACATCATAGAAGATAATAGAATAAAACCCTACATAAGTCCCAGATACACGCGTTCAAAACTATTGGCTTCCTCAAACATCAACCACTTCTCCAATCGGTGCTCTCAGCTCCTCAGCTTTCTGATGATGGAATCGCCATTCATATTGTTTGTGTTAGCTTAGCCTGTTGCGTCTGCCTCGCTGTGCATCTTGACTGGTCCGTTCGTATCTATTTAACGTTTTGCACAGTACAGTATTGTTACAAGATTTATTTTTTATTGTTTTCTATTTTAAATAAATATTAATAGATTTATTTTTGTTATGTAAACTGGTTTACATCCGTCACGGCCTACCTATAACAGGTTCAGTTGAAAATCAGCCTCAGGCATAACGCTGAATTAAACTTATTTGGCTCAGCTGTTGGGCACATAGCAGCTTAATTAGGTCATAATTTTAAGAATCGTTTTTGGATATATATGATGGTAAGTATTTAAGTTGTTAGTGTTCTGGGTTTGTGCCAAATAAATTCTTTCTATTGCTAGCCCAAGTATTCGTGGCCGCTTCACTGCAATGTGGTGGATTTTTGTAGTCAGCTAGAAATAATTTCGAAGTGTAGGTAATGAGTCTCGAATCACTGCACTTGCTTTAAGCAACATTTGGATTCTACGGAGTGGACTTACTGTGTTTCTCATATTATATCTAGTACCTGGATGACCGAGCTTTGCTCGGTATTTTCGTGTTACTTAACAACGCCATCTGCTGTTGTGTCGTTAAAGCAATTAGTTGCTCACAAAAAATAGTATTATTATTCGCCAATAGATGTCAGGAAGAGTCATATTTTTCAGTTGAGACTACTCAAACGCCTATAAAATGACATTTTCTAAAAATGATTCCTAGCTAGATCGATTTATCGCCCCCGAAACCCCCTATATACTAAATTTTATGAAAATCGTTGGAGCCGATTCCGAGATTCCAATTATATATATATACAAGAATTGCTCATTTAAAGATATAAGATTAAATGGGTGTCGTAAACGCCGAATAATAATTGATATCAAGAGGATAGGCTGCAGCATTCTCCCCTGTGCTGATAACAGCTAATGTGATCACCAATTAAGATTAAGAATATAGCACCACTCCATCTCGTCCCACGGATGACCTGAAAGGCGACTAAGGGAGACAATAGAGTCGCAGTTATAGAGACACCACAGGGATGGGTAGCAGCATCCATTCTGTGGAACAGTAGCCATTCTGCGCTCACTAAGCATGGTGAGTACTGGCAAATTCCCCCCAAAATGACGACACAAGACATGTAACCGGTCGTCATAAAGAAGATAGCTTTTTTTGGCTGTTATGATGATCGCCAAACCGCTTACCAAGTGAGGCGATTATGGCAATATCCGATATGACCGCTCATCATGGTGATCATTGGGAGGCCCATGGTCAACAGTGGACGTTCACAGGATGATGTGTGCGTAATACATTGAGGTAAAAATGTGGTGGTAATCGTAAAACATTTTCATCACCATTTCAGCCATAAAAATGTCCACTGCTGGACAGGAGCCTCCCCAAAAGATTTCCACAACAACCGGTATGGGTTTGTGTTGTGTGCTTATTAGGGGATATTGCCATAATCGCCACGCTTGGCAGACGGGTTGGCGATCGCAGTTGAGTTATAAATATAGACGAAGGACGCTGCTGCCCATCCTCCGGCTACTCCCATAGTCACCTTTATGAAACCCACGAGATGAGATGGGGTGGTGGTATTCTTAGCCTTAGGTAATAAAATATTGTGTTTGTATGGTACAAACACAATATTTTATTACCTTATAATGTCAAAATATTTTTAAATGTTCTAGTTTTGTCTTGAACAAAGAAGAAGTCGCAGTTATCGTTCAAAGAAGACTGGAAAGATCTGTAATCAGTCAGTCTGGATATAATCTTATATTTAGGTCAGACATATCAGTGTCAACATTTTTTTAACACAAATAGTCGAGATTGCGGTGTTCGTGATAAGGCAATTCACAAACAAATGCTATGGCCTGAAGACTTTACGAAATAAATACTTTTAACATTTAACTTTAATATAGAAGAGGCAACGACACTGCAAGGACAATTAATTTAAAGTTATATATTATTTTCATTAAATATGGTGAAGAGACAAAACGCGGGGTTGACCGCTTTACAGTCACCCAGTTACTTCTCGGCTTAAGAATATCTGCCACTGCGTGGTACCTACCCTTTTTTTTATTATTCTACAGTGGAAATTCTACATGAACTACCTCCACCTCGGGGAAGGGTGAAGGGGTATGCCGGACTCCTACCGGCTAAAACCACTGGAGCGGTCATCTAAGATCACACTAGAGCCGCCCATTGGTGCTTAGGCTTTAGGCACACACGGAGGGGAACACTGTAAAGCGGTCACCCCTCTCCC
Source organism: Diloba caeruleocephala (assembly GCA_947459985.1). Lineage (NCBI taxonomy): Eukaryota > Metazoa > Arthropoda > Insecta > Lepidoptera > Noctuidae > Diloba > Diloba caeruleocephala. The sequence continues at coordinate 1,863,227 of OX381629.1, read as the reverse complement.
CAGGATTGTAAAGATCCCCCGAAACGTCCCCGTGCGCTGTGCTATCATGCGCACACGACATAGGTATACCTATTCATCCAAGATTTTAGATCAGTGTGGTTCCCGGAAATAAATTGACCACCACTCTCCGTCCATGAGTGTATTAAGAGGTCACTAAAGATATAATGAGAATGGGCAGAAGCATACTTCTGTATGAAAATAACTTCTATTTTCGTTTTTGAAAAATGTTTCGCTCAGTAGGATTTCTCCTGAGTCGTGGGTGCGTTTACAGATACAAATTCCGCACACAACACACCCAGACCCGGAACAACTACCTGCAGATAATACGGTTCCGTGTGGGGATCGAAGCCGCGACCAGGAGTGCAGCTGTCGACTGTATCAGCCACTGCACCAACCATCCAACCGTGCCGTCGAATATATATACTGCGGTCGCCAACCCGCCTGCCAAGTGTAGTGATTATGGTAATACCCTCTATGGCCGGTCATGGTACTGAGCATCGGGAAGTTCATGTTCATAAGTGGAAGAATACAGGCGGATGTGTGTGGTTAAGACGATCTAATGCCATTTCTTCAAAGAATTCCAGATACGTATTCGGTTGAATATGAACAGACTGCACATCATATCCTGTGGGAGTGTATTTGGCAAGATATACAAGTAATATTATGTATGACAGCTTGCAAGTTACATCCGGAGTTGTTTACTATACAGACCTTGTTGCAACTTGGACAAATTTCTGTGCGTTCAGGCGTTTTTGCCATACATGCCATTGAAATCAGTCACAATAGCTCACAACATAGGACCCGTAATTAAATATTTACAAAATAAATTGTACCCGTGGTGCTTGGCAACTAGGCTTATCCTAGTTGTACACTTCCAATTATTGTGCCTATGGCCTATAGTATTTTCTGTCTCCTGCTTGCTACGGAGGGAAGTGGAACGTGTATTCTTTCCTATTCCTCCTTTTTCTTTTCTGATTAACGTCGTTGCGGGTTCCAAGACATTTATTTCTCTGGGACACACCGAGCTTTAACGGTCCGTGTTCTTTCCGGTGATCACCATTGTAGATCCTGGCTTACAAGAGTTGCAGTGGTTGGGTAAGGGTGGCGGGCTTGTCTCATAAAACATTATTAAAAAACCTGTTTGGTTATATATGTGAATATGAATATCCAATTCATATTCAGTTTTGGCTAAATGTGAATTCAAATATTTCACGGTTGTAAATTTCGTTGTATAAACTATGTGTGAAATGTTATCTTATCGTGCGGAGGCTGCCAGATTGAAGTGATCTATCACACTGACAGGTGGCAAGGCGTCTTGTTGCCGAGTGAAGACTTCCAAGGATTATGTAACTTACGAAACATTCGCTACAGAATTGGAGATATCGCAATTTTATTTGGAAGAAAGATACAGTTATCAGTGTCTCAGCGTTTTGTAAAATCATTCTGGTTATCCCCGGAAATGTTGGAGTAAGTCGGACCTATAATAACTGTTTAAGTAGGTTTTTCTTCTCGGCTGTCTTTACCACTTTTCTTTATCTTGTCCTCATAGCGCCAGGCCATGTATTTAATACTAATGTCTTAGATTTTCGCGATTATTACACATTATAATAAAACACTATTAAACGGATTCTATCGCGTATAATGCTGCAAAGTATTCGAAACGTCAGGAAAATCAAAAATATACGCGATAGAATCCGTTTAAAAGTGTTTTATTATAATGTGTAATAATCGCGAAAATCTAAGACATGTATTTAATGTCAAAAATTATTAAGATTGGAGTTACTACTTTCAGAATTATTGCTTTACTTCACCATTTCAGCTGAAGAAACGTACGCTGCTGAATAGGACTCTCGCAAAAATCGCCACAACGACCAGTCTGGATTTGTATTGGATGGACTCATAAGGGGGTTTGCCATAATCGGTACCCTGACAGGCATAAATATACTCGAAGGACATTGCGGCGCACCCTCCGGCTAAATCCCTTAATCGCCTTTTACGACCCCCACGGGATGAGATGAGATGGGCCCTATTCTTACCCGACACCACCAGTTGTTATTGTTTGTGTGTTGAATTTGTGTTTGTAAATGCACCCAAGAAACAGGTTAAAAAAAACAAAAATGTAGTTAGTACTATAGCGTTGTCAATGGTCATGGAGAAAAGAGACAATTATGATTTATATTTGAAAATGGTATAATTATAAACTTGTCAGACGAACGAATGTTGCTTGGAATATTAATTCATATAGAGTCAATTCAACTGTGCGGGTGTATGTCACTCTCCCATTGAGTCACAAGAAAATAGACGAAGTAAAACCAACAAAAGCTATTATTTTACTCTACTGATTTTGCCGCTCCATCCTTTGTCTTCACAGTGCCTAGACAAATAATTAAAAATAATATTTCGTGGTTAATAAACCACCGTCGCTGCCACTGGTCGTATATAGAAAGAAAGATTACTTGCAAAGAGATCATCCCTCGTAGGTGTTCCAATTCTTTACTTACTTCACAACATTTAAATATAGAGTCGGAAAACCTGAACCTGACCTGAGGTCCAAAAATCGACCTGCCGGGGGAGCGGTCCCCTGCCGGGGGAGCGATTTCCTGCCGGGGGAGCGGTCCCCTGCCGGGGGAGCGATTTCCTGCCGGGGGAGCGGTCTAATGCAGAAAAGCGTACAACTCACCCCCGGCTAGAGGTAAGAAGAAGGACACCGTGGGGTTTTAGCCGGTTTGATCCCGGCATGCCCCTCCGCCCTTCCCAAAGCGTTTCCAAGTCCAAGAGGATTACGCCACGTTCAAAAAAAAAAATCTCTAAAAATAGAGCTCTTACAAATAAACCGTCTTCACGAACAGCTTGATTTTCACAAATAAGATTTTATGAGTGACGATTGTGGCGAACAAGGAAAAGGCCCACGGCACACTGATTCGCGTGCGAAGGTCGTGTGAACAATAACCCATATATCAGTTCACATGGCATGCACGTGGCGCTGCTCGCGTTAGAACGATACATTCGGTTCTAGTACGGACTAATCTAATGTGTGAATATTGTTTGGCAAGAAAATTTGGGTGCACAAAATTTATTTATTTATCACATAAATATTGGTATATTGTTATTGTTTTAATTATTGTGGGAGACTGGTGCCTAAACTAGGTTGAAGCCTGTATTTCAGGTCACCAGGCCTTCCACCCCAGAAGTCCAATTTCATAGTCCTTTCATAAATTGTGCCAAAGCGAAAATTTTCCATTTTCTTGTTCTTCGTGTATCTGATTCCATTAAGTTGTTTTCTCTTGTTAGGGTTCTCTTGATGAATACTCTCCAATACGTTGCTATAACTTTATCAGACACCGATATTAAAAGAAGATGCCCTACACTACGATTTCTCCTGCATCGTCGATAACTACAGGTGGATAACTAAAATCTCACATGCATAGCAAACCCAGACCCGAAACAACTATCTGTGAATCCAACCGCTTACCCACTGCGCCAATCGTGCTGTCAAACGAGCACTGTAACGTCAATTATGAAGTCGGGTGAGAAATCAATATAATTATTTCATATGAAGAACTTCTCAATATTTATCTTCAAATTCTGTGTTTTAAGGGGTTCCGAATGTCCGATGGAAAAAACGGCGGAACCCTTATAGGGTCACTCGTATGTCTGTCTGTCCGTCTGTCACAGCCAATTTGCTCCGAATCTACTGAACCGATTAAGTTGAAATTTGGTATACATATGAATCTCTACGACCCAAACACGAACGTGTAACGTTAATAAATGAATTTTGAATAAAGGGTCACTTTTGGGCGGCAGCTTATAAATAAAATAAAAAGCGTTTTGCAAACTGTACCGATGTACATATCAAATGGAAGGGCTTATTGTGAGAGTCTCAAATATATTTTATTTATAATTCTAATATATTTAGTTTTAGAGTTACTTAAGAAAATAGAAAAATACCATTCCGCCCCTCGTATCCAAAACTAGTGATCCTCTATTTTGAAAAAAAATAATGTAATAGTTCTACTCATAAGATTACAAGAAAACCTATAAGAAGTCATTGGTCTTCAAATAACATGGTAAATCTTTTAATATTGTGCCTACAAACTTACATTTGCAGTTGCAATGTATGGGAGAAAATGTTTTTATACAAAGTTAAGTTTGTTCTTGGGATAATTATTGGTACAAGACAGAATTCCACAGTAGACAATATATTTATATTCAGCAATTTTGGAACCCTCTCAACGGGAGGTCAACTCGCATTTGGCCGGTTTTTTACTTAGTTGGCAAATGAGCTTCCAAGCCGTGACACCTAAAAGGAAACAATCAATGCCGTCCATGAACATCCGCAGCACCAGAGGAAGAAGGATACGATTGTTTAGGGAGATCTAAAGGCAACCTTTAGGCTCTGTAGCTATTGAAATGTAATAAAAGAAAAAAACTCGAGAATCTGAAGGTCATGAAACTTTTTTTTTTTTTTTTTTTTATTGATGTCCAGTGGAAATTCTTCATGGAACTTCCTTCACCCCGGGGAAGGGCGAAGGGGCATGCCGGACCGGACTCCTACCGGCTAAAACCACTGGAGCGGTCATCTTCGGCACCGAAGGCGGGCTCCAGGTCCTCGTAAGATCACACTAGAGCCACCCATTGGTGCCACGCCTTTAGGCACATCTGGGAAGGGATGTCTGTAAAGCGGTCACCCCCTCTGGCGGAGGGAAAGCGACTGTAAAAAGGTCAATCAAAATATTGTTTTATTTTATCCGTACGCGAAAATTCCCGAAATTATAATCTAATACCATTAGAAGAATACTTAAAAACCGTATAATCAATTGTTCAAGCCCTGAGCGGAAAGCCTGTCTTGCATTCAATTATTTAATAAATCTGCGTAGTTTAATTGATACAGCCTCGGACTAATTATTATTTGAATTGATAATAGCTATCGTTAAGTATACTTAAGCAGTTTCATGCCTCGACCTTGGCGACGACTAATGAAAATAAGACGCTAACAATAGTTCATAACAAATAAATGGTTGAAGACCCATCCTTGACTATTGAAAAATAGTCTGAAAATTATAATAAAAAGTGTGAGGCCGAACTGACCTTAAGACAAACAATAATTCATGTAAAAACGAAGCTTATCGCTCCATTTACTATTTATTGTTTGCATATAACCGCTGATCTCGGTTTCCGCGTCAATTCGGTTCGCGTTTTATCTTTGGTTGTAAACATACAATATATGGGATCACATCGCGCTCGTCACATCGAGACATTAGTTTGATTTCATTTCATTTATTCAGGAACAATTTACATTGTTTGAATGTTAAGATAAAACATGATTAATTAATTCAATAAAAAGCAATAAGTACATACATTAATTTAGAACATACATAAAGTAAAAAAACACATACACCTTTCATATTCATAATTGTTATTATTAATTATTAAATAAAGTCACACTACCACAGGATAAGATGTGCATACTGTTAATATTCACAGTCCGGTGTTAAACATTTGCAGAAAGGTGAGGCAACACGCTTGTAGTTAAATAATTTAATCTTTAAGTTACCATGACCAGTGAGAAATTGAGCCACGCAATGATCAACTTCCAACCATGCATTTGCCAGCCGCTCACGAACGGATGGAAAGAACTGGTATAGGTGACGGCCCTTAATAGATGTGTCCCACCTGCATTGCTATTCGGCCAAGAGTTCCTCCCAAACAGTAGCCTGTGGTTTAGAACCGCTGTGGCAAAGCTCCTATGGAGCCCAATGCGAGTGTGCGCGCTAATACACCGGTGTATATGTCCCGCCTGCACTACACTATTAAGGCGGAAGAGATCGCTGTATATGTAAAACAAAAGACGAGGTACACACCGAGGGTGCAGTTGCTGGAGTCGCGCCGCAACGTAAACTTTAAGGCGTTCGTGGTGCGAGTACCGAATAGTTACCTGCCCCTCGTTATGGAAGAAGACTTTTGGCCTCAGGGCGTGGTGTTCCGTCGCTTCCGCGGACAAGTGCCACAGGAAAGCACAAAGATAATATTATAGTGCAAGTGAAGTGCTACTAACATAGTCTTAAGCCTTATTCACTAACACAAATTTTGTATTAATTTATTTAAACTAGTTTGTAAGGTATACAGAGTGTCCAGTAAACAGCACGACATACTGCAGGGGGTGAGAGCTTGGGTCAATACCTACCAAAAAAACAATATATGTTCAGCAAAATCTTACAAAATTTTCCGAAATATCGAAAAATCTCTACCTTGACACAGATTTTTAAGCATCTCGTAATCGAAAATTCCTATACTAGTTTTTTTTTACCTCAAAAGTAAACTAGAAAAGGAATTATATAATAGAATTTACTAGGCAACACTGGATTTTAATAGACATTAAAGTTTAAGGTTTAATTATTATTATTGCTTGACAGCAGAATAACCTACCTACCCGGGCTCATGCAATAAGAGACCCACCACACCACTAAAATTCGCGAAAATAGAACACGTTTTGTTTTGTAACAGTATTGTGTAATTAAAACTTGAACCTGTATCTACAAATTTATTTATACATAGAAATTACCGTACACACCGTAAGTACCGTAGTCAGCGTAAACCATCTAATTTCTTTCGCAAATATTATAATTGAGCGTGGTAGTAAGCCTCAAATAATTCCAGTGTTGATTCTATAGTTATATTTCCAGATATGTAAACTAATCAATTGAAAGTGCCGGCTCAGAATGCCACCACCCCATCTCCTCCCATGGGTGTCGTAAAAGTCGACTAAGGGATTAGCCGGAGGATGGGCAGCAGCGTCCTTCAAGTACATTAACAACTCAACTGCGATCGCCAACCCGTCTGCCAAGCGTGGCGATTATGGCAAAACCCCCCAATGAGCCTACAACACATCCATATCGGTCGTTGTGGACATCTTTGAGGGAGGCCTGTGTCCAGCAGTGGACTTCATTCGGCCGAAATGATGAAACTAATCAATCGGCATACAGCAGATTTTCTTATTACAGACGTCCCGTTCTTGCGAATTAATTACACCCTAGAATTTATCACGGATAAACAAAAGAAAGCGACAGCACTCTTTTCTCTCGACATCAGTCCTGACGACATCTCTGGAAGATGGAGGAGTCTCTTCTCTGATTTGCTAGACTGTTCTAGAATAATATTATTCCGACGACCAATAAACATGAGTATCATAAAAACTCAGAATGGAAGGGAATCATTACGCCGGAACTAATTTACCCGATAACAATGCCAAGGTTACGTTGACCGTTTAGTATTCAAGACACGAACGATGCATAGATTACTTATTAATTTTTGTTGGATCTTTCTGAAACAATAGCTCTCGAGTTTGAAGATGTTAATGTGCAAGTTAAGATTTCATCTAATAACGAGAAAAAATAGCTCCTGGCCGTTTTAATCTGGTTTAATTTTGAACCATTATTATCAGAGCCAATTTATAAAGCTTAAATTACCGGATATATCCAAAAATCTTCATTCTTGATTATTCATTAAACATTTTATTTTCGATATAATCACGAAATTAGACGACCTTAACATTGCTTTTATGGCTTAACTAATGGATGTATGTCTGCGGAATTCGTTGGGAATAAAATGAACCCAGACTTCCATTGATGGCATTTTAATGATTAAATACATGATAATCAAAATTAATGATCTTGATTGTTGTAATTTCAAAACATATTTTGTGTTTACTGTGTCTTTATTTAAGGTGTTTTTTTTTTGTTATGGAACACTGAGTAGTTTAATTGCAATGATATAATATTTTATGACTCCTTCATTGGCCTTCTGGCATGAGTGAAGTTCTGAAATCAATTCTCAGCTCGCGTAAAATGATGTTTGGTTTTTCTGTTAGGAAATACAGGCCGGAGTTTGGAATTGTACCTTAATAGTGTCATCAGCGAAATATGTCTATCAAGAGTAGTCTCCACTTTCTTACGAGGTACGCAGGCATGATGGTATTTATAACATTTTATACACGAAAGTTAATCTAGCTGGTGTTTGCGATTTACTTTCAAATATTAGAATCATCTTTACGAAGGTTCATAAAAAATATTTTTCATCGAAAACATAAAGTAACATACGCCTTTTGAACCACCTACTGTCCATCTTTATTGATTGATCAGATTGATTTGTCCTGTACCAAACCTACATCAGTCTAATTGTGTACAAACAGCCGCCGTTGCGCAACAGATCGACGCAAATCGGGGACATTACTATTAAGAAGGCCGTCGAAAGTGGAGTCATTTGGTGCTCTTGCTCGCAATATGTTACTGACGGTCCCAAAACCTGTCATGGGCAACAGGTTGTAATGCAGGCACGCTCAGTCTGTTTAAATATATTTCCTTGGCACTTGTATGAGTGATAGATGTAAGAATACGAGCGGCGTTGCGTATGACAGCACCAATTTTATTGTTGACCTCTCCCAGTGACATTAATGTTCGCTGAGGATTTTTTTTTGTTTATTGGGTTCAGGCGGAACTTTGGTTGGATGTTTGTGATCAAACTAGTTTGCGTGTGGTGCCGGCTCAGAATACCACCACCCCATCTCCTCCCGTGGGTGTCGTAAAAGTCGACTAAGGGATTAGCCGGAGGATGGGTAGCAGCGTCCTCCGAGTACATTAACAACGCAACTGCGAACGCCAATCCGCCTGCCAAGCGGGGCGATTATGGCAAAACTCCCCAATGAGTCCACAACACACCCATATAACATCACCATAACGACCACGTTGTGGTGATCTTTGGAGGAGGCCTGTGTCCAGCAGTGGACTTCATTCGGCCGAAATGATGATCAAAATAACATTTATTGTCAAATTTATATTCCATCAATTATTACCTAATTTTCTACGACTTTCTTTGTATTTACACTTACGACGAACGAAATTAGCGCAAATTATAGACTGTTGTTATTTTGATTATAATATTCGATTCTTTCGTTATTTTATCTATCAACCAATTTCATAAAGATATTAAAGTATATGTAGCATCTAAACTGTATAATAGACGATGACTGATAAAATACTCGTCGTTGTCTCAAATGTCAATTTAATAGACTATCGATATCATCTGCTCAAGTTACACAAGCACCAGTCGTTATACCCACCTCCTATATAAAGCTTAATTGCAGTTTGTGTTTTATTTTTAGAATTTGTATGCAAGCTACGTAAGTAGATACAGAGAAACACCTGAGTTTTTCGCAGAAGAAAATGAACATGTGAAATTAACCCAAGTTATTTCTGACCCTCGTGTATAGTGGTTTTGCATCTCAAGACTTAATATTTGGGTAATGACGCTATCAATTGAGGATTACCATTTTAACAGATGGCAGAGCAGGCGGTTTGTAAGTGATAATAACGTGCAATTGTTCAATGTAAAAAGGCATATAAAGTTGCTCCTTGAACAAACAACACACGCAAACATTCTACAAAACAGTATATGTGTGACCAACCTTGGAAAATAGGGATAGCCAAATAAATGTTCACTGATAGACGTTTTGAGAAAAATTAAGTTACTTAGAAAATATATCAGCATTAAAAAGAATGCCAAAAAATGGTTAACTTTATACTTAAGTGAGGCAATGAAAAGGCCCAGCGCTCATTATTTATCTTATAAGTTATTGAGCATGAGCCAGCACCGAACCTTCACCTTAAAGAAACCGGGCCAGTTGACGGCGCGGGCGCAGCGGTGCACTCCACACTTTTTCTGTTCAATCAATGGCGCGCGCGGACACACTGTTGGATGCGGTACGAGAAATTGAGTGGCATTATAAGAAGAGGTTTCAGTCAAGTTTGCGATATTAAAAAAACAGGGGACGTTAATTAGAAAGAAAAACTATTGTTGTAATTGTTGCGTCAAATAGATGCAGAAAGACATAAAAAGGTTAGAATTCGACATAAGGCATGTCTATCTAAGTCTACACTAAAACTATGATTATAATAAGTAAATCTTTACATCTTATTACATTTTATTATTTATAACTTCACCGACATTTAATAAGGCGTTAATTTATATGTGTCTTCTCCAAAACGAAAGAAAAGTCTTAGTGATAGCATGGTTGGCAGATAGTGTAACAGTTCAAAATAATTGGCAAGCGTAAGACTGTTAAACAAAGACAAATGAACGTTAAGTAATTATACTAAAAAGTATGTCGCTTGTTTTTCTAACAGTCCACCATAATAACAGATTGTCGCGCAGGATTATTTCGATAAGCTCTGAATCTAAAATTAAATTAATTATAATGTGGCCACATTACGATTCCGGATGTGACATTGGATATGTGCTGAAATTATTCGCACGATCCGACTGCGAGTTAATATTACCTAACGTAGTTTAAACACTTTACTGTCTTATCATGAATGTAAACTCCGTTTTTTACATAAAAATTATACAAGATTTGGGATAATTTGAAACCATAAATGACGCTTGGGAATAACGTACTGACTGAGCGGAAACAGCAATTGGTCATATTGGGAAAACCGAAGGTTTGTGATCATCAATAGTAAAAAGGAAACAGAACTCAATTAATTGGAAAGTTAATTGTACATATTATCCCGCTATCAGGCTGAAGGCATCATTCAGTCAGGGTCGTAGGAAGGAATGTTTTTTTATATCAATACATATAACATACTATATACACATATAAACTGATAGCAGCCCACCGATAGACGACAACTCGAATAATTTCTGTTGTCTGTCCCAATGTGACTGGTTAAATGTAATTAAGATAACTCAATCTAATTAAATAAAAGTAAAACACGACAAGAGCAAGGGCGAGGACAAAGATTTTAGTTATATTTATCATTGTTATAATAAACATGAGAGTGAATCGTGCGATGCCGCCCCCCGTTTTATCAAAAGCTACAGTTACTACGTCACTGAAAATAATGTTAATTTAACAACAATATGGTAACAAATGATTGACGATAGTAACGAGTTGAATACTGCAATGCATAGATTGACAAGTCAGCATTTATGTCTTACCGTGTTTATCTTTTCGGGACACTAAATAATAAAAATAATTTATTTGACCGCAATATATGACCTGAAATACAGGCTTCGGCCTAGTTTAGGCACCAGTGTTCGACAGTAAGTTTGAATAATACTATAACTTTTTCATTATTGTGGTGAGAAAATAAATAGACCTCTCTTCCACATAGGATGTGTGGGAAGTCCTTACGTCAGTATCTAAAATGTGATTTAACTTACATGTTAATAGATATGTAAGTACTTTGTAAAATAACATGCTAATGCAATGCGTGCATTGGTTTGCATTACTTGATTACAGTCCAGGTAATTTAATATGCAATAATATCCATGTAATTGTAAATAATGTAAGCATATCGGACGACCAGTCATTTATAAAAGACAATATAATAACTAAATAATGTATTCATTTTTAATAAAAAACGTATTTAGAATTGGTACTATTAAACATACTAATTCAACCTATCGTATCTTCAAAATCTAAAACATCATAGAAGCGCCGACAGCGAATCTGTTACAACAATTTATGAGCTCAAAATGAAATATGTAGTTATGATGTTAACCAGTTGGTCTGTCGGTAAAAACAAACACCTCCTAACAGCAGGTGTGTTGGTTTAACAAAGTTTAGTAAAGTTTACTAATTGTATGAATCATAATATAAAAGTAAAGAAGGTCGAAGAAATCCTCAATTCCTAGTCGCGTCCCCACAACAGCTTGATTTCTACTCTGACCAGATGCGATTGAAAATCAGTTCCATTCTTTCAAAACTCACAGTCCTCCAGAACTAAAATAGTGTTATCGTTACTTCGTTTAGTTTTGAATTGAATATTAGCGTAAACTTCTACTCTTGCGATGTTTCTACAATCCTGTCTATCTAATCTAAATATGTTATCGCTGTACATGTTTTCGAGAATACCTTTTCTCATTGGTCATCTCGTTGGTGTTATTCTTAAACGACTGTACAAACTTTTTTTTTTAAACTTAACAATTGACAAAATTAACAACCTAATTAGTATAGTCTCGAGAAGTAAATATACGCGTAGTTCGCAACGTTCATATTCGTATTATAATATGTATGAACTGCGCTTTTGATCAGCATCCAACACTCTAAATATGAATTTGCTAATTTATTGATTGAGAAGCGTAAAAAAGCAAAAACTAAGAATGTTTGAATCCGGGTGGTCTTAGCTACGTACCTTGAGTAACTCTCACGTAAGATTATTCACTAATATATTTTCCAATTTAAGATTTTTAATACGAGTATGCTGCAAGGAATCTGCACGTTGTAGTCCATTATCTTAAATCTAGTACCAGTTGCAGAATATTTCTATTTTGTATGCAGCAACACACTCTTTTGCATCTGCAAATTCAATGTTTACAAAACTAGAGTTCCGTGACCCAAATATTAAAAGGAAATTCGTTACGGGGTGAACTGGGAGGTTAAAGTTATAATTTTAAGTTTATCGTCAGTTTGATCAAAATTGAACACATTATTCTCGTAGAGGTAAATCTGGAAGTCATGAGTACCAGTTTTATTTAAGTAACTGACTGAATTTTGTTATTATTTGAATTGTTAACACTGAATACAAAGATATAATATCATTACAATTTAAATACCCACTAGTAAAACAGCCATCTCTGTCTGTGAAGCGGTAGCCATACTGCGCTCACCAACCCGCCTGCCAAGCGTAGTGAGTACTGGCAATTACCCCCCAAAATGATGACACAGTTGTGGAATCTATAGGGGAGGCCTTTATTCAACAGTGGACGTATAAATGGCCGATATGATTATGAAAACAGTCATCCTCGCTTTATGTAATACATTATTAAAATGAAAATTATCCAAAAGATAACCGCAAAGTTATTGCAGTCATCACTGTGACAGAAAAACTATCCAAAGAACATTTTTTGTTTTCGCGAAAATCAACAGATATCGGTCGTTGAGCAAAGGTCATACGTACAAAAACTATCAGTCAGTGCTCAGAAGTAGATCCAGTAAAGATTATACCCAATTGCTGACGAAACTAAAATCATAAAAGATTTGAAAGTGCTACTTCAGAAAAATGGGAACTCAATGCCAAAGTACGGTTTACCGTAAACCGTACTAATTGATAAAATTACCAATGGTGTTCTAGAAAATTGATTTGAAGAAAGGTAAAACCCATTGTTATTTAACCTTATAGAAATACATTATGTACTCCTGCGCCCCGAGAAAGGGCATGCCAGATGCCTACCGGATAAAACCACTGGAGTGGTCAGTTTCGGCACCGTAGAGGTGCTCTAGGAAGAAAAAATCTCCTGGAGCTGCCCATTGTTGCCTTTAGGAACATCTTTGAGGGGATGACAGTAAAGCCGTCAACCCCTCCAGGGGAGGGAAGGCGACTGTTAAGAGGCCAAACTACCCAGGCACATCTTAGAGGAGATTGTAAAGGGTCCCCTTGTAGCCTCGCTGTGCGTTTGCTGGGCGTGGCAGCACGTGGCCAAGTATGCAACGCCATCTTGATTCGGGATGAGCACGCAGATTCCGAAATCTTCACGTTGGCAGGAGGCGTAGGCATGTTGAGCATGGGCACTGGGACGGTAGTTACTCCGGCACTGGGTCCTGCTTTTGTGATCTTATTTTGGAGCATGACGCTCTCATAGGAGACAACAGCACTTCGAGGTAAAATTTCTAACCATCATGGCATTTTTCTCACTCAGCAACAAGTGTAATAAGAGCGTTTACTTTATGCAATAAGACAATAGTCTTTACGTCATACATTCATTGTCTGTCTGTTAAGTTTGTCCCCTCTGATTACATCATGTAATCTCTAGTGTTGACTTTAATGAATTCCTCTGTATACTTTATATTAATTACTGAATTGCTCAAATGACGAACTTTTTAAGTATTTCAGTTTAATAAAATATGTATTCTTGCACGCAGTTTTTCAGCTGTACATTTGTTTCGCTAAGGAATTAGCTTTACGTTCGGTATTCATAGTTAGTTCTTAAGCAATGTTCCGGAAGAACGTCTGACCTATGAAGTCCTTGGGAAACCAGAATGCCGCGACAAAATACGATTAGTTCACAAATAAAATTACTAACAATTTTCTTGTCTCATAGAAATCAGAAGAATGTACTTTATGCTTCACCATAATTTTGTCTTTTTTACCTTCTGTTGCAATGGGAGCAACGTAAGCTTAGCAAAGAATAAAGTTTAATTAATTGGTCTGGAGCCTTATCTTGAACCAGAGACCAGTCACCATTTTTGTTTCAACGTTTTAAGCAAAAAAACTTAGTGTTTGCCCTTGACCAGTCCCGCTGCGTTCGAAATGATTAATCAGTTAATGATACAAAGTGACGAAATTGAGTAATTGCATCAAACATAAGCTTTTCTTATACTCGATGACTATGGGATGTAAGGATTGATTTGACGGCACGGTTGGTGCAGTGGCTGATAAAGTTGACTGCTGCGCTCCGGGTCGCGGGTTCGATTCCCGCACGGAAAAAATATTTGTATGATCTGCAGGTAGTTGTTCCGGGTCTGGGTGTATTGTGTGTGTGAAATTTGTGTATGTAAACGCACCCACGACATCGGAGAAATCCTAGTGTGGGGCAAAGTTTTACAAAAAAACAAAAAAATAAGGAGTGTTTCCAGCACTTTGTGATTCTACAATCGTCTTCAGTTTGATGGAATTTTAGAGATTGCAGTCTTACTGAATGCGATTACGGTTCTCCAGTGCAGTCAATGACGTATTTCCTGGTGTTTCATTATCATCATATCATCCATCCTCCCCACAGATTTCCACAATTGTGGCGTCTTTTTGGGGGAATTTTCCGATACGATTTCTGGGTTGGTGAGTGCAGTATGGCTACTATTCCACAGAAGGGACACTGCTGCCCATCATCCCTCTAGTTAGTTAGGACTGAAAACTCAAAACAGCGTATTACATACGTATTGACAATTTTGCTACACGTAGGCGCATATCAATTTATTGCTGCATTACTAAGGATTTGCATAGGATCTTTATAACAGGTGTAAGTGACATCGTAACCAAAACTGATACCATGAATTCAGTACATGGTTCTGGAACTCTCGTTAGAATTTTGCTTCGGTCTTTCCGGAATATTCAGATTTGGATCCAGTTTATCGCTATTTAGAATAAAAATACAATAAAGTATTTATTTTTACATAAACTGCAATGTAAATAAAAACTAAACGCCTGTTAGAAATGTCTTAGAATTTCGCGAGTCTTAGTGGTCGCAGTCATCCTGCGACCACGAATGCTGCAAGGTATTCGAAACGTCGAAATTCCGTGTGGTGTCCGGATTAAGAATATAGCACCACTCCATCTCCTCCCGTGGATGTCGTAAAAGGCTACTAAGAGAATCTAACCAGAGGGGTGGGCAGCAGCGTCCCTTCTGTGAAGCGGTAGCCATACTGCGCTCACCAACCCGCTTGCCAAGCGTGGTGAGTATTGGCAAATACCCCCCAAAATGATGACACAGTTGTTGAATCTAAGGGGGAGGCCTTTGTTCAGCAGTGGACGTCCTGTGGCTGATATGATATGATTCGAAACGTCAGGAAAATCAAAAATATACGCGACAGAATCCGTTTAGAAGTGTTTTATTATAAACGGCTGTTGTTTCGCTACATTTCACGTATGAGGTCATCGGTCGCAGTAGCATAATAGGTAATATCATATCACAGTACAATAAACACGTTGCGTTTTCATCGAGTTGTTTACGATACATTGCCTGTTCAAAAATGTCGAAAGCTGTTGTAACTTATTATTTCCGAGGTAAATGAGGAAAGTTATTATCTTATTATAGGTCTAAGTGTGTAAGGTAAGTACGGGCCTATACCGTGTGGTGCTGGCTAGGAATACCACCACCCTATCTCATACCGTGGGTGCCGTAAAAGACGACTAAGGGATTAGCCGGAGGATGGGCAGCAGCATTCATTGGAGTATATTTATAGCTTATGCGATCGCCAACCCGTCAGCCAAGCGTGGCGATAATGGCAAAACCCCTCAACGAGCACACAATACAAACCCATACCGGTCGTTGTGGTAATCTTTGGGGAGGCCTCTGTCCAGTAGTAGAGGATTTTTTGCTGAAATGATGACACCGTGTAGCCGTCCATACTACTGTTACGTTGTGTAGCTGTAGGTGTAGAGCAGACTTCACAAATAATATCTTTGTGCCTGTGCCCGGCTCAAAGTTCGAAGTACAGACGAAATGGTATTCAGTTATATCTATCTTTATTTTGCCCTCTTGAATGTTTAGTACCCGTTTTGTACAACTAGACACGGTATTTTGCAATATTATTTCGGTGGCGCGCACGTGGTCACGCAAAGCGAGGCTTAGGGGGATCCTTTACAATCCTCCCCGAGAAGTGCCTGGGGTGGCGACCTTTTTACAGTCGCCTTCCCTCCGCTAGAGGGGGTGACCGCTTTAGTCATCCCCTCCGTGATGTGCCTAAAGGCTTGGCACTAATGGGCGGCTCTAGTGTGATCTTACGAGGACCTGGAGCCCCCTTCGGTGCCGAAGATGACCGCTCCAGTGGTTTTAGCCGGTAGGAGTCCGGCATACCCCTTCACCCTTCCCGGGGGTGAAGGAAGTTCCATGTAGAATTTCCACTTTCCAAAAATAAAAAAAGGTGCTGCAAAAAATGTCTTTGCGGCAGCTGCTCTATACTAACAACCAGGTCTTGGACTTATCATTATAAGCCATAAATAGCATTTGATAGTTTAAAATCAGATGTCTCAGGGTGACAAACGTAGTGTTTGTTATACACACTGAGTAATATTACAACGTTTGTCACCCTGAGACATCAGATTTTAAATTATCAAATGCTATTTATGGACTATAAAGATAAGTCCAAGACCTGGTTGTTAGTGTTAAAGTCAGGATTAACTCACTTAAATAAAGAACATATTAAAGATATCTAAACAAATAATACTATAAGCCCAAGGTTCATAAAAACAATAAAAAGATTAGAAAGACTATATTAAACAAAGAAAAATCGAATGACTTTCGATTTCTTTTTCGGCAAGTTTACAACCCTATTTGATATTAATTCCCCGTCTGTCATAATTTTATATAATGTCACAGTGTTTTTTCCGAAATTAAAAAACAGTTGAACCGTACGACATTGCCGACATATTTTTTAGAATTTTTCATTTTTGAGAAATATATTTTTATAATCGAATTGAACCGTACGACGTTGCCGACATATTTTTTTCATTTGTGTGAAATATTTGAATGTAAACATTAATTAATCTAAACACCGCACAACGTTGCCTTTTATGCCTTGACATTGGCGAAATTGTGGAAGATACTCTACAGAAGCCATAATCTAACAGAAGAAGTGTTTCGTTTCTCTCTCACTCTCTTACTCTGAACATAAACATAAGTTCCTTGAAACTTCATGGAACTTATGTTTATGTTCAGAGCAGTAATTATAAATTCCATAAAGATACATCTATCTTGCACAGGTTTTCTCACCTTACTAATACTTTTATGATTGTTTGTTGTGATGGTTCTATATTGTTTTGTTGTGAATGTTTAGTACCATATAATGAGTGACTCCACCATTATAAATGAGGAATTAGCAAATAAACAAAGTGAAACGAGAATGTTTTTAGAAATAATGATGTTTTCATTTTGGATAGAGCTTTTTAGGATGCTGTACCAAATCTACAAACTCTAGGGTTCAATGCTTGTAAGCCAGTCACTTGTAGCGAAAATCAGCTGACAACATTACAAAGTAATAAAACTAGATGTATCTCCATGTGTACCACACTCATCGGAGTGGTTCGAGTTGACAACGGGCGAATAAAAAGAGATTTCCAACTTCTACGACAATAGTTTTTTAATCGGGCCATTCCACACATGATCGATGATTTTAGGATAGCATTGCATTGACTAACAAGTTCCACCCATTAATACGAGTTCGGCCTGAAGATAGAGAGTACCTGGAAATAACCAGAATCAGGATGCAGATGCAAAATCACCTAGGCGATTTCATTTTAAGTGAAAATATAATAGAAGACGTGCTGTATTTAGAGCTATAAATGGCAATATACCACAATTAAGAGATTTCCCTAAACTTGGATTACAGGGGTTAAAAAGAATTGCTTTAGGTCGTATCAATTGCAACAAGCTAGATCCTACTATGGCGCGCATAAAAGACAATGTTACATATCATATAGAAGTGTCAAAAGCGTATGAAGAGGAATTGTCTTTTCTGTCTAGTTGAACATATTGGATTTACGTATATTTTATAAATAAAGACGACAATACTGTTACACACAAACGCTGAGATAATGTTGTTATAGTTATGCATTGTCGTCACATTAGAAATTGTCACAATTTAATTATTTTTCGGGAGCTGAGTTCACAAGTAAATGACGCTGCACTATCGGGCCACCCAGAGAATGGTGTCATATCCGTCAGCGTTGAAATAGTAACGTACTCCGTGTGCCAACTATCCTTCAAAGTGTTATTTATTATTCTATGCTAAAATATATGAACAATATATCAATATCTACGTGAACAGAAAATGTGTACCCCTTTTCAAGCATAATTCCGCGCACGGAGGAGTGAGAGATTTGGCATAACTAAAGTTTGCCACCACCCCATTTCCCCCCGTGGGTGTCGTAAAATTCGACTAAGAATTAGCCGGAGGATGGGCAGCAGCGTCCTTCGAGTACATTAACAACTCAACTGCGATCGCCAACCCGTCTGAAAAGCGTTCATGGCAAAACCCCCCAATAAGCCCACAAAACACCCATATCGATCGTTGTGGCGTTCTTTAGGGGAGGCCTGTGTCCAGCAGTGGACTTCATTTGGCCAAAATGATGATTATGAGTAGAATCTAGCTATATATATGGAGCGACTGCCTATCGATTAATGGTTGTTATTATGCTTTGCAGTTTAGTAAAACGTGCTACTAACTGGTTAAAGATGCCTTTTTAAACGAGCAGATGCTCAAAATTTAAATCACTAAGACTTGATTGTATGGGCGGTCACCAGTAGGCATTAACTGACCACCTGACTTTGCACCGCTACCGATTCTACGCAATTTTTTTTTCAAATCCTTGCCCCTCACTAATATATAAATTTCACACACAATTCACCCAGACCCTGAACAACAAACTGCAGATAATACAAATATTTGTTCCGTGCGGGAATCGAACCCGCAACCCGGAGCACAGAAAACTTATAAGTTTGTGTGCAACTCTCTTACCTAACAAAGATGATTTTTATCTGTAATAAACGCACCCACGATACAGGAGAAATCTTAGTGAGGGCCAACGTTTTTTTTTAAAAAGACAGTAAACTAAAATTTATTTATTAGAAAGTTGCAATATCAAAAATGTAACATAGCACATTACAAAACGATAAACCACACTACTCAAAGACAGATGTAATTAGTGCCGCTAAAGATACTGTTATCGTATTTAACAACTTGAATAAGTATTATGTCAAACTTGTTTACAAAATGTACTGAGGTTAACTGACGCGTGCCGCCGCACACTTATAAAAAAAATGTGGTTGATGGACGTTTTTGTTTGGTTAGAACTGGCATTATATATTTTATGGCAATAGTTTCAGAGACGATTTTCGAACCAAACATTCATGCTTAGTAATGTTTTAGGTTTTCGCGATTGTTACTCATTATAATAAACCACGTAACGACGCCTGTCACCTTTGTCATCCTGCGACCACGAACCCTTTTTGTTTTTTTTTATTTATCCGGTGGAAATACCTAATGTACTTCCTTCGCTAAAACCACCGGAGTGATCATCGTCGGCACCGAAGGGAGGCTTCAGGAACTCGAAAGATCTCCATCTAGAGCCACCCGTTGGTGCCACGCCTTTAGGCACATCTCGGAGGGGATGACTGTAAAGAGGCCACCCCCCCAGGCATCTCAGGACGCTCGAAACAGTGTCCAGTACCTACATTATTGTTAACGCTTTATATTATTTGGTATTTCTGTACAAGATCTGAGAGATATGTTAAAGAACTAAAGTTGCTGACTAGAGACACATCCTGCGACCACGAACCCTGCAAAGTGTTCGAAACGTCAGGAAAAACAAAAACCTAAAAATTGCGCGATAGAATCCGTTTAAAAGCGTTTTGTTATAATTCATACTTATTTGTTTGATACATTATGACAGTTTCCTCGTCGGTTAATATACGACCGTTTCTTCATCTATTTATTTAAAGAGAAAAAGATGTCGAACTTTGGAAGGATCCTAAAAATATAGCTACCAAAGCTCTTATTCCTTGTGATTGGGAATATAGCACCACTCCATCTCTCCCGTTGATGTCGTAAAAAGCGATTAAAGGATTCTAAGCCAGAGGGATAGGCAGCAACGTCCATTCTGTGGAACAGTAGCCGTCCTGCACTCACCAACCAGCCTACCAAGCGTGGTGAGTACTGGCAAATTCTCCCCAAAATGACGACACAATTGTGGAGTGAAGCTTTTGTCCAACAGTGAAGTCCTATGGCTGATATGATGAGAGCTCTGATACGAATATTTAACAGATGTTACTCTTGAATAAGTTCTCTACAATATTTAAGTACAAATATTTGTATGACCTGCAAGTAGTTGTTCTGGGTGTATTGTGTGTGGAATTCATATCTGTAAACGCACCCACGACACATAATACTTATTTAACTAGAGGTAAAATATTATCAAGGCATCTGTCTAGTCGAACATATTGGATATACGTATATTTTTTTATAAATAAAGACGAAAATATAAGACCTTGTTGGTTCTTGTGCGCATGTTATGTGCATAGTTTGGTATTTGAGCTGGGAACGTTATAACTATGTTGTGTTCCCGCTCCATTTCTGGACAATAATATATTTTTGGACGAGTAAAATAAATGTTAAAATAATAATCATCATTTATGGTATAAATCCGTAGATGCCCTAGTGTGGGGCACATTTAAAAAAACAATAAAAAAGTTGAGATGGGTAACACGTAACTGAAAATACCGTATGTTTTTCAGTTACTAAGCTAGAAAAATAAATCAGCAGTGGCTGTTTATAAATGATAACTTATTGCAACAACACAGTTTAAAGATAATTAATTATAATATTCAATTTATATGTACAACGTTACCTATTCGTCAGTCGAGTTCTGACAAATCCTGCTTACACATGTTTTTGTGGATGACAAGTGACATGCTATAACGGTGACCTGTCAAATAAGAGTTGCCGTTAGAGCGTTGTCTAAGGCCACCCGCACATGGGCTACTAACCACAGCCGACCAACTGAATGACTAACAAACATTCACTTTTAAAAACAATATTTGTAAAAAAGTAATGTCTTAGATTTTCGCGATTATTACACATTATAATAAAACACTTTTAAACGGATTCTATCGCGTATATTTTAGATTTTTGATTTTCCTGACGCTTCGAATACTTTGGAGCATTCGTGGTCGCAGGATGACTAAGGTGACAGGCGTCGTTACAGATTTTAAAAAGTTGCAGTGGTCTATAAGATTGGCTGTGATTGTGGTTTATCATACATAGGGCAAACAAAGCGTAGCATAGCCACCCGAATAAAAAAACATATAGCTGACGTCAAGCATAGACGCTCCACAAAGTCTGCAGTGTGTGAACATGCCTTAGGCAAACCTAACCACTATCTTCGTTTTGATCAACATCAAGTCCTCGCGAAAGAGAACCGATATGTACCTGAAGAATGTTTCGTGAGGCTATTGAAATTAAAAAACATCCTAATTTTAATAGAGAAGATGGTTGGCAGGTACCACCTGTTTGGAATCCAGTTATTAAAATAATAAAGTCCCAAACAAGATATCGCACTAAGAAACATCAAGACACTGTAAGTGATTATTGCGTGCATCGAAACTAATTTTTTGATGAAAATTGTACGGTAGATAAAATAAAATAACTTTTTAAAATCTGTAACGACGCCTGTCACCTTAGTCATCCTGCGACCACGAATGCTGCAAAGTATTCGAAACGTCAAAATATACGCGATAGAATCCGTTTAAAAGTGTTTTATTATAATATTTAAAAGCCCACACGCTTTTTCCAAATTCAAATTTCTTTCACGCTCTAACATAAACACGCTCCGTATACATTCCCATACATACACCCTTACACGCACACGCAACCTTACAAAGCCAACCGTGAAGTATGTGGCAAATTAATATAGCTTCATTATTTATATTTATATTTTGTGCACAATTTTGCGCAATCTTTTGACTCCCAAATACACAGGCAAGCCTAGTTTGAAATTTAAACTAGTTATAACACTGCATCAGTTGTAAATAAGATATAAGTTAGTAGTAAATGCGTTGGCTAAGTGATATAACCCTGGTTTGTGAGTAAGGTTCTGCCTCATTCATCGCCGCATTAAATTGTAATATTTAAGATTTTATTGGCACAGTCACGTGGTCACTCACAAGAAAGCCTCAAAAGGAAGCTCAAGGTCACTCAGTGAGCTCTGGAGAGAGCTATGCTTGCTTTTTCTCGACGAGATCAAAACAGAAATAAGGAGATCCGTAAAAGAGTTAAAATTGCCGACATAGCTGAAAGGAATAGTAAGCTGAAGTGGCAATGGCCGAGGCACACTGCTGGCAGTGTTGTGACTGCGACGATTGGCTCGTGTGTGGCTAACCTAAGTATTAGTAAGATATTTATAACGCTGTACTCTCATCTGTTATTCATATTAATTAAGGATTTGGTAATGGTCGAATGATTGCTCATGTAATTTACTATAAATTATAAATGTGACGGTTTGTCGAAAGGTTGTTTCGATATAACTTCACAGTTAATTTGGATGAATAAATTGCGTGTTATTACTGTGTACTAAAATGTTAATAAATAGCAAACTCCCCCCATAAATTGCGTGTTATTAGAATACGTGTACTAAGATGGAAATCTATGGGGAGACCTTGGTTCAGCAGTGGACGTCCTTTGGCTGATATGAAAATGATGATGGCGACTAAAATGTTAGAAATGATTAACATCATTGAAGCCTTCAATCAGAAATGTCGACAACCTGCTAAAAGCCAGTTGGTGTAGTCAGGAAGGACTTACTCCAGCAGTTTTTTTTTATTGCGAACACCTGACTTGATTATACCGGTGATGTCAATAAACCACTAAGGGTATAATCCTGTATCAAGAAGGATGTATGATCACCAGCAATAAGATTATTTTGTTATTATAATTCCGTGTGGTGTCGGGATTAAGAACATAGCACCACTCCATCTCCCGTGGATGTCGTAAAAGGCGACTAAGGGAATCTAAACCAGAGGGATGGGCAGCAGCGGTCCTTCTGAGAAACGGTACCCATACTGCGCTCACCAACCCGTCTGCCAAGCGTGGTGAGTATTGGTAAATACCCCCCAAAATGATGACACAGTTGTGAAAATCTATGGGGGAGGCCTTGTTCAGCAGTGGACGTATAAATGGCTGATAAGATATTATATATGATGATATAGTTTTAGTGTAATTAAAAACAAAAGAAAACAAGTAACAACAAAAAAACAAGTTGCAAGATTCGAAGCTGTTGGTCCTATGGAGAAGAACAAGCAAGAAACTCCATGGATATACTCTTTTAAAATATATAATGTATTACAGTCTTATTACTTAACAAAATATAATCTTTAAAAAAAGCTATTTGAGGATAATGCATCCCAATGTGTGGGATAAATATACACATATTTATGCATAATGATAATTAATTGCCTTACAATAAGATTTCTACAGTAGTTAAAAGCTGACCAGTCCTGAGAGAGGGCACCCGTTCACGGGCATAACGTAGCATTTATTAAGCTTAGTCGAGAATCAATTTGGAGAACACAAACAACGCAGTTAGTTCCCTCACTTTCACCACACTACACAACACTTCAAATACATAATCAATATCTAACTACCGTCTTTCTTAACCAATACAATTTGCAACAATGAATCCATGATTGCGACTCGGTACAAGAGTTATTGACTTTTCCGCAACACGGCACAAACATGGCGGCACAAATATTCGGCGAAAGCGCCCGCAAGGACATGCGTACGCGCTGGCAGGGTGAACTGTGTCATTGACATCCGTGCAGAATTTTAATATAGATTGTGATTGGAATAGGTTTATACACTTAATTTGCAGGTAAGGATACCGGAATGATAGGTGTTTTAGCACCAAAAAATTGTTACATAATGAATAATGAGTCAATCATCTGTCGTTATTATAAAACCCCATGCGAACACTTTTAATTTAATTTTTAATTTGTAATTAATTTTAACATCACTATTAGTATTGACGAATAACAAAATATAATACTATACATAGTTACTTATTACGTAACTTCATTATTGCGTGCCGGAAGACGTCAGCTGTCAGTCGTCACCAACTTAGGGTGGCGCAGAAAATCAGTGCTCCTGTGTTGCAAGTAATTTGTAACATAGAAGTGTAATGCTGAGCGCCATTCCTTTTTTTTGCGGAGATGAGACTCAGTAATCTTTTCTAGTTGTTACTTATTGTCATTATTTTTTAAATATGTAGTGTGTTTTAGCTTCGGAAATTAATAAATTGTTTTTCTTTCTTTCTTTCTTTCTAATAAAGTCATCAAACGAAGACAAAAAGCTAATATTTTCTGTATGTTCTGTTTTCAATCGATGTTTTAATTTACTTTGCCGTACCTATCAGGTTGTACTAGAAGCCGTACCCGATAAGCTAGGGAAGAGCAGAGACTGATTGGGCCCGTAGGAAACAGAAGAGACTGCTTGATTGACTAATCTTCACCTCAATCACAACTGATGGAAAGCGATTATGATGATTGACGGATGTGGTCTACGATGGAACTCAAGCTCAAATCTTTATTGCATTCATAAGTTGACAGAAAATTGGATGCGTATCAATATGAAACCCTGTTAGGGCGAAACAATTTTACTATACAACTAGCTGGGACCCGCGTTTAATTTAAAAGGAATTTAGAGTACTTCGACATAGACACTTGACATAGAATATATATATAGGATTTCAAGGGTTTTATTTTTTTACGCGGAGCCCTAATTATTTTTCTAAAATGAAAGTAGCCTACGTTATTTCTTATAACATCAGCTATCTGCCAGTGAAGGTCCCGTCAAAATCGGTCCAGCCGTTTCGGAGATTACCCGGAACAAACAGACAGACAGACAGACAAAAAATTTAAAAATAGTGTTTTTGTTATATGTAACGTACATACTTTCATATGCATTTAGTAAAAAGCTGTTATTTTGACATTACAAACAGACACTTCAATTTTATTTATTTGTATAGATAACAATAGTATTTCTGTTTGCTTAAAATGTTAAAAGGAAGAGATTAATACATATTAAAGGTTATGGCGATTATTAAGCGGTTATTTATATAAATTTTTGATACATCTTGTAGATTTTAATATTATATTATTATTCAAGCGAAATATGATAATTCTTATTATATTATATTAATATTATTTACTTAGTTGGTATAGAATTTGTTTAATCACAGAACCAGAACCCAGAAGATATCTAATTTAAAAGGTGCTAATTTATGAGTTTCATTAACATTTACTAAAATAATGTAGGAACACTTTTCTATTGTAATAACAAAAAACACCCACATCAACGGCTTGTATCCCCAGCTACGGTAAATAAGCCGGACGCATAAATCTTCTTCAGAGTCAGTTAGTTAACGTCTTAACTGCAAAGGAGACCAGATAGAGTAGTAAATGTTACAGGCGTTTGAAATAAGCTAAGAGACATGTTAAAAAACTATGATCACTTTAGATCAAGATTGATGTCTTCACGCTTTTGTTATAGGAACAACATTCATAGTGTCACTATTTATATCAGCCTGGCCGATTGCCGTCAAAACTTTGGAATTCAAGAATTGTTCCGCTCTTGACTTAATTTCGCCTGATCGAAAGCGATGGATGGGATCCAAGATGGAACGAGCGCACCCAGAAGATGTTTATTCTCTTAATTTCCAATTCCCATTTTAGTTAAAAGATTTCATCGGTTTGTCACAAGGTCGATGTTAAGGTTGGATCAAACAAACATGTATTCTAAAGAAAGACCAAAATATTAACTAGCTCTTGATAGCAAACCGAAACTATCTGGTTGAATAACCTAGTCATAGTAGACTATGACTATATATCAATAACTTTTCCTGGTCCTCCCGAACTATAAAATAATAATAAATGTATAAGATAAATAAAGGTTAATTAGCGACATTCACCGTGTCGTCTGTCGGCCTCGTTGAAGGTCGTCTCACGCTGCGTGCGGCTATCCGTTCTACAAGCTGTGAAGCTGGTGAAGGTCGCTGGGAGACGTTGGATAAGGGCGGCATGTGACCGTTCGTTGTGGAAATCTGTGGGGGAGGTCTTTGTTCAGCAGTGGACGTCCTGTGGCTGATATGATGATGACGATGACTACAATCTTACTTTAAAGGAAAACTGTGCTCTCTGGATCTATATTAGCCATTTAACGTCAGTTTAAACATGTGCATCTTCCATTAACATCCTTGTTAGGCGGTCCTTAAAAATAGCCTATGTTTTAATCCGGTAGCAGCAGCAGCAGAAGCAATATCTAGACTGGACGACGCCTTATCCAGTCCTGTCTCTGTACCCCACGATACCGTCTGCTCAACGTTAAGGACTGTCGATACTGTTAATAATAAGGTTAGGAGATATTGCTTCTGCTGCTGCCGCTACCGGATTAAAACATAGGCTATTTTTAGGGAAAAGAAACAGTTCCCGAGGGATGCGCGATATTTTTTTCCGTGATACCCGCCGCGGGAACCGCTACCTATCGAAGGACGGCCAGGAATCGGGTGTTTTACGCTACTAAGTTTCGTGCAACGTAGATAAGCAAAGTTATAGAAGACATTTTTATAAATCCCGGAATTCCTGGGATTAAAAAGCTTATCCACATTAATATGTCGCAGTGAATTACACGTCATTTAGTGGTTAAAAACTCAACCTATTGCGACCCCTGCTTATGACACATCAATATCCAAAGCGTGAATAATAATAACAAATGCATTTGTCAGACGTCCCGCACATAATCGAGAGACAGTTGAAGCAGTATTCAATTAAATCGAGTCTATTTTGATTGAAATATCGGGTGCGAGGCGGATGGTTAACGAAACCGGTACACGTCAGTTTAACAGAAGTCGTTTGTATATGTAAGTAATAAAATATGAAAAAAGAATCAGCGTGGTGTCCGCATTAAGAATGTAGATCTCTCCGTCTCCTTCCGTGGCTGTCGTAAAGGCTACTAAGAGACTTAACCAGAGGGCTGCAGAGTCTCTTCTGAAAACGGTAGCTTACTGCGCTCACCAACCCGCCTGCCAAGCCTTTTTTTTTTTTTTTTTTTTTATGTAGGGCTTCTCGCAGTAATCCCAAGGGGGATATATCTGCTTAACCGGGCAAATTGGCGAAGCATTAAGTAGCCTCCAGCCTAGCTTTCTTTATATTTAAGTAACTGCGCCTGAGGGCGTCCCCTGCGGGACACGGACCTCGGCTCAGGGAGTTACTGGGATAGTAATAATCATGAGGGACTGCTGGATCAATGATTAATTGGGGTTTATAGGGATCTTTAGTTACTACTCGATTTCTCGGCACGGGCCGGCGCGAGCAAGGGTCGGGGGGGGCGACTTTAACGTTAATCGGGTGGTCGCGAATTTAGGCTTCCGCGACGGCGTAGAAGCGGGCCCCGGCGGCGGGGTCGATATGTCGGTTTGTTTGTTGATTGAGACTGCGCGAGTCTCTTCATGTGAGCTACGTGATGGATAGTGATAAGATCATCGGGATCTTCTAGTGCGTGCCTTGGTCGGCGGCATTTACTAATTTTGGAGGGCCTATAGTTAGCGGCCGCTACTACTAGGGGATTCGGGTGATGAAGGGCAGAGTCGAAAAAGCGTTTACTCGCTAATTTCATGAACTGCTTTATAGTGGGCAAGTTCAAGTCGGTGTGTAGTTGGATATTGCGCACATACCAGGGACTACCTGTGGCTTTGCGCATGAATCGATTTTGGAGGACTTGGAGTTTCTTAATATGGGTGTGGGCAGCGTGTGAGAACACGACACTTGCGTAAGTGAAAATGGGCCTTATGCACGTTGTGTAAATACGCACCTTATAGTTAAGGGGTAATTTACTACGTGCATTTAACATAGGGTGAAGTCGTCCTAGTGCAAAAGCGGCGCGGGCTCGCACCGTCTTTATGTGCTCACGGAACGACAAGTTACGGTCTAGTGTAACACCTAAGTATTTGGCGTGGGGTTGCCAGGGAATGGGCTTATCAAACATCGTGATTTGTTTGAAGCGCGTATGTTGGTCGCCGTGACGGGAAAAAAGTACGGCTGCGCTTTTTAAGGGATTAACCTCTATGCGCCATTTACTGAACCAGTTGGCCAGTGAATCGGCTGAGGCTTGAAGTTTGCGGGATATACTATCAGGGCTGGTACCTGAGTAGAATATTGCCGTATCGTCGGCGAATAAGGCCAGTTTTGGCTTGTTTTTGAGTGGATTGGGGATGTCGCTGGTGTACAGCGTGAACAAGAGTGGGGCGAGAACCGAGCCCTGAGGGACTCCGGATCTTATGGGGTGGGGGGTGGAAAGTGTTCCTTCTATGCGGTAGCGAAAACTGCGATCCGACAAGTAGTCTCGTATGATAAGCACGAGACGATCTGGCACTCCGAGTGTATATAACTTATATAATAAGCCATTGTGCCAAATTTTGTCGAACGCTTTCGCTACGTCAAAGAATAACACCCCGGTCATACGACCATAGGTGAAGTGATGGAGGATGTGTTCGACCAAGCGGTGAACTTGTTGGACGCATGAGTGTTTAGTTCGAAAACCAAACTGCTCGTTAGGAATGAGTTTATTGGATTCGGCAAAATCCTTTAATCTAATAAGTATAAGCCGCTCATATATCTTCCCAAGCACATTGAGAAGGCTTATGGGGCGATAACTGGCTGGCTCAGACGCCGGTTTGCCGGGTTTGTGAATACCGATAACGGTCGCCTGTTTCCACGTATGTGGGAAGAGATTATTTTTAAATGCCGCATTGAATATGGCGGTCATTAGTCTAATGAGGGCGGGGGGAAAGTGTTTGATCACTTTACTAGTGATGCCGTCTGAGCCAGGGGCTTTCTTGGGGTGGAGGTTTTTAACAATAGTCCTCACCTCGTCGACCGAGATGGGGGCTAAGGGGTCATTGGGGTCGTCGACGGGCGGGATAGCGGCCCTACGTTCGACTTCGGCATCGACCTTGGCGAGGTGGCTTGGGTCTACTGGTAGGGTGCTGGGGGTGCATTGGGCCTCTAAGCTGTCGGCTAGGCATTCGGCTTTTTCATCATCATCAAAGGCCGGCCTTTGGTTTGGGCGGTTTAGGGGGGGCGTAGTTGACACGATGTCCGACTTTAGTCTACGCTGTAATTGCCAGAAGGCAAACTGGTTGGGCTCTAGTTCGCTTAGCGTCTTGTCCCAGGCGGCCTCCCGTACCTCTTGTATACGCTTCCTTACAGCACGCTGTAAGTGGCGCATATAGAGGCGATTGGCCTCACAGGGAAAAGCGCTATACGCTCTGAGGGCTGCATTCTTCTCCGTCAACAGTGCTCGCGCATCGTCCGGCAGCTTCCAGTGATGGTCATCCACCACTGGAACCCGCCGTGAGCACTCGCTCACTACAGACTGCACGTGACTGGAGAGGGAGTCGATCGCGCCTAGCGTGTCTGCGACTGTCTCAATGTTGTCGGGAATGGAGACTAAGAGAGGGGACGAGGTGTCCTTGAGGCGGGCCCCAAGTTTCCTCCAGTCCGTCATGACTTTATTCTGAGGGGGGTGCCCCGGATCAGGGGTGAAGTTAAGGAGGGGGGCTAATTCTATGATCACGGGGCGATGATCGGAATCAAGTTCTTGTAGCACTTCCATAGAACGCAACTTAAGGTTGACGTTCTTGAAAAGCGCTATGTCAAGTATGTCGGGGCGGTGATCAATAATCGCCGGGTAATGTGTGGGGGTCATCGGGGCGATGACGTCGAAATGGATTGAATTTAAAATACGGTTGAGTCGTAGACCCAACGTATTGTTATAATGACAATTCCAAGCTACATGTTTGGCGTTTAGATCGCCCGCTATAATAACGGACTCGCCTAAGTTGTTAAGAGCTTGGATGTCGGGTTTAAAATTAACATTTAGGTCGGATGGGGGTAGGTAAGCCGATACTATATATATCGGCTGATGTCCGGACATGCCTATCCGACATATAGATGCCTCAATATGCGATAGGGGAGGTGTGTCTATTGGTAAACAATAGAGGGATCTTTTATAATAGATAAGGGTTCCGCCGCCTTGCGCGCGGGTTCTGTCGTTGCGAACTAAGTTATAGTTCGCAATTTTTGGGTCTTTATGGGAGGGCTTTAGAAATGTCTCTTGGACTAAGAAGAGGTCAATTTGATGATCACGCAGGAAAAGCGCGATTTCATCTCGTTGACCCGAAATGCTGTTAGCATTGAAGAAGCCTATTTTAAGGGATCGGGGCTTGACTCTGCACCTTGCGTTTGTGTTATCCATTAATGGTTTACGCGGTAGTTGATGAGGGAGGACGTTACGTCTGTGTAGTTACACAAGACGAGGTACATGTTTGGTGTACCTTGATGAGTGCGGATGTCCGCTGCCATCTGGTGAACTCTGTTGAGGTCAACAGAGGCCAGGAGTCCTAAGACTACGGCGAGATCATCGGGGTTGTGGGAGGGTTGAGGGGGCGGTAGTGAGGCCCTTGGGGGTTGTGCGCGCGCGGGCATGGGCGCGGGCTGGTAGGGGGTAGCGGCGGGCATGAGAGGGGCCGCTGTGGGTGAAGCCTTGGGCGGGGAAGCCGCTGCGGCTTTGGGGGGCGTTCTGAGGGCCGGGAATGCCTGCTGGTGATGCTGAGCATGCCAGGGCGAAGTCTTGGGGGGGAGGGAAGGTTCAAAGGGGGGGGGTTGGGAGGCTTGACGGGTGGCCGCATAGGCCTGTGTCGAAGCCTTGCGCCTCTGCGACTTATTGTCGCCGCGCGGAGCTTTCGGGCAACCTCGGTAGTTGGCCGGATGGCCTTGCTCGCCACAGAGAACACAGCTGGGTGGCTCTGTGCAAAGCGTGCGGTCTTTGGGGCGGCTGCACTCGGCTGTGCCATGGTCCCCTAGGCACTTTACGCACCTGGGTTTGGCATGGCAATGCCGTTGGGAGTGCCCGTAGAGTTGGCAGCGATGGCACTGCCCGGGGGGACCCCCCTTATTGGGGGGCTCGATGCGTATGCCAGAGAGTTGGCATACGGTTTTGAGGTTGAATATCTCCCTGCCTGGAGTTTTGTCGCAGACAGCGAGGACCATATCGTAAGGGGCGCCGTTGCGCCCGGCGTGCATCCTGTGCACTTCCCTGACGGGGATTCCCTGCGACTTAAGGTCGTCGAGGATGTAATGAGTCTGTATCTCCTTGGGGATACCTCGGATGACGACTCTGAGGGGGCGTTCCTCCGGGAGGGAGTAACTGTGGAACGAAATGTTCCTATCTATGAGGGCTCGGGTTAATTGCCGGAAGTCGGCCGAGGTGGGTACCATCACTTTGATACCCTCCTTTATGGTTTGAGCGCTGATGTAGTTGATCTTACGATCAACGCACATCTTGCTCGTCTCGGTCCACTTGGTTTTGTCTTGTATGACAATAGGTGGAATTGAGCGCTCTTTGCGCGGGGGCTCTGGCAGATGGCCTTGGGTGGCCATCGGGGAGGTGGGGCGACTATCCTGCGACGGGGTAGTCGTTGGTGCGGGCGAGGCCGTCTGAGTCTGGGTGGGGGGGGGTGTGGGGGCTTGTGCCGCCACTGTTTTGGGGGCCTTGGCTGGGACCTTTGAGGCCTTAGCCTTCCTGGCCCGTTTTTTGCCCGTCTCCACGAGAGTGAACTCGTCTGTGGAGGCGGAGTCAGAGGTGGGGGGGGAGGAGGAGGAGTGTTCGGACTCCGAGGCGGAGTCGTCCGACATGTCCGAGGGACTGTCCATGTCGGCGTCATGGGTTGGGGTTATAGGGTGGGCAGCATGGTACGCTACCAACACCGGGGGTTTTTTGGGGAGGGGCTTATTTTCCCTCGCGAAGGCGGGAAGTAAAGACTCCGCGGGGGAGGTCGGGCGCGCCGGTCTGAGGGCGGGGGGAAGTATGTTACCATACTTTTCAATGAACTGGGGGTCCTTGAGGAGGACCTCCCTGAAAAACCCTAGAAGGGACGTGAAATTGGATTCGTCCGACATTGTAGTAATAGAATTCTATAAATAGAATTCTATGTTTACTACAGCCGGACGGCGAAAAAGTTGCTATTTATAGCGAAGATAGGGGTAAGGGTGCTTTTACGCGAACCCTAAGTCCTCCCGGGTGGACAGGCCCGGGGGGTGTGTAGTAACAACAACCCTCCCCGCCGGGATAGGCAGGGAGGTGTGGGTACCTACGGTGAGCCCTAAGCTTGTACTCCCGTGGCCAATCTTATTGTGCAGACGGGTCCCTAAACAGCTCTTGTGCAATGGGCGATAAGAATATCGCCCGATAGAGACTGTTGAGCTGAAAATGAAAAACTGAAGAACAGTCTAGGGTCGACTAGGGTAGCCCCCAAGGCCGATGGTCCTAGACCGCTTCCGCCTTTTTGTTTAGTCCTGAGGGGACTAAACGGATGCGACGGGGCAACACCCACTCGGCTTCGTTTACACCTTTCGGTTTCCGCCGAGGACCACAAAAACAGTGGATTTTCCCTGAAGGGGTACTAACGTTGACACTATGTCGTCGAAAGAAACAAATAGGTTTCCCTTGTCTTGACAAAGACAAGTTCCCCTATATCTTAATTTGTTAGCGTCGCCTTTAAAAAGGCAACTACTAACAATACGAGTCGTTTTGTTGCTATGCAGGACGCCTAGCAACAACAACGACAGCCGACACGAAAAACCGTTAGGAAACGCGCGAAAAGAGCACGAATGTGGTACGTGACCACTCTGTGCGGATGCGAAAACGGGACTTTTTTTGCGCGAGCCTGCCAAGCCTGGCGAGTACGGGCATATATAGGGGAGGCCTTTGTTCAGCAGTGGACGATGTTTGGCTGATATGATGATGAACAAAATATATAATTTACAGATCGGACTATTTTATTTTTACGACTAGATCAGTTCGCAATTTCACCAAAATAAATAATAAGGTTGAGAATATAAATGTTATTTTAATAACTAATTAGTTGCCTGTAGGTATATCAAATTTAATACTACGCAAGCTGGTACACTCAGCTACGTTATCAAGTATTAGCTATACATTAGCAGTATAAGCTGATCTCGCATTGTATTGGCTTTCTGCACAATGAGAGCTTATACTGAATAATTATAGCTTGATATATAGCCCATAAACAAAAGTTACCAGCTACAGCGTTCAGCAAACGCAGATAAGTAAATGTAAATAGATCGGTGGAGCTATTCTAAACGCGGAAAACTCCGTGTCGAGAACGTGCCTGAAGAGATATGGTATGAAAACCTATTGATAATAAAAGGTTAGATTTCTTTTTATTTATTTTTTATTGTTGGGCTTCTCGCATACATTTCTGGGAAATGTGGTTGCTTAACTGGTCATTTTCTAGCGAAGCCAAAAGAGGCCTCCAGCCAGGCTTACATTTAGTATTAAAAACTAAGCAACTTTCGCTAAGGGCGCCCCCTGCGGGACACGGACCTCGGCTTAGGGCGTTGCTGGGGATAAAAAAAAAAAAAAAAAAAAAAAAAAAAAAAAAAAAAAAAAAAAAAAAAAAAATCTCTCTTTACAAAGTTTACAAATTTATAAGATGATAACAACAGGTAATATGTTCCTTTGTGAGAGACTGGAGTCTGTACTAGGGAAGCCCTGTGTGACAGATCACCAGGCCCTCACCCTGAATACTTCATAAGCACCTTATACATAAATGAAGATATACAAATATATGTTTGTGTGGGTGGGTGTGTATGTGTATGTTCTTGTGTGGGTGTGGGTGTATTTTCGTGTGTAGCTATGCGTAAGTGTTAGTATAAACGTGTTCGAAAGTGCGTGCGCTTGCGTTCATGCATGTTGGTGTATTCGATGTTATAAAGCGATAACTAATAAGTTTTCGGTAGTATCATAGTCTAGAGTATGTAGCCACTTAGTTACTACATTTTTACATTGAAGTTTTGTGAGGGAATAAATTGACAGAATTCGATTTATCCTGTTGTACAGATAACCTCCATTGAAAACAAAATAAATGCCTATGAGAGAAGCTAGTGTTAAATCGCTTAGTAGGGCACACTGAGTATTGACGTCTCTTATTCATGAGAATATTTGGCTTATATTGTAATTGGGAGTGCTTCCGAAGAATCACATAAAGAATGAAGAGCTGGCGAACGGATAAGACACCGTAGCGTTCATAGAGGTCTTTTGTCGGGTACAAGAACGGTAAAAACAAGCTTACTTTTAGTACTGCTCTTTGGGCACGTTCATGTGTCAGCATATGAGTTTTAGGTGCCCCTCCCCATATGCTAATGCAGTAGGTTAACAAAGATTGGCAAAGAGCATAGTAAACCATTTTAATATTGTTAAAATGACGAAGGTTCTTAAACATAAATATTAACTTTCGAATTCTCGAAGAAAGTAGATTTATATGTGGATGAAAGTTAAGAGAGTTGTCTATTATAACACCTAAATATTTAATGATCATTGTCTTGTTTAATGCAGGGCAAGAGCAGTTAGTAGAGTGTGGAGAAGGACAATAATGTGCAATGATTGCGGGTTGATTAGATGATGAAAGTGTGCGATGTTTTAGAAAAAAAGTAATATATTTAGTTTTGTCTATGTTAAGGGCCAGTTTATTACTACTTAGCCATGAAAACACTTTATTGAATCCATTTTGGGCATGATTGTATACTTCAGGCCACGTATCGGCTTCGAATAAAAGCGCTGTATCATCAGCAAAGGAAATGATCGTGCCATTAGGCAAATTGAGTTCACATAGTTCGTTTATATACGCTAAAAATAAAGTCAGGCCTAAAATACTTCCCTGCGGAACTCCATGTATAATGGGAAGGTCATCACTAACGCAATCTGCAATTCTAACTCTTTGAAACCTATTAGAGAGGTAGTCAGTAAGCAATTTTAGTTGATTATCTCTTACACCAAGATTTTCCAACTTTTTTAGTAACAGTGGGACGGAAACCACGTCGAAAGCTTTAGCTAAGTCCATGAACAAGACAATAACTTTTTTGTTTTTATCTAAATTTGTTACTACAAAGTCTGTTAGCTCATGAAACGCATCGCTAGTTGACAAACCACGCCGAAAATTGCACAACACGCTATTGTTTTGGGGACAGCTCGATCGGTATTATTTAAATTGTGTTAAGGGACATTTAAAGCTATAGGCTCGGCGCGGGCCGGCGCGAGCAAGAGACGGGAGGGAGAAGTGCTAACTTGAACGGGAAGGTGACGCGGCGATAGGCCTCCGCGACGTCGGTGAGGCAGGCTAGAAAATATTAATAGATACATATTTATAGTTTTACACGTTGACAATGAAAAATATGTTTTTAGTATCATAAAAAATAATTGTAATTGGTAGATTTTTAATTTTAATACCGATCTCTGTAGACACGTTCTGGGTACTGAGCGTTTTCACGCGTTTAGACTATACATCAATCAGAATCCACAGGGCATGAGAAATGTTTAGGGGTCTGAAAGGATAGCAGAAGACCCCCCCAGTCGACCATTTCAGTTTGGCACACGATGCACCAAACATCCTGTATAGCTCCTCTGGGGAATAGGGACATGACATTTTTATTTTGTTTGACTTCTCGCATACTCTTCTGGGAAGTGTGGTTGCTCAACCGGTCGTTTCTGGCCAAAAGAGGCCTCCAGCCAGGCATTAAATTAATTTTATAAACTGAGCAACTAAGGGGCGCCCCAAGCGGGACACGGACTTGCCTTAGAGCGTTGCTGGGGATAACAAGCTATTGTTTTGGGGACAGCTGGATCGGTATTATTTAAAATGTATTAGGGGACATTTAAAGGCAAACATGACATCAACAATTGCCTTTATAAATATCAACGCGGCTAGCAGGATAACATTCATCCTTATAACAATAGTCTTGTGTGTGTAAGCAGGTTGAGTTTACTTTACACATGCAAGCGCATAGCCATAGGACAATGTTATCATACGTAGTCATTTTCGTCACATAGCAAATCGGAATTTTAATAATTATTTATCACATCATCATTTCGGCCGAATGAAGTCCACTGCTGGACACAGGCCTCCCCCAAATATCACCACAACGACCGATATGGGCGTGTTGTGAGCTCATTGGGGGGTTTTGCCATAATCGCCACGCTTTGCATAGGGGTTGGCGATCGCAGTTCAGACACAGCTGCTCATCCACCGGCTGCTCTGTTAGGCGACTTTTACGACACCCATGGGAGGAGATGGGGTGGTGGCATTCTAAGCCGGCACCACACGGCTATTTATTTATATTATCATATAATATAATAATAAATAATATCAGCTTTATTGAGCGAACTTATTTTCTATGTTGTAGTGTAAGCTATTATAGAACTTTTGCGTAGGTATCAATTATTATTGAGTAAGTGTACAAGGATTGTTAGCGGTAAAAGCCTCCTCCAACCGTTTCCAGGACTCTCTTTCTTTTGCGATTCTGCTCTATGTGCTTCCTGTTATGTGGGGGATGTCGTCACTCCATCTTTTATGTGGTTTTCCTGGTCTCAGTTTTATTTTTATTGTTTACCAATTTGTTACGATGTTTGAACATCTCTCGTCAGTTGCTGCTCGTTGGATATGTCCAGCCCGTCTGTTATTCCAACTGTAGTGTTTTACATTTTCTCTTTGCACTTTTTACACTTTTTCGGTGCAGTTTACAGACTTACACCCAGACCCAAAACAACTCTCTGCAAATCGTACAAATATTTGTTCCGTGCGGGAATCGAACTTGCGACACGAGGCGCATAAAGCCAATCAATGCACAAGCCGTGCCAGCAAATGGTGTCATATCCGACACCGTTCAAATGGTTACACATTGCGTGTGCTGATTATAGGTGTTTAATTCTAAGTATTAATCCATATAATCTTTCTGTGACATCAGGACGCTTGAAGGCACACAATAAACAAAACATAAACATAATTATGTAACTTTATCTCAGCATAAAATCTAGTACTAGGAGTGTTCGATATATTAGACAGCTGAATAAATAATCTATTATTTTAAAATAATCATATCACCTATTATTTATTAAATCAGGTAACGGTTATTTATGTTGCCCTATTATTTTTATTACTAAACGACCACAGATTCCCCGCGTCACATATTACATAAGGTTCCACATGCAAAATTGTGCTTTCATTACATAGTTATAAGAGCTAGATTCTTATCAATATTTAATCGAAACTAATCAATAATAGAAGGACCTAATGTAATTGTTTTTATTCGAAAGTCGTTTTGATCTACGATTATATTTGAACAAAATCAGTGCGGATGACTCGCTTGACGTCATAAGTTGTATTATACGGGAGATTGCGTGATAGTTTTGAAATGTTGATATTATTTCATTATGAACTTATAGTTTAGTGTTAGTAAAAATTAACATGTAACATAGGTTGTTATTTACGCAAATAAGAGTTATATTAAATCAAAGTGTGGAACTATTTCTCTGTCTCTCGCAACGGTAACAAAACCGCGGCGCTCGACGAAGCAATAAATATCAAACTAATATATTATAACGTAAAAAGTAATAGGTGATTTTTAAATCACGCGTCGTTATAACGCGTTATCAATATATAGCCGTTATGAACACGCCTATACTACTACTGTCTAAAATCAACTGTCGATTAACTAATACTATATTTATTTAACACCACTCGTTTTCCTCATAGGCTCTACAAATTATTTCCATATGCGAAATGACCTACAACAAGCGCACTGACTGGAACTTACACTTCATTGTGCAATACCTAAAGTCACCCTACGTATATTTGAGATTTTCCTTAAATAGGATGAAGTAGGTAGTTATATAATTGAGTGTTGGCAAGCTCGCTGAATGATGTCCTTTTAAAATTTAAGGTGCTGTTGCAATTTTCAAAATTAGGGACGTGTCGTCAGCAAATAAAATTACATCTGATAATTTGGTCATCATATATGGAAGATTGCCGTGTGGTGCCAGCTCAGAATGCCACCACCCCATCTCCTCCTATGGGTGTCGTAAAAGTCGACTAAGGGATTAGCCGGAGGATGGGCAGCAGCGTTCTTCGAGTACATTAACAACTCAACTGCGATCGCCAACCCGCCTGCCAAGCGTGGCGATTATGGCAAAACCCCCCAATGAGCCCACAACACATCCATATCGGTAGTTGTGGTGATCTTTGGGGGAGGCCTGTGTCCAGCAGTGGACTTCATTCGGCTGAAATGATGATATGGAAGATCATTTATATATGCTAGAAACAAGAAAGGGCCAAGATTTGGCTGGTGATGTCGTATCACGGTTATATACACGGTTGGCGCAGTGGCTAACTGATTGGCTTTCGACACCACGTGTCGCGGGTTTTATGGCCGGCACGGAACAAATATTTGTACGATCTACAGATACTTGTTTCGAGTCTGGGAGTTTGTGCATGTGAGATTTATGTGTTCTTCTTCTTCTCTTAGATTATGGCTTCCGTAGAGTGGACAGCAAAAAGTAGATATAAGTGGTGCTACCTCCTCGGGGTCTCGGGTCAAAATGGGCGTGCTCCAGGGCTCAATTCTTGCGGCCCAAATTAATAATGATTCTAGTCAAAAATATTTAGATTTATGATTAAAAACTTGATCTGTATTTGCGTTAAGGATTATACAATAATGAGTATATAATGACCCCCTTTCAGATGTATATACCCTCCCGACCGTTTTACCGCCCTCGCCGCCGATGATATCCGCCTTAATGTAGTTTTAAATATCCCTCAATACATTTTAAATACCGATCCAGCGGTCTCCAAAACAATAGCTTGTTATCCCCAGCATCGCCCTAAGCCGAGGTCCGTGTCCCGCAGGGGGCGCCCTTAGCGTAAGTTGCTTAGCATTTAATATTAAATTTAAGCCTGGCTAGAGGCCTCTTTTGGCTTCGCCAGAAACGACCGGTTAAGCAACCACATTTCTCAGATAAGTCTGCGAGTAGCCCAACAAAAACACTAAATGTATACACCCTTTCTGTTACACTCTGTGTACGTATGACAACACGACCAATCTTCTGAACAAAACCTCCCATTTCAGTGGAATTTGTATATTCCCATCCCGATTACTGGTTGCCGCTGTGAGTCAGCAAGCAAACAATAACATACTTTGTGTTTAGGTATAATTTTATACTGTAACAATGTACTTTGAATATATTTTGTTTGGCTAGTAACTTGGTTATTGCCAAATCAATTACTGGCATGGTTTGTCATTAGAGCTATGGTTAGGCATTCTTCGCGCATACTTCTCAAGCTCCTATTTATTTTTCAAAATCATCAGATTTAATGAGCATTATAGCTGTGCATGGATACTCTTAAATGGTTACCACGTAATACTCTTTCTTCTACACCAGACATCAAAGAAGGTCAAATACATATAACATTGTGTACAAAGGGCGGTCTTATCACACTCGGCGATTTATGCCAGACAACCTTGAGATGGACAGATTTGCAATTAAAAAAATGGTTTCAATATTTATAACAACATAACTGTTGAATATATATTCAATATTTATTACAACATAACTATTGAATATATATTATATACCTACGAAAAACATATTTTTATTTTATTATGACAATTATCTTCAGAGGAGTAAATATTCTATCTACCTTCTGAAGATATTTTAAGGAATAACTTCAGGCTATTGGACAGGGGGTTTACTGGCTTCATCATCAGCTAAACTACGTCCACTGCTGAACAAAGGCCTTCTCCATACATTTGACAAATGTGTCATTATGTGTCATCTTTTTGGGCGGAATTTGCCAGTACGTACCACCTTGGCAGGCGGGTTGGTGAGCGCAGTATGGCTTCTGTTCCACAGAAAGGACGCTGCTGCACACCTCCGAGAGGAGATGAAGTGGCCATATTCTTAATCCGGTACACCAGACATTAGCGGCTTAAGCTGAACGGTGTTCGTTATTTTTGCATAACGCAAACTACATCCTTAGGCATATTAGTCTTCCGCCTCCTTAGGAATCATATACAATTTACCAACGAACCCAGGGTTGGCCCTTCCATAGTTTCCTGTACAAGGGGAATAACGACGAACGCGCAGACATTGAGAATGATTCACAATATGGCCGCCGTTTATCTGCGGTGCAAGTAAATCTCCATGTTTTAAAAACTGGAATTTTCAAGTGGAGTTCATCAATTTCGATTCTTATATCGGCGTCTTGTTATACTTTTATAAATGTGTTCTTTGGCGGTCGTCCATTTTCCTTTAGTTCATAGGAAAGTAGCAGATAATACTTTGTATTGTTTGAGTATTAGCTTACAAACTCGACAATGTTTATCTTATTAGTGATACAACGTGGAATTAGTCGAGTGACAAGGTAATGGGTGGTGCAGAATTTATTTATTATCGCGTTCTTACAATTAGTGGTAAATGTAAAAGAAGGAATGTAATGTAAACTCTTTCTTTTAGTTATGTTACTCTAGGGCTTCAGATGGCTCCGTGTGCGCAGCACAGTACAGCGTACAGAGACGCTTCGGGAGATCCTTTACAATCCCCCCGGGGGGTGACCACTTTACAGTCACCCTCTCTGAGATGTGTCTATAGACGTGGCACCAGTGGGCGGCTCTAGTGTTATCATACGAGGACCTGGAGCCCTCCCCCCCCAATTATTATTATGAGTCCGACATGTCCCACTGCAGGGCAAAAGGCTTTTCCTTTATTTCGGTCTTTTGCTGTCTGGGTCCAATCTTTTAAATAAGAGTCCATCGCTCATCTCGCCATTTCCGTTTGGGCTTGCTACGTTGTCGTTTCCTGCCATTTGGGATCCACTGTGTGGTTATTCTCGCCCATAACTCTTCCGACATGTTACAGATGAGGCCAGCCCAACGACATTTCAGCTTAGCAGATGTTTAACCCACGTTAGCATTTTTTTTTTGGACGCGTCATCGAGTTCCTTATAAGGTCCGTAAGATTGACTCCTAGAATGCTTTATTCCGTTGCTCGCGGGCAAACCTCAAGTGCGGACTTTTGAGGAAGTTTTAGTGACCAAGTTTGCGCTACTTAAGCGGGGGTGGGGAGAATGCACATGTCCATAAGCTTTGTTTTTAGTAAGAGTCATCCATTTATTACACGTGTCAAATGATGGTATATAATATGTCATACACAATAGACATCAAAATACAAATTTAATAACACCTAAAACCAGTACACTCAAGTGATACCAAATTCGGAAGTTATAAATATACTGAAATAGTAAACTTTATAGTAGGTATTCCTTTTAAACCGGTTCCGTAATTTCATAATACTATCAATTGTAACATATAACGTATGTTGTACATGAACTAATGCTGTCAGCTATTACCCCACATATTCAAGGTTGATAATATTATCGTGAACGAGCTTTAGCCCGAGGCTTTGACGCAGAGTCCTTTCGCTGTGATGTGACATCTTAAGTAAGGTCCCCAGATGCAGCAGGAAAATATTTAAAAATTAGCGTATCCTCGTATGTTGAAGTTTGCAATAACTCGTTCGATGCAATGGCAAGACACGATTCGATAAATATGAAGAGGAAAAACTAAATATTTGTAAGATAAAGACGCTATCTAGAATATAAACGGCAACGACGGCGTGCATGAAGAGAATTAAATAGAAAAGTACATTTGTACCTTTAACTCTCATTTCATTTTACTTTTTGTTTCTGTACCTGTTTACTAATATAGTGGAATAAAAAAATAACAATCTTATGAATGGACTTGAAAACTATTCGTTTTCTTTGGGTTTTGCGATCCAAAACTGAAGCGATAAATTAAAAACTAATTGACAGCGTAAACAAGGCGCGTCTGTAAAATATCGTATAGAAATAGAACTTGCATAATATGGTTTGTTTTCACTACATTTTTTCTGTCTAACGCCATATAGGTTGCATTAGTGTGTAGGCTTTGAACTCGATAGCCAAAATTCAAGTTTTGGTCGGAACTTTAGAAGGCTCAACGAAAATGATTTAAATTTTCATGTCAACATTTTCGTCTCGGAACATTAATCATACACTGCATATGTCACTTTCAACCGAGACTAAATGCTCTAAAAAGGGCACCTGACTTACAATAAACTTGAGAACAGGTTGCTTGCAGATCATAATCAATTGTTTACACTGAGTGACTGTGGGTCAAGGCCGCGGGAGGAGGTCGCGCTGTGTAACATTTCTTAGGTCTAGCGAGAATATTAAGGGCATCAGATGGATTTTTACTGTCTGTGATGTAATACATTTTATGGACAATAAAATTGTATGTAAGGTTTAATGTTATGTCTCGTAATGTATGCGTAATAAAATCGTGGAATATGTAATCCCAATTGTTGTTAATTTTTCCGTAGAATAAAGTACAGTGGAAGTGGAAACATAGTTGC
Organism: Diloba caeruleocephala; assembly: GCA_947459985.1. NCBI lineage: Eukaryota > Metazoa > Arthropoda > Insecta > Lepidoptera > Noctuidae > Diloba > Diloba caeruleocephala. The sequence goes on along the minus strand of OX381629.1, from coordinate 1,820,611 downwards.
CAAAATTGGTATTCCAAAAAAATTGATTTAAATTTAAAAATAAATGACTTTAAATCAAAGTGCTTTTGACATCAATGACCATTTTTAAACAGAGCCTTATCGAAAAGCTGCCGTGCTTTCTACATTTTGTTCTTTTTTTACAGTTATGATACACAATCTTTGCTTTGATTGGTCAACACAGCATATCGCGTATGTCATTAGGCCCTGATTTGGCGTCAAGCCACTAGTCATGTATCTTTCAAGTCTTGTGATAGTTTTAGCCAATTTTATGTAACATGAAATACCATTTCGATAGTATAATTAAAAGATTTCTAAATTGAATATTGAGGACAAAAGGTATAAAAATAATTTTCGAAACTATAATTCGGAACTCTTGGATTCTCAGTTCGTTTTTTTTTTCTTGGAATGTGATGTGACCTATTAGACAACAAACCCCCATTTTAAAAACTGCGAAAAACGTGGTTTAGGAAGCATTAAAGAAACCTTACTCTGGGGTCCCTCAAATTGCCGAGTAGTGAAACGGAAACTGTCCAACACTACCATAAAACAAATACACAATTGGAGTAACAGTCGCAGCAACAACGTGTAATTATGTTGCTAATTTAGCTTGTTTAGATAATTAACTGTTTAGGTCTAGCTCCTGAAGTAAACTGGCCGTCCTAGTGTCATTTTGCTGGTTTGGTTATTATATTTCTGAAGTTTTTATAAGCAGCGTATACAGTAAAATGTAATATATCATTTCCGTTTCTGCACAATTCTAATTTATTCTTACTTATTCTAATTTATTATTACTTATTGTTATGAATTTTCCTAATTTGTAAATGACTATTATTTCTACAATATTATTTAAAATGTACTTAGTATATTAATTCTGAGACATTTTATTTGGTTGATTTTAATATTTGCACGCCGCATTGTGGCAAAATGTATCTGGCACTGTACAATATAAATATCATCTTTTATGTAACCTACATTTTATGCAAATCATCATCATATTTTATCAGGCCATTTATCACTTTATTATTTATCATTTATCACTGCTGAACAAAGGCCTCCCCTGATTTTCACAACTGTGTCATCATTTTGGGAGATATTTGCCAATATTCACCACGCTTGGCAGGCGGGTAGGTGAACGCAGTATGGCTACCGTTTCACAGAAGGGACGCTGCTGTTCATCCCTCTGGCTTAGATTCCCTTAGTCGCCTTTTACGACATCCACGGGAGGAGATGGAGTGGTGCTATATTCTTAAACCAGACACCACACGGATGCAAATAAATAGTTCTAATTCTAATTGTAAGTGGTTGTAGGCCTCTATTCTATCTATTCTTAGATATTCTTCTGCTAAGCAGTACTGTTTAAGACATTACTATGTTCCGGCTTGAAGGGCGCTGTAGCTACTGAAATTACTGGACATAAGAGACTAAATAACGAAGGTCTCGAGGTGACGAGCGCAGAGTGGTGCCATGTAGACCTAGATCTGGGTAGCATTACAATTGCTACGGGCAGGAGTGATGCTTACCACCAGGCGAAGGACATGCACATCGCATCACTGCGTTGTATAAAAAATCCTATATATTCAATAATTTCTATACCAATAACGCCTACTCCTCCTTTTTCAGTCAGTTATTCATTTCTCTGGGACACACCGAGCTACATTGGTCGGTGTTCTTTTCGGTGGTCGCCATTGTAGATCCTGGCTTACAGGAGTTGCATTGGTTGGGAACGTGTGGCGGGGTTGTCACAAAAAATAAAAAAACTACCAAACCAATAACGCCTCACAATTGTTAAATTCTGCGTTGTTTTTATTGCGAAGACATTAACAGAGCAGGACTTATCGAATGAAATGCAAACTCTACAGAAATCTGTCATTACATTTAGCATCATTCTTAATTTGTTAGGATTGCAACGAAACAGCCTAACGCTAGCTAATATCCCGACATTCTACTGCACAATATTTTAATAGCACACATTTAGAACTTAACCAGGACAATTCATTGACAATGTCTCAGTTATCAGTTAACAATGAGTTATTTGTCGCAGTAATTATTGTAATTAGAGAGTTAGCAGCCAGTTAAGTGGCAAAATGTTGTCAGTTTAAAATGTATTAACATATGCATACAAACTTGATGATATGCCTGTGTCATTGACTGATTGGAAAGTCACAAATGTTGTTTGCAACGCTCGAATGGATATAAGTTAATTTGGCACATAAACTTTGTAGCTGGTAGATCTTCGCTCATAGTTACACTCATTAATCGGTAAATGATCGGCGAGGTTAAGCAACACTTGGCGCGGTCAGCCTATGGATGGGTGACCGCATAGTGGTATTTGAACTGAACGACTTCGTGCTTCGGAGCGCACGTAAAATTGTCGGCCCTGGTTTTGTCAATCGGTCTTGCTTTTGGGCAGCTTGAACAATTCTGACACAAGGTTGTCCACTAACCACACGAATGAAGAAGAAGACACTAGAAGTGTTATGTTGAAATGAATATATTGTTGGGTTTAAGACATCATTTTTTCTTGACATGACTTAACCACCAAGATCCACGATTTTACGTGCCCTCCGAAGTAAGGAGACGCTTAGCTCAAATACCACTATGCGGGCACCAATGAAAAGACTGACCGCGAAGAGCGCTGCCAAACCTCACCGATTCTTTACGGATCAGTGGGTGAAGTTGCATGCTGGCGTAATTTTAAGACTGAATGGAGTCGAGTGATTAGGTCGGTAAACGGTAACCTGGCACCGGCATAACAATATAAGGAAGGTGAACTTGGATGAAATCCAATAAAAAAGTAAACAAGCTTTTAAAAAGCCCACCGGTTTTTTAAGCCTACCGATCGATATTACGGTAAAAGATACCCTTAAAATTGTAATACGTTGATCTAGCACCCTGATGATGTATTTGAATTTATCAACATTGTCTTCGGGAGAAAAACATGGCATTTTAACACAAGAAAATCTATTGCTTCGACGAATTGTCGTCGAAGCAATAGATTTTAAATAAAATGTTAGTACCCTTAAAATGTAAATATATTGTTATAACACTATGATGATTTTGGATCTATGAACATTGTCTTCGGGACAAAAATTCGGCATTTTAACACAAGGACAATTAAACGAAGTAATCGATTTTCTCATAAAATGTATACCAAAATTACATTTTATACTGACAATGTTTGAGTATTCAATACTAGACAACTACCGGACAATATTATGATCATAATTAATTTTATTAAGTATAATAAATATTAGGAGGCAGTGATGGTGATATCCAACTGAATAAATACATATATAATTGACGTCTTGAGTTCACAAAAATATTCAAAATTTGCTCAAACAGTGTGAGGCGAACCATTTATTAATTTTGTTTACTATTTTTGTTTAATATTATTTGACGTTCTGGTGAGTTTTTTTATTTCTTTTCACACTTGTGTAAATGTCTTAAAACGAGAGTTTATTTATATTCGTTCTTCATGTTAGTTTTATTTTCCGGCGTATGAGAGGTGTAAGGAAGAGGCATGTGTTTTAATTAACAACATTTTTCTCTATTCACAGGATTATTTGCCCTATAAGTTTTATTTTTTGTTAGCTTCTCGCATACATTTCTGGGAAATGTGGTTGCTTAACCGGTCATTTGCTGGCGAAGCCAAAAGAGGCCTCCAGCCAGGCTTAAATTTAATATTAAAAACTAAGCAGATTTCGCTAAGGGCGCCTCCTGCGGGATACGGACCTCGGCTTAGGGCGTTGCTGGGGATAACAAGCTAATGTTTTGGGGACAGCTGGATCGGTATTATTTTTAATGTATTAGGGGACATTTAAAACTATAGGCTCGGCGCGGGCCGGCGCGAGCGGCGCGGCGGCTTACGCGGGGACATGGGTCCAACACGCAGAGGCCCTTCAGACAATTTTAATCTATAATGTAATGGGATATTAACGGGGGCTTTCCATGGCTGCACTATAAAAGGCAGTCTTGGAGGTGTAAAACTATTGTATGAGATGGAAACTACAATTATAAGGGCTATTGCAATGGGTGCTAAATAGATTAAATACTGAAAAAACGGCGTCTGATTTTAAACATTTATAGTGAAATTCTGTGGTAGACGGTGACTCGTCACTCATCATTATTATTATGTTGATAATAATATGATTATGCTGGCTGTGACACGTTGCTTTAAATTGTTATGGTGTTATGAAAGATTGTTATGCTATCCCCTGTTTACTCGAGAGGATAGTAAAAGTCGATTAGGTGATTGTACTAGGGTGAGCTGTAGAACTCATTTCTCTCAATAGGACGTGTAAAAGTGTATGTTATGACCTTATAGTAATGATTCGATTGTATTCTGTTTTTGTTGAATGTGATTTCAGCGTTATCCTCTTTGGTTCCTGCATTGTTTTGCAGGAGGCTGGTTTATTTGTAGAGGATGTTTACTAGCTTTTGAATGGGAACGACAGGATGTTTTAAAGCATTTTAGGTTTGATGCTTATAATTATTAATGAAGATAACATTAATCATCATTTTCATCATTTTGGCCGAAAGAAGTCCACTGCTGGACACAGGCCTCCCCTAAATATCACCATAACTCCCGATATGGGTGTGTTGTGGGCTCATTGGGGGGTCTTGCCATAATCGCCACGCTTGGCAGACGGGTTGGCGATCTCAGTTGAGTTGTTAATGTACTCGAAGGACGCTGCTGCCCATCCTCCGGTTAATCCCTTAGTCGACTTTTACGACACCCACGGGATGAAATGGGGTGGTCTGGTTGCTGCCTCACGCCTTTCCATACCCATTGTAATGCTACCCTGGACAAGTCGCGCGTGGCACCATACTGCGCTCGTTACCTCGAGACTTCGATTTCCCAGAAATATCACTAGCTACAGTGCCCTTCAAACCGGAATACGACCATATCTCTAAATTGCAGTTTATACACTTCTACTTAGCAGCAGGATATCTAGCACTACAGTGGTACCTATCTAGCCGGACTCTTGCAGTGAGAGACCTACCACCAGTAGAATAAACAACACAAATATAAATAAACAACAAGTCTACAAGTAGCAAAGAGCGTATAACGTAAAATAAGAAAAACTATTCGATCCAAGGTTGTTGAATGCTTTAACTTTAAGATCTGATGAATGAAAAAGTTCATATGTTTTGAATGACCTTAACCGATGAATCATTCAGCCTATAACTTTTATACCACTGGTTTTGATTGAACCCCGTTTATTTTCCATTGATTATCGATACGACACTATCAGTAGTTGCTCAATTCTACTATCTAAACCTGTAACGTGTTTGTCATTCAATTGTCATTCTTAAACTGAAGACATAGGAGTCAGGCATGATTACTCGTCTTTCAATTTAATAGCGATTGTCATTGACGTCTTGAAACTATTAAAGCAGACGTAGAGGAATTTATTGATATGGTATACGACGAATTTAATAATTACCGTTGGTTATTATGGAATTGTCGTGGTAGGGACTTGACGATCCTACGTTTCCTTAAGTCGTAAATAAATAAAGCGACTCGATTTTCGTACCCGTGTGTCTAATCCTTAAGTGCAATCCAAACGCGTCACCAGTTGCAGGACACTTTTTCACAAACACAGTCCACACCAATTGTTTGTAATTGGTTACCACTGATTATTTACTCACAAAAACACGTGGCGGTATTATTTAGCGCGGCGCGGCGCGTCCGTTTGCGGCGGCGTTCAGATTGACACTGACGGACTAGCACGCTATGGTCGTGGACTCGTAGATCAGAGCCGGCGCCCGCGCACACTTATCACTGTAATCAGGTAGTTATGTAGCAGGTAAATTGCCTCTGAAAATATATATAGATGTGTGATGCAATCGCCATGCTTGCTCTTCATCGTCCTTCTCAGAACATCGTGAACTGTTTGATTTTGTTTATATACATCATGAGGTGGAAGCCAAAACAGATACCAAAAAGTTGAACCGTTTATGAATGGAATGAAATGGCAATATAGTGATCCGGAGCCATTAGTTTATTAAATGCAAACGTGAATTCATGTTATATAAAAATGGTGAAAAGGAACAATGAGATAAAGTTATTAATTAATAAAAAAACTATTAACGTATATGAATCAGGTACGTATTCCATTGTCATTACAATTTGTAAGACTTATAATTAATTTTCAGAATGTTTGTCGTGTCTGACCGTTAAAACATTTCCATACAGACTAGCGAGTAGGTACTGATATACAGATAACTCGACAATAAGGATAGTCGCTGCCTACATCAAGAAGGACAATATATAGCCGATGTATTTCCCCTGCAATGCTTCGGCATTATCATTATCCACAACCTGTTTCCTCTCACTACTAAGTATAGAAGGACTTTTTTATTTTTTGTGTCGGTTGGCTCGTCAAGAAAACTGGAGTGCTGTGGCATCCTTCTATGAGAGTGTCATGCTCCAAAAGGAAACCGCAGCGCAGGATCGGTAGTATATCCCGCTCAGAGAAGGAGAACACGGCGCTGGGGGTAATAACCACCTCCCCATGCCCAATACCCTTGTCTTCGTTATATGGCCTCGGAGGTCGCGAGCGCGCGTTTGGTGAATTTGTGTATACCGAGCAATCCCCGAGAAGACGCCATGGTCACGTGCTGCCGTGTGCGTAGCACAGCGCACATCGAGGCTTCGGGAGGATCCTTGACAATCTCCCCCGAGATGTACTTGGGGGCGGCCTTTTTACGGTAGCCTCCCCACGGCTAGAGAAGGGACCGCTTTACAGTAATCTTCTCCAAGATGTGCCTAAAGTCGTGACCGAGGTTGCATCGAGGACCTGGAGCCCTCCTTCGGTGCAGAAGATGACCGCTCCTATGGCTTTAGCTGGTAGGAGTCCGGCATGCCTCTCCACCCTTCCTAGGAGCGGGGGAAGTACATGATCTTTTTACAGAGTTGTTGGCGCAGTGGCTAAGCGATTGGCTTTCTGCGCCACGTGTCGCAGGTTCGATCCCGCGCGGTTTTTTTTCTATGATTTACAAATAGTTGTTTTGGGTCTGGCTGATAACATAGGTCAAATACATACTAGTGTGGGCAAACGTAATAAAAAATGTGTAAGTTAATTGGCTGTCCGGTGTATAGCAAGATTGGGCCATTCTCTCCCTGCCAAATGAAACGCTATTAAGGGATTATGCGAAGAGGATAGAACATAATGCTATCACCACACCCTTTACCAAGTGTGGTGATTACGGAGATATACCGTCACGTTGCCGTGTGGTGCCGATTACGAATAGCACTAACCCGTCTCAACCCATGGGTGTCGTAAAAGGCGACTATGGGATTAGCTGGAGGATGGGCAGCAGCGTCCTTCGAGGACAGTAACAACACAACTTTATTCGGCCGAAACGATGATTAATTTACATTACATTAATTTACATTACAATATTATTCAGTGTAATTTATTAAGCCTCCTACCACAACATGCATCCCAAGATCACACTCCCACAACAGCGAAGACCTTACGAACCCAAAACGATCATGCGCTCAAACATCTATTATCTCAATTGTTTCAATATGATGCGCGTGCGCGGCAACTGTCCTCGCGTGACGGCCATCGATCATAAGGGCGAGTACAAACGATGGGTTTAATGACTATCGTTTAGTCTGTCATTTGTATTTGGATCGAAATTCAAATTCCCGACTACGGCGAAGCCAACGGGACGGCTATGATTTTAGGTATGTATGTTTGTATGTTTATCTGTCTTCGTCTCAACTACTCGGCCTATTTTGATAAATGAGCTACCTATCGTTGGGAGCGTCATTCTATTCCTTAAGTTTTAGGCTATATGACGTTATATAAAATCCAACACGGCGGTTCATAGCGGACATAAAGTTTAAAATCGTGTTTGGTACCCAAAGAAAAATCTTAACGAGTAGGTATATTCCAAAAAATATATGGATTACTTACAATTTAACACACTTACAACAAGTCGACTATGAAAAACCACAAAACAAGTTTGAAGAAAATTTCACAAAATGTTAAATTAATAGATTTTTCGTAGCCGAAGGCCAAGAAACGTTACAGCATGGCTATTCTATAAGAACTCACTAGCAAACTCACTTCTAAATCCACAGTGAAATCTCTAATATCGTATTGTTTTTACTACTTTTCACTGCGGGTTCTTGTGTGAGTTTGCTTCACTAGCAAGCTCACTTCTGAATCCGCAGTAAAATCTCAATTTTCAGATTGTCGTTACTACTTTCCATTGCGGATTCCGAAGTGAGTTTTCTAGTGAGTTTTTACAGAATATCAGTGCAGTTTTGCTTTGTGCATCGCGGTTGAGCCAAGGACTACGAGAAATCTATATATTCTTCAAACTTGTTTTGTGTTTGCCTGTATCGGGCTTTAGTTTTTATACTTTATTTAATTTGACATACAACTCTAGCGTTTACTGGGTGTGGTCGCTAATCTAATTTTATATGTCGTACGCCAGCTATCCAATATCTGTCATTATTGTTAAGCAAGTGCAATAAGATAAACATCTCAATATCTATATAATTTCTAAGTTTTTCTATACATCTCATTCTCCACCTCGCACCTAAGCTCTGGCCCCAAAATTGTTATAACTGTTCGTCAACCAAAATATCAGTAGTTGATAGGGCCTTAGAATTGTACCCAATAGTACAATCTAAGGCCCGTATTACATATCGAGAAACTCGAGTAGAACTTGAGTCCAGATCGTGTTAATCAAATATGAATCCTACGTAATACATCCAGCTAAATGCTGTTATTCAATAGAGGCAATCTCGACATCGACTTAAGTTCATATATATGAAGAACGAAAAGAAAGAACAGACTAAAAAGAAAGAAAAGAAAGAAAAGAAAGGAAAGAACGAAAATAAAAGAAAAGAAAGAAAAGAAAGAAAAAGAAGAAAAGAAAAAAAATAAAGAAAAGAAAGAAACACTCGCCTTATCGCTAAGGCGTTGAGACAGCGCCAAGTCGCGGACAGCGCTGATTTTCAGTGTCAGCCTCCTTGGTGACGTAATGGCGTTTTCCGTTTGGGTAAAAACGATGTAAAAAACAAATATCTAATCTGGTCATTAAATATACCAAAACATCAACACATAACACAACACATTAAAATCAGTATACATTCAATAATATAGTGTCCGTATAAATGCGTAACAATAAAATCAGTCGTCAGTATATATATATTGATACGAGCCTGAGTGTTGTAAGCGGGGAAGCCAAAATTTTGATCGATTGACACATTATTATCAATTTTTGCAACATTTCAGCGCGTGCGGCATTGTCCTCGCGTGTTGGCCATCGATCAAATAACACAAATGATTGAACAGTTTTGATGAAATTTTACTTCCTATAAGAATTCCTACAAGCCAAAGAACGTTCACTGCTGAACAAAGGCCTCCCCTATAAATCTTCACAGCACCCGGTTGCATGCCGTGTGTCGTCATTATATGGAAAAAAAAAACCACCACCACGCTTGGCAGTCGGGTTAGTGACCTCAGAATGGCTGCCGTGCCACAGAAGTCGCTGCTGCCCATCCCTCCGGTTTATAGTCCCTTAGTCGCCTTTTACGACATCCACGGGAGATGGAGTGGTGCTAATTCTTAATCCGGACATTATGGACATAGAGGATTTATGGTTCAGTGTGCTCGAAACTCTAAACAGTAATCATACTTTAATATAGAAAATTGGAGTAGAAATCATGAATAGCTGGATTTTCTTATAAAGGCCAATTCAGACCTTGCCTTACACTTTTCTTACATAACATTGTACCGTAACCGGACTTTGAAAACCGCCTTTGAAAGCCAGAGAGAAAGAGAGACAGAGGCAGTCAGGCAGACAGGTAGAAATGCAGGCTTCATCAAAATTGACGAGTAAAAGTGTAACTGGAAACCTATTTGCTAAATTAAGCTCATTTATCATTTATCACATAGGCATTGATTGTTATCAAGCATAACTACTGGATTACATCGAGCTATCAAACGTTTCCCCAGTTGATTCACAGAACTTTCGAATGATAATCTCTGGGTCTTCAATAAACATAAAAAGATATAAACAATAAAATTGGTATCCGACTATAATTTCGCGGACTGCAGTATAGATACTCGTGCGCTCGTCATCGAATGACATCATCACGAAATACGATCATTTCGTATGACAATAAACAGTTAATGTTACGTAGAAGGGTGTCGCATGTGTGTGATACTTAAATGGGTCAACTTTACGAGTGTATCATTGATGATTCAATGTAATATACACACAGATTATAAGCCGCGATAAACTTCTAGGCTGTTTCAAGTGAATAGAATATGTTCTCAGAAATAGGATGCACAAAAAAACGTCAAGTGTCAAAGTAAAACAAAGATATGAAAAGTTTAAAATAAATAACAAAGTCATAACATACACTTTTTACTAAAACAGCGAGTCTATTGTTATATCAAGATGTTGTCTGCCGCGAAAGTGCGCATTCATGGGCTGCAAGATGATAACTGGGATATAAAGGACAAAATCAACCAGTATCGGGGCCTGATATAGTAATATCAACGTATTGGAGAGTATTCATCAAGAGAACTGTAACAAGAGGAAACAACTTGATAGAATTAGATACACGAAGAACAAGAAAATGGAAAATTTTCGCTTGGCACAGTTTATGAAAGAGCAATATTGGACTTCTGAGTTGGAACGCCTGGTGACCTAAAATACAGGCTTTAGCCTAGTTTAGGCACCAGTCTCCCACAGTAAATTTGAACATAACTAGAACATTTTCAATATTGCGGAGAAAAAAAAAAAAATACGTGCACAGCACAACGGCTGCTTGTGTTTACTCTATTCCTTGACTAAAGCAGAATTGGTCGCAATCGTACCGCTAAGGACTGGAACTCCTTGCGGAGTATGTTTCCCGATCACAGAACCCCACTCCGTTATAACTGTTGGGAACACAAATCAACCCATCACGTTCTCGACAGTTTAAATCTGGGAAATGTCAAGTCGCGAGAGAACAGGCTTTTTCTAGGCAAGCGTGAACCATCGTCGCACGGTGGACCGAAAAAAAGCGTATCGAAGAAATAGGAAATCAAAATTAAAGTGTCGGCTTTTTGCTTGAGATGGCTTCTAAAAGCCAATATCATGGTTTTTACTTATACATATCTTAGGAAACTAGTGCGTTTTTTACAGGCAAAAACATAATCTCATTATTGCGATGCATGCAGCCGATCAAGACGATTTGGGATTAAGTATTTGTCTGATTTTTAGTGGTAAATGTGATCTTAACCCAAAACGGATGAAGGTCAAACTCGGAAATCTAAAGATTTTGGATTAGATTGATTATTAATTTCGACGTCTTTAAGGTTGGCGTTATTTAATTACCGACACTCCTGATTTTGTTAAGTTGACTGAAGAGATGAAAACACAAACTTGCCAGTATCCGCTTTTTAATTATAATCAATACTAAGTTTTATCTGTTTCATTATTGTTTTGTTCATCCAACTAAACCTATAATCAAGTCGATCGTACGAGGTACGGAAAGTTTTAAGTGGATCAGACCTTTTTTGATTGTTCTCCAGTGGAAATTCTACATGAACTTCTGTCGCCCCGGGGAAGGGCCAAGGGGTACGCCAGTCTCCTACCGGCTAACACCACTGGAGCGGTCATCTTCGGCACCGAAGCGGGACTCCAGGTCCTCGTAAGATCATACTAGAGCTGCCCATTGGTGCCACGCCTTTAGGCACATCACGGAGAGGATGACAAAACGTCCATTCAACAATCTAATCTCGTAGATGTCGTATAGGGCGACTTTCTTTCTAAACCAAAGAGATGGACAGCAGCATCCTTTCTGTGGAACAACAATGTTATGTGAAAAAAACCCGTTAACGCAAGTGATAATCAAATTCTGATCCACACTAATCAAAAATAGAATCAAAAGTACACTCGATTAGACTCTAAAATATTTCAATATACATTCTAAAATAGATTAATATTCAGCAAAACAATATTCAAATAATCATTTACGATTTTTTATAATATGTCAATCATTATTAGCTAGATCAATTTATTGTTATAGGCGCCGATCCTGAGCGGTGACTATGGGCCCTTTCACCTGCGCAGGAGTGATTTTTCGGGACTGTTTGGCGGTACGCAACTGCGCAAATCGATCCCCACCCTTTCACAGCGCAAGATCCGTGCCAGGCACTGTAGTTACACGTTGTAAAGGTACTTGTATATACGCATAAAATATTAATTGTAATTCAGTATGGCGCCCAAAGGAAGGATATGTTTATTTACATTGAATAAGCATTCTCTACCAGTAAACCTTTGGGTTTTTATAACGAGCGTTTTATGAAGGGATGTGTACTTTTTGCTTGCTCAACAGTTCTCAGAAGTCGTTAATAAAACCAGAGCTAGTCATCGGCTGACGTAAGAGATATTAGATATGAAATATCTCAAACCACTAAAAGGTTGGCTAATTGACGTTTGATGAAGTTTGACGAAAGTGACTCACGTATAGCACAGCCAGGATTATTACGGTCTATCCCCTGTTTTTATGCGTACGGCCCTCCTGATGGTAAGCGGTTACCGTAACCTATGAACGCTTGCAACACCAGAGGTATCACTAGGAGTGTTCGTTATATTAGATAGCTGAATAAATAATATATTATTTTAAAATAATCACATCACCTATTATTAAACCAAGTAACGGTTATTTAAGTTGCCCTATTATTTTTATTACTAAACGACCACAGCTTCCCCGACGTCACATATTTCATAAGGTGCCATATGCAAAGTTGTAAGACTTTCACTTATAAGAGCTAGATTCCTATCAATATTTAGTCGAAACTAATATAATATATCAGGTTTTCAGCCAATAATCTTCTCCTAAACGCAGAAAAAACCAAATGTATAAAGTTTTCAACGACAAATGTGGCCTATATAGGAACACAAGTAAAACTTGACGGTAGAGCATTAGATCTGGTCCCATCAACCGTATTTTTGGGCGTTACAGTAGACTCCAAATTGCAATGGGGGCCCCATATAAAAGCACTGTCTGGAAAACTTAGCTCTGCTGCATATGCTGTTAGGAAAATTAGACAGGTGACAGATGTGGCTACAGCTAGAATGGTATATTTTGCTTACTTCCACAGTATTATGTCCTACGGTATTTTATTGTGGGGATCGGCTGCTGATGTTGAATCAATTTTTATATTACAGAAAAGAGCAGTCCGATCTATTTATAATCTGGGTTCTCGTGAGTCACTTCGGGATCTATTTAAGGAGATAAACATACTTACTTTACCATCCTTATATATATACCAAAATATCATGTATATACGCAAGAACATTATTAGTTTCAATAAAAAAAGTGACGTGCACAATTTAAATACTCGCAATAAGAACAAGCTTGTCTTGCCTGGCTTTAGACTTAGTAAAACCAGCAAGTCGTTTATCGGAAACAGTGTTAGGTTCTTCAACAAAATTCCTTCTGGGATTACCGATTTGCCAGAACTACAGTTCAAATCTTTGATTAAACGTGTTTTAATGTCGAAGGCCTACTATAGCATAAATCATTACATCAATGATAAAGATGTCTGGCATACGATTCCCTTCTGCACACTGCGACCCTCTGGCGCTGTATAATTTATTTTAACATATCTTATATTGGATATGATTGCAAGTGTTTTAACTTGCAATCAAGGGTTTAATATTTAAACATTGGAATTGATTATATTATTAATGTAAAATAAATTGACATGACCCATTTAAAATTGTATTTTTTAAGTTAATTACTTAAATATTTACACCTTGACATTATATACCTTGACATTTGACTTGACTCAGTTGAAATTACATAATTTTTTATGTTATTTACTTATATTCAATAACTTGACATTATCTTGAACAAATTCATTTAAAATTTCATTTCTATTAATGTTAGTTTCTTATATTCAATATTATGACATTGACTATTAGTTATTGTTAATATTGTTCTTGTAACATTATATTATAATATTCATACGAAACTGTAAATGTGTGAGAATCATGTAGCCATTGATGTTTTTTAGTACTTATATTGATTGTCTTTTGCCTGGCTGTATTGGTCTGTCATACTCACTAAAATGTCTTGCTGGCGGTGGTGTTGTGTATCGGGTCGTTCGGTTCCCTACAATATGGTTGAGCTAAGCGATGCTGATGCATGCGTCATGCTCGTGAACGAGTGCCGTTTGTTGGGACTGGTCAGCCGTTAACTGCCACGGCAAATAATTTATTATTATAATTTCATTGTGGTATGTTCCATCTTTACACATTGTCCTACATTTTTCTCGGTATATATATTACAATAAGGTGTATCAATCAACATTGTAATCTCAATTATTTTAAAAGAGTATCCATGGAGTTTCTTGCCGGCTCTTCTCCATGAGATCAACTATTTGGAACCGTGCAACTTAGATTCTGACGTTTCATAAGTGCCAATATTTGGTTTATTTGAAATAATAAATTTTGACTTTGACTTTGACTTTGAGATGTTATTTTGTGCCACATGCAAAATTATGCTTTCACGGCACAGTTATAAGAGATTCTTGAAACTAATAAATAATAGGAGGACCTAATATAATTATTTTTATTCGGCAGTCGTTTTAATCTACGATTATATTTGAACAAAATCAGTGCGGACGAGTCGCTTGACGTCATAAGTTGTATTGTACGGGAGATTGCGAGCGATTGCGTGATAGTTTTGAAATTTTGATATTATTTAGTTATGACTTTGAAGTTATTAAGCTTGTATTTCGAAACATCAAATATAAGTAATTTGGTTTAGTGTCAAAAAATTACTTGTTTAGGTTTTTATTTACGTAAATAAGAGTTATATTAAATCAAAATGTCTTGAAGAGGACTAATGTGGAACTATTTCTCTGTTGTGGATCGTGACGGTAACAAAACCGCGGCCCTCGACGAAGTAATAAATATCATACTATTATATTATAACGTAAAAACTATTAGGTGATTTTTAAATCACGCATCGTTATAACGCCTTATGAATATATAGCCGTTATGAACACGCCTCGGTATCACTCGCACGTTGCCGACCAAGTAAAAATCTTTTGTAGCCCTTTTTGAAGAGCCTAATGCTGTAGTCTCTTAGGAAAACCTCGAGAGCGGGCTTTTAATATTATGATTTATAATTCCCGATCTTTTTATTCCTGTTCGTCCCCCTGAGGGGACAGAGCAGCGGGACAGACCGGAAATAATTAGTTCGATCTGTCCCCTCGTCGGCAACAGGGGGATAGATCAAACCTTTTAAACTTGTTCGTCCCCCTAAGGGGTCAGAGCGGAATAATTCAGCCAGGCGATCATAAAAGCTGTAAACTTGAACTGATTAACATAGTCCTATATACCGCCATGATAAACAGCTGTAATAGAATATTGCCTTAAACGTTAGGTGCAAAGGTGAGATAGGCGATTGCTATTAAAAACAGACTATTCGATTGTTCCGTTAGTTTGATTGCAATCGAATATCAATCAGTGTTACTCGGTTGTTACTCGATTGTTTGCTTTCCAGCGCGAGTGGCAGATCTCCGCCATCATAATAATTGTTGAAGCAAAAACTGAAAATTGTCCTGCGCATCTGTTTACTTCTGATTGTTGGAATTCGATTTTTTATCATTATTAACAAAGTCCGAGATCGATTTTCGAGGTATTGCGTAAGTAAAGACCGTTTTTAATACAAAAATACGAATGTCGATCAATCAACTCGGCCTATGATAGTCTAATGCTGCACATAGGGTCTCCCAAGCTGCGCCACAACATCCGGCCCTCCGCCTTCTGCATCCAATCTGTTCGAGCAACCTTCTTCAGGTCGTCTGTCTGGAGGGTATCCCTCACCCCGTTTGCCAATTCGCGGTCCCCACTCAAGGACTCAATAATATCAATCTATGTTACTCACGTAAGTAGCCATTTCATCATCAGTTCTGCAGAATGAAGTCCACTGCAGAACACAGGCCTCCCCTAAATATCACCACAACGATCGATATGGGTGTGTTGTGGGCTCATTGGAGGGTTTTGCCATATTCGCCACGCTTGGCAGACGGGTTGGCGATCGCATTTGAGTTGTTAATGTACTCGAAGGATGCTGCTGCCCATCCTCCGGCTAATCCCTTAAGTTGACTTTTACGGCACCCACGGGACGAAATGGGGTGGTGGTATTCTGAGCCGGCACCACACGGATACACGAAAGTTAGAAGGTAATAATATAAAAACACACTATCGATAAGTGCGATGTGCTTCTTATTCACACATATGTCATTGGTTCAAGCTAATTTAGACTTAACCGCAAATTGATGCTTGTTCATCTCATATTAGTTTAATGACAGGTATGGCTATAGACCTTGAGGTTTCTAGCTCAAATAGGTATGCATCATTTTATTTCCAGCCAGCAATCTCGTAGATTTTCGTCTGGCGTCCGGATTAAGAAAATAGCACCACTCCATCCCCTTCAGTGGATGTCGTAAAAGGCGACTAAGGGGCTCTAAACCAGAGGGAAGGACAGCAGCGTCCCTTTTGTGGAAACGCCATACTGCGCTCACCAACCCGCCTGCCAAGCGTAGTTAGTACTGGCCTGGCAAATTTCCCCCAAAATGACACAATTATACAAATCTATGGGGAAGGATTTTGTTCAGCAGTTGACAACCTTTGGCTGATATGATGAATATCATAGCGAGTTGCACTCACTCATCGGTAAACGATCGATGAGGTTAAGCAACGCTAAAAGCGGTCAATCTATGGTTGGGTGAACGCAGAGGTATTTGAGTTGAGCGTCTCAGTGCTTCGGAGGTTACCTAAGATCGTCAGTCGAAGTTGTTGTAATTAGGCGGCTGTCCTTAAGCCAAGTTGCCCAAAGGCCCCTCTTTGGGCCGCTTGAACAACCTGAAGAAAGGCTAGTCGTTAACCAAACGATAAAGAAAAAAGAAGAAGATTTTACTTTAATAAGAACCATCTGTGCTGGACCTGTATTTTAGAATTGTGTAGCTATTGGGGATTAGCCCTTATATGTAGCAATACATTTAAATATTTCCGTGTGGGGTCCGGATTAAGAATATAGCACTACTCCATCTCCTCCCGTGGATGTCGTAAAAAGCGACTAAGGGAATCTTAGCTAGAGGGATGGGCAGCAGCGTTCCTTCAGTGAACCGGTATACTGCACTAACCAACCCGCCTGCCAAGCGTGGTGACCCCCAAAATGATGATACAGTTGTGGAAATCTGTCGGGGAGGCCTTTGTTCATTGTTTGTTTGTTGTTTGGCCGATCTGATGTAGCAATAGTGCGCTGATACGCAATATTGTTGATAAAACACATTGTCAATAGGTAGAATTGCGTATGCACAGCCATACGTAATAGTCATTAATACTGCACGATTGTGTTCTCATTCATCACTTACTTGAGTATGGCCTCTTTTTCAAAGTCCACAGTTTTTTATTTTAATTAAACCAATTAGGTACCTACTGGCACTTATCATCATTTCGGCCGAATGAAGTCCACTGCTGGACACAGGCCTCCCCCAAAGATCACCACAACCACCGATATGGATGTGTTGTGAGCACATTGGGGGGTTTTGCCATAATCGCCACGCTTGGCAGGCGGGTTGGCGATCGCAGTTGAGTTGTTAATGTACTCGAAGGACGCTGCTGCCCATCCTCCAGCTAATCCCTTAGTCGACTTTTACGACACCCATGGGAGGAAATGGGGTGGTGGCATTCTGAGCCGGCACCACACGGCAAACTTATGAAACGTCAGAATTTAAGTTGTACGGTTCCAATTGGTAGATACTATAGTGAAGAGCCGGCAAGAAATTCCATCCGCCCAAACTTCTCTCTCTACTCTATGCCACGGGGAAGTTGCTAGGAACTTGGCTCTCGGGGCGGTATAACAAGGGAACTATCCACTTCACAGCACTAAACATAAATAGCACCGAAAAATATATATTAACACCTTTATAACAGTTTATCGCACAGATAAAGTACGGCAGCCCAGACGTACTGATCTCAAGTAATCACAGATATGCCTGACAGTCACGATAGCTGTCGCAGACATGGTTTCCAAATCCTTTGATAAGGAATCGATCAGTCACCGTGTTTAAATAGGATTGAGACAGGTTAAAGGAGAAATCCGTGTGGTGCCGGCTACGAATAGCACCAACCCATCTCATCCCGTGGGTGTCATAAAAGGCGACTAAGGGATTAGCCGGAGGATGGGCAGCAGCGTCCTTCGAATACATTAACAACTCAACTGTGATCGCCAACCTGCCTGCCAAGCGTGGCGATTATGGCAAAACCCCGCAATGAGCACACAACACACCGATATCGGTCATAGTGGTGATCTTTGGGGAAGGGCCTGTGTTCAGCAGTGGGCTCCATTCGGCATTCGAAATGATGATGATGATGAAAGGAGAAAATTCTGCCATCATCATATCAGCCAAAGGACGTCCACTGCCGAACAAAGGCCTCCCCCTTAGATTTCCACAACGAGCGGTCACATGCCGCCCTCATCCAACGACTCCCAGCGACCCTCACCAGGTCGTCTGTCCACCTCGTCGGAGGTCGTCCCACGCTGCGTTTTCTGATGCGCGGTCTCCACTCAATAACCTTTTTGCCCCAACGGCCATCAGTCCTATGAGTAATGTGCCTCGCCCTTTGCCATTTCAGTTTACTAATCCTTTCAGCTATGTCGGCAACTTTAGTTCTTCTACGGATCTCATCATTTCTGATTCGATCTCGTAGAGAGAATTTTCTACCGGAAGATAAAGCTCTTAGTCAATTGACGACACATTTTCGCGCAGTGGCTAATCGCTTGGTTTTCTGCGGTGTATATCGCGGGATTATTTATTAAAACTAAAACAAGGCGGACTTAATGACATAAGACGCTCTCTAGCGGTCCACCTTTGGGTTGGTTCACGCGTCTCCCGGGAGTAACAGTGCGGAAGGCGAGGGCGCCATGCCCCCTCTGCATGTACTCCTCCATAATGGGTCTGTTAGCTTGACTGAAACTGGAATGAAAGTCTATCCTAACAACAGTTAGGAAACATAGGATGGTGGGTGGCTTGTACAAGAGTGGTAAGAGTTTCATTAAAAAATACTATTAAGGTGGCAAACAAGCCGCCCTATAAAAATCATTTCGCGTTCTTTTTTAAGAGCTCCATGATTCTCTTAGGAAAACCTCGTTGTAATGACATTCATTTCTATGTACGATTCAATAGAAAACATCTATATTCACAAATTTCTATCAAAACTTATCAGTCAATGATTGTCAGGCCAGCTAAACCAATCTTTATAGCTTTATCATTTCGGTTTAGTTGTAAAATTATGCAGATAAGTGGATTATTTTAACAAATAGCTAGAAATACATTAATAAATATATGTGATCCAGTTATCGTGTCTTCTATTGTTACTAAATATTTATGTTATTGTTGATAACAATGCTACTGTAACCGACAAAGATGCAACTTGGGCAGAGCCGCAGTCGGTCCCAAGAGGAAGTTGAAATATTATTTCAAGAGGCTTCTGAAAACGCAATTCTACGTTGCCAAGGTTGCCGTGTGGTGCCGGCTCAGAATGCCACCACTCTATTTCATCGCGTAGGTGTCGTAAAAGTCGACTAGGGGATTAACCTTCGAGTACATTAACAAATTAACTGCGATCGCCAACCCGTCTGCCAAGCGTGGCGATTATGGCAAGACCCCCCAATGAGCACACAACAACACCCATATGGGTCGTTGTGGTGATCTTTGGGGGAGGCCTGTGTCCAGCAGTGGACTTCATTCGGCCGAAATGATGAAGGTTGCACGGTCATAGAAAATAATGTACGCATTGAGTAATAAGACTTCTTTGAGTATCATAATGACAATTGGTATCTTCGAAAAAATCATGAGTAAATAATACCAAACCCCTCGATTAAAGTCTACAGAACTAAGACTTACACAATCAATCAATCACAATCGACGTGATCCAGAAAGCCACCATAGCTAACAAAGTCAAATAATGTTATTTCAAGCAAACAAACTCCTGGCACTTATGAAACGTTAGAACATAAGTTGTACAGGTCCAATTAGTGGATCCTATGAAGAAGAGCCGGCGAAATACTCAATGGTTCCTCTTTTAAAATCATTTGAGATTACAATATTGATGATACAAATGAAGGTAAAACATATATTATAACGAGAATAATGTAAGATAAAGTGTAAAGATAGAATATACTACAACATATATAGTTAAAAGAGGCGCTCACAAATACAAATTTATCAAATCAATCTTATTACAGTCTGATTCGCTCATCATTTTACAAAGTCCATTAAACTCATTCAAAATAATTATTTTCTATATTTCTAATCTGAAACTAAAAGGAAGTTACGCAAGTTGAGTCATCATCATCATTTCGGCCGAATGAAGACCACTGCTGGACACAGGCCACCCCCAGAGATCACCACAACGACCGATATGGGTGCGCTGTGGGCTCATTGGGGGGTCTTGTAATAATCGCCACGCTTGGCAGACGGGTTGGCGATCACAGTTGAGTTGTTAATGTGCTCGAAGGACGTTGCTGCCCATCCTTCGGCTAATCCCTTAGTCGACTTTCATGACGCCCACGGGAGGAGATGGGTTGGTAGTACTCGTATTCTAAGCCGGCACCATACGGTTGAGTACCTTTTTTTATTTTTTTATTGGTGCCCAGTGGAAATTCTTCATGAACTTCCTTCGCCCCGGGGAAGGACGAAGGGGTATGCCGGACTCCTACCGGCTAAAACCACTGGAGCGGTCATCTTCGGCACGTAAGGGAGGCTCCAGGACCTCGTATGATCACAATAGAGCCACGGTTGAGTACCTACGTGAAATAAATTATTTAAATTTGTAAGATAAGTTCTATCCTATTTCATTTACTTATGTTTTATTATTGATTACGCTACATAACATTTACTAAGTTTATATTGAAGTTATCCTGTACAGAAAATATTGCGAGATGCCTTGACACATTTTTATAAAGATTTTATAGACAGCTCAGGTTCTAAGGAAGATACAGAACATGAAGAATAAACTACAAACAAAAATTAGTAATCGACGGCACGGTTGATGCAGTGGCTGATACAGTCGGCTGCTGCGCTCCGGGTCGTGGGTTCGATTCCCGGAAGGAAGAAATATTTGTGTGATCTGCAGGTAGTTGTTCCGGGTCTGGGTGTATTGTGTGTGAAATTCATATCTGTAAACGCACCCACGACACAGGAGAAATCCTAGTGTGGGGCAACGTTTTTTTAAGAGAATAGAAGGGAAAAAGATTAATTTCTTAATACTCGTATGATTAACGAGTCCTTGATCATACAGTGACTCGTAAGTTTGATTCCCCAAGGTCCTTTAGCTTGCAATTTCCTGCGTTTATTGCATAGTTTATATATTGCTTTTCATTCTTAAATACATTCCATTCAGTTTATGTTCAAATAATATGATTTCATCATCATTATCATATCAGCCAAAAGACGTCCACTGCTGAATAAAGGCCTCCCCCACACATCTCCACAACGAGTGATTACATGCTACCCGCATCCAATCGCTCCCAGCGACCTTCACCAAGTCGTCTGTCCACCTCGTTGGAGGTCGTCCAACGCTGCGTTGTCCGGTGCGCGGTCTACATTTGAGAAACTTTTTGCCCCAACGGCCATCAGTTCTATGAGCAATGTGCCCCGCCCATTGCCACTTCATTTTACTAATCCTTTCAGCTATGTCGGCAACTGTAATTATTCTAAGGATCTCCACATTTCTGATTCGATCTCGTAGAGAAATACCAAGAATAGCTCTCTCCATAGCTCGCTGAGTGACCTTGAGCTTTCTTATGAGGCCCATGGTGAGTGACCACGTCTCTGTCCCATATGTTATCACTGGTATTTGATAAGATAAGTAGGAATAGAATAGAATAAAATCGTTTATTCAGTAGTTAGATCTCAACAGACACGTCATTTTGAAACATCATAACCAAAGGATGTTCATTTCTGAATAAAGGCCTCCACAAGCTTTGCCTTCATCTTGGGGGCACAATGCAACTATTCCCTAACTGGCGGGTTGGTGAGCGCAGTATGGCTACTATTACAAAGAAGAGGCGCTGATGCCCATCGCCCTGGTTCAGTCTCTTAGTCGCCTTTTACGACATCCACAGGACGATGGAGTGGTGCTATAGTCTTAATCCGGACACCACACAGTAGGTATAACAAAACTCCGAGGCTTGGGGGGATCCTTTACAATCCTCCCCGAGAAGTCCCTGGGGCGACCTGTTTACAGTCGCCTCCCTTCCGCTAGAGGGGGTGACCGTTTTACAGTCATCCCCATCGTGATGTGCCTAAAGGCGTGGCACCCAATGGGCGGCTCCAGTGTGATCTTACGACGACCTGGAGCGAAAGATGACCGCTCCAGTCGTTTTAGCCGGTAGGAGCCCAGCATACCCGTTCGCCCTTCTCCGGGACGATGGAACTTCATGTAAAATGTCCACTGGACACCAATAAAAAAATAAGGTATACCTAAAAAAAGTTAATGATTTCCTAAACATAAAAATTATGTGGTGTCGTGGGACACCAGGTAGGAACGAAGTTCCTTCGGCTAATATAGAATCGACACTTATACACTACTCGCTTGTGTATGCGACTGTCGCGCCTGCGCACGTCTCATTTAACGGTTTTATTCCACGCACTTTTTACCACGGATTTTTTCCACGGATTTTTTCTTACGGTTTTACTATCACATTTTTTTCAGTTCGGTCGCGCAGCAAAATCCCTATCCCCTCCAAGCCTGCCGTAAGGAACTTCGTTCCAATAACCTAGGATCATTTATAATCCAGAAACGTGTACCTGTAACATCTAACTTCATTAGCGATTATCTAAAACAACAACAACACGCACGTGCTGAAAACCTCATGGACGCCTGCGCACAATACTTCGTCCAAAACAAACAATTGCGCATCATAACAAAACGTTGACGAACCCACCGACAGCCCAATAACACCACACAATACCACTGAAACTTCAACCTTAAACACATTAACTTAAATCACTTTTTAGTTTGACACTTCACAGTTCGATGATAGCACTCACGGGCAACCGCCGCGCGCCAAAACCGTGAAACGCGCGAAAATGTATGTCACCGTCCGCCATTTTATTTCCAAACCGCTCGTTGCACGTTTATAGCGTATTTTATTCATATTTAACTGCGGTTATTAGCGATTGTGGAGACGGTCGGTGCGGCGCACGCGCACCAGAGATCTGGTCCAAAATAGAAAAACTAATTGGCCAGACGGCCAGACGTTAGGGTTGTAGCTAAAATTGATCCGCGAAGATTTACATCTAAACGCACTCGTCCAAGGTGCCCGTCTGCGAAAACCCTAAAAATAAAGCTGGTTACGTTAGCACGCGTTGTGTTTACCTAGTTCCAGTGGAGTATCGTGATTCTGTCAGACACGCGCGGGAAACTCATAAGTCGTTAGATTGCCGAATTTATAGGAAGCTGGTATATTTACACTTCACTTGCTGTATGGTGAGACTCCAAAAAGGGTTGAGTTACAAATAGACAACCAACAAACAATGCCTATAATATTATAATAACTTTGTGATTATTTCATACTGTTTATTAGCTCTTCTCGCCTGAAACACAGGATTACCTAGTTCAGGCACATTTGTTATATATATCTAAGAAACTTTGTACTTGTTAGTTTAACTTGTTGTAACGAAATATTGAATAAATATTATTAGGTATTATATAATGATATTTATTTGGTGAATATAAATGTGGGTTGAATAGGTATAAACATATTTTAGTGCCTCTAAATTCTGTCACTCGTGTAGAATACAAATACAATCAGGTCCACAAACTGCATTATAAAGAATATTATTAAAATTCTTTCATATTAATCTTATTAGCCAAAGAACTTCCACAGCTGAACAAAGGCCTCCCCCAAAGATTTATACAATTGTGTCGTCAGTTTGGGGGGAAATTGCCAGTACTCACTACGCTTGGCAGGTGAGTTGGTGAGCGCAGTATGGCTGCTGTTCTACAGAAGGAATGCTGCTGCCCATCCCTCTGGTTTAGAGTCCGTTTGTCAGCTTTTACGGCATCTACGAGATGAGATGGAGTAGTGCTATATTCTTAATCCAGACACCACACAGACATTTCATAATAAACCATTAGTTAAATAAATAAAAAGCCAGTTGCACTCAATGGTCAGTAAACTAACGGCGAGGGTAAGCAACGTTTGGCGCGGTCAGCATACAGATGGGTGACTGCATAGTGGTATTTGAATCATCAGACCCGGTTGTTGTCATTGGACGGTAGTAGTTAAGCCAAGTTGGCGGTTTGAACAACTCCACAAGGTTGACCGCTAACCATACCACAGAAGAAAATAAATAAATTATAAGACAAGTCACTATGTATCATTCATGTAAATCATCATCATTATCATTTAAGCCGACAGACGTACACTGATCAAAGCATTGATGCAGGGAGAGTCCTTCTGTGAGGTACAGATTTAGAAAAACGGGGGTGGATGAAGTAAAGAGCACGGTTGGTGCAGTGGCTGATACAGTCTGCTGCACTCCAGGTCGTGGGTTCGAATCCGCAACGGAACAAATATTTGTATGATCTGCAGGTAGTTGTTCCGGGTCTGGGTGTATTGTATGTGGAATTCATGTCTGTAAACGCACCCACGACACAGGAGAAATCCTAGTGTGTGGCAAAGTTTAAAAAACAACAACAAAATATAAAAAATACAAT
This sequence comes from Diloba caeruleocephala, assembly GCA_947459985.1. Classification (NCBI taxonomy): domain Eukaryota; kingdom Metazoa; phylum Arthropoda; class Insecta; order Lepidoptera; family Noctuidae; genus Diloba; species Diloba caeruleocephala. The sequence goes on along the minus strand of OX381629.1, from coordinate 1,795,834 downwards.
ATCAAGTCAAATCTACCTTACAAACAGAGTGATTAGGAAAAAAAGAATCCCAATATGAATTATACTCATTTTAGATTTAAGCAATTAGGGCTACCATATTTATAAAGTTATCGACATAGCTCATAGGATTAGTAAGCTGAAGTGGCAGTGGGCTGGCCATATTAGTCGTAGAACCGACAACCGTTGGGGAAAACGTGTTCTTGAGTGGAGACCGCGTCTTGGTAAACGTAGGGTGGGACGCCCCCAAGCTCGGTGGAGTGATGACCTGCGCAAGGTGGCTGGCAGTAGCTGGATGAGAGTAGCCGAGGATCGCGATCAGTGGCATGCACTTGAAGAGGCCTATGTCCAGCAGTGGACTGCGATAGGCTGATGATGATGATGATGATGATATTTATAATATTTACTTCTTATCTCTATATATAATTCAAACATTTCTGTTTTACATATAATGGACCAATAAAAAATCTCCTATCTTGATGGGAGATTTTGTTTGCCAATAAACTTGTCATCAACAGATTCGCGATTCGAGTAGTAACTTTTTACTTTGAGCATGACAAATCAAGGAACCATCTCTTCAAATTCTGTAGCGCCATATAAAGGCCTAAACTTTGCTACGTCATTCACACGAGCCTCCGAATGTTTACTACAACCGCGGTCAGGTGGGATATTGTCATAATCACCTCACTTGGCAGGTGGATTGGTTATCTCAGTATGTTGTAGGCACACTCTTGATATCAACCCTAGTTGTCTTTTACGACATCGGTGAAGAAGTTTGTATTCTTTGCCGTGAACCATATGGAATGTATGAAATAGTTGTTATATGAAGCTGTACCGTCGATGTTGGAATAAACACACAGCGAGCCGAAATCGATCACTAAAGCGTAATCGGCGTAATAGGAGACCATTAAGTAACGCGTCAGATGAGACAGTTCATTGACATTGTATTGAAATGTAATGCTGGGGTCACACTTAGGTTTAACGCCGTTAGTTATCGCGTTAATGGACACTATACATAGGTGTAGCGACGCCTTAACGCGCTAATTTTGTAATGGTATTCATAATGCCGTCAAAAGCTTCTTCTCTTTAACATTCTTTCTTTCTTTTTTTTTCTTTTTTTTTTTTGCCGTCAAAAGCTTCTTCTCTTTAACATTAAAAAAAACAGACAATACACCCAGACCCGGAACAACTACCTGCAGATCATACAAATATTTGTTCCGTGCGGGAATCAAACCCGCGACCCGGAGCGCAACAGCTGACAGTATCAGCCACATCTGTCATCAGTCTATTTTGGCACATCAAAGAGATTTAGCGCGTTATTTAATGCGTGTAGTGGCCTCACCTACGTTTGTCAGTATGCACCAAGAGTGCTATAGGACTACGTCTTTGTTTCCCGCCCAAAGCAACTGTTGATCGATAATAACTAAGGCTGGCAATTCATATTAATTATTCTGTGACTATGGAGTGGACAAATGAAAAAGTGGTTGAGACACTCATCAAATAATACAGTCTAGCAGCTTCAACCGTCATCTTGAAAATAAGTTATCGAATAACGCGCATTCTGGTCATTAAAACGCTATGTGAATGTGTGGCCACACAATTTAACGCATTATTTTGTGGAATATTTCTGCGCCTTAATTTTTGCGATAATGGACGTTAGACGTTGAACCGAAGTGTGGCCCCAGCATAAGCATAATATTACTAAATGTTACGCAGGTAAGGGCATAGACTGATCAACAGTCGTTTTTGGTAAATGAGGTCTTTGGTGTTTTTATTAGGTTAGTGGTGTTGGAGTTGTAGCCGCCCACATACATGTTTAACGACTGTCGTCACCGGGGCTGACAATTTTACGCGCCCTCCGTAGGGCTAGACGATCCGTACACCGCGAGGAAGTTGTAAACCTCATTCCATTAAAAAGATAAGATAGTGTATTACCAACCAAATACACATAATTAATTCAATGAAAAACAAAACAAATAGGTACTAGAATCAATTGTTTTTTGTGTGTTAGGTGTGTGGTAAAAGTAACGTACTATCTACTCAGCAATGTTGGCAGTGCAGTGATCTAAACTACGCACTGGTCAACGCTGATTTTCAGTCCATCCCCTTGCAATAAATACTTCTGGGAAGTGTGGTTGCTTAACTGGTCGTTTCTGGCAAAGCCAGAAGAGGCCTCCAGCCAGTTCAATAAATACTAAGCCCACTTTGCCTTTTATATCCTACAAATATGTCAGTTTGCAAGGAAATATCCGAGCTTCTTCAAATAAAACTGTGAAATGTATGAAAATTATAATACACGAAACAAAAAGAAACTTGTCCTACCATCGAGTAATTTAAAATTAATAGGGAAACGTCCAAATTTAAGATTAATTTCGATTTATAACAAAGTTTCCTAAATATAAAAAAAAGGAAACATAAAATAGCCCTTTTTTATTGATTTGCTTGATTGACAGTAGAAATTCTACATGGAACTTCCTTAGCCTTGTTTGTGTCATCACTGAGAGGAATTTGTATCCTGGTCACTTTCACAGCGGTGACACTGCCGTGACCTCGCTTCCTATCCTGTGCAGATATGCACCGAAACAACCATGTCCGGTGAATAGCTGCGTCAAGCGGTTGTTGATACACTCGCTCCTTTTGAGCCAGGCTCCGAAGAACGGTACAACGCCCTCGACTATGCGCTTGGTCACGAACCGCAATCTTAGGCGCTCACGCTAGCTCTCGAGTGCGCCCTGCCAAGCCAGCCGCCTAGGACCATATTCACCCTTTTAGCGGAGGGAGTGTGTCTCCTTGTAGACCGACGCATCCGTCTCCACCAGGCGGAAAGCGCGCCAGGAGTGTTGCCGCCTCTTGGGGTATTATTCGGTATCCTCGCGCGATCAGTGTAGCCCACACTGCCCTACAGACCGTGAAGTAGCTCTGCAGCGTTGGATGCCTGACAGTCGAGATAACCATATAGGCGCCCGTAGAGAGCCACAGATCGCACATACTCGGCAGTACTGTAAATATTGTGAGTCGATTGGCGATGGGAGTCCGGCATGCCCCTCTGCCCTTCCCATGGCGGAGGAAGTCCACGAGGATCACACGACGACAAAAAAAAGTACCTAAAGTACAGTGTGCTCGAACGAGCAATCGCTCTGTGTTATACCATGAAGTCGTAGTGGACGCAAGAGGCGTACGCTTTAACAAATGCATTACCGCTGTTTTGGGCAAAATAAACCCCGATATTGTGCCGAATAAACACGAAGACGAAGAAATGAAGATGGCTGGCTCTTTGCCAACAAAACATCATCCTTCAGACTTCAAGTACTTCATTCAAAACAGATTAGTAGTGCATCAACATTGAATGCAAATATTTTGACTTTTTGCAGCTCTTAATAAGACGTTTATAAAACTTGAGGTTAACAATAAAGTAATTTTTGGGTAACTAAATGGGTTAATCAGTTTTCTATGAAGCATGAAATCCTACTTTGGAAGAAATAAGTACGAGGTCACAAGAAGGAAGGAAGGAAGCCAAAGGACGTCCACTGCTGAACAAATGCCTCCCCCATAGATTTCCATAACGGCCAGTCACATGCCGCCCGCATCCAACCACTCCCAGCGACCTTCACCAGGTCATCCGTCCTACTCGTTGGAGGTCATCTCACGCAGCGCTTTCCGGTGCGCGACCTTCACCAGGTGTCACGCCGCGCTATCCGGTGCGCGGTCTCCACCCGAAAACCATTTTGCCCCAACGGCCATCAGTTCTACGAGCAAAGTGCCCTGCCCTTAGCTTCGATCTCGTAGAGAAATACCAATCATAGCTCTTGACCGTGAGCTTTCTTATAAGGCCCACAGTGAGTGATCACTTTTCCGTGCCATATATATGTCATCGCTGGTCTGGTAACAGGACAGGTTCAATTTGATCCATTTGTATAATTCTGACTTTTAAAACTTTTACGTCGTCTTTAAATATTTTTACTCAAACGTAACCTTTGCAAGGTCACAAAACCGCGTACCTAGTGTGGTTTTAAAAATATTCAAGGAACTTAAGTCGAACACAAGAAATTGTTGATGGGTTGTCTGTTCTAGAACATGATTGCAACAAAAAACAAAAACACCAGATTAATTAAATTAATTAAACTATATTTTTTTTATTAAATTAATTAAACACTAATTACCTCAATAATAAATAGAGTAATTCAACCTTCTAAGTACCATCTTCTTGCAAAAAGACCGGGTTATATTATATAAACACTTGAATGCATAATCATAATATAATTTTATGTTATACTCATTTTGGCCGAATAAAGTCCCCACTGCTGGACACAGGCCTCCCGCAAAGATCACCACAACGACCAATATAGGTGTATTATGTGGTCATTGGTGGGTTTTGCCATAATCGCCACGCTTGGCAGGCCATAATCGCCACGCTTTTATGTTATAGCAATATTTAATTGTAACTTAATTTGACTGTGTGACTGCGGGTATTTCCCTTCTCATGACTGTGTGTCCCTTCTCATCTAATTTATGAGAGGGCTTTGTCCAGCGGTGGACTACTTGGGCGGAGTAGATAGATAACACTTTACCCAGCCGGTGTTATAATCAGCAACGTTAGGTAAGTAAGAGACTCCGGTGTGTACTTTCTCGAGAAACAAGAGCCCCCCTTCGGTGCTGAAAATATTGCCTATTTCCCGCGGTCCGGGATCATAAGGATGTCAAGCGCGGCGCAGAAAAAATAATTAAGGACCGATGTAAGTTGACACAGTAGGAGAGTTGAACCTTAATCTCAAGCAATGTTAATTTGCCAATCAATCATTCGTCATCATCATCATATCAGCCGAAAGATGTCCACTATTAAACAAAAGCCTCCCCTAAAGATTTCAATTATGTCGCTATTTTGGGGGGAATTCGATGGAACTCACCACGCTTGGCAGGCAGGTCGTTGAGCGCAGAATGGCTGCTGTTCCACAGAAGGGACTCTGCTGTCCACCCTCCGATTTAGATTCCCTTAGTAGCCTTTTACGACTTCCACGGGAGGAGATGGAGTGGTGCTATATTCTTAATCAGGACACTACACAGACTACTAGTCAATCGTACAAATTTTCCGTAGAAAAAAAAACCTTAGAGGATATATATATTTTAATGTGAAGATATAACCTAGTTAATTATTTTCCAAAGTCAATTCTATTTCGAGTATACAAAGGCAAATTATTCATTACCTAGAATCACTAACAAATATGTACACGGACATCAGACGCGCGTACGCATATTATCGCATACCTACGATATTACTGCGCCACTCCTATTTTTCTGAATCAAACAGATTTAGAATACCGATCTTTTTTTTAAAATTTCTATTACTAATGTTCTCTGGACTTAATACAAATACATATAGGATTAACACACTTTTTTCCGTGTGGTGCCGGCTCAGAATACCACCACCCCATCTCCTCCCGTGGGTGTCGTAAAAGTCGACTAAGGGATTAGCCGGAGGATGGGCAGCAGCGTCCTTCGAGTACATTAACAACTCAACTGCGATCGCCAACCCGTCTGCCAAGCGTGGCGATTATGGCAAAACCCCCCAATGAGCCCACAGCACATCCATATCGGTAATTGTGGTGATCTTTGGGGGAGGCCTGTGTCCAGCAGTGGACTTCATTCGGCCGAAATGATGAGGTGGCTTTCAAAGATAATTTTGTTGTTGTTGTTGGTTGGAGCCGGCGAAGGCCACCTACACATTGTCGATGTTTATAAAAAAACAAATGATATGATATTATACGCAACTCGGCTGCAGTGTAACTGTAGTCACTCATCGGTCTGGCGCACTCAGTTTATGGATGGGTGACCGCATAGTGGCATTTCAACTGACCGAAACCGTGTTTCGGAGAGCATGGGTTCCTGTTGTTGTAATTAGACGGTAGTGGTTAAGCCAAGTCAGAGGCGAGAATAACCACAGTGCGTCCTACCTGTGATGACCTACGGAGCTGATACGTGGATACTGACAGTCGGACACAAGTTTAAAATCGCTCAACAGGCTATGGAACGTACTATGCTCGGAGTTTCTCTAAAGGATAGAATCAGAAATGTGGACATCCTGAACACAACCAAAATGATCGACATAGCACAGCAAATTAGCAAGCTGAAGTGGCAGTGGGCTGGTCACGTCTGTCGAAGGACGATGGTCGATAGACAGACGAGTCCTAGAGTGGAGACCGCATATGGGTAAACGTAGTGTTGGACTCACCGGCCAGATGGACAGACGACCTGAAGAAGGTTGCTGGGTCCGGCTGGATGCGGAATGCTGACCGGGTGTCGTGGCGCACGCTGGAAGAGGCCTGTGTCCAGCAGTGGACCGATATAGGCTGATGATGATGATGGTGTGTTGGATTAAAAATATTGCACTACTTTATCTCCGCCCTTGGACGTCGTAAAAAGCAACATCTGCCGAAATTGATAATCAATCTAATCCAAATCTATCGATTTGGGATTAAGGATTTGTCTGTTTAAAACCGGATGATCTTGAAAACTTAAATCTCAAGATTTTGGATTAGATTGATTATTAGTTTGATTTAAAGTCCCTTACTTTAAATCAGAGCAATCGGCAGCAGCGTACTTTTGCTCATCAATCCTAGACGGCTGAGTTGGTACAGTAGCTAAGCAATATCCTTTATGCGCTACGCGTTGCGTGTTCGATCCCCGCAAGGAACACATGTTTGTATGATCTGCACATAGTTGTTTCGGGTCTGGATGTATGTTCGTGTGAGATGTATGTCTGTAAACTGTAGACACGTCACATCTCATCAGAAATCTAGGTTCTTGTTTCTTTTCCAAGCGGTAGTGACTAAGTGAGTACCGCAAGTTCCCTCCAAAATTAAGATACACGGTCTGCTCTGCGGAAGATTTCTTAGTGTACATATCCAATATTTTTTTGATTCAGAACTTGACAAAGGCATTAATTCTGAACTTAGGATGAGAAAATAAAAAAGAGGATTTATTCAAAGCGCAGAGTGGAACATATCATTACGCCGGTCTCTCGTGTAGTAGTGACGTATGTTAATACATACTGACAAAAATAGACTGCAAATAATTTTAGACGTGAGGTTAATATCATTTGTTATGACTGGCGGCATCATGAAACATCTCTTTGTTTGTGGTGATGCCATAGCAGGATAACATGCACATAACCTTTAATTAGTCAAGTTTTAATTAGTACCTACTACTTGTGTGTGTAGATATTTCGCTCACCTGTGTCCATCTGTACCCCTAGTACGAGTTTCTTTTCACGATAAAAACGATGTTAAACTACACGTTAACCAGGTTCGGCGCTGTGATTGGCTCGCTCCAAAAACTTCAACCAATCACAGCGCTGAACGCGGCAAACGTGTAGTTTACTATTACGTTTCGATCGTGAAAAGAAACTCGTACTAGGGGTACAGATGTACACATGATGTGAAGTAAACAGCTATTATATAAAAACAAATTAATATGGCTCAGTAGCTTCGGAGATAAGGGGGGTGGGGGTGTTAATGGTCTGTTTTCTTAAATAACTTGAAAAAAAAATATTTTAAAATTATAAAATAAATATATTTGAGACCCTCACAACAAGCTCTTTCATTTCATAAGGTACACACAGTAACCTAGTTCATATGTAGTACAGTTTGCAAAACTTTATCCTTTAATTTTCTATATTGCCCCCCAAAAGTGACCCGCATATTCAAAATTCAATTATTTACGTTACACGTACGTGTTTGGGTTGCAATAATCCATATGTGTATCAAATTTCAACTAAATCGGTCCATTAGATTCGGAGCAAATTGGCTGTGACAGACGGAGAGAGAGACGTCCGTATAAGACATGGATGTCGTAAAAGACTACTAAGGGACTGTAAATCAGAGGAATGGGCAGTAGTTCCGTGGAACAGCGGCCATACCGCTCTGCACTCAGCGAGCCGTTTTTTTTTCTTTGGTTGGTCGTACACACCGACTACTACCACTACGGCTACGCATCAAGCTATATATGAGTCTATTAGAATCAAATACCGCAATGTCCATTTTCGTGTTCTGGCCATAATTCATATTTTTTATATACATACACCAATGGATAATGCTATATTTGTAGCATACTTTAATTTTTAATGCCAGTTTTCTACATGACATTGCAGCTTTGGTTGCATTTTGAATATTCAAATAGATTCCTTTTAATCTGTAGATTCATACGGCATAGAAAACGCATGGACATTGCGGTATTTGATTCTAATAGACTCATATAACCATTTTACGCTGATCTCTCATAACACAGAAATCCTATACAATGCAAGATCAGCTTATACTGGTTTTGTATAGTTTGATATGTAGCCGTGTGTACTTACTTTTTTTTCGTATGAACCAGTCAATCATTTGACAGCAGATCAATTTATTCGAAATTAGAAACCGGATTTTAGACAAAAAAGGTTGCTAACCACCATTATAAATAATAAAAATTATTTTCGGTGCTAGAATTAAGGGTTTATTGATTGATTATCGCAGATTGACTGGCTTGCTTTGATATCGTCAGGGATATCACGTAAGTAAAATTAGTATATACCGCATAAATGTAAAACAAAACTGGTGACAGAACATACTGCAAATATTTCAGCTTTTACAGTGCACTGAAGCCTAATCGCAATGTAGCTATTTTCCTCACGCGGTATTGTACCATCCCCGACGATATGGACGCTACGCAGGAAGTCCCACACGCAATGCGTCAAATACGTGGAAAGTCAGGCGACTGTATGTTATCGCAAAATGATACACGTTTAATGTTATTAATAAAGCCAATCTAGTTAAAACGAACGCATTGGCGGCACGGTTGGTGCAGTGGAAATTCCCTTGGTGATCAGCGCTGTTTCGTGGGTCGAATTCCGCACGGAACAAATATTTGCATGGCCTACAGATACTCGTTAGCACATGTGAGATTTATTAGACTGTAACTTACAACCGGGTGCTGGCGGCCACTTTATAAAATCTGTAACGACGCCTGTCACCTTAGTCATCCTGCGACCACGAACCCTGCAACGTGTTCGAAACGTCAGGAAAAACAAAAATCTATAATATAATATAATCTATAATATAATAAAAATCTATAATATAAAATCTATAATATACGCGATGTAATCCGTTTAAAAGTGTTTTATTATAATGAGTAATAATCGCGAAAACCTAAGATATTACTATTCATGCTTATTTTAATTTTCCTTTTTTTCCTTATTGGCCTCCTACTAGGGTCTGATGTTACATACATTCTGACGGTTTCCTCGTCAGTTAATATTAATATACGACCGTTTCTTCATCTATATATTTGCATGTTTTTTGGTAGAGAAGATGAAACCTGACTTCTGAAAGGATCTACTAAGACATTACTATTTGCAACAACTGCTGCCACCATCTTACACCAGTACAGACATGCGGCAGTTAACTTGAAGTCTTCCAAATCTGTTAAAATTATTTTAATCCATACCTAGTCTATTACATAGTCGGCCCATTACTGACCCACTGCTGGACGGGGCTTTTCTGGAGGTCGTAAAAGCCGACTAAGGGACTCTAACTCAGAGGGATGGGCAGCAGCGTCCTTTCTGTGGCACAGTAGGCATTCTGCGCTCACCAACCCGCCTGCCAAGCGTGGTAAGTATTGGCAAATACCCCCAAAATGATGACACAGTTGTGGAAATCTGTGGGGGAGGCCTTTGTTCAGCAGCGGACGTATAAATGGCCGTTATGATGAAACTTCCGCAGCTATATTTTTTCGGTTTGACACTCTGTAAAGACACTACAATTGTCACATTCATCAATATAATCCCACGGACAAGCATGTATAGGGGCCCAGACATACATTAATGACCTCCGACTGTTATGATTAGTGAAACATTCCTCATTATATTGATTCTAGTTAGAACTGGATCTAAGCGGTTTCGGGTTCTGTTATAGTTTTTATTAAACGGTTTAGAGTTCATGTCTAAGTAGTGTTTAGTTGCGTTGTGGCTTCGCTTGTAGATTAATGAATAGAACGGTCTTTTGATGATTTGAACGCCGTTAGAAACAAACGCTATGGATCCACTGGCTGTAGTATATGGCAGTAAGCTATTGACATCTTCTGCCTTATCTATACAAATAAATAGAATTGAAGTGTCTGTTTGTAATATCAAAATAACAGCTTTTTACTAAATGCATATGGAAGTATATACGATACATATAACTAAAAAGAGTTTTTAATTTTTTTGTCTATCTGTCTGTTTGTTCCGGGTAATCTCCGAAACAGCGGGACCGATTTTGACGGGACTTTCACTGGTAGATACTATCATTAACCATATATAAATAATATAGCACCACTCCATCTCCTCCCGTGGATGTCGTAAAAGGCGACTAAGGGAATCTAAACCAGAGGGATGGGCAGCTGCGTCCCTTCTGTGGAACAGTAGCCTTTCTGCGATCACCCACCCGCCTACCAAGCGTGGTGGTGAGTACTGGAAAATTCCCCCCAATATGATGACACAATTGTGGAAATCTATGGGGGAGGCCTTTGTTCAGTAGTGGACGTTGTATGGCCGATATGATGACTCTACAGAAGCTGTAATCTAAGAGAAGAAGTATTCTAAAGAAAAACAAATGTTAAATAGACCTTGATAGTAAACTGAAATTGATATATGACAGACGAAAGTGTTGCTGGGGAGTTTTTATTATTATTATTATATTATTATTGCGGCCGAATGAAGTCCACTGCTGGACACAGACCTCCCCCAAAGATAACCACAACAACCGACATGGGTGTGTTGTGTGCTCATTGGGGGGTCTTGCCATAATCGCCACGCTTGGCGGACGGGGTGGCATACGCAGTTGAGTTGTTAATGTAATCGAAGGACGCTGCTGCCCATCCTCCGGTTAATCCCTTAGTCGACTTTTACGACACCCACGGGATGAAATGGGGTGGTGGCATTCTGAGCCGGCACCACACGGCTTGGGACGGCTGGGGAGTTTATTGCGCCGTTTCTTCTCCCCAGCTTAAACACTAGGAAGCGGTGACGGGTGGGCTTAATGGGTGCTGTCTAATGTTGACGTTCAAAAAGAACTAATAATTTAGTCTATTTGAATAAATGATTATTTCATTTAATTTCTGATACCTTTTTCGAATAATGTTAAATCAAATCGTAATATTGATAAAAGAACTTAAGGTTAATGCTCCTCCCAAACTATACAAATATTAAAATAAATATATAAAATTAATAAACACAATAGAATTAAAGTTTAATATTGTTCATTTAATAAATTTATTTAACATTTTAATTGAAGAATATTCGACAGAATAGTTTACTCGTATTAATAGGTAAGAAGGAATGGAATATTAATAGGCCTGGGAAAGTCCACGGGGGTCGCGGGTGCGCAGATTGGGGAGTCTGCGTGCTCACACCGAGCGACCCCCGGGAAGACGGTGGTGCGCACGTGGTCACGTGCCGCCGTGTGCGCTGCACAGCGCAAAGCGAGGCTTGGGGGGATCCTTTACAATCCTCCCCGAGAAGTGCCGGAGGGGGCGACCTTTTTACAGTCGCCTTCCCTCCGCTAGAGGGGGTGACCGCTTTACAGTCATACCTTCCGTGATGTGCCTAAAGGCGTGGCACCAATGGGCGGCTCTAGTGTGATCTTACGAGGACCTGGAGCCTCCCTTCGGTGCCGAAGATGACCGCTCCAGTGGTTTTAGCCGGTAGGAGTCCGGCATACCCCTTCGCCCTTCCCCGGGGTGAAGGAAGTTCCATGTAGAATTTCCACTGGACATCAATAAAAAAAAAAAAAAAAAAAGGCCTGGGAAAGTCGGAAGCCAGAATATCATACAGGAGGACAATGAGATTGGGACAGGAGAAAAATAAGTGTTAAACCTTCCGAATGCCACCATTCACAGAGAGAACTATTACGGAAACGGAGTTTAGCTAAAAACACTGGTGAGCAAACATGACCTAAACGAAGACGAATAATAACTGATGTTACTATTTTAGGAATTTGTTTATGATTAAAAAACCAGGGTTTAGTCGGGATAATAGGACGGATACTTTCGTAGTATTTCCTTTTTAGAAGCTTTGAGTGTTGCCATAATTCATTCCAGGATTTTAAAAGACGTGGTCGGTCAAGTGAACGTAGATTTCGCGAAGGAACAGAGGAACAATTATTTGCCCCTATTTAATTAGCCTGTGCGGTGCCGGCTCAGCCGTGTGGTGCCGGCTCAGAATGCCACCACCCCATTTCATCCCGTGGGTGTCGTAAAAGTCGACTAACGGAGTCACCGGAGGATGGGCAGCAGCATCCTTCGAGTACATTAACAACTCAACTGCGATCGCCAACCCGTCTGCCAAGCGTGGCGATTATGGCAAGACCCCCCAATGAGCACACAACACACCCGTATCGGTCGTTGTGGTGAACTTTGGGGGAGGCCTGTGTCCAGCAGTGGACTTCATTCGGCCGAAATAATAAATAACTAAAAATTGGCATAAAAGTCTGCAGCTTCAGTTCCTAGGGTACCTAAATGACCCGGAACAAGGCTAGCAGTGACAATTCCGGCTTTATTAGATGCCTTTCTCATTTACGTCAAACAACACGCGACGAGCGAGTGCCAGTACTTTGTTTTGAACTCATCGCGATATCACACCTGTCACAGTTATCAAGTAGGCTGTGGTTAGTTTGCGATGTATTATATCTGATCTTATACAAATATGTTCTTGTGCAAACTTGTGCGAACAGACACTAAGTAAACGATGTTTAAAACTTTGATTTAAATTATCAAGTTGACTGATGTAGATTAGACTAGAGGGCATATAGGTCCCAAGGCGAGTCACTGCGCTGTGGGCAATCTGCTTGATACCCGCACAGCAAAATCCTCGAACACAATGCTACCTGCCCCACAGAAATAGGAAATAAGGAGAAGTGGTACGGGGGCCTAACCGCGCCACCGCGACATGCACCATCTGGGCCATCCGGAAAAAATGGCCGTTTTATCAGTTGAGATTAAATTGCGTAAGTGAAACTTTGTTAAAGTGTCGTGTTGTTCGGGGGTAACATGCAAAAACCGAAGCGTAAACAGTAACTTTATCAAGGAAGGAATCATATACAATATGCAACTGAAGGAATTTTCTTGTATTCATCTATAAATAAATAAAAAATTGTTTTCTTCTATTATTTTACATTTGGATTGATGGAGCAGAACGACGTTATTATTTCTGTACAAAATACAATGCTTCTTATCTACCACTTTTAACTAGCAATCGGTGAATAACAAACGCAGTGAACAGAACAGCGAATGGTACTCCCAAAAAACGAGTTGCGTGGTACGGCTGACGTGTGAGGTCTGTACGCTCGGTGTGATTGGCTACCTACAAAGTCGTGGGTGTGTTTTAGTATGAGAAGCCAATTATAATGTTGGGTTTATTCAGTTCATTGGATTATAACTTGTAACTGTGTGCACTTATGTACTTTTATGAAGAATGGTAGTGGGGAAATGGATTTCCAGGCTCGCATACATTTTGATCTACATGGCATATCTCCTTTCTTCCAATATCTTTGTACCTCCCCCTGGTTAGCAGCACAGAAATCTTATGTGGAATGAAAATATCAAAATATTTAACTATACCAGAGTTGAAAAATAGACGGTAGCAAATAGGCAACCAATGTACTTATAAAATAAAATAAAATTTATTTCGGATAAGTAGGTATAGTATATGTAGTAGGTTAGTATAAAAAGAAAATATGTTAGTGTAACTTAATATTTACTAACGAGTTCATTGCTCGTGATGAGTCTTTGGACAATGCCACTCATTAAAGGAGAGTCGTATCTCCCTGCTACGGCCTTCGGAATGGAGTTGGAGCTGGACCGCACTTTGCAGAGCTACTAGGAAGATTTCTGTCTGACCATGGCAGGGAAGCCATCAACGTGTGCCTGCGTGAACTTACCAGATGCACTGCAGAAACGGGGTAGCCCCATCAACATTGTAAACCGTTATTATATTGGACCCGCAGAGCGCTGATAATCCGCTGAATTTAATTGGTTCACAGGCTGCACGCATAGAATACTTAGCAATAAGCTTTAAAAGGCGTTACTAACCTTATACTTTTTGTTTATGTATCTTAAACTCTTTTCTTAGTTCAACTGGCTATCAGTAAAAATAAGTGATGTAGTTATATTTATCTTAAGATAATAAAAATTACATATACCAACAAATGTATAGGTAGCGCAAAATGCTGTCTAAACATTCGAATCTTAACTGTTATTAAGCATTTAAATCTAGGTTTGCATCGTAATTACACGAAGGTAACCGAACTTTACCGAAGCTTAAGCTCGCCAATTCTTGCGCAGTTGACTCACTGTGCCACACGTCACAATATTTGCTGTTCCTGATAGTTCATCTCCACGTATGAAATCTTGTATCGTATAAAATACGGATCATCTCGACTGAGCTGTTTATAGAAATACAATATAGGTAGGCCAATACATGAACACTTTATTCTGAAAAAGCGAAGGCATCCGAAGTTTACCGATGCCGTAGTCAACTGATGTAAACGTACTGTCACAATGTTTGCCAAATTTGATAGTTTTTTAGCTAAACGTCACTCACGCGCACTGTATATAAAACTCGCAATATTTATCTAACGTCTTTTGGGTACTTACCACATGTGATAGTTGTGGTATGTAGCAGTTTGTGGAATGACTTACCTGGAAAAAACAATGTTTATTAATTACATATTCTTGTATAAACAACGATTATAACATGTCACGTCTAGCACTTGACATTAAAGGGGATTGTACTAACAGCGGACGGAGTATGAGTATCTTTTCGTAGTCAAAACTCGCTCGCCCGCTCTTTCCTCGGCCAGTTAATTGCAGCTAGGGCAGAGTGAGAGAGACAGTGTGGAGAGTACACAGCTCAAGCTGCGTTGAATTGTTTTTTTTTTGTTTTTTTTTTTTTTAAAACGTTGCCCCACACTAGTATTTCTCCTGTGTTGTGGGTGCGTTTACATACATGAATTCTACACACAATACACCCAGACCCGGAACAACTACCTGCAGATCGTACAAATATTTGTTCCGTGCGGGAATCGAACCCACGACCCGGAGCGCAGCAGTCGACTGTATCAACCACTGCACCAATCGTGCCGTCAATTGAGTAAAGGAAGTAGTTTTGCTAGAAGATCCTTACACGTCGTTCTCGGTCGTTCAAGTCCTCGAAGCGGGCCACAAATCAGGGTATGGGCAATGTTTAAATGTTATAAAGGGATTTCCAATGTTTTAATAATTACGCCGTGGCAAAAGATTACAGTGAAATTACTCTGGTAGTATGTCTCTTATAGCAAGAGACCGACTAGGTAGGTACCTACTTGTCGAGGCCTATGGGGCCTTTTTTATTTGATTTTATTGGGCCCAGTGAAAATACTACATAATATTCCTCCGCCGCGGGGAAGGACAGAGGGGCCATGCCGAACTCCTACCAGCTAAACACACTGAGGCGGTGATATTCGGCAGCTGAGGGGGGCTCCAGGGCCTCGTATGATCACACTAGAGCCGCCCACTGGTGCCACATCTCTGAGTATCGTACTATACGTATCTCTGAGACGGTGACTGTAAAGCGGTCATCCCCCGGGGGAATTGTAAAGGATCCCCCGAAGCGACCCTGTGCGCTGTGCTATGCGCACACGGCAGGGCGTGAAGGCCTACCGTGCGGTCACAATTACGCAATAGATATAAGATACAAGATACGCCATTCGCGAGGCGAAGGCTCGGACCTGGAGCGAGCTCCAGGAGGGAATGGAGAGGGATCCGTGGGGGAGACCCTATCGTATGGTCGTGGGCTAGTTGCGCCCATGGGTCCCCCGATTACCGAAACCATAGCCCCGGATTTGCTGGAGGGAGCACTTTCAACGTGTATCGTGCGGTCCGTGACCCTCCAGTGCTACAGAAACAACCTTCGCGGTCTGCAGATGGCCGAGTCTGCATACTCATACCAAGCGACCCCCGAGAAGTCGGCAGCGCGCACGTGGACACGTGCCGCCGTGTTCACAGCACAGCGCACAGCGAGGCTTGGGCTTGGGATCCTTTACAATCCTCCCCGAGAAGTGCCTGGGGGGCGACATTTTTACAGTCGCCTGTCTGCTAGAGGGGGTGACCGCTTTACAGTCATCCCCTCCGTGATGTGCCTAAAGGCGTGGCATCAATGGGCAACTCTAGTGTGATCTTACGAGGACCTGGAGCCCCCATTGGTGCCGAAGATGACCACTCCAGTGGTTTTAGCCGGTAAGAGTCCAGGGTGCAGGAAGTTCATGATGAATTTCCCCCAGTGGACAAATAAAAAAAGGTTGGTACCTACTACATAAGTGCCAGATAATCGCCGTTAAGCAGTAGCGTATAATCTTTAGACACTACTGTACTCCGGTTTGAAGGGCACTGTAGCTAGTGACATTACTGGGCGTAAGAGACTAAAAGCCGGTTTCCGAAAGGAAAATTATCGCAAAAATTACGTAACAAGCTGTTAATCTCGAATTAAAAGAGTTTTGGATTTCCGAAACACAAATGTGACAAGCTGTTAACAATGTGTCAAATCTTCAATCAATCGCTTGTCAGAGCATATTTGGGTTTCTAGAACGCTTTTTCGCCTGTAAACGAGCTATTTTATAATTGGTGAATGTTGACCGATTAATCGCGTGTCAAAGTCAATATTACTAATTAAAAGGCTATTAACATGAATAAAAGGTTGAAAAAATGAACTGAATTTATTGGAAGGTAAGCAAGTAAGTAGTAAGTAAGTAAGGAAGCAAATATATTAATTGAATTTGAAGAGCTTAGTATGTACTCATTTTTTCCACTATTGTCAGAAACTGCCTTTGTCTGTAAGTATAATTTTTTCGAGACGTTATCTTCGGATTTCAACTTATAAATTCGCCAATTACACGTACACACGGCTACATCATCCTCATCATCATCATTTCAGCCGTAAAACGTCCACTGCTGGACAGAAGCCTCCCACAAAGATTGCCAAAACAACCGGTATGGTTTTGTGTTGTGAGCCCATTGCGAGGTTTTGCCACAATCGCCACGCTTGGCAGACGGGTTGGCGATCGCAGTTTAACGCTGCTGCCCATCCTCCGGCTATTCCCATAGTCGCCACTTCTACGACACCTACGGGATGACATGGGGTGGTAGTATTCTTAGCCGGCACCACAAGTACCAGTATAAGCTGGTCTCGCTTTGTATACAATTTCCGAGCAGTGAGATATCAGCTTATAATGGAAGATATAGCTTATATGTAGCCGTGTGTACTATGATAGACCGCCAAACAAAGGGGTTTGTACAATATAAATAAATTTGGACGACTAAGAATAACAGAAATAATAAATAAACTGATATTGATACTGTTTTCGTATTTCTACGCAGAAGTATTCCAATTTTAAACAACCGGGACAGACAGGCAGTCTTTTGATAACCTAACTTGCCAAAATAAGACAATCTATCTATTAAACGAAAGAGACAACGATATGAGCTAGACAAAAACAAAACTTTCCCGAACGCTCCCGAAAAACTCGCGTCCACAGTCAATTACCAAATTTTTCGATAATTTGCTTTCCAGAAACCCGCAGATTGTGACGGACTGTCAACAGGCCGTTAATTGTGACAGTTTGTTAGCCAATTCGGCATTTGAGAAAACGCCTCTCAGAAATCGGCTGTAATGTCTCGAGGTGACAAGCCCAATGTGGTGCCACGCAGTAATAGTCATGAGTAGCACAAAACAGCGTACAATTATTACCAGACGTGACACTTACCACTAGGCGAATGACTTGCTCGTCTCTTCATGAAGTTGTATAAAAAAAAACTCGAAAAGTCGTAATTTTCCCATCGGAAATGTAAACGAATGCACTTGAAAGTTTGAAACTCAACGTGTTGGCGACGAATATAAGTGAATGTGTAATTAAAACATAAACAATGGACATTTAAGTGATTGTGAATAAAAACACTAACTATAGTTATTGTGAAAGTGCTTAAAACAACGAAAATCTAACTGATTTATCTTAATCGTATTTATGTTGATTTCTTGTTATTATCTTGTATCTTTGATCGCTAAGACTATTTGAATTATATAAACAATGATTAGGCCCATCGTAGAGAACAACTTTTAAAGCCATATATTATATACATTGATAGCTATCGCCATGTTTGTAATGTTGTTTTACGAAACCCTATGTTTCGTGATAGTTTATTAAGTAAAATCGTAGTTCAGTTAAATATAATCAACATGTACCTAAATTCAACATATAGCTTGTGTATTAAAGCATATAAAAAGTAAGTTCTTATGTAAATTGTAATATTTCTAACATTATATATGATCAGTTATGTGTTGTTATCATAATGAAAATTGTCAAACAATTTGTAAAGTTTTGAATCTAAAATAAAGGCTGTCGCCACGGTACAGATTGCGAGTAGCTAAGCGAGCGTCAACCGTAGGATGATATTGGTTTTTACATAGTTACTTCTACATAGTGATTTCTCTGTTTACTAAGTTCCTCGCAATACTTCTATAGTGAAAAGTGTGGTTTCATTTAAACTGATCCCCTACAAAATGGTCCTTCGAGCCGGATCTTAAGAAAACAACCATCGAACAAGTTATACTGAAAGCGAGTTGGTGCGAGCTGCGAACTTTGATACTGTGAAGTGTGACGTCATCAAGCATCTTCGTTACGAGTGTTACGATAGCTGAGTTAAGAACTCGCGTTTGTTATTGCAGGGTTAAGTCTGCACTACTTGTTTGAATAATTGAGTTTAATTATAGGGTCACTCGATAAACCCCTATAATTCGAAACCTATCGTGTGCAGAATATTACCTGAAGCCTGGAAGACAACGCGTAATGATGACTCGAAGCCGCAAGGGTGACAGCAGTACTAAATCTACCACGGAGGAAGAAACGAGCTCCGGTACAACGAACACAGATTCAACCGGTACCACGGGTACCACAGAAAGCAGTTCACACACAACAGAGAAAGCATCTCAGAAAGCTCAAGAAGAACACTCTGAGCACACCGTTGTTGGGAAGTCACCACGTTCAACAAAATCCATGAAAACTGGTAAACATCGCCGTGAGTTAGAGGCTCGCCTTGAAGTCGAACGCCTCAAACTGGAGCAACTGAAGATTGAAACTCAAATGGCTGAAACACGACTTGAGTTGGCCAAAGCTGATGACGAAGACACAGATTTGAGTGATCACGACGAAATTACCGCACGTGCTACTGTAGTTGAAGATTGGGTCTCCAAAAACAAGATGACTGAAAAACAACGGGAAACAGAATGCGACGAAGGAAATCGCCGCCTGCCACCTCCGACACCATCGGCCACAAACCAAACCAATCAACTGGCCGAAGCCCTAATTGAAGCTATGAAAACAGTGTCTTCGGGGAAACCAGTGCCAGTTCAGCAACGCGCGCCTAAATATTTGAGTGAACTACACCCATTCGAAGGCGATGCAAGAGACTGGATGGCATTCAAGGCAACGTTCGAAGATACGAAGGCGCTCTTTAGTTCAATTGAAAATATGGGAAGACTCCGACGTGCGATCAAGGGAAAGGCAAAAGAAGCAGTAAAATCAATGCTGTATACTCTTACGGATCCCGAGGCTATTATTATTGCTTTAGAAAGACGTTTCGGGAGACCTACTTATTTGATCAAGAGTGAAATAGAAAATATTGATCGTCTACCCCTGATGTCTGAAGATGCCAAGGAGCTAGTTAGGTATGCCGGAGTTATCTCTAACACCGTGAGTGTAATTAAACAAATTAAAAAGTCCAGCTATCTACATTCGAGCGACATATCAGGAAGAATAATCGAAAAAATGTGTACGTTAGTGAAATTCAAGTGGTACGAATACAAAGCTGATAAAGAAGATGAAGATGAACCAATCCTGATATCCCTCACGAACTTTTTCAATCAAATGGTCGACCGATTCGAGATGCACGACGCCAGCAGTATACGAATCAAGCGTGAAGGTTCACAAGTTCGAGTACGTTATCCCAGGCCCAAGGCAGTTCATGTGACAGCAGCCATCGAGTCTGACGATGACGAAGATTCGTATACATCTTACGCAGAGTCGGAAGAAGAGCTAGACCCAAAGAAAACCGTTGCTACCACTTGTACTTGCGATAGCCAAATTAAGAAGATTGAAACTAAAGAACAAGAAAAAATCATGTGCCCTCTCTGTGAAGGGGAACACCCATTATTACAATGTAAAAGGTTCACCGAGTCTACAACAACTGAGCGCTGGGACATAGCAAAGAAAACGCGCACTTGTTTTAAATGTTTGAAAAGGAAACACAGGGGAATAAATTGTCGTGCGAAGCCTTGTCCTAAATGTCGTCGAGGACATCACCAGCTCCTACATGTTGAAGAGACAGCGAGCCTTGAACCCAAAGTCATTTCGACAGTGAACGCCGCTCAAACCACGTCCAAAGCATACTTAAAAATAGTGCCTGTGGAACTGATCGGACCAAGCGGGAAGACAAACGCCTACGCGCTTCTCGATGAGGGTTCAACCGTGACATTGGTGGAAGACAGTGTTGCCGAAATAATTGGAGCGAGAGGTCCCTCAGAAGACTTAAGAATAGAGGGCGTGGGAGGCAACCGAATAGACCAGGTCTCTAAGAAAATCAACATTAAGATTAGAGGACTATTCAGCAGGAGCTTTGAACAAATGAAAGGGTACACAGTGAAGAACTTGCACTTAACACCTCAAGAAATAATCGAAAAGGACTTAGTCGACTGCTCACATCTGGAAGAAATAGCTGATCAATTAAAATATCCGTATTCACGACCAACAATTCTTATAGGACAAGACAATTGGAATTTGATAGTGTCACAAGAGATTAAGAAAGGAGATCGCAACCGACCCGTCGCATCAAGAACCCAATTAGGATGGGTGCTACATGGCGTCCGTTTGGGTAACTGTACTCCAGTGCGAATCGTTAACCACCTCGTAGTGCAACCAAAGAAGGACGATCGGTTAGAGAAGATAATCAAAGACCACTTCGAAATAGACGCGCTAGGAATTGCACCTAAGAAACCTACTAGCGACATCGACCAGCGTGCTCTAGATGTTCTTGACTCTACAACCATGAGATTGCCTGATGGCAGATTCAGTTCAGGCCTTTTATGGAAGACTGACAACGAAAAATTACCAGAGAGCCGACCTGCTGCTTATAGACGCCTACTGGCGATAGAAAAAAGATTCCTAAGAGATG
The DNA here is from genome assembly GCA_947459985.1 of Diloba caeruleocephala. NCBI lineage: Eukaryota > Metazoa > Arthropoda > Insecta > Lepidoptera > Noctuidae > Diloba > Diloba caeruleocephala. Next base: position 1,774,573 of record OX381629.1, on the reverse strand, counting down.
AAGAATTCAAAATAAATTATGAAGGACAAGTTGAGAACCTCATCAGAAACCAATATGCCGAAGAGGTAAATGAGGAATCTGCGTCACCACGAGCATGGTACTTACCGCACTTCGCCGTTGTACATCCACAAAAACACAAAATGAGACTAGTATTTGACGCCGCGGCGAAATCTAACGGAAGATCTTTGAACGACGCACTTCTTACAGGTCCTGACTTATTATTATCATTGTTCGGAGTCCTGATGCGTTTTCGTCAAAGAACTGTAGCAGTGGTTGCCGACATCAAAGAGATGTTTTTGCGCGTGCAAGTTAACCAAGAAGACCGCGACAGCTTAAGATTCTTGTGGAAAAACAAAGAATACAGAATGACATCACTCATTTTCGGAGCCGCTTGTTCACCGTGTGTTGCCATGTACGTTAAGAACAAAAATGCTGTGGACTTCACTGAAAAATACCCCGAAGCAGCAAAGGCCATCCAGCATAATCATTACATGGATGATTATCTGGCAAGTTATCCAGACGCACCGACAGCAGCCAAGGTATCCCGGGAAGTCGACCAAATCCATAAAAGCGGAGGATTCCATCTACGAGGCTGGGCGAGTAACGAACCCACAGCAATTGAAGAGTTCACAGATAACGAACAAAATGAATCGATCCGCTTAGGAGAACAACAGAATCAAATAGAGAAGACCCTGGGCCTAAACTGGAACGTGAAAAACGATAGCCTGCATTTCACATTGAATCTACGCAATACGCCTATAGAAGCTATCCAGGGTGATAGGCCGCCTACAAAAAGAGAAGCGACGAGCGCTGTAATGTCAATTTTTGACCCAATGGGACTGGCTACACCCCTTACCATTCAAGGAAAAGTGATGCTGCAAAACCTCTGGAGATCTGGTATTGAATGGGATGAGAGGCTACCGCCCGAAAGAGAGCAAGAATGGCGAAAATGGTTACAAAATTTGAAGAAACTAGAGGATTTACATATACCTCGGTGCCTAACACATGACGTCACCGAGGGGGAGTTACACACATTTTGCGACGCTAGCGAAGGAGCCTACGCTTGTGCAGTGTACTGGAGGACTCGACACCCTGACGGTCACGTAGAAGTGAAACTGTTGGCGGCAAAAGCTAGAGTGTCTCCATTAAAACCAGTGTCTATACCACGCCTGGAACTACAAGCTTGCTTGCTAGGCAGTCGACTAGCCGCAACCGTTCAACAAGAAATAGAACTAGAAATTACGCACTGTCAATATTGGACCGATTCAAGAACAACTCTGGCTTGGATCAAAGCAGACCCTAGAAGGTTCAAACCGTTCGTCGCTCATAGAATAGCGGAGATCGAAGACTTGACTAGGCAAAAAGAATGGCGCTGGGTGCCCACGAAACAAAACGTAGCAGACGACGCTACAAGAGGAGCCCCAGCGAACTTCAACATTGAACATCGGTGGTTTACAGGCCCTCAGTTTCTTTATGAAGACCCCAAATATTGGCCTACAGATACTAGCGCAGTAAAATTAGAAAATACGGGAGAAGAAAGAACAAAAACTGTCGCGGTGAATACTGGAGTTCGGAAAATAATAGTGGTACCAGACCCTTCACGTTTTTCAAATTGGACACGCCTGCTGCGCTCAACCGCTCGTTTATTACAAGCTGTAGACGTTTTTAAAGCCAAAAAGAAGACAATCAATGCCAGCAATACAACTACACAAGATCCTGCTTGGAAAAGAATAAAAAAAAAGACTAATCTAGGAAAATCCATATCTAAAACGAAACAAACCGAAAACAAAACATTATATATGCCGTTGACCATAAGTTATATAAGAAAAGCCGAACTGATGATAATACGGAAGATCCAACACGATAGTTTCCAAGAAGAAATATTCGCAACACAAAACAAAACAGAATTAAAAAGAAACTCACGCCTAAAAAACTATACGCTGATTATAGAAGATGGCATCATGAAACTCTCAACCAGAATTGGAGCAGCGAGCTTCTTGCCATCATCATACAAAACCCCTATAATATTGGACGGGAAACATCTCGTTACGAAACTCTTAGTGGAGCACCTACACACAGCCTTCGGTCATGGGAATCACCATACCGTGCTCAATGAGATCAGACAGAGATATTGGGTAACTTCACTCCGAAGCTTAATACGCAACGTATCCCGGAATTGCAGATGGTGCAAATTGCGTAAGACAGCGCCACAAGCAGTGCCGCAAGGAGATCTACCTCCAGAGAGACTGACCAAAGGATGCTCGCCTTTCACCTGTACAGCAGTAGACTACTTTGGTCCTATGATTGTCACCATTGGGCGCCGCAACGAGAAAAGATGGGGCGCTTTGTTCACCTGCCTTACGACACGAGCTATACATCTCGAGCTCGCCTCATCATTGAGCACCGATTCTATGATCCTCGCATTTCGCAGAATGATTGCACGAAGAGGAACTCCACGCGTAATGTACAGTGATAATGGCACCAACTTCATTGGTGCAAACAAAGAAATCAAGGCAGAAATGCAAAATATGGAAGAAGCAGTCACAGCACTCGGCATCACCTGGAAATTCATTCCCCCTGGAGCCCCGAACATGGGAGGTTCATGGGAACGTATGGTGCGATCTGTGAAAGTTGCCTTAGCAGCCGTTCTGCATGAACGACATCCTCGCGAAGAAATTCTACACACAGTGCTGCTCGAAGCTGAGCACATAGTAAACTCTAGACCGCTATTAGATATCAACTTAGATCCAGATGAAGAAGAAGCCTTAACTCCCAACCATTTCCTCATTGGGAAGTCATGTGGCGCTGTTCTGTTTGGTGCCTTCGACGACAGTGAGCTGGTCGGCACACCAAATTGGAAGACATCGCAACGTTTGGCCGATCACTTTTGGTCAAGGTGGGTACGAGAGTACCTCCCCACCCTTTCACCTCGTTATCACGTGGGTCCGCGATACATAGATCCCACGCTTGGTGACATTGTGCTCATTGTTGATCATACACTCCCACGATGTTCCTGGCCCCGCGGAGAAGTTGTCAAAACATATCCCGGTCCCGACGGAAGAATACGAGTCGTCGATGTGAGAACTTCAGTCGGAGAGCTGCGACGACCTACGTCACGATTAGTGATTACCGTGCCGAGATCAGCTGCTACACCGTCGCCTACCTGAGAAAGGTGTAGAACACCGAGGGGGAGACTGTTGGCGACGAATATAAGTGAATGTGTAATTAAAACATAAACAATGGACATTTAAGTGATTGTGAATAAAAACACTAACTATAGTTATTGTGAAAGTGCTTAAAACAACGAAAATCTAACTGATTTATCTTAATCGTATTTATGTTGATTTCTTGTTATTATCTTGTATCTTTGATCGCTAAGACTATTTGAATTATATAAACAATGATTAGGCCCATCGTAGAGAACAACTTTTAAAGCCATATATTATATACATTGATAGCTATCGCCATGTTTGTAATGTTGTTTTACGAAACCCTATGTTTCGTGATAGTTTATTAAGTAAAATCGTAGTTCAGTTAAATATAATCAACATGTACGTAAATTCAACATATAGCTTGTGTATTAAAGCATATAAAAAGTAAGTTCTTATGTAAATTGTAATATTTCTAACATTATATATGATCAGTTATGTGTTGTTATCATAATGAAAATTGTCAAACAATTTGTAAAGTTTTGAATCTAAAATAAAGGCTGTCGCCACGGTACAGATTGCGAGTAGCTAAGCGAGCGTCAACCGTAGGATGATATTGGTTTTTACATAGTTACTTCTACATAGTGATTTCTCTGTTTACTAAGTTCCTCGCAATACTTCTATAGTGAAAAGTGTGGTTTCATTTAAACTGATCCCCTACACAACGTCTCAAACCCGTAGAATGAGGGGAAAGCTTGTAAGAGAGTTCCCGGACTCGCCCAGAATGCTTCTGGCCCACCCCAACTTAATATTGAACCATTTAATAAAAATAACCTAATGTCTACAGCTATGTTTCCAATCTGGCTCGTTGCAGAAAAAAACATTGCTACTTCCTTGCTTGAACCAGATGTGTTGATGTTGATGCTGAACTGACGTAGTGTTGGGCATAATCAATTAATTGAATATTAAAGTTAACGATTATAATGTTCGAGATCATTATGTAATCGATTATTAAAAATAATCGGTACGTATTTTGCAATAGTAAAGTTTTTGAACGCACCTGAAAAAGTACTACTCGCAGTGTCACTAGTGCCATAGTGATTGACATTTAGCGTTGAGATTGAATAATTGAGGACAGGACTAGGACGACGTAGAGGCCTTATAACAAACTCTTATTTCCAAGCAGTTTACGCCGTCAACTGAACTGCCTTGTAATTTCGCACTATGAGATCTTAATAACAGCCAGCTATCCCGTGATAAAATACTAACTAAAAATGATTTTCTTGTTACTGCATAACAAGAATGAAAAGGTTATTTATTACAGTAACAGTAACGGAAATGTATAGTCTCTCTCTTCACGGGTTTATATCCCCTGCAAGGGGGGACCCGGTCTTTTGATAGGCTTACGCGGGGACATGTGTCCAACGCGCAGCGGCCCTTTATCGAATTTTTATCTAAAATGTAATGGGACACTAACCGGGAGGGGGACTCTCCATAGCTGCACTATAAAATTAAGGCTATTGTATGAGATGGAAATTATAACGATAAGTTCTATTGCAATGGGTGTTACATAGAATAAGAAGTTTAAGAAATACGGCAATACAAGCGCGTTTGCGTGTTCCAACCTTTAAAGTGAAATTCTGTGGCAGATGGTGACTCGCCACTCACATTAGTTATTATTAGAGTTGATTTGCTAGTGAGAGATAGAGAGCTAAGTGAGATTAAATGTAATTATATCAAAAGAAAAGAAGATACCTTCGAAAGACGATTTATAAAAACTGATTCAGTGTCTTCTAGATCGACTATTTCATACTAATCACTTTATTAACTTCATCAAATTAAACAAATTGCAAGCCTAAAAGTGTATGTTTTATGTCTACTAGTACTACTTGAAAAGTTGATTTATATTTTGTTTTTCGGTTTCCAGTTGAAACTCTGATGCGAAACACGCTTATCTACTTAATAGTTAGTGTTAAATAAACTATTTTTTATTAGCCCCTAGCTCGGTGGAGTGATGACCTGCGCAAGGTGGCTGGCAGTAGCTGGATGAGAGTAGCCGAGGATCGCGATCAGTGGCATGCACTTGAAGAGGCCTATGTCCAGCAGTGGACTGCGATAAGCTGATGATGATGATGATTACAAGAATTAATCGATTATCGAAATAATCTAACCGACCATCACTTAACTGGAGGCTCACCACGCTATATTGTAAACTTTCAAATAGCGAAGCAGTTTAATTTAAGAACCTAAACAGAAACGTTGAATTTGGTACCATAATCTCATATCACGTGAGCTGGTTCTGAATCGAATACAAGTGACTGAAAGACCGATTGTGTCTCTGGTCTGTAACTAAATCGCTCTGATGCGAAAAGGATGCTGCTATGCCGAAATCTTATACATCTGTCTCGTGTTAACACAAAATGACTTCACGCGTTCCAGAACTAAAACAATTTATTTTTCGTGATTTTATTCCATCTTATCTAATAATCCATTATGTACCAAAATATATCTATTTACATGAAGATGTATACCTACTATCACTTTTTTTTTGATAAGTATGAAACTAAGCACAGTTTAAATCTTAAACTTAAATAGGTTTTCATTACTGTGGTTTAAGAACAACTTGTGACAGTAGCAGTACCATACGTTTGGAACGCACGCTGTCACTAGTGTCACTACACAACATTTGAGTAATGAGTTTAGTGCGAAAATACGAGTGAATTTCTTCGAGGAAAACCGTACGACGTTGCAGACATATTTTTGTAGTTTTTAAGTTTTGAGTAATATTTTATAAATATGTAAAGAGCGATTAATCTAAACACCGTACAACGTTGCCTGTACATGACAGGCGAATTTGTGGAATATACTCTACAGAAGCCATCAATCTAAGAAACGAAGGTCTTCGAGTTTAAAAGTTTGTGTACAAAGTTATAGTTATTAGTTTATATTCGACACAACATTAAAATGTCGTAAGTATGAGTTAATAAAGTAATATCGCTTTTGTATGTATACATTTTAACTGGCATAAGCTTTTGTTACATTCTCATATGTATTACCTACGCCACTTAATATTCCTCGGAATCTCAAGTGCTTACCATTTTTTGGCAGTGAGGGATCGCGTCGTCGTGTTAGTTATACCCAGCTTGAGACCCTGTGTGAGTTTTTAAATGAACACAGAGAGGTTGCGACTGGTTATAATAAAACTGCTATGGCCCGAGATACGTCAAAAAGAATGTGGCAGACTATAGCACAAACATTAAATGCTCAAGATGATGGCGCTATAAAAGACTGGAAAGGATGGAACAGAGTAAGTACCTATTTACACAATAAATATAGCAAGAACTTACAACATAAACGGCTTCAGGTAAGAAGCTGCATAACTATGTAATAAAAATAATTTTTCAAAAAGTTCTAAAATCATCATATATTTTTCAATTAAATATATGTTTCTTCTTCTCTTACTTTTCAGTATTGGAATGATTATAAATCGAAATTAAAGAGGTCAGTTGCTTCTATCAGAGCCTCCCAGGAACGTACAGGAGGGGACCCTTTAGATATGAATCCTTTATCAGATATAGAGCGGAAATTTTTACAAATATTTGGTAAACCTTTTGATCAAGTAAGTTAATAAAAATGTATTTGCTGTTTTTATTTTCAAACCAATATTATATAAATTAGTAAGTATAGCTTCACACCCACTGCATCAGACTTCAAATTATGTGTACTTCCAAATTTGGTTATCACTTGCAAAGGAAAATATTATAAGAAAGATGAAAGATGAGCTCAACAAAAAATTGTTTTAGATAGTGTATTATCTGTGAAGCCAGGCCTATCTAGCATGGTGGACTAAGGCCTAAATCATCATCCTCTTCTCATTCTGAAAAGAGGATGATGAAAAGCTGGATGGAATGAATGAATTACAGTAATTTTATCATATTACTTGAAAATTATAGCATAGATATTATTGTTTATGTTCTAGACTCTAGTATTTATGTGAATTGAAATGTATCAAAATATTTTTTGTTTCCAGGAACCAGAAATTGAAATGGAAATGGAAACGGAAACAGTTTTTGATGAATTAGAAGAGAATCATTTATTAATACGTAAGTACTTACTTATTTATTAGTTCAGTGACAAGAACATGCCAGTTCTTATGCCTTATCTATCCGTCACCTAATGATTAGCAGAGTTTCTTTGAATAAGGCCCTTCAATTACAGAATCAAAACTTAACCAGTACTTATGTACTTGAGTCAAGATAAAATCAATTTGTAAATACTGGACCTTACATAGGATTCATATATGATTAATGCAATCTAGTTGTGCCTGCGGTTTCACTCCCCGTTTAGTTGAATAAACTTAGTTCTTATGTGAAATATTGTGATCGAAGTATATTAAAGATCATTTTGTTTTTAAATATACATGATTTATATGCTTATGTGCAAATATTTGTCTCATAACAAAACTGCTAAACAAATTTAGATGTTATTATGCTTGGAGATTGATTATGTCCTGGAATAGCAACTTTTATCCTTATTACACTCATGCAAAGGCTACTAAGGAATATGGTCTTAGGTTTTAAACATTAACCTTATCTACAGAAAATATATTACCAAGCTCTGCTCAGCCTGTTTCATCTTCAAGCCAAAGTCCATCACCTTCAGTGCAACTACAGCCCGCACAGTTGAACCCACGAGAACAAACCAACCAAACGCCACGGCGAAGACCGCGATCACGACACCAAAGAAGAATCCGGCGCAGAGAACCTCCAATGTCACAAGAATCTACTAGAAGGTCTTTGATTGCAATATCACAACAAAGAGTCCAGATTGACCATACTCGCAATGAGCTATTACGTCAATTAATCCAACAAATTAAGGATATTAAAGAAATGCTAGGAAGCAGGTAAGAAAATTACGTGAGAATATTTTATTCATTCAAAAGCTTAACAAAATCAAATGATATTATTTCAGTTTTATTTTTTAATTTAATAAGACTTTATTCAATCAAAGTACGTCAAAGACGGTCCAATTTGGTTACTCAAAAATTCTTAGTAATTTTATTAGAAAAGGAACAACAACATTTTTGCTTTACTTGATATTAAAAGCAAAATTCATAATATAAAATGAACAGTGAAAATAATACTTTTGTTTTAGGTTGCCGTTGCCCAACACTCCTGTTCTTGACACATAAGGGCAACCCTGGTAGCCAAGTTAATGCAGCTTCATTTCCCATAAACGGTGCACAAGATGCTGTCTTGTGGATATGCCTGGACGCAGTTCTGGGTTGTTTCTGTTCGAATCACCAGAGTCTTCAGCGGAAAGTTGTAAGTGGACTTCGTGAAACTCATCAGAATTTTGCAATTCTATCTCGGGCAGATTTGCCTTATTTGCATGTTGTGTAATATAACACATGCATTAACAAGAGAGGCAGCAACCTCTGGGCTATAATGAGAAACTAGATGTCCAAGAAGATACTGAAAGTAAGCTTTAATTATCCCAATTGCTGTTTTTACTACATTTCTGGTGCGGACATGCAAGGTGGTATAGTGACTCTCGGGAGTACCCTCTCCAGCGTCAGGGATTGGAGTCATCATATATTTCCTAAGAGGATATCCTTATTCACCTGTAAAAATAAATATGAAAATTTTGTTATCCTACCGATTTGTTTTTTTATTATAATCTAGGTTTATGTTTCTCAGTTCGTGATGAGGGCAAATGCTTTTTATATTTTTAACACAATCAATAACACCAATAACTTCTTAAGTCAAATTAAGAACACACGAATAAATAAAGAAATACTTTTTGAATCTATACCTGTACTTATATAATAAAGAATCATGATATACTTCTGTGATAAAAGTTTTCAAGGCTTAGAATTCATTGTTTATATATCACTTAGCATATGAATACTAAGTTTATGTTGTTTGTTTAAGTTTAATCCAAGTTTAAAACAGGCTATTTAAATTGTTAGGTGATAGATTTTCAAATGTAAACTTAATTTTAATGATAAATGAAAATTACACCTCCCTCTAACATGGCGAGGGAGGTGATGTCTGATCTTTGCGTCATACTCATGAACGGGTGCTGCTTGCGGTGACAGATTGTCCTGCTGACTATCATTTTAATTTTGTGCTATATAATCATGGTTTTCCTGTTTAACTTGCATGACATATTTTTGCTATGAATATGATATGTTATCTCACATTTAAGCGGGCGCCTATTGATTTTAGGCTACAGATACATAAAATATTATATGAATGCTTAGAGAGTTTTAGTTTAATATCTTAGATTTGATTGCGTAAAGGGGTGTGCTATAGCCTGACTAATACCGCTGTACCGCGCCTTAGGTATGCGGTGGGAAGGAAAGAGCACGAACTATACGAACGACTGCGGAATAACAAAACGGAGCGGCTGCTCGGCCCCCCGCCTCGCTGCTCGCATACAGCGGCATTGGTCAGACTATAGCGGACATGCTATCTATGACCAAGTTACTACTAGGAATAATGTATAAATATGACGATTTAAAAAACAAAATGTAAATTATTCAAATTCAAATTCAAATTAAGCTTAAACACAAGGAAGATGTGAAGGATGTGCTTATGTTGACCTTCAAAAAGAACTATTTTTGAAACAATATTGAATATTAAATTCTTCTTTGATTGATATCAATGGCTTGAAATATATTATTTTTCATTATTTTATTTATGTGCATAGAAATGTAAGTATAATAATTATATAGGTATAGGAAGGAATAGTGATATGATGAGGAATAAATAAATTGCCATCTTAATAATATAAAATTAATTTTACCAAGTAGCCAAGAAGTTTCCTTAAGACGCTCCAAGTCCGTTTTTATTGGGTGGACAGTCCAATTAAAATAATGTGTTGTCATATCAGTCACAGGACGTCCACTGCTGAAAAAAGGCCTCCCCCTTAGATTTCCACAACGAGCGGTCACATGCCGCTCTCAGCCAACGAGTCCCAGCGACCCTCACCAGGTCGTCTGTCCACCTCGTTGGAGGTCGTCCCACGCTGCGTTTTCCGGTGCGCGGTCTCCATTCGAGAACCTTTGTGCTCCAACGGCCATCAGTTCTACGAGCAATGTGCCCTGCCGATTGCCACTTCAGTTTACTAATCCTTTCAGCTATGTCCATAGGATCTCCTCATTTCTGATTCTATCTCGTAGAGAAATACGAAGCATATCTTTCTTCATAGCTCGCTGAGTGACCTTGAGCTTTCTTATGAGGCCCATTGTGTGGTGTTCGGATTAAGAATATAGTACCACTCCATCTCCTCCCGTGGAGGTCGTAAAAGTCAACTAAGGGACTCTTAACCAGAGGGATGGGCAGCAGCATCCCTTTTGCTGAGCAGTAGCAATTCTGCGCTCACCAACCCGCTTGTCAATCGTGGTGAGTCTCGACAAATTCCACCCAAAATGACAAAAATAATGTGTTGCCCCACCAAAACTAGCACCCTTGTAATTTCCATATTCGCATCACATATCTGAAATTAAATTTAGTTACTGTAAGATGTTATTAACTGTTTCAATTTATATTTATTTCAAATATTTTTATCATTAAGAATAACTGAACAATTGGACATTTAAATAGTGTTATTGTTTTCTGCAGTAGTACCGCTTGTCATGTTGACATGGTCGGACAATTGCCACCTGTGTGCAATTCGTGGAACCCAAGATGCCTAGGAAACCGAATTTATAAAAAAAAAATACGGGTTTCACTCCGGGAGTGCCGACGAAGTGAAAACATTTTTATTTTTATTTATCTAGACGCGTTCGCGGTCTGCTGTATGTACATGCATATATGCACACACTATAGACTGCGTCTCGTAACGGTGTCGCGAGTCCAGAGATTTTATCTCATCTAAAAATATGCGAACCGCGCTAAAATAAGTTTTCACTTCAAAAACTATAAATTTAGAAAATTAACATTACAGTGATAATAGATAATAGCGTTGCTGTTGTATTTTAGCCAGCTATATAGGTAGGCATGTGCAGAATATATCACTGAGAAGAAAAGAGAGATACATATTTTTCCCATCAACGGATATATATCACTCTTTTATATCTATAACTCCCTAGTTGATAATCGACGACAAGAAACGAAGAGTTGAGTTGATATGATGAGTTAGATCAGATTCATTTTATTATCAGTTTCGGTTTAGTTCTATAAAAAAGAGAGAATGGGTTAAATGACTAGTCAGCTTAAATTTCAGTCAGTTTTTCTTACTAGATTTTTGTTTTACATAATCTTGAAACAAAACTTTTAAGTTATTTCAGAAAATAGACGAAAAGTTACCATTCTCCCCCCTTATCTCCGAAAGTACTGGCCCTAAGATTTCGAAAAGACTGTTCATAATAGATCTTACCTATAGATTACAGGAAAACCTATAAGAAGTATATGGTCTAAATATAACATGTTTTTCAACTACGATGTTAAGTTTGTTCTTGGGATAAGTTATTGGTACAAAACCGAATGCAACAATAGATAATATATTCAGCAATTTCGGAACCCTCTCCACGTGAGTTCAACTCGCACTTGTCCGGTTTTTCTCATTGCATGGCAATTCAAGCTTGGTTACTTGTGCAATAACAGATGATCAACAATACAGTTTTCTGTACTAAAGAAAGTGCACCAATGTCCCCTAATAGGCCTTTCTTAAATCCAGTTGCAAAAAATGTCAGGGCAGTTAACAGCTGCAACAAGGTCAACATTTCACACATAATTTATTTGTATTTTTTGTTATAAAAACCGATGCCCCCCACATTTGGATTTCTCCTGTGTCGTGGGTGCGTTTACAGAAATAAATACCACTTGTAACTTTTTTGAGTCGCTTGACAGTATAATTAATAACTTCCTACTCAGAGCCACCGTCCTGGTACGAAATTTCTTCTAAATGGGTGAATGAAATTACTGAATCGCTACTCAAATCTGAATTGCAAATGTAATGTTGTGGTTCGAAATAGCGATGCAGTTTAGGACCTGAAATTAGTCGCGTTAGGAGTTCATAGTAACATTCCTGGACTCGATCGGCATCAGCCGAGACACACATTGTGTACCCGAACGATAGACTATATTTTCTTTAAACCACACAGAAATTGCTTCATTATTAAAAAAAAACAATACATCTTCTTCTTCTTCCTCTCTTCTTCTGTAGAGTATCTTCCACAATATCAAGTATAAGGCAACGTTGTACGGCGTTTATATTAATTAATCTTTACATATTTAATAAAATATTTCACAAAAATGAAAAAAATCTAAAAATATGTCGGCGACGTCGTACGGTCCATTTCAACAATACATCAATCGGCTCTTAGAGGTACGCAACCAAATAACACGCCAGCCATCACGACAATTTAAATGTCGGTAAACGTGTAGTGCCGGCTCAGAATGCCACCACCCCATTTCATCCCGTGGGTGTCGTAAAAGTCGACTAAGGGATTAACCAGAGGATGGGCAGCAGCGTCCTTCGAGTACATTAACAACTCAACTGCGATCGCCAACCCGTCTGCCAAGCGTGGCGATTATGGCAAGACCCCCCAATGAGCACACAACACACCATATCGGTCGTTGTGGTGATCTTTGGGGGAGGCCTATGTCCAGCAGTGGATTTCATTCGGCCGAAATGAAAAACATTTTTTTTTAAGCGCAACGTAATTAACATAAATAAGGAGTTTTTAGATACACGATACGTTTTCAAAAGTAAAGAACAAAGCATGCGTGCGTTCTCATTGGCGCAAATGAAAATGTCATCATATCAGCTAGAGATTGTCCGCTGCTGAACAAAGGCCTCCCCATAGATTTCCAGAACTGTGTCGTCTTTTTAAGGGGAATTTGCCAATACTTACCACGCTTGGCGCCGGCCAGGTTGGTGAGCACAGTATGGCTGCTGTTCCACTGAAGGGACGCTGCTGCCCGTCCCTTTGGTTTAGATTCCCTTACTCGCCTTTTACAACATCCATGGGAGGAGATGGAGTGGTGCTATATTCTTAATCCGGACACCATATAAATTTAAGTTAAAATGTTTAATTACAATTAATTGCCGACTATCGATGCTATCGTGGGACACACAATATGTAATAAAGCTATATAATCTGAAGTTATTTAACAGAGCGAGCGTTTTGATGGGCTGCCCCCATTCCTTAGCTCGTTAGCCGGCTTATAGTTTCAATGATCTGTCATTGACTGGACGTGGAATCAATGTCACGTCAGCCCTGACATGATAGTTAAACCAAAAGTCATAACATTCCATTATTTGTCTTTAACAAGCGTATTGCTTTTATTTATTCTTAACGTACAATAGTGTACAAAGGCGGTCCTTATGCCATAGGTATTTTCTACTAGACAACCTTTGGGCGATGCAGAGACAACGAGGTAGATGCGCCAACAAAATAAAGTGAGAGTTACAGATGCGATGGCATTTACTTTTACACGGAATAAAAATTACAAATATATGTATAAACTAACATAAACATTACAGATAAATATATATATTTCTATACTCTATACAAAAACAAACTATATAAACTGTGTGGTGCCGGCTCAGAATACCACCACCCCATCTCATCCCGTGGGTGTCGTAAAAGGCGACTAAGGGATTAGCCGGGAGGGCAGCAGCGTCTTCGAATACATTAACAAATCAACTGCGATCGCCAACCCGCCTGCCAAGCCTGGCGATTATGGCAAGACCCCCCAATGAGCACACAACACACCGATGTCGGTCATTGTGGTGATCTTTGAGGGAGGCCTGTGTCCAGGAGTGGACTTTATTCGGCCGAAATGATGATGATGAAATACATGCATGGATTTCTTCCATCCCGGGGAAGAGCGGAGGGGCATGCTGGATTCCTACTAGCTAAAACTACCGGTGCGGTTATCTCTGGCACAAAAAGTAGGCTCCAGGTCCTCGATACTATCACACTAGAGCCACCCATTGATGCCACTAGTTTAGGCACATCTCGGAGTGCATAGCTGTAACGCGGTCACCCCCTCTAGCAGTGTAGAGGCAACTGCAAAAAGCGGCACGCGACAACGTGCGTACCGCCGTATTCTTGGTGGTCACTCGGTATAAGCATGCAGATTCCCAAATATGCGCGCTCGCGACCCCCAAGACCAGCAAGCCAAGCGATCTAGCCCGCCATACAATCCTCTAGAGAAGGGCGCAGAGAACGCGGCTCGCCGCTGTCTCGGGCATGTCTGATTGAGAGCCGGACTACCGTCCGCCACCATCTATAGTGTCTACAGAACATGAAATGAATACCTGTATCAATCGAAAAGTACAAACAGTAATTTCTAACGACACTGGAATGATAATTAAAATCTTTTCATAGCGCCCTCATGTACTAAACATATAAGTATCTATGTCGTTTTGTTTGCCTTATCACACTTATTATACAGCTATTTCTATATTGTGCTATCAGAACTAGTAGGTACATTTAACGGCAATGACTGTTGAAGGTAGTTCAAATAGATAAAAAAATAACTACCGGTAAAGAAGCGTCTCTAACCGTAGGCATTAAGAAGTTCTCTTTCCGTGGGTGTTATTTTTATGACACTTCCTTGTATCGAGACAACCTTGTAATTCGTCTGGTTGTAAGCTTAGCGCTTGGCTATAACAATAATTGTAATGCTTCCCAAGACAAGCCCTGTGTGATTGGGTAGACTGCGTACTCATACCAAGCGACCCCCGGGAAGACGCATGTGGTCACGTTTACAGTCATCCCCTTCGAGATGTGCACTATGGGCGGCTCTAGTGTAATCTTACAAAGACCTCTAGACCCCCTTCGGTGCCGAAGATGACCGCTCCAGTGGTTTTAGCCAGTAGGAGCCCGACATGTCCCTTCGCCCTTCCCTGGGGCGAAGGAAGTTCATGATGAATTTCCACTGGAGAACAATAAAAAAAATTGTCCTGCGTCCTGCATAGACCGTTGCGCAACCGACCTCGATTATTATAATAATATTATTAGTTATTTAGTCAGCGTCCTTCGAGTACAGCGTCTTTCGAGTACAGCGTCCTTCGAGTACATTAACAACTCAACTGTGATCGCCAACCCTTCTGCCAAGCGTGGCGATTATGGCAAAACCCCCCAATGAGCCCACAGCACACCCATATCGGTCGTTGTGGTGATCTTTGGGGGAGGCCTGTGTCCAGCAGTGGACTTCATTCAGCCGAAATGATGATTTAGTCTCATAAGCACAGTAATTTTACGTTGTTTAAGAGGTTAAGAGATTACATCAAGAGGATAAACTAAAACTTTTACTACTACGTCTAGAATTAAAGTTACTTGGTTCCAAGTTATCGGTCCTATGGTGAAAAGGCGGTAAAGACTATGGAAACTCTTTTAAAATAGTGTATATTATAATATATTAATATCCGTCAGTCACTTAATGGGCCTCATAAGAAAGCTCAAGGGCATTCAGCGAATTATGGAGAGAGCTATGGAATGAATTCTCTACGAGATCTAATCAGAAATAAGGAGCTGGTATAACTAAAGTTGCCGACATAGCTGAAAGGTTTAACAAGCTGACGTGGCAAGGGGCGGGCACATTGTAGAACTAATGGACGTTGGGACAAAAGGGTTATTGAGTGGCGACCGCGTTTGTTAACTATCATGTTTCGATTGTGAAAAGAAACTCATAGTAGGGGTAATGGTGTTCCAATGGCGTCTCTCGGCGGTAAATAATAATAAAAAAATAACAATTACATAGGATTCGAATCTCTCCCAAGTTTCACACCAGCATTCGAGCCTCCGTCAAAAGCCCCCATTTTTCAATGAAAGTTAAAACGAGAACTACCTAACTCGCTCAATTACATTTATTTAATTGAAATAACAATTACTAGAACGAGAGCATATCGACCAACGGAATTACGAAGAAAAAACTTGACTCTGTAGTATTTCCATATGTTTCTTTTTTATCTAATTAAACAGCGTTGCATGACACGCAATAGTCAACATCCCGTCTTAATAAATGGGCGAGTTGTGATTATCACAAAAAAAGCTGCAGAAGTACCACTATCAACACAAAGAACTATTACAACATGATGACGAAAAGAAAGTCATTCGCCCGGTGGTACCTGAGCGTCATACCTGCCTATAACCATTGTAACGCTACCCAGGACTAGTTCTGCGTGGCCCAAAACTACGCTTGTCACCTTGAGACATTAAGTTGTTGTATTTTATGCCCAGTAATTTCACTTTTTTTGTAAAGGCGTTGCCCCACACTAGGATTTCTCCTGTGTCGTGGGTGCGTTTACAGACATGAATTTCACATACAATACACGCAGACCCGGAACAACTACCTGCAGATCATACAAATATTTGTTCCGTATGGGAATCGAACCCACGACCCGGAGCTCAGCAGCCGACTATCAGCCACTGCACCAACCGTGCCCTCTTGTTACAAAGTTATAACAGTATGCTAAGCGGCGAATATCTGGCACTGGGGCGGTACTTACCTAGCCAGCCTTCTGCAGTAAGAGACCAACCACCAGTAGAACTTTCACGGAAACATTGCATATGTGTTCTACGGACAGCTATTTTAATACATTTTTTCTTAGACGGGAACAACCGTACGTGCGTCTCAGATGATCGTATTCGATCACCACTGTCTATAAACATCTGTATCTCCATGAGTAACGGATACATTGGCCTCACCAAACGGTCACCGCAACTCTGCGTTTGGGTTGTGTGTTCATTGAGATGTTTAGCTATAATCGCCACGCCTGACAGGCGGGTTAGCGACCTCAGTTTAGTTTTAAATATCTCGAAGGACACTGCTGCCCTTCCGGCTAATCCGATAGTCACCTTTTACGACACCCACACGATGAGATCGTCTAGTGCTATTTTTTGCCGCACCACACGGTAAATCTTGCTGTGTCTGCTATAGAATAATAACCAATCCAACCATCAGCAACCAACAACAGAAAAAAAATCGTTTTAGGTACCTCTGTTGCTGTTTTATTGCTATCGGCGCTGGTACTAATGGCAAAAGTGCATTCCAGCCACAAATAGTGACCGGCGAGCGATACGCAATTTAGTGACGTTTCGCGACATCTACTCTCGTTTTTCTGTTCATAGTTATTTTATTTTATTATAATATATTTCTTAAACGTTGCCGCACATTCGGATTTCTCCTGTGCCGTGGGTGCGTTTACAGACATGAATTCCACATACAATACACCCAGACCCGGAACAACTACCTGCAGATCATACAAATATTTGTTCCGTGCGAGTATCGAACCCATGACCCGGAGCGCAGCAGCCGACTATCAGCCACTGCACCGACCGTGCCGTCAAAGCAGTTAACCAGAGCTCCAATCTTACTAGCGGTTATTTTCGCAGATTATATTGAGTAGACCTTTTGTATCTATTTGTGTTGTGAGTTTGTGGACATGGAAAACTCCGGCGCATGGTAAAGGACGCAGCAATCAGGTCAAGATGAAAGACGCCCTTACATACTAATGTTAGCGACTGGTTTTATTCGCTGTGACGTCAGCATGGTTTCTAGAAACGACTAGAAAGGGGAATGAGCTTATATTGACAAGTTAGTCCGTTTTGCCGCGGCGATCTTTTAATAAATCTTCATAAAGAGTAAAA
This sequence comes from Diloba caeruleocephala, assembly GCA_947459985.1. Classification (NCBI taxonomy): domain Eukaryota; kingdom Metazoa; phylum Arthropoda; class Insecta; order Lepidoptera; family Noctuidae; genus Diloba; species Diloba caeruleocephala. The sequence continues at coordinate 1,756,810 of OX381629.1, read as the reverse complement.
TCATCATCATCATAATTTCAGCCGAAAAACGGCCACTGCTGGACAGGAGCCTCCCCCAAAGATTGGTACAGCGACCAGTATCTATGTATTTGTATCGATGGGTTTGTGTTGTGTGCTCGCCACCTGCCGCCATTGAGTGGTATGGCAAAATCACCACTCTTGGCAGAGGGGCTGGCGATCGCCGTTGAGTTATAAATACTCGAAGTACGCTGCTGCCCATCCTCCGGCTAATCCCATAGTAGCCTTTTACGATACCAACGGGATGAGATGGGGTGGTGGTAATAATAATACATCGATAAAATTATTTCTTAAATATACTCATGGGTGCATGACAAGAGCCTCCACGAGTTACGACACCTAAACTGTTCGTCCGGCGTAGCCTGGACTGTCAGCCCCTTTACCAACCTTCTGACTGGCTAATCATTATGGTGGTGAAATGATTATTCCTGGTGGCAGTCTCTTATTGCAAGGGATCGACTAGGTAGGGACCACTGCACTGCCAGATATTCTGCCAAGCAGTGGTGTTTAAACTGTAGACATTGAAAGAAAGAAATCATTTATTTGGACAAATGTGAGAAGATTTACATAGCATTTTTTTTTTATATATTTGTAGATAAGAGAGTAAATACACTGCATACCACATTAGCATAAACATTACTTATATCTATCTCAAATGACATCTCACGACTGCACCCAGTTCAGCATTCGCTAGACGAGTATCTAGCACTGATTTTCAACTGGACCCTAACTGTGACACACGGATGTCAATCGGACAAAATGATAATTTAGTAGAAAATAAAAACAATGTTTTGGAATCCTGTCTATGGGATAATTCAGATAATTTTAACAAATAACTTTAAAATAAAAAATAAATTCAATGAATATATACAAATAAGTATATACAGGTTGTCCAGTAAATAGAACGACATACTGCAGGGGGTGAGAGCTTGGGTCAATTACCAAAAAAACATAAATATGTTTAGCAAAATCTTCTCTACTTTTATTTTAGAAAAATAAATAGGTTACCGCGCAAAAAAATTAAAGCCATGATATTATTATGTATTTATTATTATTATTAAGCCCAAAGTAATTTGTAAAATAGAAGTGAAATGCTAAGCGCCATTCCTTTTTTTTGCGGATATGAGACTCACTAATCTGTTCCAGTTTTTACTTTTTGTCATTAGTTTTTAAATATCTATGTGTCTTAACTTCGGAAATTAATCATTTGTTTTTCTGTCTTTTTTCTTTCTTTTCTTTCTATACTCAATATATATATATGTCAAGTGTCTATGCCGAAGTAGGTACTCTAAATTATTTTTTATTTTTTACTAAACGGCGGGTGTAACCTCGTGTCCCAGCTACTCTACAATAACAATAAAACTCATTTAAATTTTAGTTCGCCTGCGTATCTAAATGCTTTGAGCCTTTACTTGCTAATCCATGTGAAATAATTCCACACAAGAAATGCGATATATAACTGAATAAACAATATGTTACGTGCGTGGAGTTATTTCCCAATGTATAGCATTAAGGGCCCAGAATTGCTGCTGAGTAACCTTACTTACGAGTCATAAGGCAGTAAAATAGCTTTAATTATTATCAATAACAATAAAAGTCATTATCAATCAAATACGATTCAAACAATGCCGCGCGATTTGAAATGATCTATACGCAAAGTAACGCCATCTATCTGATCACATTGAAACTAGATGATAAAAGGCCACCAGGATCAATTGTAATGCTACCAACATAACAATAGATAGAGCTAGTTGTCCGGTTATTTATGTAGCATATTATGTGCAGTATATATATGTTAATTACATAAGTAACATTACTTTCACTACTGCTTTATGGTATAAATAGACACCAAGTTCGCCGTTTTTGTATATTTAATGTTACTACGATGTTAATATAAAAATAAGCTCCTAGAACGTCAGTAACTGTGTATTTAATTATATTCATGTATCTTGAGTGCCGTGTGGAACTCAGAATGCCACCACCCTATCTCCTCCCGTGGGTGTCGTAAAAGTCGACTAAGGGATTAGCCGGAGGATGGGCAGCAGCGTTCTTCGAGTACATTAACAACTCAACTGCGATCGCCAACCCGTCTGCCAAGCGTGGCGATTATGGCAAAACCCCCCAGTGAGCCCACAACACACCCATATCGGTCGTTGTTGTGTACTTTGGGGGAGGCCTGTGTCCAGGAGTCGACTTCATTCGGCCGCAATGATGTATCTTGAGATCTAACTTTATATTTAGGTGCATAAAGTTTTGAACATAATAAAACTGTTTATAAGTAAATATGTGAGTATGTTTATTTTCTACTTATAATATTATCTCAGCTTGCGGCCGTGGTTCTACGAAACTTAACAAACAGGATGATACTAAACGACGAAACGTACTTGCGTTTAGAGCAAAATAGAACTATTTTTTATTTGTTAAAAAAACATACTCTACAGTAGGATTTCTCCTGTCGTGGGTTCTTCTCCTATGTCACGGCTCACCGTCTGCAACGTGTCCTTGAATAGCTTCAACCGTGTCTTAGTGAATACCAAATTGGTATAGGTAGGCTAAGACATGATTGAAGATATTCAAGGACACGTTACAGACGGTGAGCCATGAGGATGAATCTTAGCGAATACTAATTTTGGTTGCCACCGTCATTTTGATCCAGGGGTGCAATTCCTAAAGCTCAAACATCCACAATCCTTAAATACAGAATAGAAATAACGGTGTAAAACTAATGTCGGTATGCGCTAAGGCATGATTGATGCTATTCAAGGATACGTTGCAGAAGGTAAGCCATGAGGACCAGTTTTAGCGAATACCAAATCGGGTTACCATTATTTCAATTTTGTATTCAAGGATGTATGGATGTTTGAGCTTAGAGAATTGCACCCCTGGGGTGCAATTCCTTAAGGTCAAACATCCATACATCCTTAAATACAGAATTGAAAGAACGGTGAAAAACCAATTTGTTGTTCGCTAAGACATGATTGAAGCTATTCAAGGACACGTTGCAGAAGGTAAGCCATGAGGACCAGTCTTAGTCAGTACCAAATCGGGTTATCACCATTATTTCAATTCTGTATTCAGAGATGTATGGATGTTTGAGCTTAGAGAATTGCACCCCTGTATTCAAGGATGTACGGATGTTTGAGTTTAGGGAATTGCACTGCTATTTACAGACATTCACATCCAGAGTTGAAACAACTATCTGCAATGCAATTCCCTAAGCTCGAACATCGATACATCCTTGAATACAGCATTTAAAGTAACGGTGAGAGACTCACCGCGATAGCTCTCTGTCTGCAACGACGTGGCGCAAAAGTCATTGAGTGGTTTAATCTTCAATCGTGACTTAGGAAATACCAAATTAAATTGCTATAGGCCATACATTTTAGTTCCGTGCGGGATCGAACCCGCTACACCAGGCCAATCGACTTTCTATTACTGAGATATGTTCCTGTCACAGACCTGGCTGACCGAAACAAAACTTTTCACCACGGCAAGCGCTATTCCCGTATAAAATAGCTCGTACACACAGCTACATATCTGTCTATATATTTCCAGTTTAAGCTGATCTCTTATCATACGGATGGTTTATCCAATGCGAGATCAGTTTATACACGAGATAAGTAAAGCCATATCACCATCACACATCACGTCATATGACGGCACGGTTGGTGCACTGGCTGATACAGCCGGCTGCTGCGCTCCGGGTCGTGGGTTCGATTCCCGCACGGAACAAATATTTGTATGATCTGCAGGTAGCTGTTCCGGTTCTGGGTGTATTGTGTGTGGAATTCATGTCTGTAAACGCACCCACGACACAGGAGAAATCCTAGTGTGGGGCTATTAATAAAAAAGAAAAAGAAAACGATATCAGCCATTAAACTTTAACTGCTGAAGCTCTCAACAACCGCTACAAGGAATGGGAATGAGAGAAAATTGCCATTAACGTCTGGAAAATATATTAGGTACTGTATTCCAGTTTGCAGGGCACTGTTGCTAGTAAAATTACTGGGCATAAGAGTCTTAATAAATAACGAGGGTGGCGAGCGCAGCTTAGTACGACGCAGGACTGACTCGCTCGTCTCGCCAGTATCAGAAAAAGAAAACCGTTTTAGTAACCGTTTTTTTGTCGTGGGGAAATCCTCATGGACTTCCTCCGCCTTGGGAAGGTCGGAGTGGCATGGCGGACCCTTACTGGCTATAACCCCACGGTGTCCTTCCACTTACCTCTAGCCGGGGGTGAGGCGCACACTTTGTCTGCATTAGACCGCGCCCCCAGTAGGATAAATAAAAAACAAAGAATGAAAATGCGAATTGCATTAACTTCCAGAGGATGCTTATGAGAAGGGAGCGCTGTCTCTCGCCGAATAAAATCACGTCGTTCAAAGTCAAAGTCAAAAGATTTTTATTCATGTAAACCATTTACATTGCTCGTAGAACTGATGGCCGCTGGGGCACAAAGGTTCTAGAATGGAGACCGCGCACCGGAAAACAGCAGCTGTGTGGGACGACCTCCAACGAGGTGGACAGACGACCTAGTGAAGGTCGCTGGGAGTCGTTGGATGAGGGCGGCATGTAACCGCTCGTTGTGGAAATCTAAGGGGGAGGCCTTTGTTCAGCAGCGGACGTCCTGCGGCTGATATGATGATGATGATTTACTGGCCGTGGTCCGTGTGGTGTCCGGATTAAGAATATAGCACCACTCCATCTCATGTATCATGTAATAACATATACATACACCAGCCTGTTGCCTGGCAGTTTGGGTCTGTCATGCTCACTAAAATGTCTTGTTGAGGGTAGCGTTGTGTGTTGGGTGTTTAAGTTCCCTGCATTATGGTTGAGCTGAGCTATGCTGATGCATGCGTTATGCCCGTGAACGGGTGCCCTCTGTCGGGACTGGTCAGCTCTTGACTGCTATAGCAATCTTATTGTAAGGCAATTAATATCATTGTCATAAATATGTGGTATTTATCCCACACATTGGCATGCATTGTCCTCACATAGCTTCGTTTTTTACGATTCATTGTGTTTAATATTAAGACTGTAATACATCATATATTTTAAAAGAGTATATCCTTGGAGTGTCATGCCGGTTCTTCTCCATAGGACCAACGACTTGGAACCGTGCAACTATTAAAATTCTGACTATTCGTAAGTGCCATTAAATCATCATCATCATCATATCGGCCATTTATACGTCCACTGCTGAACAAAAGCATCGCCCATAAGATTTAGATTTAGATTTTTGGGGGAATTTCCCAATACCCACCACGCTAAGCAGGCAGGTTGGTGAGCGCTATATGGCTGCTGTTTCACAGAAGGGACGCTGCCCATCCCTCTGGTTTAGAGTCCCTTAGTTACTTTTTACGACATCCACCGGAGAGATGGAGTAATCCTATATTCTTAATCAGGACACTACACGGATACAGAATTATGATGTATCTTTTCCGTCCTTCATCCATTTGAACCTAGCCTAAAATGTCGCGATCGGTCACTAGATTTGTTGATAAACACGTAATAACATGACTGCGTGGGAGTCGCAGACGATTCACTTTCACTTCAAAACACAGGTATACCTAGCTTAGGTTCGTGCGACTGTTTTGTTCTATATTTTTGGGTGTGAGGTAAGTAAATAACCGCGGTAGTGCGGGGCGTGAGGTTGTAATTCGATTCTTAGTTCAAGTAGTTGTTGTATCCCGTAATGGAATTGTGACTGGTCATATCGCATAGGACTTAATACCTTTTTGAAGTATTGTTTGGGTACCTTATTTTTTTTGCCCAGTGGAAATTCCTCATGAACTTCCTTCGCCCCGGGGAAGGGCGAAGGGGTATGCCGGACTCCTACCGGCTAAAACCACTGGAGCGGTCATCTTCGGCACCTAAGGGGGGCTCCAGGGCCGCGTATGATCACACTAGAACCGTCCACTGGTGCCACGCCTATAGGCACATCTCGGAAAGGGTGACTGTAAAGCGGTCACCCCCCCAGGGGGATTGTAAAGGATCCCCCAAAGCGTCCCACGGCTGCGCGTGACCACATTTTTTACAATTGTTATGGGCAGCCTAGGACACTTACCGACGCGATGACTTGCTCTAATCTCTAAATCTAATCATCGGGTTTAAATATATAAAAATATCATCTAACACATACCATCGATAATCCGTCCTTTAACTCGAGATACGTCGATCGAAAGCTATAGATAGATCCACTCCATACAATAATGTTATTGTTATGAATATAGTAAGAATAATCCATTATGAACCAGTGATGTTTCTCTTCTATTGTTCTTGCAACGTGACATGAGAACATATAAATTACTTTAGTTACGTCATTATATAGTGATATTTGATGTGCGGTTTGAAGATTTTATGGGCACCATTGTGTTGTGGGATATTTTGTTATGCAAATAACAGAAATAACTTGATGGGTGGTCTTCGCATATGAACTTTATCATTGATCTCTTTTGTTATTTCAGCCGAAATACGTCCACTGATGGGCATAGGAGCTACCCTCTAAGGACGAACAACGACCGTTCTGGGTTTATATTGTCGGGTTTTCCATAATCGACCCGCTTGGCAGGCGGTTTGGCGATCAGTTGAGTTTTTAAGATAAGATAAGATAAAATATTTTTATTTATGTAAAACAATTTATAGGCACTTATGAATAGTCAAGACTTTAGTTGCCTCGTTCCAAGGTGAAGATTTCCTATGGAGAAGAACGGGCAAGAAACTCCATGGTTACTCTTTTTAAATCATATTGGTACAATGTTCTCGAAATGATGGTAATGTGTGGACAATGCAGGAGAAAAGAGTCTTAATTTCTTAAAAAGTCTACACTAAACAAGCTTGATTTTAATATTTACCAGAGCTTTTGATTCAATTGTCATGTTGTGAATGTACTCGAAGGACTCGAGAAACCTTTTGCCGCATCGGCCATCGGTTCTACGAGTAATGTGCCCCGCCCATTGCCGCTTCAGCTTACTTATCCTTTCAGCTATGTCGGCTACTTTAGTTCTTCCCCGCAATCACATAAAATCTCCTCGTTGGAGAACGGTCAAATTATGATCTCAAAATTGTTAATTATTGAATAACGTTTAGTCTCTGAGCTAAGTTAATATTAAAGTCATTATTAGTATTAAAATAATATTCTGTAGAAAAAAACAAGATCAACGTAACATTTTGATTTATTTCCCAGATATTTCATTTTTTTATCTCTGGTCTGGCTAATTCTACATGGAACTTCCTTCACCCCGGGGAAGGGCGAAGGGGTGTGCCGGACTCCTACCGGCTAAAACCACTGGAGTGGTCATCTTCGGCACCGAAGGGGGCTCCAGGTCCTCATAGGATCACACTAGAGTCGCCCATTGATGCCACGCCTTTAGGCACATCTCGGAAGGGATGACTGTAAAGCGGTCACCCCCTCTAGCGGAGGGAAGGCGACTGTAAAAAGGTCGCCCCCCAGTCACTTCTCGGGGAGGATTGTAAAGGATCCCCCCAAACCTCGCTTTGCGCTGTGCTTCGCACACGGCGGCACGTGTCCACGTGCGCGCCACCGTCTTACCGGGGGTCGCTCGGTGTGAGCACACAGACTCCCCAATCTGCGCACCCGCGACCCCCGATGGTCTGGCAGACCTATCTATCATACAGAAGAGTAACAAATCCTGTTGCAGTGTCACGCTTGTAATCCGTAAAGCAAAGCAAAAGTTTGCTGCTCTCTATGACAGTTCGATGATGACAGCATAAAGACCCATGATTTAGGGGATCGTTCCCCGGGGACGAACCCATAGCCAATTACCCTGCACAGCATCCGATTTTCAATTGGAAGCTAACAACCGTTACCAGGACAAAACTTTGATTAGATATTACTGGTGGTTTTTTTTATACCACTAAGTTGGCAAACAAGCATACGGCCCACCTGATGGTAAGCGGTTATCGTAACCTATGAACGCTTGCAACACCAGAGGTACCACTCGCGCGTTGCCGACCCTGTAAAAATCTTTTCACGCCCTTTTTGAAGAGCCCCATGCTGTAGTCTCTGTGGTTGGTCCCTTTTTGCAATATCGGCATGCGTAGGCGCCCTTCCCCGGGCCGTAAGAGGTATAAGACATATTTACACCGGATGAAATAAAAACATCATCCGTGTGGTGTCCACATTAATAATATAGCACCACTCCATCTCCTCCCGTGGATGGCGTGAAAAGCGACTAAGGGACTCTAAGCAGCAGTGTCCTTTCTCTTGTACAGTAGCCGTACTGCACTCACCAAACCGCCTGTCAATCGTGGAGAGTACTGCCAAATTCCTCACAAAATGAACGCAATTGTTGTGGAAATCTATGAGGGAGGCCTTTTTCAGCAGTGGACGTCCTTTGGCTGAAATGATGATGAAGAAAATAAAAGTGTGGGGTGCTCTCTACCTATGTATATCATAATTAGTTTTCTACCCCTACCTATAAAGTCATTACTAATAGATAAAAATATTTACACAAGTGTCATATATAATATTAACGTGTTATTGGGTTTTTTTAAATTATGAGTTGATGATCCTGGCCAACAGAGGCCACCCACAGATTTCCACATTGTGTCGTCATTTTGGGGTGGATTGGCTGATTGGCTAGTGCTCACCACGTTTGGCAGGCGGGTTGGTGGGGAGAGGGCCGATCCCGCTCGAAGGAGGAGGACACGGAGCCGGGATAACAACCAACACGGCGCCCGTGTCCAACACGCTTGAGCCCCCTCACGTCTTTTAGGCAGGGCCTTGGGGGTCACGAGCGCGCTTATTGGGAAATCTGCACAGCGCATAATGAGGCTTCGGGCGAATCTTTTACAATTCCCTCGAGAGATGCCTGGGGGCGTGGCCTCTTTACCGTCACCTTCCCTCTGCTAGAGGGAGGGACCAACCTCAAAGACCATGTATTCACTTGTTTTACATTATAAATTAATCCGTGTGCCGCAGCGTAGGCTTCACATGTCGTAAGTAGTTCTCTGATTGCTTCCGCTGACGGACCCAGCAGCACCATGTCATCTGCATAGCTGATGTTGTTAATGCTAACCCCATCAACGCTGCATCCGACACGCATGCTGCTGAGTTCGGCAATGAGATCATTTACGTAGATGTCGAAGAGCAGTCAGAACGTCAGATCTCCCTGCCTTACTCCGCACTCCAACCTATACGGCTCAGAGAGTGTAGCCCGTCCCATCTTACATGATTTTTTTGGTTACCATACCAATACCGGAACAGTCCACATATTTCCGCGGGTATACCCCTGTTTCCCATCTTTCTCCAGAGCACATCATACGAGACAAGATCGAATGCCTTGGAGAGGTCAAGGAAACAGGCATACACCGGTGTCTCGCGATCTATGTAGTGATGATCTATTGCTAATTAATAACTATTTCAACTCGCAATTCCAATTCTGACAATCGGTCTTGAGTGAGTATTTTGCTTTCCAGCAATGTATATACGATCATTTACTTAAGAACATCACTAAAGGAAAGATTAAAGGTAAAACAGTCCTGGGAATACCCAGGCGCATTACCTTTATCGAGTGAAGGAAAAAGTTAATGTAACACGGGCAGAGAACCGAAAAGTGTGGGGTTTACGACGCAAAAAAGAGCTTAATTCTTAAATAAAATAAGGTATGTGATCTTACTGCTTCATCATCATCATCATATCAGTCGAAGGACGTCATCTGCTGAACAAAGTCTCCCCCATAGATTTCCACAAGGAGCGGATGTCTCACTGATTGGATGCGGCAGTAATAATATTAAATGACATTACGTATGCAGTTTGGCCTGCTTACAATTGAACACCACTCCATCTCCTCCCGTGGATGTCGTAAAAGGCGACTAAGAGACTCTAAACCAAAGGGATGGGCAGCAGCGTCCCTTCTGTTGGACAGCATCATTCTGCGCTTTCCAACCTCCTGCCAAGTGTGGTGAGTATTGGCAAATCTCCCCCACAATGATGACACAATTGGGGAAGGCCTTTTGTTCAGTAGTGGACGTCCTTTGTCCTTTTTGTCCAGTAATTTCAATAGCTACAGTGACCTTCAAACTGGTACAACAATTGATGGATGTTCTCTTAATTGAAACGAAATGAACGAATTGATTGTATTTATTTCATTTTAAAACTATTTTCAAACGTTACATTCAGCATAGACAATGGAAAATAGGCAATGTTGTTATTTTCTGCGCATGCGCATTCACCCAGTTTATGCACTTTTGTTGTAGGTACCGTATAAACTTTCATATGCATTTAGTAAAAAGCTGTTATTTTGAAATTACAAACAGACACTTCAATTTTATTTATTTGTATAGATTATGTTTTAGTTATTTGTGTATTTTCTTAATTAATAGCACCTCTGAATCCGTTTTAATTATTCATAACTATTGTTTTCTTTCTGATTGTGCACTTGATAATCTTCTGTTTTCTTTTCCATCTTCTATCACTCACGCACGCTTCGTACGGGTAGCACTAATTATCTATAGCCCGATATATATGACTTATATGACATAAAATTGACAAAAAACAAAAATACTCTTCGATACAATCGCATTCGCTACGTAACTTCACAGGATCACCCGCTGGGCTATTCTGAAGATTGCCCGAAATAGCCATCAAAATCGGTCCAGCCGTTTTGGTATGGTAACACTGCCTCCTAACATTATGCTGAGCTGCGGCCCCGTTGGCACTATAATGTTCTTATAATGATTAATTTATTTTTGAAGCCTATATTTATAACTTTTACTAATTGTAATATTTGTGTATTTCTTTCTTTTTGTGCCAATAAACACATTTTCTTTCTTTCATTATGTACAATAAAGAATAAATATTAACAGGGCAATTCATAACTAACTGACCATAAGAGTTCTTAGAAAACCCTTTGACAGATATTATATGTACACACCGCTATATTACATTGTATATCAAGCTATATTATCCAGTTTACGCTGTTCTCTCATCGTACGGAAAGTCTATACAATGCGAGATCAGCTATATTGGAACATTCTAGCTTGATATGTAGCCGTGCGTATCTACGTTACCTTGCATGGCGCCTTTGCTTTGTGTAATTACCTGAAACAAAGCAAATGATTTTATTGTTAGTTTGTTTGTCGTTTAATCATAATTTAATTACTATCTTTAATCAATGCTTTCATAAATATGAATTGGCCGTGTCCGGATTAAGAATATAGCACCACTTTTCCTCCATTGTATAAATGTAAATTTTTACCGACTTCAAAAAGGAGGAGGTTCTCAATTCGATGCGTAAGTTTTATATGTAGTGAAAGGCGACTAAGGGAAGCTGGAGGTCCTCGGAGGGGAAGACTGTAACGCGGTCACCCCCTCTAGCGGAGGGCTGGCGGCTGTATAAAGGCCGCCCCTAGGCACTTCGCAGGGAGGATTGTAAAGGATCCCCCCCAAGTCTTGCTGTGCGCTGTGTTGCGCACACGGCGGCACGTGGTCACGTGCGCGCCACCACCTACCCGGGGGAGTACTCACCAACCTGTCGCCAAGTTTGGTGTGAATTGGCGAATTTTCCCCAAAATGAAGACAAGGCGGATGCTTTTTTTGAAGAATTCATGGTCGTTTATGGGGAGGCCCTTGTTCAGCAATGGACGTCTATTGGCCGATATGATATGATGATGATAAATACAAGACGATTACTGATATTACAAATACGACAGTTTGTTTGTTTAGATGTTTGTCTCTCTATCACGTTCATACAGATGAACGTATGCAAGCGATATTAGACAGAGATGTAGGTTATGTCATGGGATAGGGCACAGGATACATTCGGTATATTGGGTTCTTCTTCTTTCGTGTAGTTGGTGGCCAGCCTTTTGTGAGAACTGTTCAAGCCGCCCCGGTTTGGCTTAACGATTGCCATCTGACAACAACCGGGACCGACAATTTTGAGCACGGAGACGCTCAGCACAATTCCACTGAGCGGTCACCCATCTTTAGACTGACCGCACCGAGGGTAGCTTAACCTCACCGATCGTTAAGTGCAATTGGCTATGAGCGTCAAGAGCAGCTATCAAGTTCCCTTAAAGGTCAACAAAAGACAGCACAAATATAAGCCCACCCTTCACCGCTTCCTAGTGTTTAAGCTGGGGAGAAGAAACAGCGCAACAAACTCCCCAGCAACATGTTTACGCTACGTTACACTTCGTCCGTAAGGGACTTCATTATTAAGGGACTTCATTATTAAGGGACTTAATTATTAAGGGACTTAATTATTAAGGGACTTAATTATCAATGGACTTAATTATTATGGGACTTCATAATTAAGTCCCTTAATTATTAAGGGACGCTACGTTACACTTCGTCCGCAAGGGACTTCATTATTAAGGGACTTAATTATTAAGGGGCGCTACGTTACACTTCGTCCGCAAGGGACTTAATTATTAAGAGACTTAATTATTAAGGGACGCTTCGTTACACTTCGTCCGCAAGGGACTTCATTATTAAGGGACTTAATTATTAAGTCCCTTGTGGACGAAGTGTAACGTAGCTTAAAAATGTTGATGGGGAGTTTGTTGCGCTGTTTCTTCTCCCCAGCTTAAACACTAGGAAGCGGTGAAGGGTGCGCTTATGGGGTGCTGTCTTTTGTTGACGTTCAAAAAGAACTAATTTCTTAGTCTATTTTCAATAAGTGATCATTTCATTTTGAAGTCACGGGAAACATCTAGAAATATTCAAGTATAATTTAATACATTTCTACTTTACACCGAAAAGTATTGCCGCTATCTGGCCTACGTAGTTCGCTGGTATTAACACTCAAATACCTTTATCTAAGGAGTACAATGACATCGCGAAAACCTAATCTTTCTGCGACATTTCGTAATGTACAAGCATTCCAAGCTTATGTTAGCCGCATTACGTATGAACTTACGTAGTTACATTGCTTGTGTATAAAGAGTGACGAACGCGATACTAAGATTAAAGTGTCATTAAAATATCAGCAATGCAGCTTTTATGCGTTGAGTCAATGTATGTTTTGTGTCGTCAAAAATACGTCATGAAGTCGTCAAACAAACACATTCGCGATTTGGTAAATAAAAAACACAAAAAACGCATGACTTCTTTCACAGTGCTTCATCATTTCGGCCGAATGAAGTCCACTGCTGGACACAGGCCTCCCCCAAAGATGTCCACATCGACCGATATAGATGTGTTGTGGGCTCATTGGGGGATGTTGCCATAATCGCCACGCTTGGCAGACGGGTTGGCGATCGCAGTTGAGTTGTTAATGTATTCGAAGGACGCTGCTGCCCATCCTCCGGCTAATCCTTTAGTCGACTTTTACGACACCCATGGGAGGAGATGGGGTGGTCGCATTCTGAGATTATGCCTGAATAATTCGCCACTCAATATTTAAGACCCTCTCAACTATTTGAGGCACCAGTTGCTCTACCGAAACGCTTAGTTTTTTCTTTTCTTTAAAAACGTTGCCTCACACTAGGATTTCTCCTGTGTCGTGGGTGCGTTTACAGACAGAAATTCCACTCACAATACACCCAGTACCTGCGGATCGTACAAATATTTGTTCTGTACTTTGGACTGTATCAGCCACTGCACCAACCGTGCCGTCAAATAATGAGAGGTGCAAGAGTACGGTTACTACGACAGGTGAAATTAACGTTCATAAAAGCTGGATATTGATTCCTCTATAACACCTCTCGTTGATGCAGAATAAGTATACGAGTATTAAGTATTCCCATTATCGATGACAAGACCCCGAAAGAGCAAACGGAAATTAGCACCATATACATAGGCTGCACTAAAAGTATCGGGAATGGAATATTTCCACTGTTCCTGTCATATTAAAATCTTTTTAATTGAAAACTCCTTGGTTTTACAAATCGAATACCATTTATTTATTTAAAAAAAGATTCACGGTCTTGTCACAAGGTTTTGTCAAACTTGTTTAGTCGTTGAAAAAATGGAATTGACTCGAGAAAATTCAAGAGCGATGATTTATTATGACTTTCGAAGTGGTTTAACACAAAAACAGTGTGTTGACCGGATGATTTCTGCATTTGGTGATGAAGCCCCATCCAAAACCACAATTTATCGCTGGTTTGCTGAATTTCAACGTGGACGTGTCAAGCTCAGTGATGATCCTCGTCAAGGTCGTCCAAAAACTGCAGTCACCCAAGAAAACGTTGATGCTGTGCGTAAGCTGATTGAGGAAGATCGACATGTGACATACCGCGAAATTCAGGCAACTTTAGACATTGGCATGAGTCAAATACAAATAATCTTGCATGAACAATTAGGTGTAAAAAAGTTGTTTTCCCGATGGATACCGCATTTGCTATGTGAAGAGCAAAAAGCGGCTCGCGTTACTTGGTGCGTCAGAACTCTCGAAAGATTCCACGCAGGATCCTCAAATGCTGTATACAACATCGTATCAGGTGACGAATCCTGGATATATGCGTACGAACCCGAAACAAAAAAACCAGTCACGAGTTTGGGTGTTCGAAAATGAGTTAAAGGCAACAAAAATTGTTCGTTCACGGAGTGTTGCAAAAAAAATGGTGGCCACGTTTGTCTCCAAAACCGGCCATTTTACGACTATTCCTCTTGAGGGACAAAGAACAGTTAATGCAGAATGGTATGCTAGCATTTGTTTGCCACAGGTCATTTCTGAACTCCGTAGAGAGAACTGCAACCGCCGCAACATCCTCCATCACGACAATGCGAGTTCTCACACCGCGCACAGAACAAAAGAGTTTTTAGAGCAAGAAAACATAGAATTATTAGACCATCCGCCGTACAGCCCCGACCTAAGCCCTAATGATTTCTATACTTTCCCTAAAATAAAGAATAAATTGCGTGGACAGAGATTTTCATCACCTAAAGAAGCTGTGGACGCCTACAAAACGGCCATTTTGTAGACCCCAACTTCCGAATGGAATGGTTGCTTCAATGATTGGTTCCATCGTATGGAAAAATGTGTCAAATTTCGCGGAGAATACTTCGAAAAGCAATAAATACATTTTTAAATAGTAATGTTGTGTCACTTCCTTGATTCCCGAAATTTTCAGTGCTGCCCTCGTATTTGTATTTAACTATTACATCAATCCTGCTAATCAAACGCAAGATTCTAGTTATGCCGTGCAAACTTTTTAAGGTATATTCCGTGATAGATATTAACTCTATCCTTTTTTTAATAAATTACCGATTTCATGGAAAATATTAAATATCTCTGCGCTAAAAAAGAAGTTGAAGGCCTTCTTAGCAGAAAAGGTATATCATATAGTATATCAGAGCTTTTGCAGGAAGAAAATTTTCAGTCTTAGATACGAGTCAATAAATTTGTCAGTACTTTTTTGACGGCACGGTTGGTGCAGTGGTTGATGCAGTCGACTGCTGCGCTCCGGGTCGTAGGTTCGATTCCCGCACGGAACAAATATTTGTACGATCGGCAGGTAGTTGTTCCGGGTCTGGGTGTATTGTGTGTAGAATTCATGTATGTAAACGCACCCACAACACAGGAGAAATCCTAGTGTGGGGCAACGTTTTATAATATAAAACAATAAAATAAAAAATATAAAAACGTTTTTGTAATTATGTTGTAATCTATTT
Organism: Diloba caeruleocephala; assembly: GCA_947459985.1. Lineage (NCBI taxonomy): Eukaryota > Metazoa > Arthropoda > Insecta > Lepidoptera > Noctuidae > Diloba > Diloba caeruleocephala. The sequence continues at coordinate 1,741,203 of OX381629.1, read as the reverse complement.
GTATATTATTCCAAAAGTATAATAATTTTGTAATGTAATTAACAAATGACAATATAATTTCAATTCATTAAAATTTAATTTATAAAAATACTTTCATGAATTATTGTAAGTAAATCCGAATATGTTAATGCTAGTAACAATGTGGAATTGTAACTAACAGCATTAGTTTTTATTTTATCTTATTACATACTGTTTGCTGCTAGCTTAGCACCATCTCTCATTGATTTGTACGCCACAAGAGGTGGCCGAACATGACAGAGCATTTTTTTATTGTATATTTAATATCTTGCATGCTTTGTATGTACCCCATGTTTAACAAATAAAGAATATCTTATCTTAGGACGATGAGTGGCATCATCGTCAGTCCAGCTTTCCAACTATGAACGTGTATTAGAATTGGATAGAATCATTATTTTATTCTATAACTACCCTACGCCGGATTTGCTGGGCGTAAATTAAAACGGTAATTGATGAAATTGTTCGGAAGTTTACTTCATTGGGCGTATTTGATGAAAGCTTGTACACACGGCTACATATCAAGCTATACATTTCCAGTTAAGGCTGATCTCGCACTGTATAAACTTTCCGTACAGTAAGAGATCAGCTTATACTGGAAATATTCAGCTTGTTAAGTAACCGTGTGTATCACGTCCATTCATTTCATAATTTCGGCCTAATTGAAGTCCACTGTTGGACACAGGCCTCCCCCAAAGATCACCGTAACGACCGATATGGGAGTGTAGTGGGCTCATCGGGGGGTTTTGCCATAATCGCCACGCTTGGCAGGCGGGTTGGCGATCGCAGTTGAGTTGTTAATGTACTCGAAGGACGCTGCTGCCCATCCTCCGGCTGATCCCTTAGTCGACTTTTACGATACCCATGGGAAAAGATTCTGAGCCGGCACCACACAGCAAGATGTTTAATGAAAGTAAAATAGGAAGATGCGCGCGCATACCTTCTAGAAAATCCGTCCAACGTGGTTATTCTGTTACAACTTACTAGCAAACTCACTTCTAAATCCGCGGTGAAATCTATATTTTCGTACAATTTTTACTACTTTCACTGTCGATTCTTATGTTAGTTTGCTTCACTAGCTAGCTCGCTTCTGAATCCGCAGTAAAATCACTAATATCGTATTGCTTTTACTACTTTTCACTGCGGATTCAGAAGTGAGTTTGCTAGTGAGTCCTTACAGAATAGCACTACAGTATGAATTCAAATCTATATTAAAACGCGAAGAAAAAAAATTGTAGCCCTTTTTAAGCACATTGCGCGCACGGAAAGAGTGTGAGATTTGGTATAGTTACATTTCATATGTAGGAGTGCAGAAAGTAAAAATGTTAGTACGAAATTTAAAAAAGCATTAATTACGGTCGAATTTCGACTTTTGGGCGACTAGTTATATTTATTTGCTCAGAATGCAGGTATTAGTAAGACCACATTATAAAGTTGGCTGTCAAAGATAATTCGAAGTGCATTTTTATTTTACTACGAATTGATTTTAAATTTATTTGTCTCGTTTATGTAACAATTAATATTAAAATATTTTTTAAACTGTACAAAAATAAATATTTGCGCGCACGGAAGAGTGTGAGATTTGGTATAGTTACATTTCATATATAGGAGTGCAGAAAGTAAAAATGTTAGTATGAAATTTAAAAAAAACATGAATTACGGTCGAATTTCGACTATTGGGCGACTATAATAATAGACTCACCTGTGGATAGACACAAGTGTGGAAATCTATGAGGAGGCTTTTGTTCCTCCGTGGACATATTGTGGTTGATATGATGATAACGATGAAGACTATGGGTATCCGGGAACTCCTGGTCGCGAAATGTAATTTTCACCCATCCAATGTATAACCGCGGCCGCGGCTTAACCTCGTCGATCAAGCGATCATAGTAATTTAGGCACGTAGGTACGCTGTATATTGGTGGCAATATAGACAATTTGCATCTGTCCTCGATCGACATATAAGGCGTTATATGAAAACATCCGCACTGAAGATGGCGTCAATAACCTTTAACATAATACGAGCCAAGTTCGGAGAAATATTGCAGAATAATCTACGATTAGGGTTGCCAACGTCGGTCTGTCAGACGTCCGGAATTTTGTCGACATGTCCGGAATGTGGAAGAATTCTATGATGTCTGGACTTTTCAATAATGAAGCGGTATGACCAAAAATTAAATATTAAGATCGTTTTAAGAAAATGATGATTGTTTATTTAATAAACATTTATAATAATTTAATAGAAAAATTAAAAAATTGGAGCCTAGTGTGGGGAGAGTCACACAGTCACTTGCGCATGGCGACCTCTCACCACACCGTATAGCATGTTTCATACCATCATCAAGGGCGGCGATGTGTGGCGTGGATACGTCGCCACGCCAACTGACGTTCTCCGCCGCATTAGATGTTTCACATCAACAATGAACACAATTGTAGTATTGATATTAATATATTCAGGCACCTACACATTCATCATTCAACATAAAACGGAAAATACAGATTGTTAAATAAAATAAAAATACGGGTTACACTCCGGGAGTGCCGACAGAAGTGAAAACTTATTCGCGTTCGCGGTCTGCTATATGTACATGCATATATGCACACACTATAGCTGCGTCTCGTACCGGGTCGCGAGTCCAGAGATTTTATCTCATCTAAAAATATGCGTACCGCGCTAAAAGAAGTTTTCACTTCAATAAAACATGATGTACAAAGGCGAGCTTAACTCAACATTGAGGTTTCTTCCAGAAAACCTTAGAAACATAAAAAAAATAGAAACAGAAGAGGACAGTATGAAGTGTACAATCAGGAAGATTTTAAGAGCACTTTTTCTAAAAACAATATCGGACATCCGTGTGATATCCGGATTAGAATATAGCACCATTCGATCTCCTCCTGTGGATGTCGTAAAAAGCGATTAAGGGACTCTAAACTGGAGGGATGAGCAACAGCGTCTCTTCTGCTTTTCTCTGACTCCCTCTCCGGAATCGAACCCTGATTCTCCGTTATCCGTTAGAACCATGGTAGTCGCAGAAACTACCTTTAAAAGTTGATAGGGCAGACATTTGATCTCCTCCCGTGGATGTCGTAAAAGGCGAATAAGGGACTCTAAATCAGAGGGATGGGCAGCAGCGACCTTTCTGTGGAACAGTATCCATACTGCGCTCACCAACCTGCCTGCCAAGCGTGGTGAGTACTGGAAAATTCCCCCCAAAATGACGACACAATAGTGGAAACTTACGGGGGTCGTTGTTATATTATATACCATATAGACCAGATTACAAAAGTAAAAAATAGTGGATTTGCGTCCCTAATATTGCAATGGTTGTCTAATCTGATGGCACGGTTGATGCATTGGCTAAGTCAGTGGCTTTCTATGCTACGTGTTGCAGGTTCGATCACAGAACAAATATTTGTCTGATCTAGTTATACCTAGTTGTTTCGGGCCTGGATCACCTGTGCTCACGACACAGGAAGTCCTACAATGCAGAATCGCTTTTTGTTTTTTTTATGTCTTCAGATAGTTGTTTTATGTCTGGGTGTTTGTGCATGTCATATTTATGTATGTATATTATATTTATGTGTGTATTGTTCTTAACAAATAATATATAAAACTGTAAATGTGTGGGCATCATGTAGCCATTAATGTTATATGTTTAGTACTTATTTTGATTATGTCTTTTGCCTGGCTGTATTGGTCTGTCATGCTCACTAAAATGTCTTGCTGGCGGTGGCGTTGTGTATCGGGTCGTTCGGTTTCCTACAATATGGTTGAGCTAAGCGATGCTGATGCATGCGTCATGCTCGTGAACGGGTGCCGTCTGTTGGGACTGGTCAGTCGTTAACTGCCACGGCAAATAAATATTATTATAGTATGTTCCATCTTTAGACATTAACCTACATTTATCTCTGTATATGTTTTACAATCATTTGTATCAACCAACATTGTAATCCCCAACTATTTTAAAAGAGTATCCATGGAGTTTCTTGCCGGCTTTTCTCCATGAGATCAACTAATTGGAACCGTGCAACTTAGATTCTGACGTTTCATAAGTGCAAATATTTGGTTTATTTGAAATAAAAAAACGTTGACTTCGTAAACTGTACTCACGACAGGAGAAATCTTGTGTGGGACATCGTTAAAAACTGCATCGTTGAAAGAACTATTGCCTTAGCTCTCATTATGTGCATTCTATAATAAGGCATGTTAAAATATACGCAAGTAGATAAAACCTATAACACCAACATTTTACAGCTCGAGATTTCATTCATACACTAAGAGTTAAAGGTTCATCTTACACTGGACAGTCTTGAGTCTAAGTTACTTGGTTATTGTCTAGACCAGTTGGACTAGATAATACTCCTCAATATCAAGGTCCAACCGATAGGCAAGTGGAAATTGAGGTCAGCGTAATAAAGAACCACGTATATAAATATTGAAAATAGTTGAATTGTGAAAATAATATAGTTTTCGATCTTTTTTCTGGTATATGTTTATAATGTAGATACATAATCAGCCCATAACTGTCCCACTATTGGGCACGACTCTCTTCTCACGATGAGAAAGGTGAGGCCTTATTTCACCACGCTGGCCTGGTGCGGGTTGGTGGACTACACACACCATTGAGAATATTTTTGAAGTCTCACGAGCGCAGGTTTCCTCACCGATAACTACTCATCATTTCGGCTGAATAAAGTCCACTGCTGGACACAGGCCTCCCTCAAAAATCACAACGACCGACATTGGTCTGTTGTGTGCTCATTGGGGGGTTTTGCCATAATAGTTAAGCTTGGCAGGCGGGTTGGCGATCGCAGTTGAGTTGTTAATATATTCGAAGGACGCTGCTGCCCACGCTCCGGCTAATCCCTTAGTCGCCTTTTACGACACCCACAGGATGAGATGGGTTGGTGCTATTCGTAGCCGGCACCACCGCAAGGGGCAGCCCTTTGTCCTTCCTCGGGGCGGTGGAAGTTCATGGTGAATTTCCACTGGGACAAATGAAACAAATATACAAAAAAAGGTATACTAAGGTTGGTTTACGTTTTAAATAAGTACCTATAATTGCAAATTCAACTAGTACATTATTGATAAAAAGGGGTCAATTACTGTCTCATTGAAATCCCCAGCCTGTATACAAATAACTACAGACCCAATTCTAAAAGGTCAGTTCAACTTGTAATTTGAAGTCAAGTACAACAACTAGCTATAAAATTTAATCACTGGACTGCACAGGTTGTTCATTAGAATGCATAATTAAATATATAAGTAATTCATTTGACTGTAATGGAAATAATAACTTTCGATAATTATATGTTGGACAAATTATGCAGAGGCTGACTTTATCTCAACGCCTCAGCAATAGGCAGGGTGTCAACCAATTTCTGCACACTTAACATATTAGTCAATTACTGTCCCACTGCTGGGCACGGGCCTTTTCTCACGATGCGAAAGGTTAGACCTTAGTCCACCACGCTGGCCTAGTGCGGGATAGCGGACTACAAACACCACAAAGAAATTTTTTGGATCCCTCTCAGGTGTGCAAGTTACCTCACGATGTTTTCCTTCACCGTTAACGCAAGATATAATCAGATACTGAGCCGCATATGAATACGAAAAGTCTGAGGTGCGGGCCGGGATCGAACTCAGACCCTCCTCTGTGGAAGGCAAGCGTTCGACCAGGAGTATATTCTAGTTCAACCTTTTTTTTATTAGTGCCCAGTGGAAATTCTTCATGAACTTCCTTCGCCCCGGGAAGGGCGAAGAGGTATGCCGGACTCCTACCGGCTAAAACCACTGGAGCGGTCATCTTTGGCACCTAAAGGAGGCTCCAGGTCCGCGTATGATCACACTAGAGATTCTAGTTCAACCTGTCTATCAGGATGTTGGTCTATCAGGACGTTGCACAAATTGTCGAAACCAGTATTGAATAATGTTTAGAGAGCCTAATTCCGTCCTGTGGAACACCCTACTGCGCTCACCAACCCGGCTGCCAAAGTCGACATTGTGGACATCGATTAGGGAGGCCTTACTACAGCAGTGGACGTCCTTTGGCTGACATCATGTTCATGATGATAATTTTCTGTTTTTACTCTAAATATTTACACCTATATATAGTTTTAAATACTCTCTTGGCATTTTTGTCTACATGGAAATAATAATGTTTGTGCTGTAACAGGGAAAATAAATTGACAACTTTTTATTTATTTATTCTTTGTGCACAAACATGTACAGAGGCTGCCTTAATGCCTTAGGAGTTTTCTACCAGTCTACCTTAGGATGACACAGAGATAAAAATCTGGTAAGTATTATGACACGACTTTAATACTGCATAATTTATGAGTCAATGAATATATTATACCGAAAGAGATAAACTTTTTATATTTTAAATATTTAGATACATCATATATAAAATCTTAAATATCTAATTTCATAAACAAACAATGAATAGGAAAACCACCGTTGAGATAAATCTACCAATTGATTGAGGAGGGGCTCGCGTGCTTTAATTTTAAAGAAAACTGACTGGTAGCCATCCTGATATTCGTGGGGAGCGCATCCCATAGACGAATAGACTGGTCGAAGAAAGAAGAATGTATAAAGTTAGACCGGTGAGTGGGACATTGTAAGAGACGGTTCTTTGAGGAACGAAGTCTTGATGTGATTAGAGCTTAGATATTGAAAGTGAGATGTAAGATAAGTAGGCGAAGGTGAGTCTAGTACAGAGATACCCTGAGGTATTCATAGCCCTCAGAGATCAGCGCTGGCGAATGGGCAATCAATTCAATAGCAACCGATGCGCTGACACATATTCATATTTACGGAGATTAAAAATTAATTGAATGCAGTTATTTAGAAGGCGGTCAAGTTTGTTGAGATGATCAGCATTCAGGTCATAGTAACACACATCACCATAGTCCTATATAGGAGAAGTTAAGGTCTGCGCAAGCATTGCTTTCGTGTTAGACGAGAACAAGTTTTAAGGCGATAGAGAGAGCGCAATATTCCGGTGACTTTCTGGCTGAATTTGTGACTTGAGTTCGCCAATTAAGGCTAGTATCTGTTAGCAACCCAAGGTATTTTACTTCAGAGCTAAAGGGTATTTTTGTACCAATCAAATTGAACAATGGTAAAGCGATACTGTCCACTTTACTCATGTTAGTTGGGCTCTCAACTATTATTGCCTGACATTTTGTAGGGTTTACCGCAACACCAAATCCATCAGACCAGTTCTTGATAGCTTGGTTTAATGCATGGATCGCATAAGGTATATCTTCAACACTCACTTGAGTGTACAATTGTCAATTACAAGTACAATTGTTGTGTAAACATCAACAAGTCATCGGCATAAAGATGATACGCACACTGAGTTTCGTGAGTTATAAGATTAATAAAAATGGAAAATAAAAGAGGAAAAAGAATGCCACCTTGTGGCCAGTTTCAAGGTTACACCATATCGATGAGAACTCACCAACCTGACTGACAGCTGATGTTCCCGAAGGTAAGAAGAAAACCATTCCAGTATCTCGTCAGAGACCATAAGATTAACCAGACAAACCAAACAGATTAGACCATATAATTATTTCTTTCTTTATTTATTTATTTATTTCAAACAATACAAGCTTACAGTGTGGACCAAAACGCTTATATGTTATGCTACTACTTAAAAAACAAATCAATTTAGATAGGAAAGAATGGACAGTAGGATGTGATGTGACTAACGGTATTAAAAGCATTTGAAAAATCGACCAACGCCGGAACAGTCACTTTGGTATTCTCCATTCCTGCCCTAATATCGCCAGTCACTTTAAAGAGAGCAGAAATGGTGCTGAGACCAGGCCTGAAACCAGATAGCAGAGGACTGATAAGTGAATGAAGTGACATAATTGTTTATGAACACAGGCTCAAGCAAAACGTAATAATATCTAATTGAAAATGAAGTCAATAAAGTAATTTGTTTTAATTTAATGTAACCATGCTGATTTTTGTAATAAATAAAGTGTCAAAATTATTTTTGGCCTCCTTTTTTGCGGAGATGAGACGCACTAATCTATTCCGTGTTTTATATGTATAAATATTATTTTTATTGTTGCATTGTGTGCGTTTTAACATCGAGGAAAATAAATACCTTTCTCTCTTTCTTTGTAGTATTGCTGTCGCTTCGATCACTTATTAGTCATGCTATTTATTGAAAAAGATAACAATTGATCTGCGTAGAAACGCTACTTATAATCGGCGCTACTTCGGGGCCTATTACCGTTGTTACTCTCTTCCAAACCATAGCATTTCAGCTTATATATGACTCCGAAAAATATCCGGACAGTGACAATTTATAAGGTTTATGCATATACCGATTTTTTATTAACCCGGTGAAATCTTGTACTCCAACCTGCTAAAACCACCGGAGCGGTCATCTTCCGCACCGAAGGGTATTCTAGTTCCTTAATAAGATCACACTAGAGCCGCCCATTGGTGCCATGCCTTTGGCCACATCTCGGAGGGGATGTCTGTAAAGCGGCCACCCCTTTAGCGAGGGGGAGGCGACTGTAAAAAGGCCGCCCCCCAGGCACATTCCGGGGGGATTGTTAAGGAAACAAAACCTAGCTGTGTGCTGTGCAGCGGACACAGCGGCACCTGACCACGTGTGCGCCGCAATATGAGCGCACGCAGACAAAACACGTACTAAGTCGTGGCGTGTAGCTAGTTTATAAATATATTTATAATAGGTATAGCTCTATAACCACTACTTTCCACGCCGAAACCTGTTTCTAAAAGCAGTTGCAATTCTGCGTATAAAAAGAAAACATCCATATTATCTTATTATGCAAAGAAGCGTGTTAACCTAGGTTGTTTGATTAAATCTGACATTCAAACAAGGACGAGCAGGGTTCGACTCATTACTGTCCGGTCAGCGAAAATTATAATGAGCGATCTAGAACGCGTGTCTGTACAATGGGTGGCACTGGTCGACTCATTACTGTCCGGTCAGCGAAAATTATAATGAGCGATCTAGAACGCGTGTCTGTACAATGGGTGGCACTGGCGGCGTCGGGTGACCGCTTTGCAGTCACTCCCTCCTAGATGTCCCTCTCCCTCTCCGAGACGAGCCTATAGGCGTGGCGGGGCCGCTCTTGTGTGATCATATGAGAACCTGGAGCCCCATTCGGTGCCGGAGATGACCATTCCAGTGATTATAGCCGGCAGGAGTCCGGCATGTCCCTTCGCCCTTCCCCGGGGCGGAAGAAGTTCATGACGAATATCCGTTGGATCAATAAAAAATAGGTAGGGCACGCATGAAGATTATGTCGAGGCGCTTTTAGCTAGTTCCACTCACCGAACGTTGAGGTTAAGCAACGCTCGCCACGGTCAGTCTATAAGTCGGTGACTGGATTAGTGGTATTTGAATATAGCATCTCCGTGCTTCGCAGGGCAAGTAAATTCGGTCCCGGATATCATTAGACAGCAGTCGTGTAGCCAAGTCAGAGGCCTTTGGGGGGCTTGAACAACTCTGACACAAGGTTGGCCACTAACCAAACGAAAGAAAGAAGGAAGTCAAATTGTTTGAGCATGCACTGATGAGAGACAGCGACAAAACGCATGACGTATGAGATCATTATCATCATTATATCAGCCAAAATACGTCCACTGCTAAACAAATAGCCTCGCCCATTAGACGACCCGGTAAATGCCCTGTACATACATATACCGGCCATTTATACGTCCACTGCTGAACAAAGGCCTCCCCCATAGACTTCCACCACTGTGTCATCATTTTGGGGGGTACTTGCCAATACTCACCACGCTTGCCATGCAGGTTGGTGAGCGCAGTATGGCTACCGTTTCACAGAAGGGACGCTGCTGCCCATTCCTTACGTTTAGATTCCCTTAGTTGCCTTTTACGACCTCCGCGGGAGGAGATGGAGTGGTGCTACATTCTTAATCCGGACACCACACGGACATGCCCTGTAACGTCATTGAATTTGCCAGTACTCATCACGCTTGACAGGCGGGTTGGTGAGCGCCGTATGGCTGCCTTTCCATAGAAGGGACGCTGTTCCCCATCTCTCTGGTTTAGTCACTTAGTCACCTTTTACAACATCCACGTGAGGAGCGGTGCCATATCCTTAATTCGGACACCACACAGATAACATATGAGAGGCGGTATAATAGTTGTTGTTGTACAAATTAATACGACCAAGTTTTTTTTTTTTTTTTTTTTAAACTTTGCCCCACACTAGGATTTCTCCTGTGTCGTGGGTGCGTTTACAGACATGAATTCCACATACAATTGGAACAGGGCACTCAATAATAATTCGTTTCCTTGCGTTCTCATGACATTATATATCACAACGGACGCGTAGAAATGCTATTTCACGCTTCATGTATCTTTTTGTTGGCAGTCTCCACGTGTTTATATGATAAAAGGTTTAGACTGAAATGTTTCACGTTTAGTACAGGATAAATCGACTGCTCGGTATTTTTATTTGTTATTTATGCTGACATTACAAGGTTAGTGTTATTTATTGAAATAAATTAACAAATAAATGATTGCTTAAATAAGTACGTCACCCTTTTGGTGACGTACGCTTGGTTTGGTGAAGGGATATATTTTTTGTGTTAATCCAAGCATTCGAAGCGAGATTTTCGCGGATTCTGGAAGAATACGAAAAAATTGAATATTCGACCTGGCCTACCTGTTAGTGTGAATGGTGTCAGTGAAATAGGAGATATAGCCAATCTTTTTAGGAACCACTTTTTTTGTAAACTCACCGCTAGGGCGTTCGCAGACGGTGCTGAATGCTGAGTCTCATTGCGGTAAGGTGGGCACGCGGTTCACAGCCAAAGATGTGGCTAGGATCATCCGATCTATGACTAGAGGGAAGTCTCCTGGTCATGACGGACTTAGTATTGAGCATTTTCAGCACGCTGGCCCTCACTTGCCAAGGGTTTTAGCGATGCTATACAATTTATGTATCAGTCATTCTTACCTACCCCCCCACCTTATGAAGACGATCGTGGTTCCTATAGTTAAGAGTAAAACAGGTGACCTATCAGATAAAGACAACTATAGACCTATTTCCTTGGCGACCACAATCGCTAAGGTGCTTGATGGGCTGCTTGATACACAACTGAACCAATACCTTGTGCTGCACGACAATCAGTTCGGTTTTCGGCCCGGGCTTTCAACAGAAAGTGCAGTTTTGTGTCTCAAGCAGGCCGTCAGGTACTACACGGAGCGAAAGACACCTGTTTATGCATGTTTCCTCGATCTGTCGAAGGCTTTTGACCTGGTTTCCTACGATGTATTATGGAGAAAGCTTGAGGCTATTAGCTTGCCTCACGAGCTGATAAGCATTTTCAGACACTGGTACGGAAATCAGGTCAATAATGTTCGATGGGCGGGTGTATTTTCGGAGCCTTATAAATTAGAGTGCGGGGTGAGACAGGGGGGGTTAACCTCCCCTGCCCTATTCAACTTGTATATAAATGCTCTGATTGAGGCGCTTAGCAGCCAGCATGTCGGTTGTCATATAGACGGTGTCTGTGTCAATAATTTAAGTTACGCGGACGATATGGTATTGCTGAGCGCCTCAGTCAGTGGTATAAGACACTTACTGGCCACATGTGAACATTACGCTACAGAACATGGGTTAGTGTATAATGTAAAGAAAAGTCAGTATATTGTTTTTGAGGCTGGGACCAAACACCATCTTGATGTGCCACCTATACGACTGAAAGGCATTCCTCTTGATCGAGTGGAAACATTTAGATATCTCGGTCATCTGGTCACCACCAACCTTAGAGACATGCTGATATTGAAAGGGAACGGAGGGCACTGTCTGTACGGGCGAATATGATAGTCCGCAGGTTTGCTCGTTGCACTAAGGAAGTAAAAGTGACTCTCTTTAGAGCCTTTTGTACATCATTTTACACCTGCAGCCTGTGGGAGAAATATTCGCCGACATCATATGGAGCCCTCCGTGTCCAATACAATAACGCGTTCAGAAAACTGATGGGATTGCCTTGGCGTTGCAGTGCGTCAGGGATGTTTGCAGCGGCACATGTAGACTGCTTTAATACTACAGTGCGCAAACGCGCTGCATCACTGGTGAGACGAGTCAGGGCCAGCTCCAACAGGGTCCTGAACATGATAACTGACAGAGCGGATTGTCCATACATAGTTCGCTGCTGTCAGTTACATGTGTCAAAATGTATATATTACTAACACTTAGGTATAAGTAAATTGTTACTAACCCTATATGAGTCTTGTACTTGAAATAAAGATGTTATTATTATTATTATTAATCATCATCATATCAGCCGATGGATAAACAAAGGCCTCCCCCATATATTTCCACCATGACATGCCCTGGTAACGGAAGCTGGGAGTCGTTGGATGTTCGCGGCATGTTTTCTACAAGACTTTCTAAGCAGTAGTTTTAAAACTTTAGACAATAGGTACTCTGTTCCGATTAGAAGGGCACTGTAGCTATTGAACTAGGCATGAAAGAAATAATACAAAAAGAAAAAATACAAATAACTTAATGTCTCGTCACCGTGATGCATTAAAAGAAACGAACGAACGAAAACGATGTGCGAGGACTTCCAAAGCAATGAAAATTAGCCTCTGCAGCTAAACCTCTTGAACAGCTCTGTCAAGGAATCTGCTCTGATTTCCGCAAATACATATTCATAGGAAAAATAAATATTAGTTTTTTAACTGACAACTCCCGAACCCTTGAACTTGCTCTGCGAGCGCATAAAAATAGTTGGCGCGGTAATAAATACGCAGTTGTTTGCCAAATCTACTACGACTATGCACGAGCCAATTTTGTTTTCTTCGTAAAACTTTAGTTATTATTATTTTCCATATTACGGTAGTTAAGGAATTTGTAATTTTTTACTCTTATGTATCCCGCCGTCCGCGTGATCAACGACGTCGAACGAAAATGTCGATGAGGAGTTGTTATAAAAATACACAGGATGCTTTGAGAGATTATGATAAAGTACCATAGAGACCTAAAGCCCAATTCTCGTAATTAAAATGTTCAAAATATACAATACAAATAAATTTCACATATGTAAATGTAGGTACTGTACATTTACGTATGCTTTATTAATATCGACTTAAATTTGTTACTAAATAAAGTTGCAATATTGTTTTATAACTTTAATATTATTTATGAGGGCAGTTTGACAACTCAATGACTTTAAGGTTGAATAAAAGCTTTTTTCTTTGTCTCATATTTGGAAACTCACTACGAAACGGCATGCGCTTGCATGCCGTTCTTTTAGCAAATTTGGCGCGAAAACAAGCTTTTTAGAAACAAAAAAGTTAGGCGACTTCTAAGTGTTTTTTGAAAATGGAGAAAAGCGAGTTTCGAGTGCTAATTAAACACTGTTTTTTACGTGGTAAAACTATTATGCAGACCGAAGACAAATTGAAAAAGTATTATGGTGATTCTGCGCCTTCTCATGGGATGGTACATAAGTGATTCACTGAATTTCGTTGTGGACGTACTACCACTAATGACGCGGAGCGCCCAGGAAGGCCGATTGAGGTCACTACGGAGGGCATGGTTAATAAAATACATGATATTGTTTTGGCAGACCGTCGAGTGAAGATACGCGAAATAAGTGATGCTGTGCACATCTCGACTGAACGAGTTTTTTATATTTTGCATGATATTCTAGCCATGAATAAGCTTTCTGCAGGATGGGTGCCGCGTTTACTAACAGTTGACCAGAAACGAAATCGTGTATCAGCTTCTGAGGAATGCCTAGCCATATATAATCGCAATCCGAGTGAGTTTATGCGTCGGTACATAACAGTTGACGACACGTGGGTCCATCATTATACACAAGAGACTAAGCAACAGTCGAGGCAATGGACTTCTACCGGGGAACGTGCCCCAAAGAAGGCAAAAACTGTTTTCTCGGCTGGTAAAGTGATGGCCACAGTCTTTTGGGACAGCCAAGGGGTTATTTACATCGATTTTTAGGATAAAGGCAAGACAATAACCGGAGCTTACTATGCTGCATTGTTAGATAGATTCAATAAAAATTTGATCAAGAAACGACCGCATCTAGCAAAGAAAAAAAATCTATTTCATCGGGATAATGCACCGGCCCACTCGTCTGCATCGACATCAAAAATTGTCGAATTAAGATACGAATTATTGCCACACCCTCCGTATTCGCCAGATTTAGCCCCCTGTGACTTTTCCTCTTCCCAAACATGAAGAAATGGCTTGGCGGGCAAAGATTTTCGTCAAACGAAGAGGTGGTAGCCGAAACCGAGGCCTATTTTTCAGGGTTTGACAAAAAATATTTTTTTGATGTGTTGAAGAAGTTGGAACATCGCTGGACTAAGTGCGTAGAGTTGCAAGGAGATTATGTAGAAAAATAAAAAATGTATATGTAAAAAGAGTGTTTCTTCTTTCCAAAGCCATGGACTTATAAAAACCGCCCTCGTAAGTCTTGCAACTTTTCTTTCTTTTTCTGCATTGCTATAAGACGTATGTTATAAAATTATTGAGTGTGATTAATTCTATAAAATAAACAGCTAAAAACTCATGATTTTATTATACATTTATAATATAAATGCTCTTTATTGTAAACCAGAAATAAAAAATATAAGATCCAATACAGTTAAAGACATGTACAAAGAGCGGTCTTATCGCACGCGGCGATAGGATGGGATGGACAGATTTGTAAGCGAAAAAGAAAAGGGTAGTTCGTGGTGTACCAATAATTTTAAGTTAATACATAACATGATACATATACAATAAATATTTTTATATTAGATACATATTAATATACAAACATAAATACAAGAAGTAAAGAAGTGATAGATAGTGTTCCTTTACTAGTCTTTTAAATATTGCTAGGGATTTAGCACGTCTAATTGTCACTGGCAACACATTCCATAACCGGGCAGCCTGGACTGTAAAAGATTTTCCTACGTAATTATTGGAATGTTTTGGTATTTTCAACGTCAAATTCTTCTAAGGATCTCGAATGTGTGTCTTGAAGGAACCTGAAACGTTCTTTAAGATAGCAGGAAGTAGATGGATTGTACAGGATACTGTATAGAAGATGAAAAATACAAGTATTCCGACGAAGGCGTATAGGAAGCCACTTGAGCTAAGCTCAAGCCAATATAGTTCCGATTTAGTCTCAATGTCGTAAATAATATCACAAATGGTATTCTTCAAAACCAACAAACTATGTCAAACGTCAACTTATGATCCGAAATTTGATCGAAGTCAAAATGGTATTCTGCTAACATTCAACGGACACAGGTCATAAAATTGTCCTTAATAAATGCCAAAATTGAGGTTGAAATAAGACAAGATTGAGGTCATACTGAAACCAAACTAAACTGTAAGTGGGGAACTGTAACTGCATTCATAATTGATAAAAAAGGTATTCAGTTCGGGCAACTTTCAGTCAGTGAAAATTTATAACAAGAGTTGGCCCTCAGGTCATCATATCGGCATCATTTATACGTCCACTGCTGAACAAAGGCCTCCTCCATAGATTTTCACAACTGTGTCATCATTTTGGGGGGTATTTGCCAATACTCAGCACGCTTGGCAGGCGGGTTGGTGAGCGCAGTATGGCTACAGTTTCACAGAAGGGACGCTGTTGCCCATCCCTCTGGTTTAGTTTCCTTAGTCGCCTTTTACGACATCCACGGGAGGAGATGGAGTGGTATATTGTTATATTCTTAATCCGGACATCTTAATTACAGTTACTAGTTTACAATCGGCCAACCAGAGTAAAACATAATTTGGATACTTTTAAAGGATAATATATTTTGAAAATGATTCGGGTGTCAGTTCGATATACGGACGGACTGTATAAATAATTAATATAGTAATTGCTTTTCAAGACAATAAAGTTAATGCAAACATAATCCAAACAGTAAGATTGAGGGTTGGTGTGATCCCGAGAACAAACAATCACACTCCACGTCAGGTCAGCAGGCCACGTAACCAATTACGAAAGGCCATGAAATATACGTTCTTATTCGTAAAATCTGTTATTTAGTTCCCTTTAGATATCATCATATCAGCCACAGGACGTCCACTGCTGAACAAAGGCCTCCCCCTTAGATTTCCACAACGAGCGGTTACATGCCGCCCTAATCCAACGACTCCCAGCGACCTTCACCAGGTCGTCTGTCCACCTCGTTGGAGGTCGTCCCACGCTGCGTTTTCCGGTCTCCATTCTAGAACCTTTGTGCCCCAGCGGTCATCAGTTCTACGAGCAATGTGCCCTGTCCATTGCCACTTCAGTTTACTAATCCTTTCAGCTATGACAACTTTAGTTCTTCTACGGATCTCCTCATTTCTGATTCGATCTCGTAGAGAAATACCAAGCATAGCTCTCTCCATAGCTCGCTGAGTGACCTTGAGCTTTCTTATGAGCAAATTTGGCACACAGATAGACCATAACCCAGATTAAAATACAGATACAGATACATTTTATCAAATGAAAAGAAATAAACAGTTCCCGAGGGATGCACGATATTTTTTTCTGTTATACGCTGAATTACAGCTGGGTAAAATCTAATACTTCATACATATATTACTATGTGCATCACGTTCTTTTCTGTTTCATACTTCTTTGTCTCGCAGACTGGGCAAAGAATTTTAACGAGCGATAGATTCGATACATAGCAGAAGTAGTTAGTATCAGAGCTACCCAGACATGCTACCATCCGATGGGAGGCGGGTCTTTATTTAACACAAAAATGTTAATGTCAGAAACAAAGTGCATACTTACAAATAAGGTTTATATTGTGTAGGTTGCACAATTTTCATTTTTGTCTGTTTCGAAAAATTATTTCATAAACTATAAATCACTTTCGGTTTAATCGTCGATTTTATGGAAATTACTTATATAACCTAGCTGAAAATTATATCATTAAAATTTACCACTTTTGTTCTACGAATTTCGGATACAAAAAATACTGTCTTCATATACAAAATTGGCAAGTTCTTTGCAATAAATACTTTGAATTGTTTCCAAAAGATTTTGGAAAAGAATTTTCTAGTTGTAGGTATTCATTTGATCATCATCATATCAGCAATGCTATTTTGTAAGAACTCATTAGGAAACACTTTTGAATCCGCAGTAAAAATAATAAATACAATAGGAAATTTGAGATTTTACTGCAGATTCAGAAGTGGGTTTGCTAGTAATGCAAACTCTCATAAATGTAGTAATGTAATCTCTAAATCGCAGGAATATATGAACATCATTTTGATAAAAATCAGATTTTGTCACCCTTACAGTACGGTTTTCGCTCTGGTCGATCCACTTCAGACGCTGTGCATGATCTTACGGATCATATAGTTAAGAAAATAGATGAGGGTCAGAAAGTTCTGGGCATATTCCTCGATATGGCAAAAGCCTTTGATACCGTCTCTGTTCCCACCCTTGTAGAAAAGATGGAGCGAACCGGAATAAGAGGAATACCGCTAAAACTCTACGAAGACTACCTTAGTGGTCGTACACAGAGTGTTGTTATAGATGGTCACACAAGTTCAGAAAAAAGGATAACACACGGAGTCCCACAAGGCAGCGTGATCGCTCCGTCCCTATTCCTGATTTATATCAACGACCTCTGTGCGATCACCCTAGACAAGGGAAGAATCTACACATACGCCGATGACACAGCCCTTATATTCTCCTCGAACACGTGGGAAAGCGTTTATGAGTGCGCCCAGATTGGTCTCAACGTTGTGACCAAATGGTTACGTGACAATGTACTTACATTGAATACCGATAAATCCAAGTACATACCATTTATTATTCAAAATCAGGCACTGCAGTCACTTCCGCACTACCCGATTTTGGCGCACACGTGCTCCTCCCCAAACACTATTGGTTGCGCATGTGTAAGACTTGAAATAACCTTGGTGTTATTCTTGATTCATCGCTACGCTTTCATCCACACATTGATGCTCTCACCTCAAGACTTCGAAAACTGATATATGTATTTAAGAACCTAAGACATGTAGCTGATGAAAGCCTAAGAAAGTCGGTGTACTTCGCACTTTGCCAGTCATTAATAACGTACTGTATAACCACCTGGGGTGGCGCGCACAAATCGTCCCTTATTAAAGTGGAAAGAGCACAGCGGGCGATTCTAAAAGTTTCCTACTTTCATCCTTTTCGTTACCCCACATCCGATTTGTATAGAGAGATAAAAGTTCTGACTGTACGGCAGTTATTTATTCAACACACCATCTCCAAACAGCACTCACTACTGACGTACAGTCCGTCACTTCTCATTAAAAGGCGCATTAACCCTGTCGGTCGTTCTGACTCTCGTTATTCCACACATTTTTCTAGCCGATTTTTCTGCTTTCTTGGAGGCTTCCTCTATAATAAAATAAACAAAAAAACCAATATCCCCTAACAAAACATGCTTGCAATATGGAAGTCGGTAAGTGGCTTTTACTGTTAGATTACGATAAAACTGAAAACTTGCTCACCGTTCAGGCCTAAGCCCTAACACCCTCGCGCACAGACATTCTACGAGGGCGGCACTGAAAATTTCGGGAATCAAGGAAGTGACACAACATTACTATTTAAAAATGTATGTTACATCTATAATGGCCACCCTGTAGACACTGGCAACATCGGCGGCGTGCCCTCCACTGCCTACCCCCTCCACACACTCGTGAGAAGCCATGACGTGAGAAAATGTATATATACCCTGGCATAACTCATTTCGGCCCTCTTTTGCTGAAGAACAAGTAACAGGATCGAACCTCATTCTGTAATTTAAGTTAAGTACATTCTGTGATTTGTATTGTTTCATTGATTATGATTATTGATTAATGATAAATAACTTAGATTTATAGTATCAATCATTATGTAAGGTGTTCATTATATATTCGTAGCTTCATGCTTCAGATATAAACAACATGTAGTACTTTTATCGTACAGGCAACATTGCACGATTTTTTAGAGAAAAAAAAGGAAGCTAACTGTCATTCAACTACTACTTCGTGGTAGTTTCCGCTCTGATGGCTCATCATTCTTTTACGTGCAAGGCAACGTGCACCATGTCTAAACGAATTACTAGTCATAAAAATAAACATAACTTTCGTGCAAAACGTCGTCACAGGATTGTGTATTCGTCCTCATCGGATTCCGAGAATAATTTGGTGAGTCTTAAAAATTTGTTACCAAAAAGTGTGCTGTAAAGGTTTCGAATAACGATGTTTCTTGCCCTTGAAGCTTACCGAGAGGTTAACCGCGGGTTAACACGACGGTTTAGCAGGGCGCTTAAAAAATGCCGGGAGGTTGACCGCGGGTCAACACGAAGGTCTTAAAAATGGAGGATTTCTCCTAAGCATTCATTTTGGCACAAGTCTTAAAGCTTTCCTGGGTGTTAATGTTATACGTTAATACGAAGGTTAAGCAGGACATCGCCACCAGAAAGTCCTTGCGTACATATTAGAAATTTTATGTCGCTTGATATTTTTCAAAGTACCCTCATTTTTTTATTAAATTAAATATGAGAGTTTTCTGTATACAGAAAATGGAACCCAACGCAAGGACAATGAAAATAAGTCATGCGATGAATCCGCATCGACCTCGAAGCCTACACCTGAACTTGATCCTGAATTGCTAAACGCTTTAGGAGAAACGTCAGAGGACGTCCCGGTATACGGGCCAAACATACATAGTAAATTGGCGCAGCGTTGGCTGCCTATTCTGAAGAAGGGTTTACAATCGGAAACCAAAGAAAAAATTCTGAAGGAATATGCAGTTCCCGAGAACTGCAAGCTATTGAAAGCACCAATCCTGAACCCCGAGATCGCTGTGGCCATCGCCGACTTTGCAAAAGGACGTGACAAAAAGATGCAAACTAAACAGGAACAGTTAGACTTGGGCATCACGGCCGTAAACAAAGCGATGACATTGTTACTTACCGGCGACGACAAATTACAAACGCTTAAGGTTTTGTCAGATGCGTGTCGAATACTGACCGATCTACACTATGTCGAAACCCGAGCGAGAACTAAACTCATGACCCCACGATTAGACAAATCCATTCTAACCGTCTTGCAGGACCACGACAGAGACGAGACTCTCTTCGGCAATACCTTGTCTGAAAAAATCAAGACTTCTAAGACCATCGAAAAACAGGGGCTTCAGATCAAGAAACCCCTGACTCCGAAGGCGTCGTCATTGAGCGCCCCTGTGACCCCGGCCACTCGACCCCGCCAGCAGGGAAACTGGCCAGGCCCTCCTCGCTACCAGTACCAGCAGGTGAGCAGGGGAGGGCGCACCACCCCATACCGGCGCCAGTACCGCCGCGCGCCAGAGCCGGTACCGCCGGCAGCCCCGCCCGCGCTCGTGAGCCGTCCGTCCACCTCGAAAGCGATGGTCACCAACCGGCATGCCCCAACACAACATTAACACAGGTACATGCTGGTAGGCTGCAACATTACTATGACTGTTGGCTTAGCATTACGAAAAATCAAGTAATTCTCGATTGGATTCTTTATGGCTATAATATACCTTTCACTCGAGAAGTAGTTCAGTACAAAATTCCTCATTGTACATTTCCATTAAAAGAGAAACAAAATATGACCCTAGCTATTAAAAAATTAATAGAATTAGGAGCTATTCACGTATGTATTCCACAAAGAGATCAGTTCCTTTCTAGTATTTTTCTGGCGTCTAAATCTAATGGTGGACATAGATTTATACTTAATTTAAAAGAATTAAACAAATTCGTTGGTAACTCCCATTTCAAAATGGAAAATTATAGAACGGCCTCGAAAATGATTCTTCAAAACGGCTACATGGCGACTATTGATCTCAAAGAATCTTATCTTCTCTACCTTAGATTTCAATATGAAGATTTGACCTACGAATTTAATGCGATGCCCTATGGTTTGTCTTCCGCATCCGCGCACATTCACTAAAATAATGAGAGAAGTAGTTAGTTCCTTACGATATCGAGGCTTTAAATCAGTTATATATCTCGACGATATTTTATGTATAGGAGATAGCTATGACGAGTGTTTAAGAAACGTTAACGAGACCCTCCGATTACTTAGCTGTTTAGGTTTCGTCGTCAATTATGACAAAAGTTGTTTACAGCCTCGAAAACGCTGCAAATTTTTAGGGTTTATATACAATTCTATAGATATGACTATATCCCTGCTGCTCGATAAACGTAACAATGTATTACAACTTGTACAAAAATTTTACCATCTACCCACCTGCACAATACGCGACTTCGCTCACTTGATAGGTGTACTTATATCGGCGTGCCCAGCCGCAAAGTATGCCTGGCTTTATACGAAACAAATTGAACGACAAAAATATTTGTCGTTAATTGAAAATAATGATAACTATGATGCAAAGTTTAAACCAAGCGCTGACATTTTACCAGATTTACGATGGTGAATTAATAATATTCTTTCCACATCCAACGCAATTCGATTTGGAGATCTTTTCGGACGCCTCTCGTACGGGCTGGGGCGCTTATTGTAACAATAAACGCACCGGCGGAGGCTGGAAGGACAATGAGCTCGAGTTCCATATAAATTATTTAGAATTACTAGCGGTTTTTCTGGGCTTAAAAAGTTTCGCTCGCGATAAACATAGCTGTAATATACTGTTACGTGTCGATAATATGACAGCGATCAGTTACATTAACCGAATGGGAGGAATTCAGTATCCTCTCCTCACTGACTTTACAAGAACCATTTGGCAGTGGTGCGAGGAGCGA
Organism: Diloba caeruleocephala; assembly: GCA_947459985.1. NCBI lineage: Eukaryota > Metazoa > Arthropoda > Insecta > Lepidoptera > Noctuidae > Diloba > Diloba caeruleocephala. The sequence goes on along the minus strand of OX381629.1, from coordinate 1,719,415 downwards.
AACATTTGGATATCAGCATCATACATTAACACGAAAGACAACTTCGAAGCTGATCAGGAGTCCCGGAGAGTGAATCCTGACATTGAATGGCAGCTCACCGATTCTCAATTTATGACAGTTGTCGCAAAGTTTGGACAACCCGTCATCGATCTTTTTGCTTGTCGCACTAATGCAAAATATAATAAATACGTCTGCTGGAGACCAGATCCTGACGCCATGACAATAGACGCGTTTACTTTGAATTGGAGTTCACTATTTTTCTACGCATTTCCTCCATTCACAATGATTCTGAAATGTCTTTAAAAAATCAATAACGATGAAGCTGAAGGTGTTTTTATCTTCCCCCATTGGCCTTCTCAGCCGTGGTTTCCAATGCTAACAAGCCTACTTCGGTCAGAGATTATTTATTTTACCCCTGATTTGAAATCCTCCCTTTCCAGGACTCGACCACATCAGACGAAATTTACCCTGGGTGCAACGCTGCTCTCAGGACAGCGTTCGCAGCGAGAGGAACACCACGCCAAGCTTTAGACCTAATAATGGCATCACTTTCTGAAAACACCCTATCTCAGTACAATGGGACCTACAAACTGTGGTGGTAGTTCTGTCTTATTAACCATATAAATCCCTACTTAGGATCGCTTTCGTCTGTTATATTGTTTTTGATGGATCAGTTTAATAAAGGTGCCGCTTACGGCTCCTTGAACAGCCACCGTTCCACCCTATCATTGCTGGTAGGTAGCAACCTTACCACCGATGATCAAGTCAAACGGCTTCTTAAAGGGGCTTACAGGTTAAGACCTGCTACTCCAAAGTATTCCAACACTTGGGATCCACAGCTCGTATTGAATGTTATAGCTAATTGGGTGCCTAATAGGGATTTAACAATTGAAAAAATAACCTTAAAGCTAGTGGCATTATTGGCGTTATGCACAGCGCATAGAGTTCAAACATTTTCAACAATAAAGTTAGAAATATAAAGATAGGGCCTACGTCTGTCGAAATCGGGATCACAGATGTAATTAAAACATCTGCAATTGGAAGAGAACAACCAGTATTGGTTCTACCTTATTGTCTTGAAAATAAGGCTATCTGTCCCGCTACTATTATTGAAGATTATATATTTATGACAAAAAACCTTAGACCTTGGTCTGTTAGGAACCTTATACTAACGTACAAGCGACCGCATAAACCAGCCACTTCTCAAACCATTAGTCGCTGGATCAAAAAGGTGTTGAGTGCGAGTGGCGTCGACGTGTCGAAGTTTTCAGGACATAGTACTCGTCACGCCGCCACCTCCGCGGCCTGCGCCTCAGGTATCTCCTTAGATACCATTCGAAAGACGGCAGGTTGGACTAGTACATCGCAGACATTTGCCAGATTTTATAAACGTCCAATATTAGAAAAAAATGCATTCGCAAGTTCGATTTTACGAGCTAATCAAAACTAAGGTCATAACATTATATTCTACCCCATGTTCCTGATTCTATTGATTTATATATATTATATTTTCTTAGTACTAAAACTATTTCATTATTACAAAGTGCCAATACTTATAACTAAATAGAGAATTGTAAAGTTATTTTAATAAATGTTGATTATTCTGTGAATAATTTTTTTATTTACTCACACAAAATTTTGGCTCTAAACATCTACATGTTGTTTATATCTGAAGCATGAAGCTACGAATATATAATATGTGATTAAACGAACTTCCAAAGTGAAGTTCAATCAATATTATATGAGTAAGCTTCATGCGAAGATATATACTCCCTCCCACCCAGAAAACCCTAATAGGAAAATTTTGTGTACTCCCTTTTCTCTAAAGAATGATGAGCCATCAGAGCGGAAACTACCACGAAGTAGTAGTTGAATGACAGTTAGCTTCCTTTTTTTTCTCTAAAAAATCGTGCAATGTTGCCTGTACGATAAAAGTACTACATGTTGTTTATATCTTCGCATGAAGCTTACTCATATAATATTGATTGAACTTCACTTTGGAAGTTCGTTTAATCACATATTATAATTGTTATATCTAGCTGTTGTAGTTTATTTCTGATTGTGAATTTCCTGTGTAATAACTAATAAGAAAGGTATTTACTGTAGCCGATTTTATAATTAATATTTTGTTGCGTGTGAAAATTGTACCTACCCGCCTACCAAATAAAATAGTTAATGAATAATTCTGTAATTTCATTTGGTTATTCTTCGATATCTAATATTTCGTAATAGTTTTCAGAAGTGGGATTACTCCGCTCAACATGAAGAGTGAAAGGGCTAGAGACAATAGCAGCTAATTTGAACATTGTGATGTGCAATTGCAGCGATGCGGGCAATGCCATCTACCAACAGAGAATCCTTGAGCAGTAAACTAGAACAGTTGGTAAATGAGAAAGATGCAGGTATGATGACCATACATTTTTTTGTAATATACGTGGAAGTAAATCCGAAAGTGTTAAAGGTGACATAATTTCGCTGTTTGACCCGGATGATAAAGATAACGTGTTTGTGTGGTTGAAGAAAATAAGCTGGTTGGGCGACACTTATGGCTGGGATGATGCAAAGTGCTCTTATATATGCAGGAAATATTGATGATTCGAATAGATGCTGGTATAACAGACAGGATAATTAAGATCTAACATGGAGTGAGTGGCACGAAGTTTTAAAACTTTATCTTTCTAGAATGTTTTAGGGAGACCATGAGTAAATATTTTTATGATAGTTGGTACTGTGCCGTAAATGCAGATTTGATTATATTGCTCCGGTTTCTTGTATTATTCGTTCCTACCCTCTAAATTGCAAGCTAGTGCAAAGGCTCAAAGACTACATGTCATACTGGATACAAAAGCTCTTGAAAGTGTAGATCCGGAATATTTGTAATGTCCATTTTTAGCATCATTAGGCAATTACCGATCGAATCCTCGAAGACATTCCTTTATCTCGTAAGTTTTTTTTTAAGTCACTACTACCTCCCACTGGCTATTCAATGTTATCGCGGGAATACTGAAGGTCATTTAGTTAAGGATTGCGCTAACGCTGACACAAGGTCATGCAAATCCTGTGGAAAAACCGGGCATATTGTAGGATTTTGTAGGAAAGCAAAGGATGTTAAGATTGTACAAGGTTTTAACGACTTGTATTATAAAGATATTATGGTTAATGGTTTAACAGCAATAGCTATTTGCCATGGACACTGGGGTTCAAAGGCTACAATTTAGGAAAGTTACTGAAATATGAAATTGAACCTAGCGATAAAATGTTAAAAGGGTTAACATATCCTTTGATAGATTACCAATTGACGTAGGTGACTAATTTATATACTGCTGGAACAGCCGGTCATTAATAGAGATTATACTTCTGGTATAAAGGGCGATTCTGTGGTCTTTTGCTAAAATCTGAATCCTATTCAAATTATACATGTGGAAGATACTGAACAAAGAATAGACCTTGTTTTCAAATATAATTTAACCAATCTGCTTAACGAAGCTGCTATGGTCACTGTTGTAATTAATGGTTAGCCAAGTATACACTAATCCTCATATTTTAATCTCGCAGCTTCTGAGTACATTATCCTGATCTGTGATGGAGGCCGAGGGTTTGCCGAGAGTATACAACCTGGGCTCGAAAGCTGTGGGGTTTTCGGCTGACTAGTGGTGGCGAGAAGGCAAGACTGTGCCGTAACAGAAGCTGATGCTGGCTTGGTGAGTCAAATATTTGTTGTTGGTCGAGTTCTGACAGAGTAAACATCAATAATGAAACTGCTCATGGCTTCGTACCGGATTTTATGGGAGAAGTGGCCAAATTGGATCTAAAATGTGTTTTTGATTGATGATACTGCTGTGATGTGCTTGCTGATGTTAATCTAGACGAGATAAACGTGGGTAATATAGGCGATGGCGATTTAAAGCATCTACTCGCTGTATTGTCCGATAGTTCTTGTTTTACATCTAATAACTCTGAACTAGCTAATTGCTGACTTACCAGTGTATACTTTCTCAACCAGAGGTTTCAATAGTTCGTGGAAAACTTTTAAACCTTTTAGAATCTGGTATTATTGGGGAATATCGTTGACAATTTTCTGCACCTAGTTGTACTAGTCAAAATTTTAAACTGGCATGAGACTGTAGATTTTGGGGCTTTGAATGTGATAACTATCAAAGACTGATTACATTTACCAATAATAGATAAGTTAGCAGGTAAAACCTTCTTTACTGGCTTAGATTTGTGCACAAAACTGCCTCTATCACCCTTGATGGACATACGAGTATCTCGGGGTTCAGTTTGGCTTGGCGAAATCACATGCGGTTAATGAATGAAATCTGGCATTCATAATATTTTACTAGCAAGCTGCGGTATACTATGAAACTTGGAAAGGCTAGAACTCGTTCTTAAGGTATTGCATGAAGCCAGTCTTAAACTAAGCATGATACAAAATATATAAGTATATAGAACTAGCTGAGACCCGCGGTTTCACCCGCGTTTAATTTAAAAGAAATTTAGAGTACTTCGACATATACACTTGACATAGAATATATATATTGGATTTCAAGGGTTTTATTTTTTTTGCGCGGAACCCTAATTATTTTTCTAAAATAAAAGTAGCCTAAGCTATTCCTTATAACATCAGATATCTGCCAGTGAAAGTCCTGTCAAAATCGGTCGAGCCGTTTCGGAGATTACCCGGAACAAACAGACAAAAAAATTTAAAAATTGTTTTTTTGTTGTAGGTATCGTATATTCATATGCATTTAGTAAAAAGTTGTTATTTTGACATTACAAACAGACACTTCAATTTTATTTATTTGTATAGAAGAATCAATTAAGCGCGATATCTTTCCTTAAGCTATTTCAATTCAATGGATGCTATTCGCGTAAACTTGAGAAAATATTATGATACAAAAGTTATTTGCTTCTATATTTATAAAGATGGCATTAAACCAGATGGCTATAAAATATCAGCTGTTTGTGATTTTCCAATGTAGGGCAATTTTGTGGCCTTTTCTTATTTTTTGAAAATTCATACCAAATGTTTCTCTTATTGCTAAGCTTCTTACAGACCTCTCAAAGAAAGATTTTAAAGACCTTAAGTATAGTTCGTTTTCTCAACCAGTTCTATATATGATAGGAATTTGCATACAGAGCTCCATACGGATGCGATTAAGTTTGGAGTTGCAGGAATTTTGCTTCACAACACTAAGGCCAGTTATATATTTTAGTCTCACGACTACTCGTGGCGAAAAGAATTATCGTGGTTATGAGTTGGAGACTATAGCCGTTTGGGTAATTAAAAACGTAAATTTGTTACGTATTAAGGTATAAGTATAGTAATAGTATAGTATAGTATATTGCGTTGCTGATCATCACACCTTTATCAAAGAGACTTGCTGCGTAGGATCGCACGCTGGTGGCTGCAAATTCAGTAGTTCGATATAGAATTTTAAGGACGGGAGACAAAATTAAGCACGTTGATGCGCTGAGCCGTAACCCAGTAGAGACCCACGTTTATGCTCAATCTGCTGATGATTGCTTCCTTACGGTCCAAACTCTAGATCCTAAGCTGTGTAGTATTATTAACCAATTACGGGACACTGATGCCAATCCAGACATATATAAATGGGTTTCTCAATTATGTCTAGATTGCGCATTTCGAAAAGGGCATTATGGATAACTGGAGGGTAAATTCATTCCTATTCAAAAACAGGTGCCGATGGATACACATTGATCACTTGGGGCCTTGTCCGAAGTCTAGTAAACACAATCAATATATTTTAGTATTAACATGTTCCTCCTCAAAATTCGTTATTGCCAAGAGTAAGTTCGGTTGAAACATGTCGCGTATTCCATTATCATTGTATGGTTTCCCTTCCACCATAGTGTCGGATCGTGGGATCGCATTCTGTAGCCATTATTTTAATGAGTTTGCAGTTAAACATTTAATGAAACATATACAGACTTCGGTTGCAACGCCAAGAGCAAACGGTCAGATTGAGCGGATAAACGGAACTGTTATAATAAATAGCTTAAGAACTAGCAGTGGGGATAATGTTTGGGATTTTAACTAGCCTGACTTAGTTTTGGACCTCTAACCTGTTAATTGCCGGCAGTCGCGAGACAATAGATTATTAATTATGTATGGCTTTGCGACAGATATTGAGTTAACAATACATGTCATGAAACCACAGGCCAAACCCCCTTTAATTTATTGTTTAAACATAACTAACGTTGTCTAATTTACTTTAAGTTGTCAATAGAAGGCAAAAGGCTACGGTTAATATAATGCACAAATTGGTATTAATGAAAATTAATTTGATATGAAAAGATATTCGCATGTATAAGAAAGGGGTTTTGGTCTTTTAATGCTATGTTTGCAGGACCCTATAGTGTTTAAATCGCTTGGTCATGACCGATATATGATACATAGTGGTAACAGGTTTTAGAGGATATAAGAAATTGTACAGAAGTAGCATAGGATTCGTTAAGGACATGTAGCTGTTGCTGATTCTGATAGTGTAAAAGATTTTAGGGGATATAAGAAATATTGTGCAGAAGTAGCAGTGGATTCGTTATGTACATATGTAGCCGTTGCTGCTTCTGACAGTGTAAAAGGTTTTAGCGGATATAAGAAATATTGTGCAGAAGTAGCAGTGGATTCGTTATGTGCATATGTAGCCGTTGCTGCTTCTGACAGTGTAAAAGGTTTTAGCGGATATAAGAAATATTGTGCAGAAGTAGCAGTGGATTCGTTATGTGCATATGTAGCCGTTGCTGCTTCTGACAGTGTAAAAGGTTTTAGCGGATATAAGAAATATTGTGCAGAAGTAGCAGTGGATTCGTTATGTGCATATGTAGCCGTTGCTGCTTCTGACAGTGTAAAAGGTTTTAGCGGATATAAGAAATATTGTGCAGAAGTAGCAGTGGATTCGTTATGTGCATATGTAGCCGTTGCTGCTTCTGACAGTGTAAAAGGTTTTAGCGGATATAAGAAATATTGTGCAGAAGTAGCAGTGGATTCGTAAGGACATATGTAGCTATTGCTGATAGTGATGTTGATGCTGATGATGCTGATGCGGATGCTGATAGTCGGTTAGGCACAGATCTTATAGACATGTTAGAACATTGACTAATACACATCGTGTGGACACTTTGTTTCAGGACGGCCGAGCTGTTACATCTATAATGGCCACCCTGTAGACACTGGCAACATCGGCGGCGTGCCCTCCACTGCCTACCCCCTCCACACACTCGTGAGAAGCCATGACGTGAGAAAATGTATATATACCCTGGCATAACTCATTTCGGCCCTCTTTTGCTGAAGAACAAGTAACAGGATCGAACCTCATTCTGTAATTTAAGTTAAGTACATTCTGTGATTTGTATTGTTTCATTGATTATGATTATTGATTAATGATAAATAACTTAGATTTATAGTATCAATCATTATGTAAGGTGTTCATTATAATTGTTATATCTAGCTGTTGTAGTTTATTTCTGATTGTGAATTTCCTGTGTAATAACTAATAAGAAAGGTATTTACTGTAGCCGATTTTATAATTAATATTTTGTTGCGTGTGAAAATTGTACCTACCCGCCTACCAAATAAAATAGTTAATGAATAATTCTGTAATTTCATTTGGTTATTCTTCGATATCTAATATTTCGTAATATGTATTTATTGCTTTTCGAAGTATTCTCCGCGAAATTTGACACATTTTTCCATACGATGGAACCAATCATTGAAGCAACCATTCCATTCGGAAGTTGGGGTCTCCAAAATGGCCGTTTTGTAGGCGTCCACAGCTTCTTTAGGTGATGAAAATCTCTGTCCACGCAATCTATTCTTTATTTTAGGGAAAGTATAGAAATCATTAGGGCTTAGGTCAGGGCTGTACGGCGGATGGTCTAATAATTCTATGTTTTCTTGCTCTAAAAACTCTTTTGTTCTGTGCGCGGTGTGAGAACTCGCATTGTCGTGATGGAGGATGATGCGGCGGTTGCAGTTCTCTCTACGGAGTTCAGAAACGACCTGTGGCAAACAAATGCTAGCATACCATTCTGCATTAACCGTTCTTTGTTCCTCAGTAGGAATAGTCGTAACATGGCCGGTTTTGGAGACAAACGTGGCCACCATTTTTTTTGCAACACTCCGTGAACGAACAATTTTTGTTGGCTTTAACTCATTTTCGAACACCCAAACTCGTGACTGGTTTTTTGTTTCGGGTTCGTACGCATATATCCAGGAGTCGTCACCTGATACGATGTTGTATACAGCATTTGAGGATCCTGCGTGGAATCTTTCGAGAGTTCTGATGCACCAAGTAACGCGAGCCGCTTTTTGCTCTTCACATAGCAAATGCGGTATCCATCGGGAAAACAACTTTTTTACACCTAATTGTTCATGCAAGATTATTTGTATTTGACTCATGCCAATGTCTAAAGTTGCCTGAATTTCGCGGTATGTCACATGTCGATCTTCCTCAATCAGCTTACGCACAGCATCAACGTTTTCTTGGGTGACTGCAGTTTTTGGACGACCTTGACGAGGATCATCACTGAGCTTGACACGTCCACGTTGAAATTCAGCAAACCAGCGATAAATTGTGGTTTTGGATGGGGCTTCATCACCAAATGCAGAAATCATCCGGTCAACACACTGTTTTTGTGTTAAACCACTTCGAAAGTCATAATAAATCATCGCTCTTGAATTTTCTCGAGTCAATTCCATTTTCTCAACGACTAAACAAGTTTGACAAAACCTTGTGACAAGACCGTGAATCTTTTTTAAAATAAATAAATGGTATTCGATTTGTAAAACCAAGGAGTTTTCAATTTAAAAGATTTTAATATGACAGGAACAGTGGAAATATTCCATTCCCGATACTTTTAGTGCAGCCTATGTATCCACACACATGCACGCATAAAAACTCCGCACGTATGCATTCACACCCATCCTCATACACACTCGCACCATGCATATACACTCGCCCACACATAAACACACTTATTTACGCGAAAAAATCTAATTTTAGTTTAATGTTCAATTAATTACCATTAATGCAATTGTTTAGCCCTGCTTGCTATTGATTCTAATTATTCTATTAGGGGGAGTCCTGGTGACCTGAAATACAGGTTTCTGCCTAGTTTAGGCACCAGCCTCCCACAATATAATTATGTACTTATGTAAGCACTTTATTTATAATAATGTATTTTATATTGTGGAGGAAAAATAAATAAATGATTGATTGATTTCACGAGTAAAAACAACTATTCAAAACTCCACATCCACCACACTATAAATAAAAATACTGACGCGGACTTGAATACCGGCCGGCCGTGTGGTGCCGGCTCAGAATGCCACCACCCCATCTCCTCCCATGGGTGTCGTAAAAGTCGACTAAGGGATTGGCCGGAGGGTGGGCAGCAGCGTCCTTCGAGTACATTAACAACTCAACTGCGATCGCCAACCCGCCTGCCAAGCGTGGCGATTATGGCAAAACCCCCCAATGAGCCCACATCACATCCATATCGGTTGTTGTGGTGATCTTTGGGGGAGGCCTGTGTCCAGCAGTGGACTTCATTCGGCCGTTAGATAGGACTTGAATAAAAAGAAATTTGGGGATGTGGACTGAAATAACAAGGTCATATAATAATCAGATAAGTTTATTATTCTGTATTCATGCTGCGAGTAAGGACGATATTTTTGTTAAATAGTTAAACATATTGAACTAATGTAGCCTCCATAGTACAAAGCTAATTCGAATTATGACAATCAAAGTAAACATCTTTCTCATATATCCATAATTGATAGTTCCTGTTGCAAGCACACCTTTGCCGGCTTAGTGGCGCTAGATTCGCCCAAAGTAGTTGATTTTTACTACTTGGCTTAGCTTAGTTTACGCTAAGCTTAAGTCGTGTTCCGATCGTCTGTGAATACAATTATGAGCGTAAGTAGTGCATTTTGACAGATGGAAGCGTAAGTTCACGCTTAGACTCGTTTCTGAATCTCACCCTGAGTTCTTACAGAATAGACACGCGGTACGTCCATTGCTGAAGAAAGGCCTCACAGATTTTGAAATTGTACCATTATATATGTCATTTTGGGGGAAATTTACCAGTAGGTACTTACAGGGGGCCTTGGCAGGCGTGTTGGTGAGCGGCGAGCGCAGTATGGTTACTGTTGCACAGAAGGGACGCTGCTACCCATCCTTTAGTTAGAGTCCCTTAGTCAAATTTTACGACGTCCACTGGAGGAGATGGAGTGGTGCAATATTATTAATCCGGACACCACTGCGCACGGAATTAAAAACTGTATACAGTAAAAAAGATACCTGGCAAAGTCACGAGCAAAAGTCGATCTGTAAAAGATAATAATAATAATACAGAGATAACCTTTACCTCCAATAATCGTTAATATATATTTTTCAAAGATAGTTCTGTTGTACAAATCTTAATTAGATCAAAGTCTGCGTCGCAGGCATAGGCGATATTACTGTTTAGATAGAGCAGACACAGCGAAGAAAGTTATTGTCACAGGACCCAACTTCTCAGACATCTGACGTTTGCTGCTTCTGTCGCCTGTAGTACGTAGTACATTATACCTCATTTACCTTAGTAAAACAATATGATGGTTAGCATATATTATATTTGTCTACAACGCATATTTATTCCGATCCACGTATATTTGTTTTGGAACATTATGTTACGAGGGACTTATTTCAGTTTCAATTAAATTTTATGGTCAATCTATTATTTTACTTACTATTAAACATTCGCGTTGCATGATAATATGTGAATTAGAATCAGAAATAGGAGATGGAAGAGCTAAAGTTTCCAACATGGCTGAAACAATTAGTAAACTGAAGTGGCAATGGGCGGGGTACATTGCTCGTAGTATGCCCGTTAAAAGTTCTCGAGTGGAGACCGCGTACCAAAAAATACATCATGGGACGACCTCTATCGAGATGGACAGATGACCGGTTGAAGGCCGCTGGGAGTCGTTGGATGGAGGCGGTATGGAACCGGTCATTGTGGATATCAATGGGTGTTTTTGTTCAGCAGTGGACGACGTCCTTTGGCTGATAAGTATAGTCTCATGTTGAAGCGTCATCATCATCATATCAGCCACAGGATGTCCACTGCTGAACAAAGGCCTCCCCCTTAGATTTCCACAACGAGCGGCAACATGCCGCTCTCATCCAACAGCTCCCAGCGACCTTCACCAGGTCGTCTGTACACCTCGTTGGAGGTCGTCCCACCCTGCGTTTTCCGGTGCGCGGTCTCCATTCGAGAACCTTTGTGCCTCAACGGCCATCAGTTCTACGAGCAATGTGCCCTGCCCATTGCCATTTCAGTTTACTAATCCTTTCAGCTATGTCGACAACTTTAGTTCTTCTACGGATCTCCTCATTTCTGTTTCGATCTCATAGAGAAATATCAAGCATAGCTCTCTCTATAGCTCGCTGAGTGACCTTGAGCTTTCTTATGCGGCCCATTGTGGGTGACCACCTCTCTGTTCCATATGTCATGTTGGAGCATGTACAAAACAAATTTGCAAGGTATTTATATATACGGTTTATGGGGCGTACCCATTTTACCAGTATCCAGGTCTATTTCATTTTGGGTATGGTTGGATATAACGAGATAAGGGTAAGGAGGAAAATTGCGCTCGTATCATATATATTTAAATAACTAAAAGGGAAGATATATAATACAGACATGTAGAGCCAATATGGGCTCCAAACAAGTATGTATGGCGACTGCGGTGGCCACAGCTGCTGGATTACGTAAGCCGCAGACGGTTTGCGACAGGCGTAAGTAGCGCAGATGCTGCTGTCAAACGTAATTTTTGTATTACGTATTTTCCGATAGCGAATAAACAGGCGACGTTCTCTGTCGCATACTTTGTCGGATGATCAATGAACGAAAAATTGCATCCTCGCCTTTCAATTTCAGGCGATTTTACCGGTGAATGGATGAAGATGGGGTGGTGGTATTCTGAACCGGCACCATACGGCAATTCAATTATTTTTTGTATATAAAATTATATTATGATAATTGTCTTTGTTTGTTTGTTTTTTTTCTTTGTTTTCTTTGTTTTTTAAAAAACGTTGCCCCACACTAGGATTTCTCCTGTGTCGTGGGTGCGTTTACAGACATGAATTCCACATACAATACACCCAGACCCGGAACAACTATCTGCAGATCATACAAATATTTGTTCCGTGTGGGAAACGAACCCACGACCCGGAGCGCAGCAGTCGACTGTATCAGCCACTGCACCAACCGTGCCGTCGTGTCTATGGGTGTATGTCTTTTTTTATTTTAAGTTTTTATTGATGTCCAGTGGAAATTCTACATGGAACTTCCTTCACCCCGGGGAAGGGCGAAGGGGTATGCCGACTCCTACCGGCTAAAACCACTGGGGCGGTCATCTTCGACACCGAAGGGGGGCTCCAGGTCCTCGTAAGATCACACTAGAGCCGCCCATTGGTGCCACGCCTTTAGGCACATCTCGGAAGGGATGACTGTAAAGCGGTCACCCCCTCTAGCGGAGGGAAGGCGACTGTAAAAAGGTCGCCCCCCCAGGCACTTCTCGGGGAGGATTGTAAAGGATCCCCCCAAGCCTCGCTTTGCGCTGTGCTGCCCACACGGCGGCACGTGACCACGTGCGCGCCACCGTCTTCCCGGGGGTCGCTCGGTGTGAGCACGCAGATTCCCCAATCTGCGTGCTTACCGGTGAATCCTTGGCTGCACGATAGCTGCTGTCGCTATTTTTAGCCAATCAGGGTGCGGGTAGCACGCTATAATATGTTGAGCAAGGCGCCGCTGACGTGCGCACTTAGATCTCTCAATCTCATAGCTGGTGAAACAGACCTATTCTGCTGCACACTGAGTGAATTCACAGGGGATGCTTTGTTTGGTGTAGCACTGATGCTTTGGGTTTAAACTTGTAATGATAGATGTAAGAATGGAAACCAATAAATAAATAAATCATCATTTCTGTTGAATGAAGTCCACTGCTGGACACAGGCCTCCTCCAACGACCCAATTACTACAACGACCGATATGGGTGTGGGTCCATTGGGGGGTCTTGCCATAATCGCCACGCTTGGCAGACGGGTTGGCGATCGCAGTTGAGTTGTTAATGTACTCGAAGGAGGCTGCTGCCCATCCTCAGGTTAATGCCTTAGTCCACTTTTACGACACCCACGGGATGAAATGGGGTGGTGAAATTCTGAGCCGGCACCACACGGCATGATATATATAAACATTACCCATTTATTTTACTTGGCACTTAGTATTTATTTGGTGAGCTAAGTTGTACCTTTTTTTTATTTCTTTTTTTATTGGTGCCCAGTGGAAATTCTTCATGAACTTCCTTCGCCCCGGGGAAGGGCGAAGGGGTATGCCGGACTCCTACCGGCTAAAACCACTGGGGCGGTCATCTTCGGCACCCAAGGGAGGCTCCAGGTCCTCGTATGATCACACTGGAGCCGCCCACTGGTGCCACGCCTATAGGCACATCTCGGAGAGGGTGACTGTAAAGTGGTCACCCCCCCGGGGGGATTGTAAAGGATCCCCCAAAGCGTCCCACCGCAGTGCGTGACCACATGCGTGCTACCGTCTTCTCTTGGGTAGCTTGGTGTGGGCACGCAGATTCCCCAATCTACGCACCCGCGAACCCAGAGGCCTCACAGCAACGGCAGGGGGTTTCAGGCGTATGGGAATTAGGCGCCAGGGCGGTTGTTACCCCGGCGCCGTCTCCTCCTTCTTCGAGCGGGATCGGCCCTCCCCCGATCCCGTTCTGCGGTCTCCTTTTGGAGCATGACGATCTCACAGAAGGAGACCACTGCATTCCAGTTTTCGTGCTCTGCCAACATAGCCGACACTACTGCTGGCAGAGAGAGATCTTGCCCGATCCGATCGACCAGGATCCGCCGCTCGTCGGCCCACGCAGGGCACGCCTCGAGCGTGTGCTGTGCGATGTCCTGGTCAATGGAGCTAAGTTGTACCTACCCACATTATATTCCGCTAGTAGCTAGCTACGTGAATTTTAGCTAGGTTTCGCTTTACATAAAAATACCGCGTGCGCAACATCTTGCCTATTAAAAACATTTACCCATGTTAATGGTGCGTGTCTGATTAACTTAAAGCGGCTGCAAGTTAGCCTCCGCGACCTTTAGAAATCCAACATACCACAATAAGAAAAGACCGATATGTACACTTTCATGCCAAGTAAGAAAAGTAATGATCTTCTAAGAGATATTCATGCTTGTATAAAACACGATTTGGCAGAATGTTGAACTGTTGACTTTTCTTAAGACCTTGTTATGGCATATATATGAAACTAATTGTGCCTCGCGGTTTCACCCGCTGTTTAATTTAAAAGAAATCGGATTATTTAGAAATAATTTAGAGTACTTCGATAGACGTGTGGTGTCCGGATTAAGAATATAGCACCACTCCATGGAGATGGAGTGGTGCTATATTCTTAATCCGGACAGGAGGAGGAGGAGGAGTCCTGTGGATGTCGTAAAAGCGACTAAGGGACTCTAAACCAGAGGGATGGGCAGTAGAGTAACTCCTGTGGACGGTATACTGCGCTCACGAACCCGCCTGCCAAGCGTGGTGAATATTGGCAAATACCCACTTAGATGATGACACAGTAAATTACAGAAAGCTATGGGGGAGGGAATTGTTTAACAGTGGACGATCTTCAGCTGTTATTATAGATGGTTGGTGCAGTGGCTGATACAGTCGGCTGCGGCGCTCCGGGTCGTGGATTCCCGCACGGAACAAATATTTGTATGATCTGCAGGTAGTTGTTCCGGGTCTGGGTGTATTGTATGTGGAATTCATGTCTGTAAACGCACCCAAGACGCAGGAGAAAACCTTGTATGGGGCAACGTTTAAAAAAAAAAAGATGGTGCTGGCGCCTGTGATACTATGTTATAAAAAATAAAAAAGATGGAGGGACGGTCTATTCTATGCCGGAAACACACACAGCCAGCTAACAAGCATATTGAAACACAAAACCATTTCCAGACAGCAGTTTATAAATACGCTGTCTGAGTAACAGACACAAAAACATTACAAGACATTCTAATATTATAATTCCGGATGTCAAGCTGTGGTATGCACCAATGTGTTGGTGATGGCGTCCCGCCAACACTGAGTAAACTCACTAGGATCCCCTTGGCTATAACATGTGGCTAAGAATCATTGACTAAGAGTTTCAGGGCATTAGGAACATGAGCCAAATGTTCGAAGATTAGGTGCTCGTGAACTGATTTATAGAGAAACCTGAGTTTGTTTTTGAGGCATGCACGTGAAACGATTGATACCGCCGGGCAGCTAGGAAACTTATTTGCATTGTGTACTGTTAATTATCATATGGGCCATTTATATGTCCACTGCTGAGCAAAGGCCTCCCCCATAGATTTTCACAACTGTGTCATCATTTTGGGAGGCATTTGCCAATACTCAGCACGCTTGGCAGGCGGGTTGGTGAGGGCAGTATGGCTACCGTTTCACGGAAGGGACGCTGCTGCCCATCCCTCTGTTTAAGATCCCCTTAGTCGCCTTTTACGACATCCACGGGAGGAGATGGAGTGGTGCTATATTCTTAATCCGGACACCACACGGAATACATGTGTGCTGTAAAGCCAATAGTAAATTAACTATGAAGTGCTATATTATTTTATAATAGAGGTCTTAGATCCTTCTTTGTCGCAGCGTCGCGAAGCGCCTCACCAAGGGAACAATGTCAATAAATGTACTTATCTAATTTATTTCGGTACCGATATGGTTTCTTTCTTTCTGTCTTTTTGGCCTTATTCCATTGAGTCTAGGCCCAATACGATGAAGGAGGAGACGGCGCCGGGGTAACAACCGCCCTGGCGTCTAATTCCGATACGCCTGAAAACCCCTGCCGTTGCTATAAGGTGGGGGACCTCTGGTTTCGCAGGTGCGTAGATTGGGGAATCTGCGTGCCCAAACCAAGCGACCCAAGAGAAGACGGTAGCACGCATGTGGTCAAGCGCTGCCGGAAGCTTTGGGGGATCCTTTACAATCCCCCTGGGGGGGTGGCCGTTTTACAGTCACCCTCTCTGAGACGTGCCTAAAGGCGTGACACCAATGTGCGACTCTAGTGTGATCTTACGAGGACCTGGAGCCCCCTTTGGTGCTGAAGATGACCACTCGAGTGGTTTTAGCCGGCCTGCCCCTCCGCCCTTCCGTGGGGCGAAGAAGTACATGATGTACTTCCACAGGGCGACCAATAAAATGTAGGTTAGATAAGTCTCACCTGTCATCGGTGGTAATCTTCTAGCTGACAGGCCAATGTATTGGCCACTTATAAATTCAAATTCAAAAGATTTTTATTCATATAAACCATTTACGGGCGCTTATGAATAGTCAGAATGTAGTTGCACGGTT
This sequence comes from Diloba caeruleocephala, assembly GCA_947459985.1. NCBI lineage: Eukaryota > Metazoa > Arthropoda > Insecta > Lepidoptera > Noctuidae > Diloba > Diloba caeruleocephala. The sequence continues at coordinate 1,702,981 of OX381629.1, read as the reverse complement.
CCAAGAAGTTGGTCCTATGGAGAAGAACCGGCAAGAAACTCCATAGTCACTCTTTTAAAATAATTTTAAAATGTTACATACATTGCAATATACTAGCATAAAGTTATGTGAGAATAATGTACTACCAGTGTGAAATAGATGAAGTAAAACAATAATAAAATAGATGAAGTAAAATCATTTCATTAAACAAGATTACATGGCAGTAAGGACTGACCAGTCCCACATGACGGCGCCCGTTCACGAGCTTGACGCATGCATCGGCGTCGCTCAGGTCAACCATATTGCAGGGAACTTAAATTATTAAATTATAAAAAGTATCTGAGGATATTAGAGGAGAAAAGAATAAGCCACGTCATAAGAACTGTTGTCATAACAAATCATGATTCAAATTAACAGAAAACCGATCAATATAATGCGGTTCACTCGATATTTAGCCTGGTTAATAAGTGCTAACGAAATCGTGAAGGCACTAAACAGTCGATCACGAAACCCCAAGGCGACACCTTCCTTTGAAATACCCGCAGATTGGTAAATGTAAGTAACCTATATGTAAACTTAGTGCATAGCTGATATATAAACAGAATCGGAATGTAGCAGGGAGTTTGGACTCTAGAAAACTTGTTTGAGACCGTATCTTATTAAGTTATTAATAACTAGCTGGGAACCGCGGTTTCACCCGCCGTTTAATTTAAAAGAAATTGGATTATTATAAATAATTTAGAGCACTTCGGCATAGACAGTTGACACAGGAGTATATATATTGGATTTCAGGGGTTATAATTATTTTGCGCGGAATCCTCAGTATTGTTCTAATATTAAAGTAGCCTCAGTTATTCCTTATAACATCAGCTATCTGCCAGTGAAAGTCCCGTAGAAATTAAGATTAGCGGGAAATAACAGACAGACAGACAGACAAAAATTTTCAAATAGTTTTTTTGTTGTAGGTACCGTATATACTTTCATATGCAATGAGTAAAAAGCTGTTATTTTGACATTACAAACAGACAATCCAATTTGATTTATTTGTATATTTATATGTTTATATAAATATACAAATAAATAGTGCCGGCTCAGAATGCCACCACCCCATCTCCTCCCATGGGTGTCGTAAAAGTCGACTAAGGGATTAGCCGGAGGATGGGCAGCAGCGTCCTTCGAGCACATTAACAACTCAACTGCGATCGCCAACCCGCCTGCCAAGCGTGGCTATTATGGCAAAACCCCCCAATGAGCACACAACACATCCATATCGGTCGTTGTGGTGATCATTGGGGGAGGCCTGTGTCAGTGGACTACATTCGGCCGAAATGATGTATATAGATTCGTAGTAGAAGTTATTATAATGATGTACTTATAAACCGATTATCGCGTTTATCATAGATTTTTGGTTTTCATAAGGTTTGAACACTTTGCAGCGTTCATGGTCGCAGGATGACTCGGGTGCTTCTTAGAGTACGTTGCAGAATTGCAGCAAAGAACCAAGTGACGTTCTTGTGTGGATAGTTTAAAGTTGAGTTCCTTAGTGGTTGGCAAAGAAGGATAATTTGACGGCACGGCTGGTGCAGTGGCTGATACGGTCGACTGCTGTGCCCCGGGTCGTGGGTTTGATTCCCGCACGGAACATATATTTGTATGATCTGCAGATAGTTGTTCCGGGTCTGGGTGTATTGTGTGTGAAATTTGTGTCTGTAAACGCACCCACGACACAGGAGAAATCCTAGTGTGGGGCAATGTTTTTCTAAATAAAAAAATAAATTTAAAAAAATCTTCCGCTTCCACTTCTGAAATAGTGGTTCACCCAGGGTCAGACGGAATTGTTCGGGTAGCTGACATTAGGACGTCCACTAGAGTGGACAGGACTTGCCTATTGCCTGTATCTTCAAATTCTGGTTGAAAGTGGACAGCTTCCAAAGCCGGGGGCATGTTGGATTGCCTCACATTTTTGCATTACCAAAAAGTGATCATTCATCTAAATTTAAAACTTCATCATTTCGGCCGAATAAAGTCCACTGCTGGACACAGGCCTCCCCCAAAGATCACCACAACGACCGATATGGCTGTGCTCTGGGCTCAATGGGGGGTTTTTCCATAATCGCCGCGCTTGGCAGACGGGTTGGCGATCGCAGTTGAGTTGTTAATGTACTCGAAGGACGCTGCTGCCCATCCTCCGGCTAATCCCTTAGTCGACTTTTACGACACCCACGAGAGGAGATGGGGTGGTGGTATTCTTAGCCGGCACCACACGGCGAATTTAAAACTTGTTACCCACTAATTTTATCCTGTTTCGGTTAAATACTTAAAGGTCAAACCATTCCCCCCGTATTTTTGCTAAACGCCTCAGGTACAGATTGTAAGTCCAATATCAACAAAACATTTAACGACACTTCAGAATCACCATGATTGTATAGAACCTATAGGCAATCAGTGAACAGTCGTAAACACTATACAAGCGAATATTCACGCAGTGACTGCATGATGAGATTAATGAATTAATTAAGAAAATGGACGCGCCATGTCTGTCAAAGACAATTTACAGTGACGGGTTTTTAAAGAAGGGGTATGCGTTTGTTATAATAGCGTATGTGGAAGATTTCTTTTTCTTTTCATTGCTATGCATAGTAGTCTGACCTTTTTTTTTTTTTATTGGTGCCCAGTGGAAATTCATCATGAACTTCCTTCGCCCCGGGGAAGGACGAAGGGGTATGCCGGACTCCTACCGGCTAAAACCACTGGAGCGGTCATCTTCGGCACCTAAGGGAGGCTCCAGGTCCTCGTATGATCACACTAGAGCCACCCACTGGTGCCACGCCTATTGGCACATCTCGGAGAGGGTGACTGTAAAGCGGTCACCCCCCCAGGGGGATTGTAAAGGATCCCCCAGTGCGTCCCACGGCAGCGCGTGACCACACGCGTGCTACCGGTAGTAGTCTGACCTAATAGGACAATATTTGACAGAAACAAACTTACAAATTAGATTCAATTGATGGAAATAAACTTCAGCTGTTACTAAAGTACACGAATGAACTAAAGCTTGTACAGCAGTTCCGTGTGGTGCCGGATAAGAATACCACCACCCCATCTCATCCCGTGGGTGTCGTAAAAAGCGACTATGGGATTAGCCGGAGGATGGGCAGCAGCGTCCTTCGAGTATATTTATCTCAACTGCGATCGCCAATCCGTCTGCCAAGCGTGGCGATAATGGCAAAACCCTCACAAAATGAGTACACAACACAAACGCATACCGGTCGTTGTCACAATCTTTGGGGGAGGCTCCTGTCCTGTAGTGGACGTATTTCGGCTATAATGATGATGATGATGATGATGGTACAGCTGTAGGAGCTGCTATAGATAAGATAATTATGCGATTTTTACTAATTAAAAATATTTACAGGCACTTATGAAGTCGAGACTTTAGTTGCCGCGTTCCAAGATGTAGATTTCGTAAGGAGAAGAATGGGCAAGAAACATCATGGTTACTCTTTTTAAATCATACTACGTCACAATATTTATAAGAGCACTGTTCTCAAAATTCAGGTTATGTAAAGACAATGTAGGAGTAAAAAGTAAAAAATAAAACTTCTTAAAAAATGTCAGTATCAAATCTTAAATCTTTTTAAAACAAAACTGATGGCACGGTTGGCGCAGTAGCTAAGCTATTGGCTTTCTGCATTACGTATCGCGGGGTCAATCCCCACACGGATATTACTTAGGTCTGTAACCTGTTGCCACGTCACAGGAGAAATCCTATACCTGGTTTCTAATACGATGCGGTATGAAAAAAAGGGCATTAAATCAAGTTAATAATACATTTAAATATAAATAATTAATACCATTACAGTCAAAAAAAAAAGAATCATTAATATTAATGTCAAAAAAGTAATATGAATAATCAATGATAATAGATATTATTCATAAATGGATGTCACAAAACATGTCACTTGACGGCACTACTACTACTAGTTAGAACCATTAATTACAATGGACGAGCAATCTTTTGGTAAACGTGTAGTTTTTTTAAACGTTGCCCCACACTAGGATTGCTCCTGTGTCGTGGGTGTGTTTACAGACATAAATTGCACATACAATACACCCAGACCCGGAACAACCACCAGCAGATCATACAAATATTTGTTCCGTGTGGGAATCGAACCCACAACCCGGTGCGCAGCAGCCGACTATCAGCCACTGCACCAACCGTGCCGTCGCCGTAGTTTACTATTATATTTCGATTGCGAAAAGAAACTGACTACTGAGAGTACTAGATGATCAATGTACTTGCACGTCGAACGCCAATAGATAAATCTCGTGCTAGTTTGTCGATCAATAAAAAAACGGAATATTTTCATCGATCAATTGACAGTACCACGTGACGTAAGCGATTTAGCTACGCGCCCACTGGTTCGGCATCGGAACGTACGGAACGAACGAATCTTCTTGGTTTGTATTGATTGTTATGGAGCTGCGTTCACTATTTCGGCATCTCCGCACTGCAATTAAATCAACAAATCGATGGCAGATCGGTTTAGTGTAATAGCATACAACGATCTAAAATAATCGATGTTGATAAATACTACCTATCCGAGTGTGTTTGCCGTGTGGTGCCGGCTCAGAATGCCACCAGCCCATTTCATCCCGTGGGTGTCGTAAAAGTCGGCTAAGGGATTAACCGGAGGATGGGCAGCAGCGTCCTTCGAGTACATTAACAACTCAACTGCGATCGCCAACCCGGCTGCCAAGCGTGGCGATTATGGCAAATTCCCCAATGAGCCCTTAACACACCCATATCGGTCGTTGTGGTGATCTTTGGGGGAGGCCTGTGTCCAGCAGTGGACTTCATTCGGCTGAAATGATAATCCGAGTGTCCATGTCGATCGTATGTGTGTGAACACCCTTTTTTATTGTAGGTAAATCCTCATGGACTTCTTCCACCTTTGGAAGAGCGGAGGGACATGCTGGACTTCTTTTTTTTTGTCCTATGGAAATTCTACATGAAACTTCCTTGGGCCCGTGGAAGGGCGAAGGGGTATGCCGGACTCCAACCGGCTAAAACCCCACGGTGTCCTTCCTCTTACCTCTAGCCGGGGGTGAGGTGCACACTTTGACTGCATTAGACCGCGCCCCCGGCAGAAGTGTTATAACACCCTAAGTATTAGGGTGTTATAACACGTTCGTTAACGGCTTGCTTCGCTGGGCGTAAATTAATATTAAGTGATAATTATTTCAAAAGTATTGATTAAAACTGTACGGTAGATAATATAAAATAACTTTATAAAATCTGTAACGACGCCTGTCACCTTCGTCATCCTGCGACCACGAACCCTGCAAAGTGTTCGAAACGTCAGGAAAATCAAAAATCTAAAATATACGCGATAGAATCCGTTTAAAAGTGTTTTATTATTGTTTAATCCGTTCAGTCGTTTGGGTGTGATGGAGCCTCAAAAACATTGATACATACAAAAATTCACAATTTATAGATATATAATAGATAAGATTAGGTGAGCAGACTGTGACGCCCTAGTGAAAAATATCGGGTTGAAACATCCAAGTAGTACCGTCTCTGCCAAGCTGCATCAAAATCGGTTTAGCATTTTAGCTGTGAAGATGTAGTAAACAGGCTGACTCTCTTTCTTGTTTATATTAGTAAGCAAATTAATATGCGGCGGCAATAAGAGAGCCAAACCTAAGATTTAGGAGGTTATCGAGCGAAAGATTCATAGGTTGAAACTTCTTTATAAACCTACAGCGCCCAAAAAAATGATGTCAAATACATGCATAATGAACATGCATACGCGCACCCACGCACTAGCCAGTTAACTTTCACTGCAGAACTTGGTTTGGGCGCTACATCGTCATATATTGCTTGGAGGTGGATTGGTGATCATAGTGAGCTGTTATTAGCACACGGGATAATACTGCTTTGCCGTCCCATTAGTATCAACCTTTTAGGAGGGGAGAGGGTTATTCTTCGCCGGGAAACACACGGAACTTCACTTTAACAATTATTATATAATACTTTACACGCTCCTACTTACATTTCTTTTGCCTATTTAGTATTGCAATTTAAACAAAATTAAGATTACACACAGAAACATCTTGCAAACAATACTTACAAAAATATGCATTAATTATTATTATTGCCACATCCAGCCCCAATCTACTTAATTATGACCTTACAATCACAACAAATGCGGTCTGCCTGTCATGATATACGGTACTTTATATACGGAGATGTGGACTCTGCCACTTAGGCTATTCGACAAACTCAAAGCCGCTCAACGAGCTATTGAGCAAGCTATGCTCGAGATGTGTCCGGTAAAGAATTGGAGTCAACGACATCGTATGCAGAATTAGGAAGTTGAAGCGGCAGTGGGCTGGCCATGTCTGTCGAAAGACCGATGGCCGTTGGGGTAGACGATTCCTTGAGTGGAGACCGCAAATCGGAAAACGTAGTGGCCCCCCAGCCAGATGGCCCAGTAACGGTTGACGGCATGGTTGGTGCAGTGGCTGATACAGTCGGCTGATGCGCTCCGGGTCGTGGGTTCGATTCCCGTTCGGAACAAATATTTGTATGATCTGCAGGTAGTTGTTTCACACACAATACAATTGTGTGTGAAATTCATGTCTGTAAACGCACCCACGACACAGGAGAAATCCTAATGTGGGGCAACGTTTTAAAAAAATGAAAATGAAGAACCTGAAGACGGCCGGGACAGATTAGATGCGGAAGGCAGAACACCGGATATCGCGGCTCGGGAGAGGCTTAGTCCTAGTATCGACTGAAGCAGTGGACTGTAATAATAACTGAGTTGAGAATCAAAACAAAAAGTTCAAACACTTACAAACTTGGTACTGTTAGAGCATGGTAACAATTTGTCAACTGTTACTCTTATCTTCTTATTACACTAAATTGCCATCAATTCAACCGCCGTCAGTGATTGGCCGGGCACACTGGCGACCATTCAAATCGATGTCGTTAGCCAATAGAACTCAGACTGCACGTGACAACGATAGGGTTAAGTGAGTATGAACTGACATTTCGCGTAGATTTATTTTTATTGTGACTACGTTTCCGTGGTCGGTTGGAGGATATCAGGTTCTTGCGAAATAACTCATTGCAGTTAATGATCTGATATGTATTACCTAATATAAAAATAGATTTCAACGTTTGGACCCGCAACGCTCGGATCATGGGGCCCAAGTGCACATCTCCTTTTCAAAGTATTTCTTAATGCTTGGTCGATTCTTTACATAAAAAAAATACGCACCGAATTGAGAACCTCCTCCTTTTTGAAGTCGGTTAAGAATTAACATTGCGATCCAAAGCGACAATGCTGCCAACCTCCTAACGCAGGAGTAGTTTGGTGCATGTCCTTTTTCATAATTAAATTTTCGTATTTTGTTTCGTGTTGTATCCATATCAAGAATAGAGCAACGCTTCAATTCCTCCCGTGGATGTTGTAAAAGGCGAGTAAGCGACTCTGAATCAAAGGAATGGGCAGCTACGTCCCTTCCGTGGAACAGAGACCATTCTGTGCTCACCAACCCGCCTGTCACGCATGATGGATACTGGTAAATTCTTATTAAAAAGATGATAATCTATGGAGGAGGCCTTTTCGCAGCAGTGGGACGTCCGATTGCTGATATGGTGATGATGATGGTGATTACCCAAACACAGGGAAGGGTCATCATCATCATATCAGCCACAGGAGGTCCACTGCTGAACAAAGGCCTGCCCCTTAGATTTCCACAACGAGCGGTCACATGCCGCTCTCATCCAACGACTCCCAGCGACCTTTACCAGGTCGTCTGTCCACCTCGTTGAAGGTCGTCCCACGCTGCGTTTTCCGGTGCGCGGTCTCCATTCGAGAACCTTTGTGCCCAAACGGCCATCAGTTCTACGAGCAATGTGCGCTGCCCATTGCCACTTCAGTTTACTAATCCTTTCAGCTATGTCGACAACTTTAGTTCTTCTACGGATCTCCTCATTTCTGATTCGATCTCGTAGAGAAATACTAAGCATAGCTCTCTCCATAGCTCGCTGAGTGACCTTGAGCTTTCTTATGAGGCCCATTGTGAGTGACCACGTCTCTGTTACATATGTCATCACTGGTATTATTTTCGAATTCGCTAAAGCAATAAAACTATAGAGGGTTATAGAAAAAAATATTTTTGAGGACTCATCAGCCATTTAGTTTCCACTACAGCTGTTCATTTCGGGACACAACAACATATTTGCGGAAATATAGTTCTGTACGATGACGCTAAAGGAATTCTTTCCACTCATCCGCTTGATAAGTAATAAGTATACATTTTTCTGTCATATTTATGTAAACAGAAAGGCTGATAACGAAAATGTACTTTCCCATATACCTAAAATATTGACATCAAATACAATTTTAACTTATCTACAAGTACTTTTAAGTAGAAACCAGTTTTAAAGGGGTTTAAATAAGCAAATATTTGCAGCAAAATAGGCTTGCTTAACATTTAACGTGACAACACAAAATTGGGATCTAATAATTATACGCTTTGTGTTGATTAGAAAGTCAAAAGTCAAAGTCAAATATTTTTATTTCAAACTAGCTGGAACCCGCGGTTACCCCCGCGTTTAATTTAAAAGAAATTTAGAGTACTTTCACATAGACACTTGACATAGAATATGTATATTGGATTCCATTTTTTTAGCGCGGAACACTAATTATTTTTCTGAAATAAAAGTAGCCTAAGTTATTCCTTATAACATCAGCTCTCTGCCTGTGAAAGTTCTGTCAAAATCGGTCCAACCATTTCGGAGATTACCCGGAACAAACAGTCAGACACACAGACAGACAAAACAATTAAAAATTGTTGTTTTGTTATATGTACCGTATATACATTCATATGCATTTAGTAAAAAGCTGTTATTTTGACATTACAAACAGACACTTGAATTTTATTTATTTGTATTGATAAACCAAACATTGGCACTTATGAAACGTCAGAATCTAAGTTGCACGGTTCCAAATAGTTGATCTATGGAGAAGAGCCGGCAAGAAACTCCATGGATACTCTTTTAAAATAATTGAGATTACAATGTTGATTGATACAAATTATGGTAAAACATTTAACGAGCATGATTTATTGAGCGTAGGTCAATGTATAAAAAAAACCATACTACTGTAGTATAATTATTTTTTGCCATGGCAGTTAATGGCTGACCAGCCCCAACAGACGGCACCCGTTCACGAGCATGACGTATGCATCAGCATCGCTTAGCTCAACTATATTGTAGGGAACCGAACGACCCGATACACAACGCCACCGCCAGCAAGACATTTTAGTGAGCATGAAATATGAAAATGAAAATATTAGAGTATCATATAATTAAGTCTGAATTAAGTATATTCTAAACAGAAATTAATTTTAATAGGATATTTTAAGATATAGAAAGGCAAAGAGCATGCGAGTCACCGAATCCTAATGGTGCTACGGATGTTTATGGGTGGCGTGGCATGAGTCGCTGAAGTATTTCCGACCAGGGTGCAATTATTTAAGCTCAAACATCCATATTTGCCGTGTGGTGCCGGCTCAGAATGCCACCACCCCTTCTCCTCCCATGGGTGTCGTAAAAGTCGACTAAGGGATTAGACGGAGGATGGGCAGCAGCGTCCTTCGAGTATTAACCACTCAACTGCGATCGCCAACCCGCCTGCCAAGCGTAGCGATTATGGCAAAACCCCTCAATGAGCCCACAACACATCCATATCGGTGTTTGTGGTGATCTTTGGGGAAGGCCTGTATCCAGCAGTGGACTTCATTCGGCCGAAATGATGAAACATCCATACATCCTTGAATACAGAATCGAAATAATGGTGTACAACCAATTTGGTATTCGTTGAGACATGATTGAAGCTATTCAAGGACACGTTGCAGAAGGTACGTCATGAGGACCAGTCTTATCGAATACCAAATCGGGTTCTCACCATTATTTCAATTCTGTATTCAACGATGTATGGATGTTTGAGCTTAAGGAATTGCGCCCCTGGGGTGCTTGAACATCCATACATCCTTAAATACAGAATCGAAATAACGGTCTAAAAACAATTTTGGTATTCGCTAAGACATGATTGAAGCTATTCAAGGACACGTTGCAGAAAGTAAGCCATGAGGACCATTCTTAGCGAATACCAAATCGGGTTATCACCTTTATTTCAATTCTGTATTTAAGGATGTGTTTGAGCTTAGAGAATTGCACCCCTGTAAGAGTATTAAATCGCTCAAATCGCAAAAATAGCTAAAGTTTAAAGGATTTTGTTGACTAACCCTTATGTGCACTGGCTATGTAAAAATATATGTTATACTTAAGGTCATCACAGAAAAAGTGTATTTTTAAAATTATGTATTAAACATTTGCCCAAATGTTGAAAAAAAATTAAGTAAATAGGCACTTTTAAACCTAAATTGAATTTTGTCTCTATAACGGCTCGTTAGTTAGGCATGAATTTTACACCGAAAAAAAGCGGTATAACGTCTGTTTATTTTAATATTTATTTGATAATAAATAATACCCTGAAATGTCACAAGCAACGCCTGTGGCGCATGCTCGGAACGCGAACGCAGTACATCAGCAGCGTTGCCAGTAGGGTACGAATAGTACGAATTGTGTAGTATTTCAGTCATATGTGTACTTGCGTACTCTGGGCCTAATTTGTGTACTCAAAGGAAATTTTCAAGATTACGATTTTTTATTGGTTTTTCGAAACGCAGCCAATAGACAACCGCAACAAAAATTCCCTAGTTGTTTGTTGTTTGTTTTTTTTTTTGTTGTTTGTTGTTCCTTCTACAAGAACAGTGTAATGCATACACACCTGAACACCGCTTATCAGTAATCGATACCTTATTCTTGGGAAAAACATACTTTTGTTGTCAACACTTATCATGATTTTCTCGGATTTCTGATGCTCACTTTTTATGTATGCAGTCTGTGTTATGTACCTACCTTATATACTAAACTAAGAAGATAGAAGCATATAAGTAGTCATGCCTTTGTCGAATATTTTCCTTACTGTGTGTTTGTGCGTCGACTTGCCGCAGGAATAAATTGTTTCCTTCTTTCTTTTGTGTACTCTCTTATAGTTTTGTGTACTCTGCTATAGTTTTGTGTACTATTTCGGAGACTCGTACGTATCATAGACGTAGTATCATCTGGCGACGCTGTACATCAGTGTCTTGACGACTGTTGTGGCGGGTGGTCTGTACGTGCATTATTTTTTACAAAAGATATCCAAACTTGAATGCTTTGAATGATTTATTAATTCAAGCCTATTGTAAATAGTACAGATAAAACAATTACGTAAAATAAACATAGAAATTAAGTTTGTGAATACACTATAGAAACTCATACTAGGGGTGCTGGTGACTTATAACTATGCTCTTCCAGACAATCTAAATCAACTCTTGATGAAGTATCATTTTTTATCAATCGATTTACCTTTTCGCTTACAAAATTGCCGCCTCAACTTATTATTAGTTTTGTAATTGATTTATTTTGCTAATCACTATTTGACGTAAGCATAGTTTAATTGGCGTAATAAATATCTTGCCAGAAGTTTTTTACTGGGCAACTAATTATGTTAAATGTTTGTAGGAAATAAACATTTTTGCCATAATAAATTGCTCGTTTCAAATTCTACTCTTCCATAACATGAACGAGATTAAAGCAGCCGATCAGGCCTCTGCTTGACCAAAGCGACAGCCGCAACACAGATCACTATCACATAAACTAGCGTTCACTGAAAAAAAAAACCCTTTATTTCTTTCGAGGTGAAATCTCATGGAAAAACAAATCATCTCATTCCCACTTCGGGAAACGCCAAGATCACCGTATTCATCCTGCAACCACGAATGCTGCTTATAATATAAGCAATGTAATCCGTTTAAAAGTGTTGTTATCGCAATTACTAAATAAATAAATAAAATTGGAACTGAAGGCCTATTCTCGTAATTTAAAAATGTTCAAAATATAGTTCCGATCTAGTCTCAGTGTCAAAAATGTCACAAATGGTATTCTCCTAAACAAACAACGTCAAACGTGAACTTACACTGTGATAATATCGAAAATGGATCAAAAGTTGATCGAAGTCATGTCACATGTACAAAATTTTCATTAAATAAACGTCAAAATTGAGATCGAAATGAGACTAGATCGAGATTATACTGAAATCCGACTGAACTTTAAGAGTAGTAGAATACCATTTTTTCGGTCAATTCATAATTTAATCTCAATTCAGTCAAGTTTCAGTCATAGTGTCAATTAATTACGAGAATTGGCTCTCTGTTTAAATTCGGTATGTGTACCATTCTTGCGCGGATTTTTTCATTAGATCTCCTTCAAATAAAGACACCTTCAACGGAATGATCATCACGCATATAACCACGACAAAACAACCAAACGATAACCTCACCAACTGTTTATAGTGCGTAAGTAGGAGTAGCAATTGGCACAAACACAGCATCAAACATTTCTGCCTTACAAAAAACAGCGAAATCAAATACTTTGGCACGGGCTGCGGAGTAATAGCTTGGCATAACGCGTGCTCACATTGTTTCGAGTGTGACTGTACGACTTTTCCTAAACGTATCAGCATTATTTGATGTAAAACCCACCATAGCCCATCCATCCACTCAGTCTATACCTGTTTACTGCTGGATATACGCATCTCCCTCGTGTCTCTATAAGTGTTATTATTTTTCTCAATAGGCCCGCTCTTAGCCTCTATCTCTTCTGATGGAAAGTGATGGACGAGGTCTACAATGGAACGAGCGCAACCAGAAGATTCCCTTTCACTCTTACTTTAAAGGTTGACCAGTTAAAAGCAGTATGGAAGACAGACGTTGCCAAGGAGTGCCATTCTTTGGCTGCCCGCATAATGAATATTCAGGAGAATCGCTGAGTATGACTCGTCGAGATCAACCACGTACGAATGCAGCAATTCACCTGTAGTGTATACACACTATGCTTACATAATAATACTTATTTAAAATACAACTATACTAAACATTTGTAGTTACGCATAAAAATATGACCTGGTGCTTTTAGTCCCAGACTATTACATTAACCTAATTTATTTGTCTGATATTTAGTCTGATGACGGATTGGTTACGGGGCCGGCTTCTGAGAAAAGGCTATACAAATTATAAATTCCGTTTTGTTTTTGTAGTGGCAATCTGCAATCTTTAATCTACATAATTACTATTTCTTTTTTACTTTCATTTAATGTTGTTTATTGTACTGTTAATGTATTATCTATATTTAAATAACGGTAGTAAATGGGGGGGACTGAAAACCAGCGTTGGGCAGTGTTACGGCTATGCTGCTCACTGTTCAACATTTTGCTGAGACCGCGCCTTTTGCCGCACTATACAAACAAATTTCTTGTTATTTTCTTGTAAGTTCTTTTTGTGTTAAATTAGTTTGGTAATAAATGCTTTCTTTCTTTCTAGTGCGACTGGAAGTCCGGGTATTAGGTACATGAAGGGATCAGTCTTGTTGCTCCCGCGCATTCTCTCCGCGAAGTACAATCTGTAGAAGATCCACAGGCAAGCAACGTTTCGTCGTTTCCCTTTCCTCTGCACAGTGCATTCCATACTGCCATAACAAAATACTGCGATTGACAGGTGGGATGTTTATGGAAATATCCATAAGGATCTATCAGAAATCTCATGTTCATAAATAAATGGTTAAATAGTGGACGGTGCCACAGAACATAAATGAAAACACCGAGACTACAGTGTACGTAAAATTTCTGATACAAACTGCATTTTTTGTAAATTGTTGTAATCATTTTTAAATTGGTTCAGACTCTTTTTATCCTACATTCTCCCCACATAACCTTCATTTCGTGAACAATGTATTCATAAATATTATAACTTAATTGTTTAATATATATATGGTTGGTGCAGTGGCTGACCCAGTCAGCTGCTGCGCTCCGGGTCGTGGGTTCGATTCCCGCACGGAACACGACACAGGAGCAATCCTAGTGTGGGGCAACGTTTTTTAAAAGAAAAGAAATAATTTTTTACTTACTTATTTTACTTAAAAAAAACGTTGCCCCATTCTAGGATTTCTCCTGTGCCGTGGGTACGTTTTGCAGACATAAATTCCACACACAATACACCCAGACCCGGAACAACTACCTGCAGATCATACAAATATTTGTTCCGTGTGGGAATCGAACCCACGACCCGGAGCTCAGCAGCTGTATCAGCCACTGCACCAACCATATATATATTAAACAATTAAGTTATAATATTAATGAATACATTGTTCACGAAATGAAGGTTATGTGGAGAGAATGTAGGAGAAAAAGAGTCTGAACCATTGATATACTCTAGGTCTAAACTAAGTGCTCGAAGAAGAAGGAGACGGCGCCGGGGTAACAACCGCCCTGGCGCCTAATTCCGATACGCCTGAAAACCCCTGCCGTTGCTATAAGGTGGGGGACCTCTGGGTTCGCGGGTGCGTAGATTGGGGAATCTGCGTGCTCACCAAGCGACCCAAGAGAAGACGGTAGCACGCATGTGGTCACGCGCTGCCGTGGGCTTTGGGGGATCCTTTACAATTCCCCTGGGGGGATGACCGCTTTCCAGTCACCCTCTCCGAGATGTGCCAATAGGCGTGGCACCAGTGGGCGGCTCTAGTGTGATCATACGAGGACCTGGAGCCTCCCTTAGGTGCCGAAGATGACCGCTCCAGTGGTTTTAGCCGGTAGGAGTCCGGCACACCCCTTCGTCCTTCCCCGGGGCGAAGGAAGTTCATGAAGAATTTCCACTGAGCACCAATAAAAAAAAAAGGTCTAATCTAAGTATGTATGACAAAGAGTTATTCTAAACAAAGTCTATGAATCTATGCGAATATGTAGGAATAGCCTTGAGCGTTACTACACAGAGAACAGTTTTCCATTACAAGCGAAATAATGCCATTAATTTATATTGTAATAGTGACGTCATACACTGTTTCACACATACTTAAGATTTTAACACCATGTATCATCTGCCAAATTGTTTTTCAAGTAATTATGATCATTATACCGATTCCTAAATGGCGATAATTGTGTACCGGATTTTGACAGCAAAACCGGATAGTGTTTAACATGTCTACACCATTTAGGTCAGGTTATAAAGGCTTGTAGAAAGATCACTCACTTTTTTGAGTGCCCTATTTTGATATTGATTGATGTGGTACAAGAAATCGTGTTTAAAAAAACAGTCATGAATGAAAACAATATTATTACCACCGCCATCTAGATTGTCACGCCTGTAAGTAATCATTGTAATGCTACGCAGGACTTCTACTGCGTGGCACCACACTGCTCTCGTCACCTCGAGACATTAGTTATTTTGTATCTTATGCCCAGTAATTTCACTAGCTACAGTGCCCTTCTACTCGGAACAATATATGGCATATTAACAACCTTGATATATTTATATACGAGTATGTACCTTTGTTATTGGTCCCCAGTGGAAATTCTTCATGAATACGGACTCATCATATCGGCCATTTATACGTCCACTGCTGAACAAAGGCCTCCTCGATAGATTTTCACAACCGTGTCATCATTTTGGGGGGTATTTGCCAATACTCACCACGCTTGGCAGGCGGGTTGGTGAGCGCAGTATAGCTACCGTTTCACAGAAGGGGCGCTGCTGCCCATCCCTCTGGTTTAGATTCCCTTAGTCGCCTTTTACGACATCCACGGGAGGAGATGGAGTGGTGCTATATTCTTAATCCGGAATAAGTGTGCATGCCGGACTCCTACCGGTTAATACCACTAGAGCGGTCATCTTCAGCACCGAAGGGCAGACCAGGTCCTCCTAAGATCACACTAGAGTCGTCCGATGGTGCCACGCCTTCAGGGACATCTCGGAGAGGATGACTGTAAAGCGGTCACCCCCTTTAGCATAGAGCATACAGTAAAAAGGTCGCCTCCCCAGGCACTTCTCGGGGAGGATTGTAAAGGATCCACCTAAGCCTCGGTGTGCGCTGTGCTGTGCACATGGTGGCACTGTAACCGTGCATTCTGGCGAAACCAAAAGGGACTCCAACCCGAAATATTATATACTTACAAACCAAGTAACTGCAATCATGGGCGCCCACTGCGGGTCTTCAAACCTCGGCTGCTGGCGGATGCTGGTGGGACCAAAATATTTAAATATTTTAGGGGTAATGAAAGCTACTGACTCGACACAATACGAGCAAGGGGTCGGAGTAAGATTGAACTAGTCGTCGCGATGGCAACGCCTCCGGGTCGCTGCAAGGCCTTGGCGGCGGGGATGGTAAACCGCACCCTGATTAGTAAACAACAGCGACAGCAGCTATCGCGCCGCCAAAAGAAAACGGTATTACATAAGGCACACGCTCGCCTGTCGCTACATGTGGATGGATGCATAGTTACCGCCAGTAGCGATAATGTAGCTGTGTGAGTGTAAATTTTAGTTCACTGATCGTCCGACACTCCGACACTGCCTTCAAGCTACTGGAGTGGAAAGGATTCGGCATTAACATCAATGGCGAGTATATCACTCACCTTCGATTTGCCGATGACATCGTAGTCATGGCAGAATCGCTGCTAGAGCTCAGCACAATGCTCGATGATCAAAACAGAGTTTCCCAACAGGTGGGCCTTAAAATGAACATGGGCAAGACAAAAGTCATGTCAAATACCCATGTCGTGCCCATCCCAATATCCGTTGGGAGCTCTGTTCTCGAAGTTGTTGACGAGTATGTCTACCTAGGACAAACTGTCCAGTTAGGTAGGTCCAACTTCGAGAAAGAGGTCAATCGTCGAATCCGACTCGGCTGGGCAGCGTTCAATGCCTCAAGACGCAAGTCTTTAACCAGTGTGTGTTACCAGTGATGACATATGGAACAGAGACGTGGTCACTCACAATGGGCCTCATAAGAAAGCTCAAGGTCACTCAGCGAGCTATGGAGAGAGCTATGCTTGGTATTTCTCTGCGAGATCGAATCAGAAATGAGGAGATCCGTAGAAGAACTAAAGTTGTCGACATAGCTGAAAGGATTAGCAAACTGAAGTGGCAATGGGCAGGGCACATTGCTCGTAAAACTGATGGCCGTTGGGGCACAAAGGTTCTCGAATGGAGACCGCGCACCGGAAAACGCAGCGTGGGACGACCTACAACGAGGTGGACAGACGACCTGGTGAAGGTCGCTGGGAGTCGTTGGATGAGAGCGGCATGTGACCGCTCGTTGTGGAAATCTAAGGGGGAGGCCTTAGTTCAGCAGTGGACGTCCTGTGGCTGATATGATGATCGTCCGACAGGGTGTATGTCACAGGCCACGGACGTTTAATCGCTATCGACAAATTCGTAATACCAAAATGACGTTAGACAGCGGCGTCTGCGCGATTTACGCCTGTCGCAAACCGTCTGCGACATACGTTATCAGCCCGCCAGTCTGTTTGAACTTGACTGCTCGAGTATCTTCTTGTTGAGTCTGCCCATGACTACCTTTATCAATCTTAACTAGCCATGAAATAAATACGTCTTCTTTTTCCGTGCCTTTTTGTAACTAACTTTACTTTTGTGGTCGGCTCCCAGTCTCACCAGATACGGCTGTTCATCATTATTGTACAACTAGCTGGGACCCGCGGTTTCACCCGCGTTTCATCATATCGGCCATTTATACGTCCACTGCTGAACAAAGGCCTCCCCCATAGATTCCACAACTGTGTTATCAATTTGGGGGGTATTTGCCAATACTCACCACGCTTGGCAGGCGGGTTGGTGAGCGCAGTATGGCTACCGCTTCACAGAAGGGATGCTGCTGCCCATCTCTCTGGTTTAGATTCCCTTAGTCGCCTTTTACGACATTCACGGGAGGAGACGGAATTGGTCTTTCATTTTTCATTGGTCAAAAGAATCTGAAAGAATCCCTCCGAAGCCTCGCTGTGGGTTGTGCTGTGCACACGGCGGCATGTGTCCACGAGTGCAGCGCCGCCTTCCCGAGGGTCACTCGGTATGAGTACAGCTCATCGCGTACCTACCTATGAATATATTAGTTGGATGACTCCTTGCTTGCTTGGTCTGGCATGCTCACTAAAATATCTTGCTGGTGGTGACGTTGTGTGTTCACTAGTCATTGCCATCTATTGTTTGTACAAATATACGGATTCTTTTGAACATAATCCAGTGAGTTGTGGAACGGAAAAAAAACTGGACGCTTTTTATAGCAGACACACACGGGCTAAATTGTAGCGATAACATCCATTGATCCCTTCAAGTGCAAAAGGTTCATCAAACTAGTTAGCTAAGCAGCAATGAAGGAGATCCGTTGTGAATGTCTTGCAAGGTTAAGCCTGGCTCACTACAATAGATTCAAACTAATAGGTAATGTAGATACAGATGTTTTATAAAAGTATTTTGCATTTAATATTAGAAATTAATTTATGTACGAGTACTTACTTATATAATATAACAATCGCCATCTACTGTGCATTTGTTTCTGTTTAAAGCTAACACTCCACTGAAGCGGAGAAGTTCGGGGCACAGAAAAAATGGCCAAGCAGCCGGACACTTGGGGTGAGATTCAGAAACGAGTCTAAGGGTGAACTTACGCTTCCATCTGTCAAAATGCACTACTTCCGCTCATAATAGAGTATAATAAGAGGCGCTCATAGCCAGTTGCACTCGCTGATCGGTAAACGATTGGCGAGGTTAAGCAACGCTTGGCGCGGTCAGTCTCCGGATGTGTGACCGCATAGTGGTATTTCAACTGAGCGTCTCCGTGCTTCGGAGGGCACGTTAAATCGTCGGTCCCAGTTGTTGTCATTAGACAGCAGTCGTTAAGCCAAGTCGGAGGCCTTTGGGCGGCTTGAACAACCGTGACACAAGGGTGGCCACTAACCATACGAAATATATATATATACGCTCATAATTGTATTCACAGATGATCGGAACACGACTTAAGCTTAGCGTAAACTAAGCTAAGCAAAGTAGTAAAAATCTAGCGCCACTAAGCCGGCAAAGGTGTGCTTGCAACAGGAACTATGAACTATGGATATATGAGAAAGTTGTTTACTTTGACTGTCATAATTCTAATTAGCTTTGTACTATGGAGCTTACACTAGTCCAATATGTTCAACAACTGTCTGCTCGTGACCACGGACGCTGCAGTGTTCGAAACGCCGAGCATATTAACATTAGTATTTTATTTTATATATTTATGGTGCATGCATTTATGTTCCACTACACAAAGGTGTTGCTTAATATTGTGTTTTGCACGTATGATTATTTCAGGTATTATTATGAGCAAGTGTGAGTATATAGGGTGGAACAATATAATATTGTTTTATTTTGTATTTCATGTATTTGTGTATTAATGACGTAATAATTGTATGTGCTAGGGCTGCACGTTGCACGTATAGATGCTGTACGTAAGTATATAGAATGAATTAATTAAACGCGATATATTTCCGTAAACTATTTTCAATTCGATGTTCAACTGTTCAACAAAATATCGTCCTTACTTGCTCGCAGTAATATAGCATTTAAGAAGAATTATGTATAGAATAATAAACTTATCTGATTATTATATGACCTTGTTATTTCAGTCCACATCCCCAAATTTATTTTTATTCAAGTCTGTGTCAGATATTTTGTTTCGCCCACTCCAATAGCATTTTGTATATATTGCTAACCCTTTTTAATTTTATTTATGCCTGACTGCACAGTTTTGCAAATACCGTATCTCACCGATAAACATTCTCATATTAAAAATGGCCATAGAGAAAAGAGTTCAAACTTAGCCAGAACCGACGTAAGTTTGAGAGGGACTGTGTCTTAATACGAATTTTGAAAATGCGCATAGCCACTACTTGGCTTAGAGCGTTCTTAGCCCGTCTTACATTCATGTCTCTGAATCTCACCCTTATACTTACATAGTATCCGCTCATATTTTTTGTTTCCTTAAAAACGGGCTATCGCTTGTATAGTAGGTACAGTTTACAGACATAAATCTCACATGCACAAATGCCCAGACCTGAAACAACTATCTGTAGATCATACAAATATAGGTAAGTTCCGTGCGAGGATCAAAACAGCGAGTGTGGCGTAGATAGCGCATCGCTTAGCCACTGCGCTAACAGTGCGTACTAAATTCGTGCATTTCTCATTCCAGCCAAAAAACACCCACTACTGGGCGTGCATTTGGGCCGAATGAAGTCCACTGCTGGACACAGGCCTCCCCCGAAAATCACCACAACAACCGATACGGGTGTATTGTGGGCTCATTGGGGGGTATTGCCATAATCGCCACGCTTGGCAGACGGGTTGGCGATCGCAGTTGAGTTGTTAATGTACTTGAAGGATGCTGCTGCCCATCCTCCGGCTAATCCCTTAGTCGACTTTTACGACACCCACGGGAAGAGATGGGGTGGTGGGCATAGTCTTCCCAAAAAATCGCCACAACGGCCATTCTCGGTTACTGTTGTACTCTCATTAGGGGGATTTCCTACCAAGCTTCGTAGGCGTGTTGGCGATCGCAGTAGAGTTGTAACTTATGTACTCGACGGACGCAGTTATCCACTCTCAGGTTAGTTCCTCAGTCGCCTTTTACGATACCCACAGGATGAGATAAAGTGGTGCCATTGTCAGCCGGCACCACACGGCCTATTTCAATAATCCATGCATTGTAGAGTTCAAAAACTTATCTTACAGCGCAATAGTTACGCAAAGAGGTCATTCAATTCGTTATCTATAATACAACAGCTTAACGACCTTGAGTATCAGACAGACATTGTACGGTTCTAATGGAATCTACCGTCACGTATCGCCCTACTTACGCATAAATAAATAAACGAATATGAACACAACACTTATTTGTTCATATAAAAAGAAAAATAGAAGAGAAGATTGCTCCAACGCCTAGATGGTCGTGGTTCGTCTGGTTTCGCCCGACATTTCAAATGATGTCCGGACTTCCGTAAAAGTGCAAAATCTATCGACAAAAAACCTCATCCTAAGGTTTTATGCGGTTTCGCTCGCGTGGATATAATACATAAATACAATTGTTGTATAGAGCTAACTTTAAAACCGACCGATTTTAATACAAACTGTTACCCTCTATTTTAAAGGTGAAATTTCCAGTGTTTGTGTAAATTTGACCTTATAAATAGAGGGTGTTTGAAATTCATAGATTTAGCTTACACAATAACGGATTTTCATACAAACTTTGATCCCCCCTATTTTACCCTCTATAAGGTTACTTTTTCTAAGATGCTGACGTACGTTTTTCCGTATTTTTTACTGAGCAGGATCTCAATACTGTTAATTATTGAAAGATGCGTTAGTCTTTATAGCTAGCACTTTCTAAGAAGGTATATTTGACTTCACTGTATTGTATATATATGTATTTGGTTTGTGCCGTGTGGTGCTGGCTAAAAATACCACCACCCCATCCCATCCCGACTTTTATCGACTATGGGATTAGCCGGAGGATGGGCAGCAGTGTCCTTCGAGTACATTTATACCTTAACTGCGATCGCCAACCCGTCTGCCAAGCGTGGCGATTATGGCAGAAACCCCCCAATAAGCACACAACATAAACCCATATCGATCGTTGTAGCCATATATGGGGGAGGCTTCTGTCGAGCAGTGTAGGTTTTTCGGCTGGAATGGTGATGATATTTGACTTCCAGCCTAACATGTCGCAGCTAAATACAAAGCAAACACTACAGCATAGCGCTCTTCAAAAAGGACATCTTTATTTTTTAATGGTACCAATGTACAACGCTCGAGTGCTTCAAGCATTCATAGCCTACGGTATACCGTTTACCATCAGGCCGTATACCTGTGCGCCACAGCGGTATAATTTTATTTAAAAAAAATACAAAACAAAGTTCACGTAAAAGAGCATGAGTTTTAATAATCTCTACAAATAAATAAAATTGAAGTGTCTGTTTGTAATGTCAAAATAACAGCTTTTTACTAAATGCATATGAAAGTATGTACGCTACATATAACAAAAACACTATTTTTAAATTTTTTGTCTGTCCGTCTGTCTGTTTGTTCCGGGTAATCTCCGAAACGGCTAAACCGAATTTGACGGGACCTTCACTGGCAGATAGCTGATGTTATAAGGAATAACTTAGGCTACTTTTATTTTCGAAAAATAATTAGGGTTCCGCGCAAAAAAAATAAAACCCTTGAAATTCAATATATTCTATGTCAAGTGCCTATGTCAAAGTACTCTAAATGTATTTTTAATTAAACGCTGGTGAAACCGCGGGTCCCAGCTAGTCGTAAAA
This sequence comes from Diloba caeruleocephala, assembly GCA_947459985.1. NCBI lineage: Eukaryota > Metazoa > Arthropoda > Insecta > Lepidoptera > Noctuidae > Diloba > Diloba caeruleocephala. The sequence goes on along the minus strand of OX381629.1, from coordinate 1,680,677 downwards.
TAAATGTGCAGTCTCATGTCAAATGATAACAGGTGTTAGGACGTCTGTATTTTTTAATGGTATCATTGTACAACGCTCGAGTGAGTACCCTTGCTTCAAGCATTCACAGCTTACCGTATACCGCTTACCATCAGGCCGTATACCTGTTCGCCACAGCGGTATAATTTTATTTAAAAAAGAAAGTACAATCTGATAACCCCAGGCGCCAGGGATCACAAACGTGCAAACAAAGTTCACGTAAATGAGCATGAGTTTTAATAATCGTAAAATAAATGTGCAGTCTCATGTCAAATGATAACAGGTGTTAGGACGTCTGTATTTTTTAATGGTATCATTGTACAACGCTCGAGTGCTTCAAGCATTCACAGCCTTTACAAGGGGGAGATCTACAGAGGATGCTGGATCTACTCTCATTAAAACAGTATTAGGGGCCTGGGAGGATGCGCATGATGCTTTGGGCGTATTTTGCGATTTGTCCAAAGCATTCGACTGCGTGGACCACCGCACACTCATTCTGAAACTTAAATACTATGGAATCCAAGGTAGGTCTATAGATCTTGTTACCTCCTATTTGATAAATCGGGATCAAAGAGTAGCGATTGATAACGTCACATCCACGGGCTCACTAGTTAAAATGGGAGTACCTCAAGGATCCATTTTGGGGCCATTCCTGTTTCTGGTCTATATTAATGACCTGCCATATATGATAAACGATACAATGTCAAACATAGTCTTGTTTGCTGATGACACGTCACTTATATTTAAAGTAAATAGGAATGATAGGTATCTTATAGAACCCAATGATATACTTCATAAGGTATCTGATTGGTTTTCAGCCAATAATCTTCTCCTAAACGCAGAAAAAACCAAATGTATAAAGTTTTCAACGACAAATGTGGCCTATATAGGAACACAAGTAAAACTTGACGGTAGAGCATTAGATCTGGTCCCATCAACCGTATTTTTGGGAGTTACAGTAGACTCCAAATTGCAATGGGGGCCCCATATAAAAGCACTGTCTGGAAAACTTAGCTCTGCTGCATATGCTGTTAGGAAAATTAGACAGGTGACAGATGTGGCTACAGCTAGAATGGTATATTTTGCTTACTTCCACAGTATTATGTCCTACGGTATTTTATTGTGGGGATCGGCTGCTGATGTTGAATCAATTTTTATATTACAGAAAAGAGCAGTCCGATCTATTTATAATCTGGGTTCTCGTGAGTCACTTCGGGATCTATTTAAGGAGATAAACATACTTACTTTACCATCCTTATTTATATACCAAAATATCATGTATATACGCAAGAACATTATTAGTTTCAATAAAAAAAGTGACGTGCACAATTTAAATACTCGCAATAAGAACAAGCTTGTCTTGCCTGGCTTTAGACTTAGTAAAACCAGCAAGTCGTTTATCGGAAACAGTGTTAGGTTCTTCAACAAAATTCCTTCTAGTATTACCGATTTGCCAGAACTACAGTTCAAATCTTTGATTAAACGTGTTTTAATGTCGAAGGCCTACTATAGCATAAATCATTACATCGATGATAAAGATGTCTGGCATACGATTCCCTTCGGCACACTGCGACCCTCTGGCGCTGTATAATTTATTTGAATACATCTTATATTGGATATGATTGCAAGTGTTTTAACTTGCAATCAAGGGTTTAATATTTAAACATTGGAATTGATTATATTATTAATGTTAAATAAGTTGACATGACCCATTTAAAATTGTATTTTTTAAGTTATTTACTTAAATATTTACACCTTGACATTTGACTTCACACAGTTGAAATTGCATAACTTTTTATGTTATTTACTTATATTCAATAACTTGACATTATCTTGAACAAATTCATTTAAAATTTCATTTCTATTAATGTTATTTTCTTATATTTACTATTATGACATTGACTATTAGTTATTGTTAATATTGTTCTTGTAACATGATATTATAATATTCATACGAAACTGTAAATGTGTGAGAATCATGTAGCCATTGATGTTATTTTTAGTACTTATATTGATTGTCTTTTGCCTGGCTGTATTGGTCTGTCATACTCACTAAAATGTCTTGCTGGCGGTGGTGTTGTGTATCGGGTCGTTCGGTTCCCTACAATATGGTTGAGCTAAGCGATGCTGATGCATGCGTCATGCTCGTGAACGAGTGCCGTTTGTTGGGACTGGTCAGCCGTTAACTGCCACGGCAAATAATTTATTATTATTATTTCATTGTGGTATGTTCCATCTTTACACATTGTCCTACATTTTTCTCGGTATATATATTACAATAATTTGTATCAATCAACATTGTAATCTCAATTATTTTAAAAGAGTATCCATGGAGTTTCTTGCCGGCTCTTCTCCACGAGATCAACTATTTGGAACCGTGCAACTTAGATTCTGACGTTTCATAAGTGCCAATATTTGGTTTATTTGAAATAAAAAAACTTTGACTTTGACTTTGACTTTACGGTATACCGTTTACCATCAGGCCGTATACCTGTTCGCCACAGCGGTATAATTTTATTTAAAAAAACAAAACGGTCTGATAACCCCAGGCGCCAGGGATCACAAACGTGCAAACAAAATTCACGTAAATGAGCATGAGTTTTAATAATTGTAAAATAAATGTGCAGTCTCATGTCAAATGATAACAGGTGTTAGGACGTCTGTATTTTTTAATGGTATCATTGTACAACGCTCGAGTGCTTCAAGCATTCACAGCCTACGGTATACCGTTTACCATCAGGCCGTATACCTGTTCGCCACAGACGTATAATTTTTTTTTTTTTTAAATACGGTCTGATAACCCCAGGCGCCAGGGATCACAAACGTGCAAACAAAGTTCACGTAAAAGAGCATGAGTTTTAATAATCTATACAAATAAATAATAATGAAGTGTCCGTTTGTAATGTCAAAATAACAGCTTTTTACTAAATGCATATGAAAGTATATACGGAACATATAACAAAAAATGCATTTTAATTTTTATGTCTGTCTGTCTGTTTGTTCCGGGTAATCTCCGAAACGGCTGGACCGATTTTGACAGGACTTTCACTGACAGATAGCTGATGTTATAAGGAATAACTTAGGCTACTTTTATTTTTAAAATAATTAAGGTTCCGCGCAAAAAAAATAAAACCCTTGAAATTCAATATATATATTCTATGTCAAGTGCCTATGTCAAAGTACTCTAAATGTATTTTTAATTAAACGCTGGTGAAACCGCGGGTCCCAGCTAGTCGTAAAATAAATGTGCAGTCTCATGTCAAATGATAACAGGTGTTTATAAGCATGACAACTGGTATACCTTATCGGTTATTGTCGTTACAATAATAATGCCCATATTTGTAAAAATACATTACGTATCTTGATGTTGATGGAAAACTTAAAATAAATTAATCCGCGGTGCGATATTGTCTGACGTAATTGTGTTTCGTTTTTCTTGTTTACAATAATCACACTTTCTCGATTTCTCCTGTATCGTGGGTGGGTAAATCTTTATCATCATCATCATCATATCAGCCAAAAGACGTCCACTGCCGAACAAAGGGTTCCCCTTTAGATTTCCACAACGAGCGGTTACTTGCCGCCCGCTCCAACGACTCCCAGCAACCTTCACCAGGTCCTCTGTCCACCTCGTCGGAAGTCGTCCCACATAAATCTTACATGCACAAAATTCCTTATATTATCCTTAAAAAATAGTAAATTTTACTCCAGTAGGTTATAGAATGTATTGGTGCCACACGTTTAAGCACATCTCCGAGGGGATGACTGTGAAGCGGCCAACTCCTCTAGCGATGGGGAGGCGACTGTATAAATTTTGATTGTAAATGATCCGCCCAAAGCCGCTGTGCGCTAGGCTGCGCATGACCACGTGGGCGCCGCCGTCATCCCACGGCGGAATATGAGGTCTACCACCAGCATAATGTCTTTATCCTATATCTATGATAAAGATACATACAGGAGTGCAATGATGAAATGAAATGGATATGTCCTCATCTTTCATTGCAATGTACGATTTGATTTGTAGAAGAGAATCGACTTTAAGTGCGATGAGACAAGTGTTCTGTGTAACGCTGGGCACGAGAGCTACGTTAGTTCTGTCACGTGTACTGAGTTGACGCGCTCTATTTTTGAAGTGAAAACTTTTAGCGCGGTCCGCATATTTTTAAATGAAATAAAATCTCTGGACTCGCGACACCGTTACGAGACGCTTGAAGTGAAAACTACTTTTAGCGCGGTACGCATATTTTTATATGAAATAAAATCTCTGGATTCGCGACACCGTTACGAGACGCTTGAAGTGAAACCTTCTTTAGCGCGGTACGCATATTTTTAGATGAAATACAATCTCTGGACTCGCGACACCGTTACGAGACGCTTGAAGTGAAAACTTCTTTTAGCGCGGTACGCATATTTTTAGATGAAATAAAATCTCTGGACTCGTGACACCGTTACGAGACGCTTGAGGTGAAAACTTCTTTTAGCGCGGTACGCATAATTTTAGATGAGATAAAATCTCCTAACGCGCCAAAATAAGTTTTCACTTCTGCCGGCACTCCCGGAGAGCAATTTTTTTCTTTGTTTTTGGTTTGATATAATTTGCACCCCCCGCCAGAGGTAAGTAGAAGTACACCGTGGGGTTTTAGCAGGTAAGAGTCCGGCATGCCTTTCCACCCATTTTAAGGCGGAGGCAGGCCATGAGGATTTGCTCACGACAAAAACAAAAACGGTTAGAAATTCGGAGGATCAACCGGGTCGTCACAGCGGTTAAGTCCGTATTCAATTAAATTAAATCATTTACTCAGTAATTAAGCCCTAACAGACCCTTTTACTCGTCATATTGAAACAACGGAGGGCAATTCACTACATGACAACCTCTGAGAAGAAATGCCAAAAGAAACTCAGGTCTAGGTCTTTTTTTTTTTCATACTTCGGATTAGTTATCAATATGAGTTCACAAATGATTCAGAACAGCTGTTAAACAATGGTAACATTTTCAGTTCTACAGTACAAACAATGCAGATAAAATTTGTTTTCAGGGAAGCCGCACGTGCAGATAAAAATAGATAAGAATTTACGCCACACGTCCCTATCGTCAACATAGTCTTTGATTTTGTAATAGGCTTTTTTTTAGAATTGCTTTAATACCGTAAAATGTATATTATATCGTGACAGCGACACCTGACATCTATGTATTGACTATGTTTCAGATTTGATCGCGGTTTACCGACCACAGCTCAATCATCATTATTTCAGGGTGGTCTATGATTCATCTATAAAAATAAATAAAATTGAAGTGTCTGTTTGTAATGTTAAAATAACAGCTTTTTACTGAATGCATATACGTTGCATGTAACAATTATTTTTTTTTGTCTCTCTGTCTCTCTGTCTGTTTGTTCCGGGTAATCTCCGAAACGGCTCGACCGATTTTGACGGGACTTTCGCTGGCAGATAGCTGATGTTATAAGGAATAACTAAATTACTTTTATTTTAGAAAAATAATTAGGGTACCGCGCAAAAAAAAAAGCCCTTGAAATCCAATATATATATTCTATGTCAAGTGTCTATGTCGAAGTACTCTAAATTTCTTTTAAATTAAACGCGGGTGAAACAGCGTGTCCCAGCTAGTCGTTTAATATAACACTATAACATGACAGCCCTAGTAATGTGTGTTATGAGATTATAATACTATTATACCAATTATATAAGCGATAGTTTAGATTAGATTAGTAGATTTTAGATTATACATTTTATGATTATAGGAACTTCTCGAGTGGAGACCGCGCACCGGAAAACGGGCGTGGGACGGCGACAACGAGATAGACAGATGACCTGGTGAAGGTTGCTGCGACCCGTAGGATGCGGGTGGCATGTCAGTCGTTGTGGAGATCTATAGGGGGGGGGCTTTGTTTGTTTGATATGATGATGATATAATGAAGCATATCTCCTATAGATTTCCACAATAACTTTGCAAATTTTAGTGGGGGGAATTTGCCATTGCTCACCAGGCTTGGCAGGCGAGTTGGTGAGCGCAGAATGACTGCTGGCAGAAGGGCCGCTGCTGCCCATTCCTCGATTAGAGTTCCTTTTCGTCGTCTTTTACAACATGAACTTCCTCCGCCACGGGGAAGGACGAAGCGGCATACCGGACTCCTACAGGCTAAAACCACTGGGGTCATCATCGGCCCCTAAGGAGGGCTCCGGGTCCTCATATGACCACGCCCACAGGCATATCTATGCAAGGGTGAATGTAAATCGGTCACCCCTCCAGGGGGATTGTAAAGGATCCCCCAAAGCGTCCCTGTGCGCTTTGCATTGCTGCGCACACGGTGACGCGTGACCACTTGCACGCCACCGTCTTCTCGTGGGTCGCTCGGTGTGGGCCCGCCGATTCCCCAATCTACGCACCCGCGAACCCAGAGGCCGCCTTATAGCGACACAGAACACACATCTATCAATGGTACATACAACAGTATCATCTTTTGGTAGACCACTGATATCTTTTTATATAACGACCTGATGTACTTCAAACGGAACGGCCGGTTATAGTATAGTAAGTATATAATTTTTACATAAACTCAGAGATCGATAGACGATAGATTTCATATGGGAGATGAGATTTTTTATACTTTTCCTGTTTGTCAGTTTTCACCAAACGGTTTGAAAAACCCTCCAATGAGACACCTATCTTCGGCATGCATGAACGGATTTGGAGGATTTCTATTTGGAAGGCCTCCAGGCCCTTCATAGAAATCTTCTGAAGCACTTCAGAGACAAACAATGAAACTCTTCAGTGGTTGGGACTACATGAGCAATGATTTATCAAGACAGTTCCCCTGGGTTAAGACTAAGAGAAAGTGTTAAGACTGGAAAACTGGTAGCTGGCGAAAGAACTCATCAACGAGTAAGACCAAACGAGTTGCGATTAAAATCTTCTTTTTATTTTATAAACCACTAGCGGCCTGTCCCGGTTCCGCACGGGTGGACATTATTTTTTTAAACATTTCGGGATAAACGTAGAGTAAATGTAAACATGATAAGATTTTGGTCGGCATTTCTATCAACTTTTAAAATGTACAAAAGAAGTTATAGTTACATAACTACAATAGTTGGACATGTGGTACCGCGAAGTTTTTTGTAAATATTGATATGTTCTTTAATATTGTAGAACATTTTTTTGTTCCATCATATTTTCCGCGGCGCATGTGGTAAAAGCAGTTTAAGGCGAAATGTCTTACACCTTGGGTTACATTACTGAAGTTTTAGTAGGGATCCCTAATTTTTTCTAGTAATAAATGAAGCCTATGGTACTCAGGGGTAATGTAGAATTCTAATGATGAAAGAATTTTTGAAATTGAACCAGTAGTTTTTCAGTTCGTCACAAACATACAAAAATACAAATCTTTCCTTTTTATAATATTAGTGCAGATTATCTTGCCCGTGTAGTGTCCGGATTAAGAATATAGCGCCGCTCCATCTCCTACGTGGATATCGTAAAAGGCGACTAAGGGACTCTAAACCAGAAACGTGGGCGGCAGCGTCCTTTTTGTGGAACAGCAGCCATACTTCGCTCACCAACCCGCCTGCCAAGCGTGGCGAGTACTGGCAAATACCCCCCAAAATGACGGCACAATTGTGGCAATCTATGGCGGAGGTCTTTGTTTAACAGTTGACGTTATAAATGACTGATATGATGATAATGACGATGACCGTTTTCTTATAAGAGTAGCGTCTTGAATAGGCAGTTTATTTTTATTCCGAAACAATTATTTATGAAACCACTTTATTATAACAATTAACCACACAATAACAAACGTTTTGAGCACATCCCATTGTAGTAACAATATTTAACAGAAGATCAACATGTGTGTAAAGGGATTAACTCTTACGATAAAAAATCCCCGCTGCTACTTACGATCTCCGAACGCAGAGCCGATAAAATCACATGACAAGATAAAAACCAACTCCAGCCGAGGCCAATACAGATGCAACGACATTCAAAGCACTTAGTTTTTCTATTTTCTAATAAGTTTGGAGTTACACGTTATGTTAGCCCGTGTTGTGCCGGCTAAGAACAGCACTAACCCATCTCATCTCGCGGTTGTTGTAAAGGGGATTAGAATAGAATAGAATAAACTTTTACTTGGACAGCAAGATGCAACACAATAAGAATATTAAACAATTTAAAATAAACAAAAAACAATTTATATGACAAGAATAAACAGAAGAGGTTTGTAAAACATTGATAGGTATAATGTGTCTACCCAGCGCTGCAGAACCAAAATTCACGGTGGCTATTCGGATCGCACGAGGTTACCGAACAGTCTCCTACGAGGCGGCAACCCTCCTGGCGCGTTTTCCGCCTTTTGACATCCTGGCGGAGATGGATGCGTGGGTCTACGATCAGACACGCTCCCTCCGCCAGAGCGGCGAAAACGCGCCTCCAGGGGCGTTGGACAGGCTGAGGCGGCTGGCTCGGCGACGCGCACTTGTAAAGTGGCGTCACCGCCTGCGGATGCAATTTGCGACCAAGCGCGTCGTCGAGGCTGTCCTGCCGCTCTTCGGAGCCTGGCTCAGAAGGAGCGAGCGCGTCACCTATCGCCTGACGCAGGTGCTCACCGGGCATGGTTGTTTCGGTGCGTACCTGCACAGGATAGGCCGCGAGGCCACGGCACAATGCCACCATTGTGATAGCGACCAGGACACCGCACAGCACACGCTCGAGGCGTGCCCTGCGTGGGCCACCGAGCGGCGGATCCTGGTCGATCGGATCGGGCAAGATCTCTCTCTGCCAGCAGTAGTGTCGGCTATGTTGGCAGAGCACGAAAACTGGAATGCAGTGGTCTCCTTCTGTGAGAGCGTCATGCTCCAGAAGGAGACCGCAGAGCGGGATCGGGAGAGGGCCGATCCCGCTCGAAGAAGAAGGAGACGGCGCCGGGGTAACAACCGTTCTGGCGCCTAACTCCGATACGCCTGAAAACCCCTGCCATTGCTATAAGGTGGGGGACCTCTGGGTTCGCGGGTGCGTAGATTGGGGAATCTGCGTGCCCACACCAAGCGACCCAAGAGAAGACGGTAGCGCGCATGTGGTCACGCGCTGCCGTGGGACGCTTTGGGGGATCCTTTACAATCCCCCTGGGGGGGTGACCGCTTTACAGTCACCCTCTCCGAGATGTGCCAATAGGCGTGGCATCAGTGGGTGGCTCTAGTGTGATCATACGAGGACCTGGAGCCTCCCTTAGGTGCCGAAGATGACCGCCCCAGTGGTTTTAGCCGGTAGGAGTCCGGCATACCCCTTCGTCCTTCCCCGGGGCGAAGGAAGTTCATGAAGAATTTCCACTGGGCACCAATAAAAAAAAAAGAAAAAAAAAAAGGTATAATGTGTCTCATGGCTGCCCAAAAAGGTGTCCAGATCAGCTTAATGCCAAACCCTTACGTGCTTGGCGCTGATTTTCATCTGGAACCTTGTGCTCGACAGACGTCAATGCTGTTGCAGTACCCATGTACATAATATATTATTTTGTGTTCGTGAATAAAAGTGTAATAAAAAATAAAGTACTTAAATAATTAATTAAATTAAAAATTATAGTGTCATCGAACTCAAGTCTAAATTTATATATGTAATTGTAAATATAAAGGTATTAGTTAATAAAGGCTGCATCGGAAAGTCAGATTATATGACCGGACCGCTCGTATCAGGATTTCAGCATGTTCCAAAAAGGTCCTAAAAATGCTCAGGATAGTCTCCAAACTACTACCTATATAATAGAAATGTTTGCGTTCACGTTACCCAATTCTCGTTGCGCATCCAAGAGGTATTTTCGTAGGTATTTCCTAAACGTGAATAAATTATTTATTCGTCGCAAGGGCGGTGGGATATTATTCCAAATCTTGGCTGCCGCATATCGAAAACTACCCCTGAATGCTGCAGAGCTATGTGACGGGATAGATAGTTGGTTTTGTTGTATTACTATGGGGTTTGCTGGTAGATGCGCAGGGATGGCGAGGGAAGAAGCCTCGTTACCGTCGCCTTCCCTCCGCTAGAGGGGATGACTGCCTTACAGTCATCGCCTCCGAGATGTGCCTAAAGGCATGGCACCAATGAGTGGCTCTAGATGGAGATCTTTCGAGTTCCTGGAGCCTCCCTTCGGTGCCGACGATGTTCACTCCAGTGGTTTTAGCCGGTAGGAGTACGGCATGCCCCTTCGCTTTTTCCCGGGGCGAAGGTAGTACATGAGGTATGTCCACCGGACCAATAAAAAAAAAGATGCGCAGCGGCATCCTTCGCTACACCCACCTGCCAAGCGTGCTGACTATTTATTTTGTTTATTGTATTTACTTTTTCTATACAATATGGTGACGAACAAGTCATTCGCCTGGTGTTAAGCGTCATGCCTACCCATAACAATGGTAATGCTACCCAGGACTAGACTTGCGTGGCATCATACTACGCTAACTCGAGAAATAAGTTATTTAGTCTCTTGTGCCCTGTAATTTCACTAACTACAGCACCCTTCAAACCGCAGCACAGTAATCATCGTCGTTCATCGTTTCAGCCAAATAAAGTCCACTGCTGGACACAAGCCTCCCCTAAAGATCGCCACAACGACCGGTGTGGGTGTGTTGTGTGTTTATTGGGGGGTTTTGCCGTACACACCACGCTTGGCAGGCGGGTTGGTGAGCGCAGTATGGCTATGGTTTCACAGAAGGGACGCTGCTGCCCATCCCTCTGGTTTAGACTCCCTTAGTCGCCTTTTACGACATCCACGGGATGAGATGGAGTGGTGCTATATTCTTAATCCGGACACCACACGGACTACCGGACACGGACAACTATTTTTGCTGTTATATTAATTCGGAAGCGTTCACTGGCAACAGTTACTGTACGAAACTGGCCTCTTTCTCCGATTAGTTCGTTACTTAATAAATTCTAGTGTCGTTTAATTATATAACTTACACAAATCGAGTCTAACCTGATGGAGTGGTTTATTTATTTTTTGCACCTCGCCACATCTGGACGGAATTAGAATGTATTCCCAGTTTGCAAATATTTTAATTATCAGTAAGTTCTCTCCGTTTTATCTAAAGAAGAAAAGAAAGAGAATAAATTTATTGTAAAAAGAAAATGTGGTACACATAAACTGAATAAAAAAAAATATCAATAAAAACACAAGGATAACGTTTTTGTGTGCCCACAGCTGCGGCAAACAGGCCCAGATCAGCTTAAATGCCAGATTACCAGGGCCTGGCGCTGGTTTTCAACTTGACCTTAAGTTGTGACGTGTTACGGGTGTAAATCAGTTTTATAGAACACTAGCTGGGACCCGCCATTTATTTCAAAGAAATTTAGAGTATTTCGACATACACAACAACATAGATTATAAGAGAATATAGAATATATACATTGGATTTCAAGGGTTTTATTTTTTTTGCGCGGAACCCTAATAACTTTTCTAAAATTAAAGTAGCCTAAGTTATTCCTTATAACATCAGCTATCTGCCAGTGAAAATCCCGTCAAAATCAGTCCAACCGTTTCGGAGATTACCCGGAACAAACAGACAGACAGACGGACAGACAGACAGACAAAAAAATTTAAATTGTTTTTTTTGTTATATGTACCGTATATACTTGAATATGCATTTAGTAAAAAGCTGTTATTTTGACATTACAAACAGACACTTCAATTTTATTTATTTGTATAGACATGAAAAATCGTATATTGTTAGTATCTTGGCAAATATCAATTCAAAGGTCTCTAAAAAGTCCAGCTTGAAAAAAGTTAATTCACGCAGATTATGCACTAAACTAGCCTAAACTAGGTCGAAGCCTGTATTTCAGGTCACCAGGCCTTCCACCCCTGAAGTCCAATTTCATAGTCCTTTCATAAACTGTTTTCCATTATCTTATTTCTCTTGTTAGGGTTCTCTTGATGAATACTCTCCAAGCTCTCAGCAACGTATGCTATATGTATATGTATAAATAAAATAAATGCGTGTTGTTAGATATAGAAGAACTAAGTGTTGTAGAAATGCAACCATCATAAACTAAAAATATAATAAATTAATAAACATACGGGTCGTCAAGACGGGAAGACGGTGGCGCGCACGAGGCCACGTGCCACCGTGTACGCAGCACAGCGCACAGCGAGACTTGGGGGGATACTTTACAATCCTCGAGAAGTGCCTGGAGGGCGGCCTTTATATAGCCGCCTGCCCTCCGCAAGAGGGGATGACCGCTTTACAGTCATCCCTCCGAGATGTGCCTAAAGGCGTGGCACCAATGGGCGGCTCTAGTGTGATCTTACGAGGACCTGGAGCCCCCCTTCGGTGCGGAAGATGACTGCTCGTGGTTTTAGCAGTAGGTAGGAGCTATTTGAGCGCTTCCTTCCCCGGGGCGAAGGAAGTTCCATGTAGAACTTCCACTGGACATCAATAAAAAATAAATTTAAAAAAGGTATCTCATAACCGATAGCACATTGTCGGATGGCGCAGCGGCACCCTCCCGAGTACCGTCGAGTATCTGTTGCTCAAAGATCACCACAACGGTCTAGGTTTGTGTTGATAATTGTGTACCGATTGGGGGGGTTTGCCATAATTACCACGCTTGGCAGGCGAGGTTGGTGATCGCAGTTCAGTTGATAATTAATGTAGGTACTTGATGGACGCTGAAGCCCATCCTCCGGCTAATCCCATAGTCAACTTTTACGATCCAATGCTATAAAATGAGGCGGTGTCAATCTTAGCGGGCACCACACGGTTCTTTAATCCGCTTACGCTATTATTTCGTATTTATAGCACCAAAAGCTCTTAAGCTTTGAGTATCTGCAGCTAGTAGAATATTCTAGTACGTTCCCGAGAAATGTCAGTTATGACTTTCACTGCAATATCGCTCACGCCTAGAGAAAATGTCTGCTGTCTAGATTTTCCTGATTCGCAAGTATTACGCAATAAAAACACGATATCACTTGAGTGTCGCGTGTTAGGTGACATTAGAAAATAAATAATCTAATATAAAGATTCTGTACTATCTTCGTATGTCAACAATTAAATATATAACGTATACCGTGTGGTCCGGCTAAGAATACCAACACCCCATTTTATCCCGTGGGTGTCGTAAAAGGCGACTATGGGATTAGCCGGGGGAGGGGCAGCAGCGTACTTCGAGTGCATTTATAACTCAACAGTGATCTACAACCCATCTGCCAAGCGTGGCGATTATGATAAAACCCCCTAGTGAGCCCCACAATACAAACCCTTACCGGTTGTAGTGTCAATCTTTGGGGGAGGCTCCTGTCTGTCTTCTGAGATATGCCATGTAGATCAAAATGTATGCGAGCCTAGAAATCCATTTTCCCACTACCATTCTTCATAAAAGCACACTAATGCACACAGTTACAAGTTCTCATCCAATGAACTGAATAAACACAACATTATAATTGGCTTCTCATACTAAAACACCCCCACGACTTTGTAGGTAGCCAATCATACGGAGCGTACAGACAGCAAACTACAGCCGTACCACGCAACGCGTATGTTTATTGGGTTCTATTCACCGCGTTTGTTATTCACCGATTGCTAGTTAAAAGTGGTAGATAAGAAGCATTGTATTTTGTACAGTAATAATAATGACGTTCTGCTCCATCAATCCAAATGTAAAATAATAAAGAAAACAATATTTTTTATTTATTCTTTTTATAGACAAATACAAGAAAATTACTTTACTTGCATATTGTATATGATTCCTTGCTTGAAGAAGTTATTATTTTGGCTTCGGTTTTTGCATGTTATCCCCGAACAACGCGACAATTTAACAAAGTTTCACTTACGCGATCGAATCTCAACTGATGTTATAAAACGGCCATTTTTTCCGGATGGATCAAATTGGGCATGTCGCGGTGGCGCGGTCACGCCTCCACTTCTCCTTATTTCCTATTTCCGTGCTAAGGACACTATGATGGCACTTGTGACAACAGTTCATTTCTAATGATTATAAATTATAGCTCCAGTGGTACGTCACTACTGCGGCGCCTACAACAATGACGTGCGGCATTAGTTCCCTCTCACTTTGCTGTCAATGTTTACGGAATTTAATGATAAGTGCAAGCTATACACAAGTACGTGCGATGCGTCTACTGTAGTATTTAACTATTAGGTAATCTGTGGTGTCAAGTAAAGCAAACCTGGCTTGCTTGTTTGGACTGTATTAGACTTCACTTCATTATGAATGCACGCATAGAAATAATAAACCGGTATCTTTTTGTAACATTTAATTGTATCCGTTTACGAATACTACACACGTTACAAAGATAACTGATTCATCTAAACTAGTTTGGAGAGTAGGATCATTAAATGCGTACAAACATACCACAACACATCCATATCAGTCGTTGTGGACATCTTTGGGGGAGGCCTGTGTCCAGCAGTGGACTTCATTCGGCCGAAATGATGATACCACTCGTACCTCTGTCTTCCGGATTCAAAGTTTGACTGTGCATCAATTTAACATATTGGCCTATATACAGTACAATTAGCGTGAGCTTCGCAGGTAGATTGGTGGTTGCAGTATATTGTTAGTACAGGAAAGGATTCTGCTGCCCATTTTCTTGATATCACCACTTAGTCGCCTTTTACGACACCATGAGTGGAGAGGGGTGGCCTATTCTTTGCTGGGAACGACACGGTAAGCCGGGAACCACATAATATAACAGTCGCAATTAGGCCAATATTCAAATGTCAACATCTTTGATCAAATTTACTTTGGACACAGATATTGGACGAGGGCTTACCATCCTACGGAACGATATAGTGTAGGTACTGTATTATTATATGCCAGAGATAAAAAGTGTAGACTAATGGAATGCAAACGAACTAATAAACATTCTTTTGTTCCCTTTATCTATATTAATTTATTAATTACGTTCGTGAGTTTGACCGTCTACTCAATACGCGAATCAATTAACTATAGCTAAATAGTATTTATATATTCCGTATAGTCTTTTGGATTAAATGCGGCTAAGGGACTTTAAACTAGAGGGATGGGCAGCAGTGTCCCTTCTGTGGAAGTTTGGCTATTGATACTGCGCTCACCAACCCGCCTGCCAAGCGTAGTGAGTACTGGCAAATTCCCCTAAAATTGACGGCATAACTGGGGAATTCTATATGGGAGACTATGATGATACTTTTTATGATGAACTAAATGATAATATACTAAGAGCAGAATATGTAGTAGGAACTTATAGCATCGAAAATTTTCTAACAGTTCCGTTGTAGAGGACAGTGTTATAACTGCAAAAAAAATGTTACGGTTCTGTAATTCAAAAGGAAACTGAGTTAAAGAAAAACCATTTGTGTACAGAAATTGACATTTTATCGAGTGGAATTATGTGTTATGCCCTATGAGTAAATCTTTCTGAAATTAAAAAATCAGAATCATTATCAGCCGAAAAAAAGAAAAAGTCCACAGCTGTACATAGGCCTCTTCCAACGAACAACAACAACAATCATAACCACCAGTATGGGATTTTGTTTTGTGTTCATTGGGTGGTTTTGCCATAGTCGCGACGCTTTGCAGGAGGGTTAGCCATCTCATCCCGTGGGTGTCGTAAAAGGCGACTAAGGGATTAGACGGAGGATGGGCAGCAGCGTCCTTCGAATACATTAACAACTCAACTGCGATCGCCAACCCGCCTGCCAAGCATGGCGATTATGGCAAAACCCCCCAATGAGCACACAACACACCCATATCGGTCGTAGTGGTGGTCTTTGAGGGAGGCCTGTGTCCAGCAGTGGACTTGTGGACTTTATTCGGCCGAAATGATGATGATGATAGCCATCGCAGTTAAGTTCTAATGTTCTCGAGAGATGCTGCTGCCGCGCTTCCGACTATGAATAGAACATAACTTTATTGTACACCGAAATAACATACTATACGTCTGAAGTAGGTACAGAGTTATAATGATATAAGTCATAAAAAGACTTCGACGATCGATTGATTTGCGTCATCATAGTAGCCACAAAACGTCTACTGCTCAACAAAGGCCTTCACCATAGATTTCCACAGTTGTGTCGTCATTTTGGGGGATCTTGGCAGTACTCACCGCGCTTGGCAGGCGGTTGGTGAGCACAGTAGCACTACGAATCTACAGAGCGGACGCTGCTGCCTATCCCTCCGGTTTAGAGTCCCTTAGTCGCCTTTTACGACATCCACGGGAGGAGATGAAGTGGTGCTATTCTTAGTCCGAAATATTGATTCTCGTAAAAATATATACAAATCAATGTCGTCATTGTTCAAATCAAGCCCCCCCAAAGATCGTCACAACGACAGACCTGGGTGTGTTGTATTCTCATTACGGGGTTTTGCCATAATCGCCACGCTTGGCAGGCGGGTTGTTGATCGCAGTTGAGTTGTGACTGTACTCGAAGGATGTTGCTGCCTATCCTCCGGTTAATCCCACAGTCGCCCACAACACGAAACGATTAGTAAACTGAAGTGGCAATAGACGGAGCACATTGCTCGTAGAACTGATGGCTTTTGGGGAAAAAAAAGTTTCGAGAACCTTTTGTATGTAGACCGCGCACCGGAAAACGCAGCGTGGGACGCCCTCCAACGAGGTGGACAGACGGCCTGGTGAAGGTCGCTGGGAAACTCAGGTAGAACTTGAGTCGAGATCGCGTAATCAAATATGAACCGTACGTAATAGGTCCAACATTTATATTCAATTGACGCAATCTCGACTCTAGTTCTACTGGAGATCTGATTCTCGATCTGTAATACGGGCCTTGGTGTTCTTATTTTGAAATATATTTTAAAACAAGAGCTCTATCTTTGTAAACTTAAGGTTCTTGTGTCTCCTGGTAATATGATTTTTTTACATAGGTAGGTACATATGACTTGTGCCCTCTATAGTGGGGGCCTCGGAGTTACGGGTGTGCGGATTGGGGAGTCTGTGTGCTCCTACCGAGTGACCCCCGGGAAGACGGTGGTGCGCACGTGGTAACGAGCCGCCGTGTGCGCAGCACAGCGCACATCGAGGCTTCGGAGGATACTTTACGCCCGAGAGTGCTTGGCGGCGCCAGAGGGGTGATCGCCTTACAGTCATCCCTTCCGAGATGTCCTATAGGCGTGGCACCAACGGGCGGCTCTAGTGTGATCTTACGAGGACCTGGAGCCCCCCCTTCGGTGCCGAAGATGACCACTCCAGTGGCTTTAGACGGTAGCAGTCTGGCATGCCCTTCCCCGGGACGGAGGAATTAAATGGTGTATTTCTACAGGGAGTACAGTTATTTTAATAACATACATAGGACAGGTGGTTTCCTAAAACAACTTTGCCTGCTACTTAGCAATAGGTAAAGCGACCTCTCTGTAGAACTGCTATATGGATTTGATTTATATATATGCACATAGGGCATAGGGCATTAAAGTATTTTGTATTTTAGATTCATCACCATTATCGAAATGACCAGAGCCAGATAGGTATTTAGCTCGACAAGAATTCGTCGGGCGACGCAAAGGAGGTCAATTTTGAAAGTATTTTTATGCATACCTCAATATTATCACTTCCTTCTTTTTAATCTGCCAATGTTATTTGCTAGCTTAAAAAAGGTATACGTTAAAAAAAAAATTTAATGTAAATGTATCCTGTTCCCAAAAATGGCGGGAAAATTGAAGAACCGCGCGAATCTAAACCAGAAGTTTTTTTTCAAAGAGAATTACTTGTGTTTATTCTGATAAGACTGAAGAAAGTGTTCGTTTTGCACACATTACAGCCGACGAAGGAATGTTTGCAAAATTGTGTAGACCAAAGATAAACAAGGTGAAACTGGGGGCTTTGCCAAGTCCAGCTTTCAGGGTCGCGGACGTTCGAACTACGGTGAAATTGTTCCTCATGATGTGCTAAAAATATTCTTATAGTAGATAGACATTCGCCGTAGCGCATTACCAAATACATCGTCATTTTCATAAGAAATTGCCACTTACCTCTCTGTGATCGGCACTGCTTTTGATTTGAGCTCGTAGAACATAAAGTCCTGGTGTTGCTGTGCAGCTGTCATCTCCTCCAAGATCTTCTGATCATCACTATAATCTTTCGTCAGGAACGTTGCGAGATCGAATCCCATGTCGATCCCGGATTCATCCATTTTTAATGTTAAACACAAACACAAACTTTTCACTGATAACGCGTGTTTCGATAAACCGCTAAAATCTCATATTAAAATACTGAACCGACTATTCATTGGGGCATAGGATGATTATCACAACAGCATCCATCCTCCCAGCTGTCTACTTGTTGCTATTGTATTGTTGGTTATACATATTTTGACGTGTGATTAGAGGAATGACTATAATCCTACAAAATAGAAATTGCGTCAATCAGTATAACCATATTTTAAGGCAATGGTTATCTTAATTAGGTAGGGTTACATTTGCTTTAGTATTTTTTACAATGGCAAGACTAGAGATTATAAGTAAACCATACCTACTGGTTTTATTTTATCTGTGAACGTAATTTTACTTTAATTTTCTAAGATGTTTTGTAAATATTATTTATTATATATTAAATAGACTATTAAAATCTATATTCCTGTAGAACTAAAGATTTAATATTGTCCGTTATAACAACATTACCATATGCTAAAGTTTACATTACATTAGCTGTTTTAAATGAAAAATATACAATACAACAATATAATTATTTATATCTACAAATACACACAATATTATGCGTTAAATCATTTCGGCCGAATGAAGTCCACTGCTGGACACAGGCCTCCCCCAAAGATCACCACAACCACCGATATGGATGTGTTGTGAGCACATTGGGGGGTTTTGCCATAATCGCCACGCGTGGCAGGCGGGTTGGCGATCGCAGTTGAGCTGTTAATGTACTCGAAGGACGCTGCTGCCCATCCTCCAGCTAATCCCTTAGTCGACTTTTACGACACCCATGGGAGGAAATGGGGTGGTGGCATTCTGAGCCGGCACCACACGGCAAGCAATGCGTTAAATGGTTAACACTAAATAAATAAAAAGTAAATTAATAGGAAATTTCGGCCTTAAATTATTTATAATCTCTACAAATAAATAAAATTGAAGTGTCTGTTTGTAATGTCAAAATAACAGCTTTTTATTAAATGCATATAAAAGTACACGGGTACTTCTAACAAAATATCATTTTTATTTTTTTTGTCTTTTGTCTGTTTATGACGGCAAATCTCCGAATCGTCATATCTAAAGTAGCCTTAGTTAATCCTTATAACATCAGCTATCTGCTAGTGAAAATCCCGTAGAAATCGGTCGAGCCATTTCGGAGATTAGTGGGAACAAACAGACAGACAGAAAAAAACCGTACCGTACACAATTTCTTTCTTTTTTCTTTGTTTAAAAAATTGCCACATACTAGGATTTCTCCTGTGTCGTGTCATTCCACACACAATACACCCAGACCCGGAACAAATACCTGTAGATCATACAAATATTTGTTCCGTGCGGGAATCGTACCAGCCATTGCATGTAGTAAAACGCTGTTATTTTGAAATTACAAGCAGACATTTCACTTTCATTTATTTGTATAGCAAAAAGAATTAGGGTTCCACGAAATAAAATTAAAACCCATGATATCCTATGTATTAAAAAAATCGGAAAATCTATTTTTAAATTAACCAGTGGGTGAAACCGTGGGACACAGCTAGTAATTATATTAATACTAAGGTATCTTTGGTTGGCCCAAACGTTGGTTAAAACTATATAATTATTGTTAATAGGTACTTGGAATTATTATCTATTGTGCGCTGGTGATGTGAATAAAATAGTATCTAAGTTTGACTATTCAACACAGGGTTACAAGCTTCAACTGTGGAACTCTAAATAATACGTTTGCATAGTAATTGATACGCATACAGCTTAAATCGACTATCTAACAGCGTTATGTTGATGCAAAGGGGCCTTTCTATTGGTTTTTTAGCTCTTTTTGTAAATTAATTGCTGGCACATAATAACAGGTTTTTTACCTTTAAACACACCAATGCCATCTGTTAATATCGTTTTGGGACCACATTTCTAAACTCAAAGTAGGCGATGGTCCTCAAATCCCCTTTAAAGTGTTTTGACCAAAAAGCTTTTGTGTCTACTACATAGTACATCGACTGTAGAACTTTTATTTGCAATTTTTATTATATTAAACATTTGAATAAAATCGATAAATATAAATTTATACATGACCGAATTAAAAAATACCTTGAGGCTGAAATGTTGAAAGATTTCGAAACGGAGAA
Organism: Diloba caeruleocephala; assembly: GCA_947459985.1. NCBI lineage: Eukaryota > Metazoa > Arthropoda > Insecta > Lepidoptera > Noctuidae > Diloba > Diloba caeruleocephala. Next base: position 1,660,391 of record OX381629.1, on the reverse strand, counting down.
TGAGAATAAATAATGACCCTGATTAAACAAAAGATGGTTAAATTGTTGTATATCTTATTTTGCCGGTTTTTTATTGTACATCGCACAAATAATTAAATTACTTTTGAATTACTTTTTTATTAAGTGAGAGCGAGATTATCGACCACTAGCGACAGGGTCGGTGTTGCTACAAGTACATAAACTAGTTTATGGCCGTAGTCTATGGTATTACTCTTGGCAACACTGAATCACTGCTTGATAGTGATGTTGGATTCGATTATTATGATGACCGATAAAACGATATCGAGTAAGATTTACTCATCGTTTAAGCGAGTAATATACGACTAGTAACGATTATTGCACATTCTGTATTTTAAGTAAAAAACTTTGATTTGAAATGGAATCCAAGAAACAAAGTATAATTCATCCTTTTTTAAGTATAACAACTCAACGAAGACATAAAACATACACTTTTTTAGGTTACTATTTGTTGTCTAATTTCATAAAATTAGTAAAGTGATCAGAATTAAACGGTTGATCTAGAATTAGCAGAATAATTTACTATTAATTTTTATAAGGACCTTGAATCAGTAGTCTTCAGAACATATTCTTTGAATTTTTTTTATTTCATGTAGGCCGTAATAGGCTCTTACGAAACGTCAACAGTTAAGTGCACTTTTCTTTGGATACGTCTTATAATCTTACTTACCTATAACTACAGCAAACCATCTCAACTGTTATAATATTAAAACATTTATGTTACTATTACTGTAACCAAGAAACTTCATTCGGGTTATTTATGTAAGAACAGGAACAAAAACATATTCTTTTAGTAAGTATTTTTATCACGTGATCACCGGCTGTTATTAAGCGTTCACAGTGCGAAATTGCAAGGCAGTTCAGTTGACGGTGTAATCTGCCTGGAAATAAGAAATAAGAGTTCTTAATAAGGGTTCTGCACCCCTGTCCTGGCTATTTTGTAAAAATTCTCTAGCTAATATCGTATTGTTGGTTACTACTTTTCACTGCGGATTCTTAAGAGAGTTTGTTTCAAAAACAAATCCACTTCTGAATCCGGAGTGAAACTTATAAAATATTTGAACTCATCGCTAACTATCAGTCACTATGGCCTTAGTGGCACTGTAACAGTATGACAGTGTTGCTTTTCTTGGGTACGTTTGAAAGTTTATTGTTGCAAAATTATTATTGATTATTTTTACAATTGATAATGTGATCGATTATAAAATAGTAATTGATTAAAGCAGAGATTTGTGATAAACGATGTATTAATTATTTATAATCGATTATGCCCATCACTACTGACTGAGTGTATGTGTAATCGTATAAAAAATATTTGTCTGTCCAGCCAAAGCAGTAGTTCGCCAATACGCAAAATTAAACAAAAATAACAGTTTAAAGTGAATATAAACTAAATAAAAACACCAAAAATGTCGAAAGCTCATCCTCCAGAATTGAAAAAGTAAGTTTTCAAATGGCATTCTATGTAATATAAAAAACCGGCGTAGCGTCCCATGCGCGCCATTGCTAACCTAAGCACAATCATTTAAATAATTCCTATTTTGATCACTACAAATTGTAGGCTATATATAATAATTATATTTTTATGGCATACCACCGCTATTTCAAGGTGGTTTCGCCTATCACAGGAAATATTTGTACCGAAATTATAATCTTGCTGTGCGCATGACAGATTTTATATTTCAACATAACTAATTGTCTGAAATCATTTAGGTTCATGGATAAGAAGCTGTCAATCAAATTGAATGCTGGTCGCGCAGTGACGGGTGTTCTCCGAGGATTTGATCCCTTCATGAACCTAGTGCTGGACGAGTCGGTGGAGGAATGCAAAGATGGTCAGCGGAACAACATAGGCATGGTGGTATGTACAGCTGTATCTTTCATATTTGCGGTAGGGTATGTAAATTATTGGTTGTTAGCAGTGGCCGTTGAATGTCAAATATTTTTAAGACTTTCTTGGGCATCAATGCATAGACCATTTATAGTCTACTGGTAAACTAGTGGAATCATTAATGTCATAAATGCTTAGCTTTGTTGACATTGAATGTTTAATTGTTTGGTAAACTACAATAACTAGTCTTGTTCTGCCTATGAAATAAACCAGGAAATTTAAACTGTTATTATGAACTAGTGCAACATTGTTGATAAATGGTCTTGTTGTGCTGACCATAAACATTTTCATGTGAGATTGATGTCTGTTAGCCGTACTCATGATACAGGACAAATCCTAGTGTGGGGCAACATTTTGAAAAACAAAAATTGTAAGAGGTAACTGAATATTTATGTCAAGTGTATGCATAGTAGCAACAGTGTGCTTGAATAATATGATACTGAAACCATTGGCAGATTTGTGATTAAGGCCCAGCAGGATGATACATGATTGTTTCAGCTGAATAAAGTCCATTGCTGGACATGAGCTTCCCACAGATATCTCCATAACGACCAATCTGGGTGTGTTGTGTGTTCATTGAGGGGTTATGCCATAATTACCACGCTTGGCAGGCGGGTTTGTTGCTATGTTAATGTACTTGAAGAATGCTGCTGCCTATCCTCCAGTTAATCCCATAATCGCCTTTTACGACACCCATGGGATGTTTATGGCATAATATGATGTACTGCTAAACTAATTCACATTTGTTTTGTTTTAATAGTAAACTAAGCTGTATTTTTTATAATTTCATGGGCATTGTGAAAGCATACTAATGCTATGAGCCATTTTGGTAAATAGTAATAAAAATTTTAAAACTAATTAAAATACTTATGCGAACTTATGAATAAAAACATTATATTTTAACTTTACAGGTTATCAGAGGGAACAGCATTGTGATGTTGGAGTCATTAGATAGAATATAGTAATAATTTCATTCCTTAATGTAAGATATCATAGAAAAATATGTTTGAGATGTGCTACAGTTAAATACAAATTAGGTATGGTATAAAATAAAATAAAAAACAGACACAAGAAGAATCTTCATACAGTAATTTTTTTTTTTTTTAGTAACATACATAACAAATATTGCATTTTATAGTTTTGTAACAAGTAAAGGATGAGGGTGTTTAAAAATTACATTAAATGTGGTCAATTTGTATTGCTAAGTGTGTGAAATTAAATGATGTAAGATACAGCTATGTCTCCTTATTGTAAATTTAATATGTTTTAAAATGATTGTTATAGTTCCATACTAATACAAGGAACCATTTTGTTATGTCTGTCTTAATAGGCCCTCATTATGTATGTAAGATACATATATACACTGTTTGAATGTGGTTGAGCATGATTACAGTTTCCTTAATTGTTGCTGGTAGTTATGTTGATATTCAAACAGAACTATTTTTAATCTATTTAAATGTATTGGTGTAATTTTGATAATATATAAAAACCAGCAACATGTCATGGGTAATTGGTTAGATATATAGTCGAATATTAGAGTCAATGTGGATAGAGGAGCTACTTCAGATTGGAAAAGGAAACATATTCCCTGCTATCTGCCCTTATTTAGTAGGTGGTCATATGATTTTGTAGGCCAAATTCTGGTATTTGCAATAAAATATATAGTTGCTGTGCTTTCATAAATTGCTGTGTGTTTAGTAATGTCTTAGGTTTTTGTGATCATTAAACATTATAATAAAACACTTAAACGGATTCTATCGCGTGGATGAGTCATCCTGCGACCACGAATGCTGCAAAGTATTCGAAACGTCAGGGAAAACAAAAATCTAAAAGATACGCGATAGAATCCGTTGTGTGTTTTTGATCAACTTTACAGGAAACATAAAACAGTTTTCCAAGAATATTACTAAAGGCAAGTCATTGAATATTTTTATTATAATAATACTAATGTATTTACATCATTTCAGGTTATATTGAGAAGGGTAACAAGAATATTATGCTTATAAAAAAATAGGTTTTCTGTATTTGATTTAAGTGCTAGATGTGTACATACATAGCTATTACAAAATATCATACAGTTTAATCAATAATTATTTAAAATTTCACATAGCTATTTTATCTGAAAAATAAATAAAGCTATTGTTATTATTATAAACAATTTTAATGAAATCAAATTGGTCCTTGTGACTTTAACAATTCTGTTGTACTGATAGAAAATTAAATATATCAAAATCAGTGTATTCAAGTGTTTATTCAACATGGGAAAATGTTTAATCTTTCCGTAAATTGTTATTATTGTAGGCTTTAAAAATATGAATATCGTTCCCGTTCAATATTTCTTTATTTATTGGGATACGAGTGGTTTTCACGAAAGAGGTCAATCGTCGAATCTGACTCGGCTGGGCAGCGTTCGGGATACTTCGCAACGTCTTTTTCGTCAACAATACCGCAATGCCTCAAGACGAAAGTCTAACTAATGTGTGTTACCAGTGATGATATATGGAACAGAGACGTGGTCACTCGCTATGGGCCTCATAAGAAAGCTCAACCCATCCAAATCCTGACCTTGGCAAATGCAGCTTAACCTCGCGGGTCGACCGATCCGCATTACACCTACTTGATACAGTCAAACAGTACAGTTGCTTGTAAAACTGATGGCCCTTGTAAAGGTCCTCGAGTGGAGACAGCGCAACGGAAAACGCAGCGTGGGACGACTTCCATCGAGGTGGACCCGGTGAGGCTCGCTCGTAGAGGAAATCTATGGGGGAGGCCTCAGCAGTGGACGTCCTTTGGCTGATAATGATGATGATGATAATGATCGTCGTCGTTTTCTTGGTACCAAGAAGTATATGTACGCACAATGCATATGGCTAAAAGATTCAAATAATTCTTATACTTATGTCTTGCTATTGTTTGCACGGTACTTTTAGTATAAACTTAGGATTTAAAGTATTTTGAATGTGTTGTTAGAATTATTAGAGATACTGTCGATACTTCGGGCTTTGCAGCTTTCTCTACTCTGTTAACGGCCGAAATTAACAATCGACCTAATCCAAAATCTTTAGATTACGGATATGTTTATTTTTTGTGTTAAAAGTGATCGTAACTCAGCAACGGATGGATTTCTAAATCTTAAATCTGATGATTTTGCATTTGATTATTAATTTCGGCCGTAAATCGATATCGCTGTTAAATCGAATCCATAAAAATAATTATTTACAAACACGCATTTTACACCATACATCGGTAAATCAAATCCATTTTATTATATATATCAGCAGAGAGAGAGCATGGGCTCATGAGCTGGGCAGGGGCATGTCGGTCTCTTACTGGTTAAACCCCACGGTTTTCCTTCCACTTACCTGTGGCTGGTAGTCAGGTGTTCGCCCTGTAAGCATTGGACGCCTGAATCAATCCATTAATATACGATTTTTTTCAACAGCAAAAAATATCTAAGCATGTACCTTCCTATTTCCTACATCAATCAGACTTAACAGCACATGCATAATCCGTTTTCATAGTGGCTCCATGACTAGTCATTCCTTGTGGCTTGTCTCTCATTTTTCTACCTTCCTTCGAAACTGTAATTTAGTCTTCTCGTCAATTTTAACAATCTTACGGCCCAATACTGTAACTCCCTTGAATATTAAGTTCCGCTTTAACTATTCTAAAAACCGGATTTTCAGTTGGAAATCGGTCGGCCCAAATGGTTAAAGCGGGAATCTAATATTAAATGGCGTTTCAGTACGGCCTTTATTAGGCCCTGTATAGTGTATACATTAAGTTTCATCTTCTGGTTTCTTTTTCTCTTCTGAGTATTACTCGAATACTTCTTCCTCGGATATGTTATGAACATTTTCCCTATTGATATCGATAGTCTTCGAAGCAACCAGTATGTTCCTTTAATTGTTAAATTTCATCACTGGTACTTGAATCGTATTGTGTTTCTAAGCGTGGATCAGAAACAACCGTTGTGTTACAGGCTTGAGCTATAGGCTCAAAACTTCCATCACTGGGATTGATATTGCTGAATAACTCGAACTTGTGTATTTGGAAGCTACGATTAGAAAGATCCACAAAAATATCAGATGTTGTAGGTAGTTGTTAAGGTTAGACTTGCATTATTTGTGATTAGGCTTGAATTATAGGCTCAAAACAACCAGTCTGAACCAGTCGTTGCATTCCATCACAGATTGATATTGCTGAATAACTCGAAATTATTAGGTATTTGTAAGCTATGATTAGAAAGATCACAAAAATATCAGATGTAGGTCGTTGTTAAGGTTAGAGTTGTATTATTTGTGATTAGACTTGAATTATAGTTTCAAAACAACCAGTCGCTGCATTCCATCACTGGGATTGATATTGCTAAATTATTTTGTAATTGTAAGCTAGGATCAGAAACATCCACAAAAATATCAGATGTTGTAGGTAGTTGTTAAGGTTAGAGTTGTATTATTTGTGATTAGGCTTGAATTATAGGCTCAAAACAACCAGTCGTTGCATTCCATCACGGATTGATGTTGCTGAATAACTCGAAATTATTAGGTATTTGTAAGCTAGGATTAGAAAGGTCACAAAAATATCAGATGTAGGTAGTTGTTAAGGTTAGAGTTGTATTATTTGTGATTAGGCTTGAATTATAGGCTCAAAACAACCAGTCTGTACCAGTCGTTGCATTCCATCTCTGGGATTGATATTGCTAAAATATTTTGTAATTGTAAGCTAGGATCAGAAACATCCACAAAAATATCAGATGTTGTAGGTAGTTGTTAAGGTTAGAGTTGTATTATTTGTGATTAGGCTTGAATTATAGGCTCAAAACAACCAGTCTGAACCAGTTGTTGCATTCCAACACGGATTGATGTTGCTGAATAACTCGAAATTATTAGGTATTTGTAAGCTAGGATTACAAAGATCACAAAAATATCAGATGTTGTAGGTAGTTGTTAAGGTTAGACTTGTATTATTTGTGATTAGGCTTGAATTATAGTTTCAAAACAACCAGTCTGAACCAGTCGTTGCATTCCATCTCTGGGATTGATATTGCTAAAATATTTTGTAATTGTAAGCTAGGATCAGAAACATCCACAAAAATATCAGATGTTGTAGGTAGTTGTTAAGGTTAGAGTTGTATTATTTGTGATTAGGCTTGAATTATAGGCTCAAAACAACCAGTCTGAACCAGTTGTTGCATTCCAACACGGATTGATGTTGCTGAATAACTCGAAATTATTAGGTATTTGTAAGCTAGGATTACAAAGATCACAAAAATATCAGATGTTGTAGGTAGTTGTTAAGGTTAGACTTGTATTATTTGTGATTAGGCTTGAATTATAGTTTCAAAACAACCAGTCTGAACCAGTCGTTGCATTCCATCTCTGGGATTGATATTGCTAAAATATTTTGTAATTGTAAGCTAGGATCAGAAACATCCACAAATATATCAGATGTTGTAGGTAGTTGTTAAGGTTAGACTTGTATTATTTGTGATTAGGCTTCAATTATAGTTTCAAAACAACCAGTCTGAACCAGTCGTTGCATTCCATCACTGGGATTGATATTGCTAAATTATTTTGTAATTGTAAGCTAGGATCAGAAACATCCACAAAAATATCAGATGTTGTAGGTAGTTGTTAAGGTTAGAGTTGTATTATTTGTGATTAGGCTTGAATTATAGGCTCAAAACAACCAGTCGTTGCATTCCATCACGGATTGATGTTGCTGAATAACTCGAAATTATTAGGTATTTGTAAGCTAGGATTACAAAGATCACAAAAATATCAGATGTTGCAGGTAGTTGTTAAGGTTAGACTTGTGTTATTTGTGATTAGGCTTGAATTATAATTTCAAAACAACCAGTCTGAACCAGTCGTTGCATTCCATCACTGGGGTTGATATTGCTAAATAACTCGAAATTATGTTGTAATTGTAAGATAGGATCAGAAACATCCACAAAATATCAGATGTTGTAGATAGTTGTTTAGGTTAGAGTTGTATTATTTGTGATTAGGCTTGAATTATAGACTCAAAATAACCAGTCGTTGCATTCCATTACGAATTGATATTGCTGAAAAACTCGAAATTATTAGGTATTTGTAAGCTAGGATTACAAAGATCATAAAAATATCAGATGTAGGTAGTTGTTAAGGTTAGAGTTGTATTATTTGTGATTAGGTATGAATTATAGGCTCAAAACAACCAGTCTGAACCAGTCGTTGCATTCCATCACGGATTGATATTGCTGAATAACTCGAAATTATTAGGTATTTGTAAGCTAGGATTAGAAAGTACACAAAAATATCAGATGTAGGTAGTTGTTAAGGTTAGACTTGTTTTATTTGTGATTAGGCTTGAATTATAGGCTCAAAACAACCGGTCTGAACCAGTCGTTGCATTCCATCACGGATTGATATTGCTGTATAACTCGAAATTATTAGGTATTTGTAAGCTAGGATTAGAAAGTACACAAAAATATCAGATGTAGGTAGTTGTTAAGGTTAGAGTTGTATTATTTGTGATTATGATTAAATTATAGGCTCAAAACAACCAGTCTGAACCAGTCGTTGCATTCCATCACTGGGATTGATTTTGTAGAATAACTCGAAGTTATTAGGTATTTGTAAGCTACGATTAGAAACATCTACAAAAATATCTGATTTTGTAGGTAGTTGTTAAGGTTAAGAGTCATATTATTTGTGATAGCTGCGATCCCGCCTTTCGTTATTAAAATATTGCTGGGAACGTCGGTTATTGTAGTAATTGTGTTATCTGTTTATTTGTACACACGGCTACACATCAAGATATACATTAGCAATACAAGCTGATCTCTCGTGCGGAAAGCCTATACAGTGCGAGATCAGCCGATACTGGAAATGTATAGCTTGATATGTAGCTGTGTGTACTCCAAATCTGTTTCTAAAATTGTAGCCGATGAAAATAATAACGAAGATTCTGCCAGCTCTGCAGCCTGCCGATTTATTGATTATTGTAATCTCCCATGCTTATTGGTTCAAACAAGTCGTTTGTTTCTCCAAGATCTCGACATGGCTATTTATTTTGAAAACGATAGCAACATTTAAAGCTCTATTAAGCTAACATTTAAACACGATGATATTAGGTTACACGCATAGCACAGCGCCCGCTTGGTATTACTTAAGTATTACCCGCCACAACTGGCAGAAATAGCACAAGCCAGTATAATTAAGTTAGTGGTTAACTTAAATCTATACTTACATTAGGTATGATAATGTTGTTTCGAACTTTGATAAGAATAAAACTAACTCGCAACAGTTAAAAATAAGCAATTTAGAACAATCCTCCCTCATAAACCGCAATACTAGAAAGGACCAACTTCATAGAAAAAAGGAATATTTGTGTCAAAGTCAAATATTTTAATTTCAAATAAACCAAATGATGGCACCAAACTTAGGATTAGACAGCACTCTCTCTGTGAATGTGGTTTAGATGAAGGATTTTTTGTTTGTTTTGTTTTTATAAACGTTTCCCCACTGGGATTTCTCCTGGGTCGTGGGTGCGTTTACAGACATACATTTCACACACAATACACCCAGACCCAGAACAACTACCTGCAGATCATACAAATATTTGTTCCGTGCGGGAATCGAACCCGCGACCCGGAGCGCAGCAGTCGACTGTATCAACCACTGCACCAACCGTGTCGTCAAATCTCTATTATATGGATCACATTTCCTTCTGTTGTCCTAAAATGGGCTCATCATTATATGATATTATCCCTTCTCACATCCCACGTCCCACTTCTGTTAAATGCCTTCTTTCTTATGTATTTACTTGTTTTGTATACATATTGGGTAAATATATTAAATCTAATAAAATTAAATTATAATTTTTGGGTATTGTTTATGGTTGGGTTTGCTGTTAATTAGTATTTTCTCGGCTTGGATAACATAAAAAAAAATAATTTTGGCCAGCGATATTGAACAAACTTCTGCATTTGATGTTCTGTGACACAAGGTACATATTTGGCAATTTTTTTTGTGTCATAAAGTAAGTAAGTTTTGAATAAGTTGAACACCGAACAACGTTTGTAACACAGAATTAATTAACTTGAACATCGTCCATCGTTGCCTTATTACATGACATTGGCGAAATTGTGGAAGATAATCTACAGAAGCCATAATTCAAGAGAAGAAGAAGAACAAATATTGGCACTTATGAAACGTCAGAATATAAGTTGCACGGTTCCAAATAGTTGATCTCGTGGAGAAGAGCCATGAAGAAATTCCATGTGTCTCTTGACTTGTGCATTTCAAGGCTGTACGGGAATGAATCTGTACAAAAATTTCGCTATGTGCGCCGCACTCAACAGGCGCAATAAAATAGTAGGTGTTTATTGCAGCAAATGTAGTCCAGTGATTCGTAAGGCTAAGCGTTTTTTAGCACAATGAATGTATGATCATCACATGGCTACATTTTATAACTTCGTAAATATTGAAGTAATCACAAAATCGTTTTTGTATAGTTTACGTGAAATACAAACGGAAATATTGGACGTCATGGTTGGTGCAGGCACACGATACGAAACGAAAAGTTTATCAATGTAAAAGTAGCTCCTCAATCTATAGGTACATCTGAACTGAGGAGCCACTTGAAAATACCGAAAGTATTCAATGAATTTATCGAATATTTTGTATCATTTAGTAGTAATTGTGTAGGGTGCGTACTAAAAATCTAGATTCCGTGTGGCTTATATTTAAAAAGATACAATACATTTAATGTGGCTCCGCAATCTATACGTCATAGCTAGAATTTCCATGAAAGGAATCTGCTAAATTATTTTCCTGTTAAATATGATTTAGTTGTAGATGTGTTTGGATGAGTATCATAGAAACAAAGTAGTAGGAGTGACTGGATTTAGTGAATATAAGCATTTTATTTGGCTCCTCAATCCTGACTGCGTATAAATAATTGAGTAGACCCAACAGATTACAACGGAATCGGAAACCAGAGACACTAAAATTTTGTATGTCTACTAAATATATATTGTACAAATCAATACGGCATACCGCCCTTCTCCGGGGCGAAGAAAGTTCATGAAGAATTTCCACTGGGCACCAATAAAAAAATAAAAAAATCGGTTTCTGAAAAACAAATCACTTTTCGATGGTCCTGACCATGTTATATAAATGAAACCAGTATTATAATAAAACACTTTTAAACGGATTCTATAGCGTATATTTTAGAAACGTCAAGAAAAACAAAAATCTAAAATTTATTTATATTTTATTTGTTTACATGTTTCTCTATTACACGGGTTTATATCCCCTGGAAGGGGGAACCCGGTCTTTTGATAGGCTTAAGCGGGGACATGGGTCCAACACGCAGAGGCTCTTTAGAGAATTTTTATCTAAAATGGAATAGGACACTAACCGGGGGCTCTCCATGGCTGCACTATAAAATGCAGTCTCGGATTGTCCCCTGAGGTATAAAACTATTGTATGAAATGGAAACTAGTATAAGGTCTATTGCAATGGGTGCTAAATGGATTTAATACTAAGGACACGGAAAAATACGGAAAAAACGGCGTCTGCCTTTCAACCTTTATAGTGAAATTCTGTGGCAGACGGTGACTTGCCACTCACAAGATGGGCCCCCTAAATGGCCACCACTATAGGCGACAAGGAGCAACACCGGTGTGAGCGGCTAGGGGTGTAGAGAGGTGCGGCACCGGTTTCACCATTGCGCGTCTCGAATACTCGGAGCGGGTTTCCCCGTTATTGCGCTATTAGACACTTCCACCCCCGAGCATATAGCTCTGACGGCCCCCCTCTGATCGGCCAACTAAGGCAACCCAGAGTTGAAAATCCTACTGGCACTCATGGGGTACCACTCCAACCAACCAATAAAGGCAAGCCGGAGACGAGGCCCTGACCGACTCTCTGGAGCATACGGGTACGCAGTGTCGCCACTCACATTCAGCTCGCCACGTAACGCCGCGCCACGCTGCGTTCTGTAAGCTACTTAATCTACTTTTTTTTCCTATGATATACATTCTTGGTACATATCGGTTCTGTTTCGCGAGGACTTGAGGTTGATCGATACGAAGAAAATGGTTGGGTTTCTCTAGGGCAGGTATGGGCAACCTTTGATATGTTGAGGGCCAAACTTTGCTCAGCGTGCAAATACGTTCGCGGGCCGCGTTTAAAAGTACTTAGTGCATTTTAAAGCAGTGATAATATTTTTTGCGATAGATATTAGACATGAAATAATACGACAATGTTATTATAGTACAATTTATTAAAATAACAAAATTGAAAAAAAATGGTACATTATAATTAAATCGTTAAATTTGCACTTGTTACAAACTACGAAAGTTAAATACACAGAAATCAATGAGACACTTGAGCTTGAATTTGAGAAACTAATTCATCGATATTTGGATTAATTCCAGCGATACAAAGACGTAAAGAATTTTCTAAATTATCGTCAGTCAGTCTTGTCGATGTGTTGATTTATTAACTTTCATCAATGAAAAGAACTGATCGCATTTATAAGTTCTGCCAAACGCACAAATCAACTTTCTTACGAATTTTCTAAGCTGCGGAAAATTGTCTTTTTCTAGTTATTTTTTGTAGAAATCGCACATTTGGATTTTTGGAGTGAGTTTTCTTTGATCTCGATCAACTCCATTTGTAAGTGTATTGGAGCATTTTGTAGGAGTAGCAAATAAACTGAAACAGTCTTCCATGTTTTTGAAGTCGCTAAATCTGTTCGAAAATTGTACCGACAGTAACTTGAGTTCTTCAGCATATTGAGCATAAGCAATATTTTCATGCGCAGAGAGCGTGTTGAAATGGTAACTGTTACCAGACAGCATCTGTGACTCCCACAAGCGTAGTTTGATCTGAAACGCTTTCAAATGGCTGTACTAATCATTTACTAACTGTCCTTGTTTTTTAAGTTTCAAATTTAAATCATTCAAATAGCCTGTAAGATCGACCAGTAATGCTAAGTCACATATCCATTTTGGGTCACTTAATTCAGATAGTGGTTTATCTTGTTTTTTCATAAAGTCTACTATCTCATTTCTAAGCTCGTAAAACCGTTTCAACATTTTTCTTTTGCTCAGCCATCTGACTTACCAATAATATGTTACGTCGTTATATTCAGCTGATATTTCATCCAAAAACGCCATGAACTGACGATGGTTAAGCCCTCGGGATCGAATAAAGTTGATGATATTTACTTTCATAACATTCTGGAGTCGAATGGACGTAGAACACAAGTTCTGTTGGTGGATAATGCAATGAAGGACTATCAAATTATCTTTTTGCACATTTAATTCTGTTGCTTTTTCATTCAAAATTCCGATGAAACCTTTACGTAAGCTGACCATAGAAGGTGCACCATCAGTGCATACTCCAATTAATTTTGACCATGGCAAGCCAAAACTTGTAAATACCTTTTGAACTTCAATAAAAATATCCTCTCCTGTAGTGGTTCCTTTTAGCGGCTGTAAAGCAAGCAATTCCTCAGTAACAGTGAACTCTTTATCAACACCTCGAATAAATATAGCCAGTTGAGCTCTGTCACACAAATCGGTGCTCTCGTCTAATGCTATGGAAAATGATTCAAAACCAGCCATACGGTCAGTCAATGTTGTTTTTATATCAATAGCCATCATTTCTATACGTAGAACAACAGTTCGTTTTGACAAACAAATTTTTTCAAATTCATTTTTCTTTTCAGGACACAAAATACCGCAAACTTCTAACATACACTCCTTGATAAATTCTCCTTCGGCAAACGGTTTTAATGCCTTGGCCAATTGTGAGCTAACAATAAAACCAGCTTTTTTTTTGTTTATGAAACATTTGTTGCTGTTTTTCCAAATTTGCGGTAAGCTTCTGGATTTTGTCTGTTCTTAATTGTCATGTCAGTGAGTGCAGCGTAGCATGCTTAGTTGAGTAATGCCTCTTTATATTGAATTCTTTCTTCATTACACAGCAAACAAATAGGCTTACCATTGCGCAAGATAAAAACGAATTCTTCAGTCCATTTTTCTTGAAACTGCCGACCCTCTGTATCTACTTTTCGTTTCTTTCCACCAGACATAATTTTTGTTTACTTTTCGTTGAATAAACTTAACAAACTATAGTTAGTAACCACTCAAGATGCACACAAAGTCACAAAGCAAGTTGACGGCTCGAGCAGTTCGCTAGGATATCGTTTGTCCAAGTTATCACCTCGATAGCTCAAATAGAACTGAACTAACGGTTTTTTTTTTTTATATAGGGCTTCTCGCAGTAATCCCAAGGGGGATATATCTGCTTAACCGGGCAAATTGGCGAAGCATTAAGTAGCCTCCAGCCTAGCTTTTCTTTATATTTAAGTAACTGCGCCTGAGGGCGTCCCCTGCGGGACACGGACCTCGGCTCAGGGAGTTACTGGAACAATAATGATCATAAGGGACTGCTGGATCAATGGTTAATTGGGGTTTAAATGGATCTTTTGTTACTACTCGATTTCTCGGCACGGGCCGGCGCGAGCAAGGGTCGGGGGGGGCGACTTTAACGTTAATCGGGTGGTCGCGAATTTAGGCTTCCGCGACGGCGTAGAAGCGGGCCCCGGCGGCGGGGTCGATATGTCGGTTTGTTTGTTGATTGAAACTGCGCGAGTCTCTTCATGTGAGCTACGTGATGGATAGTGATAAGATCATCGGGATCTTCTAGTGCGTGCCTTGGTCGACGGCATTTACTTATTTTAGAGGGCCTATAGTTAGCGGCCGCTACTACTAGGGGGATTCGGGTGATGAAGGGCAGAGTCGAAAAAGCGTTTACTCGCTAATTTCATGAACTGCTTTATAGTGGGCAAGTTCAAGTCGGTGTGTAGTTGGATATTGCGCACATACCAGGGACTACCTGTGGCTTTGAGCATGAATCGGTTTTGGAGGACTTGGAGTTTCTTAATATGGGTGTGGGCAGCGTGTGAAAACACAACACTTGCGTAAGTGAAAATGGGCCTTATGCACGTTGTGTAAATACGCACCTTATAGTTAAGGGGTAATTTACTACGTGCATTTAACATAGGGTGAAGTCGTCCGAGTGCAAAAGCGGCGCGGGCTCGCACCGTCTTTATGTGCTCACGGAACGACAAGTTACGGTCTAGTGTAACACCTAAGTATTTGGCTTGGGGTTGCCAGGGAATGGGCTTATCAAACATCGTGATTTGTTTGAAGCGCATATGTTGATCGCCGTGACGGGAAAAAAGTACGGCTGCGCTTTTTAAGGGGTTAACCTCTATGCGCCATTTACTGAACCAGTTGGCCAGTGAATCGGCTGAGGCTTGGAGTTTGCGGGATATACTATCAGGGCTGGTACCTGAGTAGAATATTGCCGTATCGTCGGCGAATAAGGCCAGTTTTGGCTTGTTTATGAGTGGATTGGGGATGTCGCTGGTGTACAGCGTGAACTAATGTTCGGGCCATCCACCCGCTTTTATAGGCAAAATGAAGGAATAATCTGGAATAAACAAGTTTAGAATAATTGAGAAGCAATAAATCTTTTGATGTGTCGCCTGTGAGGCGGCAAACCTCAAAGAATTTGATCGAGCAAGCCGAGTGGCGGCGATTATCAAAGAGTGAGGCGGAAAACATCAAAGGATTTGATGTTTGCCGCCTCACTCACTCCCGTGAGTATAAGTACCTAATGTATTTTGTTTTATTGGGTTTTTAATGTCTCGCGGGCCGGATCATATCTTACAGCGGGCCGAATCCGGCCCGCGGGCCGGTTGTTGCCCCTACCTGCTCTAGGGCATGTTCGCACACTGCAGACTTTGTGGAGCGTCTATGCTTGACGTCAGCTATGTGTTCTTTTAATCTGGTGGCTATAATACGCTTTGTTTGCCCTATGTATGTGTAGACCCCTGCATCTTGTAAACTAATGCGACACTTCACCGGTATGAGAAGTTGGCTGATCTTCTTATGCGGCTTGAAGTAGGTTTTTATGGAAGCTCGCTTCAAGATATGACCAATTCTGTCGGTGACTCCCTGAATGAATGGTAAAAGTGCAGGTCGTCGATCAACCGTGGTGGGTTTCGGGCGGCTTCTGCGACGGGGATATGGCGCTCTCAAATTGTTACTCTGGTGAATTTCCTTCACATGGTGAAGTTTTCCTACCAGATGGTCGGGGTCGCAGATGCAGTGTGCTCTCTGTAACAAAGATTTAGCCACGGTAGCTAACTGACAAGGATGGTGGTGAGATTCACCGTTAAGGTACCTGTCTGTATGGGTAGGCTTTCCATACATGATGTGACTAACAGAATGATCAGGATTATGGATGAGAAGTATGTCAAGGAAGGCTTAGGATTTATTATCCTCCAATTCCATAGTTAATTGAATTTTACTATGTATTGAATTTAGGTGTTTTAAAAATTACTTATACACACTTAGATTAAAAAGGCAGAAAGGTTATTGTAGTCATAAGGGGTGAGGCTACCACCTATATCAAAGTAAGATAGGATATGTCATAGTAAACTATAAAAGATGGTGCCAACAGCGTCTCTATTGTGGTTGATCTGGATAGTGGATCCACTGATCATCCCGATCAGGGATTGATCCAAATGTCTGATTAAGGAGCCTGATTTTCTCTACCCGCTCCCCGAGGTTGTTGAATTCTTCCACAAACTTTGGATGAATGAGTATTTTGGAGAGTAAAAGGGTTAGATCCTGATTTAGGATGTTTACAAGTCCCTTTTGGGATATTTTTAAGTTCAGAAGGGAGGCGAGAGGCTTGGCCCGATTAGACAAGGGAAAGACAGTAATATCCCCATTAATCCCAAAAGTGATTGTTAGGAACTCGGATGTGAAAGTGGAATTGGGGATGAGAGCAATTTTCCCTGGTACACATGTTTGATGGGAGCTCACAGAATCCACAGTGGGAGATGCTGTTGATGCGGAGGTTTTCCGGGGACACGGACGGGACATTTCTAGAGTTTTTGATTCTAACTTTTCTGAAAATTCCGCCATCCCTCTGGTAATGCTGTTCAATTGACGGGTGAGATCCTCTTGAAATGTTCGGTCCATATCTGATTGTCTCTTTAAGGAATTGGTGTGGAGTTTGAATTGATTCCCAGAGTTCCAACAGTTGAGCTGAGAGCCTTTGCGTGTTGAAGTTGGTAAACAGTATGTATGTAACCCTGAAGACAGGCCTCCCCCACCTTTTTCTTAATTATCACCCAGTCAAGGGACACCATCCTCACAAACATCCTAAACTCATTCAATAACAATGTCCTGTCGGTCAAATTTATGTTGCTAGCCTCCATTACTCCGTGCAGGAGAGTTTCCGACATGGGGTCGTCCTCTTCCATAATAATACTTGCTAGGTGGTAAAAGGAAGTCATCTCATGACAGTTTAGAGGATTACAGGAGGAAATATTAGTGTCCAGGGCAGGATCATATCCCTGAGTGTACTCTTCTGTTGTCTGGACGGATGTTCCAGGAGGATAAACCCCTTGAGGGTTGAGAGTCTGTAATTGATCAAGAACATCCTGGGCGGACTGTCCCTGAAGAGCTGGGTAAGAAGGCTGTCCGGTTAGTATTGGAGATATGTCATCTATGTTGGGCATATCCTCGATGTCGTATGCCTCCTCGTCTGGGATCAAGCAATTCTTTGGTTGATTCATTGCTTCTATTACCAACAGTACTCCTACCACAACCAGAAAAACTCCTATAGGACTGGGGATCAAGTTGATAAGGGGATATTGTGAAGAAGGGGGAGAGAAAGAGGAGGATTTAAGGGTGAATGTCACGAGGAAGTTCTCTATTAAGTGGGTCAGAAGATTGCTCATCTAGTCACGGAGTGAGAAAAACTCGTAAACAAAATAGTTTTTTTTTTTCCTGCGACCACGAACCCTGCAAAGTGTTCGAAACGTCAGGAAAAACAAAAATCTAAAATATACGCGATAGGAATCCGTTTAAAGTGTTTTATTATGATATATGCCATACTTAACATATAAATGGCTGAATCAAAGCACAAGCAATGTGTATTTTTTAAATCCACAATCAAAGCATGTTTTTACCATTTTTTACAAAATTTAGTATTGTTTGATACTACATTTCGACAAAGGAAGTACGATCAGAAATTACTGATTCAACGGCAAATGTGCGATTCAGTGAATATGATTGGAAAAAATCAACCTCTATATGCATAAATAAAAGCGTGTTAGAAAAGAACAGCACTAACAACAGCTATAAGAAGGGCCGTACAATGCCAAAGTTCAAATGGTCAAAGGTCAACATTTCAAAAGATTAAATATTTTTAGGTTTTTCACATGGATTTGAGATTTTGTAAAAGAAAAAAAGGAAGCTCCTTTTTAGAACGTTAAGCTTCTTTATTCTGATTGATCATTAACAAGATCATTTGTGGCAAATGTGATTTCCGTATTCAAGTATTAAGAATTGAATTTTTACTAATTCATACATTTGATATTTCTATAATTTTGTTTTGAAGAACCACTGCTGAACTCCGTAAAGGCTTCTGTATTAGCTGCAATCACAGGGCCAATTCTCGTAATTAATTGACACTATGACTGAAACTTGACCGAACTGAGATTAAATAATGAATTGACCAAAAAAATGGTATTCTGCTACTCTTAAAGTTCAGTCGGATTTCGGTATAATCTCGGTCTAGTCTCATTTCGGTCTCAATTTTGACGTTCATCTAATGACAATTTAGTACATGTGACAGTTCGAAATGTTAGCAGAATACCGTTTTGAATTCGATCAACTTTCGATCCATTTTCGATCTCATCACAGTGTAAGTTCACGTTTGACGTTATTTGTTAGTTTACGAGAATACCATTTGTGACATTTATGACACTGAGACTAGATCGGAACTATATTTTGAACATTTTTAAATTACGAGAATTGGCCTTCAGGGCAGAAGAATCGACTGAAATCATTTCATGAGGTGATCTATTAATTGAACTTTTCAACTGATTTAGCCAATATACGAGTAATATAGATTGTTTGTCATGAGCATCGATTAATATTTGTAATACGGGTACCGATTGGATTGGATGTTATAAGACCTACATATAGAACAAGGATGGATCCTAGATTTGGGCTCGGTGTCTCATGTCAAGAATTTGTTGATATTAGGTCTAGGATCAACAATATGCCATCCGGATCCGCCCTTGATATGGAAATAGTTTTTAGTGATGTAAGATCTATCGGGGATTATTGTTTAAAAAAATGGGCCTGTAGCATCAATTGCCATAGTAACTTGTTCAAATTTCCGTAGGTATTGGTTATAATAGTTTATTTGTTCTTTGCTCCAATAGTAGGTAAACAAAGAAGTTAGGGTGTAGACTAAGACAACAGATTACATTTTTATGCGTACTTTTCGCCAAAGCCACTAAAAACATAATCGGTTTAGTATCAAGCCACTCTGGGCCTCAGATTTTATTTGTTGTAGGTTGGAAAGAGAAGGCATTTGCCTGTGTATTTGTAACCTCATTTCTATTTCTTGTCACTTTGGTCTTTGAAGCTAGTTCATTATAAACGACTGTTACAGGTTTGTACTTTAACGATTTTGCTAACTGTTATTTTATAGGGTGTTAATTTAGATTTCTTTTTGGGTTGTGTGTGTCTGCTTGACAGTTCTGTCTATATTGGTATACTTGTAGAAAATTGTGTGAATTTTGTGTGTTTCATAACTTTTTATCTCAAAGCGTACATTGGGAGCAATTCCCTTTTAGTTAAGTTTATAAGTATAGTTATATATATATAGTTATAGTTCATAAGTTTGGGTTTTCACAACTTTCACGCTTTGTTTATCTATACAAATAAATTAAATTGAAGTATCTGTTTGTAATGTCAAAATAACAGCTTTTTACTAAATGCATATGAAAGTATATACGGTACCAATACCAAAAAAACTATTTTTAAATGTTTTGTCTGACTGTTTGTTCCGGGTAATCTCCAAAACGGCTGGACCGATTTTGACGGGACTTTCACTGGCAGGTAGCTGATATTTATAAGGAATAACTTAGGCTACTTTTATTTTAGAAAAATAATTAGGGTTCCGCGCAAAAAATCCTTGAAATCCAATATATATATTCTATGTCAAGTGTGCATGTCGAAGTACTCTCAATTTCTTTTAAATTAAACGCGAGTAAAACCGCGCGTCCCCGCTTTTAAATAAATAATAGTTTATGAATAAATGTTGACTTTTAAGTAAATTACTGCATTTGAACTTTGTCATTGTTCGGCCCTTCTTATAGCTGTTGTTAGTGTCTGTTCTTTTTTAACACGCTTTTATTTATATGCATATACAGGTTTATTTTTACCGACTTAAAAAAGGAGGAGGTTCTCAATTCGATGCGTGTTTTTTATTTATGTACACCGATTATTCCGAGATTTGTAGACCGATTTGAGCAACACTTTTTTTTTAACTGGTGCTGCTTTCGTTAACTATTGCAGAATGCTTTCGAATTGGTCCCATATAAATTTCGTTACATTTGATTGAGTAGTTTTTTAACCAGCTTCAATAAACAGGTTAATTTAACTGCGCTTATCTAGATGATGTCTTAATAGTTTCGATTCCTCTCAGATCAGAGAACCGATTTGAGTTTTTTGAACTCGATTTTCATCACCTTCCAAACGTCGGATTGATTTGAAACTTCGCACACTTATCAAGGACCGATGACAATGCAATAATTTTAATAGTTGGTACCATTATCCTGGCCGGGATCCTCAGGATACGCAATTTTTTCATCTCTGATTCCCGGAATAAATTACAATTTCATCGACATAGACAAACTTGAACAAATGATAAATTCGTTGACATACACAAATTTGCACAAAAAATAATACGTCCATAAGATGTCGATTCAATTTTCCACGGCAAGAATGCGATGAGCCTCGAATAGTGTGTCATTCTTCAGGTGATTTTATCCGTAATCGAGGGAGAATTTGTCAACTTAAACGTCAAAAGGGAGATGCTTGGGTAAATAATTACCACTCGGAGTTATGGAGACAATGGACAGCCAACATGGACATTCAGCCATGCGCAGAAATAAAGCGTATTTTTGTAGTTAGCCGCACTAAAATATAAAAAACAAATAATAGTTTAAAAAAACTAAATAACACGCTTTTGTAGATAACCCAACTAAAAAGTAGCAAATAATATTCAATAAGTTTAAAATAACAATAGAGTGATTAACATAAAATAAATTTTATTGTTAAAAAGCGTGGGGTGCTTTATCATATATTTTCATGATGACGCTACTTTTACAAATATTCACAAAAATATTTACCACAATTGATATATTCCATAAATTCCCAGTTTCTTTCATCCTCCATAATCTCTTGCAAGCAGAGAGACCCCGTCTCAGCCTTATTGATGCCCCCATGTGATTGATTGTCAGTGTTTGGATAGCAGTGGAGGTGCTCTTGGCCACAAAATACAAATCGTCGCACGGATTTTTCCATTGGGGTCTTATGCTTGGAACTTCTGTCTCATACTGTGAAACAAATTTTGCATAGAAATACCACGAAGTGTATTCACCTGTTTTCTGGGAAAAATAACGTTTTATCCGGGCTCAGATTTATCCCTGCCAGGGAAAGATTCTGTTTATTCATTATCACACATCTTTTATTATCCTCTGGGTTATCAGTAAGGTATTTAGTGGTTGAGTCGTCGCTCGAACGCATGCAGATTACTTTCATCATCTGGGTTTCGGTTTTTGAAAACACCCCATTAATCCTTTTATCCAGCCTATCAGACTGTGGCAATCATCCACTCCATTATCTTCAAAATAGTTGTACGCATTCTTTTTGGGCAGCCGTGCCACTTTGTTCCGTGAAAGGGCAAAATGTTTGCCTTCTCCTTGTCAAGATGTCTGAGCTTGCCATGGTGATTTCCTGCATTGTGGAGTCAACAGCTGCATCCACTAGACTGTGGTATTTTATTAAGAATCTCTCGACACACTCTTACAAAACTGGTTATGTAATTCCCATGGACTTGGTTGTGAGGAAGCTCCCCATCCTCCTTTTCCCAATTTAGCCTTGCCACTTCTCTCCAACCAATGTTGATTGTTCTCCTTTTTCTTTTTTGTTGTACTCCTCGGCCCTATTTACTATAACTGCAACTTTTGGTGCTTGAGTTTCATATCCGTGAATAGGTGTCCCTGTGTATATGTACAGTGCACTAATCATAGAAAGGCTCCTAGTCTGGCTTTCTTCAAAATCCCTCTTATACACTGAATCATAAAGTGTTTCTAGAATAAAGTTGTTTCTCTTTCTCCTATACATATTGTACACACGTAGGCGCAGTCAGTAGCATTTATTTTAAGGTAACCAAAACAGCTGTGTTTAATACTTACAAATAAAAGTAATTTCCAAGCAATTATTTTTGCTTTATTTAGATGTATAGAATGCGTAGACATCAGATTGGTGATGAGCCTTTTTACAAGCCGTATAGTAGACACTTATTCACAATTCAATAAAAATAATAGTTTTTTTGCGGTCCGTTTTGAACGCTTTGCAGCATTATAATATAAGCGATGCAATCCATTAAGAGTAATAATAGCAATAAGACTTGGGTTTAGTAATGGCTGATACTGTCGCTGCGCTCTGGGTCGATTCCCGCACGGAGCAAATATTTGTATGATCTGCAGGTAGTCGTTCCGGGTCTGAGTGTATTGTGTGTGTGGAATATATTTTTCTAAACGCACCCACGACACAGGAGAAATCCTAGTGTGGGGCCACGTTTAAAAAAAAAAACAAAAACAAACATATATTATTTATTTATTTTTATTTATTATTTATGTACACACAACAGTAGAAAAAAATAGGGTATATAGGTCACTTAAGTACAAAGGTACTGCTTATTTCTAAAGAAATTTCTGCCAGCAGACCTGCGACAGGAGAGGGCAATTGGAAACGTAGACACAGTGTGTAACATTACAAAAAAAAAAAGATAACGATATAATAATTTCAAACAATAGATATACATAATAAGGGTAAAATACATGCATAAAATAACTACAAATATACTAATACATATACTATATCTATCCGTGTGGTATCCGGATTAAGAATAAAGCACCACTCCATTTCCTCCCGTGGATGTCGTAAAAGGCGACTAAGGGAATCTAAACCAGAGGGATGGGCAGCAGCGTCCCTTCTGTGAAACGGTAGCCATACTGCGCTCACCGACCCGCCTGCCAAGCGTGGTGAGTATTGGCAAATACCCCCCAAAATGATGACACAGTTGTGAAAATCTATGGGGGAGGCCTTTGTTCAGCAGTGGACGTATAAATGGCCGATATGATGATATACTATCACAATTATGAGGAAAGATAATGTTCTTTAACGCGTTTCTTAAAAATAGATATAGATTTAGAATCACGTATATTAGGCGGAAGTGAGTTCCACAGTCTTACTGCATGAACAGAAAAGAAGTACGAATAGTGATTGGATTTGTGGGGTGAGAATTGTAGAAGAGATCTAAGGTGAGACCTGGAAGGGACCTCAGGAGGGCGCACATACGAAAAACGCTCTCGCAAGTAGGAAGGATATGTAGGGTTGTGAAGGACATTGTGAAGGAGACATAATATCCGTGTGTTTCTGCGAAGACGGATAGGGAGCCACTTGAGTTCTTTGCGAAGGTGGGATACATGGTCATACTTCCTAAGACCGAAAACAAAACGAATACATAAATTTTGCAGGCGCTCAAGCTTGTTTAATTGCTCCTCAGTGGCATCCAAAAAGCAGGCATCAGCATAATCTATAATTGGCTGAATAAGAGATTGAGCAAGAGAAATCTTAGTCTTTAAAGGCAATACGCTCTGGAGACGTTTTAGCGAATGAAAGGAGTAATGTACCTTGCGACTAACTTCATTAACGTGAGCACTCCACGACAGGTTAGAGTCCATTATAACACCCAAATTCTTAGCGGTATCAGTAAAAGGGATTACAGTACCGTCGAGAAATAATGGCGTCAAGGATGATAGATCAAGCGCGTTACGTAGATACCTGCTGCCTATGATCATGGCCTGTGATTTGGCGGGGTTAATGTGTAGGCCAAAAGACCTAGCCCACTCACTGATACAAACTAGGTCATGATTCATGGAGGTGATAGCATTTCCAGCGTCAGTCAATGTAAAGTGTCGGTAAAGCTGCAAATAATCTGCGTAAAGATGGAAGTTGGATGAAATAAAACCAGTGACAGAGTTAATGAAGACGGAGAATAGGAGAGGAGAGAGGACGCCACCTTGAGGCACACCCGCAGTGAGATCACACCAATCAGAGAAGGTCTCATCAAGGCGGACACGTTGAGAGCGGCCCCGAAGATATGAGTCGAACCAGGCTAAAGAGAGAGAGAGAAAATTTAAAGCTAGAGAAATTGATAGACTTTAAGATCCCTAGTAAGATGTCAAAATCAACTGAGTTGAAAGCGCTACTAAAATCAAGCAAAACGAGGACTGTGAGGGACTTTTTCTCCATAGCCCAGCGAATATCATCTGTTACTTTAAGAAGTGCGGTCACAGTACTGTGACCGGGGCGAAAGCCAGATTGGAAGGGGGAGATCAAATTGTTGGACGCTAAAAACACTGCAACTTGATTTTGAACTATGTGTTCCAGGACTTTTGAGAGAAATGGTAAAATGGAAATAGGTCTATAGTCAGAATGGGAAGTTGGATTAGTCAGTTTAGGTAAGGGTGTAACATTAGCTAGTTTCCAGGCCAAAGGAAAAGAACAAGAAGATAACGAGTAATTATAGATGTGCGAGAGAACGGGAAGCAAATCAGGTAAAATAGGAATTATCATTCTTGAACACAATTGATCATTACCAATGGCTGAGGATGAAACAGACAAGATAGATTTTTTAACGTCCTCATCAGAAACATAACTGAAATTAAAATGGGAGCAGTTCGGTACCGGCAAGCTGGAAAGTTCAGACAATGTTAAAGTTTTCGTACAATGATCTAGAAAAACAGGTGGGAGAGAGAAATGCTTATTTAGTGCGCTAATATTGACATCTTTACAGGAGTTAACATGCGATTTGCCAATACCTACTGACTTTAAAAATTTCCAAACGTCAGAAGGGTTACGGTTGTCTAGAGATTCATGAAAGTAGCGCCTCTTAAGATCTCGACACAGACGACTGCAGCGATTACGCAACGCTTTGTAACGGCTAAGGTTTTGCTCCGAAGGTCGACGTTTGTACCTCCTTTTCGCCCTATCCCTGTGAGCCATAGCTTCTTTTAAAGAAGATGTGATCCAGGGAGCAGGATTATATTTTAGTTTAACACGACGGAGTGGGGCATGCTTGTTATACAAATGGAGAATCATATTGTTGAAACATTCCACCTTGTCATCAATGCTACTGCACTCGACCACAGGTGTCCAGTCAATCACGCCAGCATCACGGTGCAGTGCCTCCAGATCTATGCTCAGGTAACTACGCAAACATAAAACATTTGGTTTACGCTTAGGAGAACGAATACGGTAAGACAGATAGATTAGGTCATGGTAAGAAAAAGAAGCAGTGAGTTGCCCAAAGTCAGAAACATGGTTCAGGGAAGAGACGATCATAAGATCGAGTAACGAAGGAGAACAATTGGGAAAGTGGTGGGTGGCAGAAAGAGGTAGAATTTGGAGATTAAGAGAAGATAAGAGAGACTGGAGTTTATGTGTACGAGAATCTCCTTTCAATAAGCAGGTGTTAAAGTCACCCATTATGATTATATGTTCATAAATGGGACACAGATCATTCAGAGTTGAGTCAAGAGAGTTAAAGTAGTCTATATGTAGGTTTGGACTGTAAAAAACTGCAAGTAGAATTTTGGTGTGGTTAATTATTATCTCAATAAAAAGATATTCAGCCGATTCAGAATACTGAGTGGGAGATGAGGTGACAACCTTGTGAGGTATGTCAGCACGCAGATAAATAGCAACACCACCACCGCCCTTACCAGTCCTGTCGTTACGGATCAGAACAAAGCCAGGCAGAGCATAGTGAGTAGAAAGGAGAGACGGCTTGAAGAAAGTTTCAGTGATCAAAAGTGCGTCGAGCTGAGCGCTGCTAAAGGATGCCAGAAGATCGGAGTAGTGACCAGGAACGCTCTGGGCATTAATATGTGCAATATGCAGATTGTTAGGATACTTGGAAAAAAGAGAAGAGATATTGTCGTGCAGAGTAAGAGGTGGAGAACAGTCACTGTCCGCACTAATAAAGCTGCTTGTCGTTGAAGAACATGAGAAAAAGCTATCATTTAGATCAACTAGATCATCCATAAATATATATAAGTAACTATAACTAATTTTTTAACAAAATTGCTTATACTTATGCAAAAATTACCAAATAGGTTGCTTGCATATATAGACAACCACCCCAACTCGCTGGTATAATGGAGTATACACATGGCTACATATCAAGTCACACATCCCCAGCATAGGCCGATCTCAGATTGTACGGAAAACCTAAACAATGCGAGATCAGCCCACACCGGAAATGCTCAACCCGACACATAGCCCTGCGTACTAACTTACTTAACAAAAACAAACAAAAAAAAAAACAGTAAAATTATTAAAATTAAAGAGTACATAAAGCTGCAACAACGGCACTGTAATATTAGAAATTAAGTAAAACATAAACAAAACTAAGATTTAAAAAAAAAAAATGAAAGTTCAAAGTAGGCTGCAAGGCAGAGGCACCAAGTGGTAACGGAACGTCCAATGAAATCTGTCAGCTGTCAGATGAGACATTAGTTTGACAACGTCAATAGCACGGGTGACAGGTGAAAAAGTTATTATGACGTGACAGTGGAATGGGAGAAACAATTGAACCGTACGACGTCGCCGACATATTTTTTTGATTTTTTTTCATTTGTGAGAAATATTTTATGAATATGTAAAGATTTATTCATCTAAATACCGTACGACGTTGCCTTAAACTTGACATTGGCGAAATTGTGGAAGATAACCTACAGAAGCCATAATCTAAGAGAAGAAGAAGAAGAAGACGTGACAGTGAAATGAAATGTTTATCCAAAATATTTCAATGTACTCTCTGGCTCTGTGATTGTTAAATGAGAAACGACACAGTGCAGCCAACCTTAAAAGTATTTTGTTAAAATAAACAAAGTCAATTGCGACGACGCGCCCTCCTCTGGCCTTTGGCAACAGCCTCCAAAGCCATGCCTTTAGGAGATCCGAGAGATTCCAGTTCTTCAGACTGCACAGGATTATCAGCGTCAGCAGAACAGGACGGAAATCGCGTAGTCAGTTCCTGAAGTTCACGCATTGTTTCAATTTTACGGCGACTTTTATCAGGAGTGATAACCACTATCTTGCCTTCCACTGACCAGCAACTCTTTATCCCAAAATGTTTACGCGCGGCCGTGAATGTTCGATGTCGTATGTGAGTCAAAAACTCGGAAATTGTGACGCCGGTACCCTTGAGAGACTTTTTACTGTCCCAGATCAGCTGTCGGTTTTCAATACTGAAGAGACGAACAAGGATGGGTCGAGATTTGCCCTGTGAGGAACCTAATCTATGACAGACATGAATACTATCCATACCAACCTCAGTCAGTTTCATTTGGTTGGATATAATATTGTAAACTGAATCATGCACCCTCTCATTTTGATGTTCGGGAACCCCAGGAATTAGAAGAACCTTTCTTCGCATTGCGGTTTCATGCCTATCAAAGCCCAGTGAAAGTAGTTCTATTTGTGATTTCATATTTGAGAGTGCTTGCCAGACAAAAGTTTTAAATTCTTTAAACTCACGTAACAGTGAAGTGAGTTCAGGTGCAGGTCCAGTTCCAGAGGAAGCTTTCTCAAGTTTGTCCTCGTATTCTGTCATACGCGAGCTGAACAACTTCTCGAGATCCTCCAGGTTGCTAGCAAGTTTAGTTTCCATAGTGAAGAAAGTGATAAAAACGCAAGTATAAGTGCCAAGAGACTGACTAATAGTTTATAGCGAGTGTGGGGGGATTAGCTTCTGATTATATCTTTTATTGCATTGAAAGTTGTATAGAAAGTATTTTAAAATATATTTTTGTCAGAGCTATCTACGAATAAGTGTATATACTGTGCCTACCCACATAGGAAAAACTACATTTTTTGTTTGTATTTAAGTGTGATAATTGTGTACAATCCACGATGGCCTTCAGAATTCAAATTTACAACACAAATCTATTTTTGTTATAAAATAAATGATATAAACATAAGAGTATATAGTTATTTTATCACACAAATTAAGCCATTTATTTAGTCACTGATTGTCTACGTGCTTCAGTTTCTTCAGGCCACACCACGCTCTCAATCCAGGGCACGTAGTATGACACCTTGGTGTACATGCCAGCTGAGCCGAGGATGCCGCAGTTCTTGCCGTACGACGTCACGCCAACAATGGTGTATAGACATTCCTCCTTATTCGTTTGCAAAGGTCCGCCGCTGTCACCCTGCACAGTAATATTATAAATTTATTCTATCCATCGAATAAATCGAACAGAACAAAATTCTGGGTAGTTTGGGATATGTCTAACTAAAAACTTATTATTAAAGGACTTGGATCACAAAACAAAGTGATCATGTTGTCTTAGTAATACAAGCTATATATCTTTTTTTTTTTTTATTGATGTCCAGTGGAAATTCTACATGGACTTTCCTTCACCCTGGGGAAAGGCGAAGGAGTATGCCGGACTCCTACCGGCTAAAACCACTGGAGCGGTCATCTTCGGCACCGTCATAAGATCACACTAAAGCCACCCATTCATTGCCTTTAGGCACATCACGGAGGGGATGACTGTTAAGCAGTCACCCCCTCTAGCGGAGGGAAGGCAACTGTAAAAAGGTCGCCCCCCCCAGGCACTTCTCGGGGAGGATTGTAAAGGATCCTCCCAAGCCTCGCTTTGCGCTGTGCTGTGCACACGGCGGCACGTGACCACGTGCGCGCAACCATCTTCCCGGGGGTCGCTCTGTGTGAGCACGCAGACTCCCCAATCTGCGCGCCCGCACAATCTATATATGTATACCTACTGTGTAACAATAATTATATGTTTAATTCATACAATATCACTACCTAGCCTTGCCAAACTTAACTAATTTATATGAGACAGCGCGCTGTTACTACCGCTAAATATACCATATTATATACTATACAAGTCTTCGTGCAACTTTGTTTCGAACACATTCCACGAAAATATGTTAAATATCTTCAATCACACTACATTCAGAACAGTTTGGAGATAAAAAATATATCAATCCGAACGCAAATTTAAAGCCTCAAGGTAACCAGTGAAGTTCTAAGTTCTACCAAGGTTGCTCGACTCAAGCCTAGGATAGCGAAAGGGCTCAAATTGGATAGTTCTATACCAGATTCCATTATTTGTATCCATTATTCATAATAATCAACCCAAAGCTTAAAGATATTTCGTTTCAAAAAGGGGTTCTACCCTTTTTCAGCATAAAACGGTACTATACAGTAAAGTATACAGGTACCGTCTAATACCACTTCCGTCGCTCAACCTTCTGCCTCCTCGTAATCGCATAGCCTCACGTGAAATGGAATCCAAATCAAGTCATTTATTTGCATTGAACACGTGTGATCTACAGTCTTAGAGGATAGCATGCTTGATATTTAAACAATATTATAGTCTAAAATGTTATACCTAAAGAGGCGTGCAAATGAGTAATCTCCAGCATCTTATACAGGTTGTCCAGTAAATAGCACGACATGCTGCAGAGGGTGAGAGCTTGGGTCAATACCTACCAAAAAAACACAATATATGTTCAGCAAAATCTTTTTAATTTTTTTTGCGAATATTGGTATCGGAGCTACTGGAAGATAATATTCCATCAGTTCTCGGTTTTATTTTTTAATGACGGTTTAACCAATGCAATTTTCATATCCATACTCGGGAACGTACGAAAGCTAATACAAAGTTTAAGAATGTAACTCAAATGACCGCAAATACAGTCGTTTACGTATTTGATAACTTTTGTACTAATTTCATCACAACCAATACTATTACTCTTTTTTAAGTAGTTTATTATTTTATGAATATC
The DNA here is from genome assembly GCA_947459985.1 of Diloba caeruleocephala. NCBI lineage: Eukaryota > Metazoa > Arthropoda > Insecta > Lepidoptera > Noctuidae > Diloba > Diloba caeruleocephala. Next base: position 1,630,416 of record OX381629.1, on the reverse strand, counting down.
ACACGGTAGACTATATTCATAAATAGGGAATTTGTACTTTTATTTATCAGAGACGTAGCATTTGTGCCGCTGTTATTAGAAGGCATAATTTTGTCAACAAAATAGTTATTAAATGCATTTGCTATATGCACGGAATTAGTAATAGTCATATGACAATTTTTTAATTAGTTGGTATATTGAGTTTTGAATTATTTATTATTTGCCATGTAGTTTTACATTTGTTGTCAGAGATGTTTATGTTGTAGCTGTTTCATGCCCGTTGTGTAAGTCTCATTAGTCTCTCGTTTTGAATATTTTAAGTAGTTAATTTTATTTGTATATGATGGATTTTTTCTTAGGGTCTCCAATATCTGTCTTTTCTTCTTGCTACTTTTTCTTTTTGTTTTTTTTTTTAAAACGTTGCCCCACTTAGGATTTCTCCTGTGTCGTGGGTGCGTTCACAGACATGAATTCCACACACAATACACTCAGACCCGGAACAACTACCTGCAGTTCATACAAATATTTGTTCCGTGCGGGAATCGAACCCAGGACCCGGAGCGCAGCAGCCGACTGTATCAGCCATGTGATATCCATTTTTGTTTTTGATAATCTTTTATAGTTATGAAACGAAACGGAAAGCATAGATCATACAACATTATTAAATCCTGCATGAACGCTTTAAAAGTGAGGGTCGTCCAGTTCGATGTGTTTAGAATTTTTCCATGTTTTCTGTGCTATAATCTCGACGTTTCGTACGCTAGATGTCAATAACACATTTTGTTTTAATTGGACACTTTAATAATTGTGCTGTATGGTCTGATAGTGCAACAAATGCTCCATGTTATTCTCCGCTAGCACTTCAAATGAGTTATTTACATCAATAACTCGATCGTCAGTTAATTGTATATCCCTATTCATAGCTGGTAAATAATGTATCGCAATTCTCAGTAAAGCTAACCGCGCAATAACAAGTGGCAAATGGTACCGTACGTCATGCCACCGCAAGCGTGTGTGAATCACTCAAGTAAACCTGAAATGATTAAATATTTACTCGACATTAAAAAATGGTGCCGGCTCAGAATGCCACCACCCCATCTCCTCCCATGGGTGTCGTAAAAATCGACTAAGGGATTAGCCGGAGGATGGGCAGCAGCGTCCTTCGAGTACATTAACAACTCAACTGCGATCGCCAACCCGTCTGCCAAGCGTGGCGATTATGGCAAAACCCCCACACCCCACAACACATCCATATCGGTATTGTGGACATCTTTGGGGGAGGCCTGTGTCCAGCAGTGGACTTCATTCGGCCGAAATGATGATGATGATGATTAAAAAATATATACGTACTTCACAAGTGTCTACAATCTCCGTGTGGGAGCCGTAGCACATCTGCTTTTCATGATCGAAGCCATGTTTCAGATGCCTGTGTTTTTGGTATATTCTTGCACACTCTGATTCGTTATACTTTTCCAGGTATACCTAATGGATAAAGTCAAGAATTAGTAAAATCATCTAACGAAAAAAACATTTTTTTTGGGAACATTAGTCAGCTTAAAACCATATTTAGTAAACATTACTATCTTAATAATCTCTCTGAAATTGCGAGCTGCTGTATCAATGATTAAAGTGAAATAAAGGGTCAGCACATATGGTTTCCCTGTGGTGTCCGTACTAAAAATATTGCACATTTTTATCTCCTCCCGTGGAGGTCGTAAAAGTCGAATAAGGGATTCTTAACCAGAGGGATGGGCTGCAGCGTCCCTTTTGTTGAACAGTAGCAATCCTGAGCTCACCAACCCGCCTGCTTAGCGTGGTGAGTATCGGCAAATTTCACCCGTAATGGCGACACAATTAATGCACCGGCCCCCCGTTCCCGGCAGCCCCGCTATTCTATTCCATTCGCTAGTCATGGTCTGGTAGTGGCCACGGTAATGGCGGGGCAGGGGGTGCTAAGAATCTTCGGAAGGGATCCTACTACCACCCTATATGATAACTGGCCCTGGTAACATATAACGCATGCACACTGAGGGCAGACGAAAATATCGATACGATAACCCTGAAATCCGGCAACCTACTACCGGGACGGTGAACGTCTGTCTCAAGGTGGTGTCGGGTTCCTCGTACGCAGGTCCCTCATTAATAACATAGTGGTCATTGAAAGTGTGTCGAGCAGGGTATTCGGTATTCGTTGAAGGTCATACGGGTCTACGCACCGACCTCGATACACCCAGATGATGAAGTAGAGTGTATGTATGAGAACCGACCGGCCCATACAGGAGGTACCAAGACACACTTTACCGTTGTGATAGGGAACTTCAACTCAAGGCTGTGCACACGATGCGATGGTGTGAGAGAGAGAGAGAGTGGGTAATTTAAGTATGGGTAACGGAACCCCTGGGGACAGCGAATGGCCGACTTTTTGTAAAAGTCGGCCAACTCTTCGTATTTTTTTAAACGTTGCCCCACTCTAGTGTTTCTCATGTGTCGTGGGTGCGTTTACAGACATAAATTCTACACACAATACACCCAGACCCGGAAATAATAATAATAATTCATTTTTATTTCAGAACCAGTCCATATGCATACATGAGAAATTGAAAATATTAGATACATTATGAGTAAATAAAATAATTACAAAAAGACTAACATTACAAAAAATCATCAATAAAAACAATTTAATTGACAATTCTACAATAACAAAAAGATAAAAACACACTATATACTTCATCTTAGTCTATATTTGTTTGTTTGAAATACTATCTGCAGATCATACAAATGTTTGTTTCGTACGGGAGACGTATAATACTTATGTAAAATATGCGTTCAAGAACTATACTAATCTCTGAATTTTGTACTCACCACTTGCAAGGTATTTGCTAAACTCTGTCTATCACCTAGACGCCCCCAGCCAGATGCTTCAGCAATATATTTTGATTCTCTCTCTATATCTAAACACGCAGGCAGTAGGTCTTTGCCAAAATTGATCCTGGAATGTTGGTAACAAACAACAAAACGATATATAAAAGTCATAGAGAAAAGCATAATATTCATACACTATTGTTATTAACACACTATTTTAAAGGACCGACTATGTTCCCTTGTGGAATCCTAAACTTTCTGCTCTAACTTTTACCGGACTACGGCGAAGCCAAAAGGCGGTTTATGATTTTAGCATCTGTGTGTTAGTATGTTCATTTATTCCATAGGATCGCTTTTTTTTTTGTGGAAATACATCCTATACATCCTCCGCCGGTGTCTAGCCGTCGCCTAGCCATCGTTTAAACTACTAGGGCGGTCATCTTTGGCACCGAAGTGCGGCTCCAGATCCTCGATAAAATCACACTAGAGTCACTCATTAGTGCTACGCCTTTAGATACATATTGGAGGTGATGACTGTGAAGCAGTCAGCCTCTCTAGCGATGGGGAAACGACGCCACCCACGAAGGCACGTCTCGGGGGGGAACGTAAAAGAAAAGCCAAAAGCCCAAAGCCTCGCTGCCTCAGGTCGCCTTAACTACTCCTCGTATTTTAACAAATGAGGTATCGTTAGAAGTGTCGTAATATTCCGCAGGCTATGTAACGTTACATAAAATACAAAATGGCGGTTCATAGCGGACATAACCTGCTTGTAAAAATATGTCGTGTTTGGTGGTGAGAAGTCTTTACGAGTACATTCGTAAAATATATAGATTACGTATTATTTTGTACAGGGTGTCCAGTAAATAGCACGACATACTGCAGGGGGTGAGAGCTTGGGTCAATACCTACCAAAAAAACACAATATATGTTCAGCAAAACCTTACGGATTCCTCTTCAGGTCGTCCGTCCATCTGGCCGGTGGGCATCCCACACTACGTTTGCCCATACGCGGATTGCGCCATTTTTGGTTGTTCTCATTGCGATTTAATTAATGTATATTAAGCATATTAGAAATAAATGTTGGAACGGAGTTATGGCGAAGCGGGCGTTGAAGTACTATAAAGTATGGCGTACAACTTTTCAATTGTTCATCGTTATCTCTTCATCATCATCATTTCGGCCGAATGAAGTCCACTGCTGGACACAGGCCTCCCCCAAAGATCACCACAATGACCGATATGGGTGTGTTGTGTGCTCATTAGGGGGTCTTGCCATAATCGCCACGCTTGGCAGACGGGTTGGCGATCGCAGTTGAGTTGTTAATGTACTCGAAGGACGCTGCTGCCCATCCTCCGGTTAATCCCTTAGTCGACTTTTTCGACACCCACGGGATGGAATGGGGTGGTGGCATTCTAAGCCGGCACCATATCTCACCCACGTCCTATATTATGGCGACCATACTAGGGCTCGCTCTCTAGCGCTCCAGACATCCAGACAGCTCCGCAAGCAGCGCCGGCATTATTCTGGCCTCTTCAAAGTGTGAAACCCGAGTTTAATTGTGTCGATTGAAAACACCCATACCCCAACTTTTTTTTTTTTTATTGATGTCCAGTGGAAATTCTACATGGAACTTCCTACACCCCGGGGAAGGGTGAAGGGGTATGCCGGACTCCTACCGGCTAAAACCACTGGAGCGGTCATCCTCGGCACCGAAGGGGGGCTCCAGGTCCTCGTAAGATCACACTAGAGCCGCCCATTGGTGCCACCCATACCCCAGCCTGGCACAGGTGGAACACAAGACCGTAACCGTACAGCTTAACTGTTGACGTTTCTTAACTGCCTATTAGGGTTTATATGAAATAAAAACTTAGAGTTTGAATACCTGTATCCCAGATATATAATCTAGAGTTGTGCTTTCCGTAGTCGAGTTTTAGTTTATTAAACTTATTTTAGTAATTTCAGTGATCAGCAACTCGGCCTAACTATCCACTATAATCCACTGCTGGATATGGGCCTCTCCCAAGCTGCACCACAATAGCCAGTTCTCTGGCCTCCGCATCCAATCTGTTCCAGCAGCCTTCTCCAGGTCGTCGGTCCACATTGCTGGGGCGCGTCCTACATTAAAATTGCCGATTCGCAGTCTCCACTCAAGGATTGCTCCAACAGCTATTGATCCTTCAACAGTCATGCCCCTCTTGCCACTTGCTAATTAAACACTTGCTTCTGCAAGCTATGGCGGTAGCAGTGATCTTTAATCAATTTATGAAATCGCCTCAATGTAGACGACAACAATTCATTTCGGCCGAGTGAAGTCCACTGCTGGACACAGGCCTCCCCCAAAGATCACCACAACCACCGATATGGATGTGTTCTGGGCTCATTGGGGGGTTTTGCCATAATCACCACGCTTGGCAGGCGGGTTGGCGATCGCAGTTGAGTTGTTAATTTACCCGAAGGATGCTGCTGCCCATCCTCCGGCGAATCCCTTAGTCGACTTTTACGACACCCATGGGAGGAGATGGGGTGGTGGCATTCTGAGCCGGCACCACACGGAAAAGCGAGCCTTATTAGGAATTTCGTACATAGCGACAACTTTAATATGTTTTGATCGTTATAGTCATTGCATCAACCAAAGTATGTCCACTAATGAACAAAGGCCTGCTTGATAGATTCCCCCAGTTGTGTCTTTTTGAATTTGCCAGTATTCACCACACTTATCAGGCGTGTTGATAGGCGCAGCATGGCTACCGGTCCACAAAAGGGATGTTACAGGTCATCCTTCTGCTTCAGAGTCCCTTAGACGTCTTTTACGACATCCACGGGCGGAGATGGAGTGGTGCTATATTCTTTATCCGGACATCACACACAAATATTGTTTTAACTGCCTATTATTCAAAAAGGTAAACTAGCTGTTAAGGCGTACAAATTTGGATAAAAGTTTGCATGGAGGTAGAATGTATCCATAAAGCATAGCTAGTCATATAAAAGAAAATGTAAAACTATGTTCTCACTCAGTCGCCATCTCCAACAATGCGATGTCGTGGTACTTGGAAGGTGATTTATACTCGGGATGATCTATAATCTTCTTAATTTCATATATTTTCCAGTATTTTTCTGGGTCAGAACGTCTCAAAAGCCCGAGTGCCGCCATAGTCACATTACCCCTGAAAATATTGTTAATGTTTAATAATACTACTAAAATTTATAGTTTGGATATACTTGACAACTATGTCTTTCATTTTAGTGTATTGGTAAGGTATTACCTTGCACACGACCACAATACAATTTTTTAGTTATTGCGATTTGTACACATTATTTTTCTTTTTGCGTGTTGTTAGTGGCAAACTTGTGGCAGAGTTGTTCAAGCCGCCCAAAGGCCTCCGACTTAGGTTAACGACTGTTGCCTAATTACATCACCTCGGACCGACGATTTTACCCTCCGAGGCAGGAAGACGCTCAGTTCAAATATCAATATGCGGTCACCCATCAATGGACTGCCGCACCAAGCATTGCTTAACCTCGCCGATCAGTGAGTGCAGTTTGGTTTCTCATAGCCATTATGTTAAAATAGGTTATGAGCGTAGAAAACACCTTATAAAACACTGGATTTCGGTACTACATTGCGACACAAGAACATACCATGTTTAAAAACATATAGATATGGTTGGTTTCCTATACAAGGTCTTAATTTAATAGTCCACTATATTTTGCATGGCGCTATGGTGAACGATGAAGATAATGTAGGTATAACAAAAACTTGTAAATTCGCTGTTGAAAAAATTATTTTATTAAATCATTTATTTCATTACTTCCTAGTTCTCTTAGTTGAGACAATATTCACATGCATCTAGTAAGACAATGGCGGGCAGGGCTGGTTGACTGATTTAGATAGTCTGTAACGTTAAACAAAACAGACGGCACGCGGTAGCGACATCACACAAAAGAAAGAAATGGATTTTTACCATGAGTTTTTTTTGTGTTCGGTACATCATCTTAAGCATTTACTGAGGCACCATGCAACATATCGTGGATTATTAAAATAAGACCTAATATATATTGATACCTTGTGTTACGCTGTGTACCACGACCGATGCAACTCTAACTAAAATGTCGGCAAGTACAAAGAATCATGCTCGATAATTTTATGTAATTGATCAAGAGATATGCGACAGTATTGATACAGCATTGGGTCTTCATTGGGGTAAGTAAGTTTTCAATAGACGTACAGTGTTCTGGTGAATGTACAGTGTGCAGCGGTGAGGATGAATCTCTCGCTGATTACAGAGCCTCCACACAGCCACTGTGCTGACTTCAAATCATTGCCAAAACCTAGTAAAGCCTGGAAAAATATTGAAATAGGTATTTATAACCGACCGATAATGCCTTTACATTTTTGATAATATTATGTTGGTCCGTAAAAACTTGCTAATTTAATGTTAAAAGCGACATTCGTTGAATGAATACCAGAAATAGACATAAAATAGTAGTACCTAAATTTAGATTGTCCAAAACCAATAAAAAAGTCTTAGGTAACTGCGTTCGGTTTTATAATAAGATACCTAAAGCAATTCCTGATATGACAGTTTAGAGAGATTTGTTTAAGTCGCACGTCAAATCAATTCTCATAAAACAAGCATAATACAGGATTAAAGACTACGTTGACGATAGGGCCATATGGCGTTAGTTCTTTTCTGCAGATGTGTCTTTCCTGGAAAACAAATACATCTGAAGTAATATTTGCATTGTATATATTTAATCAATGTCAACATCATAATCATCATTTCAGCTGAAAGATGTCCATTCCTGTACATAGGCCTCCCCCAAAGATCGCCACAACAACGAGTTCGCATCCAATGGATTCCCGCAACCTTCACCAGGTCGTCGGTCCATCTCGTGGGGGGTCTGCCCACGCTGCGTCTTCCGTTACGCGGTCGTCACTCGAGAACCTTTCGCCCCCATCGACCATCCGTTCTACGAGCAATGTGTCCCGCCCACTGCTACTTAAGGTTAGCAATTCTTCGGGCTATGTCAGTTACCTTGGTCCTTTAGCGGATCTCCTCATTTTTTATTCGGTCTCGCAAGGAAACTCCGTGCATAGCCCTTTGGGTGATCCTGAGCTTTCTAATAAGGTCCACGGTGAGCGACCACGTCTCGGTACGGTAGGTCATCAACGGCAACACACACTGGTCAAAGACCTTCGTCTTGAGACACTACGGAATTTTGGACGAGAAGATATTGCGCAGTTTCCCGAACACTGGCCAGCCGAGTTGGTTTCGACGGTTGACCTCTTTCTTGAAGTTAGACTTACCCAACTGGACAGTTTGTTCCAGGTATATATAATCGGCAACAACTTCGAACGTAGACTCTCCGATCTTAACGGAAGTTGGTACTACGTGGACATTTGACATGATCTTGGTTCGCTTGCCGTTTATGTTGATGCCTAACCCTTCCCAGTCCAGAATCTTGATAACGTATTCCGGTGGAGAACAGTTTTGGAGAGATAACGTCTCCCTGTCTGACTCCCGCCACACCAGTCCTGCAGTCGGAGTGACATTGTGTCGTTTTCGTACAAACACTTCAACACTTTGATGTATCGATAGTCGACTTGGCACCGCTGGAGGGACTGCAGTACAGCCCAGGTCTCTGTCGAATCAAAGGCTTTCTCATAGTCCACAAACGCTAAGCAAAGAGGCAGGTTATACTCTTCAGTCTTCTGTATAACCTGCCGTAGCGTATGTATGTGGTCTAAGGTACTGAAGCCTTTTGGGAAACCGACTTGTTCGGGAGGCTGGAAGTCGTCAAACCTGCGCACGAGATGATTCGTAATAACTCTTGAAAACAGTTTGTAAACATGGCTCAGAAGTGAGATGGGCCTATAGTTCTTCAGCAGGGCCTTATCGCCTTTTTTTAAGAAGAGGACCACCACACTTCAGTTCCATGCTTGCAGTGTTTTTCCATCGTGTATGATGGAATTGAGTAACCTGAAGGGCCTTAAGGACCGGTTTTCCACCCGCCTTCAGAAGTTCGTGTTACTTCATTCTTCTGTTACTTCATCATTATCCGGTGTTCATTTGGTTTTGGGCTGTTTGATACTCATACTAATTTCGTACAGGCTGAAGTCCGGAATGTCTTCGGTATAGTGTCGATCCAATCTAGTTCTTGGGTCGTTCGCTAGATTTGTGACGGGTTTCCGCATTGAAATGAAGCTCCGGTTTGGACGCTCCTGCCATCTTCGGTCTTCAGATTTGCAAGCTGGCTCTGTACAATAGATAGATCTCTGGCGAACACTTAGGAACCTTTGTTTCCCTCTATTGCCTCTTTAATACGATTTGTATTAAATAGGCGTAAGTCAAATTTTAAGGACTTTCTGGATCTGCCTGTTGAGTTGCCGGTGAACAGAGGCATCATCTGAAGACTGCAGAATCACTGCACGTCGTTTTTCCATGAGCTTAAGAGTAGCGTCAAAGAGTTTTTTGGATGTGTGTACGACGGGTCTTGAAGAGCTTAGATCCGATCGTATGGACTGTTTCTGCGAACCTGTCGTTATAATCGTCCACGTGGCTCCCTAGGCAATCGAAACGATTTTGGAGTTCTAGCTGGAAGCTCTCGGGGGTTCTGGATTTGGGTCGGTACTGGCCGGAGCGTAGACCTAATCAGTCAAATTAAATGTGCCTCTTACCATACGACGATCGCTTCCAATTTTAACGGCATTGCTCACAGAGACATCATTGAATATTTGCTTCTTCGTCGACATGATGAAGTCAATCTCACTTTTTGTCACACCGTCGCTCCTCCAGGTCCACTTCCTGTGGTTCCGCATTTTTAAGAAGGAGTTCATCATATAGAGTCCCTCCTTCTCCATGACGCCCGCCATTAGTTGGCTCCGATGGTTCCGATATCCTACTCCAAATTGCCCTACTCGCAGATCTTCACCATTTCGTTTGCCCAGTTTCGCGTTGAAATACCCCATGACATGAACAGTAAAGTGGGTTCTGGAACTGTGCATGGCTCTGGAAATATCCTCATACGTAGTCTCCACCTAGTTGTCGGAGTGTGCCGAGGTGTATGACTTTCAACGAATACCGTTTGGTTATTCTCAGTATAAGGTACGCTACCCCAGCTGACACTCTCAATGTTCTCCACGTTGTTCACGAGGGACTTGTGGACGATAAACCCGATACCTCCCTGGGACTGTTGCTCGCCTTCACGGAAATAGAGCAAGTTGCCAGACTTGAGGATTATCGTGTCCTGCCCCGCTCTACGGACTTCAGACAATCCCACAATATGCCATCGCAACCCGCTGAATTCTTCTTCAAGTTCCGCGATCTTCTCATCAGTTCGCAGTGTACGCGTGTCATATGTTGCCAGGTCCAGGTGTCGTCGGTTTTAGCGGGTTCTCTTCCGGTAAAGTACGAAAATAGTACATGACAAGACGTTGGCAGATTAATCTCGACTCTGACTTTGTTTCTATTTTTCCTAGTTACACATATTTATTATATATGCATGTATATGTATGTAAAGAAAACTACTTCACTCATATACGAGCTCTTTTCTTTATGCTTGTCTTTGCCGTGTTATCGACAAAGCTAATAGATGTCACGACTGACAGTGGTGACATTGAATTATTATTATTATAGTTGGTGAAATATTTTGCAGAAAACGTTGTTTTATATTAGAGTTTATAATTTAGTTTGGGATAATAAAATAAAGACGTAATTGCGTTTCTCTGTAAAACAAAAGAAACAACATTTATTTCAGGTCTTTTTTTATATTATATCAAATTTAGAAAATATATTTAAATAAGTATATTTATTCTTCACTCTCATATATTTAATTCAACGTCACCACTGTCAGTCGTGACATCTATTAGCTTTGTCGATAACACGGCAAAGACAAGCATAAAGAAAAGAACTCGTATATGAGTGAAGTAGTTTTCTTTACATGTATATATATAAATATACACATGTAATGCTAATGTAAGTTTACATACTAGTTAGTATTCTGTCTACATTAATGTCACCGCATCTATAAGTTTCACTTTTATTTTGTTGGTGCATATACTTTATTGTCTCTTCTCTGCATTACCCAAAGGTCGTCTGGTAGAAAATGCCTATGGCATAAAGATCGCCTTTGTACACTTTTGTACATTAAAAATAAATAAATAAATATTTATAAAGTAAAATTATTTTGAAATTAGAATTCATAGCCAAACAAAATATATTTTTATTTGAAATTGCTCGTACTGCAGAACAGCAATTTCATACTATGAAGGATACATCTTCAGGGGATAGAATGATAGTATCACTGAGTTTAACAGTTTATTGTATAACAAAGGTACGATGTCTAAAATCTTACAAAAGACTTTCGCGTAGCAATTTGTGGACGTCGCGGCGGTTAGCGCGGAGGGAGAGTTTGCGCGTGCGTATCGCATGAAATCGGAGGCGGACTACTTACGTGACGCGACTGCAGCTCTCGCGTCGGTTACAAGAGAAGGACGCACTATCTACGTAACGCGGCGGTATACGACCGCGGGACGCTCGCGTCGGGCGAGTAGAGGTGCGGGTGGCTATAATACCTATTATCTACAGTTTGTGCCATCTTTGATTTTTTTATTTGTAGATAATTAAAAGTAGTATTAGTGTAAATTTTCCCTGAACTTCCTCCGCCCTCGGGAAGGGCTGGGGAAGGGAAGGGGCATGCCAGACTCGTACCGGCTAAAACCACTAGGGCGGCTATCTTCGGCACCTAAGGTGGGCTCCAGGACCTCGAATGATCACACTAGAGTCGGGCGGCTGGTGCTATGCCTATAGGCACATCTCGGAGAGGGTAGATTGCTTCATCCAACCTTTTTTAGGGGTTTAGTCCTCGACAGCTAACAGTAAAAATTTTTTTTGCAACCGACGAAAACTTATTTCATTAAAGAGATATATATGAGAAAGGAATATACCATATGAGGGAATTCCCATCGCTGTGCATCTCGTCCTCCAATACCCGAAAATACGCCATAACCATAATGATGGCATTTTTTTTCTTCAGCCCATATCTTGGAGACTTGAATATTGGCATATCCACGACATGAGTATGGAAGGCTATTAAAATAATCCAAGCATTCTACAAAAATAAATGCGTGTCTAAATTAACCATTTTTAAAAAAATTGACTTTTAATACCTGAAGTTTTCTGCTACAAATGCGGGAAATAAATAATTATTTTTCACTATAGAACCGACATTTCTTCTATGTATGTGTATTGTTATGGTAGGAGATAAAAATATACTTACTGCCCCAAGAAATGGGTCCCTTTTTTGAGACCATGTTTCCATCTACTGCTATGGCAGTGTCAAGGTCTCTGAAAGCCGAAACGGATGCACGGCTACAATCAAGGTATAAACATCCAGTATAAGCTGATCTCGCAATGTAAGGATTTCCTTGCAATGAAACCTTACATAATAAAAAAAGTGACGTGAATAAATACTCGTAATAAGAACAAGCTTGTCTTGCCTGGCTTTAGACTTAGCAGAACAAGCGAGTTGTTTATGGGAAACAGTATTAGGTTCTACAACAAAATTCCTTCTAGTATTACCGATTTACCAGATTTTGTGCTTTGTTACTGACCGCATCGACTTTCTGACGCAGAAAGTTTACCATTTAGTATCCCGCCTACTGTGCAGTGGTGCCGGCTAAGAATACCACCACCGCATCTCATCCTGTGGGTGTCGTAAAAACCCATAGTCGCCACTATGGGATTAGCCGGAGGATGGGGATCGAGTACATTTATAACCCAACTGCGATCGCCAACCCGTCTGCCAAGCGTGGCGATCATGGCAAAACCATCCAATGAGCACACAACACAAACCCATAGCGGTCGTTGTGACAATCTTCGAGGGAGGCTTCTGTCCAGCAGTGGACGTTTTTCGGCTGAAATGATGATGATCCCACCTCTCTCACATGGATGATTTTAAACTGTGTCCTCCAGCAATTAGTGGCTGCTGGAGTTACCGAAGGTAACTTAAACTTTCATTAGCCACTCAAGTCTAAACTCCCCATCTGAAACGTGCGCTACGAAGCTTCACTTCAAGGACATTAAACACAAATATTTAAACTAAAATAAATAAAATGACAGATATGGCAATACAGGGTCGTACTGTATTAATGGAAAATATTTTAGGAGGTAAATCTATAGGTTGCAATGATGCGTTTTAGCAAAAATAAATAACAGAACATCAACCTTTATTTTACACATATTCAAAATTAATTTAAATATTTCATGTCTTCGTTTGCATAAAACCTTTCTGTAGGCAGGCGTTCTTCACACTTCTACGAAATAAATCTACATAAGTTGCCAGAGTACTATCGACAGCTTTTATCTAATTTCTAAAGAGGATATTATTTCGACTGATGGTGATGGCTTAGTAGCCAATTTAATTGGGTCTAAGCACAGCACAGATCATGTGATATCTGCCTACAACATTTATGACTACTACTGTCTGATTCTAATTCCCCATCACACTTTATCAGGGCTGACAAATTATTTACACAATAATTTGATTTAGGTACCTACCTTCCTATTGCATTTCATAACTACGTAGGTAAATTTGTGTGTAACTATAACTGTCAAGCCATCGGCGGCGCACCCAGCGCGATGAGACAGTGTAAATTTTATTATGTCTTATTTGTTGATGCTTGTTTCTTATAAAACAGGTATATACTGCATAGTAGGTAGACATACACATAGGTTATGTACGCACTACGCTTTCAAATGATCAAAACAATAACTTTGCGTGTTTAAAATTTTAAGCAATCTTATTTACAACTAGCTGGGACCCGCGGTTTCACCCGCCGTTTAATTTAAAAGAAAGTGGATTATTTATATATAATTTAGAGTGCTTCGGCATAGACACTTGACATAGAGTGTGTATATATATATACAAGGTCTTACTTTAATAGTCCACGATATTTTGCATGCAGCCTATGTGAATGCTGACGATAACGTAGGTATCACCAAAAAAAAATCAGTTGTTTTTTTTTTCAGCATTTTTTATCACTCATATCATTACTGACTGGTTCTTCTAGTAAGTTATAATAATATCCACTTGCATCTAGTAAGAAAATGGTGGTCGTGGCCTGCCGACCTATTTAGGTAGTCGGCAACGTCTAATGAAACAGGTGAAAGGAGGCGCCGGTCAGCGTCGCACAAAAGAAGGAAACAAATTTTTCACCGTCAAATTAATTTTATGTGGTAGGTACATCATCTTTAGCATTTACTACGGTGCCATGCAAAATATCGTGGATTATTAAAATAAAACCTTATATATTTAATTTCGTTGGTTTTTTTTTTTTTTGCACGGAGCCCTAATTATTTTTCTAAAATAAAAGTAGCCTAAGTCCTAGGCCGTTTCCTCCGATCAATACCTTCTGTCCCATTCATCAATCGTCCTCCTCCGAATACTACGTTTGATGAACGAGACAGGACATCGATCATAATCCCGCTTCTTTTTTTATTTTAAGGCCGTCTCCTTTGCAAGCTCGTCGGCTCTCTCATTTCCTGCCAGTCCTACGTGTGCCTTAATCCAAAACAGGGCTACAACCTTGTTCTGGAGTATGCAACGTTTTATGTTGTTCCTGGCTTTGACTGCTAGGGGATGAGATGAACCGGAGTTCGTTACGGTCTCGAGTGCTGCTCTAGAGTCGCTGTAAATTCCAAAGGCAGCATCACTACGCGTCAGTGCGACCTCCGTTGCCTTACACAGGGCCAGTAGTTCCGCCTGGTAGACGGTGCAATATGACGATAGAGCAAGTTTGAGGACCTTGATCTCTGCAGCACCATTCCAAACGGATAGCGCCGCCCCGACCTTGCCCTCAATCTTGCTCCCGTCTGTGAAGATGGGTACAGCGTAATCACTGTGGCGAGAGTATTGATCCTCGTCTACCAGGTTTTTGAACTCCAGCCCCATATGTTCCGCAGGGTTTCTATCTTCGATGTCATCTTCTCAATCTCTATCGGTCAGCTCACGTCTAGGTACTCCCTTCTTAGCTTCGTATAACGAGGCTACCTCACGGACTCGGAGGTCTAGAGGGAGCGTCCCCGTGAGCAAGAGTGCTGAGTTGAGTAACACCGTCCGATATGAACCGTGCCGAGCTGCTTGCGAACTCCCAGTTTTTCTGCTGCCGGGGCCCATGCAGTCGCAGCGCACAATATAACCGGCTCCACCGCCGCAGTGTATATTGTTGACCTCCCAACAGTTCTCAGTCATGCCAAAAGTCTTCTTTATGCGGATGACTTAAAACTATTCTCGGAGGTCACCTCTGAAGCCGATTGCCTGGCATTGCAGCGTGACATTAACGCGGTGATTGAATGGTGTATTGAGAATAAATCTTATCTTAATGCTATATTATGAGTTTTGGACGAATAAGACACCCAATCTTCTTTAGCTATAAAATCACCGATAATGCTATTACTAGAACAGCATGTATGAAAGATTTGGGTGTCACTTTTGACCAAAAACTCACATTTCATGACCACATACCTGGTTTTTGAAGTGGCAAGAGAAGGTTATAGACGATTGGGGTTTGTACTAAGGAATACCCGGGATTTCAGTGACATTCATGCAATTAGGACTATTTTTAGTGTACTTGCGTCTGGAACCCACATGAACAGAAATACTCTCTAATTTTAGAGAAGGTACAAAAAGCTTATCTAAGGTACCTTTATAAGCGAATTTACGGATATTATCCATTCATATACCCAACCAGTTTTCTTCTGGGCCATTTGGGCTATAACTCACTTGCGGTTAGAAGGAAAAACGACCAAATAAGCACCATGTGCAAGATCCTTCGTGGAAAAATGTATGCTCCTGAACTGCTTGATGAATTATCCCGCCTGTTTGTTCCCATTAATTACAACCGTAGCAGGAGGCATAAATTATTTGCCAAGCCCGTGTGCCGCACCAACGCGCGAGCCAATTCACCCATCCCTCGCACACTGTCTGCGCTCAACGCTCTCTTGGAAGCTAAACCTTCCTGTGACGTGTTTGCGGACGAATGGAAGATGTTACTGTCTGTATGTCTGGAGTACTGTGAGATGAGTGTATGAATGTTGCATCCTTTAAAATGTCTTTAATTATTGTAATTGGCTTGCAGCCGTTTTAATTAAAGTAAAAAAAAAAAAAAGTGTACGGATGATCTCAATGCTGAGACCCCAGCTTACTGGGGTCGCTCTAATGAGTTGCTTGTAGATGCCTATCGCTTTTTTGCAGACGCTAGACATGTGGGCGTTAAAAGTTAACTTATTGTCGATGGTGAGTTCCAGGATCTTGATCTCCGGGGACATTCCAATGCTGACCCCTCCCATGCTCAGGCGCGGCGCGTCAAATTTCAGTTTCCTTGTTATAACCATACCACAGGTTTTATGTGGTGCGAACTTCAACTTATTTATTTTCAAGACCCCACGCTCGAACCTGTTCGTGGACAGCATTCGCCCGTCCCTCAATCTCCCCGGCCCCTTCACCGTCAAAAAGCAACACCACATCGTCAACGAATGCCTGGCAGTAGACCCCATTATCGTCCATCAGCTTAGGAGTGGGTCCAGCAACAAGTTCCATAGGATTGGTCCCCCTATGGAACCTTGAACGCATCCCTTCTCCGTGCTCCTTTTCCGCTCCCGTATACCTGACTTCCACCACCCTGTCACTGAGGTAGCTGCCAATGACCCGCCTCAAGTTCAAAGGACATTTTTCCTCAGACAGTCTGGTCTTTATTACTGGCTACCAAGCACTATCGAAGGCGTCCTCAATATCCAGAGAAACCAGTGTGACCAGCTTCTTCTCATCCAGTTTTTCGCGGATGCGTGTTATAAGCGCAACAAGGGCGTCTTCCGTGCTCTACTGTGGCATAAATCCTTACTGACGGGTACTAATCCGAGGTAACACGTAGAACTTGAGACGGCTCACTAGCATTTTCTCGTATATCTTTCCTAGTACAGGCAAAAGCCCGATAGGTCGATACGACTTCGGCGTGGTGTAAGTGTCCTTACCTGGCTTTCTCAACACGACCACTGTTGCCTCCTTCCAGGACTTAGGGAAGCAGCCGTGTGCCATGCATCTATTCAGGAGAGCCAGGAAGTACTTTGGGTCCACACTATGGCATGTGAGCATATGTCGGCCGTGAAGCCATCAGCTCCGGGGGCTTTCTTGGGGTTAAAAGACTTAACAGCAGCCTCCAACTCCTCGATTTTAAACGGAGGGTCATGTTCATCATGATCACCCTCGTTTATTGTTTCCGCTAAGGCTCTTGTTCGCAGATGTTGTATGCTGTCTTCGTCCTTCAAGTCCCGCGGGTAAAAAGGTTCCGCCAGGAATCGAGCGGAGCCCTCCGCATACAATGTCACGTCCCTCTCCATCAATGGAACATCCTCTTCCCTACGTTTGACCCTACTGATCACCCTGTAAATACCCTCCCACACCCCCTCCCTATCCTGCTTTCCGCAAAAGTCCCTCCAGCTTTGCTCTGCTGCCTCTTTGACTGCTAATTCATATTTCTGCTTTTCTTTCAGGTACAGATCTACAACCACCCCCCTGCGAATCGGCGCTGCACTGCGGATCCTACGTCTCCGGGTCGTCACCTTTTTTTTTATTGATCCGGTGGAAATACATCATGTACTTCCTACGCCCTGGCGAAGGGCGGAGGGGCATGCCGGTCTCCTACCGGCTAAAACCACCGGAGTGGTCATCTTCGGCACCGTAGGGAGGCTCCAGGAACTCGAAAGATCTCCATCTAGAGCCACCCATTGGCGCCACGCCTTTAGGCACATCTCGGAGGGGATGACTGTAAAGCTGTTTTATTTCTGCAATGTTATGTGTAGTGAGTTGAGTGTCGTGCATAATCTGGGCCAATTTCTCATGAAAGAGACCCCAATTTGCTTTTTGTGTGTTGTATTTGCGTGTTGTTCTTTGTATTTTTGTTCCTTCTGATACCAGACATAATGTCTGTGCCATTGTGGTCTGAGCTTGTGAGGCTTTCAACTACACGCCAGTTGTCCACGAATCCAAGCATATCCGCCGTGCACGCCGTCACATCGACATGGCTGCAAAATCTCTTTCCACCCCGAATGGTGTCGAAGGTTGGTACCTTTCCCAAGTTCAAGATATGCATGTCATTCTCAGCCAGAGCTCCACACATTTCCTCGCCTCTTTTGTCTTCATTTGGGCTACCCCACCAGGTACTTTTTGCATTGGCGTCTCCTCCTATAAGTAGCCTTTTTGGTCCAGTTTTAAGCATAATCTTTTTAAGATGCTCCAGGTATGGCTCTATGGGCTCATCCGGCTCGAAGTAGTAGGAGACCAGGGTGATCATCCATGCTCTGGTTTGGACTCCCACCACGACGATGTTATTCTTGGTGAATTGTGGGTACTGTATGATGTTGATGTCCTCGTTGAAAACGGCGATGGCCGCTTTTACAGTCCCATTTCCTGTCCCAGAGCTTTGGAACATTTTGGCACCCCGGTAACTCTTAATACTCCGCATCCCACCAACATAGGGTTCCTGGAGCAGAGCTATGGCTATTTTGCGCTTTTTGGCTTCAATAAGCAGTTCGTTTGTAGCCAGCTGGCTACGCTGCAGGTTTGCCTGTGCTATTTTGTACTGGTGGGTTTTCCGTGACCTTAGCAGTATGCTACGGAGGCCCTAGCCAGTGCATCCCGCCTTCTTCTGACTGGGCACTCGCTGCTAAAGGCGTTGTGGCCCGACTGCTGGATGCTTGCTCTTGTGCAGTTTTTGCACGCTGGTACTGTGCCCACCAATCTGTCTGGGCACGCCGCTCTTAGGTGTAGACCCCCGCCGTGACTACACAGATCAGCGGGTTACTTGCAGAAGCGCTTGCTCTGACCGTACCCCAAACATCTGGTACACTGCACCAGCGGCGATTGGTCCTCCACCGTTACCCTTTGGAGGTCGATCCTCAGTTTCCTTTCGTTTAACGCTCTCTTCCATATAGTGGGCGTAGCACTGAGGATAATGTGGCAATTGTGAGGATTCCTTGCGTTTCGTCTATATTTAATATTCATTGAACATACGTCCTCACCGTCGAGGCTGCCAAACACCTCCCGGTTTTGATTTCTGAGGGCTCTGATAACTTCAGCATATCGTGTACTTTGAGTACATCCCTCAGAACCAGTAACGGGTTCCTGTTTTGGACCTCCTCGACGACAAGGCCCCTACTCCGCGGCTTCCAGCCTGTCTCTAACCTTCCTCCTCTCCTGTTCCGTCCTACAGCTCATGACGATCTTCCTATCCTTGGCCTTTCTTACTCTTTCTACCTTTACCCACCCATCCTTCGCATCTACTGCTCTTCTGATAATTTCCAAAATTTCCTCACCGGCCTCCTCACACCTCGAGGAGACCACCACGGAGTGCAGAGACGCCTGTTCGGGATTTCTTCCCCTAGTTTGGCATTCTGCCGCTACATCCGTACCTGCTGCCCTCTCGAGGATCGCTCTTTGGGCCTCAATTTCCTCCTTATCTCGTCTATTTTCCGTCCATTTTCTATGAGCAGTTTTGAGTTCTCTTCCATCTTGGCCAATAATTGGCCTTCGTCTTTTTCTTTGCTCCCATTTATTTCTTGCTCGTTTACTTTCTCCGGTGTGTCTGTTTGAGTACTTGTTTCCACTTTTACCCCGCTGCTCTCTCTCTCCAGTTCGTTTTCTAATTTTCGCGCACTGGTACCGCCTTGGCCAGCTCATATAGCCGGTCTAAGGCCTCTTTGACTTGCAGCTTGATATCTTTTCTAAGGTTTTGGAATCTGCGGAGATTCTCCAGGCCTTTCCTGTGGATCTCCGCAGCTTCCTCCGCCTTACTGATACCGCCCGTCCTGGTCATTATGGGACTCGGTGTGGGGGTTTTTTTCTTTATTTTGGCTACCGTCGCCGTTCCGGTGGACAGTTGTTGTGTTTGGGTCTTTAGCGAGAGGTTTTTCTTCCCTGGAGGGGTAGAGCAGATGGGTTTAATGGGTTGAACTTGTCAATTTCCCCGTTGGGGATGTCCCAGCTATTACGTTTTCTATGTTCTCAACAGAGTTTCGGACGTTTTGGGGCTTTAATAATTTGCAAAGTCCTGCCTTTGCATTGTCCGTTGGTGACGCCAACGCGGACTTTGGTCCGCTCTCTTGAGCTCCGGCTGGCGTGCGAATCATGTTGGTAGGTATTCGTCAGTTGTATTAGCCAAAAGGGCTTGTACAATTTTTTGGGTCAATAAACCCTAGTCTAAACTAATTTGTAAATAATAAAATAAAATAAAAAACACGGCACCCCTATTTCAAGGAGCTCCGGAGATACAGGGGTCCAAAATCCCCGGTTGCTATCCAAGATGGCTACCGGAGAATGGTTGAACCGCTATATCTCAGACGCCTCCTGGCCGAATGCCTTCGTGCTTGGGGTTCCTGCAACGGGCCCGATGAGACCAACCCACTGAAACCACTTTCAGGCTGAAAAATCACTGGCTGCTGAAAACGCCTGAAAGCTAAATTAACTAAAAGGGGGCTACCCGCCAATTACTTGAGAAGAAACCCCGTCTTCCTACGAACCTCCGTTGGGAGATATGACTGAAATTAAAAATTCAAGATGGTCGATCAGCTGACAAAGTCGAACTTTGACGAGCGATATCTCTCCCCCGGAAAGGCGTAGGTTGGTCGAGTTTGGGTTCTTTCGGCTTGGTATTGCTCACCCCTTGTGTCGAAACCGTTTTCAGGGCCCCAAAACAGTACTCCTCCAAACGGGCCAAAACTGGAGATATGGTTCCTTCAGAACTCCAGGAGTAGTTAATCGAAAATCGCAATCTGATGCGACCTACGGTTCCAAAGTTATGGCGACTTTAAACAAAACAAAATGGCCGCCTAACTGTCAAGGGTCAAGTTTGGAAGCCTGTATCTCCGCAACCGCAAGTCCCAGCAGATCCGGATTTTGGATGAGCAAGTTGGCTAGGCCTCCTCTATCGCCCAAAAACGGTTTCAGCCCTAAAAATTTAATTAGCCTGAAAAATCTTGAAACCTGGTCTAGTCGAAAGCCACAGGTAATTCACTTACTCAGGTTTCACTCCGAGATCTCTACGACCCAGGAGCCCCGAGATAATACCGTTTTAAATGTACTACCCGAAAACCAAAATGGCGGGTTTTGTCCGTTTTTGTTAGTTTTTATGTTAAAGGACCCGTCTTTGCGCTTAATTAAGTTGCCAGGGGCATAAAAATACCAATCAACACGTCAGAAAATAGAAATACCTGTTTATTTAAGAATAAACACGGAAATTTTGTTAAAAATCTATATCTCGGGACCCAGTGGGTGAAAAATAATGAAAAAAATACTAATAATAAGGACAAACACCAGGTCATATGTCACAGTATACAAAAACAAGAAATCCTTATTCTAAATATACATGCAAAATACATGTTTTTGAAATTATTTTATTTCACAAATTTAATTACAATTAATAAATAAACAAATTTTACAATCTAATATTTACAGCACCCATTCTAGCGTTATGCGCGCAAAAGATAGCAGTTAAATTTCTTGAGATTTTTTTTTTATCCGAAAGTTAGAAGGCTCAAAATTTGAAATTTCTAATGCTTTTAAAAAATCAGGTTTCATAGGTAAAATTGTGTTTATTGCAGAGTTCGTCCTTACTTGATGAGTAGTTGGTCCTGGCAAAATTTTGCAATCCTCAGGCAACGGTATCACTGAGCACGCCGCCACGTGGTATTTGTTTTTCCAGGCTTAGCGCCTGGACGGAGCATCCAAAAATGAGGTCACAGCACACGGTGTGTAGGATCTTCTGAGGCGCTCCCGATGACGTATCGGTCACGGACACGGTCGCAGCGATGTAACAAGATAATTCACTTCGCCGGTATAATAATTTCTGTTTAGAATATTAGACAAAGTAGTAGTAGTGATCTTACGAGGACCTGCAGCCCCCCTTCGGTGCCGAAGATGACCGCTCCAGTGGTTTTAGCCGGTAGGAGTCCGGCATACCCCTTCGCTCTTCCTCGGGGTGAAGGAAGTTTGTAGGTTTGAAGGAATGTATAATTTCCACTGGACACCAATAAAAAAAAGAGTCCCCTAGGATATCCCTTCGCCCTCCCCCGGGGCGAAGGAAATTCATGAAGAATATCACCAATAGTAGTAGTACCGAAGCTGAACGCGGATGCGACATGCATGTTTGGAAGTAGGTGGTCGACGTCGACACGAGGCGTCGATTCAGCAAAACTGGTGTTACAATTCTATGTTGAAACTTCTAATGTACGTAAATAACTATCATGTCGCTATTCAGCTGATTTGGTGTAGGCAGGGCACGTAACACGTGCCACCTATTTTTAGCAAGTACAATATTTTGAAAATGTGTAACTTACAATTTGGCGTTGTTAAAACGCATACGCTTCCGTATTTATAAAAGAAACTTTCATGGACAAGTAGTCACAAGAATCATGAGTGAAGGCAACACACATAGCACACTTTCATTCACAGCAGCTTTTCATCCCTCAGCATGGGTCAGCGGCTTTTCGGGGCAGTTTTTGTTATGCAGCTACTAAATGCTGGATCAATATTTTTCCACATTTTTTTTTTTTTTTAAGATTATTTACTACAACACCAAGAAGAGTAGGAGAATATACGTTATCCACCATATTGGTACCTGCCAAAATGATTTTTTGATTGAATCCAATTTATTTTTCTAGACATTTGTGAAATTTTAACAAATATTTTCGATTTTAGTTCTATTTAACTTTTTGAATTTATTAGTGTTTTTTATTTAACATACTTAATTAATCATTTCAATGCTTGATAATGCCTCTAATACCTACACACAACATAATTATATACATACACAAAACTGATGGTGAATCAATTATTATAGGGCAAAATAATGAATGGACTGTTTACTCATTCTATCTTTTAAAAGGTTATTAATATACCATAATATGTTTTTATTATTACTGTATCAAATATCATTATATTTATTTTATCATCATCATCATCATATCATATCAGCCACAGGACGTCCACTGCTGAACAAAGGCCTCCCCCTTAGATTTCCACAACGAGCGGTCACATGCCGCTCTCATCCAACGACTCCCACCGACCTTCACCAGATCGTCTGTCCACCTCGTTGGAGGTCGTCCCACGCTGCGTTTTCCGGTGCGCGGTCTCCATTCGAGAACCTTTGTGCCCCAACGGCCATCAGTTCTACGAGCAATGTGCCCTGCCCATTGCCACTTCAGTTTACTAATCCTTTCAGCTATGTCGACAACTTTAGTTCTTCTACGGATCTCCTCATTTCTGATTCGATCTCGTAGAGAAATACCAAGCATAGCTCTCTCCATAGCTCGCTGAGTGACCTTGAGCTTTCTTATGAGGCCCATTGTGAGTGACCACGTCTCTGTTCCATATGTCATCACTGGTGATGACATTTATTTTATACTATATGTTAATTATTATATCACAAACTTACTTTTATGTACATGATATACATACAGAAGTATTAAAATGTATCCCATTACTTTCGAGCGTATGGCACTCGTGGGTTGTAGCTGTAAAAATCAGCGTTAGGTAGTGGTTCTTGGTAATGCCACATTTTTTTTTATTGATCCGGTGGAAATACCTCATGTACTTCCTTCGCCCCGGGAAAGGGCGAAGGGGCATGCAGGACTCCTACGGGCTAAAACCACCGGAGTGATCATCTTCGGCACCGAAGGGAGGCTCCAGGAACTCGAAAGATCTCCAAATAGAGCCACCTATTGGTGCCACGCCTTTAGGCACATCTCGGAGGGGATGACTGTAAAGAGGCCTCCCCCCCAGGCATCTCTCGAGGGGATTGTAAAAGATTCCCCCGAAGCCTCACTATGCGCTGTGCTGCGCACACAGTGGTACGTGACCACATACACACCGCTGGCTTCCCGGGGGTGGTACTGCCACCTGAGATCATGCTGAGCTGATGGACCATATGGCACATTTTTATATTATGTTTTTGTTTGCTTATATAATTGTATGCCAATAGATACTTTTCTATCTTTCTTTCGAGGTATGCTTTATAATTGACTAAAATTTAAAATGAGGTAATTCAGCTAGCTAGCAAACTAGTTGGAATTTTATTATGGAACCTAAAACTGTTTCCCAAGGACTTGCTGGTACTGCTAAGTAAAACCGATACCGTGAGTTGTGCCTATTCAGTGTATTTAAGCTGTATCACAATAGTAATAATTATTATTACTGAAAGCTGCAATGCTTTTGCGGGCGTTCATAATGTTTTGATATATATACTGGATGGTAAGGCAATTTATTTATCTGCATAAATAGTTCGCGAAGATACTCACGAAAGCCTATGTTTTAAAATGATGGTACAACTCTTTTTATAATATAAAAAGCCTGACTTCAGCAGCAGACCGCCACAGTAAAATATAAAGAACATAATACTGTTAAAGTACGTACAATATACAAAGTTAACTGTATCCACATTTGTTAACGTTTCACAATAGTGACGTTGACCAATACCCACCATGCTTGGCAGGCGGGTTAGTGAGGATATTGTGGCTACTGTTTCACAGGAGAAGCTGCTGCCGATCCCCCTGGTTTAAAGTTCCTTACTCGGCTTTTACGGCATCCACTAGAGGAAATGGAGTTGATTGATTATAATACTCAATTACATTTTTCGGCAATTGTTTTAGCACACAACCAAAACTTATACATGCTCCAATACGCACTTGAGATGTTTTTTTATCATATCTCGAGTGACAAGGTATTACGGGCAGTTACACTTATAACGTGACTATTCATACTTACGATTCTTGTAACTTGCAATCTGTGCAGCAGACTACAGGCTCATTGCTGTTATAGGAACAGATGTCTGGTAATTCCGGTAGTTTATTCGCCTCCATATCAAATCCTACGTTGGCCTAGAAAAGAAGTATGAATGAGTGATGTAAGTATGAATGTACGATGTTCATAATCATTAAGCAGAAAACAAAATCATTAAATAACTTATTGTGTTTCAAATACTTACGTATAAATACGTTAGTTGAGCTGACCCACATCTAGATATACCGACACAAGTGCCGTTCAACCCTTTCGTGATGCAAGAAGAGTCTGAAACAAAACATAATTAGACTTGGCAAAAAATGTTGCCCAGATAAATTATTTCATATCACCGCGTCAAGAGCACATAACACAAACTTCAGTAGATTCTAAAGACGATCCGCCTTTTTTATATAGTAAGTAATTATATTAAATTAGCAGTGCTTGCGACTGGGTGGGTTTACGTGAAGATCAGAAGGTCACCAAAATGTTTTCATATTCCTGGAAGTGATCTTGAAATCTATACATATGCAGAAACGCTGGTAAAAAAAAATATCGGTGAAGTGCGAGTTAACTCGCGTGGAGAGCGTTCCGTAATTGCTGAATATATTGTCTATTGTTGGATTCGGTTTTGTACCACTAACTTATCACAAGAACAAACTTAACATCGTAGTTGAAAACCATGTTTTACCATACATTCCAACCGCAGACGTAAGTTTGTACGCACCCATTGTAAGACTTACCATTATATTTTAAGACCACAGACTTCTTACAGGTTTTCCTGTAATCTGTAGGTAAAGAGCTATTACAAAAGCCTAAAATTATAAAAATAAAATATTTTTCAGAATTTTAGGTACGTAGTTTTGGAGATAAGGGTGGGCAATGGACAATTTTCGTATATTTTCTTTAATAACTTTAAAACTATATATTTTAAAATTATAAAATAAAAACGTTTGAGACCCTCATAACAAGCCCTTCCATTTCTACCTATATTTTTTTCAGAGTTTTAGGCTCAGTAGTTTTGGAGATAAGGGCGGGGTATGGTCAATATTCTTTATTAACTTTTTTTTTTAAACGTTGCCCCACACTAGGATTTCTCCTGTGTCGTGGGTGCGTTTACAGACATGAATTCCACATACAATACACCCAGACCCGGAACAACTACCTGCAGATCATACAAATACCCTCACAACAAGCCCTTCCATTTCATATGTTACACGGTACAATTTGCAAAACTTTATTCTTAAATTTTCTATATTGCCCCCAAAAAGGACCCCTACATTCAAAATTAATTTATTTACGTTACACACACGGCTTTGGGTTGCAGAAATCCATATGTGTACCAAATTTCCACTTAATCGGTCCAGTAGATTCGGAGCAAATTGGCTGTGACAGACGTACAGACACACGAATGATCCTATAAGGGTTGCGCCGTTTTTTGCTTCGTACGTTTGGAACCTTAAAGGTATTTTTGATGTAGCACACTTCGTTTTGTTATTTTCTAAATCTCATCACAATATAAGTTCACATTTGACGTAGTTTGCTAGTTTAGGAGAATACAGCTTGTGACATTTACGACACTAAGAACAAACCAAAACTATATTTTGAACGTTTTCAATTACGAGAATTAAGAATAAGAAAAATAAGAATAATTTATTTCCAAGAAACTGTACAATAACCACTTAAAAATGACTGCATAAATATATAAAACATACAACATGACGTATGTAAGTAGGTAAGATTCTACTTGTGTTATGGGTACCAGCGCGCTCACGTATAAGGAGCAGAGAGTTACATTGCATCCGGATGGAACGTGTTTTCAGGTTAATTGAATCATCATTATAACATAAATTAATAGCAACATGCAGGTGAAAAAAATAATAAAAATAATCATGTGTGTATGTGTATGAGAGTGTATGTAAAGAGTAAACGTTTGTCGTGTCTGTATTAGTTATTTTATAGAATAGACAATTTAATTACATTTTCTGTCTCGTCATAGATTAGTGTCTGTAGCCAGTTATGCATGTTTGTTTTACATAAACGTCTAGTGAGAGGGAATATATTACAGAGTTTATTAATTTTATTGTATAGGTAATTTCCAAGAATATGAAAATGTCGCTGAGCGATAACTGTATTAGATCTATGAGTGGGACAAACTTTATACGACCGACGATTTTGAGGAGCATGCGCATCAAATTGTAGCGTGCTGTTTCCGAAGGATGGTTTGGAAAATAAAAATCTGTCTTCAAGTCTTCTAATAAGAAACATTAGAGCAAACTCTAAGGTCAAGGTCTATTTTATCTTTTGAACTGACACGTGTACTAAACCTTTGATTAAATAAATGCCAAAATTGACATTAAAATGAGACTGAATAGAGATCATACTGAAATCAGAATGGAAAAAAACAATTGAACCGTACGACGTTGCCGACATATTTTTTAGAATTTTTTTCATTTTTGAGAAATATTTTATGAATATGTAAAGATTTATTCATATAAATACCGTACGACGTTGCCTTAAACTTGACATTGGCGAAATTGTGGAAGATAACCTACAGAAGCCATAATCTAAGAGAAGAAGAAGAAGAAGAAGAAATCAGAATGAAAAAGGAGCAGACTACTAATTTTTTGTCAATTCATAATTATTAATCTCAGTTCAGTCAGATTTTAGTCATAGTGCAGATTAACTTATGAGAATTGGCCCACTGGTTGTCAGGTAAGAAAATCTGGCAGCTAATAGATCTACAAAATGACTCAAATAGTCCAATAAATATAATTTACGATGCAACGAAGTCTACAAGGAACGGCTGCCATATAGGCATCATCCATCACCATCTTTCTTACTTTCTTTCTCTTTCATAGGCCACGTTATCTTTCTGGGTTTGCTGTCAACAGCTGGTAGCTATGGACGATTCCTGTAATATTACACGAATGTAAGTCTTTTCCTATACTATTTATTTCTCAGCTAAGTCGACGATGGTTGTCAGTAAAATTAGATGCATGTGAATAATAGCACTTAAACGCAGACTGAGCTTTGCTAACCAGCTGGGTGATACCGATATTTTAAAGTAAGACTGGTCGTCGATTCTCTGGGTTTATAACAATAGAGACGGACTTTTCTACGTGTTCCAAGGCACGGTCACCCATCCAAGAATTAACAGAAGCAACTCACTGATCCTAGGCAAAAATGTTTCTCTAAAAGATTGGCTTTATTATCTATAATTTCTTACTACAAAGGTTACGTATATTTCTTTCTATAGCAGGCATTCCAATTAAAGATGCCCTATCCCACCAATTATTTATAATGTACTCATTTGATATAAAAAATAAATTAAGTAATTCCTACCTTCATTCAGGTTGAGCTCGCAGATAACACAGCAAAAAGAACTAAACGTGCACAGTAATATTACATATTTATCAAACATGTTTTTCGCATGCACCGAGTATACTTTCACAGACGCGTGCTAAGGCTTCCAGTCCCAACGATAATGAATCAATGCACAATATATTTAAATAGCGTAGGGTAAAGGCACCAGTTATTGGCGCTTTAAGCTTTTATTTACTTTTCTTGATGTACCTATTTTGTTTGATATCCATTATTTGGTGAATTATAGACACTGAATCTATTATAACATTTGGTTTGGATCTCTAAAAATGAATAAAGCTGGAACTAACCGGGGACTCTCCATGACTGCACTATAAAATGCAGCCTCAGATTGTCCCCGGAGGTGTAAAAAAACTATTCTATGAAATGGAAACTACAAGTATAAGTTCTATTGCAATGGGGACTAAATGGCTTTGATACTATGAAAAACAGCGTCTACCTTTCCACCTTTGAGTAAAATTCTGTGGCAGACGGTGACTTAGTCACTTAGTAGTTTTTAGTCTACATAAACGGCCTGTGCACACTAGAACTTCCCCATACTAAAATCTTATGCTGATGACACAGCACTGCTCATCAATGGTCATAACTGGGTGGAGGCCAGAGTTCATGCAGAAAACCCCCTTGAAATTGTAATGAAATGGTTATCATGCTACTAACGCTGAATCTAAAGAAAACATCATTTGTAACATTTTTTCTTTCATCTAAAAGCCAGCCTCAACTGGAAACGTACTCGATTCAGGCTCATTCCTGTAATTCTTATGATAATTGTGATTGTATCCGCATTGCTAGAGTTTTCAATATAAGATACCTGGGGTTTCGGGTTGATAGTATACTCAGCTCTTAGCGCCTCTTAAGATGTTGGTCGAGGCTCTTGGCGATCAAGCCGTTGACCGTAAGGACTATCGGCACAATGATTGCCGAGTCAACATCCCACATGTCGACAATCTCGTGTGCTAAGTCAAGATACTTTATTTGTTTCTCTTTCTCGGCTTTCTCATCATGCGGGATGGTAGCATCAATAATCATTGCGCGGCGCTCTACTCGGTCTATCATCACTATATCAGGCTTATTAGCAACAATAGTCCTATCAGTGATGATAGACTGGTCCCAGTATAATGTGATATGACTATTTTCGAGAACTGCATATACTTGTAGTATGGTACCACAAAAGCTACAAGTATATATTTCAGAGCAAGTTGCTGGTGTATAACCCTGACTACTTGGTTGTGCCTGTGCAAGTATTCGCCGTTAGCAAGACGAGAACAACCAGAAGTAATATGTCTGATGGATTCACCCGGACGGTGGCATGCCCGACAGATGTCAACCGTACCATTCCTTAAGAATATATCTCCGGTAATTGTTCGTCATGATAACTTCGTCCATAATCGCACAGACAAAACCTTCGGTTTCCCCAAAGAGGTCGCTAAAACGTAACCAGGATACTGATGCTGGAAAATCTACATCGGGACCATGGAGGGCCCGATAAAAACGTCCATGCAGCTCCTTGCTCTGCCATACTTCCTTACGGTAATTGGTACTGAGTTCTACAGGTTTGCACCAGTTCTCTTTTGCCAGACCAAGCGGGGTGAGCTCGTTGTCCACTGTCACTACATCTCGATGCATCCCTACGTGAGTATGAAAAAATACTCCCTAAGACTGCACACCTCGCGGTTGTGGAGAGTCTTAGCATTTAAAAAGCCTCGACCTCCACACTTCTGCGGGATGTACAGCCTCATTACCGAAGATCGAGGGTGACGCATCCGATTTGCAGTCAGCAGTGTACGAACCTGTCTATCCAGGGCATCAAGTTCCGTCTGAGTCCACTTGAGTATGCCAAAGGACTACATCAAAACTGGCATGACCCAATCGTTGAAAGCGCGGACCTTATTGCCACCTGACAAAAGACTTTGAAGTACTTTTCTCAGGCGGCCAAAGAACCGCTCTTTCAACAATTGCTTCATGTCAGCCTCTTTGATGCCCAAAGCCCATACATACCCAAGTATTCATATGATTCCGCTGCGGAGAATGATCTAAGGTAAATAAAATCCGAGAGTTGAACTCCCTCGGATTCCATTATCTCGCTTCGTTTTACATGCATGACCGCACATTTATCCAAATTCCATCCTAATACAGTTACTGAAAGTTTCAGTTACTTTATTAGTTGCAATGGACTGGGAGCAAACAGTTCCAGGTCATCCATGTAAAACAGGTGGGAAATTACCTTACCTCCTCTACGCAGCGGGAAGCCTAGCCTTGATCCCTCTAGCAATGTGCTGAGGGGGTTCAACGCCAAACAAAACCACAGGGGGCTCAGAGACTGTCGCCCTGGAATATTCCGCGCTCAATATTGATTATGTCATCGTTCCCCTGAATCTGTCGACATCCTGGATAGCGAAGTACCGTCCTCCATTGCCCCATACATGACAACAAGAAAGTGCGTATAGTTGTATTTATTTTATATAATTCTAGCACTCTCATGAGCCATGTATGCGGCACCGACTCATAGGCCTTCTTATAATCTCGGGATCGGGAGAGGGCCGATCCCGCTCGAAGAAGGAGGAGACGGCGCCAGGGTAACAACCGCCCTGGCGCCTAATTCCGATACGCCTGAAAATCCCTGCCGTTACTATAAGGTGGGGGACCTCTGGGTTCGCGGGTGCGTAGATTGGGGAATCTGCGTGCCCACACCAAGCGACCCAAGAGAAGACGGTAGCACGCATGTGGTCACGCGCTGCCGTGGGACGCTTTGGGGGATCCTTAACAATCCCCCCTGGGGGTGACCGCTTTACAGTCACCCTCTACGAGATGTGCCTATTGGCGTGGCACCAGTGGGCGGCTCTAGTGTGATCATACGAGGACCTGGAGCCTCCCTTAGGTGCCGAAGATGACCGCTCCAGTTTTAGCCGGTAGGAGTCTGGCATACCCCTTCGCCCTTCCCCGGGGTGAAGGAAGTTCATGAAGAATTCCCACTGGCAACAATAAAAAAAAAAAAAAGGCCTTCTTATAATCTATCCAGCATGTCGACAGATTCTTTCGGGAGCGACGAACCTGCTGGCTAGTGGTCATGTCAATGAGGAGTAGATCCTTAGTGCCGCGGGACCCATTCCTACATCCATTTTGAGACACAGACATGATGATATTCTTGTCAATATGATTGGTCATTTTCTCTCTCAAAATGGATGTAAGCAGTTTATAGGCCGTTGGTAAACATGTAACCGGCCTATAGTATTTGGGTTCCGCTGCACTACCTGATTTGTGGAGCAGGTGGGTAACTCTTGTCATAAAGAACTGTGGCAGCGACCCAGCCTCTAAGGCTCACTGAAACTGGGATGCCAAGCGAGCATGAGAACTTCGTAACCATTTAATCCAAAAAATGTGCAGTTCGTCCGGTCCCGGGGATTTCCAATTCGGCATCGGACGGGCTGCACTGGCCACGTCGTGGGGAGAAATCATGATTTCTCCCATCTCTTGTATAGATTCACACGCTCGCTCGACGTCCCGTATCCAGTCGCCCTCTGTGTGGTTGACGGGCTACCAGATGCTGCGAGTGAGAGCTTTCTTACATAGCGGTGTGGGTTATGCCGGACCTTTTCATATATTATCGTCAAAAGGAAGAGGCGTTAAGATGAAAAAATAATACATTTCTTTATTTGTGTGCATGTGTACAAAGGCAATACACTTGGAATTAGTAGGCGATCTTACATCAGAAGCTTTTGTTGCTGCATTCAAGCGTTTCGTTTCTAGAAGAGGAAAATGCAGTCACATATGGAGTGGTCAAGGAAGAAACTTTGTTGGTGCAGAGAAAGATCTAACGGTAGCATGGAAAGAGGCCAACTTACAACAAACATTTAACACACAAATAAAGAAATGTATTCTTTTTTAATCTTAACGCCTCTTCCTTTTGACGACAATATATGAAAAGGTCCGGCAAAACCCACACCGCTATGTAAGAAAGCTCTTGTAGGTGTTACTCGCTCCCTAGGTAGGTCTCCCATAATCTGAGTCTTGGACATAGCTCTTTGTCTGGCACACACCAAACATTTACGGTTGAATAATTTTACCTTTCCTTTAGCTTTTGTGATCCAATATTTAGAACGTAAGATGCACAACATGAGTTGGACACCTCCGTGAAGTGTTAGTGGCACTAAATTATTAATAATAATAAATAATATAGACGCCTAAGTACATATTATTCTTTTATATATATATTATATACATAGTTATTTTTTTATGTTTAGTTGAATCATAAACAGTGTATATATTCTTATGTCCTAATATTATAGGATGTTTAGTTTTCTCATCTAAAGAAGCATGTCGAAGACGACCGCCCACCCTTAGGATATCATCCCGGTCCAAATATGGGGAAGTGATTTTATGTGACTATTTTTCTTTACATTTTTATTAAGTTTGAATCGGTTGATTTAATCCGCATAATCTTCTTTTTGTACGAATTTAATGTAACTCTTCTGTTTTAAAATTTCTACTTTCAGAACTTGAGGTGTTCGTTTCCTATTTAAACACTTCGACAATATGTTATAGCTTTTAATAATTGTTGTATTCTACTTCTTGATTGATTATTTTTATATTAACTTGTATTTCATTATTTTCCAGGTCAGTCGACACTACATCTGGTTGTATTAAATACAATTCCTTTTCAGATAGCCTCACTGGGCCTTTCCACCATAACTCCAATCCTTTCAGGTCAGTAAGTATGCCTCTAGAAGCGATGTCGGCACGGTTATTCTCAGATGGATCGTGATACCATTGGTTGTTGTTAATGTTCTCAATTATTTCTACGACATGGTTGGCCACGAATGGTTTCCACCTATGTGGTTCTCCATGCAACCATGTAATAACAATCATAGAGTCCGTCCAAGGGAACATTTCGTTTATGGGAATTCTCGGGGCTTGTTCTATTTAATTTAACAATCTTGAAAGTAGCAGTGATTCAGAAAGCTCTAACTGTCGCAACGATATAGTTTTCAGTGGTGCAAGTCTCGTTCTCGCAGCTGCTGCGTATGATTGCATTGACGCATCGCTGAATCCATGGATTTGTATAGTTTTTATGTTGTGATGTATGATGTATGAAAACGCGTGCAATGACAAAAGAACTACTAACTTTTGTCATTGCACGCGTTGTTTCATTTTAGGTTATGGGCCCAGACCCATGCTTTCTTGCAGTTATAGTCTAGTTTTTCAGATAAACTACTCCTTAGTTCAAAAAAACGTAATTTTTGACGGAATTAGGTGTTCTAGATACGTTTTCATTTTCAAAATGACTACGAACTACCTTGTCAACGTGCCGAAGTTGAAAGGCAGAGAAAATTACAGCGAATGGACGTTTGCGGCAGAAAACTTCCTTGTGCTAGAAGGAATGCTTCATTGTATCATACCAGTTGAAGGAAAAGTGATTACCTCCAGTGATGATGAAAAAACAAAAGCAAAGCTGATAATGACTATTGATTCAACGCTGTATGTGCATATAAACACCTTATGAAATATGGACAGGAGCAAAACCAGAGGTGAGTCATTTAAGAATTTTTGGCAGCAAGGTTATGGTCCATATTGCAAAGATAAAAAGGCAGAAATGGGATAAGAAGTCCATAGAACATATACTAGTTGGTTATTCTGAAAATGTTAAAGGGTATAGAGTCTACAATCCAATAACTAGAATCATAACAACTACCAGGGATGTTATAGTTATGGAATGTAAGAATACTGAAGTTACTATTCCAGTGGATGAGACCAATTGTGTTGCGAATACATTAGACTCAGGGGAGCAATGCAATATAGAAGGGGATGATACATTTACTTCAAATGAATCCTCTGATGAAACTTATGTACCAAATGATAGCGACTATGAGGATAGTGAGGAAATTATTTCACCCAGCTCCGGACCTGTAAGAAAAACAACAAAACCAGAAAGGTATGGATTAACAAACATGTGTGTTAGTGAAGAAATTTTTTATGATGCAAATAGCTTAACCCTGGAAGAAGCAATGAAAGGACCTGAAAGAGAACAGTGGTTGAAGGCTGTAAGTGAAGAAATACAGTGTTTTGAAGATAATAATGCATGGGAGCTAGTCGATAATCCAGGTAACAGCACTATAGTAAAGTGCAAGTGGGTTCTTAAAAAGAAACATGATAGTGAAAACAATGTTCGTTTTCGAGCACGGCTTGTGGCTAAAGGATTTATGCAAAAAGAAGGAGTGGACTATGTTGAAACTTTTTCACCGGTGGTGCGTCATACAACTCTTAGACTTTTATTTGCATTGGCTGTTCAGTTGAATCTGGATATAAAGCATCTAGATGTAACTACTGCTTTCCTGAACGGGGACCTTGAAGAAACTATATATATGCAGAAACCTGATAGTTTTCCAAATTCAAAAGATGACAAGAAAATTCTTAGATTAAAAAAGGCCATATATGGTTTAAAACAATCTTCAAGGGCCTGGTACAGAAAAGTTGACGATTGTCTTATTAGTATGGGCTATAAGAGATCTAAAATTGAGTCTTGCTTGTACACCAAAAATACTTATAATAATTGTAAAACAATTGTAACATTATATGTGGACGACTTCTTTGTATTTTCTAATGATGTTAAAGAAACAGAGAATTTAAAAAGTGTTTTGGCTTCACATTTCAAACTCAAAGATTTAGGAGAAATAAAACAATGTCTAGGTATGAGTGTGAATGTAGATAATACAGGTCAAACTATAGAAATACCGGTTTCGGATAAGCATGTGAGGCAACAGAATTGGTTTGTTACTTCTAGAAATTATAGCATGGATAATATTTCCAAATTTAAAGAATACATTTCTGATATTGGATGGCAAGATATTATAGGTGAAGGTGACGCGAATATAGCATTCAATAATTTCCATAGTGAATTTACATTATTTTATAATCTTTGTTTCCCACTAGAACGAAAACAAATTCAGGCTAACAATTCGGCTCCTGGATGGATAACTAAAGGATTAAGAATATCTTGCCAACAAAAACGCAAACTACGATACAATTGTTATAAACAAAGAAATGATGATAAATTACAGGGTAAACTTAAAAAATACAGCGCTATACTTAAAAAATGCGTACGTAATTCACGGAAAATGTATAATTACAAACATGTTCATAACGCAAAAAATAAGTGTAAGGCCACTTGGCAAATAATTAAAAACAAATCAGACTCTGCCAGAACTTACAGTACTATAAACGAGATCGATCAAAACGGTAATAAGTTAAAAAACCCCGAAGAAATCGTAGAAGCATTTAGTGATTCGTTTCATCAAATCACCAGGGACGCTTATAAAAAGACAAATAATAATAAAAATGACATACCTATACTTAGCCAGAGCATGTTTCTTCCACCTTGCAGCTCTGAAGAAGTATTTAATACTATAATGTCTTTAAATAATACTGCATCAGTGGGCTTTGATGGACTATGCACACGTATCCTTAAAATGTGCGCAGCAATAATATCTCCCGTTTTACAACAACTTATTAATTTGTCTTTTGAACAGGGAGTGTTCCCAGATCTGCTCAAACGATCCATTGTTCACCCCTTGCATAAGAAAAATGATAAACGGTTCATAGGCAATTATCGTCCTATTACGCTTATATCCATACTCTCAAAGGTTTTTGAGAAGGTTATGCATAAACGGTTAAATGATTATTTAAATAAATTTAATGTAATAAGTGCAGAACAATATGGGTTTCAGAGGAACAAATCGACGACTTTAGCTGCGTATAATCTAGTTAGTAATATTTTGAAAGATATTGACAGACGAATTCCAGTATCGGTAATTTTCTTTGACATGTCTAAAGCTTTTGACTTCGTGAATCATAAACTCCTCATTAGTAAATGTGAAAACCTCGGCATCCGAGGGCCGATTCTGGAATGGATAAAAAGTTATCTTACAAATCGGACTCAATGCGTCGAAGTCAAATCCTTAGATCAATATAGGTTTTTAAGAACTTATCAATCCACCTATAAAATTAATTGGTCTGGTGTGCCTCAAGGTAGTATCTTGGGCCCACTCTTGTTTTTACTGTATATTAACGATTTGCCCTCCGCTGTGAAACATCAGTGTATTATGTTTGCTGATGATGTTTCGGTTATAGTAACCCACAAAGATATACCAACAGCTAGTATTCATGAAGAATTATTGAATACAGTCGCAAATTCAATCTTAAATTGGCTCCATGATAATAACTTATGTGCCAATATATCAAAAACTAGATATATGACTTTTAGGTTTTATAAATTAAAAAAAATACTATACAGCGTTAAATGCGATGGGCAGCCCATTGAGCTAACGGAAGACTATAGATTCTTAGGTTTAATAATTGACCAGCATTGCAATTGGAAGAGTCACATAGATCTTGTTTGTAGCAAACTGAATGGATTCGTGTTTGCTTTAAAGAAATTAAGACGAATTGCAAGCGAAACAGCTACTATGACAGCCTATCATGGATATGTCGCATCAGTTCTCAGATATGGTCTTTTGCTCTGGGGCAACTCAACAAACATAAATAAAGTGTTTCTTATTCAAAAGAAATGTATACGAGCAATATGTGGTGTTGGACCATTAGAATCGTGTCGTCCACTTTTTAAAAGACTTGGGCTACAAACAGTTACTAACCTGTATTTAATGCAAATTAGTTTACTTGTTAAGGAGCACCCAGAACTGTTTGAAACTTTAGAGAAAAGGAAATTGTTTGCCAGTAGGGACCCAACCAGACTCAGAATGCTAAACTGTAAAAGCACGACGTATCAAAAAAATTGTAGCGTAATGGCCATACGGGTCTTCAATAAAATTCCTAAATGTATAAGAGAACTGCAGACGAGATTATTTAGGATAAGGTTACATAAATGGCTTATAGAAAAATGTTTTTATAATTTAAATGAGTTTTTTAGTCTTAAGAATGATTTCTAATTTTATTATATTATATATCACTGATGACATAATTGTTGAAATCCAATACTATTGAT
This sequence comes from Diloba caeruleocephala, assembly GCA_947459985.1. Taxonomy (NCBI): domain Eukaryota; kingdom Metazoa; phylum Arthropoda; class Insecta; order Lepidoptera; family Noctuidae; genus Diloba; species Diloba caeruleocephala. The sequence continues at coordinate 1,593,374 of OX381629.1, read as the reverse complement.
ATAAAGGTATTATTAATTGATATAATGATGTTTTTTATAATAATGCTAGTTTTAATTAATATTTGTATGCCAGTTATTGGTGAAACATGTAGAACAATCTCCTATATTGACATTGACTGTTACATCTTATAAACCATGTTTTTAGCAAATAAAAATACTTTACTTTACTTTACTTTACTTTAAAGCTAATGGAGTTATAACATTAAGTCAGAGAAATTATGTAAACCAGTTATTAAAGAAGTTTAATATGATGGAATGTAAGACAGCAGATACTCCTATGGAAGCGAAGTTAAATATAAACAAAAGTGAAAACTGTAATGTACAATTTCCATATCAACAACTTGTTGGTAGTTTGATGTAGCTAGCAGTATTAACTAGACCAGACATAACATTTTCTGTAACTTTTTTAAGCCAGTTTAATAATTGTTATGATTCAAACCATTGGTTGTATGCTAAACGGGTCTTAAAGTATTTAAAGAAAACACAAGATTTTTGTTTAACTTATGCTAAAAATGGTAATTCTAAATTGAGGGGTTTTGTTGATGCAGACTGGGGAAATAATGTAGTAGATAGAAAATCGTATATAGGTTTATGTTTTACCCTATCTGGTGGTGCAGTCTCATGGGCTTCAAAGAAGCAGCAGACTGTTGCATTGTCTAGTACAGAGGCTGAGTATATGAGTATCACAGAAGCATGTAAAGAGGCATTATATTTAAGACGCTTGTTATGTGAAATTACAGGTGAATTATATACCATTGATGTATTTAATGACAATCAGGGTGCTCTGAAACTGTGTATGAATAATGTTTTTCATAACCGTACAAAGCACATAGACGTGTGTTAAGGATCTCTAAATGCTCCGAACCACCGCGGGTATTATGGAGGGGCGTAAGCTCCCCCACGCCCCGCCAAGAAACGAAGCGACTGTGGGTAACGAGTGAACAACGTACGAAAAATATATAGTTTAAGTTACACATCATCACGGCCGAATGAAGTCCACTGCTGGACACAGGCCTCCCCCAAAGATGTCCACAACGACCGATATGGATGTGTTGTGGGCTCATTGGGGGGTTTTGCCATAATCGCCACGCTTGGCAGACGGGTTGGCGATCGCAGTTGAGTTGTTTATATACTCGAAGGACGCTGCTGCCCATCCTCCGGCTAATCCCTTAGTCGACTTTTACGACACCCATGGGAGGAGATGGGGTGGTGGCATTCTGAGCCGGCACCACACGTTAAGTTACACACGCATCACCAATTATTGTAGAAAGTAAATAAATCAATCTCACACCATAAGAGGCTTCTTCTTTAAGTGCCATCCTGCACATTTTGGTGACCCCGACGTGATTCCTGCATGTTAATCGACAAATTCATCGTGAAACATCCGCTCGAAGAACGTGACCTTCAAAACGACCTCGGAGGACTAACCTGGCTACCTTGCCGGGCCGCTTTGCCTGCTGCTGGACAAATTGCCATTCTTCGGAAAACTTGTGCTCAGCTGATCAGTGTTGTTGTGCCCAACTTATTGTGGAATAGAATCGTTGATCGACGGTTAACAAGTTCGCTCATACAGGAAAGTTTAAAGTCCAGATTTAAGGTAAATAATTTATTCATTTAACCAAGGAAACGAACTTCAATTTTGCCTCTTTTGTGTGACAAGTTAGCCCATTACATAAGATATATACTTATACAAAATCCATTTTGTCCTATATTTATAGCACTGTCTATGCTAGGATTGTTTACTTTCTTATGTGTCTTCGAAATACATAAACATTTAACAAATTCTATTGAATATATCTGTATAATATCCTTTGTTATCTACTTTAAAACAAAGACGATCTTTCTCCTTATGTCAAAAAATATTAACAAATTCTATCGAATCTATTTGTATAACATCCTTTGTTATCTACTTTATAACAAAGACGATCCTTTCTCTTTATGTCAAAAAATAAACCCATACATACCTACAATATACCTATTTACAAAATAAACCGTACTGTTGCAATTTGTTAATCAACTAAATATAAAATAAATATACAGTATTGTTCCTAATTTCAATAGTAGTATATTACCTAACTGCATTCATACCTATAATTCTACCTAAAGGTTAATTCTAAATGTGTCCCGACTGTTATACGTAACTATAACTGTTATTTCACACGTATACGCCGACTACTTCCAGCCTCCGAGATTGCGGCGGGCTCCGAACTCTGCGCTGCGCATAATTCATAAGCCTACTGTGCACGCGCAGCATCGGCGAAAGGTGGCGCAATACTGATACTGTCGTTCTCGGCCGGCCCTCGCTGCACTCCGCGTTCGTCTGGTGAGCTAACGGTATCATTTCATTCTACTATTGTATAATATCGGCTGTTCATTAACCGTTATTTGCCTCTTCGAGTTAACGCAAGTAATTAATAATGTCGGACGATATAAAAAAGCTTAGGCAGTCTCGTAGTAGCATCAAAGCTAGAATTACTATATTTAAAAAATACATTGAAGTGTTGAAATTAATTGAACCAACTCAAATTACTAAATTACAACTTACCGAATTACAATTAAAGTTAGAAAGATTTCAGTCATTGTTTGCTCAATTTGACGAACTTCAGACTAAAATTGAAGCGTTAGATCCTGATTCTGAATACGAAATCGAAGAAAGAGAATCGTTTGAGGAAATCTTTGTTAATTTGGTTTCTATTGCACAGCTAACTATTGAAAATGCATCTCAAGCTCACGACACTTCTATTCGAGTTAATAACAACTTCGAAAATAAGTCTGAGTGTAGTGTTCAGTCCTGTCACAACAATTTCAACATAAAATTACCTACTATAAATCTACCAAAATTCGATGGAAGTTATTTGAAATGGCTCGAGTTTCGAGACACATTTGACTCGTTAATTAATAAAAACACATCGATTCCAGAAATTAATAAGTTCCATTACCTTCGATCTTCGTTGGAAAGTGGCGCTGCACTCGTTATAAAATCAGTTGAATTTACGGCTGAAAATTATATATTGGCATGGAAACTACTTTGTGATAGGTACGATAACAAAAGACTTTTAATAAATAACCATTTAAAATCATTATTTAATTTTGAACCTATCACAAGGGAATCATATAAATCATTGCGTTATATGATTGATTATTTTACGAAAAATTTGCGTTCATTGAATTTATTAAAGGAACCTACGGAACACTGGGATACAATTATCATTTATATGATGGCTTCTAAACTAGATGGCGCCACAGGTCGCAAATGGGAGGAACATCGAAATACGTTATCGGTTTCTCCAACTCTTGATGAATTTTATCAATTTCTTCGTAACCGAGCTGACGTCCTGGAAACAGTACAATTTAGCAGATCAGATGTTAAACCTCAGCGTTCATTTCAGCAAACAAAATCTTTTGCTACCACAAATAGTTTAGATAGATCAACTAGTAAACCTTGCGTCATTTGCAACCAAATTCATTTTGTTCATGATTGTGAAAAATTTAAGAACTTGTCTGTGGACTCGCGCCTGAAGGAAGTCATTAAGCATAAGCTTTGTCCAAATTGTCTTCGCGCTGGTCATCATGCTATTCGCTGTTTTCGAGGTCCTTGCAAAATCTGTAAAATAAAACATAATACATTATTGCATAAAAATGAAGAAATAAAACATAAAAATACTGTTGAAACTTGTAACTTAGCCTTATCTTCTGGGGGGTTGAGTGCCAATAGCGCTCCTGCAGTGTCGCTGTCCGTTGTGATGCCGAGCCAGGTGTTGCTGTGTACCGCCCTTGTAGAGGTAATTGATCAACAAAATAATATTTACCTTGCTAAGGCGCTGCTCGATAATGGCAGCCAGTCATCGTTTGTAACAAAAAACCTAATAAATAAAATCAAGTTAACCTATACTAATAAAAATCCAGTAACTGTTTCTGGCATAAATAACGCTATGCTAGAAACGGCTCAATGTTGCAATTTACACGTAAAATCTCGAATTAATAGATTTTCCATTAATGTTTCATGTCTTGTCATACCACAAATTACAAGCAAACTTCCAAGCGTGAACATTGATCCATCGCAGCTTACTTTACCTAGCAATATTCAGCTGGCTGACCCTGATTTCTTCAGTCCTTCTGACATCGACATTTTGTTAGGAGCAGACGTTTTTTGGGACGTTATAAACCCAAGGCAAATTAAATTGGGGCACAACAAGCCTACACTGCAAAGTTCAAATTTAGGCTGGTTGATATCCGGCCCTACTGGTGGTGACACTGGTCTTAAACAAATTAACAATATTAATTGTAATTTTTCCCAAAGTATTCAAGACACACTAATTAAATTTTGGGAGATAGAAGAGTTACCTTCTGTCAAAAAACCCTTTTTTTCTCAATCTGAGGAGTTGTGCGAAAGGCATTTTATAGAAAATACAAAACGACTTAAGAATGGTCGTTTTTCAGTAACCATACCATTCACTGAGTCTCCGAAACTAGCTTTAGGTGAATCGTACAACATAGCGCGTCGCAGATTTATAAATTTAGAACGTAAATTAAATAAATCTCTGCTTCTTAAGGAAGAGTACAAATCATTTATTCGCGAGTATGAAGATCTGGGTCATCTCTCCCCAATTGATCGACCTTCTTTTGGTTATTTTTTACCCCATCACGCTGTAATACGTTCAAGCAGTGAAACTACCCGCTTGCGCGTGGTCTTTGATGCTTCGTGTAAATCTACTTCGGGCAAGTCTTTAAACGATTTACAGTTGGTAGGGCCGGTCGTCCAGGATGATCTTTTTTCGATCTTGCTGAGATTTCGTCAAAATGCCTTTGTAGTGACCGCTGATATAGAGAAAATGTACCGGCAAATAGATTTAGACGAATCTCAGCGGGATCTACAATTGATACTGTGGAGAGATGATGAAAAGGAGCCATTGCAGGTGCTACAGCTGAACACAGTAACCTACGGGACCGCCTCGGCTCCATTTTTAAGTACAAGATGCTTGTTGGAGCTGTCGCGTGAATGTATCGATAAACCCAACGTGCAGCATGCCATTGAGCATGACTTTTTCGTCGACGATTTGAATACAGGTTCAGATTCAAAACAAGATTTAAAAAATACAGTTCATGGCATTATTAAGAAACTTTCAGAAGCCTGTTTCCCTTTACATAAATTCCGCACAAATGCTCCAGATGTTTTAAAGGATCTTATTTTAATAAACGGCTGTCAAGATTTTAGTAAAGAGTCTACTGTTTTGGGACTAAACTGGTGTCCACAAGCAGATATTCTAAAATTCTCCATAGAATGTACTATTGAACAAAAGGTTACAAAGCGCAATATTTTATCAATGTCTTCTAAAATATTCGATCCACTAGGTTTATTATCAGCAATTACGATAATTCCAAAAATAATATTGCAAAAACTTTGGTTATTAAAAGGCGAATGGGATGAAGAAGTACCCGACAACATTAAAGTTCTATGGCAAGAATTCATAACAAATTTAAACTCTATTTCCACTCTTCAGATCCCCAGGCACTCAATTTGCTTAACTCCAGTTAATGTAGAAATACATTGTTTTACTGACGCCTCGCAAAAGGCCTACGCCGCGTGTCTGTACCTTAAGTCTATAAACACATTAGGCATAATACATACTCACCTTTTTTGTGCAAAAACGAAAGTGGCCCCCTTGAAACCGGAACTAACTATACCACGTCTGGAATTAATGGGTGCACTGTTGGGTGCACGGTTGGTTACTAGAGTTCTACAGTCGTTAAGATGCAAAGATTTTACAATTGCACGCGTTTTCCTTTGGACTGATTCAACGATTGTTTTGGGTTGGATTAAAACCAAAACTTTGAAGACTTTTGTATGCAACCGTATACAAGAAATTCGTGAACTGACTTCTGAACATGAATGGCGTTATGTACCAACTCAGGACAATCCAGCAGACCTAGCTTCACGGGGAGTCAAGCCACAAGATCTAAAAGGAAATGACCTGTGGTGGCACGGTGCTTTATTTCTAACACAACCTGAGGATAAATGGCCTCAACATACACATTTAACGAGTATTACATTACCTGAAACAAAGGTTAGTTTAACTATTCAATGTGAAGAAAGCTTTATTTTATTTGACAAATATTCAAGACTTTCTAATTTACAAAGAGTCTTAAGCTATGTACAACGTTTTATATATAATAGTAAAAATAAAATTAATCAATTAAAAGGCAAACTTACATTACAAGAGCTACAAACTTCATTAAAAACATTAGCTAAAATCTCACAAGCATTATGCTTTAAAAGGGATATCCATTCATTAAAAACTACAGGATTTATAAATTCTAAATCTAATATTCTATCTTTAAGTCCATTCTTGGACGAGGAAGATATTTTGAGAGTTGGAGGACGCATTCAAGGTGCGTTGCAACCTTATAACAAGATACATCCTATTTTAATTGATGCTAAGCATACGTTTACAAAACTTTTATTTGCAAGTGAACATCTTCGTTTACTACATTGTGGACCGCAGCAATTATTAAGTACAGTACGTGAAAATTTCTGGCCTATTGGAGGCAAAATTCTAGCAACACAAACTGTTAACAAATGTGTTAAATGTGTGAGGATGAAGGGAAAATCTATACAAACTATAATGGGGAACTTACCTCATCCTCGAGTAAATCCTGCTTCACCATTTGCGACCTGTGGTACCGATTTTGCAGGTCCGTTTTATATTTCTAGTCGTAAAGGGCGTGGCGCTAGGACTAGCAAATGCTATTTGTGTGTCTTTGTATGTTTTTGCACAAAAGCCTTGCACCTTGAAGTCGTTAGTGAGCTAAGTACAAATGCATTTATTTTATGTTTACGGAGATTTATTTCCCGGCGAGGAAAGCCTCGAGTAATTTATTGTGATAACGGCAAAAACTACGTAGGGGCAAATAACGAGTTAAAGAAAATGCTAAAATCCGCCAACGAATCCGTTACTGAATTCGGAGTGAGTGAGGGTATCGAATTTAAATTCAGTCCAGCTTATGCGCCAAATTTCGGTGGAATCTGGGAGGCTGGAGTGAAGGCGGCTAAATTCCATTTGAAGCGGATTGCAGGTAATTCAAGTCTTACATTCGAGGAGCTTTCAACTCTGTTTGCACAAATTGAGGCAATATTGAATTCGCGACCGTTGACACCGATGTCATCGGATCCATCAGATTTTAATCCATTAACGCCTGGCCACTTCCTTATTGGGCGTTCTTTGACGTCTCTAGCATCTCCTATCATCGAGAAAATTTCCATAAATCGATACCAGCATTTGGAGCGAATGAGGCAACATTTTTGGACAAGATGGTCACAAGAATTTCTTTCCGAGCTACAACAAAGAGTCAAATGGCGTCGGTCTAGTAGTCAACATGTGAAAATTGGAGATATGGTCGTAATTAAGGACGACCAGCTGCCACCAATGAAGTGGATTTTGGGCCGCATAAACAAACTCTGTACCGGAACAGACGGCCTATGTAGAGTCGTTGATATAGCCACGACCAAAGGAATCATCCGACGAGCTCTAACCAAGGTCTGCATCCTACCAGTCAACGATCCGAAGCTACTTGAAAGCACGGCTTCCAATGGGGTGGAGGATGTTAAGGATCTCTAAATGCTCCGAACCACCGCGGGTATTATGGAGGGGCGTAAGCTCCCCCACGCCCCGCCAAGAAACGAAGCGACTGTGGGTAACGAGTGAACAACGTACGAAAAATATATAGTTTAAGTTACACACGCATCACCAATTATTGTAGAAAGTAAATAAATCAATCTCACACCTTAAGAGGCTTCTTCTTTAAGTGCCATCCTGCACAACGTGCGTTTTCATTTTTGTCGTGATTGCGTTAATAATAAAATTATAAAGTTGCAGTATTTAGAGACAGCAAAAATGCCAGCAGATTTGTTAACCAAAAGTTTAAAAAGTTTAAAACATTACTGTTTCCTAAAAGCATTGGGTATACAGAGTATTCATTAATTGATGGATAATAAATAATGTTTAAATGTACTGATTAGGTAATAACCAGATTATTTTGATAAGTGGGAGTGTTGTGATGTATCAAAAGTATAAACATGTATTGCCACCTAGCGGTGTAAGTGTGTAACAACCTTGTTGTGTCTGTGGTATTTAAAATAAAAGTTAGTAGTTCTTTTGTCATTGCACGCGTTGTTTCATTTTATTTTATTTCTGTACTTATTGTTCCAAGCCATCAGGATGCCACCTGCCAAGTCCTCCAGCGCAGCTATCTTCCTCGTCACCCTCGTTCAATGTCTCAGAGTTCGTGGCCTATTGTGCCTTCTCAGTTATCAGTGGTGGCGATTGCGCGACCGGTTCGCATCGCTCAATGGTGCCTAAGGTGTACACACCCTCTCATTTTTCTTAGTCTTGGCACCGGCTAAGTCAGCTTTAGCGGCCGCTGCTGTCAAAAGCGCATTAGATAGCGGGCGCTGCTGTACTGCCCCTATAGTCGGGATTGCCGGCACATTTGTTATTGATTTTCGGGTAGTCACTAACTGGCGTTATGATGAAGACCGGCTCGCTATTTCGGCGGATTGCTTATTAATTTTCTCTTCTAGGGCCTCCACTTTACTCACTAGTCCTTCCACCGTCTTCATTATCTCGCGGACATGGATTTCAAATACGATAAGTTAAGTAGTTAGTAAGTATAAGTTTTGTGACATTTTCTTGTACAAAACTTCACATAACCGCGAAACGTTATTTTTACGTGAAGGCCCCTAAAGTATGCTTTAGTAGTAATTATATAATACTACTAAAGCATACTTCAGGCTACAAATCTCAGCATTGTAGGCATCTACAGGAATCAAACAATTCTTGGACTTGTAGAATTGATATTTCTTGTCAATGTAATGGTATTGACACAGACAATATGGTGGTAATAGATTCAAACTTACTTCTCCAAGAAACTGGTCCCTTTTTGGAAACTATGTCTCCATTCGGCTGTATCGCAGAGGTCTCTGAAAACCGAAACGTGCAGCCACTATTAATAGAAAGACACAATTGGCGCAGTGGCTAAGTAATTGACTTTCTGCGTTACTTCTTGCGGTTTCGATCTCCGCATGGAACAAGGATTTGTATGATCTACAGATTGTTGTTTCAAGTCTGGGTGTTTGTACATGTGAGATTTATTTCTGTAAACCTAAGAGTGAGACAATGCTTTATTAAAAATATAAATCATTGCACATGATATGAATTACCACAAAATTGCCAAAAAAATATCTGTATCACGTAGATGTTCTTATACCGGCAATATTTAGAGCAATAATCAGTCAGTTGCAATCATTGAACCCAGTGGAGAAATTATTTGAGCAATCTAAAGCTTAATATGTCTAGAAGAGTACTTCTTTTTGACAGTAGTCAGCCAACATAAAACCCATATCAATAATAAATGATAGTGCTTTGTTTGGCCGTAACGTCTATTTCGCCCGTGTGCATAGAACACGCTACACACATTTGGGAGCAGTTACCAGATTAATAGTTCGGCTGCAATTAAGAATTTTGATAGGGTGGAGCGTTTGAGCGGGGTCGGGAATTACCTCATGTACTTCCTTCGCCCCGGGAAAGGGCGAAGGGGCATGCCGGACTCCTACCGGCTAAAACCACCGGAGTGATCATCGTCGGCACCGAAGGGAGGCTCCAGGAACTCGAATAATCTCCATCTAGAGCCATCTGTTGGTGCCACGCCTTTAGGCATATCTCGGAGGGGATGACTGTAAAGAGGTAATTCCTTCTAGCGGAGGGAAGGAGTTCGGTATCCTGGTGCGATCCGTATAGCCGCTCTACGCTGCAGACCGTGAATCTTGGTTCGGCAGCGCTGGATGCCCGAGAGTCGAGATAAACAAACAGGCGCTCAGTAGAGGGCCACGGAGCGCACCACTCCTCCGTAGAGGCGGCGAACTTCTTCCCTCGATTGTTTCTTTCTTGATTGATCGATTCCTACCCGAGATTGGGTAAGAGCCGGTGCAAGGCACCCACTATCCTTCCGATCCGGGGGACAAGACGCTCGAAGGGTTGCATCATCCTACGTATGGAAGAAATAACCTCAAAGTTATATCAATTCGTAGAAAATATCATACAGTGCAGAATAGTGAAATACTACAACCCAACATAAAGAACTGTGCCCGTGATTACGAAAAAACAATCTAAAAGTTTAGTGTTTAAAACGCGTTGTGATCGGTGAATGTCCTCCAACACACAAACAAGGTCAGAGACGGCACGCTCATCCAAACTGTGAATAACACATTACTAATATATACGTAGCATCCTGTGGTCGCTGTGACCTCAGGCCTATAACGACCGGTCCGGCTAACAAGGTCATGAGATCGAACCAGGCCAGTGGTGCATTATTTTTGCTTTGTATGTCTTTTGTTATTTGTTTTATATTTCATTAAAAAAAATGCGCTTTGCAATCCGCCAATATAGCTATATCGCTTCTTGCTTGATCGACTATATACTTTCGAAAGCAGCTTGAGATCTTTGTATAAGTTGTTGCCGAATTTTGCAGTTGTGATGGACAACGCGTCTTATAACTGCGTTTAAGTTAAGAAGAAACTGACCAATACAAGCCACAAAAGTGAAATGCAGAACTGGTTGCCACAGTGTTGAATTTTCCGAAACTATGACAAAAGCTCAACAGCAAATTCTTATTAATAACATACAAAAAGAGCCCGTTTACAAAATTGATGAACTCTTTAAAGCCCATGGACACACAGTCCTGCGTTTACTACCATACCATCCAGATCTAAACCTCGAGTAGGTTTGGGCTGATGTAAAAAACAACATAGCGCAAAACCATATTAATTCTTCTTTAGATGAAAAGATAAACGCACTGAATTTATTATTTTCGGAGTTCACGGCTGAAAAATGGCAGAGATGTGATGATCATGTCCAAAAAGTGAAAACGATTTCTGGGATTGCGACAATAGGTTCGATCATATTATTGAACCTTTAATAGTAAACGACATTGTTCTGCGGCCATATATTGTACTAAGTCCACTACTGGACACATGCCTCCCTCAAAGATCACCACAGCGACCAATATCGGCGTTTTGTGTACTCATTGGGGGGTTTTGCCATAATCGCCACGCTTGGCAGGCGGGTTGGCGGTCGCAGTTGAGATGTTAAAGTTTTTTTTTTTAACAAAACGTTGCCCCCCACTAGGATTTGTCCTGTGTCGTGGGTGAGTTTACAGACATGAATTCCACATACAATACACCCAGACCCGGAACAACTACCTGCAGATCATACAAATATTTGTTCCGTGCGGGAATATAAAAGCGCGGGGTCAGTGACATTACATATAGGAAAGCGACAGCAAGTGAGCTCAAACAAAAAAATATGGGTAAAGAACATTTCGCCAATTGAAACTATGCAAGGTGAAAATCATTTGGGTTACGTGTTAAATGAAGCATGTTTATGACTTCGGCGAGTGAACTAGTTGGAAAATGAAATAACGTTTGAAGCTGCTAGTGCAATAAATAACAATAATAATAATATTTGTTTGGAAAGCGAATCAAAATTTTTCAAACGGTTTTCGACGAACATCATAGAGAATCAGCTAAATCTTCTTGAATGTGCTGCTCTTCATCTTCACGAGCTTCACCTCAAGAACTTTTATAAAACAGGTTATCTTTCCAGATATTTCCTGCCTTTCGTTTTCTTTTTAATCTTTGTGCACCAGAACATTTTTTGCCCCCATCGCCAATGCGGCCATAGCGCCCGCGCCTCGTTTGCGCGCAGCAACTGTCAGGTGCCAGGTAGTCGCGTAGATTAGCCCCCCCATAGGTAAGTACTTATTTGGTTCCTTTTATTAGAGTCAAACGAAGGTTGTAGATGATTATAAAACTCCTATGAAATTGTCATGTAGACGTGTAGCGATTCTACCAACGTGTGACAAGAAATGGTTTTTCGATTTCATAAATAAGTTTAAATTGTTATTGTCTGTTAAACTGTTGTTCTTGTTTGGATATGTGTTTATCCACAGAGGTAATTACGTTTAAGAGGAAGAGGTTAGTGAGTAACTAATAATAAAAATTTTATTGCATTATTCAAACGATTGAAACAATTTGAGCCATGTATCCATTGGCATATGTAGCCATTGGTCGTCCAATTTCCTTCGTGCTTCAGTTTCTTCAGGCCACACCACGCTCTCAATCCAGGGCACGTAGTATGAGACCCTGGTGTACATGCCGGCTGAGCCGAGGATGCCGCAGTCCTTGCCGTATGACGTCACGCCAACAATGGTATACAGACAATGCATCTGATTTGTTTGCAAAGGTCCGCCGCTGTCACCCTGCACAGTAATGTTATACACGATTTTTATCCGATGTTCTAAGACAACAATATGGTATGACCGACAATTTTTTCGAGACGTGTATCATCACATGCACTAATCAAGCCCAGACGACTTCACGATGTGTGTGGTTATGCACCGTAAATATAATAAAAAACAATGAAGGTACCTCACAAGTGTCTACAATCTCCGTGTGGGAGCCGTAGCACATCTGCTTTTCATGATCGAAGCCATGTTTCAGATGCCTGTGTACTTGATATATTCTCGCGCAATCTGATTCTTCAAACTCGTGCACATACACCTATAAAAAAATAAAGTCAACTTTTTTATATGTATATATTTAGCAGCTGACGGTTGAAATAAGAAGTCCGCACGAAGGTTTGTGACAATAATTATTCTCTAGACATTCGTTAGTGAATTTTAAAGCTTGATAGCAAAATTATAATTAAACAGTTTTAAACGGATTACATCGCGTATATTATAGATTTTAGTTTTTCCTTAAGTTTCGAACACTTTGCAGGCTTATAATTCTTTTTGCACACCATATTTACAGATAGTAACAATACAACAGAAAAGTTGATGAACATAGATGAACATAATGACATATTTAATACTACACTAATAGTCATATATCTTAAAACTATGAATATTAGTAGTTTCTATACTAACCAATAATAAGAATAAAATTGATAATAGGTGAAGGTATAATTTGAATTATTACAATATAATGATAAAGTCTTTTTAATAATTTTTGTGACTACACTATTTGCATGTCAATAATCTGACAAAGATGTGCTGATCGCTAACTGCTATGACTTGTAACAACCTATGTACCTACCACATTTTCTTGCAAATAAAGATTGATTTTGATTTTGATTTTGATAGGCGAGCTGAACTCAATATGGAGTTCTCTTACAGCAAACCTTCGAGCGATAGAGTAATGCGTTACGTACAAGTAATTATAAATATATATATTAGAAAGAAAGAAAGGTTTATTTTCATAACCAATCGAGCGCACATCACCTTAAAACAAAACATAAGTTATATATAAGACATCTTTAAAACTAAACTAAACTAATAACATGATTATGAAAATCAACTCAATCAACATGTAATTTCTTGTAACTGTCTGTGATTTTCGTAAATAAACATTATTATATTATTAAAAAAAAAAAAAACTAAACAAAGTATAAAAAACTGGCAACCCTATAATAGTAGTCTATTATGTGTTAGACACAGTGAACACTTATGACACATAGTAAAAAGAACATCTGGCCAAAAGACTGAGTCCAGGCCAAACTAATAACAAAAGAAAAAACCTGTGGTATGGTTTTAGTCTATGGATTACCAGACATAATTATCATCAGCCAAATTTAATCGTTGAGGGTAATCTATACTATAATAAAATCGTAAAGACACAAAAACTGTACAACGAATATTTTTTGAAAAAAATCACTGTCGCTTGCTCCAGGAACGAGACTGATGCCAAAACGGCAATTTTCAGAATTTCTGTCTGTTTGTCTGTTTATCTGTTTGTCGTCTGTTTATATGTTGGATGTTACCGCTAAAACTACACTAGAATTCGTTGAAATTTAGCAAAAATGTCCGTTACTGTCCAAAGATGGCTCTAGAATACAAATCATCACGCTTTTGTACATGGGGGGTAAGTTGTATAAAAATATGTCTACAAAGTGTCGTTTTACAGCGAATATTATGAAACAATCACACAAGTGAACACATTTGTTATCAGTGCGTAATAATAATTATAACAATTAAAAACATTACCATCACGCTATGCCTAAAGGGAGCTAAGCGACAGATTTTAGGAATGAGGTAGCTTATTTCGTAACTTTTTGCAACTGGTTACGTAGCCTGCTAATCTAACATGCGGGTTGCCATTGCTTTTATCTAGGGGTCAAACCTACCTCTTAAAACTTACTTTATTGATGTTGTTTTGCATTAATTTTATTCTCTTGAAAAGCAATTTCAATATTAAATATTCTTTCTGGTCTGTAGTTGATATTTTATTATATGTTATTGTGTATTATGAGACGGGTGCAAACAAGAAGTCACGGGTTAAAGGCAACAGATTGACAGTCTTAAGTTTTCATTTATATTTCGCATAAATTGTCAACATAAATTGGAGTTAGTTTAATAAAGTATTTGTTTGTATATTTATTAGAGAAAAAGATTGACTTGGTGCCAAAAGTTCTTTTGCATGACTCATTGTGCATTTTCGCAACTGCTGTGTCGCCTAAGCCAAAAAGCATGATAAAATATTTGTGTTGGTATCCTTCATTTCGGCCGAATGAAATCCACTGCTGGTCACAGGCCTCCCCCAAAGATCACCACAACGACCGATATGATGTGTTGTGTGCTCATTGGGGGTCTTGCCATAATCGCCACGCTTGGCAGACGGGTTGGCGATCGCAGTTGAGTTGTTAATGTACTCGAAGGACGCTGCTGCCCATCCTCCGGTTAATCCCTTAGTCGACTTTTACGGCACCCACGGGATGAAATGGGGTGATGACATACAGAGCCGGCACCACACGGCAAGTTAGCATCCTTAAATAAAGATTAATATTTTCTATTTATTACGACGTTTCTGGGTTACTTAGTTTCATAATGATTAAATTTATAAAGTTGAAATACTTATTTTTTATTGCAACTGGATGGCGTTAATGTCGAATTACATCACGGTATGGCTTTGTTGGCAAAACGTGAAGTTAGGGGCAGCTCATATTAAACGTAGTATTTTTCCTAATCTGCGCCAAAGGGTACCGGTACCGATGTCGATTGTCGCGATATCCACGCAAACCGTTACCTACATAAGTTGACTTATATATATTATTTTTAAAAACGATGCCCCACAGTAGGGTTTCTCCTGTGTCGTGGGTGCGTTTACAGACACAAATTCACACACAATACACCCAGACCCGGAACAACTACCTGCAGATCATACAAATATTTGTTCCGTGCGGGAATCGAACCCGCAACCCGAAGCGCAGCAGCCGACTGTATGAGCCACTGCACCAACCGTGCCGTCAGTGTCCGTGACTTCCGTCCGTGACTTTGTTCCTATTAAGCTTTTATAAACAACTTACTAACCTTACCTACGATATTTTATTTATATCTGAAATATTTGAACAATTGCCGATCCTTACGGACCTGTGTTGATTAATTCTGTTTGATTTGGTTGTTATTGATTTCGGATTCAAAAGGGAATTTTACATGCCTCCTAGAAAGAAGACGAATATCTTTCGAAGCTCCAATGCAATGCTTTGTGCTCTGTGCACGTTTAGTAGCTAACTGAGCCTCACGATCAACTACAGTTTTGAGAGATCGAGCTAGCCTTTGCATCTTAAAAGCCCATGAGATTTGAAAGATATTCCTCTTTAACTGTAGAAAGCAGCACGCAGCGCCAGTCGCAGTATCCAATGAGTTGTCATTGGTGCCTCTCGATCACAAGATAGTAATGAAGGACATTAAGCACGTCTCCCAAGCGATCGGAAGCGCCATGCTGCATCACGAGCATCAAAGACTTACACCCAGTGTGAATCGCAATCGAGCTCGCAGTGTATCTACACTGCGACGTCTCTATACATGATCAACATCTAACGGTCATACATGTGACCGTTCATTTAGAAAATGGCTAGTGAATTTATTTCAATTCTGAAAATGTCATAGAGCGCTTGGAAAACCCGCGTCAAACTATGGTTTTCGTACTTTTTCAACTATGCGAAGAGGATCCTTTTCATTCGCCAAATCGCGAACGAATGGCAAGATGCCGTCAGATTATACAGAATATGGTTTCTCGGGAGATATGAAAGACGCTGCATTGGGTAAGGTATACACTGTGCATTCAAGTAATGGCAAGTGCAATTTTTTGCGCATTTTACTACAAACGGTGCTTTTGATGACGTTAAATTTCCCAAATATCATCCAGACTACAGAGCGCTCCATCTACTTGACGGTGATAAACACTGAGACGATACTCTCGAGGAGGTCAGCGACAGTCCCAGTCGTCTGCGATATTTATTCGCCATCATGTTGGTTTTCTAAGCACCGACAGTCAGGGTTCGACTTATTGCTGTTCACTCAGCTCACATTATAGTGAGTGATCTCAAACGCGTGTCTGTATAATGGGCGGCAGTGGTGGTGTCGGCAAGCAGATCGCTCGCAATCGGCACGCTGTATGCTCGCTTAAAGCGCGCGATCTGCTCACTCGGTCTATACGCTGTATGTGAGATGGGAGTATGGCAGTTGCGAGCGCACTCGCGAAAGGTATCTTGATGTTATAAAAGTATTGTAACAACACACGACTTAAAGCCCTAATTTCAATGACAAAATGAGCGGTGTGGCTACAACGAGTGATTGGACTGTTAATACTGGGCGGAAAAGGTGAGCGTCAGGATGGCTGGGCCAAGGAAGTGCAAGATACATTTTATGAAAGTTCCTAGACCTCCAGTGCCACGTGGGAAGTGTTTCCAAACAATAGACATAAGCGCATGGTTTGGCATTCGGCTGGCTGGGCTGGATGCAATATGCGGCAGGCCTATGGGTCGTGTCTTTCGGAAATATATCATGGTCCCTCTACAATCTACATCTATTACAAATTCCTAATAAAAGCTACGGTCATTATTGCATGTTTTCAATAGCATGAAATACATTTCTAAATTCCACGCGTGCGAAGCCGCGGGCAAAAGCTAGTATTATGAATAATTATACGAGTACAACAGAAGGACTTACGTAAATAAACGAACATTTTGATTATACAATGAAATCAAATTATACATGCTATGAGTCAAATAATAGATGCGCGGAAACAGGCCATTGCTCAGCATATTGCTGCGACTTCGGACGGAGCTAACGTCAACAGCGCTGGTTTTCAGTAATAACCTAGAATGACGCGATGGCGTCTAACAACAAAAAATACGAGTGAGAGCATCGTCATTTTTAATGATCAGATAATATGTGGTAGTAGACGATAGTTTAGATTGTAAAGTTAAATATAAATTTGTTGAAAATAAATATCTATATCTATCTAGATAGCCCGCTAATAAGTTAATCCCTACTTAATACGTGCGGCCATTATTATTGCATAACCGGACCACGGTACAAGTAAAACGTAATGACTATGTACTCTTTGGGTACACGACTAGCGGTGAACGACGTTAGCGGTTATTAGAGCCACGTAACGCATTTCCAAGTGACACAGTTCGGAAATGCCTCCTGCCGGAGGCTCTACAGGGGGTCGTGCGGTTCATGGCCCTTTACGGGGCCCCAGTGTGGGCTTAATCCCTGAGGATAGCCAACGTCGCCGTGCTGCGAAGGCCGCAGCGAACGATGGTCCTCAGGGTAATAAGGGGATACCGCACGGTCTCCTACGAGGCGGGGAGCCTCCTTGCCGGATCACCGTCCTGGGATCTAGAAGCGAGAGCCCTCTTGTCGCTGTATCAGAGGCGCGGGGAGGCGCTAAATCGGGGCGAACCGCTAGTACCTCGTGAGATCGAGGTACGACGGTTCGAGCTCCGGCGGATCCTGGTGGCAGAGTGGAAAGTGCGACTGGAGCGGCCCACTGCAGGGCACGCCGCGATAGTGGCGGTAAGACCGGTAATGGAGGAATGGCTGAAGAGGCGGTATGGCGCCCTCACCTACCGGATGACGCAGGCACTCTCGAACCATGGGTGTTTCGGGAAGTACCTGTGTCGAATAGGCCGAGAAGAGACGCCCGGTTGCCATCACTACGGAGACTGCCCCATATGGTCGCCTACACCATAATTCTGACGACTCTGTTGCCCAAACACCCGTAAAACCAACACGGATATATGCTGCTGAGGTACGCCAAATCGTGCGAGGGAATCTCCTTCAGCGCTATCCCATCCAACGATGACATAGTTTCCATGAGTAATCAACCGAGCTTTTAATTGATTTATAGTTCAAGCTTATAAGCTAATCCCGTTTAAATGGTATTCTTAAAAAAGCAATCATTTGAATAAAAAAATGTAATTGGAAGAAATATTATTCGCTTCATTGAATATTTCAATCAAAACCCCAAATGTAATGATATGCTCTCGAGCTCATTTTAGATGTAAAAGTAGCTTATTTTATTATTAAACCCTTTCATAAACCGTCGTCAAATATCTGAATTGTGTACTCACTACTTGCAGGGTATCTGCTAGAGATTGCCGGTATCCCAATCGGCCCCAGCCTGGAGCCTCCGCAACCTGTTCCGGTTCCAACCCTCTATCTAGACACGCAGGCAGTAAGTCTTTGCCAAAACGAATCCTGGAATATTTAATCAAAGGTTAAAGTACTTTAAGTCCCTAGTGACATGAAAACTTATACCATTTAA
Organism: Diloba caeruleocephala; assembly: GCA_947459985.1. NCBI lineage: Eukaryota > Metazoa > Arthropoda > Insecta > Lepidoptera > Noctuidae > Diloba > Diloba caeruleocephala. Next base: position 1,574,707 of record OX381629.1, on the reverse strand, counting down.
CCAAAAGGCCCAGTCTTTTGCCCGCGCGACAATTCCCCTCTGCCAAGGTACAAGATCAAACAATCTAACGCGTTTTTGAAAACTATTTTGGTAACCGAATTTTACCAAAGTTAGAATCATTTTCACTATGTAAGCTGCTCTGTGAAAAATGCCAACAAAACCTGTGCAGCTAACTTACGCAAGAAGTCGAACATCTCTGATCTACAAAAAGATGGGACTTACATTTCATATGTAAGTGTTTTTGATGTAATTAATACCTGCTTTCTATTAAATCATTACAAATTATTATGGTAAAATAGAATCGAGAACATTATTGATTCAGCATTCGCATACGAAAAAATCAGATCGGTGCTGTGACATATCCATGGAATTTAATTCCTTAACTCATTGGGAGAAAGTTTTAAATTGTGAAGCAACAGTAAAAAGGAATTATAGATGCTCAAATTTACGTCATCAGGACGACTCCACGACGAGACTACCTTTTTTTGATCAATATCGGATCTAACTGCCCACAACTTAAATTCAAACAAGTTAGCAAAGATGGCTATTTTAGAAGGCTTGGAAGTCGATATCGCTTCGTTATATTCAGAGGACCTAAATCCTTACAAAAATATATGTTATAATAATTTTAAGGACTTCTTTGACGAGAAGAGTAAAGAAAAGGGCATATGGTATATACCGTCCAATATAAGCCTTTTCGGATTCCTTGATTTACTGGAAGTAAAATAAGCAGATTTTATGTTGTTATGGCTCATAGATTACGTTCTGGTCACTTTCCATCTGGCAAGTTTGGACATCACATGAAACAGCTTGATTCACCAGATTGTGAAGTATGTGGCAAGTTAGATGATGTCCAACAGTTGCTAATGGAATGTGAAAAGAACCAGAGAGAGAGAGAGATGGTGATGCAAAAATTAGAAATTAACAGATATGATGTCGGGGCTTTTATAACCATATTGACTGAACCTAAGTCTGAAGCGGCCAAATTGGTATATGAGATGATTGCTGTAACACTATCTCCCTCTCCGTCACAATAACTTACAAAGTAACCGGGTAATTGGTGTAACTAGTAATCATTTAGGGTATGATGAGGCTGGCATACCTTTGTAAGGTAAAGGCCTCTAAATTAAAGAAGAATAAAAAAAAAGCAAATATTTTGTAACACTAAATAAATCAGAAAATTAAACTGACTGCTCATACTTATTACTTAATGTTTGGCGCTCAGAGATCTCAAGATTTTGGATTTGAGACTTCTTTTACAGTTGTGATTAATATCAGCATCTTGGACAGACTTTATGAATGAATTCAAATCATCACACATTCTCGCGAGTGATCATTCAGAGAATCATTGAGATATCATTTTAAAGAAAGTTAGACGCTGGTTATACGGCACCTGTGGGATATATTACGGGACACGAACGCCAAATGTTTGGTGAAGGCATGCTGTAAACTCTACACGTTGAGAGTGAATCGCGTAGAAAGAGTTCCAGACTGTGCTGACGTATTTTAGTCGGCTACTAACCAACGCATTGTACAGAATGATTTTAGGTTTACTAGTTGTGTAGATTGGAAGCATTTTGTATTCCGTTTGATAAACCCTAACATTTGGGCAGATTTATCTACACAGGTGTCACTGTGAGTCTTGAAGTTCAATTTTGCGTACATACTTACACCGAGGTCACGAACTTCATTTACAGTTTTAAGTGTGGGGTTATTTATTTTGTAGGTAGACGTAACATTTTTTGACAATTAATGCCATGCAGTTTCTGGTACACCAGTTAAAGATTCTATTAAGATCATTTTGAATGCTGGTGGTATCGCTGGCTGCAGTAATGACCTTGTAGATTTTTAAATCGTCTGCGAACATTACAAACTTACAGTTTATAATTTGTGATGCAATATCATTTATGTATATCAAGAATAACACAGGTGCTAGATGCGATCCTTGTGGGACTCCGGAGACCGCATCGTAAGGCTGCGATTCATATCCGTTTACAGCTATTATTTATGACCTTCGCTGTAAATATGATATGAACCAATTTAATAGTGATTCATGTATTCCATTAGCCTCCAATTTAGACAGAAGCAATGAGTGGTTGACTTTGTCAAATGCACCGCTAAAGTCTGTATACACTGCATCAACTTCTAATCTTTTATCAAGTGCTTCGGATATATTGGACACACACTGAACCAAATTGGTCTCTACAGCGCGACCTGTTTGGAAGCCGTGCTGGGAAGGCGATATATTTTGGTTAAAATGATGCATGATGATGGGATTGATAAGCGATTCGAAAACTTCAGAGAGACACGATAATATTGATATTGGACGGTAATTTTTTACATCTGTTGGGTCATCCTGTTTGAAGACCGGTACTATTCTTGCCACTTTCTATTTGTCCGAAAATATACCTTCATATAAAGAGCAATTAAAGATTAATGTTAGTGGGAGTGCAAGAAAGTGACAACATCGTATTTTAAATATAGGAGGGATACAGACAGGCCCTGAGCCTCTTGACGAGTATATCTTTTTTAATTTATTTCGAACTTCCCTCTCCGTAAATTGTGCGCGACTTTATTACCTCGCTAAAGCTCATTTCGCCAAATATAATACAGCATTGATGCGGCTGAAAAATCCCTAACCCTAAGGACAAATTAAAGCAAAATTTTGCCTGTAGTGATTAATATATAGTTTTTTACAGATGGACCCAACGTGTTATCTTGCGGAACGCCAGACTCTGTTCTGACTTTGAATACTGTGGAAATCTTATAATTTTCGACATTGATTATGAAAACAACATTGCATAAGCAGATGATCATTTTCAATTAGAACAGTTAGAACTACTTGATATTTAAAAGTTAACTTATCTGTTACGGCAGGACAGATTTGGATAAAATTTGGCACGGAGATATATATATATATATATATAAAGTATCCAGTGGGTACAGCGATAGTATATAATAAATTATTGGGGAAAAAATTATACTCACTCAGTTTCCGTCTCCAAGAGCGCAATGTCATGATACTTGGAAGGTGACTTATACTGAGGATGAAATATGATCCGCTTAATTTTATATACCTTCCAGTACTTTTTTGGATCAGAACGTTTCAGAAGCCCGAGTGCCGCTAATGACACATTACCCCTGAAAATAATGATTGTTTGTTTAGTAGCATTGTTAGATAATACTACTCAGATTGCTAGATTTAGAAATATTTTATTTTAGTACTAATATATTTGTTCAATTTATTGATATACCTCATAGCCCATGTAGGGGGAGGTGCTTAAGAATTACGTACTTGGTAACTTATGAAGACCATCACACATAAATATTTTAAACTACGAGTATTGTGATTTGTACACACAGTTTCAACAGTTATCAGGATTTTTTATAGACTATGCTTGGTCGATTTCCTTAATACTTTGAATTAGGCTCTATTTCACAACCAGTGCAACAGTGCCGAACCGTCACGCAGTTACGCAGTATCATACTTAATAGTATATGTATAATGATAATATATAGTAATTGGTCATAATGTTATCAAAATATTGTCCAGTGATATCCGGGTTTCGAAAACAGCGCCACTCTCTGCTCCTATGGATGTCATAAAAGGCGACAAAACAGAGGGATAGGCAGCACCATCCCGTCTGTGGAACATAATTAAGCCATACTGCGCTCACCAACCCGTTTTCCAAGCGCTGTGAGTAATGCCAAATTGCCCATAAAGTGAAGTATTATGTCATAGGTCGTTCAGCAGTGGTCGCCTTTTGGCTGATGTGATGATCAAAAATACATGAGCGAGGCTATTAAATTTTATTAGATTGGTTCTCCATGAGTTTAAGTATTACCATATACATACAATGCGTTGGTAAAAGTACAGTGTGCAGCGGTGACGATGAATCTCTCGCTGATCACAGAGCCTCCACATAGCCACTGTGCTGACTCCACATCATCGCCGAAACCGAGTAAAGCCTGGAGAAAGAGTGAGATATTTATAACTGATCAATATCATGTATTTTATATCTACAGATTGCTTAATCCTATGACATCACAAATCATCCCATATGGAATTATGGAATGATTTCAATTGAAGAAATCCTTGTCGTTAAGCCAGAATACAGGTTTGAGACAAAACATATGAGAGAATATACCATATGAGGGAACTCCCATCGCTGTGCATCTCGTCCTCCAACTCCTCCTCCTCCAGATCCTCCTCCCAAAGATGCGCCATGACTATACCCATGGCATTTTTGGTCTTCAATCCAAGTTTTGGAGACTTTAATTTTGACATGTCCACGGCATGGATACGGAAGGTTTTTGAAATAATCTAAACATTCTGCAAAAAAGATATATCAAGTATTTCAATTAATGTGGGTACATGCAAAAAAACCTTATAAATACGTGAAGGCTCCTGAAGGATGCTTTAGTAGTATAAATATAAGATAAGATATATTTATTAACTAACTCCCGATATAGGTTATCCCTGTGTTTCAGAATTTAGTATTATATTATCAGTGCTTTAAGCTGCAAATCTTAGCATTGTAGCCGTAGGCCTCTACGGGAATTAAACAATTCTTGGACTTGTAGAACTGATATTTATTGTGCGTATACGCAGACGATATGATGGTAATAGATTAAAACTTACTTACTGCTCCAAGAAACTGGTCCCTTTTTGGAAACTATGTCTCCATTCGGCTTTATCGCAGAGTCATGGTCTCTGAAAACCGAAACGTGGAGCCACTATTAACAGAAAGACACAGTTGGTGCAGTGGCTAAGCAATTGGCTTTCTGCGCTACTTGTCGCAGGACAAATGTTTGTATAACCAAAAGACAGTTGTTTCTGGTCTGGGTGTTTATGCATATGATTTATGTCTGTAAACTGTATCCACGACAAGGGCAAATATTAGAGTGGGACAACGCTTTATTAAATATATTAAATATGAACAATGATTGAATTATTGCACGTTTCATGAATTGCCACAAAGTTTCCAAAAAATATCTAGAAATGTACTACGTAGATGTTCTTATACCGGCAATGTTTAGAGAAATATAAAATCAGTCTGTGACAATCATTGAATGCAGTGGAGAAAACATTTAAGCAATCTAAAGCTGAATATGAGTAGAAGTACTGTCCGGCAACATATTTAAAAGAAAGTTGACGAATGGTTAAAAGAAAAAGGATTTTACGGTCTCAGCGAGTTTATGTCATATCGCGAAGAAGGAAACTGATATCGTAATATACATACGTAATATTGTATATCTTTATATATGTAATTCTTCTGTACGTGTGTATGTCACTGAACTCCTCCTAAACGGCTGGACCGATTTTTATGAAATTTTGTGTGTATGTTTGAGTGGGTCCCTTGATGGTTTAGATTCACAATTGGACCCGGTAGGTGGCTCTGCAATCGGGTTTGGCATGTATCTGCCTGTGCGAAGCTAGTACCTTTTAATAATTAAATTAACACAATATACAATACATATTTTAATCTGACATTACAAATAAAAGTAATATTTAGACCTATGGTATAACTTTGCCATCAGATAATTACTTTATATCATAATATTCATAATTTATTATACAATCGAGTTTGGTTGTTGGTTATTTAAAAATAAATCAAAATATTAGCAATGTACTTATTCTTGCGGAAACTCTTGCGTGACAGCGGCTGCAGCAGATTCAACCTCTTCCAAGGCTGCGACTGGTTGTGGCGCATAAATCGGCGGTGCTGGCGTTGGATTCGGAGTAGGTGGCGTCGGCATTGGTACAGGTTGCGTCGGCATTGGTACAGGTTGCGTCGGCATTGGTACAGGTTGCGTCGGCATTGGTACAGGTTGCGTCGGCATTGGTACAGGTTGCGTCGGCATTGGTACAGGTTGCGTCGGCATTGGTACAGGTTGCGTCGGCATTGGTACAGGTTGCGTCGGCATAGATGCAGGTTGCGTCGGCGCAGGTGTAGGTGGCGTCGGCACAGGTGTAGGCGGCGTCGGCACAGGTGTAGTTGGCGTCGGCACAGGTGTAGGTGGAGACGGTTGCGTTGACATCGCCGTTATTGGCGACGTTCTCGTTGCCTGTGGCCGAGTGGATGGCAGTGTCGTAGACTCACCACTTGGCTCATCCACTCTTTTTCCTCTTACAGGAGTGTCTGCCTTGTTGTCCCTACGAACATTTTTCCTACATTCGGGACATTGCCAAGAGAGCCACTACGCCCTTGCCAGGTAGATCTACGCACGCACGGTAGTAAAGTGCACAACGGTTGGCACATTTGGCGGCCTCTATAGAGATAAATTTACCACATCCACCACACTTTGACATTGTAGATGTTGTTATTACAATGTCAATAGAAAAAGAAAAATAAGTGGGTAAATAATTATCTGTGTGAAATAGCGTACAACTTATTTTAATGGATTATATACATTAAGGAGTATATTTACGCACTCACTAATTTACGAATAAGTATCACCCGTCACTGACTTAAAACTTATACTGTTAATTAATAGCAGTTTTATTATATCTTCTAACAAAAAAATTGAGCAGTGGTTCGACCGGTGTAAACGTCAAAACGTCAATTCGATACGCCCTTATCATGTTTTTAGATTTGCGTACGCCCGAATGAAAAAAAGGTGGGACCCTTATAGGATTCTCGTGTGTCTGTCCGTCTGTTATTCTGTCACAGACAATTTTCTCCGAATCTACTTCACCGATAAGTTAAAATTTGTTACACAGATGATTTTCTGCGACCCAAACATGGACGTGTAACGTAAATAAAAGAATTGTGAATATGGGGGTAACTTTTGGGAGGCTAACTAGAGAGTAAAATTTGCATGTTTATCATCATACATCTAATGGAAAGCCTTATTCTGAGGGCATAATTTAATGTTATTTATGAAAATAGATAAATTGAATGAATGATGAATGAATTTACCCCTTATCTCCAAAACTTCTGAGCTCACATTTGTTAAAACAGTACAGAAAATAGTACTTTGTTTTTATTACAGGAAACCCTATAAGAAGTCTCTGATCTTAAAATCAAATGGTAAATCTTTTAATATTGTGCGTACAAACTTACGTTTGCAGTTGGTATGGAAGAACATGTTTTTTAACTACAATGCTTGGTTCGTTCTTGACAATATATTTAGCAATTTCCTCTACAAGGTATTGTATCGGATACCATACCTCATTTTTGTAGTTACCGTAGTGAAATCAGATTTAAAATCATGATTGATAACATATTTATTTTTGCAATCTTCTTTATGCGAGTTCAATTCGCACTTGTCCGGTTCTTTTTATCATGTCGGCATTATTGACTGACAAGTTATTACGGCCAGCTAACATTTATGATGTGAATATTAATACTTACGATTTACGAGCAATCCAGCAATCTGTACAGCAGACTACAGGCTCTTTGTTCTTATAGGAACAGATGTCTGGTAATGCTGGTAGTTCGTTTTCCTCCATATCAAATCCTGCATTAGCCTGGAAAGGAAGTATGAATAAGTGATCAGTCTGATATCCTAAGGTGGCAAACAAGCCTACGTCCCTCCTGATGATAGGCGGTTACTGTAACCTATGAACGCTTGCAACACTAGAGGTCTCACTCGCGCATTGCCAACCCTGTAAAAATCGGAATCGTAAAAAAAGGAGCTTGTTCCACAACCCTAGCGGGCGTGGGAAGAAGTTCCTCTGAAACAGTACCGTACGAGACCATTTTGGCTCTAGGGTATGTGGATGAGGAGTAGAGAACGACCCAGTTAGTAGATACGCGTTGGTGACACGAAAATCAGGGTGGGCCAGTACATGAATTACCTGGGGCTCGCCCTGGACAGTTGTTGGCGCTTCGAAGAGCACTTTGCACCCCTCGTCACCCGAGTCGAGAGGGTAGTGGATGCATTACACCGGGTGCTGCCTAATCTCGGGGGACTGAGTGAGGAAGCCACCTCTACTGGGTCGTGCGGTCCGCGGCCCTATGAGGCGTTTGTATGGTCATCACGGCCGGGTGTCCTAAACACCAAGTTTTTTTGACGCCACCTTGATCTTATCATTTTCATAACTTTAGTGTTGCCCATGATTATTTCGAAGCCCACTTGTTGGGAAACTTGAAATCATCGAGGATTGCGCTGAGGTCTTGCAGTGATTCTTCCATTACTATGATGTCGTCGGGAAGTCAAAAGTGAACTCACCATTGATGTTAATGCAGAATATTTTCCAGTCCAGTAGATTAAAGACATCATCCGTTGCAGCAGTAAACAGTCTAGGCGAAATAATGTCCTGTATCAATACGTTTTCGTAAATGACCCCGAGTTCTGTTTCTGTATTCGGACTACATGGTAGCGTTTCTGTACAAGCTCTTTAACGCTTATTGCAGTAATTCCTAGGTTTCGATTGAATCGAATACTTTCTCATAGTCCACAAACGCTAAGCATAGTGGCAAATTATACTCTTCAGTCTTCTGTATAACTTAACGCAACGTATGGATGTTATCTATGGTACCAAAACCCCTTCAGAAAATAGATTGTGGGAGGCTGGAAGTCATCATGCCTGTGCTCGAGACGATTCGTAATGTCCCTTGAAAACAGCTTATAAATCTGGGTCAGGAGCGAGATGGGTTTATATTTATTCAAAGGGTGTTATCACCCTCTTTGAAGAACCATTGTGCTCACGAATTCGATGGAATTTTACAGCTTCTGAAGTACTGGTGTTCCAATGCGCGTACGATGTAACCAGGGCCAGTTCTTGTTTTGGGTGATAGCTGGATCTCAGCCGGAGCTTCTTAGCATCTCCTGCTCCGTCAGTACCGTGGCCGCTACCATAACCAAGATACCATAGCGGAGCCGGGGGGCCAGTTGTTGAGTTGTGTCATAATAGGGGGATTTGCCTGTACGACCCACGCTTGGTAGGCGCGTTGATGAGCGCAGTACGGTTACTTACTGTTCCACAGAAGGCACTGCTGTCCATCGCCTCCATGGGAGAAGATAGAATACAATATTCTAAAGCCAGACATCACTCGGAAAATGTTTACCATCACTATGAAGAAAACCATATAATTATTATTAATTATTGCGGTCTTTACAATCCATAGTATTAGTTATATGTATAATCTTACAACTAACAAAATTAATTTCTAGCATAGAAAGTTATTTTATTTTATTTTGCACAACACAAATGTTCGGCTCCTGGTACACTCCTGCATGTGAACCCAGTGCTTAGCAAATGGGTTATCCATTTTCCTAAATAGTGTTTTCAGGATACTCCTGGAACTTCCCAAGCATCCTGCCCATTAATGACGTGGCTTATTTGCTTAAGCTGGTATAGAAGTCATTAACATGAGCGTCGGCAAACATTTGAGATGCACTACAGAAGTGCGAAAGCATCCTAAAACCATTTTTATATTGTATGCGCAGAGCATTGTCAGCCCTCTGCCCACAGGCTGCACGTGTAGAATGTTTAGCAATATCTTTTGACGATTTGACATGCTCAGTGCAATGTGCGAACGTGCGAACTAAAATATTGGATTGGACTGCCACGCCCTGCTTGCCCTTCTATGTCTATATCATCAGATGAGTCCTCCGTCACTACATGTCCCAAGAACTTAAACTCTGTGACTCGCTGCTAAGGTGTTCCATTCTGAGTCACTGGAGGAACATTAACGTGTTATTGCCTTTACATTTTAAAACTAATAGTTCGCTTTATTACCGTTATAGGTAATATGGGCCCATATGAATTTCCCGAGGGCATTATTTGATGGACTCAACAAAACTATATTGTCTACTCAGGTTGAATCCATATTCATCATTTCGACCAAATGAAGTCCACTGCTGGACACAAGCCTCCCCGAAAGATCACCACAATGACCGATATGGGTGTGTTGTGGGCTCATTGGGGGGATTTGCCATAATCGCCACGCTTGGCAGACGGGTTGGCGATCGCAGTTGAGTTGTTAATGTACTCGAAGGACGCTGCTGTCCATCCTCCGGCTAATCCCTTAGTCGACTTGTACGACACCCACGGGAGGAGATGGGGGTGGTGGTATTCTGAGCCACCTCACGGCAATCCATATTATGTTGACCATATCTTTTAAGACCTCAATATATTTAAAATACTTACGTATAAATACGTCAGTTTAGCTGAACCACATCTAGTGATGCGGACACAAGTTCCGTTCAACCCATTCGTGAGGCAAGGGGAGTCTGGAACAAATCATAATTTGGCTAGTCAATTTATACTGTCTATAATATTTTCTCAGGTTTACGCGAATAACATTCATTGAATTGAAATCATCATTTCGGCCGAATGAAGTCCACTGCTGGACACAGGCCTCCCTCAAAGATCACCACAACGACCGATATGGGTGTGTTGTGGGCTCATTGGGGAGTTTTGCCATAATCGCCACGCTTGGCAGACAGACGGGTTGGCGATCGCAGTTGAGTTGTTAATGTACTCGAAGGACGCTGCTGCCTATTTTGCGGCTTGTTGTCGTTTGCAGTCAGGATGGTTTGTGATGTATGTAGTACTCAATGAATGACTTTATTTTAAACTATTGAAAATATTTATATTTAATAAAGAAAATATACAATAAATAGTGACACTCAGTCGTCGTGCTCCAATTTTTGCAATGATCGCAATGACCGCAATGACCCAGCATTAACCCCCTGTGTTGCCACTGCTCCACCTCTATCTTGTCTATTATGTCTCCGCAGTCCACTAGATGGCGTTGGTCGTTGACATGCCCCCGGCCTTGGAACCATCCAGTTCCAAAGCAGCTGAAATATTACTGGTTTGATCCTCGTCACGGTGATATAAGAGTGGACATATTTTCGGGAATGCCCTCCGGATAACACCTGTTGCGGTTTTGATGCTTGCTACTCGAGAGATGCCATCTTTTCCAGTAAATACTTGCAGTACTCGACCTAGACGCCACTTCAAGGGAGGTAAATTGTCCTCCTTTACCAATACTAGGGTGTTTGGAGTGATGGTGTCCTGAGGGATCTGCCATTTTGTTCTCTTCTGAAGTTCCGAAACATATTCCTTTGACCATCTACACCAAAAGTTCTGCCTCATCTGCTCCACACGGTCATATCGAGGAAGGCGCTGCGTTGTCATCATTGTGAGGTCCCGGCTGGCAGGTGCTGTGAGCGGTCGGCCAATCAGGAAATGAGCAGGACTAAGCGGAAGAAGATCGTTAGGGTCTGTGGACATAGGTGACATTGGTCGGGAGTTGAGGACGGCTTCAATTTGTGCCAACACCGTACTTAACTCCTCATAAGTCAAGTGTGCATTACCTAGTACACGATGTAAATGAAATTTGCAGGACTTGATACCTGCCTCCCACAAGCCACCAAAATGCGGCGTGTATGGCGGTATAAATGAGAATTTTATAGAATTATTAGCCGAAAAATCTAAAATATCAGTTTGTGTGTTATCTAAAAAAATTGAAAATTCCTTTAAAGCACCTACAAAGGTCTTTCCATTATCAGAATTAATTTCTAAAGGTTTGCCACGGCGAGAGATGAACCTTTTCAGTGCCAGTAAATATGCTTCAGTAGTGAGGTTCGTGACCAGTTCCAAATGTATGGCCCGTGTAGTAAAACATACAAAAAGACATATATAACATTTAGTTAGCCTTGCCCCCCTACCTGCACGGTTCAACACAAATAATGGCCCAGCATAATCGACACCACAACGAATAAATGGATATCCCGGTTCTAATCGTTCTAGAGGCAAGTTGCCCATTTGAATTTTTAAAGGTTTAGCTTTCATACGTACGCATTTCACACAGGTATGCACTATTTGTTTAGCCAAGTTTCGTCCTCCAATTGGCCACCAAGTATCTCTTATTGTTGCGAGTAGCAACTGAGGCCCTGCGTGTAATAATATCTTATGCTGAAACTGGAAGAAAAGGCGAGTAAATGTATGCTTTGCACACAACAACAATGGATGTTTTTTATCGTATGAAAATGATTCAGAATAAGTAAGTCTACCTCCAACTCTGATCAAATTGTGTTCATCAAAAAAGACATTTAAACTAGATATATTACGAGGACATTTTAGTAAACGATTATTTTTTAAATCATCATACATGTCTGAGAATGACTGTTGCTGTGCAATTCTCGTTAAAATTCTAGTTGAATATTCCAATTCATCAACTGACAGGCAATCTGTGAGACGTTGTGATTTTGTTTTGATGCGACAGTTATGAGCAAATCGAATAATGTAAGCCACTACCCGTCGCAAACGATTAAAACAAGAAAACAATTCAAATGGAAAAGAACTATGTTTTATTTGACTTACCAATGCAGTTTTAATTGGTTTTACTTCCGGTAACTCATTAGAATTTAGTTCACAATTGTTATTATGAATATCAGATGTCCAGACCATATTAGGAACATTTAAAAATGAAGGCCCTCGCCACCATATGTCAGATGACATAAGTACATCTAGGTGCACTCCGCGCGATAACAAATCAGCCGGGTTTTGTTTGCCAGCTACATGAAGCCACCTTTTATCACCTGTCAACTCATTAACTTCCACAACACGGTTCTGAACAAAAGATTTTAATAAATTAGGTGACATCTTTAGCCATCCTAGGACTACGGTTGAATCTGACCAAAAATAAACGTTGTCGAACGTTAATCTTAGCGAATTTATTATTTTTACGTACAACCTTGCAGCGCCACACAGTTCTAATCGTGGAATACTAACCGGTTTCACGGGTGCTACCTTACTCTTCGCGCATAACAAATTAACTGTAGTTATTGTGTCTGTATAGCTACGTAGGTATGCACAAGCGCCGTATGCCTCTTGCGATGCGTCAGTGAATATATGCAACTCAGTTGTGTGTGTATTATTTCCTATCACATATCGAGTTTCAATACGTAAATCCTGTAAATAACGTAATTTACAAACAAAATTTTTCCAATCTAATAATATAGGATTAGGGACCTGATCATCCCAGCCTATTTTTGCTAGCCACAACCTTTGTAACATGATTTTGGCGATAATAATTACAGGTGTGAGTAGACCTAATGGGTCGAATATTTGTGCGATAGTTGAAAGAATATTACGCTTTGTAGCACTAGTCACGCGAAGGTCACATTTCGTAGTAAAATGTAATTCGTCTGAAGAATGAAACCACCCCAACCCTAAGGTTTTAGTGTGACAATCGTCACCTAGTGTCAATTGCTTAGACGTAAGGAGGGATTGTGATGTTGTTGAATTAAATATCCATTTTCTTAGTGAAAAACAACCTGATTCTAGTACTTTAGATACACTACTACATATTTCCATTAATCTTTTTTGATCCTGATGACCTGTAATTAAATCGTCGACATAAAGATCTTCATTAATGACTTGTCTGATGACGTCATCCTTACATTCTAACGCTAATTGTTTTATACACCGATTACTAAGATAGGGAGCGGAAGCTATCCCATAAGTCACGGTATTAAGTTGGTACATACCAAGCGGTTCAGACGGATCCTCCCTCCAAAGAATTAGTTGTAAATTTCTTTGATCAGGTTGGATATCAATAGACCTAAAAAATTTCTCGATATCAGCACATGCCACGTATTTAAATTGCCTAAATCGAAGCAAGATGGAAAATATATCAGTTTGTAGTGACGGCCCTATGTGTTGAATGTCGTTTAACGACTTGCCTGATGATGATTTTGAACTAGCATCGAATACCACCCTAAGTTTAGTGGTAGAACTGTGTTCTCTGTAAACGCCATGATGTGGCAAAAAAAAACATGGCGTAGAATATTCATGAATGCGTGTGACCCAAATTTAAATATTCCTTCATAAAATCATAATACAATTGTCTATAAACAGGATGGCCGCGGAGTAACTTACGTTCAAGCGTCAGAAACCGGTTCTCAGCCATAGCAAATGTTTCATGTAATGCATCAGCTGATTCTTTTAACGGAATGCGCACGGAAAAACGACCTTTATTGCCGCGTAAAGTCGTGTGTTTAAATAAATGTTTGCATGCACTTTCTTCTTTTGTGAGTTTATTATTTGTAGGAATTTCTTCGAGTTCCCAAAAACGTTTAAGTTCCGTATTCAATGTTTGAGTGAGATTACATTGAATTCGGTTAATGTGTGAAGTTTTTATATGAACTGATCCTGATATAATCCAACCAAGTTTTGTGTTTTGCAAATAAGGACCTTTTGGTAAACGAATTAACCCGTCGTTTAATAATTCCCAAAATTTGTCTGCTCCAATAAGCATCTGTATTTCCTTAGATAAATAAAAGTCGGGATCAGCAAGTTGAACATTCTCAGGTATCTGAATTTTGTGATCGACACCTAATGACGGTAATTGTGCCGTAATGCGAGACAAAACTAAACAGTTAAGCCGTGTGTCATAGGAGCTAGTTTTGGACCGCAATTGAATTTGGCAAGATTGTGTGGATTGTGTTATAGAGTTACCTACACCTATAACTTGAATAGTGGACTGTATCATTGGAATGTTAAGAGATTTGCACAATGTTTCGGATATGAAACAATGCTGGCTTCCGTTATCGAGAAGCGCTCGCGTTGTGTGATATTTGTTATCCTTGTCCGCTATCTCCACTAATGCAGTCGACAATAACACATGATTATGTAAATAGTGCGTATTCATATCATTGTTATTATCTTTATAAAGCGTGTGAAATGTGTGAGAAGCGGAGTGAGATATATTTGTGTGTGTAATGCCTGTACTCGACTCGGAATGAGTCGCCGTTTGTGATGAGTGTGCAACAGCTGATGATGAACCAGCGTCAACGAATTCGTTGTGAATTAGTGTGTTGTGCTTCTTGTTACAATGCTTGCATGGCCCGTACCAACACTCAGTTAATGCGTGACCGACTCGTAAACAATTACGACATAGTTTTTTCTCCTCGATGAAGTTTAACTTTTCTTTTGATGATAAACCAAGAAAACTTTCACAAGAATATAGAGGATGGTTTGAGCTACACATATTACATTTGTAACGTTGCGAATTGGATGTTTTATTATTATTTTTGTGTGTTGTTACGTGACTGTGTGATTTTATAAATGACGACTTTTTGTTGTGTGTATTGTGAGTGTCACTTGCTTGTTTACTTTGCGAAGGTTTATTAACCGTTTCTAGAAAATCTGCCCTATCTTTAAGAAATTTCAGTAAATCAGATAACGACAATTTTCTATCCGACGATGCATTAGTGATCGTACTTTTGTGAAGTTCCCATTCCCGTTCAGTGGATGAATCCAACTTTGATACTATTATATGGATAATTAATGTATCCCATGCATCAGTAGGTTCACCTAAAGTTTTTAGGGCCCGAACATTTCTCAACATAGTGTCGATTAGTTTGCGAATTTGAGATGCTGATTCTTTATTCATAGACTGCGCAGAAAATACAGCTTTGACGTGGTTATGTACTAGCAAACGATTATTATTATATCTATTCTCTAATAGATCCCAAGCAGTTACATAATTCTCGGATGAAAATTCTAAGGCTTTAATAACATTTAGTGCATCACCTGTTAGAACTGACCGTAAGTAGTGAAACTTTTGAACGTTATCCAGATTTGTACTATTGTGAATGATAGATGAATATGTGTCACGGAACTCCAGCCATTGATCGTATGAACCGTCGAAATTTGGCAAAGAAATTGTGGGTAATTTGATACCGCTATTAGAGTTACGACTTTGAACACCTTGAAATGCTAATTCTTCCTTCAAAATACATTTACACTTCGCCACAATAGCATAATACTGATTCTCAAAGTATTCTCTCTCTTCCAATTCTTTGTCTATTTGACTCCCGGAAGCTATTAAATCCAATTCATCTTGAATTTCAGAAAATTTATCAAATAGCAATTGAGACCTTTGTAAGCGCTCTTGTAATTCTGCTTTTTGAGTTTCTGTTACTTGAGACTCATGTAAAGATTGAACATATTTTGTGAACAATGTAAATTTAGCCTTAACAAAACCTCGTTTTTTAACACAATCCCTAAATATATCTTCACTACTCTCCGTATCTATGAGTGAAAGTCTCTTTTTCGTCATTTTGGTGATTGTGAGAACCAGAAATCAAGTACTTACAGTTCAGATGTTCGAGAATGTACGGTGCCGAGGGGTACTGGTACAGCTGGTTGTGAACACTGGAATTTTATATAAAGAAATAACCGACGTTAGCACAAATTGAGAACAGGGTTTAGGAAGGAAAGGTTTGACTGGCCTGACCGTATGCTGTGCTGCTCCTCCTGATGGTGATCCGGCTCGAAGGACCAATTATGTTGTCGTTTGCAGTCAGGATGGTTTGTGATGTATGTAGTACTCAATGAATGACTTTATTTTAAACTATTGAAAATATTTATATTTAATAAAGAAAATATACAATAAATAGTGACACTCAGTCGTCGTGCTCCAATTTTTGCAATGATCGCAATGACCGCAATGACCCAGCATTAACCCCCTGTGTTGCCACTGCTCCGCCTCTATCTTGTCTATTATGTCTCCGCAGTCCACTAGATGGCGTTGGTCGTTGACACGGCTAATCCCTTAGTTGACTTTTACGACAACCACGGTAGGAGATGGGGTGGTGGTATTCTGAGCCGGCACGATATGAAATACAAAACAAACAATGTTATATTGTTCTACCCTATATAATCACACCTGTTCTTGTAATAATACCTTAATAAATCATACGTGCAATACACAATTAAGCAACACCTTTGTATAGTCTGCTCTGTCTGCTCGTGATCACGGACGCTGCAAAGTGTCCGAAAAGTCGAGCGAATTAACAGTAGTATTTTATTTTATATATTTATCTTGCATGCATTTATGTTCCACTATATATATTTTCATCCCCTTCAAAACTTCGGATTGATTAAAAACTTCGCACACTTATCAAGGACTAATGACAATGCAATAATTCAAATAGTTTATCTGAGTCATTTGTTATTATTACTATTTAACATATAACTACATTTAAGTATATATATTATTATTTTTATGTTACTGTGCCTTTACCGAGTTTCATGTTGAAACTATGTAACCAATTTATAAATGCAACATCTATGTACACATGAATGCAATAAAACGTTAGAGTTTTTTTTTCTTTATCTAATTAGTCGATGATCATAAGGATGGCTTTTCCCACCGACGGCTTATTGTTATTGCCATGTTACAAAAAATATGTATTAACGTAAGTCTTACCTTCATTAAGGTTGAGATCGCAGATAACACAGCACAAACAACTAAACATGCACAATAATATTCCATATTTATCAACCGCCATGTTTTTCGCATCCGGTACACAAACGCGTACTAAACCTTGCCGCGATTATAAAACGAATGAACAATATTATGAAATAGATAATTATTACTTCCTATCTTTGAACCTTGACGTGCATTCCAGCTTAAAATCTTCTTAATCTTTATGTACAATAAAGATTAATTATAAGTTTATCATACAGGGAAATTAATTCAATGTACAAAATGGGAGTTAACTCAACAACGAGCTTTCTTCTAGCAGACGACAATTAAAATTAAGACGCCACCGGTAAGAATATGAGGACGGGGTTAAGTGTACAACATTGAAATAACATACTCCAAATAATTATATCTTTCTTCTTCTTCTTCTCTTAGATTATGGCTTGTGCAGAGTATCTTCCACAATTTCGCCAATGTCAAGTATAAGGCAACGTCGTACGGTGTTTAGAATAATGAATCTTTACGTATTCATAAAACATTTCCCAAAAATAAAAATAAATCTATAAAATATGTGGGCAACGTCGTACGGTTTTCAATTGTTTTCAATTATATCCTTGAAATCCACAACCTGGCCGATTCGTGAAACACTGCTTGGCTGTCAGTCTTCTGCCGATTGTAAGAGACTGACACATTGAGTGATATATTACATAGCAAATTAATAATATTAGTTTACACTGGCGAAATTGTGGAAGATACTCTACAGAAGCCATAATCTAAGAAAAGAAGAAGAATATTAGTTTAAGTATAGCACACACACGTTGTATCAGAGCCATTTGTAATTTACTGAGAGCTGTAAACCCTATGTAAAAAATCTTAAAACACTTTGCAATCCAGGGATATCTTTGAAACTGCCGTATTCGTTAGGCGTAACTCTAAGTTTTCGCAAGTAAGTACGAGTAGCCTACGTAGAGCTGATAACCTAAATTTGGTCCCGAACAAAACTACATTGTTTCTGAAGAGTATATTCACAATGGCTCAAAAGTTTATAATAAACTTCGAAGATGTATTAAGTTAGCAGAGAATATCAATGTGTTTAAGAAAAACCGGTTTTGTTACTAATTGAGAAGACTGAAGTAGCTTCCTTATTAATAAAATATAACAGGTTGGTGTGGTTAATGGTTGTAATTTGTAATGTAATTTTGACGTTTTAAATAACTACACATATTATTTTTAAGATCTTGACATTTGTATTATTTATTGCAGTGTATTTTTTTCTTTAGTACATGAATTATTGTAATCCTTATTCATTTATCATAACTTTATTATGACTAAGTTCTTTTGTTGATAAAAATCCTAATCCAGAGTTAATTTCGCTCTCTAATCATTTGTACGAGGTAGGACATAGATAGAGATCACATATAACGTATTTGAATGAAACACCCATGTTGGATGCATTGTAAAAATAACTGGTAAGTTTCTGGTCTATTTTGTGTATGATTTTGTACCGTTTGCTTTCGAAACGGCTGGTCCCTGGAAGTCGGAAGTGAAATATCTTATTAAAGGTGGTTTGATGGATCACAGTCATATTGCAAGCTATTGTTTCAATTCAATTCAATTCAATCATTTATTCAGTAATTAGGTCCTAACAGACACTTTTACACGTCATATTGAAACAACGGAGGGCAATTTCACTACATGACAACCTCTGAGAAGAAATGCCAAAAGAAACTCAGGGCTAGGTCTTCTTTATCTTTTTTTTTTATACTTTGTTTTACAAAATATTTAAAACAACTGTTAAACAATAATATATAAAAACAATTGCAGCTATACAATACAAACAATGCAGATAAAATTCCGTTTCCAGGGAAGCCGCATGTGCAGATAATAGATAAAAAATTATAAAAATTAACGCCACACGTCCCTATCGTCAACATAGTCTTTGATTTTATAATAGGCTTTTTTTATGAGAATTGCTTTAATGTGCGTTTTAAACTTCCCATCAGTAAGATCTGTAATTCGTTTTGGTAACTTATTATAGAATCTGACACAGTTCCCTAAGAAAGACTTATTTGTCTTGGTTAATCTATATAAAGGTACCACTATTTTATGTCTGTCTCTAGTATGTTTGTCATGATAGTCGCTTTTTAATTTAAATGTATCAAGATTTTTACGCACGTACATTATATTCACGAAGATATAAAGTGACGGCAGAGTGAGTATATTGATTTCTTTAAAACACTCTCTAAGCGATTCGCGAGGACCCATTTCGTAGACAGCGCGGATAGCCCTTTTCTGTAATATGAAAATTGAGTCAACGTCAGCCGCTGCACCCCAGAGCAGGATGCCATAGGACATGATGCTGTGGAAATACGCGAAATACACTAGTCTGGCAGTAGGTACATCAGTGAGCTGCCTAATCTTTCTTACTGCATATGCAGCAGAACTTAACCTGCTTGACAAAGCTGTGATGTGAGCTCCCCATTGTAGCTTTGAATCAATAGTTATACCTAGAAAAACAGTTTCATTTATAACATCAAGTTTGTTACCTTCGAGCGCTAAGTTGAGTTCAACTTGTGGTACATTTGGTAATGAAAATTTTAAACATTTAGTTTTATTACTATTTAGCATAAGATTATTTGCCGCAAACCATTTAGATAGAGAAGTTAGGCTATCATTTACATGTAAAAGTTCTCCGTCTTTTCTATTGATTTTAAAAATAAGGGAAGTGTCGTCCGCAAATAGAATTATATCAGATAATTCAGTCATATGTATGGTAGATCGTTAATGTAAGCAAGAAACAAAAAAGGACCCAGAATAGAGCCTTGAGGCACGCCCATTTTCATTAGAGATCCTCGTGATTTTACACCATTTAAACATACTTTCTGTTGTCTTTCTGAAAGATAGGATAATATTAACTCGAGAGCTCTCCCGCGAATTCCGTAGTGCCTTAACTTACAAATGAGCGTATTATGATCCACGCAATCAAAAGCCCTGGAAAGATCACAAAAGATACCAACAGCATCCCGGGAACCCTCCCAGGCTTCTAAAATTTTTAGTGACTAGTTTTAGTCTGTCGTCGATTTACCTTTAGAAAACCCAAACTGCAAGGAATGTAATATCCTATATTCAGTAAAATGAGACAACATCTGATCAAGCATTATTCTTTCAAAGATTTTACTCAAAGCTGGAAGAACAGAAACCGGTCTGTAATTTGAGGGATTATGCTTGCAGCCGGATTTGAGAATCGGGACCACTTTACTGTGTTTCATCAGATCAGGAAAAGTGCCGCTATCTATACAAAGATTAAAAATTCTTGATAGTATCGGGGCAATGTTATCAATTACTGATTCTAGTACCTTAACAGAAATACCCCATAAGTCTTCCGTATTTTTAATATTTAAATTTTTAAAAGACTTCTTTACTGCATTGAAAGTGATATGTTTAAAATAAAAATTTGGAATATCCTTAGAAAAAAATGTTTTAAGCATTGACTGCCAGAGAAGAGGACGAATCTAGTGACTTCGTGACCTCTATTGGTATATTAGTAAACAAAGTTTCAAAAGCATTAGCGACTTCTACCTTTTCTGACACAGTCTTGTTATTGATCTTTATAGACAATTCCCCATCTCTTTGTTTAATGTTCCCAGTTTCCGAGTTAATAACTTTCCATATGGCTTTAATTTTATTTTCAGATTTATTTATTTTATTACCAACTAATTTAGCTTTAGCGAGTGTACATACCCTTTTAAACAATTTGGAATAGTTCCTTACGTAATCATGAAAGGACTGGTCAGAAGTAAGAGATTTTTCATAATATAAGTTGTAAAGAACATCTCTACTTTTCCTAATGCCTTTAGTAGCCCATTCATTAAATTTACTTTTGTTATTTAGTCTAACCTGTTTTAAAGGTAATGTTTTATTAAACTCCGTACATATAATATTAAACAATTTGTCATATGTTTTGTTAGGGTCATCAGAACTAAAGTAACTAGATGATAATTGCATTTGAATGTTATCCTGGAGTGTTCGCAATTTATTTGTAGTAATAAATCGGAAATCTATATATTTTGTTAATAAAGGCTGTTTTTGCGATTTAAATTGTACTAGTTGACCCGTGTGATCAGATCTAACGCCGCTAATTAAAGATAAGTCTTGAATCCCACAGTTTGTAAATATATTATCAATACATGTAGTGGAGGTGGCAGTAATCCTAGTGGGTTCATTTACAATGTGTTTTAAACTAAAAGAATTAAATAAAGCCAAAAGTCTAACTTTTTCAGGTGATTCTATAAGTATATCAATGTTGAAGTCACCACAGACAAAAATTAACTTATTATTCTTAAGAACTTTGATTAGTATTTCTTCCATTATAGTTAAAAAATAACACAAATAAGATGCTGGCGGTCTGTATACACACATTACAATATGGCTTTCTATCTCTGCACATGCTACCTCACATAAGCGATCAATAGAACAAGAAACAATATCGTTTCTTTCTTTAAATTTTAAATTATTATCACATAAAATCAAAGTACCACCTCCCTCAGCTGATAATCTATTGAATGCACTGGCAACTGTAAAATTATTAATATTGAACTGCATTTTGTCTGGTTTCAACCAAGTCTCACAAAAACATAAGATATCAATAAAATACCTGTCCACTAATAATTCTATGTCTAATATTTTGCCAGAGAAGCGATTGATATTCTGGTGATACAGTAGAATCTTATTATTATCCTTCTCTATTGTCGGTTGCGTAAGTTTAAACAATCTATCACAGTATAATTAGAACAACTAGATGATACTGGCACGTCACTTAACCTAGTCTTTGTTATATTTTCTATAACTGACTATTAATAGTAAACGCTATCAATGTAGCAATCAGGATTTTACATTTTTTGGGAAGGAACATAGCTTCACCTGTCAATTTAAAACCACTAACAAAATTGTTAGTGTCAAAAAATACTAATTTAGCATTATGACATGTCAACATATAAATTAAATTGTTTAAGTTGTGTACATATGTAAAGAAAACGACTTCACTCATATACGAGCTCTTTTCTTTATGCTTGTCTTTGCCGTGTTATCGACAAAGCTAATACATGTCACGACTGACAGTGGTGACATGGAATTAAATATATGAGAGTGAAGAATAAATATACTTATTTAAAGATATTTTCTATATTTGATACTATATAAAAAAGACCTGAAATAAAGGCTTTAAATGTTGTTTCTTTTGTTTTACAGGTGAGGGACTGTAACAGATACTGTAATTAGTTAAATAATGATAACATTGCATATAAATAAATTTCTTTTGTTTTACAGAGAAACGCAATTACGTCTTTATTTTATTATCCCAAATTAAATTATAAACTCTATTATAAAACAACATTTTCTACAAAAAATTTCACCAAGCATGGAAAAATTGAGGTTTGATTTTGCTGTGAAACCGGCAGCAGATGGAAAATCCAACATAATATGCATAACCTCAATAGCCACGCCTGATGGACAGGTTTTCATAATACCAGCCGAATATCAACCTGCGAATCTACACCAAGCAATTGCAAATACTCCCAACTATGCCAAAATCAAAAAATCATTAAATAAAAGACATCAAACAAGGAAAATATGGATAACATTGACAGATGATTTGTCAAAAATATATTTGGATGAAGAACACAACTTACAGTTCAATGATTTTTATCTGGAACAAGTTTTTGAAAATACAAATAGTGCTGAATCTATACCCAGTAGCTCAAATCAAAGGTTAGAAAAACTGCTAGAGAAATTGCTTGAAGATAAAAAAACTAAATCTGAAACTCAAACCTTAGGAAAAATTGCAAAGGATTTCATGATTGAAAAATTCACTGGCAAAAACTCAAATGCTTACCAGTGGATTAAAGATTTTAATAAGGAATGTGAACGTTTCCAAATAATAGAAGATAAAAAGAAAATTGAAATTTTAAACTTTTTTTTTGAGTTCTCCTGTGTTGATTGGTACAACTGCATGCTAATGAAACTTACAGTGGAATCGGAATGGAACAAATGGGAAAAAAACTTTTGTGAGACGTTTGCAAACAAAGGATGGTCACCCAGCAGATATGCTCTTGCCTTTAAATATCAAACAGGGACGTTACTTGAGTATGCTTTAAGAAAAGAAAAATTGTTATTGGAAGTACGAAAATCAATTGATACTGGAACACTTATAGATCTTATAGCATTTGGCTTACCTAATTTTGTAGCTGATAGAGTTGACAGAGAAACTTTACAAGGAACGGAAGATCTTTACAATCAAATAGGAAAATTGGAATATCTTGTTGGGAAGAATAAATACGATAAAAAAAGTTATATATATTCTAACACTAGATCCAAAAAAATTTAAGAAAAACAACCATGCCAAATTTGTGTCAATGAGAAAAAAGGGAAACGTTACCATCCTGAGGAAAATTGCTGGTTTAAAGCAAAAAATCAAAAAGCAGTTGTGAAAACTGTTAATAATTCAGAACTGGAAATTGAACTAAAAGAGAATAATCCAAAAAACTAGAGGTGCCACCATTAATACAAGTAAAGTTACTATTAAATGATACTTTAAAAGTTTCTGGAATTTATGATTCAGGTTCAAATGTCTCATTAATTAATGCGAAATTATTGAAGATACAGCCAAAAGAAATTAAAAGCGATATACAAATGGTAAACTTGAAAACTATTAATGGTGAGAAGAAAACAAAAGGTATGGTAACATTAAAAATAAAAATCTACAACATTGAAAGAAATGTGGATGTTTTTGTAGTAGATAATGAAAATTTTAATTACGACTTTCTAATTGGTTTGGATTGTATCAAAAATTTCAAGTTATTGCAAAATGAAGAATTGCAGATCATACAATGTCACAATCCAAATGAAAAAAAGGTAACTTCAAATGAAGAGGATATGAAAAACAAAAACTACTTAAAAAATGATACTTCCAATTTTACTAGGTGACAAAAACGAAGAAGAATTTATTTTACACTCTGAAGTATTAAAACAAGAAACTAAACACATGAACAAATATGAAATAAATTTTAATGAACATATAAGCTCGGATGGATTTGAAATGTTAGTAAACCATCTAGATTTATATCAACAATCAGAAATAGATAAGTTGATAGAAAAGTACAAACCAGTCTTCGCTAAGGATAAATATGACGTCGGTACTGTACGAGATTATGAAGCTCATATTGATTTAATGGTGGATAAATACTGTTATAAACGTCCATACAGATGCACAGCTGAAGATAGAAAAGAAATAGAAAATCAAATATCTAAACTATTAAAGAGGAATTTGATTGAGGAATCTTATAGCCCATTTGCTGCTCCTGTAACTCTGGCATATAAAAAAGAAGATGACAAAAAAACAAGGCTATGTATAGATTTCAGAGAATTGAACAAAATTGTCGTCCCTCAATCACAACCTTTTCCATTGATTGAGGATTTAATGGTAAAAACTGTAAACTGCAAATATTTTTCTACTTTTGACATAAATTCAGCATTTTGGTCTATTCCTTTGAAGATTGAAGATAAATACAAAACTGCATTTGTTACACAAGAAGGCCATTTTCAATGGACATGTCTCCCATTTGGATTAAAGACTGCTCCGGCCATTTTCCAAAGAATATTAAGCAACATCATAAGAAAATACAAACTTTCTAGTTTTGCAGTAAATTTTATAGATGACATTTTAATTTTTTCGAAGACTTTTAACGAACATTTACTACATCTATCAAGACTTTTGGAAGCAATACTATCAGAAGGCTTTAGACTAAAATTTTCGAAATGTAGTTTTGCAAATAAATATGCCAAATAATTAGGTCACATAATAGAAAACAATTCTATTAGACCTCTAAAAGATTATTTAACAGCTGTCAGAAATTTTCCAGTTCCAGAAACAAAAAAAAATATACGTCAGTTCCTAGGAAAAATTAATTTTCATCATAAATTTGTACCACACAGTGCAATTATCCTGGACCCGTTACACAATTTACTACGGAAAGATGTGAAATTCATATGGTCCGCAGAATGTCAGGAATCATTTGAGAAAATAAAAACATTGCTATGTTCAGAACCAATTCTGAATATTTTTGACCCTGAACTACCAATAAACATTTATACGGATGCTAGTATCAAAGGAGTGGGAGCGGTGTTAAAACAAAAAGATAAAAACGGGGACAGTAAACCAGATGCTTATTTTTCAAAAAAGTTAACTGAAGTTCAAAAAAAGAAGAAGGCAATATATCTAGAATGTCTGGCAATAAAAGAAGCAGTAAAATATTGGCAGCACTGGCTTATGGGAAAAGAATTTGTGGTATACTCAGATCATAAACCATTAGAAAATATGAATATCAAAGCTAGAACTGATGAGGAATTAGGGGATTTGACGTATTATTTATCCCAATATAA
The DNA here is from genome assembly GCA_947459985.1 of Diloba caeruleocephala. Lineage (NCBI taxonomy): Eukaryota > Metazoa > Arthropoda > Insecta > Lepidoptera > Noctuidae > Diloba > Diloba caeruleocephala. The sequence continues at coordinate 1,549,091 of OX381629.1, read as the reverse complement.
TTTTAAAATAAAGTATAACCCAGGGAAATTAAACCAAGAAGCAGACTGCTTAAGCAGAAATCCAGTTCTAGAACCTTATGATAATACTGACGATTTTTTAAAAGTTGTAAATTTATTAAATCTAGAAGATATAAAAAATGATCAACATACAAATTTAGACCTACAAAATGGAAATTTTATATTGGAGAATGAAATATACTACAAAAGGAATAAAAGAAGAAAGAAAATCATACTATCAGAAGATCTTAGCAAAATTTTAATAAAATATGTCCACGATACTTACTGCCACATTGGGAGAACACAGATGATAAGTAAAATAACACCATTCTACACAGCAAAGAATATCATCGCAAACATTAAACAAACTTGTGATGAATGTGAAATTTGTATAAAAAATAAATCAAGGAGGAAGTCAAAATATGGCTTAATGTCACATTTAGGTCCAGCAACATACCCATTTGAAATTGTATCTATTGATACTATTGGAGGCTTTGGTGGATCACGGTCAACAAAAAAATACTTACATCTTCTGGTTGATCATTTCACAAGATATGCTTATATTTTAACATCTAGAAATCAAAGCTCCAGTGATTTTATTAAATTAATAAAAAATGTGACACCAAGTTACAATATTGATATGGTTTTAACGGATCAATAATGGCATAAACCTGGCATAAACTCCAAAGAATTTAAAGACTTTCTAACCAATAATAACATAAAAATGGTTTTCACTGCTGTAGATGCACCATTTTCAAATGGCTTAAATGAAAGGCTAAATCAAACTTTAATCAATAAGATAAGATGTAAAATAAATGAAAGTGATAAAAAAATAGCATGGTCTACTATTGCACAGAAATGTGTAGAAAAATATAACGAAACAGAACACACAGTCACGAAGTTTGCTCCAAAATACCTTTTGGAAGGTGAAAATGTAGATATTCTGCCACTTGAATTGAAATCAAGATGTACAAAAGAAGATCTGAAAAGAGATAGGAAACTAGCTCTTGAAAACACAATAAAATCTCACAATTATAACAAAAAAATATTCGACCTGTATAGAGAAGAATATAAATTGGAAGCGGGAGACAGGGTCTACGTAGAAAACGGAAATCGACTTAATAGAAAGAAAATGGACGAATTGAGGATTGGACCATACAAAATTCTAAAGAAGATTTCCAATTCAATCTATGAAGTTGATGCTGGACACAAGAAAGCGGAATCCAACTTATACCACATTACAAAACTATCTCCGGTGTTTGTTAACAAATAGACAATTACATACATCGTCATTTGTAATTGTCTCTTTCTAAGGGGGGAGATGTAAAGAAAACGACTTCACTCATATACGAGCTCTTTTCTTTATGCTTGTCTTTGCCGTGTTATCGACAAAGCTAATAGATGTCACGACTGACAGTGGTGACATGGAATTAAATATATGAGAGTGAAGAATAAATATACTTATTTAAAGATATTTTCTAAATTTGATATTATATAAAAAAGACCTGAAATAAAGGCTTTAAATGTTGTTTCTTTTGTTTTACAGGTGAGGGACTGTAACAGATACTGTAATTAGTTAAATAATGATAACATTGCATATAAATAAATTTCTTTTGTTTTACAGAGAAACGCAATTACGTATTTATTTTATTATCCCAAATTAAATTATAAACTCTATTATACATATTTATTATCTTCATCCGATAACAAGTCTGAATAAGGCAAAGCACATAAGATGATCTTACCTATATTCAATGTTAATAAGGTGTTAACACCTTTAATTATGTCTGTTTTACTTATTCCAATGCTGTTACCCAATAACAGTACCACAATTGGTTGGCTGCCTAAGCAAGTATTTACAACTTTTTTAATAATATGGTTAAAGTGTAAATTTGGATAACAATGGTTAGTAATATTGCTAGACAGTGCATTTTGTAGAATAGATCCTAAACCTACTCCCAACTTATCTGTGAATATTGCAGTTTTTATGGAGTCACAATTTGCCATGGGTTGAGCCACCTCATGTAAATATAAAACCGGTTCAGGAGTCTGGACAGAATGGGCACAGTTGCATGATAGATTATTTGTCAATGACTCAAACCTCTCAGCATTGTACTTCACCAGGTCCATAAGTTCGGGGTGCTAGGTCAGGAAACCTCCACGTGCGCTCGGTGGCTGCTGGTCCCTCTTGACACGTCCGGGGGGAAGAGCAGTTGTCGGGCCGGTGCACCCTGGGCACTGGGCAATAACTACTCCACTTTTAGGAGGACCTTATTGCCCGGTGGCTAATATTCTGACAGGGACGGGCCCACTTATTGGGCAGTAGGTAGGCCGTAGGGTGTTCCGCCGTTTTCGGAGGAACACGGGCGGGCTAGCGGCGGGCTCGGTGTGCACTCACCCTGCCCCGAGCAGGTAGTGGGAGGACTCCCCTTCCCTGCCACCGTCGATATCGTAACCTCGGTTGGAGTGTCGTGGTCACGTCTCGCGGCTTCGATCGAGACCGAGGATCTTGGCTTAACCGCCCGGATCGCGAGGAAGAAGGCCTCTATAAAAATTCCCCGAACCCAAGCTAGCGTGCGGCGAGGGGTGCATGGCTGATGGGGAGAGAGGGCTGAGGGGAAGTTCAGTTGCGAGCACGCCTACCCCAGGACCGGCGGCACCTGAAAATGGGATACGCTTGCCCGGGCACAGGGGGCACTGCCCGGGTCGACCATTTATTTCCCCCATACTCGTGGGTCTAACTATGGAAACAATAAATAAAATAAAACGCGTGAAGAAGGTGGAGATTACGAAGGTGAGGGGTGAGAAGGCTGGTTCGCTGTCAGAGTCTGACAGCGTCCAGATGGACGTGGGGTCGGATGGCGACCCAGTGTCCGGTGCCAGGACGCGTAGTGCGCGTAACTTGCGCGCCAACGCGCGTGCGCAGCGTGCGGTCGCATCGCTGTCACGTCCGGGCACGCCGTTGCCGTCGGGTGGGGTTAGCGACTCTGAGGAATCTTTGGATCCTCGGAGTTCGCACGCCTCACTCAACATGGTGTTGGGTGGTGAGGGCCGCAAGCGGACTCTACCGAAGGCGTCTGTGGGGTCCTCCCCCGATGCCAAAAGAATGGCCCGAAAGGAGTCGGACGTCGACAGGCTAGAGAGGGAGAACGCGGAGCTGCGCTCTCAACTCGCCAGCCTCTCGGCACAGATTGAGAAACTGACGACGGAGGTGGGTCTCCTTCGTCGTCAGGGGGGTGCAACTATTGGCGCCAGTAGAGCTGTCACTCCGGCGTTCTTGCCGTCGGATGCAGAGGCCGAATTTCGGCGGTCCATCGTCCCGGAAGTTGGGAGGATGATGGACGCCAAGCTGGTGGCCTTAGCGGAGCGGCTCCCGCCGGAGCAGCGATTGCGCCCGCCACTTGCAGCTGATTTGCGGCGTCTGCGGCCCGATACTGCCACCCAGACGACTGCTGCGGCACCGTCAGTCAATGGGCAGGACTCTTCCCCTGCGACTCCTCAGAAGCAGGTGAAGAAGAAGGGCCGCAACGCAGCAAAAGTCGCTGGAGTGGCCGACCTGCCAGCGGTGCCTGCTGCAACTGCGGCACCCACTGTACCAGCGGCAACTGTGCTAACGGACACACAGGCCATAGAGGAGACGACTGAGTTGTGGTCCACTGTGGCAGGAAGAAAGAAGAAGAAGCCCCAACCCCCTAAGGCCCAGGGAGCCGCTGCTGTGCAGGGCACGCAACCATCATCTCCCAAGGGAGGGAGGGGTAAAAGGAGGGGCAAAGGAAGGGGGAAGGTCAACCTCCCCAGGGTTCCCGCAACGGCTGCCATCACGGTCACCGTGCCGGAGGGCTCACCTGACAGCCGGTTGGGTGAGGTAATGGCCGAGGCCAGAAAGAGCATAAAGCTCGCTGACCTTGGCATCGGTCCCGACACGGTGACCATGAAGAGGGCGGCCAGCGGCGGAATGGTCCTGTCCGTCACTGGTGAAGACTGCAGCGCCAAGGCTGACAGCCTGGCGCACCGTATGCGGGAGGTGCTCTCCCCCGTCTTTGCCGTGCGGATCGCACGGCCAATTAAGACGGCGGAGATGAGGGTACGCGACCTGGACGACGCCGTCATGCCTAAGGAGGTGGTTGATGCCATCGCGACGGTGGGTGGCTGTCAGCCCGAGGAAGTAAGGGTGGGCGAAATTCGCCGTTCATCCGTGTCCTTGGGCACCGTCTGGGTGCGCTGCCCACTGGAGGTAGCAAAAAAGGTGGTGTCCGCCTCACGTGTCTGTGTGGGGTGGGTGTCGGCCAGGGTCGAGGCATTGGCAGCACGACCGTTGCAATGTTACCGATGCCTTGAACTCGGGCACGTGCGCCTCCGCTGCGCCACCCATGGGGGGGTTGACAGAAGCGACCTCTGCTTCGCTTGTGGCAGCCAGGGCCACAAGGCGAGGCAGTGTACGGCGCAGTCGCAGAGTTGTCCGCTATGCGCGGACTTCGGACTGCCTGCAGGGCATAGGCTGGGCAGCAAGTCATGCGCTGCCCAGAAAGGTAAGAGGGGGAAGCGAGCTCCCTCTGCCTCTGCCAATGGGCAGGAGACGACTGCGCCAGCACCATTGGTCGCAGGCCCACCGGAGGCAATGGATACGACACATTCCCAGCCCTAAGAGTCCTTCAGGGCAACCTGAACCGCTGCCGCAACGCGCAGAATCTACTGCTGCAAACTGTTGCGGAGTGGTCAGTTGCCTTGGCGGTTGTGGCGGAGCCCTACGTCGTCCAGGAACATCCTCGCTGGTTCGGGGACGCCGGGGACTCCGTCGCCATCTATTGGGCTGGGGTTGAAGGTGGGCCGCCCTGCTCACTGTTGGACAGAGGGCAGGGCTTTGTTGCTGTGGAATGGGGACCTCTGGCAGTAGTGGGCTGCTACGTCTCCCCCAACGTGTCTCTCGCCGACTTCAAGGGATACTTGGATGGGGTGGCGCACAGCATTCGCTGTAAATGCTTGCCCCGTCCAGTGCTCGTCTTGGGGGACTTCAACGCTCACTCTAGAGCTTGGGGCAACCGTCGGGACGGGCCGAGGGGGAGGATAATACAAGACTGGGCGGCATCGCTTGACCTCCGATTGTTGAATCGGGGGTCCGTTAGCACCTGCGTTCGGTGGCAGGGGGAGTCGGTCGTGGACCTGACATGGGCGACTCCTTCTGTGGCCAGCATGGTGTCGGGCTGGCGGGTGGCGGAGGAGGTGGTAACGTTGTCCGACCACCGCCACATAGTTTTTGACGTGGCCCTCCGTTCGCCTGGCCCGAGCCGTCTAGGTCCTAGCCCGCAGTCGCGGCGTTGGGCCCTCACACAGCTCGATCGAGAGATGCTCGTCGCTGCTGCCAACGTCGTGGCGTGGTCAGAGGTCGATCAAGGGATCTTGCCCGATCCAGAAGAGGAAGCAGCCTGGTTCCGGGAGGCGATGACGTCGATATGCGATGCATCAATGCCCCGGGCTAGGTGCTCCCGGCGTACGGCGGTGTACTGGTGGTCGGAGGAGATCGCGCAGTTGCGCACGGTCTGCCTGGCGTCCCGCCGCCGGTACCAACGAAGCCGACGCCGGCGTAGTGCTACAGCTGGAGAGACTGCGGAGGCCTATCTGGCCTACCGGGCGGCCACGAAGTCGCTGAACAGCGCAATTCGCGAGGCAAAGGCTCGGTCCTGGAGCGAGCTCCTGGAGGGACTGGATAGGAATCCGTGGGGGAGACCCTATCGTATGGTCGTGGGAAAATTGCGCCCGTGGGTCCCCCCGGTGACCGAAACTTTGGCCCCGGATTTGCTGGAGGGAGTACTTTCAACGCTCTTTCCGGCGGTCCGGGACCGTCCTGGTCCCTCTCCACCCCCGATTGCCCCGGAATGGACCGAGGAGTTAGGGGTTTCGGAAGGGGAGCTGGACCGAGCCATTGGCCGCCTGAAGAGTCGCAACACCGCACCGGGTCCGGACGGCATTCCGGGCCGCGCGTGGGTGTATGCACTGCAGTCTCTTGGGGACCGCTTGAGGCGGCTGTTCACCAGCTGCCTCCGTCGAAGCGTGTTCCCGTCCAGCTGGAAGGAAGCCGGATTGGTTCTGTTGAGGAAGGAAGGAAGGCCTGTGGAGTCTCCTTCTGCATATCGTCCAATTTGCCTGCTCGACGAGGCTTCGAAGCTATTCGAGAGAATAATTACCCGAAGACTCGTTGAGCACCTGTCGCGAGTGGGTCCCGACCTGGCCGAAAGTCAGTATGGCTTCCGGCAGCGGCGGTCCACAATCGACGCGATTCTTCGCGTCCGCTCGCTGTCGGAACAGGCAGTGTCCCAGCGGGGTGGGGTGGCGTTGGCTGTCAGTCTAGACATCGTCAACGCCTTCAACTCCATCCCGTGGGGCGCGATTAGGGGGGCACTAGTCCATCATCGATGCCCCCCTTACCTGCAGGGCATCATAGGGGCCTACCTGCGCGATAGGCACATTCGCTACGTGGGCAGGGACGGTAGCGTAAAGCGGAGGGAGATTACGTGCGGGGTTCCGCAGGGGTCGGTTCTCGGCCCCTTTTTATGGAACCTCGCCTACGACGCGGTCCTGCGTGTCGTTCTCCCCGCTGGCGTCAGCTTGGTCTGTTACGCTGACGACACTCTTGTGTTGGCCAGCGGGGAGTCCTTCGAGGGAACCATCCGGCTTGCCGAGCAAGCGGTGGCAATTGTCGTGGCCAAAATCCACGCTCTGGGTCTGCAGATAGCGCCCCACAAAACCGAGGCGCTATGGTTCCACAAACTGCCGTGGAGCAGAGAACCACCCAGTTCGTGGATACGCGTTGGTGACGCGCAAATCAGGGTGGGCCAGTACATGAATTACCTGGGGCTCACTCTGGACAGTCGTTGGGGCTTCGAAGAGCACTTCATGCGCCTCGTCCCCCGAGTCGAGAGGGTAGTGGGTGCATTGCACCGGGTGCTGCCCAATCTCGGGGGACCGAGCGAGGAAGTTCGCCGTCTCTACGGGGGCGTCGTGCGGTCTGTGGCCCTCTACGGGGCGCCTGTATGGTCATCCCGGCTGTCTGGCGTCCAGCGCTGCAGAACCAAACTTCATAGTCTGCAGCGCAGAGTGGCTATACGGATCGCACGGGGATACAGGACAGTGTCCTACGAGGCGGCAACTCTCCTGGCACGCTTTCCGCCTTTCGACATCCAGGCGGAGATGGATGCGTGGGTCTATGACCGGACACGTTCCCTCCGCCAAAGTGGGGAAAGCGTGCCATCAGGGGCGTTTGACAGAATGTGGCGGCTGGCTAGACGGCGCGCACTCGAGATATGGCGACAACGCCTACGGTTGCAGTTCGCGACCAAGCGCGTCGTCGAGGCTATCCTGCCACTCTTCGGAGCCTGGAAGCCTGCCATGAAGTCCCATCCAAAACCACAATTTATCGCTGGTTTGCTGAATTTCAACGTGGACGTGTCAAGCTCAGTGATGATCCTCGTCAAGGTCGTCCAAAAACTGCAGTCACCCAAGAAAACGTTGATGCTGTGCGTAAGCTGATTGAGGAAGATCGACATGTGACATACCGCGAAATTCAGGCAACTTTAGACATTGGCATGAGTCAAATACAAATAATCTTGCATGAACAATTAGGTGTAAAAAAGTTGTTTTCCCGATGGATACCGCATTTGCTATGTGAAGAGCAAAAAGCGGCTCGCGTTACTTGGTGCGTCAGAACTCTCGAAAGATTCCAGGCAGGATCCTCAAATGCTGTATACAACATCGTATCAGGTGATGAATCCTGGATATATGCGTACGAACCCGAAACAAAAAACCAGTCACGAGTTTGGGTGTTCGAAAATGAGTTAAAGCCAACAAAAATTGTTTGTTCACGGAGTGTTGCAAAAAAAAATTGTGGCCACGTTTGTCTCCAAAACCGGCCATGTTACGACTATTCCTCTTGAGGGACAAAGAACGGTTAATGCAGAATGGTATGCTAGCATTTGTTTGCCACAGGTCGTTTCTGAACTCCGTAGAGAGAACTGCAACCGCCGCATCATCCTCCATCACGACAATGCGAGTTCTCACACCGCGCACAGAACAAAAGAGTTTTTAGAGCAAGAAAACATAGAATTATTACACCATCCGCCGTACAGCCCCGACCTAAGCCCTAATGATTTCTATACTTTCCCTAAAATAAAGAATAAATTGCGTGGACAGAGATTTTCATCACCTAAAGAAGCTGTGGACGCCTACAAAACGGCCATTTTGGAGACCCCAACTTACGAATGGAATGGTTGCTTCAATGATTGGTTCCATCGTATGGAAAAATGTGTCAAATTTCGCGGAGAATACTTCGAAAAGCAATAAATACATTTTTAAATAGTAATGTTGTGTCACTTCCTTGATTCCCGAAATTTTCAGTGCCGCCCTCGTACCTCGCAAAGAAGCACGCAAATAATGAAATTTTTGCACGTTATCTAAGTTTTTGTTTTTATGTATGAGTGATTCGAAAGTGTCTCTGTATTCGAGCCAATCGTGAAATTCACCTGAGAAGTGTGGAAGGTCAATTGTTGGCAATCTAATGAAAGCTTTTGTCCCTAGGTCGCATTTGGAGCGTTTACAGACCCGTCGGCGTCGATGCCAGATGTTTCATTGTCTCGTATCAGCTGCATGGCGAGCGCGAGTTGATTCTGATACTCGGTTTCAAATAGTCAATAGAATCCGGCTCGAAGGACCATGTTCCAAATAGGAAATATTTATATTTGATTTAAATAAAACTGACTGTATTAATGAATCTTATAATAGGCGTGGTTTACATAAAGTACTAAGTAATTAGGCGTATGGTCAACTTGGTGTCGCTCGGCGAAGTGGTGAACCGATGACCGCCGCCGCCGCCGCTGCCGCCGCGTCGCCCTCTCCCGCGCACCCCTCGCTCGTTGTCCACGCCGTCGGGTTATATGTATGTGTGTTAACACTGACATTCACATGCTACTTAGGCTTAATAGATTATAAGTACTCACAATGTAAAATGACATCTGTATAAACTCTATTATTTGTGAATAAATGACTATGACTATGAAAAAAGAATACATTTCTTTATTTGTGTGCATGTGTACAAAGGCAATGCACACAAATAAAGAAGCAAGGCACTTGGAATTAGTAGGCGATCTTACATCAGAAGCTTTTGTTGCTGCATTCAAGCGTTTCGTTTCTAGAAGAGGAAAATGCAGTCACATATGGAGTGATCAAGGAAGAAACTTTGTTGGTGCAGAGAAAGATCTAACGGTAGCATGGAAAGAGGCCAACTTACACCAAACATTTAACCATAATCTGAGTCTTGGAAATAGCTCTTTGTCTGGCACACACCAAACATTTACGGTTGAATAATTTTACCTTTCCTTTAGCTTTTGAGATCCAATATTTAGAACGTAAGATGCACAACATGAGTTGGACACCTCTGTGAAGTGTTAGTGGCACTAAATTATTAATAAAATAATATAGACGCCTAAGTACATATTATTCTTTTATATATATATTATATACATAGTTATTTTTTTATGTTTAGTGTAATCATAAACAGTGTATATATTCTTATGTCCTAATATTATAGGATGTTTAGTTTTCTCATCTAAAGAAGCATGTCGAAGACGACCGCCCACCCTTAGGATATCATCCCGGTCCAAATATGGGGAAGTGATTTTATGTGACTATTTTTCTTTACATTTTTATTAAGTTTGAATCTGTTGATTTAATCCGCATAATCTTCTTTTTGTACGAATTTAATTTAACTCTTCTGTTTTAAAATTTCTACTTTCAGAACTTGAGGTGTTCGTTTCCAATTTAAAAACTTCGACAATATGTCTCTGTGCTTTTAATAATTGTTGTATTCTACTTCTTGATTGATTCTTTTTATATTAACTTGTATTTCATTATTTTCCAGGTCAGTCGACACTACATCTGGTTGTATTAAATACAATTCCTTTTCAGATAGCCTCACTGGGCCTTTCCACCATAACTCCAATCCTTTCAGGTCAGTAAGTATGCCTCTAGAAGTGATGTTATTCTCAGATGGATCGTGATACCATTGGTTGTTGTTGATGGAAAAATATGAAAAAAATGAAATTCCTTGGTATCATTATAGATAGTAATTTGACCTGGAGATTCCAGACAGACGAAATTTGTAAAAAAATTAATAAATTTGCATATGTTCTCTATAAACTCTCAAAAATTGTAAGTCTAGAATCAGCTCTAACGGCTTACCATGGTTATGTTGCATCAACTCTTAGGTAAGGCATTATATATTGGGGCAACTCAGTAGATAAAGAGTTTGTATTTAGAGCCCAAAAAAAATGTATCAGGTCTATGTGTGGTTTATATAACACAGACAGTTGTCAAATGCTATTCAAAAGATTAAAATTGCTTACCGTACCATCCTTATATATTTACGAAGTATCTGTATTCGTCAAAACAAACATTAGACTATACACAATAGCTTTTAAAAGCCATTATAGAAAATTGAGGGACAAAAATAAGCTAGAGCTCGATATCCCATATGGGGCAACTGCTCTGATGAATAAAAGTTTTTTCTGTATGGCACAAAAAATTATGAATCTGGACAAATTCAAAAATATACTACTAACTATACTAATAAACAAGTGCTACTACTCTCTGAAGGACTTTTTGGATGACAGTTCTATAATTAGTCCTTTAGAAAAATAAATATTATTTTCTTTTATGTATAATTCCATTGACAATAATTTATATATTCTACTATTATTACTCGTAAACTATTGACATTCCTGAATAATATAGTTTATTGCTGACCTTATACTGAATGTTATTATTTATTAAACAATTACAATTACTTTATATGAAACTTGTAAGTAAACTATTTGAAATGATTATGACGAGAATGAATTGAATTATTATATTGAGGTCATTATGTGAAATTATTACTAAGATTATTTTTATGCATAAATTGTTTTGTCATAAATGTTATTTAGCTTGATAAATGCTATATACTATATTCGAAAAAGTTAAAAACTAGAAGCCATATAGGTATTTCAAAACAAAAATATTTGTACGCCATGTGGCAAAACATAGCGCATCTACCTACTGAACACTGTAACATCCTACATATTATTGTAACCGTACCTATGTTTACAAATAAAGATTTCTGATTCTGATTCTGATTCTGATTCTGATGTTCTCAATTATTTCTACGACATGGTTGGCCACGAATGGTTTCCACCTATGTGGTTCTCCATGCAACCATGTAATAACAATCATAGAGTCCGTCCATGGGAACATTTCGTTTATGGGAATTCTCGGGGCTTGTTTTATTTAATTTAACAATCTTGAAAGTAGCAGTGATTCAGAAAGCTCTAACTGTCGCAACGATATAGTTTTCAGTGGTGCAAGTCTCGTTCTCGCAGCTATAAGTACTGCTGCGTATGATTGCATTGACGCATCGCTGAATCCATGGATTTGTATAGTTTTTATTTCTGTACTTATTGTTCCAAGCCATCAGGATGCCACCTGCCAAGTCCTCCAGCGCAGCTATCTTCCTCGTCATCCTCGTTCAATGTCTCAGAGTTCGTGGCCTATTGTGCCTTCTCAGTTATCAGTGGTGGCGATTGCGCGACCGGTTCGCATCGCTCAATGGTGCCTAAGGTGTACACACCCTCTCATTTTTCTTAGTCTTGGCACCGGCTAAGTCAGCTTTAGCGGCCGCTGCTGTCAAAAGCGCATTAGGTAGCGGGCGCTGCTGGACTGCCCCTATAGTCGGGATTGCCGGCACATTTGTTATTGATTTTCGGGTAGTCACTAACTGGCGTTTTGATGAAGACCGGCTCGCTATTTCGGCGGATTGCTTATTAATTTATGCTTTAGTAGTATTATATATATATATGGTCCTCAGGGTAATAAGGGCATACCGCACGGTCTCCTACGAGGCAGGGAGCCTCCTTGCCGGATCACCGCCCTGGGATCTAGAAGCGAGAGCCCTCGCGTCGCTGTATCAGTGGCGCGGGGAGGCGCTAAGTCGGGGCGAACCGCCAGTACCTCGTGAGATCGAGGTGCGTCGGTTCGAGCTCCGGCGGATCCTGGTGGCGGAATGGAAAGGGCGACTGGAGCGGCCCACTGCAGGGCACGCCGCGATAGCGGCGGTAAGACCGGTAATGGAGGAATGGCTGGAGAGGCGGCATGGCGCCCTCACCTAAAGAAGGAAGTCCAAGAGGATTTCCCCACGTTAAAAAAAAAAAGGCATTTTTTTGTGTAGCTAATGGGAATTCGCCTTTCTAGGTAACTATATTAATTCAACTAAATACTTGACAATGGTAAGTACTTATTTGGTCCCTTTTATTAGAGTCAAACGAAGGTTGTAGATGATTATAAAACTCCTATGAAATTGTCATGTAGACGTGTAGCAATTCTACCAACGTGTGACAAGAAATGGTTTTTAGATTTCATAAATAAGTTTAAATTGTTATTGTCTGTTAAAATGTTGTTCTTGTTTGGATATGTGTTTATCCACGGAGGTAATTATGTTTAAGAGGAAGAGGTTAGTGAGTAACTAATAATAATTTTTTTATTGCATTATTCAAACGATTGTGTCATTCAAATTGAGCCATGTATCCAGCCATTGGTCGTCCAATTTCCTTCGTGCTTCAGTTTCTTCAGGCCACACCACGCTCTCAATCCAGGGCACGTAGTATGAGACCCTGGTGTACATGCCGGCTGAGCCGAGGATGCCGCAGTCCTTGCCGTATGACGTCACGCCAACAATGGTATACAGACAATGCATCTGATTTGTTTGCAAAGGTCCGCCGCTGTCACCCTGCACAGTAATGTTATACACGATTTTTATCCGATGTTCTAAGACAACAATATGGTATGACCGACAATTTTTTCGTGACGTGTATCATCACATGCACTAATTGAGCCCAGACGACTTAACGATGTGTGTGGTTATGCACCGTAAATATAAAAAAAACAACAAAGGTACCTCACAAGTGTCTACAATCTCTGTGTGCGAACCGTAGCACATCTGCTTTTCATGATCGAAGCCATGTTTCAGATGCCTGTGAACTTGATATATTCTCGCGCAATCTGATTCTTCAAACTCGTGCACATACACCTATAAAAAAATAAAGTCAACTTTTTTATATGTATATATTTAGCAGCTGACGTTTGAAATAAGAAGTCCGCACGAAGGTAATATTAGTGACAATAATTATTCTTTAGACATTCGTTAGTGATTTTTAAAGTTTGATAGCAAAATTATAATAAACCAGTTTTAAGCGGATTACATCGCGTATATTATAGATAACAGTTTTTCCTAAAGTTTCGAACACTTTGCAGGCTTCTAATTCTTTATTGCACACCATATTTACAGATAGTAACAATACAATAGAAAAGTTGATGAACATAGGCGAGCTGAACTCAATATGGAGTTCTCTTACAGCAAACCTTTGAGCGATAGAGTAATGCGTTACGTACAAGTAATTATAAATATATATATTAGAAAGAAATAAAGGTTTATTTTCATAACCAATCGAGCGCACATCACCTTAAAACCAAACATAAGTTATATATAAGACATCTTTAAAACTAAACTAAACTAAAAACATGATTATGAAAATCAACTAAACAAAGTATAAAAAACTGGCAACCCTATAATAGTAGTCTATTATGTGTTAGACACAGTGAACACTTATGACACATAGTAAAAAGAACATCTGGCCAAAAGACTGAGTCCAGGCCAAACTAATAACAAAAGAAAAAACCTGTGGTATGGTTTTAGTCTATGGATTACCAGACATAATTATCATCAGCCAAATTTAATCGTTGAGGGTAATCTATACTATAATAAAATCGTAAAGACACAAAAACTGTACAACGAATATTTTTTGAAAAAAATCACTGTCGCTTGCTCCAGGAACGAGACTGATGCCAAAACGGCAATTTTCAGAATTTCTGTCTGTTTGTCTGTTTATCTGTTTGTCGTCTGTTTATATGTTAGATGTTACCGCTAAAACTACACTAGAATTCGTTGAAATTTAGCAAACATGTCCGTTACTGTCCAAAGATGGCTCTAGAATACAAATCATCACGCTTTTGTACATGGGGGGTAAGTTGTATAAAAATATGTCTACAAAGTGTCGTTTTACAGCGAATATTATGAAACAATCACACAAGTGAACACATTTGTTATCAGTGCGTAATAATAATTATAACAATTAAAAACATTACCATCACGCTATGCCTAAAGGGAGCTAAGCGACAGATTTTAGGAATGAGGTAGCTTATTTCGTAACTTTTTGCAACTGGTTACGTAGCCTGCTAATCTAACATGCGGGTTGCCATTGCTTTTATCTAGGGGTCAAACCTACCACTTTTTTTTTTTTTTTTTTTTTTTTCTTTATTCATTTAGAGGCTTTTGGCCATAACATAACCATGTCAGCCCCATCGTAATCCATACACAGAGTAACCTCCTTAAGCTAAAACATAAAATACACTTTATTAGGTAAGAGAGTTGCACACAAACTTATAAATTTTACAAGCCTCAACACTACATGGCTTGGATAGGATGCTTTGAAGCACCCAAATCTAACTTATTGACATTTAATTCGGCTAGTAAAGTTTCTCTTTCCCTATTATTGCGGACACATTCTACCAACAAGTCATGCACATCTTCTACAGTCCCGCAGTGTTCACAATTTGGATTACTAACTTTTTTCATTAAAAAGCCAAACTTATTGAGTGGCATATGTCCTGATCTTAATCTATGTGCTATTTTAATATATTTTCTACTTATTCTAATATTGGCAAACCAAGGAATACGAGGAGGTTCACATTGCATTGTTCTGTACCAAATACCTTTTTCTAGAGACTTCTTGTCAAAGTCAGATTGACAGTCTTAAGTTTTCATTTATATTTCGCATAAATTGTCAACATAAATTGGAGTTAGTTTAATAAAGTATTTGTTTGTATATTTATTAGAAAAAAAGATTGACTTGGTGCCAAAGGTTCTTTTGCATGACTCATTGTGCATTTTCGCAACTGCTGTGTCGCCTAAGCCAAAAAGCATGATAAAATATTTGTGTTGGTATCCTTCATTTCGGCCGAATGAAATCCACTGCTGGTCACAGGCCTCCCCCAAAGATCACCACAACGACCGATATGATGTGTTGTGTGCTCATTGGGGGGTCTTGCCATAATCGCCACGCTTGGCAGACGGGTTGGCGATCGCAGTTGAGTTGTTAATGTACTCGAAGGACGCTGCTGCCCATCCTCCGGTTAATCCCTTAGTCGACTTTTACGGCACCCACGGGATGAAATGGGGTGATGACATACAGAGCCGGCACCACACGGCAAGTTAGCATCCTTAAATAAAGGATAATATTTTCTATTTATTACGACGTTTCTGGGTTACTTAGTTTCATAATGATTAAATTTATAAAGTTGAAATACTTATTTTTTATTGCAACTGGATGGCGTTAATGTCGAATTACATCACGGTATGGCTTTGTTGGCAAAACGTGAAGTTAGGGGCAGCTCAGATTAAACGTAGTGTTTTTCCTAATCTGCGCCAAAGGGTACCGGTACCGATGTCGATTGTCGCGATATCCACGCAAACCGTTACCTACATAAGTTGACTTATATATATTATTTTTAAAAACGATGCCCCACAGTAGGGTTTCTCCTGTGTCGTGGGTGCGTTTACAGACACAAATTCACACACAATACACCCAGACCCGGAAGAACTACCTGCAGAACATACAAATATTTGTTCCGTGCGGGAATCGAACCCGCAACCCGAAGCGCAGCAGCCGACTGTATGAGCCACTGCACCAACCGTGCCGTCAGTGTCCGTGACTTCCGTCCGTGACTTTGTTCTTATCAAACTTTTATAAACAACTTACTAACCTTACCTACGATATTTTATTTATATCTGAAATATTTGAACAATTGCCGATCCCTACGGACCTGTGTTGATTAATTTTGTTTGATTTGGTTGTTATTGATTTCGGATTCAGAAGGGAATTTTACATGCCTCCTAGAAAGAAGACGAATATCTTTCGAAGCTCCAATGCAATGCTTTGTGCTCTGTGCACGTTTAGTAGCTAACTGAGCCTCACGATCAACTACAGTTTTGAGAGATCGAGCTAGCCTTTGCATCTTAAAAGCCCATGAGATTTGAAAGATATTCCTCTTTAACTGTAGAAAGCAGCACGCAGCGCCAGTCGCAGTACCCAATGAGTTGTCATTGGTGCCTCTCGATCACAAGATAGTAATGAAGGACATTAAGCACGTCTCCCAAGCGATCGGAAGCGCCATGCTGCATCACGAGCATCAAAGACTTACACCCAGTGTGAATCGCAATCGAGCTCGCAGAGTGTAGATAACACTGCGACGACTCTATACATGATCAACATCCAACTGTCATGCATGTGACCGTTCATTTAGAAAATGGCTAGTGAATTTATTTCAATTCTGAAAATGTCATAGAGCGCTTGGAAAACCCGCGTCAAACTATGGTTTTCGTACTTTTTCAACTATGCGAAGAGGATCCTTTTCATTCGCCAAATCGCGAACGAATGGCATGATGCCGTCATAATATACGTACGAGAAGCAAAGAGTTGTGTTTGATCGACGTCAATGTGGGCGTACAGAATATGGTTTCTCGGGAGATATGAAAGACGCTGCATTGGGCAAGGTCTACACTGTGCATCCAAGTAATGGCAAATGCAATTTTTTGCGCATTTTACTACAGACGGTGCTTTTGATGACGTTAAATTTCCCAAATATCATCCATAGAGCGCTCTATCTACTTGACGGTGATAAACACTGGGACGATACTCTCGAGGAGGTCAGCGACAGTCCCAGTCGTCTGCAATATTTATTCGCCATCATGTTGGTCTTCTAAGCACCGACAGTTCAGGGTTCGACTTATTGCTGTTCACTCAGTACATATTATAGTAAGTGATCTCAAACGCGTGTCTGTATAATGGGCGGCAGTGGTGGTGTCGGCAAGCAGATCGCTCGCAATCGGCACGCTGTATGCTCGCTTAAAGCGCGCGATCTGCTCACTCGGTCTATATTTATTTATTTATTTATTTATTTATTTATTAAGGGCTTCCAACAAAGGACATACACATAACATCATAAAGAAATACAAATTAAAATGGGTCCTCTAACGGTGTACTCCTTCAGTTATAGGAGGCCACAGCATCCAAAAATTTCGACTAAGCTTAAGCACAACTAACTTAAGTTAAATTAAAAATAAATACATTAAGGTAAAAATAATGTAAGAACTGCTTGTACATGTATAAGTTCAAATAAAAACGAAATGTTATTTTAAAAGAGCTGTTTTAAAATCTTTTTATATTTCGACAGAGATTCACAGATGTCAATATCGTGGGCTTTCAAGGTATTGTATTGCCTACAGAGTCTAGGCACAGCAGTGTAGTGACCGAGGTTCGTTTTTGAAACTGCAACATGAAATAAATTGTAGGTGTTTTTCCTAGGAATGTGAGTTGGAATTTTTATATTAATAATTATTATACGCTGTATGTGAGATGGGAGTATGGCAGTTGCGAGCGCACTCGCGAAATGTATCTTGATATTATAAAAGTATTGTTACAACACACGACTTAAAGCCCTAATTTCAATGACAAAATGAGCGGTGTAGCTACAATGAGTGATTAGACTGTTAATACTGGGCGGAAAAGGGCAAGATACATTTTATGAAAGTTCCTAGACCTCCAGCGCCATGTGGGAAGTGTTTCCAAACAATAGACATAAGCGCATGGTTTGGCATTCGGCTGGCTAGGCTGGATGCAATATGCGGCAGGCCTATGGGTCGTGTCTTTCGGAAATATATCATGATCCCTCTACATCTATTACAAATTCCTAATAAAAGCTAAGGTCATTATTGCATGTTTTCAATAGCATGAAATAAATTTCTAAATTCCACGCGTGCGAAGCCGCGGGCTAAAGCTAGTATTATGAATAATTATACGAGTACAACAGAAGGACTTACGTAAATAAACGAATATTTTGATTATACAATGAAATCAAATTATACATGCTATGAGTCAAATAATAGATGCGCGGAAACAGGCCATTGCTCAGCATATTGCTGCGACTTCGGACGGAGCTAACGTCAACAGCGCTGGTTTTCAGTAATAACCTAGAATGACGCGATGGCGTCCAACAACAAGAAATACGGGTGAGAGCATCGTTATTTTTAATAATCAGATAATATGTGGTACGAGGGCGGCACTGAAAATTTCGGGAATCAAGGAAGTGACACAACATTACTATTTAAAAATGTATTTATTGCTTTTCGAAGTATTCTCCGCGAAATTTGACACATTTTTCCATACGATGGAACCAATCATTGAAGCAACCATTCCATTCGTAAGTTGGGGTCTCCAAAATGGCCGTTTTGTAGGCGTCCACAGCTTCTTTAGGTGATGAAAATCTCTGTCCACGCAATTTATTCTTTATTTTAGGGAAAGTATAGAAATCATTAGGGCTTAGGTCGGGGCTGTACGGCGGATGGTCTAATAATTCTATGTTTTCTTGCTCTAAAAACTCTTTTGTTCTGTGCGCGGTGTGAGAACTCGCATTGTCGTGATGGAGGATGATGCGGCGGTTGCAGTTCTCTCTACGGAGTTCAGAAACGACCTGTGGCAAACAAATGCTAGCATACCATTCTGCATTAACCGTTCTTTGTCACTCAAGAGGAATAGTCGTAACATGGCCGGTTTTGGAGACAAACGTGGCCCCCTTTTTTTTTGCAACACTCCGTGAACGAATAATTTTTGTTGGGTTTAACTCATTTTCGAACACCCAAACTCGTGACTGGTTTTTTGTTTCGGGTTCGTACGCATATATCCAGGATTCGTCACCTGATACGATGTTGTACAGCATTTGAGGATCCTGCGTGGAATCTTTCGAGAGTTCTGACGCACCAAGTAACGCGAGCCGCTTTTTGCTCTTCACATAGCAAATGCGGTATCCATCGGGAAAACAACTTTTTTACACATAATTGTTCATGCAAGATTATTTGTATTTGACTCATGCCAATGTCTAAAGTTGCCTGAATTTCGCGGTATGTCACATGTCGATCTTCCTCAATCAGCTTACGCACAGCATCAACGTTTTCTTGGGTGACTGCAGTTTTTGGACGACCTTGACGAGGATCATCACTGAGCTTGACACGTCCACGTTGAAATTCAGCAAACCAGCGATAAATTGTGGTTTTGGATGGGGCTTCATCACCAAATGCAGAAATCATCCGGTCAACACACTGTTTTTGTGTTAAACCACTTCGAAAGTCATAATAAATCATCGCTCTTGAATTTTCTCGAGTAAATTCCATTTTCTCAACGACTAAACAACTTTGACAAAACCTTGTGACAAGACCGTGAATCTTTTTTTAAATAAATAAATGGTATTCGATTTGTAAAACCAAGGAGTTTTCAATTAAAAAGATTTTAATATGACAGGAACAGTGGAAATATTCCATTCCCGATACTTTTAGTGCAGCCTATGTACTAGACGATAGTTTAGATTGTAATGTTAAATATAAATTTGTTGAAAATAAATATCGTAGTTATCTAGATAGCCCGCTAATAAGTTAATCCCTACTTAATAGGTGCGGCCATTATTATTGCATAACCGGACAACAGTACAAGTAAAACGTAATGACTATGTACTCTTTGGGTACACGAGTAGCGGTGAATGACGTTAGCGGTGATTAGAGCCACGTAACGCATTTCCAAGTGACACAGTTCGGAAATGCCTCCTGCCGGAGGCTCTACAGGGGGTCGTGCGGTTCATGGCCCTTTACGGGGCCCCAGTGTGGGCTTAATCCCTGAGGATAGCCAACGTCGCCGTGCTGCGAAGGCCGCAGCGAACGATGGTCCTCAGGGTAATAAGGGGATACCGCACGGTCTCCTACGAGGCGAGGAGCCTCCTTGCCGGATCACCGCCCTGGGATCTAGAAGCGAGAGCCCTCCCGTCGCTGTATCAGTGGCGCGAGGAGGCGCTAAATCAGGGCGAACCGCTAGTACCTCGTGAGATCGAGGTACGACGGTTCGAGCTCCGGCGGATCCTGGTGGCGGAGTGGAAAGTGCGACTGGAGCGGCCCACTGCAGGGCACGCCGCGATAGCGGCGGTAAGACCGGTAATGGAGGAATGGCTGAAGAGGCGGTATGGCGCCCTCACCTACCGGATGACGCAGGCACTCTCGAACCATGGGTGTTTCGGGAAGTACCTGTGTCGAATAGGCCGAGAAGAGACGCCCGGTTGCCATCACTACGGAGACTGCCCCATATGGTCGCCTACACCATAATTCTGACGACTCTGTTGCCCAAACACCCGTAAAACCAACACGGATATATGCTGCTGAGGTACGCCAAATCGTGCGAGGGAATCTCCTTCAGCGCTATCCCATCCAACGATGACATAGTTTCCATGAGTAATCAACCGAGCTTTTAATTGATTTATAGTTCAAGCTTATAAGCTAATCCCGTTTAAATGGTATTCTTAAAAAAGCAATCATTTGAATAAAAAAATGTAATTGGAAGAAATATTATTCGCTTCATTGAATATTTCAATCAAAACCCCAAATGTAATGATATGCTCTCGAGCTCATTTTAGTTGTAAAAGTAGCTTATTTTATTATTAAATCCTTTCATAAACCGTCGTCAAATATCTGAATTGTGTACTCACTACTTGCAGGGTATCTGCTAGAGATTGCCGGTGTCCCAATCGGCCCCAGCCTGGAGCCTCCGCAACCTGTTCCGGTTCCAACCCTCTATCTAGACACGCAGGCAGTAAGTCTTTGCCAAAACTAATCCTGGAATATTTAATCAAAGGTTAAAGTACTTTAAGTCCCTAGTGACATGAAAACTTACACCATTTAACCAAAAGGCCCAGTCTTTTGCCCGCACGACAATTCCCCTCTGCCAAGGTACAAGATCAAACAATCTAACGCGTTTTTGAAAACTATTTTGGTAACCGAATTTTACCAAAGTTAGAATCATTTTCACTATGTAAGGTGCTCTGCAAAAAATGCCAACAAAACCTGTGCAGCTAACTTACGCAAGAAGTCGAACATCTCTGATCTACAAAAAGATGGGACTTACATTTCATATGTAAGTGTTTTTGATGTAATTAATACCTGCTTTCTATTAAATCATTACAAATTATTATGGTAAAATAGAATCGAGAACATTATTGATTCAGCATTCGCATACGAAAAAATCAGATCGGTGCTGTGACATATCCATAGAATTTAATTCCTTAACTCATTGGGAGAAAGTTTTAAATTGTGAAGCAACAGTAAAAAGGAATTATAGATGCTCAAATTTACGTCATCAGGACGACTCCACGACGAGACTACCTTTTTTTGATCAATATCGGATCTAACTGCCCACAACTTAAATTCAAACAAGTTAGCAAAGATGGCTATTTTAGAAGGCTTGGAAGTCGATATCGCTTCGTTATATTCAGAGGACCTAAATCCTTACAAAAATATATGTTATAATAATTTTAAGGACTTCTTTGACGAGAAGAGTAAAGAAAAGGGCATATGGTATATACCGTCCAATATAAGCCTTTTCGGATTCCTTGATTTACTGGAAGTAAAATAAGCAGATTTTATGTTGTTATGGCTCATAGATTACGTTCTGGTCACTTTCCATCTGGCAAGTTTGGACATCACATGAAACAGCTTGATTCACCAGATTGTGAAGTATGTGGCAAGTTAGATGATGTCCAACAGTTGCTAATGGAATGTGAAAAGAACCAGAGAGAGAGAGAGAGATGGTGATGCAAAAATTAGAAATTAACAGATATGATGTCGGGGCTTTTATAACCATATTGACTGAACCTAAGTCTGAAGCGGCCAAATTGGTATATGAGATGATTGCTGTAACACTATCTCCCTCTCCGTCACAATAACTTACAAAGTAACCGGGTAATTGGTGTAACTAGTAATCATTTAGGGTATGATGAGGCTGGCATACCTTTGTAAGGTAAAGGCCTCTAAATTAAAGAAGAATAAAAAAAAAGCAAATATTTTGTAACACTAAATAAATCAGAAAATTAAACTGACTGCTCATACTTATTACTTAATGTTTGGCGCTCAGAGATCTCAAGATTTTGGATTTGAGACTTCTTTTACAGTTGTGATTAATATCAGCATCTTGGACAGACTTTATGAATGAATTCAAATCATCACACATTCTCGCGAGTGATCATTCAGAGAATCATTGAGATATCATTTTAAAGAAAGTTAGACGCTGGTTATACGGCACCTGTGGGATATATTACGGGACACGAACGCCAAATGTTTGGTGAAGGCATGCTGTAAACTCTACACGTTGAGAGTGAATCGCGTAGAAAGAGTTCCAGACTGTGCTGACGTATTTTAGTCGGCTACTAACCAACGCATTGTACAGAATAATTTTAGGTTTACTAGTTGTGTAGATTGGAAGCATTTTGTATTACGTTTGATAAACCCTAACATTTGGGCAGATTTATCTACACAGGTGTCACTGTGAGTCTTGAAGTTCAATTTTGCGTACATACTTACACCGAGGTCACGAACTTCATTTACAGTTTTAAGTGTGGGGTTATTTATTTTGTAGGTAGACGTAACATTTTTTGACAATTAATGCCATGCAGTTTCTGGTACACCAGTTAAAGATTCTATTAAGATCATTTTGAATGCTGGTGGTATCGCTGGCTGCAGTAATGACCTTGTAGATTTTAAATCGTCTGCGAACATTACAAACTTACAGTTTATAATTTGTGATGCAATATCATTTATGAATATCAAGAATAACACAGGTGCTAGATGCGATCCTTGTGGGACTCCGGAGACCGCATCGTAAGGCTGCGATTCATATCCGTTTACAGCTATTATTTATGACCTTCGCTGTAAATATGATGTGAACCAATTTAGTAGTGATTCATGTATTCCATTAGCCTCCAATTTAGACAGAAGCAATGAGTGGTTGACTTTGTCAAATGCACCGCTAAAGTCTGTATACACTGCATCAACTTCTAATCTTTTATCAAGTGCTTCGGATATATTGGACACACACTGAACCAAATTGGTCTCTACAGCGCGACCTGTTTGGAAGCCGTGCTGGGAAGGCGATATATTTTGGTTAAAATGATGCATGATGATGGGATTGATAAGCGATTCGAAAACTTCAGAGAGACACGATAATATTGATACTGGACGGTAATTTTTTACATCTGTTGGGTCATCCTGTTTGAAGACCGGTACTATTCTTGCCACTTTCTATTTGTCCGAAAATATACCTTCATATAAAGAGCAATTAAAGATTAATGTTAGTGGGAGTGCAAGAAAGTGACAACATCGTATTTTAAATATAGGAGGGATACAGACAGGCCCTGAGCCTCTTGACGAGTCTATCTTTTTTAATTTATTTCGAACTTCCCTCTCCGTAAATTGTGCGCGACTTTATTACCTCGCTAAAGCTCATTTCGCCAAATATAATACAGCATTGATGCGGCTGAAAAATCCCTAACCCTAAGGACAAATTAAAGCAAAATTTTGCCTGTAGTGATTAATATATAGTTTTTTACAGAAGGACCCAACGTGTTATCTTGCGGAACGCCAGACTCTGTTCTGACTTTAAATACTGTGGAAAACTTATAATTTTCGACATTGATTATGAAAACAACATTGCTTAAGCAGATGATCATTTTCAATTAGAACAGTTAGAACTACTTGATATTTAAAAGTTAACTTATCTGTTACGGCAGGACAGATTTGGATAAAATTTGGCACGGAGATATATATATATAAAGTATCCAGTGGGTACAGCGATAGTATATAATAAATTATTGGGGAAAAAATTATACTCACTCAGTTTCCGTCTCCAAGAGCGCAATGTCATGATACTTGGAAGGTGACTTATACTGAGGATGAAATATGATCCGCTTAATTTTATATACCTTCCAGTACTTTTTTGGATCAGAACGTTTCAGAAGCCCTAGTGCCGCTAATGACACATTACCCCTGAAAATAATGATTGTTTGTTTAGTAGCATTGTTAGATAATACTACTCAGATTGCTAGATTTAGAAATATTTTATTTTAGTACTAATATATTTGTTCAATTTATTGATATACCTCATAGCCCATGTAGGGGGAGGTGCTTAAGAATTACGTACTTGGTAACTTATGAAGACCATCACACATAAATATTTTAAACTACGAGTATTGTGATTTGTACACACAGTTTCAACAGTTATCAGGATTTTTTATAAACTATGCTTGGTCGATTTCCTTAATACTTTGAATTAGGCTCTATTTCACAACCAGTGCAACAGTGCCGAACCGTCACGCAGTTACGCAGTATCATACTTAATAGTATATGTATAATGATAATATATAGTAATTGGTCATAATATTACCAAAATATTGTCCAGTGATATCCGGGTTACGAAAACAGCGCCACTCTCTGCTCCCATGGATGTCATAAAAGGCGACAAAGGGACACACAAACCAGAGGGATAGGCAGCACCATCCCGTCTGTGGAATATAATTAAGCCATACTCACGCTCACCAACCCGTTTTCCAAGCGCTGTGAGTAATGCCAAATTGCCCATAAAGTGAAGTATTATGTCATAGGTCGTTCAGCAGTGGTCGCCTTTTGGCTGATGTGATGATCAAAAATACATGAGCGAGGCTATTAAATTTTATTAGATTGGTTCTCCATGAGTTTAAGTATTACCATATACATACAATGCGTTGGTAAAAGTACAGTGTGCAGCGGTGACGATGAATCTCTCGCTGATCACAGAGCCTCCACATAGCCACTGTGCTGACTCCACATCATCGCCGAAACCGAGTAAAGCCTGGAGAAAGAGTGAGATATTTATAACTGATCAATATCATGTATTTTATATCTACAGATTGCTTAATCCTATGACATCACAAATCATCCCATATGGAATTATGGAATGATTTCAATTGCCAGATTACAGGTTTGAGACAAAACATATGAGAGAATATACCATATGAGGGAATTCCCATCGCTGTGCATCTCGTCCTCCAACACCCAAAGATGCGCCATGACTATACCCATGGCATTTTTTGTCTTCAATCCAAGTTTTGGAGACTTTAATTTTGGCATATCCACGGCATGGATACGGAAGGTTTTTGAAATAATCTAGACATTCTGCAAAAAAGATATATCAAGTATTTCAATTAATGTGGGTACATGCAAAAAAACCTTATAAATACGTGAAGGCTCCTGAAGGATGCTTTAGTAGTATAAATACAAGATAAGATATATTTATTAACTAACTCCCGATATAGGTTATCCCTGTGTTTCAGAATTTAGTATTATATTATCAGTGCTTTAAGCTGCAAATCTTAGCATTGTAGCCGTAGGCCTCTACGGGAATTAAACAATTCTTGGACTTGTAGAACTGATATTTCTTGTGCGTATACGCAGACGATATGATGGTAATAGATTAAAACTTACTTACTGCTCCAAGAAACTGGTCCCTTTTTGGAAACTATGTCTCCATTCGGCTTTATCGCAGAGTCATGGTCTCTGAAAACCGAAACGTGCAGCCACTATTAACAGAAAGACACAGTTGGTGCAGTGGCTAAGCAATTGGCTTTCTGCGCTATACTTGTCGCAGGACAAATGTTTGTATAACCAAAAGACAGTTGTTTCTGGTCTGGGTGTTTATGCATGTGAGATTTATGTCTGTAAACTGTATCCACGACAAGGGCAAATATTAGAGTGGGACAACGCTTTATTAAATATATTAAATATGAACAATGATTGAATTATTGCACGTTTCATGAATTGCCACAAAGTTTCCAAAAAATATCTAGAAATGTACTACGTAGATATTCTTATACCGGCAATGTTTAGAGAAATATAAAATCAGTCTGTGACAATCATTGAATGCAGTGGAGAAAACATTTAAGCAATCTAAAGCTGAATATGAGTAGAAGTACTGTCGGGCAACATATTTAAAAGAAAGTTGACGAATGGTTAAAAGAAAAAGGATTTTACGGTCTCTGCGAGTTTATGTCATATCGCGAAGAAGGAAACTGATATCGTAATATACATACGTAATATTGTATATCTTTATATATGTAATTCTTCTGTACGTGTGTATGTCACTGAACTCCTCCTAAACGGCTGGACCGATTTTTATGAAATTTTGTGTGTATGTTTGAGTGGGTCCCTTGATGGTTTAGATTCACAATTGGACCCGGTAGGTGGCTCTGCAATCGGGTTTGGCATGTATCTGCCTGTGCGAAGCTAGTACCTTTTAATAATTAAATTAACACAATATACAATACATATTTTAATCTGACATTACAAATAAAAGTAATATTTAGACCTATGGTATAACTTTGCCATCAGTTAATTACTTTATATCATAATGTTCATAATTTATTATACAATCGAGTTTGTTTGTTGGTTATTTAAAAATAAATCAAAATATATAAATCATAATATATAATACAGTGTACTTATTCTTGCGGAAGCTCTTGTGTGACAGGCTGCAGCAGATTCAACCTCTTCCAAGGCTGCGACTGGTTGTGGCGCATGCATCGGCGGTGCTGGCGTTGGATTCAGAGTAGGTGGCGTCGGCATTGGTACAGGTTGCGTCGGCATTGGTAGAGTTTTCGTCGGCATTGGTACAGGTTGCGTCAGCATAGATGCAGGTGGCGTCGGCACAGGTGTAGGTGGCGTCGGCGGAGACGGTTGCGGTGACATCGCCGTTATTGGCGACGTTCTCGTCGGCTGTGGCCGAGTGGATGGCAACGTCGTAGACTCACCACTTGGCTCATCCACTGTTTTCCTCTTATAGTAGTGTCTGCCTTGTTGTCCCTACGAAGATTTTTCCTACATTCGGGACATTGCCAAGAGAGTCACTACGCCCTTGCCAGGTAGACTTACGCACGCACGGTGGTAAAGTGCACAATGGTTGGCACATTTGCCGGCCTCTATAGATGAGATAAATTTACCACATCCACTACACTTTGACATTGTAGATGTTGTTATTACAATGTCAATAGAAAAAGAAAAATAAGTGGGTAAATAATTATCTGTGTGAAATAGCGTACAACTTATTTTAATGGATTATATACATTAAGGAGTATATTTACGCACTCACTAATTTACGAATAAGTATCACCCGTCACTGACTTAAAACTTATACTGTTAATTAATAGCAGTTTTATTATATCTTCTAACAAAAAAATTGAGCAGTGGTTCGACCGGTGTAAATGTCAAAACGTCAATCCGATACGCCCTTATCATGTTTTTAGATTTGCGTACGCCCGAATGAAAAAAAAGGTGGGACCCTTATAGGATTCTCGTTTGTCTGTCCGTCTGTTATTCTGTCACAGACAATTTTCTCCGAATCTACTTCACCGATAAGTTAAAATTTGTTACACAGATGATTTTCTGCGACCCAAACATGGACGTGTAACGTAAATAAAAGAATTGTGAATATGGGGGTAACTTTTGGGAGGCTAACTATAGAGTAAAATTTGCATGTTTATCATCATACATCAAATGGGAAGCCTTATTCTGAGGGCATCATTTAATGTTATTTATGAAAATAGATAAATTGAATGAATGATGAATGAATTTACCCCTTATCTCCAAAACTTCTGAGCTCACATTTGTTAAAACAGTACAGAAAATAGTACTTTGTTTTTATTACAGGAAACCCTATAAGAAATCTCTGATCTTAAAATCAAATGGTAAATCTTTTAATATTGTGCGTACAAACTTACGTTTGCAGTTGGTATGGAAGAACATGTTTTTTAATTACAATGCTTGGTTCGTTCTTGACAATATATTTAGCAATTTCCTCTACAAGGTATTGTATCGGATACCATACCTCATTTTTGTAGTTACCGTAGTGAAATCAGATTTAAAAACATGATTGATAACATATTTATTTTTGCAATCTTCTTTATGCGAGTTCAATTCGCACTTGTCCGGTTCTTTTTATCATGTCGGCATTATTGACTGACAAGTTATTACGGCCAGCTAACATTTATGATGTGAATATTAATACTTACGATTTACGAGCAATCCAGCAATCTGTACAGCAGACTACAGGCTCTTTGTTCTTATAGGAACAGATGTCTGGTAATGCTGGTAGTTCGTTTTCCTCCATATCAAATCCTGCATTAGCCTGGAAAGGAAGTATGAATAAGTGATCAGTCTGATATCCTTACCAGTTGGTTATTTTTTTATACCACTAAGGTGGCAAACAAGCCTACGTCCCTCCTGATGATAGGCGGTTACTGTAACCTATGAACGCTTGCAACACTAGAGGTCTCACTCGCGCATTGCCAACCCTATAAAAATCGGAATCGTAAAAAAAGGAGCTTGTTCCACAACCCTAGCGGGCGTGGGAAGAAGTTCCTCTGAAACAGTACCGTACGAGACCATTTTGGCTCTAGGGTATGTGGATGAGGAGCAGAGAACCACCCAGTTCGTGGATACGCGTTGGTGACAGGAAAATCAGGGTGGGCCAGTACATGAATTACCTGGGGCTCACCCTGGACAGTTGTTGGCGCTTCGAAGAGCACTTTGCACCCCTCGTCACCCGAGTCGAGAGGGTAGTGGGTGCATTGCACCGGGTGCTGCCTAATCTCGGGGGACTGAGTGAGGAAGCCGCCTCTACTGGGTCGTGCGGTCCGTGGCCCTATGAGGCGTTTGTATGGTCATCCCGGCTATCAGGCGTTCAGCGCTGCAGAAAGAAACTTCACGGTCTGCGGCGCAGAGTGGCTCTATGGATCACACGGGGACATAGGATAGTGTCCTACGAGGCGGCGATTCTCCTGGTGCGCTTTACCCCTTTCGACATCGTGGCGGAGACGTATGCGTGGGTCTATGATGTGACACACTCCGCCAGAGCGGCAAAAGCGTGCCTGCAGGTGGGTTGGACAGGCTAAGCCGTCTGGATCGACGGCGCGCACTCGAGATGTGGCGACGTCACTTTCGGTTGCAGTTTGCGACCAAACGCATCGGCCGTCCTGCCGCTCTTCGGAGGCTGGCTCAGAAGAAGCGAGCGGGTCACCTACCGGCTGACGCAGGTGTTCACCGCTCACGGTTGTTTCGGTGCGTACTTGCCCAGGAAAAGACACGAGGCCACGGCACAGTGCCACCATTGTGGAAGCGTCCAGGATACCACACAGCACAAGCTCGAGAAGTGCCCTGCGTGGGCTGCCGAACGGCGGACCCTGGTCGATCAGATCAGGTAAGATCTCTCTCTGCCGGCAGTAGTGTCAAAATTGGAGCGCAGTGGTCTCCTTCTGCGAGAGCGTCATGCTCCAGAAGGACCCTGCAGAGCGGGATCGGAAGAGGGCTGATCCCGCATAGAGAAGGACGAGACGGCGCCGAATTAACAAAGGTTCCAACACACCTGCCCTCTACCGTCGTTGTATGGCAGGCCGTACCGAGCGACCCCCGGGAAGACGGTGGCGTGCACGTGGTCACTTGCCGCCATGGGCGCAGCACAGCGCACAGCAAGGCATAGGGGGATCCTCCCTCGGGGAGGGGGGCGACCTTTTTACAGTGACCTTTGCTATGCTAGATGGGGTGACTGCTTTACAGTCATACATTCCGAGATGTGCCTATAGGCGTGGCACAAATGAGCGTGTGACCTTACGAGGACCTGGAGGACCGTTGTTGCCGAAGATAACCGCTCCAGTGGTTTTAGCTGGTAGGAGTCCAGCATGCCCCTTCGCCCTACCCCGGGATGAAGGAAGTTCATGTAAAACTTTGCACTGGGTGACCAATAAAAATAAAAATAATAAATATGTAGATGAACTGATGAGTATGTGGATGAACTCCTCGCCGAATGCGAGAGGTGCGATGATAAAAAGTTGATGTTGGTATCATATCGATCATCAAATTGATCGATATTATGCCTTAGAGCACTGTTCGTTATA
Organism: Diloba caeruleocephala; assembly: GCA_947459985.1. Classification (NCBI taxonomy): domain Eukaryota; kingdom Metazoa; phylum Arthropoda; class Insecta; order Lepidoptera; family Noctuidae; genus Diloba; species Diloba caeruleocephala. Next base: position 1,519,118 of record OX381629.1, on the reverse strand, counting down.
CAAGCTGTAGAACACACATAGGGAGGCAAAGTATCTCCTCCCTTAGGTCCTTTTTTTTTTTATTTTTTTTTTTATTGATCCGCGTGGAAATACCTCGTGTACTTCCTTCGCCCCGGGAAAGGGCGAAGGGGCATGCCGGACTCCTACCGGCTAAAACCACCGGAGTGATCATCGTCGGCACCGAAGGGAGGCTCCAGGAACTCGAATAATCTCCATCTAGAGCCACCCGTTGGTGCCACGCCTTTAGGCTCATCTCGGAGGGGATGACTGTAAAGTTGCAGCAGTCCTGGCGAAATAATGTCCTGTCTCACACGTTTTCGTAAATGACCCCGAGTTCAGTTTCTGTATTCGGACTACATGGTAGCGTTTCTGTACAAGCTCTTTAACGCTTATTGCAGTAATACCCAGGTTTCGATTGAATCGAATACTTTCTCATAGTCCACAAACGCTAAGCATAGTGGCAAATTATACTCTTCAGTCTTCTGTATAACCTAACGCAACGTATGGATGTTATCTATGGTACCAAAACCTCTTCAGAAAATAGATTGTGGGAGGCTGGAAGTCATCAAGCCGGTGCTCGAGACGATTCGTAATGTCCCTTGAAAACAGCTTATAAATCTGGGACAGGAGCGAGATGGGTTCATATTTATTCAAAGGGTGTTATCACCCTCTTTGAAGAACCATTGTGCTCACGAATTCGATGGAATTTTACAGCTTCTGAAGTACTGGTGTTCCAATGCGCGTACGATGTAACCAGGGCCAGTTCTTGTTTTGGGTGATAGCTGGATCTCAGCCGGAGCTTAGCATCTCCTGCTCCGTCAGTACCGTGGCCGCTACCATAGCGGAGCCGGGGGGCCAGTTGTTGAGTTGTGTCATAATAGGGGGATTTGCCTGTACGACCCACGCTTGGTTAGGCGCGTTGATGAACGCAGTACGGTTACTTACTGTTCCACAGAAGGCACTGCTGTCCATCGCCTCCATGGGAGAAGATAGAATACAATATTCTAAAGTCAGACATCACTCGGAAAATGTTTACCATCACTATGAAGAAAACCATATAATTATTATTAATTATTGCGGTCTTTACAATCCATAGTATTAGTTATATGTATAATCTTACAACTAACAAAATTAATTTCTAGCATAGAAAGTTATTTTATTTTATTTTGCACAACACAAATTTTCGGCTCCTGGTACGCTCGTGCATGTGAACCCAGTGCTCAGCAAATGGGTTATCCATTTTCCTAAATAGTGTTTTCAGGATACTCCTGGAGCTTCCAAGCATCCTGCCCATTAATGAGGTGGCTTATTTGCATAAGCTGGTATAGAAGTCATTAACATGAGCGTCGGCAAACATTTGAGATGCACTACAGAAGTGTGAAAGCATCCTAAAACCATTATTACATTGTATGCGCAGAGCATTGTCAGCCCTCTGCTTAAAATTTACCCACAGACTGCATGTGTAGAATGTTTAGCAATATGCTTTGACGATTTACCATGCTCATTGCAATGTGCGAACGTGCGAGCTAAAATATTGTATTGGACTGCCACGCCCTGCTCGCCCTTCTATGTCTGTATCATCAGATGAGTCCTCCGTCACTACATGTCCCAAGAACTCTGTGACTTGCTGCTGTTCCATTCTGAGTCACTGGACGAACATTATCTTGCCTTTACATTTAAAAACTAATAGTTCGCTTTATTACCGTTATAGGTAATATGGGCCCATATGAATTTCCTGAGGGCATTATTTGATGGACTCAACAAAACTATATTGTCTATTCAGGTTGAATCCATATTCATCATTTCGGCCAAATGAAGTCCACTGCTGGACACAAGCCTCCCCGAAAGATCATCACAATGACCGATATGGGTGTGTTGTGGGCTCATTGGGGGGATTTGCCATAATCGCCACGCTTGGCAGACGGGTTGGCGATCGCAGTTGACTTATTAATGTACTCGAAGGACGCTGCTGCCCATCCCCCGGATAATCCCTTAGTCGACTTGTACGACACCCACGGGAGGAGATGTGGTGGTGGTATTCTGTGCCGGCACCTCACGGCAATCCATATTATGTTGACCATATCTTTTAAGACCTCAATATATTTAAAATACTTACGTATAAATACGTCAGTTTAGCTGAACCACATCTAGTGATGCGGACACAAGTTCCGTTCAACCCATTCGTGAGGCAAGGGGAGTCTGGAACAAATCATAATTTGGCTAGTCAATTTATACTGTCTATAATATTTTCTCAGGTTTACGCGAATAACATTCATTGAATTGAAATCATCATTTCGGCCGAATGAAGTCCACTGCTGGACACAGGCCTCCCTCAAAGATCACCACAACGACCGATATGGGTGTGTTGTGGGCTCATTGGCGGGTTTTGCCATAATCGCCACGCTTGGCAGACGGGTTGGCGATCGCAGTTGATTTGTTAATGTACTCGAAGGACGCTGCTGCCCATCCTCCGGCCAACCCCTGAGTCGACTTTTACGACACCCACGGGAGGAGATGGGGTGGTGGTATTCTGAGCCGGCACCACAGGGCATTGTATTGAAATAGCTTACGGATATATATCGCGTTTAATTAATTTATTCTATATTCTTACGTACAGCATCTATACATGCAACGTGCAGCTCTAGCACATTGCAATTAATTTATTATTAATACACAAATATATGGCCGGCTCAGAATACCACCACCTTATATCCTCCCATGGGTGTCGTAAAATTCGACTAAGGGATTAGCCACAATATGGGCAGCAGCGTCCTTCGAGCCAGCCAGCCAGCGTACATTAACAACTCAACTGCGATAGCTTACCCGTCTGCCAAGTCTGCGATTATGGCAAAACCCCCGAATGAGCCCACAACACACCCATATCGGTCGTTGTGGTGATCTTTGGGGGAGGCCTGTGTACAGCAGTGGACTTTATTCGGTTGAAATGATGATATGAAATACAAAATAAAACAATATTATATTGTTCTACCCTATGTACTCACACCTGTTCATAATAATACCTGAAATAATCATACGTGCAATACACAATTAAGCAACACCTTTGTATAGTCTGCTCTGTCTGCTCGTGATCACGGACGCTGCAGTGTTCGAAAAGTCGAGCGAATTAACAGTAGTATTTTATTTTATATATTTATCTTGCATGCATTTATGTTCCACTATATATATTTTCATCCCCTTCAAAACTTCGGATTGATTTAAAACTTCGCATACTTATCAAGGACCGATGACAATGCAATAATTTAAATAGTTTGTCTTAGTAATTTGTTATTATTACTATTTAACAAATAACTACATTTAAGTATATACATTATTATTTTTTATGTTGCTGTGCCTTTACCGAGTTTCATGTTGAAACTATGTAACCAATTTATAAATGCAACATCTATGTACACATGAATGCAATAAAACGTTAGAGTTTTTTTTTCTTTATCTAATTAGTCGATGATCATAAGGATGGCTTTTCCCACCGACGGCTTATTGTTATTGCCATGTTACAAAAAATATGTATTAACGTAAGTCTTACCTTCATTAAGGTTGAGATCGCAGATAACACAGCACAAACAACTAAACATGCACAATAATATTCCATATTTATCAACCGCCATGTTTTTCGCATCCGGTACACAAACGCGTACTAAACCTTGCCGCGATTATAAAACGAATGAACAATATTATGAAATAGATAATTATTACTTCCTATCTTTGAACCTTGACGTGCATTCCAGCTTAAAATCTTCTTAATCTTTATGTACAATAAAGATTAATTATAAGTTTATCATACAGGGAAATTAATTCAATGTACAAAATGGGAGTTAACTCAACAACGAGCTTTCTTCTAGCAGACGACAATTAAAATTAAGACGCCACCGGTAAGAATATGAGGACGGGGTTAAGTGTACAACATTGAAATAACATACTCCAAATAATTATATCCTTCTTCTTCTTCTTCTCTTAGATTATGGCTTGTGCAGAGTATCTTCCACAATTTCGCCAATGTCAAGTATAAGGCAACGTCGTACGGTGTTTAGAATAATGAATCTTTACGTATTCATAAAACATTTCTCAAAAATGAAAAAAATCTATAAAATATGTGGGCAACGTCGTACGGTTTTCAATTGTTTTCAATTATATCCTTGAAATCCACAACCTGGCCGATTCGTGAAACACTGCTTGGCTGTCAGTCTTCTACCGATTGTAAGAGACTGACACATTGAGTGATATATTACATAGCAAATTAATAATATTAGTTTACACTGGCGAAATTGTGGAAGATACTCTACAGAAGCCATAATCTAAGAAAAGAAGAAGAATATTAGTTTAAGTATAGCACACACACGTTGTATCAGAGCCATTTGTAATTTACTGAGAGCTGTAAACCCTATGTAAAAAATCTTAAAACACTTTGCAATCCAGGGATATCTTTGAAACTGCCGTATTCGTTAGGCGTAACTCTAAGTTTTCGCAAGTAAGTACGAGTAGCCTACGTAGAGCTGATAACCTAAATTTGGTCCCGAACAAAACTACATTGTTTCTGAAGAGTATATTCACAATGGCTCAAAAGTTTATAATAAACTTCGAAGATGTATTAAGTTAGCAGAGAATATCAATGTGTTTAAGAAAAACCGGTTTTGTTACTAATTGAGAAGACTGAAGTAGCTTCCTTATTAATAAAATATAACAGGTTGGTGTGGTTAATGGTTGTAACTTGTAATGTAATTTTGACGTTTTAAATAACTACACATATTATTTTTAAGATCTTGACATTTGTATTATTTATTGTAGTCAATTTTTTTCTTTAGTACATGAATTATTGTAATCCTAATTCATTTATCATAACTTTATTATGACTAAGTTCTTTTGTTGATAAAAATCCTAATCCAGAGTTAATTTCGCTCTCTAATCATTTGTACGAGGTAGGACATAGATAGAGATTACATATAACGTATTTGAATGAAACAATTGGTAAGTTTCTGGTCTATTTTGTGTATGATTTTGTACCGTTTGCTTTAGAAACGGCTGGTCCCTGGAAGTCGGAAGTGAAATATCTTATTAAAGGTGGTTTGATGGATCATAGTCATATTGCAAGCTATTGTTCATTATTATAATAAAAATATTGTTGTTTAAGAAGTTTTCCAGCTCTGAATATTGTACTCACTACTTGTATATGTTAATGTTTATCTCTCACCCAGGTGCTCCGAGCCGGACGCTTCAGCTACCTATTTTGATTTCAACCCTACATCTAGACACGCAGGATACTTGAAATTAGTCCTGAACTATATAATCAACAGACTATAACAATTTAATCTGGCAGAATAGTTGCCTGGTTTCACAGAAGGGCCGCTCCTGCCCATTTCACTGATTAGGAGTCCGGCTGCCGGTCTTAAAACAATGGCGTGAATTAATATTTATTTAGGAAATTGATATTAATGTTTAATTAGTGTTAATATGGATTAAAAAAGTTTGAACTCCTAAAGATTTGTGTTTGTTTGTTGTTTTACCGTAAAATCTTTGAATTATATGAAAAAGTCTTTTACCGGCTGTCATCTCAACTGTTTATGCATGGGCAAACCTATCTGTAGATACAAGCGGTGAGTGGAGCAATATACCCTCAAATCAAATATGGGTATATAGAACTTGGGAGCGACCTGATCAAGGGAGGGATAATGTCCATCAGCCGGATGATAATGCCATGAACATAATCGCAGCATCTGGTCGTTGCCCATCATTATTCGGAAGATGATTGAATGCGGGACATTGAACGAGCATGTGAACCAATACCAGAAAAGGGGACAATCAAAATCAGCCCCCAAGACGTAGCTGGTGCAGTCCATCCGCTGCCCAACTTGAAATTTCCGAAATTTTGATGGGCTAAACAATTTTTGGCTGAAGTGGTTGCGTAGTTCAGATGCCCGCTTAGCGCCCGAGTTCCAGTCGTCTTTAGACTATGGATCGCTACCACGGTTTCTTACTATGGGAGTTACCCTCCTGCTCCATAAATCTGGTTGTACCGCGGAACCCAAAAATTATAGGCCAATTACGTGTTTACCGAAGTTTATACTTCTTACATCCATCCTGAGAACAAAGATAACCATCATATTGACACCAATTCTATCATGTCTGCTTCTCAGAATGAATGTAGGAATGGGTGCTGTGTGCCTTAGTAAAGAGCTCCTGCTTATTGGCATATGTCGACATGTTGGATAGACTATAAGAAGGCCTACGACTCAGTGCCAACATACATGGCTTTTCAGAGTGCTCGAGTTGTAAATCTAAGTTGATTAAAGTAACACGTGGAGTTCCACAGGGCTCAATATTAGGTCCAATTTTGTTTATTATTTTTTTGAATGATCTTATAAATTTTATTACTAATACAATTCCAGACATAAAACTAATAATTTATGCAGACGATACAAACGCAATAATACCAGCTACCAGCACACGGGAACTTCAGTTTAAACTCAATAATGCACTTTTGGCATTTAATGAATGGTTTCGTGTTAACAAATTAAAATTAAATATAAATAAAACGAACGCTATATTATTCTGAACGACCGCTCGCAGGCATGTAAATATGGACATCATAAGTAACGGATTAAAAGTAGAATTCACTGATAGTGTTTTATTTCTGGGGGTTCATATTGATAAATTTTTAAACTGGAAAGCCGAATTGAAGTCAATCGAGAATTCAATAAGTTCAGCCTGTTATGCCCTAAGAAGCTTAAGAGATGAGGTGAATATTGAACAACTCAAAATGGTCTACTACGCTTTGATTGAGTCAAAGTTTAGGTATAGTGTCAAATTTTGGGGTAACAGTTACGACTATAATATAAATAGAGCATTCGTGATCCAGAAACGTGCCATTCGAACTATGGTACGGATACCTCCGTGGGAATCGTGCAAAGCTCATTTTAAGAGTCTCAAAATTTTAACTCTTCCTAGCCTCTACATTTTGGTGGTTCTTATGGACGTTATCCGGAATCCCTTCAAGTATGAAACGCCAGTACAAAGAGCACTACGATTAAACACAAGAAGGAAAGATCTGGAGGCCCCACTATGTCCGAAATTGAATGTTGCGATACATGGCTGTCGGTATCAAGCAGTTAAATTATACAACTCTCTACCTGTTGACTTGAAAACGATTGATAGTCCAAATATTTTCAGAAGTAGACTAAAAAAGCTTTTGCTGGAAGGGTGCTTTTATTCAGTAGATGATTTTAAGATTAAATAGTATATTGGCTCACCTCATAATGACATCATATTTTAGTTATTTTTGTTCTAATTTTAGCTGGGTAATTCTGACATTTTTAATAATTGAATTGTCTAAAATCTTATTTAATCGAAATTTCTGCGTTGTTTTTTATATGTTTTAACTTTTATTGTTATTTTGCTTTGTACCTACAGGTTTTTATTTGTATACCTACAGGTTTCGTTTTTTATTGTGTGATTTTTATTGTAATTTAATTATGTGCCACATTCGGACACAATTGTAAATTGTTCATGAATAAAAAATAAAGAAAATAAAGAAAAAATAATACTCCCGATTCTAAAGAGAAAGATAATTCAAAACTGATGTTTGACAAACTGGTTTAACAATAGAATAGACGTTAAAAAATTATTAGGCACTCTTAGTGATGATTCCGACAAGGGTGATCATGAGAATTTATATTATTTTCCTGCTTTTATTGCAACTTTATCACGTTTCATCATTTCGGCCGAATGAGGTCCACTGGACACACACAGGGTGTGTTGTGGGCTCGTTGGGGGGTTTTGCCATAATCGCCACGCTTGGCAGACGGGTTGGCGATCGCAGTTGAGTTGTTAATGTACTCGAAGGACGCTGCTGCCCATCCTCCGGCCAACCCCTGAGTCGACTTTTACGACACCCACGGGAGGAGATGGGGTGGTAGCATTCTGAGCCGGTTCACTTTCCTTTGTGGTCAAATGTTATGAAAAACCTTTACAATTCTGATATCGCTAAACCAACATCATCTAACGTAGAGTCTTACTTCAAAAATATCAAGAGGCTTCTGTTACAAATTAATACAAAATCTAATAGACTACGAACTGATGAATGAAACATCTCGAATTTCTTAAAGGGGAGCTAAAGATTGCAACGAGTAACCTACCTAATCAGAAACAATTAAAGAGAGTAACGTCGAAAGGTCTAAACAAGGTGTGAAAATACCATTGAAAAGAAAAATTCAACCGTCTCATGATTTTACTGATGATTCCATTTTCACAGAGTTCACCTTCAAACATAGAAAACTGGGAAGGAGAGGGTACACAAAAAAGTAAAAATAAAAAGCCCAAGGTAATGAAGGTTTAATTGTTATCGAATGGAAGTAGATTACAAATTGATAATGCCAGGATCATAATAAAAAATACTTGTGCTATAGATTCTGTATCTCAAGCTTTGGCTATTGCATGCATTGCATTGATGGATACAGTGTAAATTGTGTGATTCAAAATAGTGAGCACATATTTTGCAGATTTATAAGTATTTGTGATCAAAACAATGAAGAAGTATATAGACTTCGATCGGAAATAGCACAAATGTATTTAAAAAAAAAAACATGTGGTTCTACAGTCAGAATCAGTTGTGATTGCAATGTCAACAATGTATTTGAACGCATATTAATTGACTGTATATATAGTGCCGTTGAAGCTGAATGCTGTTCTAACGTTGGTTGTCCGATTAATAAAGTAACTAGAAAGGTGCCTGTTTTACATATGGACATTAATAAGCGAATAAATGAGCTACAAGAAGTTGCAGATGGATTAATTAACAACAATCGGATCATGATGCAATGGTCTAAGTGCGACGGTTTAAAATCATTTACCATGACTTTACATGACATTGTTGCCTTTGAATGCAATTCAAACGAATTTATTTTCATTGAAGATGTGCCTTCTGGGCTCTCTTTGAATAATATGGATTACGAGTTGCTTTCAATAATTGAATTTGTTTTACCAGCCATGTGCTCTTCCAGCTTGACTGACGGAATAATTGGCCATTATAAAGCCCATTGCAAACGAGGTTCAGTATGGCAGTGTTACGATGACCAAAAATAAAAAATAACTAAGAGTGGTAGAAAAATGATTCCTCATTGTATAATGTACCCAAAGAAAATTCACTGAACACATTATTATGAAATTAAGATGCTTAGAAAAAAAAAATACATTCAAATTCATGTATACTGGTTTCATTTTTAACGTGGTTGCTCCACGACCGACCATTTATTTTTCTTATCCCGGTGGAAGTACTTGTTGTACTTCCTCCGGAATTCCCCCGCCTAAACCCACTGGCACCGAAGGGTGGCTCCAGGTTCTCGATACAATCACACTAGAGCTGTACATTGATGTCACGGCTTTAGGCTCATCTCGGAGAGGATCACTGTAAAGCGGTCACCCACTCTAAGCGGTAAGGCGATTGTAATAATGATGGGATATGGGATGGACCAAATTATTTAGATATACTTCCGGTAGCATCTATACTGACTATAAAGTTGTTTCTGTTCTTGAATTCTTTGCAATAACATTCTTGACTAGGATCCCAATAATAGTATAAAATTTAGTACCTGGATGACCGAGCTTTGCTCGGTATTTTCGTCTTACTTAACAACGCCATCTGCTGTTGTGTCGTTAAAGCAATTAGTTGCTCACAAAAAATAGTATTATTATTCGCCAATAGATGTCAGGAAGAGTCATATTTTTCAGTTAAGACTACTCAAACGCCTATAAAATGACATTTTCTAAAAATGATTCCTAGCTAGATCGATTTATCGCCCCCGAAACCCCCTATATACTAAATTTTATGAAAATCGTTGGAGCCGATTCCGAGATTCCAATTATATATATATATACAAGAATTGCTCATTTAAAGATATAAGATATAAAGAATATGTTTGATTGCTTCCTTGAATGGTGATATTTGAGTCATCATCCATAGTGATATAATTTGACTAGGGTCATAGTAGGAACTCCTTTTTTCTTCACATTTGATGAAGATCGGGAGATGGGGAGGTTCAGTTTCACCCGACTTCATCATTTTAGTAGCCTTGATTGCGGCAAATCAACACGTTTAACGGGTGAAATAGTTAAATCTTTTTGTATGGAGAGTGAATGAATTTTTCATTGTAATTTCTTACGGTATATTTGCAATGGGCAATCTTATCTACAAGCCAATTTATGGTAACTTTTACTTCTGCTTTACACCGTTTACAGAATCCACTGCATGTTTTTTTTATGATGGGCTTCTCGCACACATCCCGAGAGGGATATAGATGCTTAGTTTAACCTACTTACTTATGTGTTGATATTTTTCTCGTTCGTATATGTCTATCGCGAAATCAATTTCAAGAAACGACTTACAATAACCTTCTTCAGATTTAGTTGGCGATGCCTGCTTTGGTACATTATGGTTATTGGAATCAGAAACATCAAAACCAAAATCGAACGAATCGACGGCACGTTTGGTGTAGTGGCTGATACAGTCGGCTGCTGCGCACCGGGTCGTGGGTGGGTTGGGATCTGCAGGTAGTTGTTTCGGGTCTGGATGTATTGTGTGTGGAATGTATGTCTGTAAACGCACCCTCGACACAGGAGAACTCCTAGTGTGGAGCAACGTTTAAAAAAAAAAGAGCTTACAATACAAACCCAGAACTCGTTGTAGCAATATTTGGGGGAGGCTGTGTCCAGCAGTGGATTTATTTATTCCAGTAACTATTATTTTAATGAGCGCAGCAAATATTACTGTTCTAATGCCCTGTATTTTCTCAGTTTCAGTGGACTAGATGCTTAATTATGTGACAAGGTCTCCACTCGCTCTCCGCGCAAACAACATCAAATAAGAACCTTTGATAATACCGCCTTTACTTACTCAATTCTGTTCACCGTCCTTGATATTGGCTTACTTTAAAAATGTCAAACGATGTTAACGTCTGTTTTCAAATGTATTCGACAGATGGATTACCGGACTATCGATATTCACATAATTACGGTCGTAACTTGAGTAAGATAGCTATTATTATTAGTTTCCGACCAATAAGTAATCATATGTTATTAGTGAGTCCGTCTAGATGGACACATAAGATACTCGTTTCTATTAAAACATACGTAACATATATTAAAATCAATATTTTTTTTAAATAGACGCTACTGCATGTGCCAGTACACTTCAAAAATATGGCGGCAGATAAATATATGAATTATTTATTATTGTTTTCATTTACTTGTTTGTGCTACGTTACCTGCGATCTTAATCTGAGTGAAGGTAAGTCATTGTGATTTTGGTTCATCATCATCATATTGGGGGGAATTTGCCAGTACTCTCCACGCTTGGCAGACAGGTTGATGAGTCGAGTATAGCTACTGTCCCTCAGAAGGGATGTTGCTGCCTATCCCTCTGGTTTAGGGTCCTTTAGTTGCCTTTTACGACATCCACGGGAGGAGATGGAGTGGTGCTATATTCTTAATCCGTACACTACACGGATAAATATATAATATGAACACACTTAAAAACCCAATAATATAATAACTAAACAACAACAACAATACAACATTTAATAATAATTTAATAACTAAAGAGACTCTAAACCAGAGGGATGGGCAGCAGCGTCCCTTCTATGGAACAGTATCGATACTGCGCTCACCAACCCGCCTGCCAAGCGTGGTGAGTATTGGCAAATTCCCCTTGAAATGATGATACAATTGTGTTAATCTATGTGGGCGGATTTCGTCCAGTAGTGGACGTTCCTTGGCAGAAATGATGATGATGATTACAACTCAACTGCAACTCAAATTTTGACAATTTATAAGTGCCCGTATTTTTCATTTTAAATTCTAAATAATATATATATAACTTTTTATATAGAAGTCAAGTTCATATTCCATATAGGCCCGCTTAGCCTGCCGATGATCAGTTGTATTATATGTCCAATGAGATTTAGAGGATAATCCATATTCAATTCAAACAAATCATGATACAGTGAATTATTAATACAGAACTGGTAACTGGTTTGGTAAGTTTAATACGTGTTTTTTACATTATTCTCAAATAATGACATTCACGATTCGAGGTCAACGGGAGCATCTATCTATACTCCGTTCAAGTGTGAGATTTGTTTATGCGTAGGAGGTTATCTCAATTGCGATTCTAAAAATATAAGTAGTACATCATTTTCATTTAATATATATTTCTTTTAGGGTTCAGAAGCTGTACTATTCCACTTGGACACAAACTATATCTATGTGACGTAAGTAAAACGAGGGCGGGTTGCTAGTGTCAGTAGATAAAAGATTAAAGAACTATTTGTCTGGGTGTATCGTGTGTGGCATTTCTGTCTGTAAACGCACCCACGACACAGGAGAAATCCTAGTGCGGGGCAAAGTTTTCAACGCAAAAAACAATAGAAATATTTATTTGCAGATTTAGTAGGTTTTAAGAAACACGGAAGAAAACGAGTAAAATCTCATGAATAAATCTAGATGTAGTCGGAATTTCCAACTCTCCACTCTCCACCAACCTCTGAGAAGAAATGCCAAGACAATCTCAAACGGGTACTTACTATTTTAAAGCCTGGACTCATTTTATGGTGCAATATTCAGATTGAAAAATGTAGAGCAACGTCTAAAATTTAAGGTTTGAAGAATGTTCTTTAGCTGTTGTACAGATGCCTAGCATGAATCAGTGACCGTGAAATTCAACCCTATTTTAAGGAGCTCAACGATGTCGGATCGTCGGACACAACAATACCATCAGCAGGACATTTGTGGAGACCACATAGATAACCAAAAACTACCAGACAGATATAAAGTCACGGGAATGCTGCATTTTCCTGATATTCAGATACTTTCATACTTTGAAAGTCCTTACTAATATTAGTAAAAGTCACACAAGTTATCTTAGATTAAATCATACTATATCATACAATAACCGTTAGTTGGTAAGACATCGGGTACGTCGTGTTATTTTTTAAATTACAGTTTATACGTTCTTCTCCTACTGCGAATTGTCGGATGGAATTCACTTCGCAATTAATTTTCCCAACCTATTCAAATTATGCTTTGTTTCAGACTCTCCTTGCATCACGAAAGGGTTGAACGGCACTTGTGTTGGTATATTTAAATGCAATTCAGCAGCATTGACGTATTTATACGTAAGTATTTCACATCTTATACGACCTCTTCTAAACACATCGTATCTTCAGGGTAGGTAGTCAGAAGCTGTCCGCTCGCTGTCGGAACAGGCAGGGCTGTACACTGTAAAAAAGTGTGTCACTTTAATTACCACGACTGAGTTCTCTCTCCTTTGCAAATGATGTTTTAGGTAAAGATTATTACTTATTGAAATATACAGGGTGTTTGGTGCATCATGTGCCAAACTGAAATGGTCGACTGGGGGGTCATCTGCTATCCTTTCAGACCCCTAAACATTTATTTTATTTTTTTTACATAATCTGCTCAAACTGTTGGCCTCTATTGCGAATGCAGGCCCGACATCTAATTCGTATTTCCACTGTTGTGGTACGAAGTCGCATTTCCTCCTTAATTGTATTGAACGCCGTTTCAATGCGTTGTAGTAATACCTCCCTAGTCGGAACCTCCGTGGCGTATACCAGCTCTTTGGCACGTCCCCAGACATAAAAGTCTAGCGGAGTTAGGTCTGGGGAACGTGCCGGCCATGCAATAGGGCCATCGCGACCAATCCACGCATTGGGGAACACATCGTCGAGGTATTCCCTCACAGTCAAACGCCAATGCGCGGGACAGCCGTCATGCTGGAATACCTTGGGTACATTTTCATTAAATACAGGTACCTCGGACACTAATTCGGGCAGGTCATTTTGAAGGAACTCCAAATAGTTGTCGCCATTGAGATATTAGTGAAATCTCCAAAAATCACGCAGAGACCCCTCCGTAGCTCGGTTGCAACGTAAGGCTGTCGCGGTCGATCCCGGTCATGTGAATATCTATTAAAATACGCTACAGGTGGAATTCCGAAAGACAACAGCCGTTCTGATTGTAACATCTCCGTACAAGTTGCGGAGGAAAAATGGTAGTCGGTCCGTATAAAAAAATATTCAAACTCAACTGTATCTGCTTAGACTGGTAGTTGATCTCAACATAGTTGGAGAACATTCGGCTGCTGCATGAACATTCACGTCGATGACGATCATAAACGAAAATTCATATTATAAACATCTGTAATCAATTCATACGAATGCCTAAAAATCAGAATAATACACTTCTTAGACCTACATTTTTAAACACAATTACTTTTGTGCTTTTAATGATGACTTTTCCTTAATCACATGAAAATGTATTATATAATACTATCAATAAATAGGAAAATAAAGTGAATATTATATGATTCTCTTCCAGACCAAAGCAGGCTTTGATACGGAAAAAGACCAGCTCCCAGAGTTACCAGACATCTGTTCCTACAAGAACAACGAACCTGTAGTCTGCTGTACTGACTGCGACATTGGTGAAGAAACGTAAGAATTTCTCAGTTATGTTTCGTGTAAGCATTTCTGTACAAATGTCTGTTATGAGAGGCAAAGATAAACTCGATTTTTTATTCATAAAACCCATTTTCATGCACTTATGAATAGTCAGAATTTTAATACTTTCACCCCCAACTAACTGGTCCTACGGACAAGAGACGGGAAGAAACTCAATGCATTCTCTTTTTAAAATATTTGCTTGTTTGGCCTCTTATACTCGGTTACCCTTGGCCTTAACTAATAGTAGAATTTGATAATGTTTAACTATGAAACAATCTTGTAACTTGTAAACCATGAGAGTTTGAGAGAGACCTATACTTTAGAGATAATTCGAGGATAGTAAGGATATAAGAGTCGTTATTTTAACCAATAAGGTGAGCTATAGAAACCGTATAGAATTGCCATAATTCAAACCCTTTAAGGACATTAAGACAGAATTGTTTATACATATTAATGTTGCTTCGTATCCTCCTTAATACCGAGTTCCTACGAATTACCAAAAGGTTATTATTTTCATTTTTATTGATGAAACTTTAGTCTCTAATGTTATACGTCATGGAACTGCTACAAACAATAATTATCTACATAATTATACTATAAGTAGATCTATAAGAAGCATCTGCAACGGAAATAGCCTTTACATACCAGCAGCAGTATGTTAACTAGAACGATTAGTTTTTAGATATAGAAACCTGAGATTTCCACTCGTTGCTTTTACTTAAACTTTCTAATAGTCAATCATCTAGTTTCGTGGGGTGTCCGGATTATGAATGTAGCACCACTCCATTTCTCCCATGAATGTTGTTAATGGCGACTAATGAACTCTAAACTAGAGAAATGGGCAGAAAAGCCCCTTCTGTGCAGCAGTTGGCATACTGCGCTCACCAACCTCCTACGAAACTTGATGAGTACTGACAAATTCCCCCCAAAATTACAACACCGTTATGGAAGTCTATGCGGGAGGTTTTTGTTTAGCAGTGGACATCCTTTGGCTAGTATGATGAGGCAATAATTAACTTCGCATTGGAGTCTGTTAGACAACGGCCTGTCCCAATTTGCGTCTTACATCCGATTCCTGGCCTTCCTAACCCAATCTGCCCCAGCTGATTTCCTCAGACCTTTAGGCCTAAAAATATTAATCAAAATTTCTATTATACCTAATATCAAAGCTTGTTTGTCTTATCTCAGGTTCCGTGATTCCGCCATAGGGACAAATGGAGTCATAGTTAGTAAAGAAGGCCCTGTTGCTTGGAGAAGTATGAATAATTTTCTTAATATTTAACACTTTTAATCATCATCATGCTGCAAGTGCATCAGCTCATAAACTGCTGCGGAAGGGACCTAAAATAATGGTGAACGGTGGTCAATCATAAAAAAGATTACTAGAATCATGGTTTGAGTGTATCAATCCAAAATGGTATTAACGTACCCATGATAATGTGATTTATGAGTCAACCTCACCTGGATGCCATAGCCACGGTGCCAACAGTTTAAACTTGGCTCTAAATAACATTTTCTATTATAAAAAACACGCTTTCGATTATTTTCGATTTGTTAAATTTTTATTTGGAAACGATGAGCGTTCAAGCCGATGCATGAACTCTGAATAACCTGGATAGATGACGTTAGCTCTAGTGTGATCTTATGAGGACCTGGAACCCCCCTTCGGTGCCGAAGATGACCGCTCCAGTGGTTTTAGCCAGTAGGAGTCCGGCAGACCCCTGAATCCTTCCCCGGGGCGAAGGAAGTTCATGTAGAATTTCCACTGGAGATCAATAAAAAAGGTAGACAGCACACTGCTGCACGGGTTGGTGGGTGCGGCCTTTAATTACGGATTTATTTAGAGGCCTACAATTATTTTATAATACATATCATTAGTTTGTAGTGCATGGGATTTTTCAAACATTTGTCATTTTATTATTAAAATGTGTAAGGATCTGTGCTAGCTATTATATTATATATATAGCAATAACATACCAAGCTACTGCAGGTAACGCTTTTGTTGTTATTTAATTTTATTGATATATATTTAATCTATTCAATATTAAAAAATGACAGGACAGAGAGAGACTAGTTGCTAGGTAGTTGTTGCGCCGGAAAAATAAGAAAAAAGGAAGTAAATTAACACTAGAAAAGAGGTGTTTTTATATTATACTGGGGTGCAAATATGAAAATTCCTTACATCATATTGTATTATTAAATGATTATGACTTTTAGAATTCATGTGCGGAATGTGCAAATTCATTATCACTTGCATTAACGGTGAAGGAAAACATCGTGAGGTGACACGCAAACTTGAATAATTTCCAAAAAAATATTAGAATTTGACACTGTTTATGATTAAACATAATAACATAAAACAAAAAGTAAAACTATAAGAAGTGCTCACTGCACTTTGGCGCTTTAGGCGTCGAAGAACTCATCATGTCAGCTAATAATGATCCTAAAAGACTGGCAGCCTTGTCAAGTTATATGAAAATACTTATACCATAGATAAAGAAATGGCTAGGCATTAGTCAGATCACGCGAAGTGACGATCAACCGTCTAGAAATCTCAGCAAAGTAGACGTGCACTTGAACAGCTCGACCCAAACTTTTCTACCTGAAACGGCTCAAAACTATAATTACCCTTAGGTTATTGTATTTGCGCCGTTTGAGGACTTTTGCTGCAGAAACAGGAGGGCCAGCACAGCCTTCCGTAGTTGGAAGATAGGATGGAGCGAGTCTGTCGACAAGTTGCATCCTGTACTTCTGTATGCAGTATGCAGTAACGATATTTGGTGGTCTTTTGCAATCGTCGTGAGTCAAGCCAATTGGTACAGCTGGCACGCCGGTAGTGAAAAGAGTACGATAAATAATGTCGTTAATATTGGCATGCAGTACTATGCGACCTGCTCTTGTGCTACAAGACAGGTCATGATGTCCGATGTGGTCCAACATCTTCACCACAGTGATATCGATGAGGAGCACCTCAAGGAGCATCTGCACGTAGGCGTGCATCGGACCCGAAAAGTGTTGCCATGCCAAGAAAGACAGACGGGCAAAACTCTATTCGTGCAAATAATATGGACCGAGCACCGGGATGAACTATAGGAAGTGAACTAACACTAGAAGAGGTGTTTTTTTCGGCCAAAACTTATACTGGGGTACAAATATGAAAATTCCTTACATAATATTGTATTATTATATGATTATGATGATGACAATTGTCAAGTATTTTGTTGCATGGCTCGAAATTATTGCTCATGTGAAAAAGTCAAGACAAGAAATTCAATGGACATTCTTAAAAAAGTGGATTTAATATTATTTTTATTCAATAAGACATTGCCATATCCATCACATATATCCACACCACCAATATATATGTTATTTGTTAGAAAAGAAACTTTCACATTTTACTTGACAGAAATTATTGCCTGACTGACTAGTCATCCTACCTGCTACTGGTCGGTCGTTTTTCATGGACGACATGGAAGTAGTTCATAAACAAATTAATTTCAATAACAGAACAGCGTTCCTAGTTATCGATTTAACTACCTCTTTGAGCCTCACTGGAGAAAATTTTCATAAATCCTTTCTTATTGCTCACCTACGTAATGTAAGGAAGTCCTATGGAAAATTTCATGCTTCATGTACCAGTTCAAGGTAAGCGTCTGTCTGTCAGTTCATCATCATCTGTCAGTCAGTTAGTAAATGCATATAAGCTATAACGCTCTTCGTCTCCAAAATACGGTGATGATTGCCAGTAGATTTGATTGCCGCTATAGACGGAATTTCTGTGACATGTCACTTAAGGTCCAGGAAAAGTAGGAAATGGTTTTCATGGTAGTTAAATTGTGATATATGATGAAATATGTCTTGTATATTATGTGAAATAAATTTATTTTATTTTATTGGTAGTTAAGCTAGAACAATAAGATCTCAACTGATGACATAATTCTTACAGAATGCATGGAATATTTTCAAATTCTACCATACCCATGCCGAGGAGTAGGGAATATTGTAAACAGAAAAATTTGGAACGAAAAAAAGAAATGCCATAAGTTTGATCATGCTGTAGCTTTGGCTGTGGTAGGAGGAAGAGATGCACAGAAATCGGAATTTTCACATATGGTAAGTTATTTTTTATTCTAAATCATTATTTCAGCTGTTAGAGTGAGATGGTTGTTAATGACCGACTCCTTTTGGTATATGTCGCGTCCGGTCATGAGTACGGACCTAAAACTAGACACAAGCGCGAATATTATCGCTCAACAGTGGTCTCATCACCTAGGAACTGTTCAGTGTTTTCGTTAAAGTGCTCAGTATTGTTTATTGAGTGTGTATTGGTATTTGTAATTTTAGTGTGCCTTGTAAGATAAACTGTGTAAATGTTAAGAATAGTATTTCTCTATATCCCGTATCCCGTTTCTGCACACTATGTCTCATAATGATCCTCTTATTTGGCTTACATATAATTCGCATACAATTATTTTTTTATTGTACACCTATATCGAGAAAGAGGTGGATCGTCGAATCCGACTCGGCTGGGCAGCGTTCGGGAAAATCGCAACGTCTTTTCGTCAACAATATCGCAATGCCTAAAGACGAAAGTCTTTAACCAGTATGTGTTACCAGTGATGACATACAGAACAGAGACGTGGTCACTCACAATGGGCGTCATAAGAAAGCTCAAGGTCAGCGAGCTATGGAGAGAGCTATGCTTGGTATTTCTCTACGATGAGGAATCCGTAGAAGAACTAAAGTTACCGACATAGCTGAAAGAATTAGTAAACTGAAGTGGCAATGGGCGGGGCACATTGCTCGTAGAACTGTTGGCCGTTGGGGCATAAAGGTTCTTGAGTGGAGACCGCGCACTGGAAAACGCAACGTGGGACGACCTCCAACGAGGTGGACTGACGACCTGGTGAGGGTCACTGGGAGTCATTGGATGAGGGCGGCATGTGACCGCTACTTGTGGAAATCTAAGGAGAGGCCTTATTCAGCAGTGTCCACTGCTTCCTCCACCGCCATCCTTTGGCTGACATGATGATGATGATGATATATGAGCATATCCACAACAACCACAACAACACTGGGGCCCAGTTGATTGTTTGTGTCTTCATTGGAGGGGTTACCAGTACTTTTTTAATTCAAGGTACTCGAAAAATAGTTAATATACAATTAACCATATATCTTGAAAAAAAAATAACATTCTCCCAGAAGCACAGTCGGGTTTTAGGAGGGGTCCTAGTACTGCAACGACTCTATTGGATGTTACAGACAACATATTGTCAGCCCAAGATAAAGGTTTATGTACTCTTCTAGTTTTATAAGACTTTTCCAGAGCGTTCGATTCAATAAATGTATCTCTTTTGCTCTCAGAGATGGCGTACTATGGGTTTGAGTCATCCACAGTAAAATGGTTTGATAGTTATCTGAGTAACCGTACCCAGATTGTGGAAATTCATGATGGAAATGGAAGCAACCATTTATCTGATACGGCTCCCGTAGTTAAGGGTATACCACAAGGATCCATATTAGGCCCAACATTATTTATTTTGTACAGTGCGGATATAATTGAAGTTTTGAAAAAATGCATGTATCATATTTACGCTCACGATCTACAAATATACCTATCTTTTAAACCTCAAGAGTATGACATCGCAGTAGAAGCGATAAACGAAGACCTAGAAAGAATCGTTAATTGATCTGAACGAAACTCACTCCTCCTTAACTCAACTAAAACGAATTTTATGCTTTTTGGATCTAAGGGCCAGTTACATAAAATAAAACCAAATCATTGAGACGTGACTGTAATGGGACAACCTATTGAATGTGTGAGTGAAGCGCGAAATCTGGGTTTGATTATGGACTAAGGTCTTCATTTTGAGAAGCACATCGCAAACTGTGTCAAAAACTGTTTTTACCGACTAAAAGTTTTGTATAAAATGCGTCCATTTTTAAGCGAGGAACTGCGTGTACAACTTGTAGAGAGTTTAGTATTATCAAATTTAAACTATGCAGATACTATAATAGGTCCCAGACTCTTAGCACGTACTGAAAGACTGATTCAAAGAGTTCAAAATGCTTGTGCAAGCTTTTGTTTCAAAGTGCCACCAAGGAGCCACCTTACACCTTTTCTCAATAAATACAATATTTTTAAAAAGAAATCACGTCGAAATCTCCACTTGTCTTGTCTTCTTTTCGGCGTTATAAAGTAAAAATGTCCATCATACCTCTACACTAAGCTCATGTGGGTAAATAGTCACCGGCAGCGTGAGGGTAGACGTTGTGCTCAGCAACTGGCCATACCAAAACATGAATCTGCAGCCTTTCGTGGTAGCTTCCGGTATGCGGCCACCAAATGTTGGAATAACATACCTCCACCGATTAGGAACCTGAGGAATATAAACACATTCAAATTAAAACTAAAAATATTTATTCTTAACTCTCAAATTGAATTTAATACAATTAATGTAGATAAATCTTTTATTTAATAACTTAATGTTAACAATTTATTATTCACCATATGATGCATTTTTACGCTTCTTTTTAATATAATTTAAATATAAAATTCAATTAAGTGTAACTAAAAAAAATTACTTACCGACAGGATGAGTTAACTTTGTAATGACATGGTGCTTGTGGCGAGTGTTTTTTATAAGATACATCAGTAATGTAAACAAGATGCACATCTCATTCAATGTTCAAATAATAATATACTAATGGGAACCATGTTGACAAGCCCGTGGTCAAACAAAATGTGAGTTGAAAGATGGACTTGACAATTATGTGTTCACCTTAACGGACATGTGTACTACCGCATGTTGTTGAATTTTCTGGATTGATTGAGTGTTACAAATTTTATATATTATTATTATCACCGTCTTATTTTTATAATAAATTATTTATTTTATTCGGATATTGAATAATTATATACTTGTAATACAATTACGTAGGTAATTGCTTTCGTACGTGTGTCACTGCACAGGGGTGCCAACTGAAAACCAGCGCTGGGTGCGTCGCGCCCAGCAAATGCTGAGTTGGTGGCCTTTTCGGCGTGGGCGTGCTTGACAGCACTTTGTTTAGGAATTTAGTGTAAGATACATTGTTTTTCTTTATTTTAATTTTATTTTGTTGTTTATCATTATTGTTCTGTGCTGTCACTTTGTCCCGTACTGAATAAAATATATTTCTTTCTTTCTTTCTTTCTTACTCACCACGATTGAAAGGCGAGTTGGTGAGCGCAGTTTGGAATATGGATACTGTTCCACAGAAAGGGAACCGCTGTGCTTCCTCTGGTTAAAAGTCCCTTAGTCGCCTTATACGACATTCGCGGGAGGAGATGGAGTGGTGCTACGAGTATATTTTAAATGCTGTCCGCATTTGTCCACAAATGTTATAGTACATCCTTATTTAATGGAAGGTACTTTGTACATACTTAGAAGAACTTGCGTCTCCATTATGACATTAAAGCTTAGCACAACACTGTTGATAGAATTGCCTCTGCGTGATTCCTTGTGTCATCTCTAAATAGCTGTTGATTTCAAAGATAAGCTTTGATAGCAAGGGTACTTCAATACACTTCCTTTTCTAGTTGACTACAGACAAACCGAACCCACAGTACCTAAGTGATGTTTAACGACATTCTGTCTTTTGTGCCGGGGAAACATTTTAACCACTAAATAGATTATATCTTTTTTTCAGGCTTTACTCGGTTATGGTGATGACGTGGAATCAGCGCAGTGGCTGTGCGGAGGCTCTGTGATCAGTGAGAAATTCATACTGACTGCGGCACACTGTATATCTTCCCGTGCACTGTAAGAACCTATTTTCACTAAGTTCTCACAAATTTCCCTATTTCCAAAACTTTTCCGTTTATTTCATAGACACATGCCGCCTGTATATTGCAGCTAAAATATTTAATATTATGTTATGTTGCCTTAACTAAAGTAGTCTTGTGGCTCATTTCTTAGCCCTTATTTTTGTTTGCCTATATATATATCCTACCTATATTAACTTTCAGTCCCCTCTTTTCTATAATGAAAAATAAATATATTAAATTAAATTATTTTATATTTTTAATTCAAAATTCTAACGCTGAGGATTCCAGAATCATATACTGAATCCATAGTATCAGCTTCGTTACAATGTCACCTACATCTGGTATAGTTAATTAATCAATTACTAAGTTAAACAACTTGTGACCTTAGCATCCATTCGTGTCAACGAGGTGCAGACGATAACGATTTAAATTAAACTGATAGAAATACTTTGCCTCGAACCGAATAGCCGATTTGCGATTAATCGAATTTAACATCGAAACTAAGAATGTAAAAGAAAACCTGGGAATTAAAATAAATTGTATAAGTAAGGATGTGCATAGATTTTTATTCCAATGTTAAACCATCTACAGGCACCTATGAAGTCTCAGCTTAAATCAGAATATGTGATAATTTATATTACTATGTAAGATAAACATTTACGATATGTAGTTTAATTGTGGATAATGTAGATGTTAATATTCTAAAAGTGTACGCTAAACAAGATTGTACAAGACTATATTAATTTAGAATTTTATATCTATTTTAGTATTGTCTTATGTTTTCACGATTACACATTATAATAAAACACATGCAGGGGTCTACAAGATTGTCTGTGAATGTGGGTTGTCATACATAGGGCAAACAAAGCGTAGTATTATAGCCACCAGAATAAAATAACACAGCTGAAGTCAAGCATAGACGGTCCACAAATTCCGCAGTGTGTGAAGATGCGTTAGACAAACCTAACCATTTTCGTGTAGACCAGCCTCAAGTCCTCAGAAAAGAGAACCGATAGGTACCAAGAGTAGATTCTGTGTTTCACTGCGTCCACCATGCCGTCGAATTCAGCTAATATGTTTGCATTTTTATCTAAAAATGAAGTAAAAACGACCTTAAAACACAACTTCCAGGGGTAATATATCATTTGCGGCACTGGGGCTTCTGAAACGTTCCGACGGCAAGGAAGACAGGAAAATACATAAAATTAAGAGGATACTTGTTCATCCCGAGTACAAACCACCTTCAAAGTATAATGATATTGCGCTCTTAGAGACAGAAACTGAGTAAGTATACAATTTGTTTTATTTGATGTTTTTGTAATTTCAAGTTTCAGTCAGTCTGCTTTAATAAAATTAAAGGTGAGACCCTTAATTTTAACAATTGTACAGACTGACTTAAGTTATTACGATTAATTAAAAACGTTCAGTACATTAATGATGCACTGAGAGTGCTGGGTATCATCATCATCATTTCAGCCATTTATTCCTCCACTGCTGAACAACGGCCTCCCCCATAGATTTACAAACACAATTTTTTCAATCAATATTTTGGGGGGTATTTGCCTCAGGCGGGTTGGTGAGCGCAGTATGGCTACTGTTCCACAGAAGAGACGCTGCTGCCCATCCCTCTGGTCTATAATCCCTTAGTCGCCATTTACGACATCCACGGAAGGAGATGGAGTGGTGCTATATTCTTAATCCGGTCACCACTCACATATATGCTGGGTATAATAAGTTCAATAAAAAGCTCACCATAAAATATCAATTCGGTATGGCTTTTCGTTCATAATTTACCGGTAGCTTAAAAACGATGTATGTGAACATCAATATGTGCTACAGGTATTGAAATAATGAAAGGTATTAGGATTGTGCAAAAAATTAATTTAAAGCTTAGGTTTTTTGGTTTTTCTCAGGGTAACTGTATAAGTCCTGTTATTCATTTCAATGTTCATAAATGTCCTTTCTTGTTATATACCTTAAGACGGTTAATAATAATTCTACTATGCCTCCTTTTGTAACCAAAAGATGATGTCATTTCAGAATTCAGTTTACCAGAGACGTGCTACCTGCGTGTCTCGATGTAGAGTTTAACCTTCCAAAACCTCAAGCTGAGGCGTGCGGCTGGGGACGTCAGGGTCATAGACAAGCTCTAGCTGATATCCTGCAAGTAGTAAGTACTAAGTCTATTGAAATAACTGCTATTATCGTTATATCGGCAACAGTAAGTTAGGAGTTTGAACTCAACCTGTTGCATTATTAACTTAAACAATTAACGGTTAAAAATTGAGGTACTCATAGCCAGTTGCACTCACTAATTGGTAAGCTGATTGATTGATGATTAAGCAACGCTCGGTGCGGTCAGTCTTTGGACGGGTGACCACATAGTGGTATTTGAACCGAGTGTTTCCATGCTTAGGAGGGCACGCAAAATCGTCGTTTCCGGTCGTTGTCATAAGAAGGCAGTCGGTAGGTAATAGTTGGATACGTGTTTTATAATTTTGTTTTTTAAAACTTATTGAAAATTATTTTCTGCTTTTTAGTTCGGTTATCTACAAAAGCGTGTTTTTTAAACTATTATTTATTTAATAAGCATTATCTCTTTTGGGAATGTATATTTGCTATATTATAACTATTCCATTTAGGTTTCCCCAACGCTCCATTTCTTTGCTTTACACTTAGACTTTTTTCTTAGGTAAATCTGGAAGAATTCAGCGAATCGGAATGCGCAAAAATATACAACACACACAGGCACTTAGAACATGGCTACGACCATCAAAAGCAGATGTGCTACGGGTCCAAGACAAATGTAAACGATACTTGTGAGGTAAATAAATCGTTGTGGTACGTAACGTAACGTGGCAAAGCTTAGCTTAGATATAAATAACCGCTCAATTCCAAAAAAGGTGAAATTTGGCAAAAGCAAAGCTGATTGTGGAACGGCGAAAACCTTCCTGCAATGCAATCCTCGTCGACTTCCTCAGACCCTAGGAAGGATGGAGGTGTTGCCCGGGCTCTCTCCGGTTTTTTTCCGACCAGGGCAGTTTTCTTCGAGCTATGTACTCAAGAATGAACGCATCCGAGCCTCCCATTGGTGACACACCTTTAGGCACATCTTAAGATGCCGCCCCCCAGGCATATCTTGGGGATTGTGAAAGATTCACCAAAGCCTCATTATGCATCCGCACACGGTAGGAACAGAGAATTTGCGAGCCGCCGTCTTTAAATTTTCGCTATTTTATAATATAACTTTGCATATATTCACTATCCGCAATTATAGTCATTTTATATCACTGTTGAAATATATACACGCTCTACAATTTTTTTATTAACCGTCTACAGGGTGATAGCGGTGGACCTCTACAAATTAGTGACTTCAAATGTCTGTACACCGCTGTTGGTGTGACTTCGTACGGCAAGGACTGTGGCATCCCCGGTTCAGCCGGCATCTACACCAGGGTCTCATACTACGTACCTTGGATCGAGAGCATCGTGTGGCCTGCAGAAACTGAAGCACACAAGAAATTGGACAGCCAGTAGCTTGAGAAATTCCTTAAAATTAAGTATAGTTTGTACAATATAGATTAGTATATATCAGTTTTTAATTATCAAGACCAACTGGTACATACTGTTTTCGAGTTGGTCCTATATAAATTTCATTACGTTTGATTGAGTAGATTTTTAGCTAGTTTCAATAAACAGGTTAATTTGACTGCGCTTATCTAGATGATGTCTTAATAGTTGCGTATCCTCTGAGATCAAAGAACCGATTTGAGTCATTCTTATTTTTAGTGTTAAATACTAATACCAAATTGGAAAACGTTTTTACATTTATTTTCACTAAAAAGAAAGAAAAAAAACATTGTAACAAAAAATATACCGACTTCAGGTATAAAATATAACTTCTCGTTGGTCTGCATGAACCATGGTTGGGGCCTACCTGGCCCCGCCCGACTTCATAAAAAAAGGGTTTTTTTCCTTTTCGGTGATTATAAATTTTTTATATCGTGTAGGGTTTTTAAAGTCGGTATATTTTTTGTTAATACGTTTTTAACTAATGACGATCAAGTTTTAATCACAATTCAATTCATGTAACGACTAGCAAAGATTCTATGTAGGTAATTTCTGTAGTTTCTACCAAATAAAAATTCTTTATTCAAAGTATGTCTAATACTTTGAATAAAGAATGATGACTTTTGTAATTTCTGTTTTTATTAGTCCCAGAAGTATCGTTTCCTAATTAATTAAAATTTGAACTCAAACGTTTAAATTTATTGACACTTACATGCTTGAAGTACGAGCATTAAAAGTTTAATGCTCGTACTTCAAGAGCTAAAGTTGTATGGTTTTAAATGCGGAGCCCTTGGCGTGGGCCCTGGAATGAACATGGGCAAGACCACAGAAATAGGAAATAAGGAGAAGTGGTATGGGGGCGTAATCGCGCCACAGCGACTGGATAAATTTGGGCCATCCGGAAAAAATGGCCGTTTTATAACATCAGTTGAGATTCGATCGCGTAAGTAACTTTGTTTGTTTGCTGAGGATGCCATGGCGCTGCAGTGCATCGGGGATGTTTGCAGATGCAAATATTAATAGTTTCGCCGCCATTATTAGGAACAGGTGTGCTTCACTAATGAAGCGTGTCCGCGATAGTACCAACACTATCCTCAGTGTCTTTGTCGATCGGTTGGACACCCCGATACTGCGGAGATGGATGCAACTCCACACTGAGTTAAAATTATAAAATGTATGTACCTACTAACACTATAAATTAAGTAAATTGTTACTAACACTATGGACCTTGTCTGAAATAAATGTTTTATTATTATTCTCTTTATTTTACTTATAAACATATTATATTACATTTTTAAATACACAATATAAAAATAAAATATATTTAAAAATATAAAAAATAGTGACGCACCGGCATCGGGAACATGGTCCAAGCTGCCGGTGGTTAGGGCTCCAGAGTGAGGAACCTCCTGACAATACGTGCCGTGTCAAGGAGAACCACTTTCTGTATCAGGCCCTTGACCCAGCTGCCTAACGAGAGCCTCTTAAGATGTCGGTCGAGGCTCTTCGTCATTAGGCCGTTGGCCGTAACGACTATCGGCACAATGATTGCCGAGTCAACATCCCACATGTCGACAATCTCGTGTGCCAAGTCAAGATACTTTATTTGTTTATCTTTCTCGGCTTTCACGAGATTCTCGTCATGCGGGATGGTAACATCAATAATCATTGTGCGGCGCTCTTTCCGATCTATCATCACTATATCAGGCTTATTAGCAATAATAGTCCTGTCAGTGATGATAGACCGGTCCCAGTATAATGTGATATGACTATTTTCGAGAACTGGGTCGGGCACATACCTGTAGTATGGTACTTCAAAGGTCACAAGTTTATATTTCAGTGCAAGTTGCTGGTGTATAACCCTGGCCACTTGGTTGTGTCTGTGCAAGTATTCGCCGTTAGCAAGACGAGAACAACCAGAAATAATATGTCTGATGGATTCACCCGGACGGTGGCATGCCCGACAAATGTCAACCGTACCATCCTTAACAATATATTTCCGGTAATTGTTCGTCATGATAACCTCATCCATAATCGCACAGATAAAACCTTCGGTTTCCCCGAACAGGTCGCCGAAACGTAGCCAGGATACTGATGATTGAAAATCTACATCGGGTCCATGGAGGGCCCGATAAAAACGTCCATGCAGCTCCTTGCTCTGCCATATTTCCTTGCGGTCATTGGTACTGAGTACTACAGGTTTTCGCCAGTTCTCTTTCGCCAGACCAAGCGGGGTAAGCCCGTTGTCCACTGCCACTACATCTCGATGCATCCCCACGTGAGTATGGAAAAAATACTCCCTAAGGCTGTACACCTCACGGTTGTGAAGGGTCTTGGCATTTAAAAAGCCGCGACCCCCACATTTCCGTGGGATGTACAGCCTCATTACCGAGGATCGTGGGTGATGCATCCGATTTGCAGTTAGCAATGTACGGGCTCGCCTGTCCAAGGCATCCAGTTCAGCCTGAGTCCACTTGAGTATGCCGAAGGAGTAAATGAGAACTGGCATGACCCAGCCATTGAAGGCACGCACCTTGTTACCGCCTGATAAAAGACATTTTAGTACTTTTTTCAGGCGGCCAAAGAAGCGCTCCTTCAACGCCTGCCTCATGTCAGCCCCATTGATACCCAACGCCTCCGACATTCCTAAGTATTTGTAGGTCTCGGTTGAGGAGAGAGATCGAAGGTTTACAGAATCCGAGAGTTCAATTCCCTCGGATTCCATAATTTCCCCTTGGTTTACATGCATGACTGCACATTTTTCCACACCAAATTCCATCTTGATAGAGTTACTGAATGTTTCAGTTACCTTCAGTAACTCTACCAGTTGCAACTTGGTGGGAGAAAACAATTTTAAGTCATCCATGTAAAGCAAGTGGGAAATAACCTGACCGTCTCTCCGCAACCGATAGCCCAGCCTTGACCCCTCTAGCAGGTTGCTAAGAGGGTTCAAAGCTAAACAAAACCACAATGGACTGAGGCTGTCACCCTGAAATATACCCCTCTTGATCAAAATCGGCTCACCGTTTTCCAGAATCTGGCGACACCCCGGATAGCGAAGGACTGTCCTCCATTGCCCCATACATGACATCAGGAAGGTGCATAGGGTTGTATTTATTTTGTACAACTCTAGCACCCTCATGAGCCATGTATGTGGCACAGAGTCGTAGGCCTTCTTGTAATCTATCCAACATGTCGACAGATTCTTTCGGTTGCGGCGAACTTGTTGGCAGATAGTCATATCAATGAGAAGTAGCTCCTTAGTACCGTGGGACCCATTCCTACATCCATTCTGAGAAGCAGACATTATAGAATTATTATCTACATGTTGGTTAATTTTTATTCTCAAAATGGATGTAAGAAGTTTATAGACCGTCGGTAGGCAGGTGATCGGCCTATAATTCTTGGGTTCCGTAGTGCTACCTGCTTTATGGAGCAGGTGGGTAATACCTGTCGTTAAGAACTGTGGTAGCGACCCGTGTTCTATGGCTTGTTGAAATTGGGATGCCAAGCGAACATGCGAACTACGGAGCCATTTTATCCAGAAATTGTGCAGTCCGTCCGGCCCCGGAGATTTCCAGTTTGGCATTGGACGGACTGCACTGGCCACGTCTTGAGCGTCTATACTAATGGCTCCCATTTCCTCTATTGGTTCGCACGCTCGCTCCACATCCCTTATCCAACCTTCCTCAGTGTGACTGACGGGCACCGACCAAATGTTGCGCCAGAATTGAATCGTGGTGTTATCATCTGGTGGTGTCCCGTCACTCACACCTTGCTGGGGTCGCTCCCAGGCTCTAAATACCCACCTTTGGTCACTTTGGAACATGCGATTCTGGGTAAATCGGTCCACGCGCTTCTTGTACCGCCTGATACGGTTTGCCCATGCACAAACTTTCTGCTTCAGGAAGTCAATGCGCTCTGTGACCCGTGCAGCATATTCTTGGGGACACGTATCCGTCCCCAAGAATGCCCGTTTCACAAAGCGCATTACCCTTGGACGATTATTGCCCTCCCTGAAGCAGATGAGCTTGCCGATGAGTACCCTAGCCTCACCAATACGACGTTCGATTCTGCATTGCCATGCCGGTACGGACAATTTAGGTCGTGTAGCTCCGTCTGGTTTATCAAATTTAACGTGAGCTACACGACAGGCCGCTACGGCAGCGCAATACAAAATCGAATGTGTATCGGTAAGATCCTTGCTGTTATCAAAATATCCTGATAACAGCGTATCTAGGGCACACACTAACGCCCTATTCCGTTTGTGCATCGGCAAACGTGGTAAACGCGGTCTCTGTTCTGGCGCTATGGATCGATACTCCCGAATCGCATCCTCCAACGCACTCCTCAATTGTTCATTAGACTGGGTACTTACATTTGTAGCCCTGTCATCATCTTCCTCATCAGTGCGGTTGTGCTGTGGTGGGTCCGCAACAAGGACTTCTCTATGTATTGGAGTCACTGACGAGGCTGGGATAACACGGCTACACTGTGTTTCTGAGCGAAGCCTGTCAAGCACGATGTCATCCAACCTATGGCTACGTTGAATGACTCGCACTTGATCTGATAGCCGTTGCGCTGAAACGTTGACTGCTGGTTCAAGCACCTGAAACAGAGAGAGCATCCGACCTCGGTACGCTGTGAGGTTAGTTCCCCCCTCTGTAGCCCCATAGTACGCGCGCATTACGTTTTCATTTATGGACTGTGTCCATTTCATGCGCGGCACATTTCCATCGGCAGCGGGGACCCTGTTCGCGGCCGGTTGGCCTCGAGGTCCTAAGCATGTCGGTGGCCGGCCTCTTCCTCGCCGACGCGCAGGTGTTGGTGACGTCGGCGGTGAAAAGTACTCGTCGCTCGAGCTCGACGCTACTGCAGCGGTCGACACCACAGCACTCACGGTTGAGGCGGGTTCCGGTGGCTGCGAGGCGGAGCTGAGCGACGAGGCCGAAGGTGGTGGGTGTGCATTTAGCAACAATCTGGTCTTATTTCTTGTCAGCATTATCCATTTTCCGTCCAATTCCTAAAATATGTAAAATTTCTGTTCTGTCATTATAAGACATTTGTCATTTTAAATGTATTTATCTTTGGTATTAATTTTATTGTAGTTCTTGATTCTATTGGTTGTATATACTTTTCCATATCGAATTTTATTTATTAAATTTTGTTATTATATATAATATATGTATGGTAAGCGGTATTATAAATATTACGTTTTAAAATAAATATTGTTCGGAAAATCTTTGGCAGCTGACTAGGGTGTTGCCAGATTAAATTTTATTTAATCTGGCAACACCCTATTTTTTATTTTATTTTATTATTATTATTGTCGTGTTGTTCGGGGATAACATGCAAACACCGAAGTGAAAATATTAACTTTATCAAGGAAGGAATCATATACAATATGCAAGTGAAGGAATTTTCTTGTATTTGTCTATAAAAGAATAAATTAAAAATTATTTGATGATGGATGAGACCTTGTAACTGTGTGCATTAGTGTGCTTTTATGAAGAATGGTAGTGGGGCAATGGATTTCTAGGCTCGCATACATAGGGCACGCCGCGATAGCGGCGGTAAGACCGGTGATGGAGGAATGGCTGGAGAGGCGGCATGGCGCCCTCACCTACCGAATGATGCAGGTACTCTCGAACCATGGGTGTTTCTGGAAGTTCCTGTGTCGAATAGGCCGAGAAGAGACGCCCGGTTGTCATCACCGCGGAGCCTGCCCGGAGGACACGGCGCAGCATACGTTGGAGGAGTGCCCAACTTGGGCGGCGCAGCACCGTGACCTCGTCGCAGCGGTCAAAGGGGGTGACCTCTCGCTTCCGGCCGTGGTTCAGTCCATCGTCCGGAGCGCGAGCGCGTGGGATGCCGTCGCCTCCTTTTGCGAGGAAGTGATGCATGCAAAGGAGGCGGCTGAGCGGGGACGGAGGGAGATCTGTGATCCCCTTCGCAGAAGACGCACCGGGCGTGGGCGCCGGGGTAGGACGCTGAACGATCTCCGTCGCCCGAACAGAAACAGGCCCGAGATGGCGGCGCACGTGTTCCCGTGGCCAACAAGGCCGCACACAGAAGGGGCCCGTCAATTATTGACGGGCCGATACCTGCCGGGGGAGCGGTCTAATGCAAAAAAGCGTACAACTCACCCTCGGCTAAAGGTAAGAAGGACACTGTGGGGTTTTAGCCTGTTTGAGCCTGGCATGCCCCTCCGCCTTTCCCAAGGCGGAGGAAGTACATGAGTATATCCCTACGTAAAAAAAAATGCTTATCATTTTAGAGACAAAAGAAAAAGAGAAAAGAAAAAAAGAAACTATAATAATACCAATTGAGAAATGTTTGCAAGAACGTATATAATGAGTATATTTGTCAATATGTGTGTATGTTTGTGATTGGGTGTACATGTTTGTGACTGGGTGTTTGTGTGTGTGTACGTTGGTGTGTATATAGATATGTATTCATGTATGATATCACCCTAATAAATAATTCAACTTCCGAATAGGACTGGGTTAGCCACCATTGTCTAACAAGCTTCTTAACTTGACGAAACCTACAAAATTTAATGTCACATATTTTTGCTACCTTATTATATATAAAACCAAGCATGAATTGTTGCATATGTTGGGCGAAAGTTGTTTTTACTGTGGCTGATGGACATTTGAAAATTCGACTTTTAATTAATTCTGGGTATTCCGCTGACTGGAGAATTATTTTATGCTTTTTTAGGACTAAATTAAGGATGTATAATTGACGAACGTTAAGTACTGAGGCTTCATTATATAAACTGTCCGTGGGATACCTGAAGGGTTTTCTAAACATGACTTTCAGCACCGATCGCTGGGCACGTTCGATCTGTGTCATAATGGTGATACCCATTCCGCCCCAAACAGTTACACAATAAAAGATAACCGACTCACATAACGAAACATATACAAGATGTAAAATCTTTTTATTACCAGAGTTGCGTAGCTGTTTCATAACGTGGGTTAACATCCTGATACGTTTGGCTACTAGATCAATATGGGGTTTGAATGAAAGTTGATTAATTATGACCCCTAGATATTTTAGGCTCTCCACTTTTTTAATGACACCACAGGAGCAATTGTCTATGTTGCAGTTTGAAGAGTGGATTTTGAGCTTATAAAGAATGTTTGATGGTGATGCAAGCGTTTTGTTAAAGCAAATGTAGTTGGTTTTTTAAATATTTAGAGAGAGTAAGTTCAGGTCAAGCCACCGCTTGATGTTAGATAAACCATTTTGAGCGGATTCATGCACTGGCTCCCAGGATTTATCGTGAAAAATGACTACTGTATCATCTGCATAGCAAATTGTGTCTGTTTTTTGGGAAATCATACGGTGTATGTCATTAATATAGATGATAAAGAGGGTCGGGCCAAGGACACTGCCTTGCGGAACTCCAAATTCTAAACCTTAACACTTTGTTGTCTGCCTGTTAGATAGGTCTCAAACCATTTTAGGGGCAGTCCTATAATCCCTTAAGTCTCCAACTTTTTTTTGTAGTATGGGGATTGCAACGGTGTCAAATGCTTTCGCGAGATCGAGAAATACTCCTATGCACTTCTCGTTATTGTCTAGATAAGACGTCACTAGTTTGGTTAATAGGCTGACTGCATCTTCGGTGGATTTACCCGGTCTGAAGCCAAACTGCTTACTAGACAACAACTTTTAGATTCAAGATAGTACATAAATCGTTTATTTACAATCTTTTCAAGAATTTTGGAGAATATTCCCAATAGTGATATGGGTCTATAGTTCGCAGGGTCTTGTTTTGGTCCAAGGTATTGAAGTAACCTTTTTCCATTTATCAGGGAATGTTCCAGTGCTTAAACTAAGGTTAATAACGTGGGTTAAAGGGATTATTCTTTCATTTCTTATCTCTTTGATAGGTTTTGGTGTAAAGTCGTCAATGCCTGAGGCGCTTTCACTTTTTAGATTTAGGATTACTTTATTAACCACAACAACGTCGGTAGGGTGCATGAAAAAATTTATGCCCACAGGATCACCTAATTTTAATTTGGAAATTAATGATATCTGGGTTTCTTTAGTATCAGAAAGAATTTTACAAGCCAGGTCTTTACCAATGGAAGAGAAGTATTAATTACAGCTGTCAATTTAATTCTGTGTAGTAAAATTCGATTTAAGAAGGTCTATGGCGTTATTTTTGTTATTTGAGCATTCACAGATATTTCGTATAGTTTTCCATAACTCTTTGGTATTGTTTATATTCTATTCAAGCTTTTGATTGTCATAATTAGATTTTAGTGTATGAACAAGATTGGTAAAAAAGTTCATGTATCGAGTGTAAATTAGTCTTTTAGTTTGGTCACTGGGGTATTTTCTCGAATCAAGGTGGAGTATATCTCTGTGGTTATTACATCTGATAAGTCCAGGTGTAATCCATGGCTTCCAGATATATTTGGAACGACTAATTTTATTTTTAATTGTGTTGTTTTTAACTGCATTAGTTAATATTGTATAGAACTCTTTAACCGCGGTGTTTGTATCCGGAGCAACTTGTACTCCGCTCCAGTCAGATTCTTTTAGTTCTGCTAATAAAGCGGGTGTGTTTGTTTGATTGATAATGCGATTTTGACATTTTGTTCCAGAAGTTGTGAGCATTTTATAACCCATCATTACCATACGATGATCTGTGATGTCAGTATCACAGACAAGACCTATAGCAGTCTGATTACTAGATTTAAGAAAAACGTGGTCCAAGCACGAATTTAATCTGGTTGGCTTAGAGATAACTCGCTTCAATCCATGTTCACACATTAGGCACATGTATTCAGAGCAAGTGTTATCCGACGTGGAAATAAGATTAAAGTTGATATCACCGGTAACTATTGCCGCTAATTATATTGTTGAGTACCGGCTTGTTGAAGTAAGTACTTTGTCCAGAGAGGAAAAGAAGTTATTAACTTCTCTGTGTGTTGGGGACCGATATATGGCAATTAAAGATATGCTATTGGATAATTCTAATAAAAGTGATTCAGCGTCCAAGATTTCAGGCTCTGACACAGTCACGGTCCAACAATCTCTCACTTAAGTTACCACTCCTCCGCATTGGTTTAAATTATTCACCGTAAGATATGAAGTGTAGCCTTGGATCTGCCCAATAACGGGGCTACATGCAAGCCAACACTCGGTTAGAACAATAACATCATAAATGATGACGCAAAAAGTGTTGAAGTTATGCTGTATACTGCGGATATTAAATGTCAATATCTTAAGGCTATAATTTGAAGTCAAAACTTGTTGACAGTTTTCAATTTTATCGAGCTCTTTACACTCCAGTTCAATACTATTGTCAATTTGGTTTGATAAAAAGATTGCCATTTAAAATTATTAATATAGAAAATAATTGATTAGAGTTATAAAGGATTGTTGTGTCATGAACTTGGTAAGCAGTGTAGTTGATTATGACTTTAGGTGTTATAGCCCTGAGAAAAACGTAATATAAGTAATTATCATTTTGTATACTAGACCAGTGATGGTATTTGGTTATTGAGTTATTGTTAAAGACAGCTTCGTTAGAATAATATGTGACAGAGTAAGTATTTATGTATTTGTGTGGATACGCGGTGTATAAACCGAGCGGAGTATTTATTTATTTATTTATTATACTCTTTATTGTACACCAATCGTTATAGGTAATAAAAACAGTAGTGCTTATAAGTATATTTTAGAGTACAATGGGCGGCCTTATCGCGCTCGGCGATTTCATCCAGGCAACCTTAGGATGGAGAAATACTTAACTGGATAATATATGCGGCAGTTGATGGTGTACACAGATACATAATGAAATAACTAAATTACGTATACTATACTAAATATATAAATAATGGAAGATTATACACAATATAGATATATAAATACACAAACATATATACACATATACAAATACTTTTTAATTTATTCGACAAAATATCGAAAAGCAGTTACTTCAGATGTAATACTTAGTAAATTCTAAGCAAAAATAATCACAGTGACAAGTAATGTTCCCTCACTAGTCTTTTGAACACTGATATTGACTGAGCTCGTCTTATTAAAACTGGTAATGCATTCCACAAACGAGCGGCCTGAACCGTAAAGGAGTTATCAATAAATTTTGTGGAATGCATTGGCATTTTAAGTTTTAGGTCTTCTGATGATCTTAGAAATTTTGTATGAGTGTCACCGATGAAATCGAAGCGTTTTTTAAGGTAAGAGGGAGTGGAAGGAATGAATAATACACTGTAAAGTAACGAAAGAGTATAAGTATTCCGACGAAGGCTAATTGGTAACCACTTGAAGTTAGTGCGGAATTCTGAGACATGATCATATTTTCTTAAACCAAATATAAATCGTATACAAACATTTTGAAGTCGCTCAAGTCTTTCAAGTTGTTCCTCTGTAAGGTCAAGATAGCTGGCATCAGCATAATCGAGGATAGGAAGGAGAAGGGATTGTGCAAGCGCAATTTTAGTGGTAGTAGGAAGAAAGTTGCGTAATCTTCTCAAGCTGCTTACTGAAGCAAATATCTTACGACTTACTTCTTGTAGATGAGCAGTCCAGGATAAATTCCTATCAATGATCAACCCCAAGTTCCTAACTTTATCGCTAAAAGGAACTGAAGTGCCGTCAAATGAAACCTGAGGAAGTGTGGTCCAGTTTATTCTAGATATCATCCTGGAACTGCCCACAACAATGATCTGTGTCTTCATAGGATTAACCTTTAGTCCATATATGTTACTCCAGTCACATATTCGGGCTAGATCTATGTTAATTGTGGCAACAGCGTCTGATAGCTTTACAAGAGGAGCTTGATAATAAATCTGAAGATCATATAAGAGTAATAATATATAAGAGTATATAAGGGGATAAGTGAGATATACGTGCAAATAATACGTTTCACAACAATTGGTTCAAAAAACAAAAACATAAAACAGTTGTGTTTAGGTTGTACAGGTTTTAAGGTTAGAAATAGCAAATGTGTACTACACCACAATAGCGTCCACAGCTTGAGGAGGACCCACTTTCTCATCCAGATCGATCGTTGTTCGGATAGGGATAGATGGCTGCTTTTCCACTTTACGTACGTAGATAATTCCGTTTCGTAGCCAGCAGAAGCGAAACTTATAAATTTCTGCTCGCTTTCGTGCTTCACGAATGATGTCTTGTTACTTTTTGTCAATCTTTCGTTTATGTATATCTTGGACGTTGTTCCCTTAATAATATCGTCCGACGTAAGGGGACGTCTTTCCTTGGCAGATTTTAGTATATCGACACGTTTGGCACGGCGTGTGAGCCTTAGGATAATAGCTCTTGGTTTATCTGCTGGGCTAGTACGTCTACGGCCTATACGGTATCATCATTTCGGCCGAATGAAATCCACTGCTGGACACAGGCCTCCCCCAAAGATCACCACAAGGACCGATATGGTGTGTTGTGTGCTCATCGGGGGGTCTTGCCATAATCGCCACGCTTGGCAGGCGGGTTGGCGATCGCAGTTGAGTTGTTAATGTACTCGAAGGACGCTGCTGCCCATCCTCCGGCTAATCCCTTAGTCGACTTTTATGACACCCATGGGAGGAGATGGGGTGGTGGCATTCTGAGCCGGCACCACACGGCAATATACGGTATACTTCATCAATATCAGTTTCAGATAGTTGCACGCCAATTTTATTTGCAGTCAACATCGTGATGTGGCACAGGTTCTCATTGTTTTCTTCCGGGATTCCAATAATTTCGATCTCTGTTTTCTTATTATCTTGCTCTGAAAGATTTAACTTTTGTTCCAGTTGCAGTATTGAGCATTTAAGCAGAATGATTTCATCGTCCTTTGCACTAATTTTTCTCTTTTGAAATCTTCAAGTTTCTGGTTAAGAGTTTCAGAGTAATTAGATAACTTCAACCCAATCTCAGTGTTTTGTTGTTTGAGGTCACTAACCTCTTGTCTTAGTAGTCGTATTTCAGACAGAAGGAGAGACGTGTCAGCTTCAGTAGTTTCCTGCTGTGTGATTTTTACTCGGCTGCCGCGAATCATGTTTACATTTCCGCATGTATTAGTAAACATATTTTTGGGTACGAGGCTAGCAGTTCCTACCGAAAAACGTGAATTATCAATTTTTGGTTGAGAACACACACAGGACGGACAATTCCATTCGCCTTTGTATTCTAGTGTGTAGTTATTAAAACTGGATACTGTTATATTCAGACAGACAAGATCGTAGTATTTGCTACAACTAGCACAATTCATGTGTTGATCGGTTAAACAAATTTTTTTTTCGCATCCTCTGCAAATGATATCCATTGTAAGATCTTCCACGCGACCAGCGCACTATTGATACTGAAAATGTCACTAACTTGTTGCTTATGTAATTTGATAAAACACAAATATTACACTAGAGTTAGGTATTATTTCTTGTACATTTTTCTTTTTGGATTGACTGTTTGCACTATAAACGATAAAAGAAATTGTAGTTAAACATTTACAGTCGCCATGGATATCCTGGGTAATATCAGATGTTATATGATTATGATGATATGATTAAAAGTTATTATTATTTGAATTCATGGACATCAATATGCGTAATCCTGATAATACAATTATTAGTAATATTATTTCGGACATGAAAAGACATTATGACATTCTAATCAACAATAAAAAATCTGCCCATTACTCCAGTATTATAAACTCATCTAAGAATGCCTCAAAAGCAATGTGGACCGTCGTGAATAAGGAGAGAGGTAAAAATAATTCACCGCACATTGACTTCACGGATATAGTTAAAAATTCAGATAGAACATGTTTTTAAAAAAAAAAATCCTCACTGAATGCGCGTTTTCTGAATGCAGCGGCCGCGTGTGGTGCACCCCGTGCTAACGCGTATCGTGTGCGAGACCAGCTGTGCGCGGCGCGCCCGCCAGCTGACCGCTCACTGCGGCAACTACCGTTTACTGCAACTGAGGTCCATAACAGAATTATGACGCGAATTCCGCTCAAACCGTCAAAAGACACGTATGGCATCTCCATGAGACTTGTCAGGTTAGCAGCAGTCCTTCTTGCCTCGATACTCTCAGACCTTTACAACGTCTGCATAAAAGAAGGTTCATATCCTACTCTCATGAAGCTAAGCAAGGTTTCTCCTTTGTTCAAGGGTAAAGGGAAAAAAGACTGCATCTAAACTATAAGCCGGTCTCGATTATTCCAGCTATAGCGAAAATATTCGAGAATGGCCTGAGTTCTCGGTTGATTAGTTTTTTAACAGTGACAGACGCCCTTTCCGACCGACAATATGCGTATCGTGAAGGCCGATCAACGACATCCTTAACTCGTGACCTAATTCGTCGAGTGATGGCTGCTTGAGAAAGTAAGCAGCAAATAGCTTTGATATGCTGCGATTTGTCGAAGGCGTTTGATTTCGCCGACCGCGCTGTACTCGCTGTGAAATTACGGCATTATGGTGTGGATCTTCCACGCTTTGATAACCGATCTTATGCAATAAAGAACACAAATCGTGGTGGGATGTGGAGGCACGGAAAGGTCCCCTTAAAGTTTGAGATGGGGGTGGCGCAGGGATCATCTGTTTCTAACATTTTGTTCTCACTGCTTCTGAACGATTTGCCGAACGCTGTTACGGTCGCTGAAACACTTATGTATGCTGATGACGTAGCCGCACTGGTTACAGCGGCTTCGGGACCAGCTAGAACAGAAGCTGAATAATGTCGCAAACCAACTGGCTGAATGGTTCCAGGTGAACTGACCAGGTGACCAGGTCTCGTGCTCAATCTTACAAAAACTCACTTCATTCACTTCATACTGTCAGGCTGGTTACAAAGACCACTGGCAGTGTCAGCGAATGGAGTTAATATTGTTGACCCGGCCCGAGCCGAGAAGTAAAGGGTTAGTAATAAAAAATCTCTTATAAAAGTCATATACATTATAGATCCAGCAGTCCCTTGTATTGTTGTTTTCATCCAGTAACGACCCTGAGCCGAGATTCGTGTCCCACAGGGGGCGGCCTCAGGATCAGTTACTTAGTTTTATAATTGTTTGCCTGGCTGGAGGCTCTTCAAGCTTCGCCAACTGCCCGGTTAAGCATCCACATCTCCCTTGAGAAAAAAAAAACCGAATTAATTAGAGTCGAGGTTGAACAGTCGTGAACATAAGAAGATAAATAGTGACTAGTGGAATAGTGGAAGATTATTTATGAAGATTGTAATTAATGAAGATTATTGTGAATTACTGGGAAGATTAAAGTACTGAAGTATACTCAAGATCGTGAGTTTTATTGTGTTGTTCCTCAAGGTGTCGGGAATAATTCTGCAGGGCGTCTAAACGCCTAGAACGTCATTCCTAGGGCGTCTAAACGTACCTGTTTCTTTCATATCCTGTTTCTGGTCGAAGTAAATGAACAGTGCTGCCTGTCACATGGTTCCATCCCAGCCGGCAGATTAAAATACCTATCTTGGTGTCAAGGTCAAACCCCGATGAAAGTGCGAGTGTATACGAAATTCATACACAGCCGCAGCTCCTCCGTTTATGCGAATAAATAACTACAGTCCACTAAGCTCTGAGCGTCGACATCGTCAACAACCATCTATCTCATCCCGTGGGTGTCGTAAAAGGTGACTATGGGATTAGCCGGAGGATGGGCAAAAGCGTCCTTCGAGTACATTTATAACTTAACTGCGATCGCCAACCCTCCTGCCAGCGTGGTGAGTACTATAGGTACCGCATGAATTGAGTGAAGCACACCAAGATAGAAGCTTCGAGTACTGCGTTACATTACTCAACCGGCACAGTAATGAAGAGATTTAGAATCGTATTGTTACTTGTGATGAAAAATGGATCCTGTGCAATAATCAGAAACGCTCATCACAATAGTTGAACACAGGAGAACCGACCAAATCCTGCCCCAATCGAAAGTTGACTCAGAAAAAGGTACTGGTGAGTGTTTGACTATGACAATTTATTGACAATGTTTCTAAATCATGAGATTTAGAAACATCGACGTAGGTAAACCTTTTAACAGCACAATTAAACACACAACATAAATACAAATAGATTTGCGCGACGACCGGTAACACGCCACCCGCATCCAACGTCCATCCTTTGTCTAGCTCGTATTGGAGACTGTCATACGCTGTGTTTTCTGGAGCGTGATCTCCAGTTGAAAACTTTTCTGGCCTAACGTCAGTACCAGTTCTACAAGCTATTTGCCATTTGCCCATTGCCACTTAGGCTTAATAATCCTTCTAAGGGTTTCCTCATTTGATTCAATGTGTTAAGAAGAAATATAAAGCTATATATATATATAACTGAACGAGATCAGTGACCTTGGACTTTCGTATGCGGCCTATAGTACGTGACTACGTCGCTCTACCATATGTCATCTCTTGTCACCCTGTGTTTATTGACTTAGGTTTTGAGGCACTACGGTATTGTTGAATAAAGACGTTGTGAAGTTTCCTGAATACAGCCACGTCGATTTCGAGGATTGACCACTTTTGCGAAGTTGGACCTACCTAACTGGACAGTATGTCTCATGTAAACTGTATACTCATTAATCATTTCAAGAACAGATTTCTAAACGGGACGGGCATGACATGGGCGTTTGAAACGACTTTTGTCTTGCCCAAAGATATTGGAAGAAAGGAGATATGCCATGTAGATCAAAATGTATGCGAGCCTAGAAATCCATTTTCCCACTACCATTCTTCATAAAAGTACACTAATGCACACAGTTACAAGGTCTCATCCAATGAACTGAATAAACACAACATTATAATTAGCTTCTCATACTAAAACACTTTGTTACCTACAAAGTGTTTCATCATTTTTAGTTATTTTGGAACACCGACTCGTTTGATAACCGATCAGGTAACAAGTTTTACTAGTAAAATGTTTAAAACCTTTATACAAAACACGGGTATTAAGCATATCTGTCGCCACACCTCGCGCAAACGGTCAGGTAGAGCGCTACAATCGCACCATATAAGCAGCGCTATGTTCCATGAACCATGATAAATCAAATGGTAAGTGGTACGAACATTTACCAGGTATTCAGCTAGGTATCAATACCACTATTAATGCAACAACTAAGAAAAGTCCAACTGAGTTATTGTTTGGATACAATTTAATTAATCCATCACCACATACTAAACGACGTGATCTCTGATACAATATCGGAGATTACCACAGATGATTTGTTAAAATCAAGATCTGATGCTAGCAATCTTATACAAATTCAACAAGAAAAGGCCAAATAACACTTTGATAAGCACAGAAAGGTCGGTCATGTTTTTGCTGAAGGCGATTTAGACCGGGTAATTAGGGCAGTTTGTGGTATAGAGGGGCAATCAAAGAAACTGGAACCTAAATGCCAAGGTCCCTATTGCATTCTAAAAGTTCTTCCCAATGATAGGTTCGTTATTGAAGATACCCCCATCACTAGGAAGGGTAGGCGTTATGAGGCTGTCGCTGCAATTGATAAAATATTTCCATGCTTAACTTTCGCTGAACCAATGTCTTCAGATGATGAAAGGTCTTCTGGCAATGAATTTCCTAACGAAGTCGTAACTGAACCATGTCCAGGACATTTGTCATGCTGAAATTAATCTATGTAGTAATCATGATATAGTTATGATGATCTAATCACTAATATTGAAATGAAATCACGAATACAAAGCTATATCCATTTGTATGTAATGTAGTAGTTATAATAATGTGCAAGTGAAGTTATGAATTGAAGTCCTCGATCATTGTAAATATAAATAAACTAGTAATAAAAGTATATCAATAATAATTATATAAAATACTTATGGTGTTGGCACGGTTGGTGCAGAGGCTGATACAGTCGGTAGTGTCGGGCAAAGTATAAAAAAAAAAGACCAAAACGTACTGATGAAAGTCAAGGATCAATAATATTTAATTAGAAGTATTTAAGGCTCATAAGTATTGATCAAGGTCATGGATCAATAAATACTCTGTAAAGTGCATTGGTCAAAGTCATGGATCTTTGCACTAGGCTGAACTGGTCAAAGTCATGGATTGGTTCAGTCTCGTTTATTTAGCTGCTCAAGGTCATGGATCAGCTAAATTATTATTAATGTATAACATAAGGTTCATAGATATTGATCAAGGTCATGGATCAATAAATATTCTGTAAAGTGTATTGGTCAAAGTCGTGGACTTTTGCACTAGGCTGGACCAATCCATGGTGGTCCAGGCTCGTTTATTTAGCTGCTCAAGGTCAAGGATCAGCTGAATTAATATTTATGTATAACATTTTGTTAGAAAGTTATTTGGTGATTGTCATACCAATACTTATTTTCCAATTTCCAATACAATGAAGATTGTAAGGATTATTACATGTTTGTGTTGTAATTTTACTATCTCTATTAATCTTACCTATCAAACAAAACTAAAATTGTCATCTGGTAGACATAATGTAATTATATTACTTGTATTATATATTGTGTTGATGTTTATATGTATGTTTTGTTAAATTCAAGAATACCTATTACGAAGGGCCTCGTAAAGTTGACGGATGGCCGCAATTTGGATATAATAATTAGGAATGACTACAATTATATTTTATGAACATTTCCGGTTTGTATTAATGTGACATATTTGATGCTAACCGATATATTTAAAATAAATAAATTGATTGTTACCTATTTTATTGCATTGTTATTTAAGTTAGTTACTACACTATCGTATTAGGATTTTCCTATCATTGTAGCTGTATGTGTGTAAATGTAAATATAAAAAAGAAAGACGTGTTGATTTAAGATTAGGTTAACTGTAAAAGTTCATTTGGCTGGGCATTCATTAGGGGGGCGTCCATAAATTACGTGAGGTGTTTTTTAATATTTTCTGTCCCTCCCTCACCCCCTGGTGAGATGTCGTGAGATTTTATTCAACCCCCTCCCCCATCCCCCAATCTCAAGTAAAATTTTTCAAAATGTGGGTTTCTTACGTAAACGCGTTGGATTGTTATTGTAAAAAGAAAAAAAAATTGCTTCGTGCTTTATTTACGACTAGTTAATAAGACAAGTAATCAATATTGCTGAGAGTTTAATTAAAGTGTAATCAAAATTTAACATTTAACAACAGAATACTTAAATCGTAACTACTGTGATTAAAAAAAGAATATCTACTCTAATTCAGTCCATGGAGAATCATGCGCGGTCTCAAGAGAGACTATTGGAACCAACATGTCCATATGATTTTCAGTAAAATCATCTGCTCCTTCAACTTCGTTCTGATCTAGCCACTCTAAGCCGTTGGCGCTTGCGCACAGTAACTCATTAGCTTGTCTTGTGACAATCCGTGAGGGTCGCACTTTGCGGAACATACGCGCTTGCTTAGCTGGTGCAATGTGAGCTGCTCGCCTGTGCGCTACAGCTCTTGTGCTAGATGCAAAGTAAATACCGCATGTATACAGCAAAAAAAAATGCGTGGTATTTGCCGAGACCCCCCCTCTCTCAAACGTAAGATTAGATGAGATTTGACTCGACCCCCTCCCCCTTAAACATCTCAGGTATTTTATGAACGCCCCCTTAGCTGGACGCAGGCCTTACATGTTGTGTCCTGGTAAATAAATATCGTTATTACTTGAAGAAGTGGTTTCACATTATATTACTAACCTGATCAAGTGTACGCTGTTACTCTGAAAGTGACTATTTGATGTTATAAAACGGCCATTTTTTTCGGATAGCCCAAATTGATCCAGTCGCGGTGGCGCGGTTACGCCCCCGTATCACCTCCTTATTTCCTATTTCTGTGGTATTGCCCATGTTCATTTTAAGGCCCACGTCAAGGGCTCCACAATTGT
Organism: Diloba caeruleocephala; assembly: GCA_947459985.1. NCBI lineage: Eukaryota > Metazoa > Arthropoda > Insecta > Lepidoptera > Noctuidae > Diloba > Diloba caeruleocephala. The sequence goes on along the minus strand of OX381629.1, from coordinate 1,474,368 downwards.
ATAAAAATAGTAATATACATTATTCTAAGTGTCTATGAATTTTCTTGATAGCTTTGCTTTATAGGACTGACTACTTAAAACCATTCTACTTTAGTTCTTGAAGTACGAGCATTAAACTTTTAATGCTCGTACTTCAAGCATGTAAGTGTGAATAAATTTAAACGTTTGAGTTCAAACCTTAATTAATTAGGAAACGATACTTCTGGGACTAATAAAAACAGAAATTACAATTAAATCATTCTTTATTTAAAGTATGTCTATATTAGGTAGAAACTACAGAACTTGCCTATCTAGAATCTTTGCTAGTCGTTACATGAATTGAATTGTGATTAAAACTTGATCGTCATTAGTTAAAAACGTTTTAACAAAAAATATACCGACTTTAAAAACCCTACACGATATAAAAATATTAAAATCACTGAAAAGGAAAAAAACCAACCATGGTTCTTGCAGACCAACGAGAAGTTATGTGTTATCTGAAGTCGGTATATTTTTTGTTAAACCGTTTTTTTTCTTTCTTTTTAGTGAAAAAAAATGTAAGAACGTTTTCCAATTTGGTATCAGTATTTAACACTAAAAATAAGAATGACTCAAATCGGTTCCCTGATCTCAGAGGATACGAAACTATTAAGACATCGTCTAGATAAGCGCAGCGCAATTAACCTGTTTATTGAAACTGGCTAAAAAACTACTCAATTAAACGTAATGAAATGTATATAGGACCAACTCGAAAGCAGTATGCACCAGTTGGTCTTGATAATTAAAAACTGACCCTGTAATACTAATCTATATTGTACAAACTTTAAGTAATTTCTCAAACTACTGTCTGTACAATTTCTTGTGTGCTTCAGTTTCTGCAGGCCACACGATGCTCTCGATCCAAGGTACGTAGTATGAGACCCTGGTGTACATGCCGGCTGAGCCGAGGATGCCACAGTCCTTGCCGTACGAGGTCACACCAACAGCGGTGTACAGACATTTGAACTCATTAATTTGTAGAGGTCCACCGCTGTCACCCTGTAAGACGGTTAATAAAAAATTGTAGAGCGGGATATATTTCACTAGTGATATAAAATGACAATAATTGCGGATAATGAATAAATGCAAAGTTATATTATAAAATAGCTAAAAAATTTAAAGACGGCGGCTCGCACGTTCTCTGTTCCTACCGTGTGCGAAACGAATAGTGAGGCTTTGGTGGGTCCTTCACAATTACCAAGATATGCCTGGGGGGCATATCTTTAGATGTGCCTAAAGGTGTGTCACCAATGGGAGGCTCGGATGCGTTCATTTTTGAGTAAAACTGCCCTGGTAGTTTTAATCGGAAAGAGCCCGGGCAACACCTCCATCCTTCCTTTTTTTTTTTATTGGTGCCCAGTGGAAATTCATCATGAACTTCCTTCGCCCCGGGGAAGGACGAAGGGGTATGCCGGACTCCTACCGGCTAAAACCACTGGAGCGGTCATCTTCGGCACCTAAGGGAGGCTCCAGGTCCTCGTATGATCACACTAGAGCCACCCACTGGTGCCACGCCTATTGGCACATCTCGGAGAGGGTGACTGTAAAGCGGTCACCCCCCCGGGGGGATTGTAAAGGATCCCCCAAAGCGTCCCACGGCAGCGCGTGACCACATGCGTGCTACCGTCTTCTCTTGGGTCGCTTGGTGTGGGCACGCAGATTCCCCAATCTACGCACCCGCGAACCCAGAGGTCCCCCACCTCATAGCAATGGCAGGGGTTTTCAAGCGTATCGGAATTAGGCGCCAGGGCGGTTGTTACCCCGGCGCCGTCTCCTTCTTCTTCGAGCGGGATCGGCCCTCTCCCGATCCCGCTCTGCGGTCTCCTTCTGGAGCATGACGCTCTCACAGAAGGAGACCACTGCATTCCAGTTTTCGTGCTCTGCCAACATAGCCGACACTACTGCTGGCAGAGAGAGATCTTGCCCGATCCGATCGACCAGGATCCGCCGCTCGGCGGCCCACGCAGGGCACGCCTCGAGCGTGTGCTGTGCGGTGTCCTGGTCGCTATCACAATGGTGGCATTGTGCCGTGGCCTCACGTCCTATCCTGTGCAGGTACGCGCCGAAACAACCGTGCCCGGTGAGCACCTGCGTCAGGCGGTAGGTGACGCGCTCGCTCCTTTTGAGCCAGGCTCCAAAGAGCGGCAGGACGGCCTCGACGACGCGCTTGGTTGCAAACTGCATCCGCAGGCGATGACGCCACTTTACAAGTGCGCGCCGCCGAGCTAGCCGCCGCAGCTTGTCCAACGCCCCTGGAGGCGCGCCTTCGCCGCTCTGGCGGAGGGAGCGTGTCTGATCGTAGACCCACGCATCCATCTCCGCCAGGATGTCAAAAGGCGGAAAACGCGCCAGGAGAGTTGCCGCCTCGTAGGACACCGTTCGGTATCCTCGTGCGATCCGGATAGCCACTCTGCGCTGCAGACCGTGAATTTTGGTTCTGCAGCGCTGGGCGCCTGATAGTCGAGCTGACCATACAGGCGCCCCGTATAGGACCACGGACCGCACGACTCCTCCGTAGAGACGGCGAACTTCTTCACATGGTCCCCCGAGATTGGGCAGCAGCCGGTGTAGAGCACCCACTACCCTCTCGACTCGGGGGACGAGGCGCTGGAAGTGCTCTTCGAAGCCCCAACGACTATCCAGGGTGAGCCCCAGGTATTTCATGTACCGGCCCACCCCGATTTGCGCGTCACCAACGCGTATCCACGAACTGGGTGGTTCTCTGCTTCTCGGCAGTTTGTGGAACCATAGCGCCTCGGTTTTCTGAGGCGCTATCCGCAGACCCAGGGCGTGGATTTTGGCCACGACAATTGCCACCGCTTGCTCCGCAAGCCGGATGGTTCCCTCGAAGGACTCCCCGCTGGTCAACACCAGAGTGTCATCAGCGTAACAGACTAAGCTGACGCCAGCAGGGAGAACGACACGCAGGACCGCATCGTAGGCGAGGTTCCATAAGAGAGGGCCGAGAACTGACCCCTGCGGAACCCCGCACGTAATTTCCCTCCGCTTTACGCTACCGTCCCTGCCCACGTAGCGAATGTGCCTATCGCGCAGATAGGCCCCAATGATGCCCTGCAGGTAGGGCGGACACCGATGATAGACTAGTGCCGCCCTAATAGCGCCCCACGGGATGGAATTGAAGGCGTTGACGATGTCTAGACTGACCGCCAACGCCACCCCACCCCGCCGGGACACTGCCTGTTCCGACAGCGAGCGGACGCGAAGAATCGCGTCGATGGTGGACCGCCGCTGCCGGAAGCCATACTGACTTTCGGCCAGGTCGGGGCCAACTCGCGACAGGTGCTCAACGAGTCTTCGGGTAACTATTCTTTCGAATAGCTTCGAAGCCCCGTCGAGCAGGCAAATGGGACGGTATGCAGAGGGAGACTCTGCAGCCCTTCCTTCCTTCTTCAAGAGAACCAATCCGGCTTCCTTCCAGCCGGACGGGAACACGCCACTACGGAGGCAACTCGTGAACAGCCGCCTCAAGCGGTCCCCAAGAGACTGTAGCGCATACACCCACGCACGGCCCGGAATGCCGTCCGGACCCGGTGCGGTGTTGCGACTCTTCAGGCGGCCAATGGCTCGGCCCAGCTCCCCATCCGAAACCCCCAAATCCTCGGCCCAGTCCGAGGCATTTGGGGGTGAAGAGGGACCAGGATGGTCCCGAACCGCCGGAAAGAGCGTTGAAAGTACTCTCTCCAGCAAATCCGGGGCCATGGTTTCGGTCACCGGGGGGACATACGGGCGCAACTTGCCCACTACCATACGGTAGGGTCTCCCCCACGGATCCCTGTCTAGTCCCTCTAGGAGCTCGCTCCAGGACCGAGCCTTCGCCTCACTGATGGCAGTCTGAAACGCCAGTGTGGCCGCCCGGTAGGCCCTATAGGCCTCGTCAGTCTCTCCGGCTGTAGCGCTGTGCCGGCGTCGGCTTCGTTGGTACCGGCGGCGGGATGCCAGGCAGACCGCGCGCAACTGCGCGATCTCATCCGACCACCAGTACACTGCCGTACGCCGGGAGCGCCTGGCCCGGGGCATGGATGCGTCGCATATTGACGTCATCGTCTCCCGGAACCAGGACGCTTCCTCCTCCGGATCGGGCAAGATCCCTTGATCGACCTCCGGCCAGGCTGCGACGTTGGCAGCTGCGATGAGCATCTCTCGATCCAGCTGTGTGAGGGCCCAACGCCGCGACCGCGGGCTGGGACTAGAACGGCTCGGGCAAGGCGTGCGGAGGGCCACGTCGAACATTATGTGGCGGTGGTCCGAAAGTGTGACCACTTCCTCCGCTACTCGCCAACCCGACACCATGCGGGCCACAGAAGGAGCCGCCCATGTCAGGTCCACGACCGACTCCCCCTGCCACCGAACGCAGGTGCTAACGGACCCCCGATTCAGCAATCGGAGGTCAAGTGACGCCGCCCAGTCTTCCACTATCCTCCCCCTCGGCCCGTCCCGACGGTTGCCCCAAGCTCTAGAGTGAGCATTGAAGTCCCCCAGGACGAGCACTGGACGGGGCGAGCACTTACAGCGAATGCTGCGTGCCACCCCGTCCAGGTATCCCTCGAAGTCGGCGAGAGACACGTTGGGGGAGACATAGCAGCCCACTACTGCCAGAGGTCCCCACTCTACTACGACAAAGCCCTGCCCCCTGTCTAACAGGGAGCAGGGCGGCTCACCTTCGGCTCCAGACCAATATATAGCGACGGAGTCCCCGGCGCCCCCGAACCAGCGAGGGTGTTCCTGGACGCCGTAGGGCTCTGCCACAACCGCCAAGGCAACCGACCACTCCGCAACAGTCTGCAGCAACAGATTCTGTGCGTTGCGGCAGTGGTTTAGGTTGCCCTGGAGGACCCTTAATTGGCCTCCATCGCCTCCAGTGAGCCGGAGCGTTCGACCGGTGCCGCCGGCGCAGACTTCTTCAGCCCCTCGGCCGAGGCAGGGGGGCTTGGTTTTCCCCTCCTGCTCTTCTGGGCTGCACAAGATTTGCAGCCCAATCTGTGCTCGGCCGGAAGGCCAAAGTCCGCACATAGAGGGCAGTTTTTTGTCTGCGCCTGGCATTGCCGAATTTTGTGGCCCTGGCCGCCACATCCGAAGCACCGGTCGCTCCGGTCAACCCCCCCGTGTGTGGTGCACCGAAGGCGCACATGCCCAAGTTCGAGGCATCGGAAGCATTGTAATGGCCGTGCCGCCAACACCTCGACCCTGGCCGACGTCCAACCGACGCAAAGACGGCAGGTAGACGCCAGCTTCTTGGCCGCCTCCAGTGGGATCCGGACCCAGACCGTACCCAAAGACATCGGTGAGCGACGAATTTCGCCCACCCTGACATCCTCGGGTAAACACGCCGTCGCCGCCACTATGGCATCTGCGATCTCCACTTTGGTGACGGCGTCGTCCAGGTCCAATACCCTCAACTCCGCCATTTTAATTGGACGTGCAATATGCACGTCAAATATGGGGGTGAGCACCTCCCGCATTTTGCGAGCCAGGCTATCGGCCTTCGCGCCGCCATCCTCGCCAGCGACGGAAAGCACCATTCCGCCGCTGACTGACCTCTTGATGGTCACGGTATCCGGACCGATACCGTGGTCGGCGAGCCTAATACTTCGCCGAGCCGCGGTCATGATTTCACCCAACCTTGTGTCGGGTGAGCCCTCGGGCACCGTGACCGTTATGGCGGCTGATGCGGGAACTTTGGGGAGGTTGACCTTCCCCTTTCTTCCTTTCTTTCCGCCCCGTTTGCCACGTCGCCTTCCCCCGCTGTGGGGGGAAGACTGTGCTGGCTGCTCAGCTGCAGATTGCTGCTGGGCCTGAGAAGGCCGGGGCTGTCTCTTCTTCCTGCCCACAATGGACCACCCCTCAGTGGTCTCCATTGCGGACTGTGAGGACTCGGGCTCGGTGGCTGCTACCTGGATTGGCGCGGATGTGTTGATTGCCGCAGCTCCGGCAGCTGTCGCCTGTCGGTCTCCCTTACCGGCACCCTTGGCCGCACCGCGACCCCCGCTCTTCCCTTTTTGTTGCGGTTGAGTCGTTGGTGCGCGCATTTGTGTCTTGGCTGAGGCTGCAGCCGTCACCGCGCCCGTTGTTCCCTTAGCAGCGGCCGCATACGTGGCTGTCTGCGGCGTCGACTGCTGCCTTCGTGTATCCGCTGCCAATGGCGGGCGCAGGCGCTTCTCCGACGGGAGCCGCTCTGCTAGGGCCGCCAGTTTGGCGTCCATCATCCCCCCGACTTCGAGGACAATGGATCGCCGAAACTCGGCCTCTGCATCAGGCGGCAAAAACGCCGGAGTGACACCTCTACTGGAGCCCGTATTCGCGTCCCTCTGACGACGAAGGCAACCCACCTCCGTCGTCAGTTTCTCTATCTGTGCTGAGAGGCTGGCGAGCTGGGAGCGCAAGGCCGCGTTCTCCCTTTCCAGCCTCTCGACGTCCGACTCTTTTCGGGCCGACTTTTTGACATCAGGGGACGACCCCGTAGACGTCTTTGGGAGGGTCCGTTTGCGGCCCTCAACACCCAACCACATGTTGAGTGAGGCGTGTGAACTCCGAGGGTCCAAGGATTCCTCGGAGTCACTCACCCCACCCAACGGCAACGGCGTGCCTGGACGCGACAGCGCCGCGAGCGCACGCGCATTGGCGCGCAAGTTACGCGCACTACGGGTCCTGACACCCGAACCGGACACGGAGCCGGCATCCGACCCCATATCCATCTGGACGCTGTCGGACTCCGACAGCGAACCCACAGTCTCTCCCATCTTCTCTTTCTCCACCTTCTTTGTTTTGTTTGGTTTTGAGGTTTTTATCATAGTAAGTCCCACGAGTATGGGGGAAATAATCGGTCGACCCGGGCAGTGCCCCCTGTACCCGGGCAAGCGTATCCCTTGTTCAGGTGCCGCTGGTCCTGGGGATGGCGTGCTCGCGACTGAACTTCCCATCAGCCATGCACCCCTCGCCGCACGCAAAGCTTGGGTTCGGGGAATTTTTATAGAGGCCTTCTTCCTCGCGATCCGGGCGGTTAAGCCAAGATCCTCGGTCCCGGTCGGAGCCGCGAGACGTGACCACGACACTCCAACCGAGGTTACGATATCGACGGTGGCAGGGAAGGAGAGTCCTCCCACTACCTGCTCGGGGCAGGGTGAGTGCACACCGAGCCCGCCGTTAGCCCGCTCATGCTCCCCCGGAAACGGAGAAGCACCCTACGGCCTACCTACAGCCCAAAATTGGGCCCGTCCCTGTCAGAATATTAGCCACCGGACAACAAGGTCCTCCAAAAAGTGGAGAAGTTATTGCCCGGTGCCCAGGGTGCACCGGCCCGACAACTGCTCTTCCCCCCGGACGTATCAAGAGGGACCAGCAGCCACCGAGCGCACGTGGAGGTTTCCTGACCTAGCACCCCACCTCCATCCTTCCTAGGGGCTGAGGAAGTCGATGAGGATTGCATTGCAGGAAGGTTTTCGCCGTCCCACAATCAGCTTTGCTTTTAAATTTCATCTTTTTCGGAATTGAGCGGTTATTTATATCTAAGCTAAGCTTTGCCACGTTACGTTACGTACCACAACGATGTATTTACCTCACAAGTATCGTTTACATTTTTCTTGGACCCGTAGCACATCTGCTTTTGATGGTCGTAGCCACGTCGTAAGTGCCTGTGTTTTTTGTATATTTTTGCGCATTCTGATGCGCTGTATTCTTCCAGATTTACCTGAGAAAAAAATCTAAGTGTAAAGCAAAGAAATGGAGCCTTGGGGAGACCTAAATGGAATAGTTATAGTATCGCAAATATGTATTCCCAAAAGAGATAATGCTTATTAAATAAAAAACAGTTAAAAAATACACGCTTTTGTAGATTAAGATAAGTTTAAAAAAACTAAATTATAAAACACGTATCCGCATCCAACTATTCCCTTTTTTTATCGATGTCCAGTGGAAATTCTACATGGAACTTCCTTCACCCCGGGGAAGGGCGAAGGGGTATGCCAGACTCCTGCCGGCTAAAACCACTGAAGCGGTCATCTTCGGCACCGAAGGGAGCCCCCCTTGTCCACCATGCCTCATACCATGTCCTCGTAAGATCATACATTATTACCTACCGACTGCCTTCTAATGACAACGACCGGAAACGACGATTTTGCGTGCCCTCCTAAGCATGGAAACACTCGGTTCAAATATCACTATGTGGTCACCCATCCAAATACTGACCGCACCGAGCGTTGCTTAATCTCTTCAATCGTTTACCAATCAGTGAGTACAACTGGCTATAAGCACCTCCATTTTTAACCGTTAATTGTATAAGTTAATAATGCAACAAGTTCAAACTCCTAACTTACTGTTAACGATAACAGCAGTTATGTCAATAAACTTAGTACTTACTACTTGCAGGATATCCGCTAGAGCTTGTCTGTGACCCTGACGTCCCCAGCCACTCGCCTCAGCTTGAGATTTTGGAAGGTTCAACTCTACATCGAGACACGCAGGTAGCAAGTCTTTGCTAAACTGAATCCTGAAATGACATCATCTTTTGGTTACAAAAGGAGGCATAGTAGAATTATTATTAACCATCTTAAGGTATATAACAAGTAAGGACATTTATGAACATTGAAATGAATAACAGGACCTAAACAGTTACCCTGAGAAACACCAAAAAACTTAAGCTTTAAATTAAGTTCTTGAACAATCCTAATACCTTTACCTTTTATTATTTCAATACCTGTAGCACATATTGATGTTCACATACATCGTTTTTAAGCTACCGGTAAATTATGAACGGAAAGCCATACCACACACATATAGATTTTTTTATGGTGAGCTTTTTATTGAACTTATTATACCCATTATATAGGTGAGTGGTGACCGGATTAAGAATATAGCACCACTCCATCTCCTCCCGTGGATATCGTAAAAGGTGACTAAGGGAGTATAAACCAGAGGGATGGGCAGCAGCGTCTTTTCTGTGGAACAGTAGCCATACTGCGCTCACCAACCCGCCTGCCAGGCAAATACCCCCAAAATATTGATTGAAAAAATTGTGCTTGTAAATCTATGGGGGAGGCCTTTGTTCAGCAGTGGATCATAGTATATATAGTAATAAATGGCCGAAATGATGATACCCGGCACTCTCCCTGTACAGTGAATCATTTATGCTCTGAACGTTTTTAATTAATCGTAAAAACTTAAGCCAGTCTGTGCAACTGTTAAAATTAAGGGTCTCACCTTTAATTTTATTAAAGCAGACTGACTGAAACTTGAAATTACAAAAATATAAAATAAAACAAAACGTATACTTACTCAGTTTCTGTCTCTAAGAGCGCAATATCATTATACTTTGAAGGTGGCTTGTACTCGGGATGAACAAGTATCCTCTTAATTTTATGTATTTTCCTGTCTTCCTTGCCGTCGGAACGTTTCAGAAGCCCCATTGCCGCAAATGATATACTACCCCTGGAAGATATGGTTTAAGGTCGTTTTTACTTCATTTTTAGATAAAAATGCAAACATATTAGCTGAATTCGACGGCATGGTTGACGCAGTAACTAAGCGATTGTCTTTAATGTTTAGTAGAGTTTCCCGCACGTAACAAGTATTCATATAGCGACAGACAGCTGTTTAAGATCTGAAAGTTTGTGCGTGTGGTATATATGTCTGTAAACTGTACCCAAACCGCAGAAAGAATCCTAGTGTAGGACAAGGCTAAAAATGCATTCTTTTTATTTTAAAACAAAAGGATAATCAGTCAAGCTAAAAGAATAAAATAATAATAATATCCAGTCTCTAACTATCCCACTGCAGGCCACAGAGAAGGTACAAGTACTGATCATCACGCATTCTCACTGAGTGCCAGCTTTCAGACCATTAGATTCAGGATTGCTCACGATGTTTTCTTCATCGTTAAGGTCAGTGGCGTTCTGGTAACTAGGAATGTATGTACTACATAGACGTTGAAAAAGTCACCTTGGTACATGCCAGATGCAATTTTGTAAACATCACAACCTTTAAGCGGATTACACCGTGTCGTTTCGGCCGAATATAGTCCACTGCTGGACACAGGCCTCCCCCAAAGATCACAACAGCAACCGATATGGATCTGTTATGAGCTTATTGGGGAGTTTAAGTCGTTATCGTCTGCACCTCGTTGACACGAATGGATACTAAGGTCGCAAGTTGTTTAACGTAGTAATTGATAAATTAATTATATCAGATGTAGGTGACATTGTAACGAATCTGATACTATGGATTCAGTATGATTCTGGAATCCTCAACGTTAGAATTTTGAATTTAAAATATAAAATAATTTAATTCAACATTATAATTTTTTTATTATAAAAAGGAGGGGAGGCCCCTAAAATTGTTTTAAATATATCAAACGGTTTCTTTCTTTCGAGTGATTCAAAAATTAATTGCGAGACAAATCAAATTCCCCCAAGAAACATTTATGTAAATGTAATTAAATGATTAAAACGAAAAGTAATTCATGAAACTATGATAATTGCTGTTTTATTGTCAAAACTTAGATGTCATTTTTTTGATAATTTCTTTCAAACATAAATTTGCATCTTATTCGGTATTCGTTAGATAAATAATCCCAGATTTAAAACTACACATGTGGTTGCCCTCTCCCCTAAATCTGGTTCTGACTGAAAGTTAATATACATACATACATATAATCACGCCTCTCTCCCGTAGGGGTAGGCAGAGACCACTTCTTTCCTTGCTACGATCCTTACATACTTGTTTCGCTTCGTCCACTTTCTTTATTCCCTTCATACATGCTCTTCGGTTTAGGGTACTCTTGACCTGGCCTTTTTCCAAGACGTCCCTGATTTGGTTTTGAAACGTCCGCCTAGGTCTACCCCTTCCAGCACTTTCATTCACACTCGCCTTATACACTTTTTTCGTCAATCGTTCTTCATTCATTCTCTCAACATGGCCAAACCATCTCAGCATACCTTTCTCAATTTTTGTCACTACATCTTCTTTCAGACCACAACGTTTTCTTATCTCACTATTTCTTATCCTGTCACTCAGTTTAACTCCTATCATACTTCTTAACGCTCTCATCTCAACTGCATTTATTCTGCTTTCATGTTTCTTCTGCCATACCCAACTTTCACTTCCGTACATGAGTGTCGGAACCAACACCCCCTCATGCACAGCCAAACGAGCCTTGTTAGACACCTTCCGACTGTTCATAAAGGAGTGCAAAGCTCCATTCACCATGTTTCCTGCATTCACTCTTCTTTCAATATCACTCTCACACTTTCCATCTCTTGTAAACTTTGAACCCAGATACACAAACTCATTCACCTGTTCAATTTGTTCATCTCCAATCACGATATTGCAGTCTGTCACTGCCTCATCTCTTTCAAACACCATCACTTTCGTCTTCTTTACATTTATCTTCATTCCCTTTCTAACAAGAGCTCCACTCATAGCAGTTACCATCTCCTGCAACTCCTCTGCCGAGGACGCAAGTAATACTTGGTCATCAGCATAGAGAAAACATTTGACGAGTAACTCATTCATTCTCAACCCACTTTCATTCTCTTTTAAATCTGTCAAGCAATTGTTCATGAACAGATTAAACAGCCACGGTGACGCTACACATCCCTGTCTAACACCTTTTTCGATACTAAACCATTCAGTGTACGCCCCGTTTATCCTTACACAAGCACTAGAATCCCTATAAAGAGATTGCAGTGCTCGTATTAGGATACTGCTCACACCGTTCACGGACAATGCTGACCACAATTCATTCCTCACCACTCTATCATAGGCCTTTTCTAGATCAACGAAGGCGCAATAGCTTTTCTTGTTTTTAGTCAAACACTTTTCGGCTATACACCGCAGGGAAAAGACCTGATCCGTACATCCCATTCCCTTTCTAAATCCCGCTTGTGCATCCCATACTTTTTCGTCTGTTTCATTCACAACCCTTTCAATCAACACTTTCGCATACAATTTACCGACGACGCTGAGAAGGCTTATACCGCGGTAATTTAAGCAGTCCTGCCGTGACCCTTTTCCCTTATACAATGGCACGATTACGGCTTTGCACCAGTCTTCCGGTACTTGCCCATTTCGCCAGCATAAATTGAAAAGGTGGTACAGCTGGCTAGCCACTATGCCCTGTCCAGCCCTCAACATCTCGACGGTAATCCTGTCATACCCTGCAGCCTTACCTAATCTCATTCTTTCCAACGCTTTCACTATTTCATCCATGCTTATCTCACTTTCATCATCATTTATATCAGTTTCCATGGAAGATGTCGGACGTTGTACCTGCTCTTCCTCTCTTTCAAACAAACTTTCAAAATACTCTTTCCATCTCTTTAACACACATTCTTCTCCTTTTATAATGCTCCCATCTTGACTCCTGATTGTACTCAGCTCCGAGGTAGAAGTTTTTCCTCTGGCTGTTTTGATCGATTTCCAGAAAAACTTGATGTTTGACTGGAAATCTTCAGTGAGCCTCCTATCAAAATCATCCTTTCGTTCTTCTTTCTTTCTAGACACAACTTCTTTCGCTGCTGATTTCAATCTTTTATACTTCGTTCTTGCTTCCTTTATCTCGTCATCCGTTGCCTTCCAAACTTTTTGGTTAGCTTTTGTTGCTAACCAATCCAACCACGCTTTCTTCTTTTCTTGCACAGCCCTTTGTACATCTTTATCCATCCACACATTATAGTTCTTTCTTCCTTTCTTTCTTTTAGCTACCCCGCATACCTCAATAGCAACATTCACGACCCCTTTCTTAAATGTCTCCCACAAATCCTCAATCACACCTAACTCTTCCATGCCTTTAAAACTTTCTTTCAGTTTCTCTACATACTCATCTTTCTTTTCTTTTTCTTGTAGATTTTCCACTTTTACTCTGTCTAAAACACTCGTAGGCTCGGCCCCTCGGTGTCGCCACCGTTTAAAGAGGCCACGCATTCGGGCTATGACCAGGAAGTGGTCTGTGTCGAGGCCTACACCGCGGTATGCCCGAGTGTCTAGCACTTTCTTCCTCAGTCTTTCATCCACAATTACAAAATCAATCATACTTCTAGACTCACCCTGATCTCTTGTATACAAATGGATCTTTTTGTGGTCAAACAATGTGTTGGCCACGCAAAGATTCCATTCCAAGCATACTTCAAGCAGGCTTCTCCCATTGTCATTCACTCTCTCGTCCCCAAACGTACCTAGAACTCCTTCATACCCATCACGCTTTACTCCAACCCACCCATTAAAGTCTCCTAACATCACGATCCGTTCATTTTCTCCGCATTTATTCAAGACCTCTCTCATGCTATCCCAAAATTCCTCTCTCTCTTGTTGGGCTTTTATTGATATGATGATGATGATGAATATAGGTCGGATATAAATATATAGGCAAACAAACATATGGACTAAGAAATGAGCCACAAGACTACTTTAGTTAAGGTAACATAACATAATATCAATTATTGTAGCTGCAATATAGAGGCGGCATGTGTCTATGAAATAAACGGAAAAGTTTTGGAAATAAGGTTTTTTTTTTTAAGTTAGAGCTTAATTAACATAGGTTCTTACAGTGCCTCAGAAGATATACAGTGTCCCGCAGTTAGTAAAAATTTCTCACTGATCACAGAGCCTCCGCACAGCCACTGCGCTGATTCCACGTCATCACCATAACCGAGTAAAGCCTGAAAAAAAAGATATAATCTATTTAGTGGTTAAAATGTTTTCTCGGCACAAAAGACAGAATGTCGTTAAACACCACTTAGGTACTGTGGGTTCGGTTTGTCTGTAGTCAACTAGAAAAGAAAGGGTATTGAAGTACCCTTGCTATCAAAGCTTATCTTTGAAATCAACAGCTATTTAGAGACGATACAAGGAATCACGCAGAGGCAATTCTATCAACAGTATTGTGCTAAGCTTTAATGTCAGAGACGCAAGTTCTTCTAAGTATGTATAAAGTACCTTCCATTGAATAAGGATGTACTATAATATATTCCGTGTGGTATCCGCATTTAAAATATACTCGTAGCACCACTCCATCTCCTCCCGCGAATGTCGTATAAGGCGACTAAGGGACTTTTAACCAGAGGAAGTACAGCAGCTCCCTTTCTGTGGAACAGTATCCATATTCCAAACTGCGCTCACCAACTCGCCTTTCAAACGTGGTGAGTACTGATAACCCCTCCAATGACGACACAAACAATCAACTGGGCCCCAGTGTTGTTGTGGTTGTCGTGGATATATATCATCATCATCATCATATCAGCCAAAGGATGTCCACTGCTAAATTAGGCCTCCCCCTTAGATTTCCACAAGGAGCGGTTACATGCCGCCCTCATCCAATGACTCCCAGCGACGCGCACCAGGTCGTCTGTCCACCTCGTTGGAGGTCGTCCCACGCTGCGTTTTCCGGTGCGCGGTCTCCACTCAAGAACCTTTTTGCCCCAACGGCCAACAGTTCTACGAGCAATGTGTCCCGCCCATTGCCACTTCAGTTTACTAATTCTTTCAGCTATGTCGGTAAATTTAGTTCTTCTACGGATTCCTCATCGTAGAGAAATACCAAGCATAGCTCTTTCCATAGCTCGCTGAGTGACCTTGAGCTTTCTTATGAGGCCCATTGTGAGTGACCACGTCTCTGTTCCAAATGGTTAAAGAGGCATTGCGGTATTGTTGACGAAAAGAGGTTGCGAAGTTTCCCGAACGCTGCCCAGCCGAGTCGGGTTCGACGATTGACCTCTTTCTCCATATAGGTGAACAACAAAAAAAGAATTGTATGCGTATTATATGTAAGCCAAATTAGAGGATCATTATGAGACATTGTGCAGAAACGGGATACGGGATATAGAGAAATACTCTTTTTAACATTTACACAGTTTATCTTACAAGGCACACTAAAATTACAAATACCAATACACGCTCAATAAACAATACTGAGCACTTGTAACGAAAACACTGAACAGTTCCTAGGTGATGAGACCACTGTAGAGCGATAATATTCGCGCTTGTGTGTCAGCAGATGCCTAGAGCATGCTTGACGCTAGTCAATATGGCGCTTGTCGACATATACCAAAAGGAGTCGGTCATTAACAACCATCTCACTCTTACAGCTGAAATAATGATTAAGAATAAAAACAATTTACCATATGTGAAAATTCCGATTTCCGTGCATCTCTTCCTCCTAACACAGGAAAACCTACAGCATAATCAAACATATGGCATTTCTTTTCTTCGTCCCAAGTTTTTCTGTTTGCAATATTGCCTACTCCTCGGCATGGGTATGGTAGAATTTGGAAATATTCCATGCATTCTGTAAGAATTATTTCATCAGTTGAGATCTTATTGTTCTAGCTTTATTATAAATTAAATTAAATAAATTTATTTCCAATTACAGACAAAACATTTTTCCTTACACATCACAATTTAACTACAATGAAAATATATTACAAAGTAAAGTAAATGCTTAATCCTACTTTTCCTGGACCTAATGTGTCATGCCACAGAACTTTCGTATATAGCGGTAATCAAATCTACAGGCGTTCATCGCCGTATTTTGGACATGAAGGGCGTTATAGCTTATATACATGTACTAACTGACTGACAGTCCGTCCGTCCGTATCCGTGTGGTGTCCGGATTAAGGAATATAGCACCACTCCATTTCCTCCCGTGGATGTCGTAAAAGGCGACTAAGGGAATCTAAACCAGAGCGATGAGCAGCAGCGTCCCTTCTGTGAAGCGGTAGCCATACTGCGCTCACCAACCCGCCTGCCAAGCGTGGTGAGTATTGGCAAATACCCCCTTAAATGATGACACAGTTGTGAAATCTATGGGGGAGGCCTTTGTTCAGCAGTGGACGTATAAATGGCCGATATGAACTGACTGACAGATGATGATGAACTGACTGACAGACAACGCTTAGCTTAAACTGGTGGGTGCAGAAGCATAATTTTTTCCATAGGAGTTCCTTATATTAAGTAGGTGAGCAATAAGAAAGGATTTATGAAAATTTTCTCCTGTGAGGCTCAATGATCAGGTTAGATAGATAACTAGGAACGCTGTTCTGTTCCTGAAACTACTTAATCGTCCATGAAAAACGACTGACCAGTAGCAGGTATCCATGACTAGTAAGTCAGGCAAGAATTTCTGTCAAGTAAAATGTGAGAGTAATTCTTGCATAACATATACAGGTGTCCAGTAAATAGCATGACATACTGCAGGGGGTGAGAGCTTGGGTCAATACCTACCAAAAAAACACAATACATGTTCAGCAAAATCTTACGGATTTACAGTAGTAGTAAAAAACCCGAAACATCGAAAAATCTCTACCTTGACACAGATTTTTAAGCATCTCATAATGAAAAATTACTTTTCTAGTTTTTTTTTACCTCAAATTATTTGTGAATAGTTACTTTACTCATTCATAAGTCTTTATACTATTAAAAACTAAAATGTTTTCAAGAAATACATTTATTATTTAAATTTTCGCAGTACAATTTTCTTATCGAAAATTTTGTACTACTGTAAATCCGTAAGATTTTGCTGAACGTATATTGTGTTTTTTTGGTAGGTATTGACCCAAGCTCTCACCCCCTGCAGTATGTCGTGCTATTTACTGGACACCCTGTATAGTGGTGGTGTGGGTATATGTGATGGATATGGCTAACTCTTATTGAATAAAAATATTATATCCATTTTTTTAAGAATATCCATAGAGTTTCTTATCTGACTTCTCCACACGAGCAATAATTTCGAGCCATGCCCCAAAATACTTGACAATTAACACCTCACGATGTTTTCCTTCACCGTTAATGCAAGCGATAATCAAATTTTGATCCGCGCATGAATCCTACAAGTCAGAAGTACGGGCCGGAATCGAACTCAAACCCTCCTGTATGGAAGGCAAGCGTTCAACCACTAGGCTATCATTGCGGTTATTCAACATAATACAAGACAGCCATCGAAATGCCCACCCTTCACCGCTCACTAGTGTTTAAGCTGGGGAGAAGAAACGGCACAACAAACTCCCTAGCAGCGTCTCTGTCTGTCCTGTTATTTATGTTATTGCTATATAATATAATATCTAGCACACATCCTTAAACATTTCAATATTAAAATGATAAATGTTTAAAAAATTCCAAGCACTACAAACTAACGATAAGTATTATGAAATAATTGTAGGCCTCTAAATAAATCCGTAATTAAAGGGCGCACCCACCAACCCTTGCAACAGTGTGCTGTCTACCTTTTTTTATTGGTTTCCAGTGGAAATTCTACATGAACTTAATTCGCCCCGGGGAAGGGTGAAGGGGTATCCCTTCACCCTTGCCGGACTCCTACTGGCTAAAACCACAGGAGCGGTCATCTTCGGCACCGAAGGGGAACCCCCCAGGTCCTCATAAGATCACACTAGAGCTAACGTCATCTATCCAGGTTATTCAGAGTTCATGCATCGGCTTGAACGCTCATCGTTTCCAAATAAAAATTATCGAAAATAATCGAAAGTGTGTTTTTTTTTTTATAATAGAAAATGTTATTTAGAGCCAAGTTTAAACTGTTGGCACCGTGGCTATTGCATCCAGGTGAGGTTGACTCATAATCACATTATCATGGGTACGTTAATACCATTTTGGATTGATACACTCAAACCATGATTCTAGTAACCTTTTGATTGATATGATTGACCACCGTTCACCATTATTTTAGGTCCCTTCCGCAGCAGTTTATGAGCATACTTGTAGCATGATGATGATGATGATTAAAAGTGTTAAATATTAAGAAAATTATACATACTTCTCCGTGCAACTGGGCCTTCTTTACTAACTATGGCTCCATTTATCCCTATGGTGGAGTTGCGGAACCTGAGATAAGACATACAAGCTTTGATTTTAGGTATAATAGAAATTTTGATTAATATTTTTAGGCCTAAAGGTCTGAGTAAATCAGCTGGGGCAGATTGGGTTAGGATAGCCAGGAATCGGATGTAAGACGCAAATTGGGATAGGCCGTTGTCTAGAAGACTCCAATGCGAAGTTAATTATTGTCTCATCATACTAGCCAAAGGATGTCCACTGCTAAACAAAAACCTCCCGCATAGACTTCCATAACGGTGTTGTAATTTTAGGGGGAATTTGTCAGTACTCATCAAGTTTCGTAGGAGGTTCGTGAGCGCAGTATGCCAACTGCTGCACAGAAGGGGCGCTTCTGTCCATCTCTCTAGTTTAAGATGATTGACTATTAGAAAGTTTAAGTAAAAGAAAAGAGTGGAAATCTCAGGTTTCTATATCTAAAAACTAATCGTTCTTGTTAGCATACCGCTGCTGGTATGTAAAGGCTTTTTCCGTTGTAGATGCTTGTTATAGATCTACTTATACTATGTAGATAATTATTGTTTGTAGCAGTTTCTTGACTTTTAACTTTAGCGACTAAAGTTTCATCAATAAAAATAAATATAATAACCTTTTGGTAATTCGTAGGAACTCGGTAATATGGAGGAGACGAAGCAACAATAATATGTATAAACAATTCTGTCTTGTTGTCCTTGAAGGGTTTGAATTATAGCAATTATATACAGTTTCTATAGCTTACCTTATTGGTTAAAATAACGACTCTTATATACTTACTATCCTCGAGTTATCTCTAAAGTATAGGTCTCTCTCAAACTCTCATGGTTTACAAGTTACAAGATTGTTTCGTAGTTAGGGTAACCCGGTTATCCCTATAAGCGGTCAAACAAGCAAATAATTTCAGAAGAGTATGCATTGAGTTTCTTCTCGTCTCTCGTCCGTAGGACCAGTTAGTTGGGGGTGAAAGTATTAAATTTTTTACTATTCATAAGTGCATGAAAATGGGTTTTATGAATAAAAAATCGAGTTTATCTTTGCCTCTCATAACAGACATTCGTACAAAAATGCTTATACGAAACATAACTGAGAAATTCTTACGTTTCTTTACCAATGTCGCAGTCAGTACAGCAGACGACAGGTTCGTTGTTCTTGTAGGAACAGATGTCTGGTATCTCTGGGAGCTGTTCTTTTTCCTTATCATAGCCTGCATTGGTCTAGAATAGAATCATATAACATTCACTTTATCTCCTATTTATTGATAGTATCATTTTCACGTGATTTAAGAAAAGTCATCATTAAAAGCATAAAAAGTAAGTGTTTAAAAATGTAGATCTAAGAAGTGTATTATTCTGATTTCTAAGCATCCGTATGAAGTGATTACAAATGTTTTAAAATATGTATTTTCGTTTATAATCGTCATCGACGTAAATTTTCGTGCAGCAGCCTAATTTTCTCCAACTATGTTGAGAAGAGCTATCCGTTCTTCAACTATGTTGAGATCAACTACCAGTCTAAGCAGATACAGTTGAGTTTGAATATTTTATACTAACCGACTACCATTTTTCCTCCGCAAATCAATTATTGGAGGACTTGTACCGAGACGTTACAATCAGGACGGTTGTTTTCTTTCGGAATTCTGCCTATAGCGACTTTAATAGATGTTTATATGACTGGGACCGACCGCGACAGCCTTACGTTGCAACTGAGCTACCGAGGCGTTTCTGCGTGATCTTTGGAGGTTTCACAATAAGTAATAATCATTACCTAAAACGTCATTTGGAATGGAGAGAGAACTCAATAGTGGTAATTAAAGTGACACACTTTTTATAGTGTACAACCCTGCCTGTTCCGACAGCGAGCGGACAGCTTCTAACTACCTACCCTGAAGATACGATGTGTTTAGAAGAGGTCGTATATGATGTGAAATACTTACGTATAAATACGTATATGCTGCTGAATTGCATTTAAATATACCAACACAAGTGCCGCTCACCCCTTTCGTGATACAAGGAGAGTCTGAAACAAAGCATAATTTTAATAGGCTGGCAAAATTGATTGCGAAGTGAATTCAATCCGACAATTCGCAGTAAGAGTTCGCTATGTGAAGAACGTATAAACTGTAATCTAAACAAAATAACAATACGTACCCGATGTATTACAAACTAACGGTTATTGTATGATTTAATCTAACATAACTTGTGTAAAGGACTTTTAAAGTATGAAAGTATTTGAACATCAGGAAGATGCTGCATTCCTGTGAGTTCATATCTGTCTGGTAGTTTTTCGTTTCTATGTGGTCTACACAAATGTCCTGTTGATGGTGTAGCTGGGTGTCGGATCGTTAAGCTCCTTAAAATTTGGTTGAATTTCACTGTCACTGATTCATGCTAGCCATCTGTCAGGACGGATCCACTCACAACGGCTATAGAAGTTTGTTCAAAACGCAATTTTAGACGATGCCCTAAATTTTCCCCACTGAATATTGCACCATAAAATAAGTACCCGGCATTTCTTCTCAGAGGTTGGTGGAGAGTTGGAAATTCTGACTACATCTAGATTTATTCATGAGATTTTACTCGTTTTCTTCGTGTTTCTTAAAACCAACTAAATCTACAAAAAAATATATATTATTTTTGCGTTGAATACTTTGCACCTCACTAGGATTTCTCATGTGTCGTTGGTGCGTTTACAGACATAAATTCCATACACAATACACCCAGAGAAATAGTTTTTTAATCTTTTATCTACTGACACTAGCAACCCGCCTTCGTTTTACTTACGTTACATATAGCTTGAGATATAGCTTGTGTCCATTAATGGAATAATAATACAGCTTATGAACCCTAAAAAAATGATTTATTAAATGAAAATTATATACTGTTTTTAGAATTGCAATTGAGATAACCTTCTACGTATAAACAAACAATCTTACACTTGAACGCAGTAAAGAGAGATGCTCGCATTGACCTTGAATCGTGAATGTCATTATTTGAGGATAATGTAAAAAACTCGTATTAAACTTACCAAACCAGTTACCAGTTCTGTATTGATAATTCACTGTATCATGATTTGTTTGTATTGAATATGGATTATCCTCTAAATCTACTGTGGTGCCGGCTCAGAATGGGCACTGTGGGTGTCGTAAAATTCGACTAAGGGTTAGCCGGAGGATGGGCAGCAGCGTCCTTCGAGTACATTAACAATGCAACTGCGATCGCCAACCCGTCTGCCAAGCGTAGCTATTATGGCAAATCCCCCAATGAGCCCATAACACACCTATATCGGTCGTTGTGATCTTTGGGGAGGCCTGTGTCCAGCAGTGGGCTTCATTCGGCCGAAATTATGATCATCGGCAGGCTAAGCGGGCCTATATGGAACATGAACGTGACTTCTATATAAAACGTTATATATTTATTATTTAGTGCATTGAATGCCATCCCATCTCCTCCCATGGGTGTCGTAAAAGTCGACTAAGGGATTAGCCGGAGGATGGGCAGCAGCGTCCTTCAAGTACATTAACAACTCAACTGCGATCGCCAACCCGTCTTCCAAGCGTGGCGATTATGGCAAAAACCCCCCAATGAGCCCACAACACAACCATATCGGTCGTTGTCTTTGGGAGAGGCCTGTGTCCAGCAGTGGACTTCATTCGGCCGAAATGACGAAAAAAAATGATGATTTAAAATGAAAAATACAGGCACTAATAAATTGACAAAATTTGAGTTGCACGGTTTCAATTCGTCAATCCTAATGGCGAAGAGCTATCTGATCTACGAGAACTTATAACTGGGATAGTTCTTTATTTATTTAGATCATCATCATCATCATTGCAGCCAAAGAACGTCCACTACTGAACAAAAGCCTCTCCCTATAGGTTAACACAATTGTATCGTGATTTTGAGGGGAATTTGCCACTAGTCACCACGCTTGGCAAGCGGGTTGGTGAGCGCAGAATGGCTACTGTTCCACAGAAAAGACGCTGCTGACCATCCCTCTGGTTTAGAGTCCCTTAGTCGCCATTTACGACCTCCACGGGAGGAGATGGAGTGGTGCTACATTTTTAATCCGGACACTACACGGATAAATATATAATATGAACACACTTAAAAACTTAATAAAATAAACACAAAATTTATGACTTATGTAGCTAACACAAAATAAAAACCCTTTAATTAGACCCAATGTCAGAATTTTACGCTTCTGACAATCCGTAGTGCCTTTTATTAGTATTTGGATGATAATAGTTGGGACTGACGGTCGACAGTCTCTGTGTAAAGCATTAGTGGATGTTTCACATAAGTTGTAGGTCATAGAAATGTCTGTACTGATGTGGCAATAATATATATTATAATAAATAGTTTGTGCAGAATATTAAGTTAAATAAACATATTCGAAAATAACTAAGAATCGAGGGTGTTTATAGAAAGACTTCCATTACCAAAATAACACTGGCAAGAAAAATAGTTTCCGGATATGGAACGAGGCAACAAAAATCAATGTGGCGGTTACCGGATTAAGAATATAGCACCACTCCATCTCCTTCCGTGGATGTCGTAAAAGGCGACTAAAGGACCCTAAACCAGAGGGATAGGCAGCAACATCCCTTCTGAGGGACAGTAGCTATACTCGACTCATCAACCTGTCTGCCAAGCGTGGAGAGTACTGGCAAATTCCCCCCAATATGATGATGATGAACCGAAATCACAATGACTTACCTTCACTCAGATTAAGATCGCAGGTAACGTAGCACAAAAAAGTACACGAAAATAATAATAAATAATTCATATATTTAACTGCCGCCATTTTTTTGAAGCGTCCGATGGACTGGCACCAATGAGTTAAACAACTAGAGATGCAAGCCTCTTCAACGCGCGTAAAATAAATTGTAGCCACTATATGATTATGGAGACGTAGCTTTGAAACTAGGAAGCGTTTTGATATAAACATATATTTATCTCTCTCATACTAATACTAGCGTCGTGTTTGTGGCATCAGTCTGATAAAGATGGCGATATTACTTGAAGAGTCAAGATCGGTGTTGCCTACCTATGATAATTCTCCCCTACGATGGATGAATAAGTAAATGGTTTAATATTTTTTATTACTATTAGAGTAAAATCGAAATATAAACTAAATATAATTTATTAGGGTGAGACTGGCGAATAGCAGACGCAGTCGCAAGGTTTGCGGGTTAGATTTCCTGCAACAATTGCTATTCAGGCATACTAGTCACAGAATTCGATGCAGATGCTTGCACACACCCGCATGCTGCACCCAGTGTAGGTACCTTTATTTTTAAGTGGATTTATTTTCATATACTATATAGTGATAAAATCCAAATGTCATGTGATTTAAGAAAATAACCCTGTTTAACTTTGTATAATATACAGGGTGTCCAGTAAATAGCACGACATACTGCAGGGGGTGAGAGCTTGGGTCAATACCTACCAAAAAAACACAATATATGTTCAGCAAAATCTGACGGATTTACAGTAGTAGAAAATTTTCCGAAATATCGAAAAATCTCTACCTTGACACAGATTTTTATTTTAAGCATCTCGTAATGAAAAATTTCTTATTCAGGTATTTATTTTTTTACCTCAAATTAATTGTGAATTGTTATTTTACTCATTGATAAGTTTTTATTCTATTAAAAACTAAAATGTTTTAAGAAAAACAATTTTATATTTAAATTTTCACAGTACAATTTTCTTATCTTAAAATTTTGTACTACTGTAAATCCGTAAGACTTTGCTGAACATATATTGTGTTTTTTTGGTAGGTATTGACCCAAGCGCTCACCCCCTGCAGTATGTCGTGCTATTTACTGGACAGCCTGTATACATCAATGACTGGCACATGCAGTATTTCAATATTTAGATAAAGCATTATCCCGCAACCTCATCATCAGTTTTATGGTGTCTGTGATCCAAGGATATGATGGTTCTTTAATAAGACTAGTTTTAATCGGTGCTATAACATCAAACACTTTAAGATGTTTCGATTAAACGAGTCCACCATATCACTCACTGAGTTTGTTGCATATAGACCGTTCCAGTTTAATTCCGCCAAATGATTAAAAAGAATGACCTGGGCTATATATTTTTAGTGGCCTATACTTAACAACATAGGGCTTACATTTCTCACGCTTAATATTGAAATCACAAGTAATAACCGAATGGCTATCATCATCATTTCGGCCGAATGAAGTCCACTGCTGGACACAGGCCTCCCACAAAGAGCACCACAACGACCAATATGAGTGTGTTGTGGGCTTATTGGGGGGTTTTGCCATAATCGCCCCGCTTGGCAGACGGGTTGGCGATCGCAGTTGAGTTGTTAATGTACTCGAAGGACGCTGCTACCCATCCTCCGGCTAATCCCTTAGTCGACTTTTACGACACCCACGGGAGGAGATGGGGTGGTGGTATTCTGAGCCGGCACCACACGGCACAGCCGGCACCACACGGCTATATAAAGTCTTAAATTACTCGACTGTTATGTATCTTGCCCGCAAATCAGTGCAAACCAGACCGTTGCACTGGTGTCCATGTAATGAGTAACGAAACTAATTGAACACTGATGTTTAGCATATTGACGTTAAAATCCCCCAATAAAAGGCAGCGATCACAGTGACTTAAGACACTCAAAGTATCTGTGACAGCATCTAAGAAAAGCTGTAAATCTAGCCAGGGTGGACGATATGCAGTGCCGACTGCAATTTTCTTACCGTTTACTGTGAGTGTTAACCGCATTTGCTCGACCGACTCGTACTTGGTATCAACGGGTTGATTCCATGTTCGTATATTCGCGTATATCGTTGGCGGTGTGTGACGCAAACGATAGCCAGGCACAACAGGCGCGCTTCCGTCCTCACCCGGTCGCAGCCAGCGTCTCGTTTACCGCCATAATCTAAATGATAGCTATCAAATAGTGAGATAAATTGTCATGGTTTGTACCCAGGGAGCCAATTTTCTCAGTCATTGCAAATACGTTTCACCTCGGTAATTGTAAACATTGGATAACTGTTAGAGTTCATAAAATGAGAAATAACATTTAGTAATATATCCATTTTATAATCATTGTTATGTGTTTTGTAAACTGTACTAATTGTAAGTTCTAAATTGATATTACACGTAAAGTGATTCATATATAAAGAAATAAGGCTTGTAAATATAAAATAGTTGTAATTGTAATGTTAACTGTAATTGTAAAAATAATATTAACTTTTAGGTATGCATATAAAATAATAATATTGTATGTATATAATATATTCACATATTTGTTAGTGTGAGTTTATGTACAGTATTTGACGTGTATGTATTCGCATCATTATCATATACCCCAATAATAATACGACTGTTCGATTTCGGGCTGTCGTATATGCCACAAAAATGAACCGTGAGATACACAACAGTAGGACTCAGAGACAAAAAACCATAAAAGCTATAATTAAAAACCATGTACAAACTATCGCAGTATAAAATTAGTGACATGCAGATCGCTATCATATACACATTCAAACAAAGCTGGGTCAAAACTTTTTTTAAATGTCCCGTTCGCAACGAATTTGAATTGCCTGTTGGCCTTCTATATTACGGGCGAAAACTTTACGGTCCCTAGTCCAGACTTAGAACTTCCAGTTATGTTGACCAGCAGCCTGCCGAGCGAGGTAGAATGTACGTCGATTTGTCCTGGTGAGGCGCTCATTAATATAGATACGTCCCGGAGGCCCGGTAACATCGACGTCAGCAGTGGTGAGGACGCGACGCACGCGAGTGGCGGACAACCAGTAGTCGCGTGTAGCACGGCGAGTAAAACAAATTGCAACTGAACGCGGCCGCTGCGCTGTGGGGTCGGCAGCAGTGGAGCCAGCGAAACTTGCATCCACTCGGTTTCGGCGCGTTGACCCAACTCGCTCCACATGTACTACGTCCCTGTCCTCAATCTCTAATCCAATTTTGGTGGAAAATAATATGACTACATGCATTAGATGTTCATCCCTCTGCTTAGGTATCCCTGATAGTTCCAGGTCGTTGGACAAAAACTGTTGATCACGGTCATTTAGCTGGAGCTTGAGATCGGCGATGGTATCTTCAAGGTTATCCACACCTTTGGGGAACATTCCTTCAAACTTTCCCTCCAAAGTTGTGATCCAGCCTTCTATGCTAGATACTTTTTTATCACAAATTTCAAAGGCGCCTTTAAAATCAGCGATTTTCATACGGCATTCATGGAACTCGGATCTCATCGCACTTAGCTCAGTGTGGATCGATCGGATCCCGGATCGAATCTCAAACATCAGGTCGGGCTCCCTGAACTCTTCGGGCGTATTGTGTGCAGTATCACTAATGTGAGCTGGGCTAGTATGAACACTTATATTATGGACAGCGTTTGGCTCCTTAATAGGTGTTGAAGAGTCAATTTTTCCGGTGGCTTTGGCCTTGCACCCCGGGCATAGCCAGGATTTTTTGCGTCCACTAACCCTTGTGTTGATACGCATGCATGATTATAAGCTTATTGCATTTTTAGTCAAATTAATGGACGATTCGCAACATAGATTTCGCCCTGCACGTTCAACTTTAACCAACCATATAAATTTAGTTGATTACGTGAGTACTAAAATGAGAACGGGTTGTCAAGTTGATACAGGATATTTTGATTTTGCAAAAGCATTTGATCCTGTTGATAACGATATTCTCCTAACTAAATTATCAGCTCTTGGATTCAGTACAAACCTTCTAAGGTTCATGACCGATTATCTTAAAGATCGTAAACAATATGTAAAAGTAGGAAACTGTCGGTCACGTGAGTTTTATACTCGGTCTGGAGTTAGCCAAGGTAGTACTCTAGGACCGACCCCATTTCTCATTATGATAAATGATCTTCCAAGTGTTCTCTCCAGATCAGAATGTGATATGTTCGCTGACGATCTTAAATTATTCTTTTCTATCACCAATACTACTGATAGTGCAGCACTCCAGTCTGATATTGACGCGGTGAATGAATGGAGTAAAATAAATAAGTTATCATTTAAATATTTCCAAATGTAAAACGAATACTTTTTCTCGGTCTCGCTCTCCAATTTTAATGGCCTATGAGCTGGCGGGTACACCGCTCGATCGTGTCAGCACAATACGTGATTTAGGCTTAACTGTCGACAATAAACTAAATTTCCACGATCATATCAAGCAAATATGTAAAGATGCTAATAAAGCCTTAGGATTTATAATTAGAACATCCACTCAATTTAATAATATCCAAGCTATAAAATTACTTTACAATGCTTATGTACGTAGTAGATTGAAGTATAATTCTATCGTATGGAATCCACAAGAAAATATATATAAACTTGCAATTGAAAAAGTTCAGCGCAAATTGTTAGATATCTATACAAGCGTGAGTACGGATACTACCCTTTTTTATATCCTTCTATGTTTGTATCTGGGATGGTCGGCTTCGACACACTTGAACTCAGGCGAAAGTTTATGCACATCATGCACTATCTTTCGATGATAAATAATAAAGTACGGGAGTGTGTTAATTTATATGTACCAAATAATTATTTACGCGGATGTGGACGTCGACATCGCCGATTCCCAACTTGTCCCCCAACATGGCGCCTTCCACATGCAGCTAATAGGCCTACTGGGAGAGCTATTGAATTAATCAATAATTTTATGCAGAGCAGTCTAGATGCCGATATATTTTTCGACATGTTATTTGTTTTGATGAAATATGTAATGATTCATTTAAATACAATTATATTCAGCCATAACTTCTTGCCGTGTTATTGTTTTGTTTTTATATAATTTATTTTATTGTTACAGCCTACTTTATTATCACAATTTGTATTTTATGTCTTAAATTTTATTTTTATTTTTATTCTTTAGGTTATTGATTTGATTTGTTTTTTAAAAGAAGTAGCATAACATATAAGCGTTTTGGTCCATACTGTAAGCTTGTATTGTTTGAAATAAATAAATTCTTTGCTTTTTTTAATTCACTTCATTTATATTTGAAACTGTAAGTGCTAGGACCATGTATGTGGGTTATTAATGTATTTTGTTTAATTGACGCGATAGTTGTCTGGCAGTTTCGGTATGTCATGCTCACTCAAGTGTCCTGCTGATTGTAGCGTCGTATATTATATATTATACAGTCATATATTATTATATAAAGGTTGATTAGTCAATGATTTTCATAAGATGCATTGTTTGAGCCATTTTATATTTATGTTATCAGCCGTGTAACGAAGTGAAAAATAATGTTTGAAGAATTATTTTCATTCATTGTGTTTATTCTCGCTCAGTGGCAGGTAATTATTATTTCACAATCTAAAAATAAAAATTAAGCGAGCCTTGGACACTTTATTTTTATCCATAAGAAGTATAAAACTGATCTATAATTATACAGACAAAAAAATTGCATCAAAATTATAACTTAATTTTCAGACAGACTAAGTAATTGCTCCTTCGTTAAAAAAACTCATATTAATTTATTACCTGCAACACACAACTTTATGAATAGGATTATATACGATGAAGATTTATTGTCCTTGTTGTATGTCAAATTTTAAGTCAGTTGAAAACTAGGATCTTTAGCGCGCGCTTGTAGGCTTTATGCGTTCAATAGCATGGCAGGATACAGCTATGTAGTATTATTGTGTACGTTTAGTTGCTTATGTTGTGTTAACTGTGAGCTTAATATCAATGAAGGTGAGTATTTAATAAAA
Organism: Diloba caeruleocephala; assembly: GCA_947459985.1. Taxonomy (NCBI): domain Eukaryota; kingdom Metazoa; phylum Arthropoda; class Insecta; order Lepidoptera; family Noctuidae; genus Diloba; species Diloba caeruleocephala. Next base: position 1,445,789 of record OX381629.1, on the reverse strand, counting down.
ATAAAAAATTTATCCGTGCAAGTGCGAGTTGATCTCGCGTGGAAAGGTTTCCAAAATTGCTGAATATATTGTCCATTGTTGGATTGGGTCTTGTACCAATAACTTATCCCATCCCAGAACAAACTTAATATCATAGTTGCAAAAGATGTTTCCCTTACATTCCAACCGCAAACGTAAGTTTGTACGTACAATATTGTAAGATTTATCATGTTATTTTAAGACCATAGACTTCTTATAGATGTTCCTGTAATCTATAGGTAAAGAGCTACCTATAGTTTTGAAGATAAGGTGGGGGAATGGTCAATTTCGTATATGTTCTTAAATAACACTATAGATTCTAAAGAACATTGGAGATCCTCACAATAAGCCCTTCTATTTCATATGTTACACGGTATAGTTCGCAGAACTTTATTCTTAAATTTTCTATATTGCCCCCTTACATTCAATAATCATTTATTTACGTTACACGTACGTATTTGGATCGCAGAAATCCATATGTGTATTAAATTCGGAGCAAATTGGCTGTGACAGATGGACAGACACACGAGTACCGCCGTTTTTCCTTCAGACGTTCGAAACCCTAAAAAGGTAGCTCGAGCACTCAAAGCTGGCATAATTAAGGTTTACTGAAATGGTGGTTCATTAGGTGAGTATAGTAAACAATAAATTTTGGTTACTTTATATCGCTTTTATTCTAAGACTTGTCGACATTTTGTGTTTAAATGCGCGCATTATTGGTTGGAATGTGTTCGAGTTTGAACGATCTTTCTCAACATTAAAACGTGTTAAAAATGAATTGAGGAACACGATGAGCCAACAACGGATTAATCACCTCACTTTAATGAATATTGAACATGAATTACTCCGAGAAGTCGATATCAACAGCATTATTTGTAAATTTGCCCAAATTAAATCAAGAAAAGTTTGTTTGTAACAGTTTTGTTTTATTCAATGCCATAAACTCGATAAGTATCTAACCTAAAACAGTCTAACGCCCGTATTCAAGAACAACCCTTAGTTGAGTGTAGCACATTCTCACTGCGAAGTGTCCAATTTCTCATAGTGTCGGAAATGCCCATACACTCGTTTCATAGACGATACTTAAGTAATACTTCACTGAGTGAACGCATAGGGAAGAATGCGGTGTTTTCATTGGTCGGGTTCGGAACTAACTTCGTGTTGTCATTCATCTTCAACCAAGCGGCGTCTCATAACCCCTAAGAATTTCTGTTACTGTCAGCCCATATTTTCTGTCTAGAGCCAGTGTAGACCATTCCCTATCTATTCTGTCTAGCTTGCCCCTATCTTCTCCGTATCCCACTATAACCGTGCGACTTTTCGAGCTATGTTTTGGACCGCAGCACATATTTTGAACACGGTTTATTAATTTAAGATCCAAAATACTGAGCAGCTCCATCGAATTTCGGCAAAGCATGCCTAGACAAAAAAGGCTACAGAATTTTGTGGTCACATTTCGTTGTTGTTATACACGGTATCACTTGACGCGTGGTCGAAACAAAACCATTGATGGAGGACTGCTTGAAATTGAAAAATGCTTATAAATGTATATGTTGTTTTGCCTCTAAACTATTAAGCCTTTTTTTGTACATGGGGAAATCCTCATCGACTTTCTGTACCCTGGTACAGACTAAAGGGTCTGCCGGTTTCTTACCGGCTAAAAACGGTTTTATTCCGTGCACATAAACGAGCTAAACATTTTTATCTTCGTAACACACGTAATAGTGGTAGGTTCTAGATTACTCACCTAGAACCACACTATTTAAAAAAAATTGCTATGCGATTGTAACGTTGTAACCTTAGTTCACGTTCATATTAATTAGATTAAGCAAATTTAAAGCAAAAACAAAATAAAGTTTTGTTTTCTTTACTTACATCAATCTACTAGCTTTTATAAACCTAACAATAACGCACCTATCAATATTTTTTTTAACTTACTTATTACCGAATGGACCTAACATCAATAACATTAATATATCGTAATATTTTTATAATTCAAACGACTCGCTGTTTGTGCCGGCGAAGCGCTTGACCTTGAGAAACTTTGTTATCCCTCCTTCGGTGTTCCACCTGTGGGCCAGTATGCGAGCGACACATACGCAAAAAAAATCTAAATATCTTTAACAAACTGCCATCAACCATTAAAGAGCCTTCAATGGTACAATTTAAAAAGAAGTAAAAAATATGGCTTCTTCAGAATAAGAAGAAAAATATATTCGGTAAATGAATTGCTAAGTTATAAATAATAAATTTAAACATGCGTAAACAATTATCGGATATACATAAATAATGCTAAGTTATACCCTAAAGTTATTAATGAATTAGACACCTGGACAATTATTACTGTATACTTTGACGTTTTGGTTCTGATTGACTTTTTATTTATTTTATTACCATCAAATTGTAATGTAATATATGTACTATATAAATTAATGATAAAACAATTGTAATTAAATTTAAATTACTTTAATCAAATGCATACAATTCACCTGCCTAATCGCAAAATAGACGGACTTTGAATAAGGTAAGACCTTATAGATCTACTCTATTTTATGTGAATAAATTTTCATTTAATTTCATTTCATCACGCCGGGGATATGGGCAGCGCTTTTGCGTTCATCTGCGAAAACTCATGCAAGTAACTCTACCTGATCGTTTCCATAATGTATACCATCTCGTGACGGCACGTTTCGTACCTAAACTCAAAATACCAGTTTTGTTAGTTTTTATACACATTTTTTTATTTCATTATTAGTATTCAATTACATTTAGATTGGATTTTTATGATCAAAATAACCTTAAGCTCGTCTGCAATCATAATATTTCAAATTATGACTGATGCCGTTTGCATACCTTTTTAATAATGCCCTACACTAGCACTTTTCCTGTATATTGGGGAAGCATGACAATTCCCGGGAATGTTCTTAAAGCTTCCAATACTTCCACGAACGTTGGAGTTTCCGTAAGTATTTCCTAAAATGCGTAACTACATAGCTAGATTAATATGCTAGATTAGTAAAATTAGCGGTTTTAAGGATGGTAGGTTTAATGTTTATCTGGGCGCGCAGATTGGGGAGTCTGTGTGCTCACACCGAGCGACCCCCGGAAAGACGGCGGTGCACACGTAGTCACGTGCCGCCGTATGCGCAGCACAGCGCATAGCGAGGCTTGGCGGAATCCTTTTCAATCCTCACCGAGACTTGCCTGGAGGGCGACTTTTTTACAGTCACCTTCCCTCCGCTAGAGGCGGTGACCGCTTTACAGTCATCCCCTCCGTGATGTGCCTAAAGGCGTGGCAGCAATGGACGGCTCTAGCGCTCAGCGGATTTAACCGGTAGGATGGGTGTCCGGCATGCCCCTTCGTCCTTCCCCGGGGCGGAGGAAGTGCATGAAGAATTTCCACTGAGGTCAATAAAAAAGGTCTGTTAACCCAAATATGTGAAGTATATGTAAAACACAGCTGATAATAGGGTTGTAACTACAAATCTGTAAATGTTAACTTTTTGGGGAAAGTCGTAGAAGTTTGCTCATTACCATCCACAGTATTACACCTTTTCGGCTAACATGGTATATTTCATCTTGAGCTTTTTTTCATTATCACTTTGTACAAGTCCAAAATAAAAATAAACATTTGCCAAGAGGAACCCGTGAATAGAGAGACATAATACGATATTAATTAATTAGTTGTTTTATTATGTCGTTGGATGCTGGTGGCATGTGACCGCTCGTTGTGGAAATCTATGGGGGAGGCCTTTTCAGCAGAGGACTTCCTTTGGCTGATATGATGATGATGTTCAAGTGGAACCCGGTCTTTTGAGAGGTTTATGCGGGGACATGGGTACAACACGCAGAGGCCCTTTAGAGAATTTTGATCTAAAATGCTAACCGGGGACTCTCCATGGCTGCACTATAAAATGAAGACACAGATGTTGCCTCTTGTGTAGGACTATAATTCTATGAGATGGAAGCTATAACGATAAGGTCTATAGCAATGGTTGTTATATACAATGAAAACTTAAAGAAAAAAGGGAACAATGGCGTCTGCCTTTCAACCTAAAATGTAAAATTCTATGGTAGAAGGTAACTTGCCTCTTACAAGATGGGCCCCATAAATGGCCACCACTACAGGTGACAGGAAGCAACGCCAGCGTGGCGAGAGCAGCTCTGGGAGACTCGAGTGGTGCTGCACTGTTTTACCATCGTGCGTCTTGAAGCCTCGGAGCAGGTTTCTCCGTTATTGCGCCGTTACACGCTATCACCCTCGAGTATTTAGCTCTAGCGTCCCCTTCTGACCGGCCAACTAAGGTACCCAGAGTTTAGAGTCCTACTTGCACTCGTGGGGCTTACTTCAGCCAACCAATAAAGGCAAGCCGGTGGAGAGGGCCTGGCCGACTCTCTGGGGCATTCGGGTACATAGCATACCATAGGGGTTTGTATAATTCGTAATAAATTTGCTTATCGTAACCATGTTGTGTCCAGATTAAGAATATACCACCATTCCATCTCCTCCCGTGGATCTAGTAAAAGGTGACTAAAGGACTCGTAAACTAAGAGAGCTGAGCAGCAGCGTCTCTTCTGTGGTGTGGTAGCCTTACAGCGCGCACCAACCCGCCTGCTAAGCATATTGAGTATTGGCAAATTCCCCCCAAAATGATGACACAATTGTGTAAATTTATAGGGAAAACTTTTTTATTTTATAAAACCTTACCCCACACTGGGATTTCTCTGGTGTCGTGGGTGCGTTTACAGACATAAATTCCACACAAATACACCCAGACCCGGAACAACTACCTGCAGATCATACAAATATTTGTTCCGTGCGGGAATCGAACCCACGACCCGCAGTAGTCGACTGTATCAGCCACTGCACCAACCGTGCCGTTTGTTTAGCAGCGGACGTCCTTTGCCTGAAATGAAGGTGATGATATCTTTTTGTTTATGTATCCATTAATATTATTATTTCCGTCTGTCTGATATTCAATTTGGACTGTGCTGTTAGATAAACATAATTAGGAAGTGCAATAACATTATAATGTCTTAGGTTTTCGCAAGTATTACACATTATAATAAAACACTTTTAAACGGATTCTATCGCGTATATTTTATATTTTTGTTTTTCCTGCACACTTTGCAGGGTTCGTGGTCCCAGGATGACCACAGGTGTTTTATTATAATGCAATAACATTATTGAACGTATATCTATACAAATAAATAAAATTGAAGTGTCTGTTTGTAATGTCAAAATAACAGCTTTTTACTAAATACATATGAAAGTATATACAGTACACATAACAAAAAAACATTTTTTAAATTTTTTGTCTGTCTGTCTGTCTGGCTGTCTGTCTGTTTGTTCCGGGTAATCTCCGAAACGGCTGGACCGATTTTGACGGGACTTTCACTGGCCGATAGCTGATGTTATAAGGCATAACTTAGGCTATTTTTATTTTAGAAAAATAATTAGGGTTCCGCGCAAAAAAATTAAAACCCTTGAAATCCTATATTATATATATATATATAATATATATATATATGCGGGTGAAACCGCGGGTCCCAGCTAGTTCTTAATAATTTTGCAGTTAACTAACACCTTTGTTGGTTATTCACCAACTTTCTAAAGATATTTTTTCCAGATTCACCTTGTGTAACAAAAGGATTGAACGGCACTTGTGTTGGTATAATGAGATGTCTTTCAGCAAAACTGACGTACTTGTACGTAAGTATTTACCATGAAAAGTAGGTACATCAGAGCAAGATTTGGTTTTTCGTCCTTATGCTCTTAATTTTGATGGATCCTTGAATATGATTATATTTCCAGAGCAATGCAGGCTTTGATATAAAGGAACACAACCTCCCCGAGTTACCGGACATATGCTCTTACAAGAATAATAAGCCCGTGGTCTGCTGCACCGATTGCAAGATTGCTGACGCGTAAGCATACTTTAGTTTATCGATCCATCGCAGGGGCGCAGTCATTCGCTATTATGATTTAACCAAGCAATCCCTTGCTGAAGCTGGACCTTACTGGAAGGTGACTTCTATAACCAGTACAATGAACCGTCTTAGGTACTGGCTCAATCACCACGCCTGGCAGTAAACTATTATTGAAGAATATCAGAAGGTTGTTCACCGCTAAACAAAGGCGCCCCCATAGATTATACTCAGTGGCCGTTTACATGCCACTCGCATCCAACGGCTTCCAGCGACCTTCACCACGTTATCTGTCCATCAAGTTGGAGGTCGTGCCACGCTGCGTTTTCCTCATACTTGATTTTAAACTTACTTTCCACGAGCACATCACATTCTTCACATTCACTTTCTAAGGATTATTACGGTGACTAGCGTTGCATGGCTGCGATTTTAAAACAAAAATAACGTGTTGGAAACAAAATCAGTTCGAGTTCTTGTTCGTTTGAAAAAGGTAAAAAGAATTTTAAGAACTTTTATAAACTGAAGTGTGGATATTATCCATATGAATTTCCAACGAGATCTCTCCTAGGTTTCTTAAGTTTTAATTCTCTCCAAGTCAGACGAAAGGGTTTAACTTGTTACTGCATGCAAAATCATAAACGGATTATTGGTGCGCGTAGTTTACAAAGCCTCGTTTTACATGGAGAGCTGTGTCAACTGTTCCTAACAATTAAAACCGGCCAAGAAGACACAACTAGTTTACGATAGCACGTAGTCAGACGGTTTCGCAAGCAATGTAAACTATACCACATAGGTTAAAGCATTGTACTGAGATCATACAGTGATTTTGCCATGACTACGATACCATCGGCGAATTGCAGGTGAGGAATATCCCTGGTGATGTTAAAGCCAAATATTTTCCACTCCAGTAGCTTGAACGCATCATCCATTGCAGCGGTAATCAGTTTCATAGAAATAACGCCCCGTCTTCTGCCGTTCTGCAATAGAATTGACCCCGTCCTCATCATCATCATTCATCATTTCAACCGGAAAACGTCCACTGCTTACATAGGTCTCCCCTAAATATCACCACAACGAGCGGTCTAGGTTTATGTTGTGTCCTCATCATCATCATCATATCTGCCAAAAGACGTCCACTGCTGAACATAGGCTTCCGCCATCAATTCCCACAACCATTTTTTTTATATGAGGGGGAATTTGCCAGTACTCACGCTTGACAGGTGGATAGGTGAGCCCATCCCTCTCCTTCTGTGAGAGCGTATTGCTCCAGAAGGAGACTGCAGAGCGGGATCGGGAGAGGGCCGATCCCGCTCGAAGAAGGAGGAGACAGCGCCGGGGTAACAAACGCCCTAGCGCTTAATTCCCATACGCCTGAAACCCCCTGCCATAGCTACAAGGCGGGGGACCTCTGGGTTCGCGGGTGCGTAGATTGGGGAATCTGCGTGCTTATACCAAGCGACCCAAGAGAAGACGGTAGCACGCATGTGGTCACGCGCTGCCGTAGGACGCTTTGGGAGATCCTATACAATCCCCCCGGGGGGGGACCGCTTTACAGTCACCCTCTCCGAGATGTGCCTATAGGCGTGGCACCAGTGGGCGGCTCCAGTGTGATCATACGAGGACCTGGAGCCTCCCTTAGGTGCCGAAGATGACCGCCCCAGTGGTTTTAGCCGGTAGGAGTCCGGCATACCCCTTCGCCCTTCCCCGGGGCGAAGGAAGTTCATGAAGAATTTCCACTGGGCACCATTAAAAAAAAAAAAAAAAAACATGAGCCCATCCCTCTGGGGTAGGTTGGGTACTCATTGGGGGGTTTTGCCATAATATTCTCGCTTGTCAGTCGCAAGTAATTGTAAATGTACTCGAAATACGCTTCCCCACCACCCCAGTCTTAGCCGGCACCACACGGCACTACAATGTACCGATAGTCATCTGGCACCGTTGTAAAGATGGCAACATCACCCAAGTTTCAATTGAATCAAAGGCTGTCTCATAGTGCACAATTGCTAGGCATAGTCGCAGCCGGGGTTCGCGAGCGCGCAGATTGGGGAGTCTGCATGCTCACACTGAGTGACCGCCGGGAAGACGGTGGCGCGCACGTGGACACGTGCCACCGTGTGCGCAGCACAGTGCTCAGCGAGACTTGGGGGATCCTTTACAATCCTCCCCGAGAAGTGTCTGAGGGGCGATCTTTTTACAGTCGCCTTCCCTCCGCTAGAGGAGGTGATCGCTTTACAGTCATCCCTTCTGTGATGTGCCTAAAGGCGTGGCAATAATGGGCGGCTCTAGTGTGATGATTACAATGACCTGGAGCCCTCCTTCGGTGCTGAGGATGACCGCTCCAGTAGATTTAGCCGGCATACCCCTTCGCTCTTTCCCGGTGCGAAGGAAGTTCATGTAAAATTTCCACTGGACACCAATAAAAAAATAAAAAAGGCATAGTCGTATTATACTCGTATGGATGCGGTATTTGTGATTTTTTATCGGAAACTGGTTTATTTGGTAGACTAGAAGTCATCAAACCTGAGCCCCAGACAATTCGTTATGACCCTTGAAAACAGCTTTGTGTCTGGCATTGTGCCCGTTAATGAGTTATAAAATTGGCTTAGAAGTGAGATGGGTATATAATTCTTCAACGGAAGAGAATGATCAATTATTATAAGTTTTGAAGACGTTAGAGCACTCCGCCTCTTTGCAATGCTTCCAACGTTGTCCCCTGAGTAAGAAAGAAATATATGGTGCCTGAGGAACTTTAAGTACCAGTGTCCCACACGCTTTTAGACGTTATATCTTATCTTGTTATCACACAGTGCCTTGTTATTTTTAGCCCTTTGAAGATGAGTCTTATCATCATCATCATCATCATAATATCAGCCAAAAGACTTCTACTGCTGAACAAAGGCCAACCCCTTAAATTTCGCGACCTTCACCAGATCGTCTGTCCACCTCGTTGGAGGTCGTCCCACGCTGCGTTTTACGGTGCGCGGTCTCCACTCGAGAACCTTTTTACCCAACGGCCAGCAGTTCTGTGAGCAATGTCTACGATCCTAACTAAAATAAAATGGTTTTCATCTATATAATGGTATAGTGTTATCTTGGCTTGCGGGTCTATATACGAGCCAGGCTTGGCAAGTGGATTGATGATCACAGTATGCTGCTTGAAGAAATCAACTGAACGACTGTTGTCCCTTGGACATATGAAATATCTTTAGATTTGGGATTAAGGAATTGTGAACTTAACACAAACATAGATCAAATTCAAAATTTTAATCCATGGATTTTGTATTTCATTACATCTGCCATTTAGCAATTTCTACGTCCACTGCTGAACACAGGCCTCCCCCATAGATACCACAATTGTGTCATTATTTTGGGGGGTATTTGCCAATACTCACCACGCTTGGCGGGCGGATCGGTGAGCGCAGTATGGCCACCGCTTCACAGAAGGGACGCTGCTACCCATCCCTCTGGTTTAGATTCCCTTGGTCGCCTTTTACGACATCCACGGGAGGAGATGGAGTTTGTATTTGGCTGATTATTAACTTTGTCCGTTAACTACCTTCTATAGCGCTAACGGATGGAGAGAGTCGCTAATTCAATTCGGCGAACCATACGGCCAATTAATAATAGTACTGGCAAGTAAACAATACTTACAAGAAGATAGCCAGTATTCTTGCAGCGAGTATCGTCATTCGAGACCACATTGTATTATGCCAAGTCTGTGTACATAAATGTGTTATTGACCCGTATCTTTGGTTTCAGGAACCTTGAAGGTCATGGTGCAGCTATAGGACCATTTGGTAGTATACTCAGTAAGGATGGTCCAGTTTCTTGGGGCAGTAAGTATATAATTTATTGTAATTAGTAATAATCCATACTATCAGTCATCATCATCATTTCGGCCGAATGAAGTCCACTGCTGGACACAGGCCTCCCCTAAAGATCACCACAACCACCGATCTGGATGAGTTGTGGGTTCATTGGGGGGTCTTGCCATAATCGCCACGCTTGGCAGATGGGTTGGCGATCGCAGTTGAGTTGTTAATGTACTCGAAGGACGCTGCTGCCCATCCTCCGGCTAATCCCTTAGTCGACTTTTACGACACCCATGGGAGGAGATGGGGTGGTGGCATTCTGAGCCGGCACCAAACTATCAGTACATGGTACTGATTTATTTGTACTTACTATCAATTACTTTTATTATACTTACTAATATTCGAAAACCGTTTAAAACTTCGTGACGTCCACTGCCTACAGAACCAATTTCAGCGCATTTATAAAACGATACTGTTTACGTGACGTTATGTCAAGAACATTTGCCAAGACTCAAGCTATGAAGTTGCAAGAAAGAGCCATAGAGAAAGAAAAAAGGATCTGTGAAAGGATGTTCATGCTGTGATGATTAGAAAGCGTGAAGAAGCGGAAAGATAAGCCTTAGATCTGCCGAAACGCTTGAAAAGTCGCAGTCACCGCTGACTCAACAGGCCACTCGGCAAGCTCTTTTAAAAGCTGATGAAACGTCGGAGAAGTCGCAAATGCGATTGATTCACCAAGCCAATCAATCGACAGGCCGGATCCTTCGATGCAGATTTCGAGCTGCCGAAACGCCAGAGCTGCTGCAGATGCATTGACTAAATCGATATGCTTTGTTACAAGCTGTAGAAATGCTGGAGCAGTTGGAAATACGCCAGAGTGAAGGCGTTAAGTGTCATGTGTCTTTCAGAGCTAAGGAAACAGTAGAAGAGTTACAAAAATGGCGGCAGTTAAGTGCCAAATTACGACTCCAATGTGATTTTGTGCGTAACACGTCAATATAATTTTTTTGTCAAAATTATTCGCTGGAGGTAAGCCTCGTGCCTGCCCATAACAATTGTAATGCTACCTAGGAGCAGTCTAGCGTGGCACCACGCTACCCTCGTCACCTCAAAGCATTAATTATATAGTGTCTTACTGGACAATTTAACTAGCTGCAGTGCCCTTTCAACCGCAGCTCAGAAATATCTAACAAACACTACTGCTTGGTGGCAGAATATCTGGCACTGCTCTGGTACTTACCTAGTTGACCACTTGCATCAACAGACATGTTTTGATTTTTTATTGGGCGCAGTGGATATTCTACGTGAATTACCTCTACCCCGGGGAAGATCAAAGGGGCATGCCGGACTCCTACCGGCCAAAACCATTGGGGCGGTCATCTTTGGCACCTAAGGGGGCTCCAGGTCCTCGTATGATCACACTAGAGCCGCCCACAGGTGCCACACCTATATGCACGAAGCATCTCGAAAAGGGTGACAAAGGGGGGTTGCAAAAGGATTCCCCGAAGCATCCCTGTGTGCTGTGGTATGCGCAAACGGCAGTGCGTGACTACATGTGCGCCACCGTCTTCTCGTGAATTAATCGCACGGTGTGGGCACGTAGATTCCCCAATCAACGCACCCACGAACCCAGAGTCTCCAGCTATTAACTACTAAGCATTTATAGATAAAACATAATTTATACTTAAAATCTCTAGATCCAACAAAACTTTTAAGTGAAACAGTTTTTATGTCGTTAATGGTCGTAAAACAAGTTTTTAATTTCAGTATGCTTGGATTATTTACAAAGCTTACCATACCCTTGTCGCGGATTTGGTAATATTGGAGTTGAAAAGATTTGGGTGGATGAAGAAAAATGCCATGAGTTTAGTTTCACTGTAGTTTCAGCCGTGGGAGGACGGAACGCTCAGAGATGGGAATTTCCTCATTCGGTAAGCTCTTCCTAAATATTCAAAGTCATCATCAGCCTATTTCACTCCACTGCTGCACGTAGACCCATCCCAGTGTGCACCACAACACCCGATCATCAACTATCCGCATCCAACCGGACCCAGCAACCTTCTTCAGGTCGTGTGTCCATCTGGCCGGTGGGCGTCCGACACTACGTTTACCCATACGCGGTCTCCACTCTAGGACTCATCTGCTCCATCGGCCATCGGCCTTCGACAGACGTGACCAGCCCACTGCCACTTCAGCTTGCTAATTCGGTGTGCTATGTCGATCACTTTGGTTATCTTCCGGATATCCTCGTTTCGGATTCTATCCATAAGAGAGACTCCGAGCATAACACGTTCCATAGCCCGTCAAAGTCAAATATCTTTATTTCAAATAAAGCAATTACGGGCACTTATGAAACGTTCGAACTTAAGTTGCACGGTTCCAATTAGTTGATCCTATGAAGAAGAGCTGGCAAGAAACTCCATGAATACTCTTTTAAAATACTTGAGATTACAATACAACAAGATATTAAGAAATATGTTCTCAAGATGTTTAAACTTTATCAATACATCGATGAAAAATAACCATAGCAGCTTTAGTACAAATAGCATTATTTCCCCTTTGAAAAATATTTGTATAATCTGCAGATAGTTGTTTCATGTCTGGGTGCTGTTTGTGCATGTGAGGTTTTTATCTGTAAACTACACCCGTGGGTATCGTGATCCAGGAGGAACCCTATTGTCTGGCTATCGAAGTTGTAGGTTTTCATTATTCCCAGCTCCGGCGGCATTTTGAACTAAAAATACCTTACCCTTAGTTTGATATGACTATTTTAAAAAATGTAGATTCCTACTCCAATAATCAAATTCATGATAACTGTGTATGTTAGCACTTGAAATATACGCGCCCTCGAAATTTGGGCATCCTGCCAGAGTCGCCATGAATACAACCGATGATTGATTAAGACTCAATGAATATTGATTTTTTTTATACTTACTTAATCTAAGTGATACATAACCTATGCACGGACCACACAGTGGAATCAATCAATAAAATAAAAATGACATGGAAAATAATAAATGCTGAAACATTTGATGGTAGTACAAATAATTTGAATATAGATGGCAAACTAGTGTCAGATAAGACTGTAGTCGCAAATTTCCTAGAAACCTTTTTCATTTATATTCCAATAGACTACTAAAATTTTAAATCATCTCCGACAGCAGCCCTAGAATTCTTAAAATTGATTGATTGACATTGATTATATATGATAGATTTGACGTCTGGTTGGTTGGTGCAGTCGCTGATACAGTCGACTGCTGCGATTCCAGCACTGAACAGATATTCGTATGATCTGTAGTACTTGTTCCGGGTCTGGGTGTATTGTATGTTGAATTCATGTCTGTAAACGACACAGGAGAAATCCTAGCGTGGGGCAACGTTATTCAAAAATTAATTGATTTACTATTAGTTATTGTTAATATTGTTCTTGTGACATCAAATTAAAATATTTATATAAAACTGTAAATGTATGGGCATCATGTAGGCATTAATATTATATGTTTAATACTTATATTGATTGTCTGTATTGCCTGGCTGTATTGGTCTATCATGCTCACTAAAATGTCTTGCTAACCTACCCAGTGTTGTGTATCGGGTCGTTGCCTTTTTAATATGGTTGAGCTAAGCATTGCTGATGCTTGCGTTATGCTCGTGAACGGGTGCCGTTTGTTGGGACTAGTCAGCCGTTAACTGCCACGGCAAATAAATTATTACTACGAGTATATTATTGTGGTATGTTCCATCTTTACACATTAACCAAAATTTTTCTCGGTATTATGTTTTGCAATCATTTTTGTATCAATCAACATGGTAATCTAAATTATTTTAAAAGAGTATCCAATGTGTTGCTTGCCTGCTCTCCTCCACAAGATCAACTATTTGGAACCGTACAGCTTCGATTCTGACGTTTCATAAGTGCCAATATTTGGTTTATTTGAAATAAAAGCCCAATGACTTTGAATGTTTTAATATCTTATTTTATTTTGAGGCCTTAATCGGATACGGTGGCGATGTGGAGTCCGCGCAGTGGCTTTGCGGAGGCACTGTGATAAGCGAAAGATTTATACTGACTGCTGCACACTGCACATCTACCCGTGCACTGTAAGTCTACGGTATACTATCCTCTTAACCCAACTTCAAAAGGAATAAAATAATTTGTGTGAAAGAGTTTAGGAAGTAGGTACCTTTGATACGGTGTGATTTAAGAAAAAAATGCACCGAATTCGGTAACTGTTTCACACAAATTATTTTATTCTTTTTGAAGTCGGTTCTTACTTATTTTTTTATTTTGTTTTGCTATTTTGGGTGGCATAACAATAATAACACGAGCGGTTGCTGCAATTTCGGGCGATTTGCTGTCATCCATTGAAGAGTTCCCTTCTTTATCTCCAAAGATCTTCTTTAGATCTTTACCACATTTAAATGATACCATTTCAGTAAAAGACTCTTAAAAAACATCCAAATCGGTGCATTTAAGACTGTGCCCATCTCTCCTCTTTCGGTGTCGATAAACAAAAGAATTTGGAATGGAGTATTGGAATACGATATTTGAAATTTCTGTAAAAATAGTTTGGAGTTTTTATTTGATTGCAATAAAAAGGGAATAAGATCAAACATTTTAATTTGGTATTTCATAAGTTTTTATTGAAATACAGTCATTGTGTATATCTGATGTTGATAATTGTCATATATCTACGCACACATTTGTGAAATAGGCCCGTCTTATAGCGGGCGTATACTAGGCATGCCTTTTAAGTTCTGTCGTTTCCGTTTATTTCCCTGCAATTTTGAATTTGGAACTGTTCTATATTCGAATGTGTTTAAATTTTGAATCTCAAAACAGTTGAAATGGGATTAATGCTATTGTTTAGTTACAGCGTCGATTGAAATCTGTTAGGTTACGTACGAAAATTAATCTTTCTAAGGAAAATGTTCGTGCAATAATTTTCTACAACTTTAGAAAAGGCCTGACACGGCTTCAGTGTTTTGAAGGGCTAACATTTGTGTTCAGTGATGAAGCCCCATGTCTGCGGACTGTCGAACGCTGGTATTTAGAATTCCAGCGTGAACATACTAGTGTTAGTGACAAATCTCGCGAAGGATGCCCAAAATCCGCCTTCACTGAAGATAACATAATTGCTGTGAGACAACTAATTCTCGAAGATCGTCATGTGACGTATCGAGAGATAGATGCTCTATTAGGCATCTCAGGGACAACCATTCAGAAGATCTTACATGAAGCGCTTGGTGTGAGAAAGCTAGTTTGCCGTTGGATACCGCATCTGCTTTCTGACGATCACAGGGCCACCTTGTGACGGCCACCATCAGATGGTGTAAGAAAACTCTGCAAAGGTTCAACCGAGGAGAATCAAATCACGTCTACGACATCATCAGTGGTAACGAATCTTGGATCTATGCCTACGACCCTGATTCCAAACAACAATCTACAATCTGGGTCTTTCAAGACGAGCCAAAGCCGACTAAAGTTGTTCGTTCTCTAAGCACTTCAAAAAAAATGGTGGCCACGTTCATTGGAAAAACCGGCCATGTTGCGACTATTGCACTTGAAGATCGTAGAACGGTTAACGCGGAGTGGTATACCAGAGTTTGTTTACCACAAGTCATCGCCGAACTTCGAAAATGTAACTCAAAGTGACGCATCATCTTGCACCACGACAACGCAAGCTCACACAGCGCTCGTCAAACGATTGAGTATTTGAAGCAGGAAAAAGTAGAAATTCTTGACCATCCTCCATACAGTCCTGACCTAAGCCCTAACGATTTCTTTACATTTCCTAAAATTAAAAAACGTCTTCGTGGTCAAAGGTTCTAGTCCGGTGAAGAAGCAGTCGACGCTTTCAAGTCAGCCATTTTGAACACCCCCACTTTAGAGTGGAATAAATGTTATAATAACTGGTTTGAGCGAATGGAAAAGTGTATTAATCTACGTGGTGAATACTTTGAAAAACAATAAAAAGTACTATAAGGTTCTAGTTGAGTTTTTTTCTTCAAACGACAAAACTTAAAAGGCATGCCTCGTATCAGGACAATTAAAGATAAACAAAAGGCATGATTTATATTTATTGTTATATTTTCAGGGGTAATATATCATTTGCAGCACTCGGGCTTCTTAAACGAAGCGACCCCAAAAAATTGTGGAAAATACATAAAATTAATAGGATTATAATTCATCCCGAGTATGAAGCTCCTTCCAAGTATCACGATATTGCATTGCTAAAAACTAAAACCGAGTAAGTATAAATAAAATTCCTAATAGTGGAACCAGAACAAATAAACTTAAGTAATCAATTTTACTGCTTAAACAAAGCCGGTTTTGATGCGGTAGGTCAATCGATTTGTTGTTTATTAGATGTTAAAACTATAACGTTTTAAATATCTAAACATAATATAAAAAACATTATTATACAAAAATATATTACTTTCATGCTAATAGTTGTGTCTCATAAGGTATCCAGTTTAGGTCCTTTTAAAATTAACGTAAATATCTTTCTTAACTATGACTATGCTTAAATGTTCGTGTATGATTTCGAAAGTTTTTAGAGTATGGATTGTAACGTTAAAATAAGAATTAATTCACAGGATATACACAGAACACGGCCCTCCGTCTACGCAAAAAAAAAACTTTTGCCTTTTTATGGGTTTCAAAGTAATGTCTGCTCTGTCAATTTTCATCATAATTTTAAGTGGAAGATTCTGGACTGGATGTGTCCATTATTACTGGCGTGAAGTAGCAAGATTGTTGGTAACAAGTG
Organism: Diloba caeruleocephala; assembly: GCA_947459985.1. Classification (NCBI taxonomy): domain Eukaryota; kingdom Metazoa; phylum Arthropoda; class Insecta; order Lepidoptera; family Noctuidae; genus Diloba; species Diloba caeruleocephala. The sequence goes on along the minus strand of OX381629.1, from coordinate 1,429,258 downwards.
TTGCTACGTTTCGTCCCATAAGTGACGAATACCCGAATTCCAACCCTCAATAAAAGCTTCGAGGAAAAAGTGTATGTCTGCCCTCAATGTGGACAACACATCAGCGACTACTCTGGTGCTGAGGATATTTATGGGTGGCGGTGATCGTTTAGACTCACTACATGCTCGTTTGATCTCTTACATCATTAAAAAGCGTCCAAAAATACAAAAGCAAAACAATCACCATTATTATCAAACACAGCCGAGGATTGTCCACTGTTGCGTATAACCGCATCTTCTTTTTTCTTATGCCACTTTGTATGTTCCTATGCGTAACTTCTTAATGGGCAATGTTCAAATTTGTTGATACCGTCGACCCAACTCGGCGTTGGATGACTAGGGCACAGCTCTGCACAGAATAGAACGCGAGGTCACGGCACAGTGCCACCATTGCGGAAGCGACCAGGATACCGCAGAGCACACGCTCGAGGAATGCCCTACGTGGGCTGCTGAGCGGCGGATTCTGGTCGATTGAATCAGGCAAGATCTCTCAGCCGGAAAATTACAGCGCAGTGGTATCCTTCTGCGAGAGCGTCACCCTGCACAAGGAGAATGCAGAGCGGGGTCGGAAGAGGGCCGATCCCGCACAGAGAAGGACGAGACGGCGCCGGGGTAACAACCACCCCGGCGCCCACATCCAACACGCCTGAGCCCCCTGCCATCGCTTTATGGCAGGGCGCTCAGGGCCTCGGGGGTTGCGGATGCGTAGATTTAAGTCCGCGTCATGATACCGAGCAATTTCCGGGATGACGGTGGCGCGCACGTGGTCATGTGCCGCCATGTGCGTAGCACAGCGCACAGCGAGGCTTCGGGGGAATCCTTTACAATTCTCCCCGAGAAGTGCCTGGGGGCAGCCTTTTAACATTCAATTTCCCTCCGCTATAGGGGGTGACCGCTTTACAGTCATCCCCTTCGAGATGTGCCTAAAGGCGTATCATGGGCGGCTCTAGTGTGATTTTACGAGGACCTGGAGCCCCTTTCGGTGCCGAGGATGACCGCTCCAGTGGTTTAAGCCTGTAGGAGTACGGCATACCCATTCGCCCTTCCCCGGGGTGAAGGAAATTTATGTAGTATTTCCATTGGACTCTAATAAAAAAAAGGTCACAGCTCTGCTTTATTTATATTAGTTAGCACAAAACTTTTCTGTGTGGTGCCGGCTACGAATAGCACCAACCCATCTCATTCCGTGGGTGCCGTAAAAGGCGAATATGGGATGGGATTAGCCGGAGGATAGGCAGCAGCGACTTTCGAGTTCATTAACATGCAACTGCGATCGCCAACCGCCTGCCAAGCGTGTCGATTATGGCAAAACCTTGTGTCCAACAGTGGACTTCATTCGGCTGAAATTATGAAGTAGTAAATCATAGTTATCGTCCACGCTGTTTAGAATAAAAACAATTAAATATTATTTTTTACATTAAACTGCAATGTAAATAATAACTAAACGGCTGTTTTTTAGGACAAAACTATTGTACTGCTTGAAGTAATCACGTATTAAAATACCCAACTTAAAACTAATTAATAATAATAATGTATATATTTTTTTCGTTTTTCTTAGTATTAAATCCATTTAGCACCCATTGCGATAGACCTTATACTTGTAGTTTCCATTTCATACAATAGTTTTATACCTCCGGGGACAATCCAAGACTGCATTTTATAGTGCAGCCGTGGACAGTCCCCGGTTAGTGTCCCATTACATTTTAGATTAAACTTCTCTAAAGGGCCTCTGCGTGTTGGACCCATGTCCCCGCGTAAGCCTATCAAAAGACCGGGTTCCCCCTTACAGGGGATATAAACCTGTGTAAAAGAGATACATGTAGATAATAATAATAAATCTTTGTTTCAGACATTCATATAGTCCATAACAGTATCATAGATAAGTTAACTGTTGTAAAATAATCATTATAGTATAATAAGCATAATCATCGTACCAAATTAATAAGCAGTAAATAATAATTACGAATTACATTAGATATAAAAGATTTAGAAACAATGAGATCATTTACTAATTAATTAAGTGACGGAACCTATAGCTCTAGTGATTTCTTATTAATGCACTGCAAGCTAAATAAACATTACTATTTCGTAATGAAATTCCAGGATCAATTTTGGCAGAGACCTTCTGCCCGCGTGTCTGGATGTAGAGTTCGATATGAAACCATTCGCTGAAGCATCTGGTTGGGGACGCCTAGGTCACAGAGATGGTTTAGCAGACAACTTGCAAGTAGTAAGTTTAAACCTAGCGTATACTAATATATTTAAAATTGTAACAAGGAATTTTAAAAGACATTACTAGCGTTTAAATGTCTATTGTAATGCACCAACCCACCTCATCCCGTGGGTGTCGTAAAAGGTGACTATGGGATGATGAGCCGGAGGATGCGCAGCAGCGTCATTCGAATATATTAACAACTCAACTGCGATCGCCAACCCGCCTGCCAACCGTGGCGCTTATGGCAAAACCCCCCAATGAGCACACAACACACGGATATCGGTCGTTGTGGTGATCATTGAGGGAGGCCTGTGTCCAGCAGTGAACTTCATTCAGCCGAAATGATGAAATCTCTAAGTCATTATTATTATTTGTATTGTATTGATATTTGACGACACGTTTGGTGCAGTGGCTGATACAGTTTGCTGCTGCGCTATGGGTCGAGTGTTCGATTCCCGCACGGAACAAATATTTGTATGATCTGCAGGTATTTTTTCCGGGTCTGGGTGTACCTGGGTGTACCCACGACACAGGATAAATCCTAGTATGGGGCAAAGTTTTTTTCAAAAAAGTAAAAAAAAACCGTAAAAATGATTATTATCATATCGCAATTTTTTTGCTGTTTAAACAAAACATCATAAATACATTTTCACCTGTATTTTTTGGCCTGGTTACTTTTTGTTTTATGCACATAAATCAGGTCTTCTGTACATTGCTTTCCTTACTCTTGTCTTTACTTCACAGGTTGACTTGGAGGAGTACAATGAAACCGAGTGTGCAAGAATTTACCAACCACACAGACACTTGAAGCATGGTTACGACCATGAAAAGCAGATGTGCTACGGGAACCATGAAGAGATAGTCGACACCTGTGAGGTGAATAATGGGATCGGAATAATTATTGTAATCTGGCTCCAAGTTTCCTTCTAAACAATTATTTTAAATTAAACGGGCAGAGTGCCTTTCTAAAGCACTTGCGGCTCTAAAGTTGTGCATAGTTCTCAGGTAGGCCTTTTTATATTGATCCGGTGAAAATACATCATGTACTTCCTCTACCCCGGGATAGGGCGAAGGGGCATGCCGGACTCCTACCGGCTAAATCCACCGGAGTGGTCATCTTCGGCACCGAAGAGAGGCTCCAGGAATTTGAACTATCTCCATCTAGAGCCACTCATTGGTGCTACGCCTGTAGGTACATCTCGTAGGAGATGACCACAAAGCGGTCATCTTCTCTACCGGAGGGAAGGCGACTGTAAAGAGGCCATCACCCCAGGAACCTCTCGGGGTGATTGTAAAGGCTTCCTCCGAAGCCTAGCTATGGGCTGCGCTGCGCACACGGTGACACAGACGGCACAGTTGTTGCAGTGGCTGATACAGTCCGCTACTGCGCTCCGGGTCGTGGGTTCGATTCCCGCACGGAAAGAATATTTGTAGAATCTGCAGGTAGTTGTTCCGGGTCTGGGTGTATTGTGTGTGGAATTTATCTCTGTAAACGCACCCACGACACAGGAACGATACCAGTGTGGTGCAACGTTTTTAAAAAAACACAAAAAATACGTGCTCACCGCCGTCTTCTCGGGGTTCACTCGGTATAAGCACGCAGAGTCCCCAATAGGCGCGCTCGAAATAATAAAAAATAAACGATTTTCGAAATGCGAAATGAAAAAAAATGGCGAAATTTGGTCTAGTCACAAGGTAAAACTTGAGACGCTGTTCGTCCAGATCCTATTTATTAGACCTTCCTTCCCTTCAGGCTTATTACTCATGCTTAGTCCGGTCAACACTAACCCTGGAAGTCTTCTTCTTCCTGATTCCGTCAACAGTTACGGGCTCGCATGCCAATAACAAATGACCCAGAGAAATGATGCTATCACATGTGTAATTAAGAGACGGTGAGAAAGATAGAGGAGATCCGTAGTAGAACTAAAGTTGCCGACATATCTAAAAGGATTAGTAAACTGAAGTGGCAATGGGCGGGGCACTTTGCTCGTAGAACTGGTGGCCGTTGGGGTAATAAGGTTATTGAGTGGAGACCACGCACCGGAAAACGCAGCGTGGGACCACCTCTAACGAGGTGGACAGACGACGTGGATGGATGCAGGCGGCAAGTTACCGCTCGTTGTGGAAATCTATGGAGGAGGCCTTTATTCATCAGTGGACGTCCTTTGGCTGTTATTATTGTGATGAGAAGATATCTGTTAGTAATATTGCACGATGATAGTTTATAAATTGCTAGCATTTACTCCTTGTTTTGTTATCTTGACTTGTTATATTGTTTGTCTTGGTCAGCCATCTCAACGCAAGTGTGTGTATTTTTAACCGATTTAAAAAAAAGAGGAGGTTCTAATTCGATGCGTATTTTTTTTGTGTATGTACAACCGATTAATCTAAGATTTGTAGACCGATTTGAGCAATTCTGTTTTTAACAGATGCAGAATGCTTTCGAATTGTTCCCATATAAATTTCATTACATTTGTTTGAGTAGTTTATTCATCATTTCGGCCGAATGAAGTCCACTGCTGGACACAGGCCTCCCCCAAAGATCACCACAATTACCGATATGGATGTGTTGTGGGCTCATTGGGGGGTTTTGCCATAATCGCCACGCTTGGCAGGCGGGTTGGCGATCGCAGTTGAGTTGTTAATGTTCTCGAAGGACGCTGCTGCCCATCCTCCGGCTAATCCCTTAGTCGACTTTTACGACACCCATGGGAGGAGATGGGGTGGTGGCATTCTGAGCCAGCACCACAGTAGTTTATTACCCAGCTTCAATAATGGTTAATTTGACTGCGCTTATCTAGATGTCTTAATAGTTTCGATTCCTCTGAGAGCAGAGAACTGATTTGAGTGTTTCTTATTTTTTGTGTACTGATACCAAATTGGAAACGGTGGAAAAAGGGGGTAGAAAACGTTGAGGTGCGCCATTCGGACTTTTTTTTTTATTTTTTTATTGGTGCCCAGTGGAAATTCATCATGAACTTCCTTCGCCCCGGGGAAGGACGAAGGGGTATGCCGGACTCCTACCGGCTAAAACCACTGGAGCGGTCATCTTCGGCACCTAAGGGAGGCTCCAGGTCCTCGTATGATCACACTAGAGGCGCCATTCGGACTGACATACTGACAGATAAACCAACAGCTCAGATTATGGATCAAAGTACGAAGCTTCCGTCATCGCCATTGTGCTACTTCACGTTAAAATGAAGGCACGAAAAGTAATTTATCCAGATAATAAAGCAAACTGGATACTTTTTTTCATAGATCGATCCTGGATGTTTTAAGATTGGATAGATGAAGTCGATTTTAACTTCAGTTACAAATTATGATCTTATGTTCTCTTTTAACTGTCTACAGGGTGACAGCGGTGGACCACTTCAAATTAATGCGTTCAAATGTCTGTATACCATTGTTGGCGTAACATCATACGGCAAGAATTGTGGCATCCTCGGGTCAGCAGGCATGTACACCAGAGTGTCATACTACGTACCCTGGATTGAGAGCATCGTATGGCCAGAAGAAACTGAAGCACGCAAGAAAACGGACAACGAATGGCTAAATAAGTGGCTAAATTAGATTTTATTATTTAAACTTAATTAAAGGTAAACCAATTTTTTTTAAGCCTTGCCCCACACTAGGATTTCTCCTGTGTCGTGGGTGCGTTTACAGATACAAATTCCACAAACAATACTCCCAGACCCGGAACAACTACCTGCGGATCATACAAATATTTGTTCCGTGCGGGAATCGAACCCGCGACCCAGTGCGCAGCAGCCTACTGTATCAGCCACTGCACCAACCATCATCATCATTTCGGCCGAATGAAGTCCACTGCTGGACACAGGCCTCCCCCAAAGATCACCACAACGACCGATATGGATGTGTTGTGGGCTCATTGGGGGGTTTCGCCATAATCGCCACGCTTGGCAGACGGGTTGGCGATCGCAGTTGAGTTGTTAATGTACTCGAAGAACGCTGCTGCCCATCCTCCGGCTAATCCCTTAGTCGACTTTTACGACACCCATGGGAGGAGATGGGGTGGTGGCATTCTGAGCCGGCCCCACACGGCAAGCACCAACCATGCCGTCAATTAAAGTTATAGTTGTTACCCTTTTTACAAATCACTGAAGATATAAAATTATGAATGAGACTACATAAACCAACTATGCAACATTTTTTATCCAAAAGCAACGAGTGATAAATTATATCGCCTAATTCTTGACAACTACAACGAAGAATGATGGTATATAGTTCTTTGTCGTCTAAAAACGATTATAATATTATATTTGGAAAGAAAATTGGTTTATTTCGAATCCTCACTCACACACACGTTGCACATTTTATATACGTTAAATGAAATAAGATGGTACGTATAATAATGGTCTCAAACAAATACAAGTTAGTCTTTACAAATACTGCTGTCTCATATATATACATACACGGTAAAGGCAATAAATTTAACTGTTTGAAATATGGCATACAGCTGTCCGTTGGTTTTAATTTGCAAACCGCTCGTAAGCATTTTTAATGGGCTTTAAAAGTGATTTGTTTATCTGTGCAGTTGCCCCAGTATGTAAGTCCAAAGCGTAATGTTGATGATACGTATGCATTGTATGCAACTAATACAGAAGACTCGTTAACTATTTTTAAAGATTACATAATGCGTACGTAATTTAATTTTTGACATATAATGTCAACATGATATTTCCATGTTAGATGCACTGCACTGCACAATACTACAATGCACTGTTGGTTTCAGCTATAATTTTATCTGCATACGTTATATGAAGAATAATTTTATTTATTCGTTGATAAAATGTCATGATCTTTGTTTTGTCCAAGTTTATTTCTAAGTTATTTAGGGTTAACCAATTAATTATACACCAAATCGAGTTATTAATGTCATTTTCTATTTCATCAATATTTTTACATGGGACGATCAGTGTACTATCATCGGCGAATAAAACTGTTTGATGATCAGTACATTTATTCTGTTCTGTTGATCTGTTCCTATAAGGGTACCACGATTTTTTCCTTCGGACTTACGGAACCCTAAAAAGAAAGTAAACGTTGGCATTGGTGGGTGCACCTTAGATTTTAAGACGGAATCACATAAGAGCTTGAAATACTCTATTGAAGTGCTATAAAAACACTGATATGTGTTCTTCGCGTCATTAAACACCACATCAGTAAACACCCGTATTACTTTAATTGACGACCGTACAAATCTAAATGGATTATTGCTATGGGGTAATTCCACCGATGTCAATAGAGCGTTTATAACACAGAAAAAGTGCATATGAGCTATAAGCGGTGTTGGTCCGCTCGAAACATGTAGACCCTTATTTCCAAAACGGCGAGTGTTGACTTTGACATCTCTTTATATATTTGAAATTGGCATGCTTGTTAGAAGTCACCCAGACTTATGTTCTAAAGTGAGAGACGGTAGCAGATTTCTGCAAAGAGATCCTACAAAACAAAAAATGGAACACCGTAGAAGTACATTCCATCATAAGAATAGCTCAGTTATGACTATAAAAGTGTATAATCACATTCCTAAAATAATAAGGGAGTTGACGTTCCGCCAGTTTAAACTTAGACTTAAGTATTGGTTGCATGAAAAAAGTTTCTATACCATAAATGATTTTTTGTGTGATAAATTTAATTTATAATATGTTCCATATTTCATTCTTATTATCAAAGATTGTACTGACATTTGTTTTTTATTGGATGTGTATTATTGTTATTGATATTGTGACTTACTTTATATAATTACTTGATACATTTTTTCATTATTACAATTGTTATATCGATATAGTGTACCTAGACCATTTATGTGAAAAGGGCACTTCAACTAAAGTTTTCGCATGCCTGCCTGTGTTTGAACATTATTACTAATTAAAAACATATGTACCATATCTTTAGCGAATAAAAGATTTACTTTACTTTAGTAAAGTGGCACGGGTGAACATACTACTGTACAATACGCTGCTATGAACGAAATGAGCTGTCACTGTTTTGCACGTTTTACTTGTCGATCATTTCCGATGAATGATGACCGATGCAAGACCAACGCTGTGAAAACAATCAAAGCCGGAAGCTTTCATCACTGAGGTACATCACTAATGAACGATGAAAAGTCGTGTATAGATATTCCACTTTCATGAATCAAAAAAAATGCAAGCCAAAATGAACCATCTAATTTTGCCTTTATCGTCTAAATGATCGAGTAAATCTGTCTTCATTGATGTAAAAGAGTTTTTTGGTATTGTCCCACTAATTTATAATTGTATACCTGATGACTTCATATTACAAAAATACTATAACATTGCCCGTAGAACTGATGGCTGTTAGGGCAAAAAGGTTAGGTTCTTGAGTGGATACCGGGCACCGGAAGGCGCAGCCGATAATCGCCGATAACCTGGCGAAAGTCACTGGGAGTCGTTGGATGCGGGCGGCGTGTAACCACTCTACTGATATAATGATGATGAATAAGGTCTATCTTAAATAGGTGGTATGCCCACTGAGAACTTAAATTAATGAAAACAACGGTGTCTTGGAGCTTATCAACCTTTATTTGAAATTCTTTGGCAGACGGTATTGCTACTCAGAAGATGAGCGATAAATAGCGAGTACATCGGGCTATCAAGTGGTTAAAGCGGTTCACACTTTTAAACATACATACATGAAACAGAGCAGTATTATGCATAATTTTACCCATTTATAATAGGATAACTAGGTAAATAATACCCGAAGAAACTGAAGCACCCAAAAAATTAGACGATCGATCGCTGGCCATTGATCACCTGATTTGTTGCGGGCTTTAGTCTCTTCAGGCCACACCACGCTCTCAATCCAGGGTACATAGTATGAGACCCTGGTGTACATGCCAGCTGAGCCGGGGAAGCCGCAGTCCTTGCCGTACGACGTCACACCAACAATGGTATACAGACATTTCACTCTATTCGTATCCGCAGTTTGTAGAGGTCCACCGCTGTCACCCTGTAACAGAAAACACATTTAAAAAAATGTTACCACTCTTAGAATGTCATTGTCGTGTTAGGTCACAAAGGGTTTCTTGAGTTATAAAAGGAAGCAGTTTAAATCTAAAGAGAGGAATCCCTAGCCAGTTTGGTCGACATGATTGGTTGCCAAGGCTGAAGACGCATGGTATGGTAGAATAATAATAAAAATAAAAGTTTATCTCATCTCATTATCATCATCAGCCGTAGAACGTACACTGCTGAAAAAAGTCTCCCTCTCCATAAACAATGACCGGTTAAATCTATCCGCATCCAACAACTGCCTTTGCCAGGTCGACTGTCCATTTCGTAGGAAGTCGTATTCGAGAACCTTTCTTTCCCAACGGCTTCCAGTATGAAGAGAGAATGTGAAATACCAAGCATAGCTCTCTCTGTCTGTTATGGGGAAAGCTATGCTTGGTATTTCGCTAAAGTTTGTCTAGTATTGAATAATTTGACGGCACGGTTGGTGCAGTGGCTGATACAATCGACTGCTGCGCTCCGGGTCGTGGGTTCGATTCCCGCACGGAATAAACATTTGTATGATCTGCAAATAGTTGTTCCGGGTCTGGGTGTATTGTGTGTGGAATTCATGTCTGTAAACGTACCCACAACACAGGAGAAATCCTAGTGTGGGGCATCGTTTTTAAAAAAAACAAAACATTAAAAAACATTACAGTTTCAAATATGTGTCAATTCTTAATATACCTTTACATTTTTACACAAAGATAAGTTCAAAAAATATGAATCATGATCCCGGTGATACTAGAATAGTGATAGCGTTACAGGAGTCATCCATCCGTCAACCATCGATTTTACTGGTGCTTCTTACAGCTTTTCAGCAGCCCTGTCACCATCTCTAAAATCCGAACAGCAGACACCTCATCCATTACATCCAGCTTTTGCTGCAAGAATGTTAGCCACCACGCGTTCATCACTTATGGCGAGTAATTACGAGTGACAGCTTGCGCCACGCTAATCAATTAAAACAACACGTAAATAACGCGTCCGCATCGGAACGCGGCGCAAGCCTACCTGGCCCTACGTGCATACTTTGCAGTGCAACCACAAGCGTCTGCATTCACGCCACTGGTGGTACCTGGGACAACCAGAAGGCGGGCACCAGTCGCTGTGGCATTGCTGCGAATGCATTCTATACCGAGATGCCGATATTATGGACGTCACAATATATTGGATACCAACGAATATGATTATTTACACAAAAAACATCATTGACAGTACAAGATTTAGAAAAGCCGAGTATTTTAGATTGGCTTATAGTAATTAAGTATCTAAGTGGATGTTCATTTATTTACCTCACAAGTGTCCACTATCTCTTCATGGTTCCCGTAGCACATCTGCTTTTCATGGTCGTAACCACGTTTCAAGTGTCTATGTGTTTGGTATATTTTCGAGCACTCTGTCTTATTGTACTCATTCAATTGAACCTAAGAGAGAAGCCGAGAGTTAAATGGAAAAACATTGATAAAATGGAAGTGATATGGTCAAAGTATAATAAAACACAAAATGGAAGATGGTTGAATAAATAAACACAAGTGGAAAGAAGCAGCCAAAAGTCATTAATGATAGATTTTATAGAGGCAAAGAGAACGCACGCATATTGCGTGTAGAACAGCCATTTAAATAACACTTAATCAGTGTGAGTCATACTCATTTATAGTCTTATAGGTTAGTTACATATCATCATAATCATCATATCAGCCGAAAGACGTCCACTGCTGAACAAAGACTGCTCCAATAGATTCCCACAATGAAGAAATGCATGTCCCACAATGTGTGAAGACTAACCTCGATGTAACATAAATATGTATGACTATTAAAAACAATTACTTTGGTATCCGTGACCTCAGCGTGTGTTAATAAAATGCAAGAAGAGTACGCACGCTACCCACTCCTACTATGCTCTCACTGGCTAATAATTGTGCGATCCTATTGGATACAAATTCGACCCAAGCTTTTGACCAATTAAAGCGTAAGTATAAATCGTATAATATAAGTAGCATGGGTATTTTCGGTAGAAATTTGTTCAATTCTTAAAAGAAGAAAGACCGGATATCTAGGATAACAGCTACAAAATAAAGGTGGAAAAGTTTCTGCGCTTTGGTTTCTTCTTTGCAATTCCATAATCATGCCGTGTGGTGCCGGCTGTGCCGTGTGGTGCCGGCTCAGAATACCACCACCCCATCTCCTCCTGTGGGTGTCGTAATAGTCGACTAAGGGATAAGCCGAAGGATGGGCACCAGCGCCCTTCGAGTACATTAACAACTCAATTGCGATCGCCAACCCGCCTGCCAAGCGTGGCGATTATGGCAAAACCCCCCAATGAGCCCACAACACACCCATATCGGTCGTTGTGGTGATCTTTGGGGGAGGCCTATGTCCAGCAGTGGACTACATTCGGCCGAAATGATCAATCCTGCACAAAATGAATAAATCCAAATTTTTGTTATTAATTTACACAATACTTTTGAAGTCGGTATTTTTTTTTGTTAAAAAGTTTTATTTGTTTCTTTTTAGTGTAAATATATATATAAGAACTTTTTCAAATTTGGTTCAGTATTTAACATTAAACATAAGAATGACTCAAATCGGTTCTCCGATCTGAGAGGAATCGAAACCATTAAGACATCGTCTAGATAAGCGCAGTCCAATAAACCCGTTTATTGAAGCTGGTTAAAAAACTACTCAATAAAATGTAATGAAAAATATATGGGACCAACTCGAAAGCATTCTGCACCAGTTAAAAAAAGAATTGCTCAAATCGGTCCACTAATCTCGAAATAATCAGTGTACAACAATAAAAAAAAATACGCATCGAATTGAGAACCTCCTCCAATTAGAAATCGGTAAAAATAATATCGAATGGTCTTCATTTAACATTACTGTAATTCCATCACCGCGGTCTGCACTTACTATTTGCAAGTTGTCTGCTAGACGTTTTCTGTGACCCAAACGTCCCCAACCAGGAACCTTAGCGGAAGTTTTATATATAGACTCTGAATCCAGACACGCAGGCAGAAGGTCTATGCCAAAATTTATCCTAGAATATAATTATTAACTGTAGTTTTATTTTTACCAACACGCTTGCTTGAGCTCCACTTGAAACTGATAAAAAATTAAAATGTATGAAAACTTTAATTTTAACTCAAACCAACCTCCAAATATCTTATTTACCATATACTAATGAGAGTAACATCACATCACATTATTATGGCGTTAGACCGAAAATCTTCAAAATTTACGTATCGTCATCGTAGTATCAGGCAAAAACACGTCCACCGAACAAAGGCCTCTCCCATTAAAATGACCGGTAACACTGTCGTCATTTTGGGGGAAATTTACCAGTACTTACCACACTTGGCAGGCGGGTTGGTGGGCGCAGAATAGCTGCAATGCCACAAATGATGGACACGGATCCTGCTGCCCATTCCTCTGTCGCATTTAGAGTCTCTTTAGTCGCCTTTTACATCCACGGGAGGATGGAATGGTTCTATATTCTTAGTCCGAGAGGTGTTAAATTCTTATTCCGGATACCACATAGTATCAATTGGTAAACCGTACTTTATCAAGTCGTGGCTTAATCAAAAGTTGTTCAGAACTCCGAGCTATTATTAGAAATCTAACATACTAATAGTTGCAATAATCCAGATAAACTACTTTTGAAATTGAATATTGCAAATTGATCAATATTTATTCTTATGCTCAATGTATCATCTATATCAGTCAGTCTAAATATTAAAGAACACATCACGGTTTTGCATTTAATGTAATGTAAAGCTCCATGCACTAATTAAATAGGAAAATCAGAGGCCAAATAGTATACAATTTTTACTTTTCAGTAGTGCGTTGATAGTATTATAACAAGCCTCAAAGATGTTTAAACGAAGAAAGGGAGATAAAACGATAATATTTTAGCATTAGAAAATATAGGACCTAAAATGATACCCTATGGAATACCAACATAGTAAGCTCTGGAATTCTTTTGTTCGTACATTGATGCACCAATTTAAATAGAGACCGTTCTTTAACATTTATATTTAAAATGCATACTCACTCTGTTTCTGTCTTCAGAAGCGCGATATCATGATACTTGGAAGGTGACTTATAATCAGGATGAAGAATAATCCTCTTAATATTGTATATTTTCCAATATTTTTTGGGGTCGGAACGTTTCAATAGACCAAGGGCCGCATATGTTATATTACCCCTAAAATTTAACAATACAAAATTAAATGCCTGCCATTGTTGATGTCTTTCATAGACATAGACATAGTGGTGGATACTTTCGCCATTTTATTTTTCATTCGCGTTATAGTAAAGTGTATAAGTGGTGTATATTGACCCCCAAGGGTCGAGAGTCTCCGGCAGGAACTGAGGGCAGTCCGTCACCCGAACAGAAACAGGCGGCGCGTGTGTCCTGCACGAGCTTCTCTGAAGGTATTTGCGGCCGGCCAGGTCACACAGAGACGGGGTTCATGGAATAGTAATGGGCCGATTATAATTTAATTCTTTTTATTTGTTTCTTTCTTATACTTTTTAAACTGAATATACTACTGATTTTCCCCTTAAAATTAAATTTATTATTTTTGTAGAACCCTGTAGGTATATGCGGTAAAAGATTCATAGAGACGCCACGTCATTTAGCCACGCAAGAGTATCGAGCCGACTGGAAAGTCCGAGGTCACAGATGATTCGAGCGAGCTTGACGTTGAATGCGGTTTAGTAGAAGTACTAAGTAATAGCTATGTATTGGGGTGCTCCAGCCTAAAGATGAAAGAAAGAAAGAAGAAAGAAAATGTGTTTATTGGCACAAAAAGAAAGAAATACACAAATATTACAATTAGTAAATGTTATAAATATAGGCTACTAAAATGTAACTAATCATTACAAGAACATTATAGTGCCAACGGGGCCGCAGCTCAGCATAATGTTAGGAGGCAGAAATACCGACCACCTAACGCTGGTTTTCAGCTGCAACCCACGAGTGCCATACGCTCGAAACTATTAAATATACCTAACTAGTAGGCTGTATTGTAAGGTGCCTAAGGTGCCCGTTATAACAAACACTTTAATTTAATATAAACATATTTACTTACAGCATCACGAGTCATTCAGTGAGTCAGTGATGAGCGTACATATAGCTATTATATATAATATAGTAAAATTTCGTTGAAAAATATACTGAATTAATAGCAAAAAATAAAAATAAAATAGAACTGCATAAATAAATTTCACATTATAACATTAAACATAAACAAATAGAATGAATTTGTATCTGACGCAATTCGCTGACATACAGTATCTATGAAATAAAACAAGGGACTACACGAAACTTGTGCAATTAATCGCAATGTTGTCACCGCAACAACTGAGTATCCCATATGCGAACAGACTTTTACCTATAATAGCTAATACCTTAATTCCTGCATCTTTCCTTCTGAATTTGGACATGTACGAGTATGTTTATTTTTATAGATAGCTAAGCTTACATTTAAATCTGTATTTATGTAATACAATGTTTGTTGCACCATGAACTTACCCTTTATGTTATATTGAAGTTTCGTCTATACTAAGGTTATTTAGGAGATATAGCTGATTTTAATTAGATATCCGCCCATAGCCAACCTACCTACCCATATAACGCTTATTTTATCAAGGAAGAGTGCAATTTGCTAAATGCCAGATGCTCAGAAAGATTCAATGAAATATTATTTCTAACAGGTAAATTGTAAGGAAAAGTTTAAATATTATATTTAGTTCAAATTAGTATTTTTTTAGTAATTATACATACAGTGCAACGGTAGATGTGCAGTGTGCAGCAGTCAGTATGAATCTTTCGCTTATCACAGAGCCTCCGCATAGCCACTGCGCAGTCTCCACGTCTTTGCCATAACCCAATAAGGCCTAAAAAATGAAATGTATATTTTAGAATCCCATTAATTATACAGAATTTTAAGAGTTTTCTAAATGTGAATGAGGATTATTCTTTTGAATAATAAAGAACGGTCTGATTGATTTCAAATAAAACTGTAAGTGGTGAGGGTCCATTCAAAGTTAGGCTATCAATGGCAAAATTACCGAGAAGCCGATTACATGGTTAGGCTCGGCAGAATAGCGAGAAAACTAGCTGGGTGTATGCCCGCTGTGCCTATGATATCCGGACACCCACAAAAAACTGGTCATAGTTATCGATATTGCAAGAGGCCGGCTATGTAGGTACCACCCCAGTGCCAGCTATTCACCGCTAAGCAATAGTGTTCGAACTTGTGATATTACTGATCACAACTACCTTTTAGGTGCACTTACAAGGTACTCAGGCGTTCAGGCGTTTATATACAGGCCATATCTGTTTTTTATTTTTTTATTGATCCGGTGGAAATACCTCGTGTACTTCCTTCGCCCCGGGAAAGGGCGAAGGGGCATGCCGGACTCCTACCGGCTAAAACCACCGGAGTGATCATCTTCGGCACCGAAGGGAGGCTCCAGGAACTGGAAAGATCTCCATCTAGAGCCACCCATTGGTGCCACGCCTTTAGGCACATCTCGGAGGGGATGACAGTAAAGCGGTCCCCGAAGCCTCACTGTGCGCTGTGCTGCGCACACATCGGTACGTGATACATGCGCACCGCTGTCTTCCCGGGGGTCGCTCGGTATGAGCACGTAAATTTCCCAATAAGCGTGCTCGCGACCCCCAAGGCCCCCCTATAAAGACGACAGGGGGCTCAGGCGTGTTGGACACGGGCACCACGGCGGTTGTTACCCCGGCTCCGTGTCCTCCTCCTCCGAGCGAGATCGGCCCTCTCCCGATCCCGCTCTGCGACCTCCTTCTGGAGCATTACGCTCTCACAGAAGAAGACCACAGCACTCCAATTTTCATGCTCTGCCAGCATAGCCGACACTACTGCTGGCAAAGAGAGATCTTGCCCGATCCGATCGACCAGGATCCGCCGCTCGGCAGTCCACGCAGGGCACTCTTCGAGCGTGTGCTGTGCGGTATCCTGATCGTCTCCACAGTGGTGGCACTGACCTCGCGTCCTATCCTGTGCAAGTACGCACCGAAACAACCGTGTCCGGTGAATACCTGCGTCAGGCGGAATGTGACGCGCTCGCTTCTTTGGAGCCAGGCTCCGAAGAGCGGCAAGACAGCCTCGACGACGCGCTTTTGCGCATATACAGGCCATACATACAATTGGAATCAGTCACAATAGCTCACAACATAGGACCCGTAATTAATTATTTATAAACTTGGCCTATCCTAGTTGTACACTCCCAATAATTCTGCCTATGGCCTATAGTATTTTACTTATAGTATATATATAGTACTTGCTACGGAGGGAAGTGAAACGCATATTCTTTCCTACCCTCCTTTTTCTTTTCTGATTAATTTCGTTGCGGGTTCCGAGACAGTTATTCATTTCTCTGGGACACACCGAGCTTCATTGGTCGGTGTTCTTTTCAGTGGTCGCCATTGTAGATCCTGGCTTACAGGAGTTGCAGTAGTTGGGAATATGTGGCGGGCTTGGTCAACAAAATAATAATAATTTCAAGGCACTTCGGTACCGACACCTCCACGGAATGAAACTGAGAACGGTGGAAAGATGCAGATTCTGCAGGGTAGAAAAGAGTAAATATTACACATATTGTGTGCCTGCAACGCTCTTGGTAGGCGTAGGGTGAAACACCTGGGAACAGCTTATCCTGTGACAGATGATTACGAGCAGTTCCATTCTAGTATAATCGCAGGTTACCAGCAACAAGTAGAAGAAGACTAGGGTTGACACAAGAGATCCATATAGGTCAAAGTGCTTTTCAGTGACAGCTGAGCCCAATGTATATCCAAATAGATAAGAGAGATATTACTGTGTTCTGGTTAGAAGGACATTGTAGCTAGTGAAATTACTGGGCATAAGAAACTAAACAACTAAACTAAGTGACCAACAACAACACAACAACAAGGCGTATCTTCTAGTACGCTAATAAAAACATACTGCGATCACCGAGCCACCTACTAAGGGGATGATGGTGATATCCCCTAGGAGTGTTCATTGTAGTGGTCATTAGGACACATATGTTCAGCAGTGGACGTTAATGGACGGATGAGATGACATGAGAGATAGCATGTACACTTTCGAAATAGTGTTTATGTACTTTTTGGAAATAATGAGTTGTTCTTTTTTATTTGTCTGTCTGTTCTCATTAAATGGAGCGCTCATAGCCTGACAAGCTGGATTCAGATCAGGCAAATGCTGTTCTAGCCTCTAATAACTCAAACAACACATCAACGATGGATACGAGGCATACTTAGTTACAATTGTCGTATTTGTAGACTACAGCAGCCTAAGACACGGTAAACGTTACAAGACTTCTTGCTAATGTTAAAGACGAAACCAATAATCAGGCTTTTGTACAATCGTGATTTTTAAGTATGTACTATGTACATTTCCAGTTATTTAAAAACAGATTCCATTGTCAGAAAAACGGCCTTCCCCGAGGCAGGGTGCTGGCACAATAATTTTTGCCTTTTTGTTTACACGAAAAATCAGCTTCAGATGTAGTATACTGAAGGACTTCTGAACGTGGACTGAGTTTTAACAGCCCAATCAGCTTTCTGTGGGAGGGCCCCGTTGTACGTGGAAAATAACGATAGCTTTTGATGACTCCATCATCGGAAACAAAGAGGTGTGCCCGCTTGATTGAGATTAGGGAAAAACATACCACATGTGGGAATTCCCATCTAAGTGCGTCTTGTCCCCCCACGGCTAGCTTTATATCTATAGTATACTGGTGACATTGTTTTTCTTCATCCCAGATCTTTTCGACTACCACAATACCTTCATCACGGCAAGGATATGGCAGACTTTGAAAATAATCCTCGCATTCTGGAATAATAGTAGGATATTTTTATGTTAATGGAAAATAATATTAAATCTATGGAGGAATTGGATTCCTCTTTAATAAAAGCGTCAGCGGTATTACCACATGAATTTTACACTATAATCAAGCTTAATTTGAATTATTTCCTACAAGTTATTACACCTCATACCACGAATAGGCGGAACGTTTTTAGAAAAGATAGAAAAAATATACAAGATAGAAAAGATGCAAAATGTGGAAAAGATGGAAAAGATAGAAAATACCGAAAATATAGAAAATATATAAAAGAAAGGTAGCTCTACTACCTTGCTCAGCAATAGGTAGTTCACGTAACCATGGGAGAAATGCAACCCCAAAAGATACATTAGATCAGCTTTCTCATTAAATGGATATAAAAAAGTTGCAATGAATATACACATGATTACGTATCGGTATTCAGTAGCTGAATGGTTACTGCGTACCCGAATGCCCCAAAAAGTTACTCTTGGTTGGTTACAATGGGGTGCCATTCTAACCAACCAAGAGTAACTAAAGTGCCCGCAGGAGTCTTCATTCAAAAAGGGTGACAATACCCTGTTGAAGAATTATAGACCCATCTCGCTTCTGAGCCATGTTTATAAGCTTTTTTTAAGGGTCATCACGAATCCCGAACAAGCTGGTTTCCGTAAAGGTTTTAGTACCGTAGACCACACCCATACGCTGCGGTAGGTTCTACAGAAGACCGAGAAGTATAATACTACGCTTAGCATTTGTGGACTATGAGAAAGTCTTCGATTCGATCGATACCTGGGCAGTGCTGCAATCTCTGCAGCGGTACCAGATTGGCTATCGGTACATTGAAGTGTTGAAGTGCTTATACAGAAACGCCACCATGTCGGTCCGAGTACATGAACAGAGCACGGGGGCATTTCCATTGCAGAGAGATGTGAGACAGGGGGACGTAATTTCCCTGAAACTGATCACCGCTGTAATGGAGGATGCCTTCAAGATACTGGAGCGGAAAGGATTCGGCATAAACATCAATGGCGAGTATATCACTCACCGTCGATTTGCCAACGACATCGTAGTCATGGCAGAATCGCTGCAAGAACTCAGCACAATGCTCGATGCTCTCAACAGTGTTTCCCAACAGATGGGCCTTAAAATCAACATGGAAAAGACGAAAGTCATGTCAAATGCCCATCTCACGCCCATCCTATCCATGGCATGCCGTTGGGAGCTTCTGTTCTCGAAGTAGTTGACGAGTATGTCTACTTGGGAAAAACTGTCCAGTTAGGTAGGTCCAACTTCGAGAAAAAGGTCAATAGTCGAATTCGACTAGGTTTCGCAGCGTTTATGAAATTTCGCAACGTCTTTTCGTCAGCAATACCGCAATCCCTCAAGACACAATTCTTTAACCAGTGTGTATTACTAGTGATGACATATGGAACAGAGACGTGGTCACTCACAATGGATCTCATAAGAAACCCCAAGGTCACGCAATGAGCTATGGAAAGAGCTATCCTTGGTATTTCTCTACGAGATCGAATCAGAAATGAGGAGATCTTAGAAGATCTAGATCTCTTAGAAGAACTAAAGTTGCCGACATAGCTGAAAGCATTAGTAAACTGAAGTGGCAATCTAAGGGGAGGAAAGAGGCCTTTGTTCAGCAGTGGACGTCCTTTGGCTAATATGATGATAATGATGACATTAGGAATGTTTGAAGTGTTACACACGCGGTATAAAAACAAGCAAAAAATATAGGAAAGGGAATTGAGACTAGTTAGTGCTACCGCGCATTGTAGTAATAATCCGAGCGAGGTTTATTCATAATAGAGGTGTACCGCACCGGATTTTCCCTTAATTGTGCAGTTAAGGAAAAATCCGATGCAGGTTTGAATTCTGCGGTATACTTCAAAACATGTTTATTTCAGCCACGGAGCGCTTTAACATGTAGCGATTTTTTTTACAACTTATGTAAGTATATATATAGGCCGAAGAGATGTCCATTGCCACCTTAGTCGTACGAAAAGACAAATCACAGTACCAGGCTCGCTTCTCTTACACTGAGTTTAAAAGATCGTTAATAGAAAACTGTTTTCTGAGACAGGATAAAATAAAATAATGCCCTTACTGGTCTTAGAAATTGTGTCATTTTTGTTCGCTATCCGTCCTGATGGTGGATGACCACGAAACCTGAAAAGAAAGATATAGCTGTAATATTGGTAACGAAGTATTCTTGTAGACTTTCAGATTATATATTCATTATTTCCTCCTCCTTTTATGGACTTGTTAATAGAGTTACTCTATTTCCGTCTATCACGCTAGCTCTACCGAACTGAGGAAATGTTGCATTCAGTAAGATGGCGTTTCAGTGATCCTATACCGCAAGAATTAACTCCCAGGCGGGCGCTTTCCTTCTTCTTCTTCTCTTAGATTATGGCTTCTGTAGAGTATCCTCCACAATTTCGCCAATGTCGAGTATAAGGCAACGTCGTACGGTGTTTAGAATAATGAAATAAATATTCTTCTCTAAATATTCATAAAACATTTCTCAAAAATGAAAAAATTCTATTAAATATGTGGGCATCGTCGTGCTTTCCTTCTTTCATCTGTGAGTAGAAAGCAACCATAGACAATCTAATGTCACTCACATGCAAGTATAAATTGCCTATATTACATGAAACCTGATGTGTGAGTGTACTAACATACACTTTTACTTAACTCTTAGGGTGTTGCAGGCGTGTTGGTTATAAAGTTAGGAACAATTCAGAGTGACCAATTACGAACAGTATCCAGAGCCTAGGCAGCAGCGTCCTTCTAAATACAACATACTGCGACCATCAATCCGCTATGCGCAATAGTGATTATGGTAACGTCGACCTGAACCCTATGATCGCCATTGTCGCTACAATGACCGCTGTCATTTGGGAGTTCGTGTTCAGTAGTGGGATAATGATTATGAACAGAAAACAGACTCAGTTATGTAATGTAATTCATATCTGCTCATGCAGAAATTTATTCTTTGAGCCCTTAGCTTAATACAGCAGTAATTTTTCATCACACTCGTGAGGAATTTGAGATTAGTTGATGATTCGTATTAAATAAATGAACTTATTCTACACTGGGACATGTTAAGTTTGTCGATTGCATGGCTGGACATAGGTTGCTCTCAAATTGTATCACAGGAGTTGGCACACTGCGTTTACCGATTTGCGAATTTCCTCTTCACCTGCCAATACTGAAAGCAATACAAGTGACCCAAATTTTTTCCGTGTAGTCCCCTAACATTTCCCTTCTCCAGAAGCACAGCCCGCTAAACGATTTTAAATTTGTTGACTAGCCTAACTTCCCGCGACGTCACGTCAGGATCAATCACGTTTGGCAGGCAGCATTTACCCTATATTGCCAAAATGTTAATGAAAAAGTCTACTAAGGGACGCATATTATCTCCTGACTTCCAATAAGCCAACTCAGTTCGAGGCCTTGAGGAAGGTAGTTAACTGCAAGATTCTTACTCTTTGTCACTAATGTTGCAATCAGTGCAGCAGACTACGGGCTCATTGTTCTTGTACGAACAGATATCTGGCAGCTCTGGAAGGTGATATGCCTTTATGTTGAAGCCTGCATTGCCCTGAAAAAAAAAAAGGAATCGGATAATGATGCCATTTATTAGTATTACCGTATCCGTAGAAGTCTTTCCATGTGGTGTCCGGATTAAAAATATAGCCACTCCATCTCCTCCCGTGGATGTCGTAAGAGGCGACTAAGGGACTCTACACCAGAGGGATGGGCAGCAGCGTCCCTTCTGTGCCACAGTAGTCATACTGCGCCCGCCAACCCGCCTGCCAAGCGTGGTGAGTACCCCCCAAAATGACGACACAATTGTGGAAATCTTTGGGGGAGGCATTTGTTCCGCAGTGGATGTATAAATGGCTGACATGAAGAAGTATGAAGTATCCGTAGAAGAACTAAAATTGCTGACATAGCGAAATGGGTTAGTAAGCTGAAAAGGTAAACGAGTGGGGCACATAGGATGTAGAATTAATGGCCGTTAGGGCAGAAAGGTTCTCGAGTGTGATGAGGGCCGCATGTAACCGCTCGTTGTGGAAATCTAATCTTTGTTCAGCAGTGGATGTTCTGTGGATGTTCTGTGGCTGATATGATGAAGTTTCTTAATTTAATAGTAAGTGGTTTCCGGCTTGAATGATGTAATAAAAATTATTAGAATTGGATAAGCAAAGGCTTAAAAAAAAGTTGTCAAAAAAAACGTATGCTAAGATATAAATACTATAAAAATAAAAATTCAAATAATAAAATTAAATATACGACATATTCCAATATTCTAAAAAAATGTATAATAAATTCAAAAAAATTGGCAAGCATTAAATATATTAACAAGAACGACAACAAATGTAGGGCCACATGGGCAGTAATTAAAAGTGAAATGCACGATACAAATTGCATAGGAAACATGGGAAAAGTCATAGTTAACAACACAACTCTAACAGATCCTATTGAAATTGCCACTGCCTTTAATAATAACTATATTAACTTAACACACACGCGTACTCAGAAAAGCATAAAAAAATATCTTACTAGTGCACCCGTTAATTCGATGTTTCTAAAACCTATGGAGGAAAGTGAGGTTAGACGAGAAATAATGTTATTAAATAATTCCAACTCTGTAGGCTATGATGAAATCAACACCAAAATTATTAAAGAGTGTACCAACCAATTATCTGCTATTCTGACACATTTAATTAATATATCATTTGAATCGGGAACCTTTCCTGATGCACTGAAATACTCAATAGTCAAACCTTTATATAAAAAAGGAGAAAAATCTGACATCAATAACTATCGTCCTATAACGTTAATACCCATATTGTCTAAAATATATGAAAAATGTATGTACAGAAGACTTATTGACTATTGCGATAAATTTCATATAATTAGCAAAGATCAGTATGGCTTCCAGAAAAACAAGTCCACTACATTGGCAGTGTTTTCTCTTGTAAAGGCTATAGTTACTAATATCAATAATAATAATATGACCACTGGGCTATTTTTTGATGTCTCAAAAGCCTTCGATTTAGTTTCCCACAGTATATTGCTCGAAAAACTGGAATCAGTCGGTATCAGGGTCCTACACTTCAGTGGATAGCATCATATCTTAGTAACAGACAACAACGAGTCATAATTGATAAAATAGACGACAATCAGGATATGGTGCCTTTTTCTTCAGAATACAAGCACAACAAATGTGGTGTTCCACAAGGAAGTGTACTGGGCCCTGTCCTGTTCTTGTTGTACATAAATGACATTATAAATGTAACCAGCCACCAATGTATATTATTTGCTGATGATATTACTATTATTATAGCGACAGAAAAACGTAATAATTTTATAAATAATCATGAGATTGAAATTAATAACACTATAGATAAATTAATACAATGGCTTGATATAAATAATCTTAAAATAAATCTTAATAAATCCGTAAATATCAATTTCAATAAATGTAATAATCCTAAATATAATATTAAATTAAACATAACAAAAATTAAAGAAGTAGCACAAACAAAGTTTCTAGGCGTAATTATTTATGAGAACTTGGGCTGGAAAGAGCATGTAGATAATGCTTCAAAGAGAATAAATAAATTTGTATATGCTCTTAAACAAATAAAAAATGTAACAAACCTAAAAACAGCTATCATGACCTATCACGCATACGTAGAATCCTTACTACGCTACGGGCTTATAATATGGGGAAATAGCACAGATATAAACCGAGTATTTGTTGCTCAAAAAAAGTGCATTAGGGCAATGTACGGAATGCATCCGGACGAATCGTGTCAACCCATATTTAAAAAACTGGGTTTGTTACCGTTACCGTCCCTTTATATTTATGAAATATGCATGTTCGTTAATAAACATAAAGCTTTGTTTAAATCAGCCAATGATATTAATCCTCGTAGCCGGCGTGATCCACAGAGACTCGTTCTACATAATCTTCCTAAGCTTGCTAAATACAATAAAAGCTGCTTATGTAATTGTATTCGTATATATAATAAGGTACCGAGTAACATAAAAAACTTAAACTCTAGATCATTTGAAATTAAACTGTTTGATTGGTTGACTTCTAGTAATTTCTATAGTATAAAAGAATTTATGGAAAAGCTATTCGCATGTTAGTACTAAGTGGAAGATTTGCATGCTAAGTAAAATTCTGGCAAAACATGTAAGCTCTTTTATATAACTATTTTAACACCATGTATACCATGTTTTATGCAAATAAAGATATTGTTATTGTTATTGTTATTGTTATTGTTATTATCATCATCACCATATCAGCCGAAGAATGTTCGATGATGAACAAAACTACACCATAGATTTCCACAACGATCGCTTACATGCCGCCCTCATCCACGACTCCCAGCTATCCTCAACAGGTCATCTGTCCATCTCGTTGGAGGCCGTCCCACGCATAATTAATAAAAAATATCAAAAATGGTTAATTGGTGTAATTGTTGTTGTACGTACGGTATGTACGATATTTTTATGTTAAAACTTACATATAAATACGTTACTGCAGCTGTCATACACCTATATATACTGACACAGGTCCCTTTATACCCCTTCGTAACACAAGGTGAGCCTGAAACCAATTAAAATATTGCTCAAGTAGGTACAGATTCAAACAGACAAAAATAATTCACAAATGCATATCGTTTCGTATGAAAATGGCATCCAAGACAAAGGGCCTGGGGTGCAATTCCCTAAGCTCAAACATCCATACATCCTTGAATACAGATTAAAAATAACGGTGAAAAAACAAGTTGGTAATCGCTAAGACTGGTCCTCATGGCTCACCGTCTGCCACGTGTCCTTCATAATTTCGGCCGAATAAAGTCCACAGCTGGACACAGACCTCCCTCAAAGATCGGCCCAACGACCGAAATCGGTGTGTTGTGTGCTCATTGGGGGTTATGCCATAATCGCCACGCTTGGCAGGCGGGTTGGCGATCGCAGTTAAGTTGTTAATGTAATCAAAGGACGCTGCGGCCCATCCTCCGGCTATGGCCGGACGTGTCCTTGAATAGCTTCAATCATGTCTTGGCGACTACCAAATTGGTTTTTCACTGTTATTTTAATGCTGTATTTTAGGATGTATGGATGTTTGAGCGTAGGGAATTGCACCCCTGGCGCCCGATCGAATAGAATTCCCTACGCCTCGGCTTAAAAAAAATTACCTTCACTAAGGTGGAGCTCGCAGGCACCACGGCACAAACAACTAAACGCGCACAATAATATTATATATTTATCGACTGCCATGTCTACACATGCGTCTAGAGTTCTTGTATCTAAGAAACTGACTAACAAAAGAGGCCAATAAGTATTTATGTAGCATCCGATTCAATAAGTATGTTTAAACTTTAAACAAATACCTAACAAAGAAATTAGTGTTTATTATAGTGTGTGTAATGTTGCCGATTTTCCTCATAAATTGTGATTAAAGTAATTATGTGAACTTCAATAACATAATAATTTGACGGCACTGTTAGTGTAGTGGCTAAGCGATTGGCTTTCTGCGCTACGTGTCGCTGGTTCGATTCCCGCTGGGAACAAATACTTGAATGATCTTCAGATAGATTTCTGTTACAACTAATGTGCAAATGGGAAAGAATGATTAAAACATACAACAAAATGATACGACTATTTACGTTAAAAACAAACTTATTTTTAACTGAATGTATTTAATACAAATATTTATTCCCAAGTATTAAAATCCCAATATAAATATATTATAGTATGTGTATAAAGTAACGCAGATGGTTGCGAGAGAAACAGGAAACAGGCCAAGGGTTCATTAAATTACGTTTTTCAATAACTTCTTATCCGCAAGTATTACAGAATAACAGTTTATTACCAAGTGTCGTATTTTCATGCGACTATTTTCATTAATTTATATTTCTTGTCAATATTTTTTTTTGGTTGGGCACGATAGTGCTTTGTCATTTTGAATACGGGGTTTTTTCTTTTATGTTTTTTTTTATTTTTTTTTTGTTTTTTATGATGGCTTCTCGCAGTCATCCCAAGGGGGATATATCTGCTTAACCGGGCAAATTGGCGAAGCATTAAGTAGCCTCCAGTCTAGCTTTTGTTTACATTTAAGTAACTGCGCCTGAGGGCGTCCCCTGCGGGACACGGACCTCGGCTCAGGGAGTTACTGGGACAGTAATGATCATAAGGGACTGCTGGATCAATGATTAATTGGGGTTTAAAGGGATCTTTTATTACTACTCGATTTCTCGGCACGGGCCGGCGCGAGCAAGGGTCGGGGGGGGGGGCGACTTTAACGTTAATCGGGTGGGTCCTTTTGGAGGGTAATATAGAAAATTTTGGAATAACGTTTTGCAATTTGTACCGTGTAACATATTAAATAAAAGAGCTTATTGTGAAGGTCTCAAATATATTTAATTTATAATTTTGAAATAGTAGAAGTTTAAGAAAATAGGCGCAAATTTACCATTCCCCCGCTTATATCCGAAAATACTGAGCTTTAACTATGAAAAAAATATAGAAAATAGCTCTTTGCTTCTAGATTACAGAAAAACCTATAAGAAAACTATAGTCTTAAAACAACATGGTAAATCTTTCAATATTTTGCGTACAAACTTACGCTTGCAGTTAGAATGTATCGGAGAACATGTTTTTCAACTACATGTTAAGTTTGTTCTTGGGATAAATTATTAGTACAAGACAGAATTCAACAATGGACATTATATTCAGCAATTTTGGAACCCTCTCCACGCGAGTTCAACTCGAACATGGCCGGCATTTTTTAAACAGGTATCTATACATCGGTATATGATAATTATGCTATACAATGCAAATAGAACTTCAGATGTATTTATTTTCCAGAGAAGCCATATGTGCATATGTATGTGCATTGTACGTATAACTGTTATAGTAATCTAATTGTAACGCATTTGATTATCATTGTGCATAAATATGTGTGTATTTATCCCACACATTGGCATGCATTATCCTCACATAGTTTTTACGATTATATTGAAGACTGTAATACTTTCAAATATTATTTCAAAAGAGTATGTCCATGGAGTTTCTTGCCGGTTCTTCTCCATAGGATCAACGACTTGGAACCGTGCAACTATTTAAATTCTGACTATTCATAAGTGCCAGCAAATGGTTTACATGAATAAAAACAATTTGACTTTGACTTTGACTTTGCAGAAAAGAACTAAATGTCAAATGTCCCTATCGTCGACATAGACTTTAATCCTATAGTGTGCTTTTTTAAAAGAATTGGTTTTACGTGCGATTTAAACTTCCCAACTGTGAGATCATTATTTGCATTGAGTTATATCGGATTAAGAATATAGCACCACTCCATCTCCTCCCGTGGATGTCGTAAAAGGCGACTAAGGGAATCTAAACCAGAGGGATGGGCAGCAGCGTCCCTTCTGTGAAACGGTAGCAATACTGCGCCCACCAACCCGCCTGCCAAGCGTGGTGAGTATTGGCAAATACCCCCCAAAATGATGACACAGTTGTGAAAATCTATGGGGGAGGCCTTTGTTCAGCAGTGGACGTATAAATGGCCGTTATGGTTATAGTAACATATATACATCATCAATGACTATTTGTTTTTATCTAAAAGGTATTATTAATATAAGTCTATTTCTGGTGTTTATACAATGAATTTAAGTTAAGCTCGCCTTTGTACATAAAAGTTCCTATTTATTGTTTACATTGAAATACTTGTGTACAATAAATAAAAAATAATGTCGATTTTTATACAAAACGTTAGCCTGTTTTTACGGACAAAAGTGTAAGGGGAAGAAATAGAGTAGAATATAACTTTATTGTACACCAAAATAATATAACGAATTATTTACAATAGTTAGCGTGGCACAATGGGCGGTCTTATCGCTCAAAGCGATCTTTTACAGACAACCTTTGGATGGATTTAAAGGTAGGGAAATAAAGAAATTCAGGTAGTCTGTGGTGTACTGAACGATGATGTATATAATGATATCGATGTGTATACAAGAAAATACAGGTATTTGCATAAATAAGTAGTATAGCTACAACAATTTGCATATTAATACATAAATACAAATACATGTAAATATGAAATAATATTATACATATATCTTGCTGATACAATACTGGATATTTAAGTGAACTAAAGAGATAGTGTAGTATTTATGAGTGATTATTAAATGGGAGTATTGTGTCTTTTGCCTGGCTGTATTGGTCTGTCATGCTCACTAAAATGTCTTGCTGATGGTGGCGTTGTGTATCGGGTCGTTCGGTTCCCTTCAACATGGTTGAGCTAACCGATGCTGATGCATGCGTTATGCTCGTGAACGGGTGCCGTCTGTTGGGACCGGTCAGTCATTAACTGCCACGGCAAAAAAATATTATTATGGTACGTTCCATCTTTAGACATTGACCTACATTTTTCTCGTTATATGTGGTACAATCATTTTTGTATCAATCAGCATTGTAATCTCCATTATTTTAAAATGAGTATCCATGGAGTTTCTTGCCGGCTCTTCTCCATGAGATCGACTATTTGGAACCGTGCAACTTAGATTCTGACGTTTCATAAGTGCCAATATTTGGTTTATTTGAAATAAAAAACTTTGACTTTGACTTTGATAGATAATGTTATTTTACTATGTTTTTAAATGCTCGTTATGATTGAGCTTGTTTAACTGTATCGGGTAAGGCATTCCAAAGTCGTGCTGCCTGTACAGCAAACGAATTGTCCAAAAAAACTATGGAATGCATAGGGATCTTAAACCTCAGATTTTTCGACGATCTTAGATATCTGTTATGTGTGTCATGAAGGAACTGAAAACGATATTTAGATAAGAGATTAAACAGAACACTGATTAAGCAAGCAATTAACAAGGCAAGCTAATGTTCATTCTTCGCCCTGTTTTCCTATTGGCTCATCTATTTTTGTCAGCCCTGGTTATTCTCCAATCTCACCAACCCGCCTGCCAAATTCTGGCACAGTGGCAAATTCCCTCCAAAATTACAACACTTGGGATGTCCTGTGACTGATATGACAACTATAATATAAGTCATTACATCGATAGAGATGTCTAAGAAACGTTTGCTTTCTGTACATTGCGACCCTCTGGCGCTTTATAATGTACTTTATAATTTTGGCATGATTAAAGTGCTGTTACTTTCAATCAAGCTTTAACATTAAACAAATTATAATAATACGTAATTCTTTTTATGACTTCTTGACATTTAACGTGACTTATTTAAAATTTAAATCAATATTTGTGATATAAATTATTTGCTTATTGTGCACGACACCGAACAATAAGTGAGTTAGGTACTCATTTTAGATACATAAGTGAGCGCGATATAAATGAGAACATAGTCATATTAATTATCTTTAATTTCGGAACAAGAGTGACAGCCCATCAGCGAGAATAACCAGGGCTGACAAAAATAGATTAGCCAGTAGGAAAACAGGGCGAAGAATGAACATTAGCTATCGCAAATCGCGACCGGCACGAGAGCCTTTCCTCGATTTAAAATAAATTAATTTAAAATACGGTAATTGACTATCCTCTTTATAAGTACATTCTGTAAAATAACCTTTCACATAAGAATCGTATTGGAATAATTATATAAATAGTGATTCCCATAATATAAAGTTATTAAATTATTTGAGAGTTGAAAATAAAGACGTCACAAACATGTAGTGTTTTCTATATATGAAATTGTATATACGGTAGCTGTCAAAGTCAAAGTCAAAGTCAAATATTTTTATTTCAAATAAACCAAATATTGGCACTTATGAAACGTCAGAATCTAAGTTGCACGGTTCCAAATAGTTGATCTATGGAGAAGAGCCGGCAAGAAACTCCATAGATACTCTTTTAAAATAATTGAGATTACAATGTTGATTGATACAAATTATGGTAAAACACATAACGAGCATGATGTAGGCAAATGTATATAAAAAAATAAAAAAAAACATACTAATGCAATATAACTATTATTCGCCATGGCAGTTAATGGCTGACCAGTCCCAACAGACGGCACCCGTTCACGAGCATGACGCATGCATCAGCATCGCTTAGCTCAACCATATTGTAGGGAACCGAACGATCCGATACACAACGCCACCGCCAGCAAGACATTTTAGTGAGCATGACAGACCGCTACTACCAGGCAAAAGGCAAAGTATAGGTACTAAATATATAACATTAACGGCTACATGATGCTAACACTAACGGCTACTTGATGCTCGCACATTTACAATGTATGAATAATTAATTTAATAATGTCAAAATATTAAGAAAATATTAGAATGTAAATTGCTATAATGGCTATTATATTAAACATAGGCAAATAATTTATATCATAATTATAGAATACAATTTTAAATAAGTCAAATTAAATGTCAAGATGTCAATAAAAAGATAAATAATAAGTCAAGTAAAATTTCAGGATGTCAACAAAAAAATTCACTACAATTTCTTTGTAAACGGTAAAACATTGATTGGGAACACGTCATTAATGCGAAAATTATAAAATATATTATAAAGCGCCAGAGGGTCGCAGTGTGCAGGAGGGAAACGTTTGCCAGACATCGCTATCGTCGATGTAATGATTTATATTATAGTAGGCTTTCGAAATTAAAATGCGCTTAATCAACGATTTGAATCTTATTTCTGGTAAGTCGGTAATACTACAAGGAATTTTGTTATAGAATCTAATACTGTTTCCCATAAACGACTTGCTGGTTCTACTAAGTCTAAAGCCCGGTACAACCAACTTGTTCTTGTTGCGAGTATTTAAGCTGTGCACGTCACTTTTCTTACTAAAATTAGCTATATGTTTGCTGTAGCTGTATGTATACCCACATAATGTTTTGGAAAATATATAAGGATGGTAGAGTAAGAATGTTTGTTTCCTTAAATAGTTCCCGTAGTGACTCATGAGAGTCCAGGTTATAGATAGCTCGCACTGCTCTTTTCTGTAATATAAAAATAGACTCTACATCAGCAGCCGAGCCCCACAGTAAAATTCCATAAGACATAATACTGTGAAAGTACGCAAAATATACTAACCTAGCTGTAGCCACATCCGTAACCTGTCTAATTTTCCTAACGGCAAATGCAGCAGAGCTTAGCTTGCCTGAAAGTGCCTTTATATGGGGTCCCCATTGCAATTTTGAGTCTAAAGTAACACCCAAAAACACAGTTGAAGAGACTAGATCTAACATATAATCTGTAGATATGTACAAAATTTGTATAGTTGTAAGGTTTATTGTATTCCCTTTATTTATTTTTAATGCTTGTGTTTACACTTAGCTTCAGTAAATAATAAATAAAAAGCTTATGTGAAGCTAGAAAGATACAATTGTAACAGGAATACAAAAATTGAAATAAACTTTTATATCGTGTGGGTTTTCTTTAATACTTCTATTCTTCTCTTTTATTCTGCTATTTCTACTGCATAAGTAGTGCGCGCGCAGCTGAAAAATGTAATGATGAAGCGGGGTACGAAGGCCTTATAAAAATGGTGGCAGGAGCAGGCTCGCGCCACTACGAGATGGGTCATCGAGAGAGAGAGAGAGGTATTCAAATTTAAGACGAAAAAGAACACTGTTAGCTCGTAAGTAGATTTTTAGGCTAATTGTATAGTAAAAGGTAATAAGAATAAAATATGATATCGGGGGTGAGGAAAGGTTTGGACATTGAAGGTATTTAAAATATGCATTAAAGAAGCGTTGTGATTCGTTCACGGTAGATCATGACAGTTCCACTCTGAGCATCAATTCAGTAAACCTAGGAGTATTAGAATAGAAGAATAAGCTGAGGAACCTATCCTCACCGCCGTTTTGCTGTGCCTCCAAGAAAACTATCTTTTGCGTGTTTTATTTCACGGCGTTCACGCGGTCCCGAACATTTAGTCCTTCGAGCCTGATCCCTGCTCAGGAAAGATGGTCCAGACATGAAACAAGATTAAAGAATCGGAGAAACGAAAGGGAGCGTAGGGGGGATGAGTAGTATGTGCCGGATCCCACCGAAGACGGATCTGGAGACTCAACCACCGGTAGCTCGTCGAACACCACCACCGAAACTACGGCCAGCACGGAAGAAAGTACGTCCAGAAGAAAAGATCAGTACTCGCAACGTACGCTTAAACCCGCTGCCGTCGCTCCGTAGCCTCACGGAAGAAACTTATTGCGGAGTAAGATACAAAGAAACGGCTGGTTCAGTTAAAGTTGAAGCAAGCGCAGGCGAAAATAGAATTCCAGAAAGTACGGGTGCAACGCATGAAGTTGGAAGTGGGCACCTCGGACGAGGAAGAGGAAAAAGAAGAAGCAGATGATTTAGTATCGATTCACATCAACACATAGGTAAAGGAAACACCTCCGGAACAAGCGTTACCTCCTCCATCCCAAAAAGAGATTCAAAACAAAAAGCTCCGTGGAGAAGAAAGAAAATGAACATGTACAGACATTTCGACCGAAGAAAGGCGCGTCTACTTTAGCCGCGGCGCTCTCTCAGGCCATGAGAAGCAACAAGGAGCCAATGTATTTCATTCAAGAGTTGTTGTTGTTCAACGGTCGCAGCATGGAATGAAAACGTAGCACTCATACAGCGAAGTCTACGCAAAACAGCAAAAGAAGCCACCAGCTGCCTACTGTTAAACCAGCCAGACTATTTATTTATTTATCACCACACTTACAACTATTTTTACAGGCATAACCCAATGCAATAGCGTACAACAAATCTCAAATTTTTAAATCTTATTAGGTACTAGCTGGGACCCGCGGTTTCACCCGCGTTTAATTTAAAAGAAATTTAGAGTACTTCGGCATAGACACTTGACATTTTACGCGGAACCCTAATTATTTTTCTAAAATAAAAGTAGCCTAAGTTATTCCTTATGACATCAGCTATCTGCCAGTAAAGGTCCCGTCCAAATCGGTCCAGCCGTTTCGGAGATTACCCGGAACAAACAGACAGACAGACAGACGGACAAAAATTAAAAAATAGTATTTTTGTTATATGTAACGTACATACTTTCATATGCATTTAGTAAAAAACTGTTTTTTGACATTAGAAACAGACACTTAATTTTATTTATTTGTATAGATAACATATTATATACAGTGTTTTCTTTGTGAATTCACTCAATGTGCAACTGAATATTTCTGTGTCCCTCGCTACGAGGTTGAGAGTGCGAAGTGCACGCAGTAGTGACGATTCGCTCAGCAAGTTAGTGCGCCCGCGCGGCACCGCCAGCAGCGGCGGCCGGCGTCGGCGCCATACGGGTCTGTCTGGTACACACAAACCCACCAGCCCCAACATGTTAGAATCTTGGATCCTTATTATTTTAAATATATACGAGGCAAGAGTGAGATGAGTTAAAGCTCCCAGTTTTGATAGAACTAAATGTATAAATACATTATGTGTGTTAATAAAGTAGAAATATTAAAAAAAAGTATATGAATAATTAGTAAATACATATTATATACAGTCGAAAGAGCAAACAATAGCAATAAGCAAATTTTCCTCTCAGGACCATGATATCAATATAAAACGCATATGTATGTATATTTTATGTGATATTTCACTGAATATTTTCCTGTTTATGTCCCAAATGGTGCATTGTAATAATCCAAATTGTATTGTCATAAACAATCACTATCATTTACAAAGCAATTCCTTTATTTAATGTCATTTAACATAGAATAGAATATTCTGTATTGTACTTATTCGAATTTCAAAAGTTATCATCGTATAAAAACATATTTTTTTGTATCATATCAGCAAGGATTTCGAATCGGATCATGATGTAAAAAAAATGTTTGTATTGTAGCTGCAAGGAACGCACATCCATTCGCATCAGCGGCGGGCACCAAATTGGTCTCTCTTTTTTTTTTTGTTGGGCTTCTCGCATACATTTCTAGGAAATGTGGTTGCTTAACCGGTCATTTTCTGGCGAAGCCAAAAGAGGCCTCCAGCCAGGCTTAAATTTAATATTAAAATCTAAGCAACTTTCGCTAAGGGCGCCCCCTGCGGGACACGGACCTCGGCTTAGGGCGTTGCTGGGGATAACAAGCTATTGTTTTGGGGACAGCTGGATCGGTATTATTTAAATTGTATTAGGGGACATTTAAAGCTACTGGCTCGGCACGGGCCGGCGCGAGCAAGAGACGGGAGGGAGAAGTGCTAACTTGAACGGGAAGACTGGTCTCTCGCGCGGTGCCAACCTTTTTATATGTGCAAGCGCGCTTCGTGTTGAAGCCGCACCGTGGTATCAACGATGACGACGCCCCCGTCGGCCGCCGCGAGAATTAATTAGTCCATATTATTTGATGTGTAATATATAGGCATAGGTTAAGGCAGGCACTACTTTAGACCCTTTTTTTGTAAATATAGTTAGACACCAGTTGTATGAATAATAACAATTCTACTAGTTGTTCCTGAGTTTTATTTAAGTTAGTACCTAGTGCTACAGTATCATATCAGCAAAATCACGTTCACTGTTCACCAAAGGCCTAACCCATACATAAGTTCCCCAATAATTCCGCCATTTTGGGGTGAATTTGCCTACACTCACCACATTTGGCAGGTAGGTCGGTGAGCGTAGAATAGCCGCTGTTCCACAAAAAGGACGCTACTAGGCTTCTTCCCCCCGGGTGGAGTTACCCGGGGGGAACAAGCCTTTACAGTCCAAAAGTGACCGCTTTACAGTCACCTTCTCCGAGATGTGCCTATGTGCATGGCATCAGTGGGCGGCTCTAGTGTGATCATACGAGGACCTGGAGCCCACCTTAGCTGCCGAAGATGACCGCCCCAGTGGTTTTAGTCGGTGGGAGTCAAACTTCTCGAGCGCCTTATAGTTCCACGTTTGCTGCCACATCGACCGAAATTTCATAACAACCAATTCGGCTTCACAATAGGAAAATCGACTATTGACGCAGCAATATCTGTCAGGAAATTAGTAAATTCATCAGAACATAAGTATGTAATATGTATATAATATTATAATGCCGTGTGGTGCCGGCTCAGAATGCCACCACCCCATTTCCTCCCATGGGTGTCGTAAAAGTCGACTAAGGGATTAGCTGGAGGATGGGCAGCAGCGTCCTTCGAGTACATTAACAACTCAACTGCGATCGCCAACCCGCCTGCCAAGCGTGGCGATTATGGCAAAACCCCCCAATGTGCTCACAACACATCCATATCGGTGGTTGTGGTGATCTTTGGGGGAGGCCTGTGTCCAGCAGTGGACTTCATTCGGCCGAAATGATGATAAGTATGTAATAGGCATCTTCCTTGATATCTATGGTGCCTTCGACAACGCGTGGTGGCCTATGCTACTACTTAAAATGAAAGCTCGTGGTTGCTTTAAAAACATCTACACTCTCATTTACTCATATTTCGCAAACGGATCTCTAAAACTTAAACTAGGTAATCATGTTGTGTCGAAGGACCTCACGATGGGATGTCCTCAAGGATCCGTTATCGGTCCTTATCTTTGGAACATAGATTTCGATGATTTTCTAGCGATTCCATTGCCGTGCGGTTGTTCATTGACTGGTTACGCGGACGACGGCCTTCTGCTTATTCAGTCAAGTACAAGAGTGGGTCTTGAAAAATTGGCGGATACTTGTTTAAGTTTATTCTCTAGGTGGGGCGAACGGAACCGCTTAATGTTTGCACCGCAAAAAACCTTTCAACTCATTTTAAAAGGCAATCTTCTCTTGAGAAATTTTTCATTCGTTGAACACATAAAATCTGTAGGTGAAAAAGCTAAAAGTAACTTTTATGCCCTGACAAGGATATCAACAGCTACATGGAGTCTCTCATTATCTACTTTAAACACTATTTACGGGGCTACTTACTTGGGTTGTTTATGCTATGGTTCACCTGTATGGGCCGATAGGGCTACTATCGGCGCGGTACGACGTAAACTGCTTCAAAGCCAGCGCTTGGCGTTGATATTCTTGTGCAAGGCATATAGGACAGTCAGTACTGAAGCTCTGCCTGTCCTGGCAGGTGTTTTGCCAGTCGATCTTGAGATACAGCGACGTGCTGCCATGTACTACTCAACGCGAGAAAACATGGACGCGGAATTTCTACTACAACGCGATCGTGTTAGGATCTGCAGACTGTTTAAACCACAGGCTGGTGTTTGGGAAAAACTCTTGGCCGAATGGCAATGCAGGTGGGACACATCTATTAAGGGCCGTCACCTATACCTGTTCTTTCCATCCGTTCGAGAGCGGCGGCCAAGTGCTTGGTTGGAAGTCGATCATTGCGTGGCTCAATTTCTCACCGGTCATGGTAACTTTAAGAGTAAATTATTTAGCTTCAAGCTTGTTGTCTCACCATTCTGCAAATGTTCAACACCGGACTGTGAATATGAACAGTCTGCACATCATATTCTGTGGAAGTGTGTTCTTTGGCAAGATGAACGCAATATTATGTTTGACAGCTTGCAAGTTACATCCGGAGTTGTTTACTATACAGACCTTGTAGCAACTAGGACAAATTTCCGTGGGTTCAGGCGTTTTTGCCATACCTACTATTGGAATCAGTCACAATAACTCACAACATGGGACCCGTAATTAAATATTTATAATTTTTTTTGTACCCGTGGTGCTTGGCAACTAGGCTTATCCTAGTTGTACACTCCCAATTATTGTGCCTATGGCCAAGTGTATTCTCTGTCTCCTGCTTGCTATGGAGGGAAGTGGAACGTATATTCGTTACTACTCCTCCTTTTTCTTTTCTGATTAATTTTGTTGCGGGTTCCAAGACATATTCATTTCTCTGGGACACACCGACCTTCATTGGTCGGTGTTCTTTTCGGTGGTCGCCATTGTAGATCCTTGCTTACAGGAGTTGCAGTGGTTGGGAATGTGTGTCGCGTGTACACGTTTGTTCATTAAGAATAAATAACAAAGAAAGAAAGAAAACACAATTATTCAGCACAAAATGAAAATACAACAGACATATTTATAGATAAATAAAGACAAACGTACCATCAATATGATCATGCCGAAGGGTTACCCACACAGCATTTCCTGGGCGCTGCCCAGCGCTGATTTTCAGTTGGCACCCTTGCAGTAACATACGGACGGAGGAAACGTAATATTAAATTAATAACTATGCTAATAAATATATTTAATATCTAACTACATCTCTTTGACAGTAAATGGGTAGGAAATGTACCATTCAATTTCGCTCGGACGGCGACAGGTCTATAATATTTCTTTATTAGGAAATTAAGTGCAATATTTAAAATCATTTGATATTCTCAAAATACATGGCGCAGCTGTCTTGTTTCCCTACTCTGTAGTTCTTACGCAATCATGCTCAATAACTCAAGGCAGGCCCGATAAGTAGTTTGTATAAATAATAATAATTTAACATTGTAGTTTAAATAATAATAATGTATTTTTTTTATTAACTATCAAACATAAATTAAAATAGACTGGGTAAAAATAACTGTCCATTTGTAAAATTTAAAACCTACCTAGTAGGATCACATGGGGATACAACATGAATTATATAAAAAGTTAGTAGTAAGTAAGTAAGTAAGTAAGTAGTAGTTTTTAAAAACGTTGCCGCACACTAGTATTTCTCCTGCGTCGTGGGTGCGTTTACAAACATAAATTCCAAAAAATTGTTTATTGAATTGAATTATAATTTAAATTAAATAAAAGATATGTCAGTATTAACCATATTATTTGTAATTTGAGATTCACAAATAAAAAAATTGAGCTTGGATTTAAAGGTATTTATATTTTGCAGGTTCCTAATCAGGGATGTTGTTCCAGCATTTAGACGCTGCATACCGGAAACTGCCTCGTAATGCTGCAGATCTGTGGTGTGATATGGCCAACTGCTTAGCACACAGTCGGGTAGACTGTCACCTTGTCGGTGACTATTTACCCACCTAAGCTTCGAGTGCAGGTATGACGGGCATTTATGCTTGATGACACCGAAAAGAAGGCAGGGCAGGTGAAGTTTGTGAAGCGCTTTCATTTTTTAAATAATGTTTGTTAAACAAAATATGCAGTAACGTGGGTTTTGTTTGTCTTTCTTTCGGTGCGTGCCAAGATCAAGGGACCAATAACGGTGTCTGTGAAGTTTAACATTGATAAAACCAAGCTTTCAATTAGCTGTACACGCAACTCCTCACAACAGTCTGAGCTACTGAATTTACACTTATAATATAATAGAAAATCTTCTAATTTTTTTAGACTTCTTTTTTTGTTTGTTATTTGGCAGCACTGTGAGCTTTGGAGTTTTGCCAATTAATTATTGGTAAAGATAGATTATTTATTGGCAAAAGCAAAGACCAAGTATCTATAGACGGATAGTTTTAAGCATAAACAAAATATTTATTACTACCTCTAACGAGCACATGCGCCACGTCATATGAAAGAAAAATATGTCTATATTGGCATTGGTTATAGCAAAATAATCGAATGGCACCGTTTACTTACAATCCACTTTCTGTTAAAACTTTTAGCGTCGTGTGTTAACCAGATGGTTTCAGCAAAATATGGCTGTAGGCACGCAATGCTTCAAGACGTGCGCGAACATTAAGTGCTTTCTCTTTGTATCACACGTAATGCTTGCATTAGGATGACAGGTCTTTACAACTGGAAATTAGTTCAACTTAATAGGCTCTAGGCTCCATCTATGTACGTAGGTAATACTATATATTTGGGCAAAAGGAATCAAATCCAGACCAAACACTTAAAAATTACTTTGACAATGACATTTACTTATACATACAATCATCTTTCTACCTAATCTGTGCATACAATTGACAGTTGTTTGTGTGTGTCAGTTTGCGTTTTGTGTTGTGTATTCGGTGAAAACATTAACGCATATTTTAATAGTTTCTGT